>JBAIAC010000107.1:4570000-5958158 GCA_037349315.1 Chelydra serpentina | reverse complement strand
CATGGTAATCTGGGTTTGTAAGGGGTCCAGGGTATATATAGAAAGCAGGAGATCACTTCTCAGGCACCAGCTATACAATGGGTATTATAAAGCCCTCAGGGTCAACTCAGCCTAGCCACAGTACTGATTAGCCCAACCAATCCGGCTGCTGTCATTGTGCCTGCTGTGGGTATCTCGTGTTGTATAGCTTGATCCATCCAAGCGGCAGAGGTGACCTCTGTGCACTGAGACGGGGAGAAAGGAAACAGCTTTATTTATTTATTGGTCACTTCTGGTGTTCATTTGCAGCTGGAGGACTAAGTCACACTCTATAGGAGGAGTACCTTCATAAATAGTTAATGGAGGGTTAAGAGAAGCTTCCATAAATGGTTAATCAACTGTTATAGATTGTTATAGAGTCCAATAGGTTACTTACAAGCACAGTTTAGTTTAGAACCATCTTTAACACCTTCCGCTCATGGGCTTATAACTGTCTAGAATACATATGACTGGCACATGCTTGTAACAGCTATTGATCAGTTCATAGTCCTTTATATATGGAACCCGAATAGAAAGTGTGACTGAGAAAGGATGCCAAATCCAGGGCAAACTTCCCACACACACAGCCTGCCTGCTCCAGTCCTGACCTGGAGGGGACTCTCCCGACTCTCGTGGAAGTGGGGAGCTCAGTTTCAATGACTCCATTGGTAGTGTGACCTACTGGATAGGGCAGCAGATTGGGATGCAGGAGATCTGGATTCTATTCCTGACTCTGCTGCTAGCTGAACTTGGACAAGTTGCTTTCCCTCTCGGTGCCTTACTTTCACCATCTGTGAAATGGGGATAATGGGACTGGCCTTTGTAAAGTGCTTTGGGATCTATGGCAAAAGGAGGGAACTGTTATTATCACTCGGCTACTCTGCCAATAATACCAAAGAGGCCAAACGGTAATGGGGGTCTTTGTGCCTGTCCACTAGGGAACACAGGGGGCAGTGGGTGATGACTTCTCACGGTCCCTTCAGCCCGACAGTTCAATGATTCTGTACCAAACCACAAGGGGGCACCAAAGGCCACTGAGTCTCAAAGTTGAAAATTTAGGCTCTCCGACATGCTGAGGAATATGATGTACGGAGACGACTCCTGCCCTTACAATCCGCCCGGTGTTTGACTCCTCAGCCAAAGGCCAGATCTGAGCAGCACCTCAAGAGAGGTGGGGTGGGAACGGCAGTGCTGTGTCTCGAAGTTTCAGGGGCTGGTTCTTCAAAGCACAACTCACGAAACCATCGCATAGTTTGCATGGGAAGCCATAAAACCACCCCAGTTGTCCCTGTATGATCCCTGGGCTTTGGTGACCCTTTCCAGAGCTCCCGGTTTGCAACAGAAGCCAGAACCAGGTGAGTTTTAGGTGGCTTGGCTGGGAACATTGTGTTAGCTCAGGATCAGACCCAAGGGCTTTCCCATCTCAATTAGCAATAGGATAATCCCTTGTCCTTCTATAGCCCTGGGCACTGGAGGATTTGTCCCATGAGAGACCATCTCGTCTAATGGTTAGTGAGAGGCTGTCAAGAGTCCTGGGTTCCAGTCCCTGCTCTGCCATGATTTTCTGTGTGACTTTAAATTTAGCGCCTCTGTCGCTGCCTCAGTTTCTCTGTAGAATGGGGTTTAATTTAATACTTCCCTGAGGCGCAGGGGGCTTGTGAGGCTTAACTAATGCCTCAGATGAAAGACATTAGGGAAAGGTGGGGTAGGGTAGCTTCTTCATGTTCTGCATCGGGGGGTGCTTTATAAATACATGCATGTGTTATTGCAGGAGGGATTATTCTTTGCACGACAGTAGCACCCCTAGAATCCAGGGGAGATCAAGGTCCCATTGCACTGGGCACTGTGGAGACACATAAGAAGGGATGGTCTCAGCCAAAAACAGCTTGCAGCCGAAATAGAGAAGACAAACAAAGGGTGGGAGAAGGAAGGAGTATGATCCCCATTTTACAGATGGAAACTGAGGCCCAGAGAGAGTCAGAGTGTCTTTCAAAGGGCCCAGCACTGCTCTAAGCTGAGTTAAATTGGTGCGAAGTGTTTCTGAAGATAGCCTCTAGAGGCCACAATTTTCAGCTCTCATTTAGGCACCAAAATAAGTGACCATGTTTTCAAAAGCAAGTTGAGCACCAAACCCCGTTGAAAAACCTGCCCCTAGACATCACAGGGGGAGCCTGGAGGTGCTAGTGGAGGGGGCTTAAAAACCCAGCCCCTCCTGAGGGCGCTTGAAAATCTGCCCAGGAACTCTGGAAAAATCCGCCCCCTCCCGGTGACCTGCCCAAGGTGACACGGGAAGTCAGTGGCACCTTTCACCAGCGCCGAGTTCACTTGCCCCTACTACGTCAGAACCTCTCCTCCTGGGATGTGCTGTTCGACTGATGGGAGAACGGAAGGAGGTGTTGCCAAACAAGTGACTTTCTTGTACACAAGTTTATTGCAGAAGAAGTGGACTTACAAAACCCCTGCGCCTCTTTCGCTAGAGGAGGCTCAGCCCCGCTGGAGTCTCTTGAGAGCAGCCCTCAGAGCCGTGTCTCAAGTCACACGCAAGGAGGAGACCTTGCTTTTCATGCTACAGGGATGTTCACCAGGAACGTGGTCTTCTTTGGCAGTGGAGATGCTCTCAGCCTCTATGGTCGAGCCAGGTTAGCTGGTTCCTCTTTCATTTGCAACAGGGAATGGAAAGTAAGAAAGGCTGTTCTCCCCCAAAGAAATGCATCTCCCCCCCCCCCGCCCCCACCCCTGCCCCCATTGATTCTCACAGTAGCTACAAGAAGGCACAGTTCCACCTTGCTTTGCTGGAGCAATGCAGAACAGAGCTCTCTGCCCCGTACCAGAGCCTTGCTTTCCTACCCCAGACCCCTCTCCCCCATCCGCACCATCGCACTCAGCTGCAAACGGGGGGGGCGGGGGGGGGGGGGACAACACCCGCTGTGGCGTCCTTCAGCATGTCCGCTTGGCAGGGTGGAGCCCTGCTGCATGCAGCCAGCCAGCGCCCCCAGCCTCTCTCCTGTAGCCTGCTACAGCCCTCCATCCACAACGGCTGCACCTCTGCCACAGCCATCCTGAGCTAGTGCGCCCCAGCAAGCCATCAAGTACTACCAAAGCCCCCCCCACCCCCTTCCAGCATCGCCACCTACTTGGATCGCCAGGCGGCCCTGCCCACCCAGTCAGCACGGCCATTACGCCCACCCAGCACTGCCAGGGCCACCCCACCTGCCCAGCCGTTGTTGCGTTCCTGCCGCAGCCGGCCACCAGGGCCACCTCCCTCCGGCTCCCCCGGTTCCCACGCAGAGTGACTCCACATGGCCACCCTTTGCTGCTACACTGCTCTGCCCCTGCCAGCAGATGCTGTACCCACGTGGCAACACCCTTCCCCTGCCACGGGTCCCCAGCAAGGCCCCAGCTGAACCCTCAGGGCCAGAGTCCCAGGTGATGTCCAAACGGGCAGAGAGACACCCAGAGGCTTAGAGGAGAGGAGAGGCCACTCTCAGTGGGCCAGTCAAGACACCAAGGCAGCCGGGGAGGCTAATGCAATCCCAGGCTTCCTTACTGCTATAAGCGAGGATGGTCGTGTGGCATCAAGTCTGGGAGTGGGAGTCCTGGGTCTATCCCTAGCTGGGACCCTGGGGCAGGGGCGGGCAAACGTTTTGGCCCGAGGGCCACATCTGGGAATGGAAATTGTACGGCGGGCCATGAATGCTCAGAAAATTGGGGTTGGGGTGCAGGAGGGGGTGAGGGCTCTGCTTGGGGGGGCGGGCTCCGGGCTGGGTCCAGAAATGAGGAGTTCAGGGTGCGGGAGGGGGCGGGGGAGTGCGGTGCAGGGGGGTGCGGGCTCCAGGGTGGGGCTGGAGATGTGGAGTTGGGGGTGCAGGAGGGTGCTCTGGGCTGGGACGGAGGGGTTTGGAGGATGGGAGGGGGATCAGGGTTGGGGAGTGGGGAGGAGCTCAGGGGTGCAGGCTCTGGGCAGCGCTTACCTCAAGCGGCTCCCAGAAGCAGCGGCATGTCCCTTCTCTGGCTCCTACACGGAGGCGCGGCCAGGCAGCTCTGCACGCTGCCCCGTCCGCAGGCACCGCCCCTGCACCTTCCATTGGAGTGCCGGAGCGGGGCCAAGTTGCCACTTCCGGGAGCCGCGTGGAGCGGCCCCAACCCTGCTCCCCGGCTGGAGCGCCAGAGTGGGACAAGCCACAGATCCTGCTCCGCAGCAGGAGCTCAAGGGCCGGCTTAAAATGGCTGGCGGGCCGGATCCAGCCTGAAGGCCGTAGTTTGCCCACCCCTGCACTGGAGCCTCAGTTTCCCCTCCGTAGGTTGGAGCCTGGCCTTCATTACCTGAGCAAATCTTGTACTGCTTCTTTCAGGCAAATTCCCATTGACCTCGGGGGAGGCGGGCTTTGAGTAAAGTCCACAGGACTGGCCCATAAATGCCTCTCTCTTATTGGGACTCCTCGCCCTACACAATGTAGCGCAAGGTTTGGGACACAGATTCACACGCACACACACCCCGGTCCCTTGGTGCAATGGCTCGGCGGACTCTGCTCCAGGCCATTGCCACGAGTCTCGGAAGTTGCAAAACCTGTTTGCACAAGGTTCCTGGAAAGACGCAGCGTGGCCCTCGCTGTCATTTCCACGCCAGGTGGGAGAGGAAGAGGAACCGGAGCCGCGTCCCTAAGGGCCCAACCCAACGCCCGTGGAACTCCCGGGGAGTAAGTGCCCTGCCCGTCCGTTGCAGCCACAGTTCAGCGCCCGGAGCCGGCTCCTCCGCTGTGACCAGGGCTAGCCCTTGGCCACGGGTATAGCTGAGCGGGTGCTAGGCTGGCAGGTGTGCTGGAAGAGCGCCCGACCTCTCTAACGGGGCCTGCTCCGAGCTGCACCCACCCCCTGGATCGGTGCCAGGGCTGTCACTGGTCTCCCATCCAGCGTGGTGGGCAGCCCATCCAGCCTGGAAACGCTGCCAGGCCCCTAATTGCAGATGCACCATATGCCACGGGACAGAGGTACAGCAGGCCTGTAAGTCGCTGCTGCCAGGCCTGTGACACATGCACCATATGCCCTGGCACGGCACCAGGCCCACGGGAACGGAGTCAGGCCAGCAGCTTCAGCTCTGCCCCCACCGGGGGGTGGTTAGCCCTGTTACGCTCGCAGGTTCGCTGGCTGCTCGCCATCAATCTGAGGGCTGCACCTAAGCGGCGGCCGGGCTCTCGCCGCGGGGCTGCATCGGCCTGGCGAGACGGACGGGAACCGCCAGACGGCTTCGCTCCCCAGCCGGTCGAGCGCCCACGGTTCATCAGCCGCCTCGCAGGGAGGGAGAGTGGCCACTGGCCACAGTCCGGGAGCCAGCAAGCGGCACTCAGCCCAGGGGCTGCACACTGTGCACCAGGGCCTGGAGCAGCGCCCACCCCACATCCGTGGGCACTGCCCCCCCAGACGCCGTGCCCAGCCCATAACTCCATGCACAGTCAGACACACTGAAACAATAGCCCAGCCGGTACTTGCTGACACCCCATAGCACGTGCATTGGAAGAGGAATGACTTTGCCTCAGTCCCATACAGCAGCCTTGCGCTCTCTTCCCCGCTCAGCCTTAGGCTGTGCCGAACGCAGGCCTTAGGGGTGTCATACTCCTTCCGGCACCGGATCCTCCGACATCTAGTTCTCTGCAGTCGCCTCTTTTATCCCCCCCCGCCGCCTCTTCTCAAAGCAAGTGCCCAGTGTCAGGGACCAGGAGAGGGGCGGCCATGCCTAGTGGTCAGAGCAGCTGGTGTCAGAGGCCGGAACCAGGGGTCACAGCTGGAGTCAGAGCCCAGGATCGGAACCAGAGTCAGGAGTTGGGAATCGGAGCCGAGGGTTATCTGGAGTGAGGGAGGCAGGGCAGAAGCCGCGGCAAACGCTTTGAGCAGCCAGCATAGTTTCTGCTGGGCTTAAGAGCAAGCCTGCTAGCTTCTTCAGTTTCAGCCCACCGGCGGGTGGGGCGGTCCGTCAGGCAGGCTAGCTTGCACAGCCCAGCTGTTCCCATGAGGCTATCAGGAGCCCGAGCCGCGGCTGGGCCTTATTCCCGACACCCAGTCCCGGCCAAGAGGGCAGGTCCCCACGGAGCCTGCGGCTGTCCCCTCAGTTACTGGTAAGGTTGCTCATCATGCTGGAGTTGCTGGAGAGAGGCTCCCGGGCCCGGGCCTTGGGCGCCCCGGAGCTGCGGAAGCTGTCGCGAGTCCGCAGGAAGCTCTCGCGAGTCCGCAGGGAGCTCTCGGTGGAGGAGCCCGAGTTGATGTCGGCCATGAGCAAGCAGTCCCCGGGCCCGTGGAGCCCGAGGCGGATGCAGCAGCAGCAGACGAGGCACAGTACGGCCCGGCGCACCTCCAGGCTGCGGAAGGAGTAGATGAGGGGGTTGATGGCGGAGTTGAGCAAGGCCAGGGCCAGGGCCCAGTCCATGCCCCGCAGGCGCTTGCAGGCCTGGGACTTGCAGAAGACGTCGAGGAGCAGCAAGGCGAAGAGCGGGCTCCAGCAGAGAATGAAGGCCCCCAGGATCATCAGGACGGTCTTGAGCAGCCGCAGGGACCGCTTGTGGCCGTGGCGGGTGAAGGTCTGCTGGGCGCTGGCCCGGAGCAGGTGGTAGATGGAGGCGTAGAGGCCGATGATGCCCAGCAGGATCATGCTGAACATGACCACACAGAAGAGGACGTAGTTCTTGGAGTAGAGGGGCAGCAGGGTGGAGCAGTTGGGGAAGTCGCAGAGGCAGTTCCAGCCCAGCAGGGGCAGCATCCCGATGAGGATGGCCACGGCCCAGCAGGAGACGATGAGGCTGCGCAGGTGTAAGGTCTTGCTGGCCTCGTTCTCGGCGATGGGCCTCACCATGGTGCTGTAGCGCTCGATGGCCGTCACCAGCAGGCTGAAGGTGAAGGCGGCCAGGGCGATGAAGAGGACGCCCTCCCGGAGGAACCACAGGCCGGGCGTCAGCTGGAAGGTCCTGCTGCCCGACAGGCAGAGGTTGCAGATATAGGCTACCCCGGCCAGCAGGTTGCTCACCGTGAGGCTGGCGATGCAGGAGTAGACCCACCGGCGGGTACGCAGGCGCCACGCGATGGCCATCAGCACCAGCAGGTTCTCCACCACGATGAGGCAGCTAATGGCGATGAAGGCCACCTTGAGGAGACCCATCCTGTCGTCCTGGGGCCGCCGGCTGCCCAGCTTCCCCGTGTAATTGTAGTGCTGCAGGATGAGGTTGATGTTCTGCCTGGCTGCCAGCTGCAGACAGGCGTCCACGCTGTGCAGCAGGCTCACCCTGGCCTCAGGGCCGTCCGTTAGGAGAGGAGGGAGAGAGGGATCTACCGAACGGCTTAGCCCTGGAGCAGGCATCTTCCGAGGAACCGGCAAGCCCCGAGGAAGAGCAAAGCCCAGAGCTAGGGAAGGCACGAAGACAGGACAGGAGCCGGCCCCGCGTCCAGCCTACGGAGCAGTGGTGAGAGGTCAGAGCCGGCGCCTTCTTGGGATTCTGCAAGAGAGTAAACGTGAGAAGTTTTGAAATGCTCACAGTTGTATGGGCATGATAGTGAAGGCTTCCTGTTGTTCAAGAGGGTTTCCTGTTGTGAGCGAAGCATCACCACCACTGCCCAGTTCAGCTGAAATCATTTCTCAGCAGTGAGGGCTGGGCCAATCTCCGCTGGTTCATTGGTAAATGGCAACACGTGCGGACGGAACATGGATGTAGCAATAGCCCGGCTTTTCTGCGGCTACAGCTGGCTTGAGGGTGACTCTAGCTAACCTGATTGGATGGTGTCGCTCCGGGCTGAGTGAAAGGTCCTTAGCCAAGGGGGCACTGCCGCTCCTGCGCCTACACAAAGGCCAGGCTCTACTTCGGGATCTCAGCGTTTCTGTGAAAGTATTCCCAACGCCTGGCCTTGCGTGGAACTCTTGTTCCCTAATCTCCAGCCTCCCTCGGCCACCACTGCCCAGACACCCTCCTTGCATCCATCAAGGAGAGGTCCCTCCAGTCTCTGGCCCGGCTCTCTGATACATTAGCTCACTTCCAGGGATGCTGGGTGCAACCTGCTTCTTTGCGCACAGACACGTGGAGGTGCCGAGCCCTTTCAAGGTGCACTAGCAGTGGGCATCTGCAGGTCTCAGGCGAGAATCATAGAATATCAGGGTTGGAAGGGACCTCATCTAGTCCAACCCCGTTTAAAGCAGGACCAATCCCCAATTAAATCATCCAACAGACTTTTGCCCCATATCCCTAAATGGCCCCCTCATGGATTGGAGGGAGGGGGGGATAGCTCAGTGGTTTGAGTATTAGCCTGCTAAATCCAGGGTTGTGAGTTCAATCCTTGAGGTGGCCATTTAGGGATCTGGGGCAAAAATCTGTCAGGAGACAGTACTTGGTCCTGCTAGTGTAGGCAGGGGGCTGGACTCAAGGTCCTTCCAGTTCTATGAGATAGGCATAGCTCCATATTTTTTTTAACTTACACACCTGGGTTTAAGCAGGGCAATGCTCAAACCACTGAGCTGTCCCCCAGAGTCTGCTGGAAAACCTTGTATTAATACTGAGCACTGACACTGTCCCTTCCATCTGAGGCTCTGAAAGCACCTTACAAAGATAAATCACATCACCCCCATTTGACAGGCAGGGAAACTGAGGAATAGAAAGGGGCTGTGGCTTGCCCGAGGTCCCACAGGGAGCCAGGAGTAGAACCCAGGAGTCCTGGCCACATTGCAATGCTGGTACTAATGACCGACCTGCTTTCGAAACCAAGGAAGATCTGGATCGGGAACAACCGCCCACCTCTGACCACCCACTGCCCCCATTAAGCTCTGGCTGGACTCACCTGTCAGGAAGGGGCCAGAGGCTCTGCTGCCTAGCCTGGATCCTACGCTGGCTCTCAGCATGAGGTCCTGGCAGAGAAAGCAGAGAGGGCTGCTCGTGCAGGGTGTGTGGCACTTGTACCTAGCAGAAGAAAAAAGGGGAAGTTGCAATACTAACCACATTTTTTTGCAGGATGGACCCACCCAACACAGCTGAGAGGTGGGTGGAGGATGTGCAAAACAATCAAGGGCACCTTCAAGTTCAGCTACCAGGCAGAAGCGGCCTCCCTGATCTCCCCTGATGCTCATGGTCCTGGAGCTCTTCACGACATGCCAGGGGGGTGGGGTGGGGTGGGGTTGGGTTAGCTGGGTTCCAGACTCCAGGCGAAGCACAGCAGCGTCTCCCCACGCACAGCCAGGGCCACTCTTGCCAGCAAGCGACAGACCAACGTGCAGAGGCCGTTGGCGGAGATGCACCAACGGCGGGAGACGTCCCGGGCGCAAGAGGAGACTACAAAGCTCCCCATGCTGCAGGGATGGCAGCGGCTTTCGCAGGGTCCGGTGCAAAGTTACAGGGGGGCAGGGCCCTGTCCGGTTCTCTGCACTCCCTTCTCCCCGCATCGCCCTCCTGCCACCCTACAGACCTCCCATTCCCACCCCACCCTCACGATGCACCTACCCCCACCTCCGCCAGTCCCTGCATTGACAAGACAGCCAGGAGGTGGAGCTGAGCCCAGGCACGGGGCAGGGCAGTTGGGGAGTTCACCCCACGCCGTCCTAGTGCTGGATCCGGATGGGGCCTTGGGGCAGGGCAGCTCCGGTGTCTGCATGGCCAAGGGAAGATGGAGGTTCTCGGCCTGGGCTGAAAGGCAGCATTGTCCCGGTACCCGCAGGGGGGGTCTCTCCCTACATCAGGGGAGTCCTGCCAGAGTAATGCCTGTGGGATCAGGCCTGTCTCATGTAGTAAGCGGGAGAGGGGTCCCCTGAGCTAGAAGAGAACCAGGACCCAGGTGCCCTGACTGCAAAGGGGATTCTTTGCAGAGGCTGCTGGCCACAACTAAGACTATTGGCCATGGGCTGAGAGTGGGGCACTGCCCAAGCACCTTGCTCAATCACGGGGGCGCTCGCCGGCTGACAGTCAACGCGCCCAGTGGCAGAGCGGTCCCAGTGCTGAGAGCAGCAGAAACCCACTGGCACCTGCAGGCGGGCAGGAGAACGGAGATGGCAATCGCTGCGCCCCCGTCCTGCTGGGGCGGAGGTGTAGGCCACGCGCTGAAAGGACAGGGGCCACCTTCTGCCCCCGGGAGGTGCCGTTGGCCGCAGCAAAATCGCTGCCCTCCCTTAAGGCAGGGAGACGCAGTTCACCCGGCTTCGTGCTATTCCCAGACTGTCTCTGCTGGCCCCTTTCCTGCCAAGGCCCTGAGCCTGCAAGCAGGCCCAGGAAACCCATTTACTTCGCGCCGTTTCAACACGACACGCCCGACGGGAGAGGAGTCCCAAACATTACAAGGGTGCGTGCAAGGGGCTGTCCCATCAGGGACCCATTCGCTCCTGCTGGGGCTTTCTGCAGGCAAATGGGCTGAACTCAGCTGGGTCCTTCTCACGCTGCTTGCTCAATCCGGGCTGATTTGCATCTCATTCTTCTCAGTCGCTGACTCACAGCTGTGCCACCTGGCCCCCCGTGCCTCTGAGAAGGGAAACCCCCTCACATCAAGACCAACCAGGGGCCCCTGTGTTCCCAATTTAGCTGCTTTTGCCTCATGCATGCCATGCTGATGCTGTGCAAGGCGTCAGCCATGGCATGGAAACTTGCAAGTAAATCCTGCTCTTGGCACTAGGAGGCGCCGTTTCCACCTACCTCCCCGAGCAAGGAGAGGCTGATGAGACAACTGAGAATAAAACCTCACCAAGGAAACGGTGTTGTAAAAATGGATAGATTTACAAACTGGAGGTGGGAAGGGCGGTAGTAAAGATGCTCGTGAAAAGTGCTGGATTGGATCTGTCTACAATCGACAGACACGTTATCTATCTTAGAGACTAACAAATTTATTTCAGCATAAGCTTTCGTGGGTTAGAACCCACTTCATCGGATGCATGGAATGACACTCTAACCCACGAAAGCTTATGCTGAAATAAATTTGTTAGTCTCTAAGGTGCTACAAGTTTTTCTTTCTTATTTTCCGTTATACAGTAGACAGATATTTATACAGTCAGAGAAACATGATAAGGTGGAAGTGCGAATACCAACCTTAAGAGGCTAATTCATTGAGAAGAACCATAACAGCAGGGGAAGACAAACCTTTGAAGTGATAAACAAGATGGCCAATGTGGACAGTTGACACACAGGTGTGAATGAGGATCGTTAACTTAAGGGAAATAGATTGAATCCGATGAAGTGGGTTCTAACCCACGAAAGCTTATGCTGAAATAAATTTGTTAGTCTCTAAGGTGCCACAAGTATTTTATTTCTTTCTTATTTTCTTTTTGCTGACACAGACTAACACAGCTACTACACTGTAACCTAACGTAATCTATCTGTCACTCAATCATCAACATTACATTACAGTCTGGCTCCTGACAGATCCCAAAATGTAGTTGTAAACGGGGAATGGTTGTGGAACGAGTCTATTTCTAGTGGGATCCCACAGGCAGGGCCGGCGCTACCATTAGGCGACCCTAGGCGGTTGCCTAGGGCGCCAGGATTTGGAGGGCGGCATTTCAGGTCCCTCGGCAGCCGCCGGGTCCTTGGCGGCTGCTTCTTCGGCCGCCGGAGTCCTCGGCGGCAGCCTCTCCCAGTGCCTAGGGCGGCAAAAAAGGTGGCGCCACTTCTGCCCACAGGGAACAGTTCTTGGCCCTCTGCTATTTCATATTTTTGTCACTGACCTGGCAGAAAACATACACTCGTTGCTGATCAAGTTTATAGGTGTTGCGGAGGTTGGGGGAGTGGGAAATAATGAAGAGAGAT
Source organism: Chelydra serpentina (assembly GCA_037349315.1). Taxonomy (NCBI): domain Eukaryota; kingdom Metazoa; phylum Chordata; order Testudines; family Chelydridae; genus Chelydra; species Chelydra serpentina. Next base: position 5,946,390 of record JBAIAC010000107.1, on the reverse strand, counting down.
CACGGACACAGACAATCTGAATCGCTCTGTAAGCAGGGGCGCAGGCAAACAAAGTATGTTTTGATATGGCCAAATATAAGATCATACACTTAGATATTGCCCACACTTACAGGATGGGGGACTCTGTCCCGGGAAGCAGTGACTTGAAAAGATGTGGGAGTCACAGTGGCTACTCAGCTGAACAGGAGCACCCAGTGGCCAAAAGGGCTAATGCAATCCTTGAATGCATAAGCAAGGGAATACCACGTATTTGTAGAGAGGTTATTACCTCAGTGGTGTGATCACTGCTGGAATACCACGTCCAGCGCCAGTGTCCAGAATTCAAGACAGATGTTGATCAGCTAAAGAGGGCTCACCAAAGATCCAGGAGAATGATTAAAGAACTGGAACCCAAGCCTTGTAGCGGGAGATAGATCAATCTATTTCGTTATCAACGAGACGTTTAAGGGATGACTTGATCCGTCTATAAATACCTGCATGTGGACCAGAAATTTCATAATAGCGAGCTCTTCAGTCTAGCCTACAAAGGTCTAACAAGACCCAGTGGCTAGAAATGGAAGCTAGAAAAATTAGGACTAGAAATAAGGGGCCAGTTTTTACTAGGTTGGGTAATTAACCTTTGGAAGAACTTACCAAGGGCTGTGATGGATTCTCCGTCACTGGACATGTTAAAATCATGGTTGGATGTTTTTCTAAACGATCTGCCCTAGTTCAGCCACACACACACAGCTGTTTCACTTGAAACACTAGTTATTTCAGGGAAGTCCTATGGCCTGGGTTGTGCTGGAGGCCAGACTAGATGATCCCTTCTGATCTGAAAAAAAAAAACCCCGATGGCTCTGTGAACATACGAATCTAACTATCTGTCCATCATCAGCATACATATTCCACTATCTGGCTGGGTCTTTAGAAAGTCGCTCATCACTGTGGCATCTGCCTGTCCTGGAGAACGGAGCCCTCTGTCTACCCACAGTGGCAGGGCAAGCTTCCCCGTGACCGTGGGCACCAGTTCTGGCCTCTGAACATAGAGTCTGTCCCCGTGTGAGGTGGCTGACAAATTAGCTCCAATTATGATGGTTTGTCTGAATGGGGCCCCTGGGCAGGCCCGCTGATGGGGTAGGGGGGCAAAGAGGGCAATTGCAGGAAAAATAATACTTACTGGGGCCACTCCGAAGGAATCATAATGGGCAACTATTACAATGGTGGGCAGGTCCTCTCCTCCCAGACCAGTCAGCCTCCCCTAGGGATGGAACACACAGGAGCATTACCCAGCATCCCCTCCTGCATCACTATTGCCTGGACGGGCACAATAGACCATTCCTAACCATCACAGTCAATTTCTAACCGCCTCAGTGCTGAATCATACTCCCACTGACTTCCAGTATTGAGCCCTTCATCTGCTTTCTGGCTTCTGAATCCAGAAAGGTAGAAAAGCTGCCTCTACGACATGGCTGAAAAATCTCCGATTTTCTCTGAAGAGGCTTTAACTTTCAGTCTTTAGCAACACACCACTCAGTGAAGTCCCCGTACAGGGACTTTCCTATAAATATTACCAGCCTAGATCCCAGTTCTGATCCCTCTAGAACTCACCTCCAGGCTGGTTATGAGCCAGTCACTGACAGCTTTGCTCTGAGCCCCACTCGTAACCATCTGGAAGCCATTGGCAGTCGCCGTGTGCAGCAGAACTAGAAAAAAGAATTAAATTTACTGGGGGGGGGGAGGGGGGAGAATATCTTATCCCTTTAATTCCCTTGATAGCTGATTCACAAAGAGTCTAGCTTTGTCAAATAGCCCATAACTTCTCTGGCTCACTGTTTATATTTCCACAGCTAGTCACAAGGCATTTTAATTCTGTACAAACATCTCAATACTTTCAACTTCTACAGCAACTTTCACCCCAGGATCCAAAAGGTGTTACAAACAATTAAGCCCAGCACTCTTGACAGATAGGTAAATATTAAAGCCATTTACAGTGGAGTAAACTGAGGCACTAAGCGTTTAAGTTACTTGCCCAAAGACAGAGTGATCAGTGGCCGAGCCAGGAACAGGGCCAAAGAGTTGTGACTCACAGTAACCCGCTATAACCACTTAGAAAAAACAACTTTCCATCACATTTTACTGAATTTGGCCCCTAGGCTGTTGCAAATGAGATGAAACGGAAATAAGGATTTCTATGGAACTATATCCCTAAATCATGTCACTCCAAGTAAAATAATAACTTAGCACTTATACAGCCTTTTTGTCCACAGATCATCATCTCCAATTTACAGATGGGGAAAGTGAGGCAAGGAAAGATTAGGTGATCTGTCCAAGTGACACATTAGGTGAGCTGGGAACAAAACTCAGGTCTACCGCCCTAGCCACTAGATCACACTGCATCTCCAGAATTTTGTGGAAACATTTGCCTACCATTCTTAGGGACACCTGACTGAGGAACATTATTATGGCTAGTTTTCTCCCTTTCAAACCCGCCGTTCACTGCAACTCACCTTCAGCAGCTGAAGCTGAGCCTTGTGATGTCGAAGCAACCCGTGTTTGTTCATAGATGGAGAGCAGCTCTTCATCCTCTACTGCAAAATAGACCGGCACAATGGTTTCCATGGCCAGCATTTCTGGCTCTATCTCCATGAATTACTGAGAATTTAGAAGGAGAGGGGCACACTTAGGCTCCATTGAACTTGCAAGAAGGCAGGCATACTAATGGCCAAAGAAGAGGGGCAGAAGTCAAAGTTTTAAACTTAACCTTGACAGAGTAAAAACCCCATCAAACCACAATTGGGAGTTTCAGTCACTATATTGTACCTGAATCTTTGCTCCCTTTCTCCAATAACATCATCTCTCTGTCTGCAGCGATATTTACCCTGACAACATCCTGCGGCGCTGCTGACATGGCCTTGGGCAAGATGATCACCACGGCCCCAGCTGACTGGCGGAGAGCCTTCTGGTACTGCTCATACGAAAAATCCACTAGCCGCATCATCACGCAGCGGCGGCTCAACACGTCCGCCTCTACAGTGCGGGCCTCTGTGTTTAACACTGCATTCCTGGTGCCTGCAGGGAAGGAGAAGAGGACGAGATCTAGCCGATGGTCTTGTCAATACCAGCATCCCGTTCCCAGAACACTCTCCATGCTAAACAGCCTTGACTATTTCCACAATCACCAGCAGAGACAGGTATTTGTAATCACTTAAGTTATTCCTTTCTCCCTTCCCCATTCCTTTTGAACACCCTCAGTTTTCCCCCTTTCCCTCGTGGGATACACTAATCATCTGCCCCTGGGTTCCTAAGCCTATGATGGGCTAGAGACAGTCACTGTGCCCTCATCTACACCAGTTACAACCACATTTCTGGAACCATATTCTAACATTACTGATACAGTACAGTCAAACCCACACAGCACAACGATATATGAGACCTGTTTGCTTCTCTGCACCTACCACCTATGTCTGTATCAGTGCTTTCTGGGAAAATCTGGGCAGTGGGTTGTTCAAGTAGCTGTATCCTCTGGCTTTGCAAATAACTTCCCTGAGAGCACAGGGATCACGCTGAACGGAAATGCTAACAGACAGCGCAGTCTGAGATAATCTCAGAAAAGGTGTTGGCTACACATGCATAACTTATTCAGAAATTTGGAATTGTGAAAAATTGATAAGGGAAGCAAAGGGACACAAGGAGAAAACTATGGTCGGCAGAGTTAAGGACAAAAAGGAGTAGTTTAACTGTATTAGGAACAAAAAGAATCCCGACAGTGGCATTGGTCCATTACTAAATGGAATGGATAGAATTCTCAATAACAATGCAGGAAAGGCAGAAGTGTTCAATAAATATTTCTGTTCTGTATTTGGGGAAAAACATAATATAGTCTCATCATATGGTGATGAGAACACACCTTCCATTCCACTAGTCTCTCTGGAGGATGTTAAACAGAAGCTATTAAAGTGAGACATTTTAAAATCAGCAGGTCCAGATAAATTGCATCCAAAAGTTTTTTAAAAAGCTGGCTGAGGAGCTCGCTGGGCCACTAATGTTGATTTTCAATACGTCTCGGTGCACTGGGGAAGTTCAAGACCGGAAGAAAGCGAATGTTGTGCCGATTTTTAAAAAGGGTAAACGAGATGACCCAGGAAATTATAGGCCTGTCAGTCTGACATCGATCCCAGACAAAGATAATGGAGTGGCTAATACGGGACTTGATTAATGAAGAATTAAAGGAAGATAATATCATTAATGCACATCAACACAGGTGTATGGAAAACAGATCCTGTCAAACTGACCTGATATCTTTTCTTGATGAGATTACAAGTTTGATTGATAAAGGTAAGTGTTGATATAATATATCTAGACTTTTCTAAGGCATTTGACTTGGTGCCACATGACATTTTGATTAAAAAACTAAAACGATATAAAATTAACATGACACACATTACATGGATTAAAAACTGGCTGACAGATAGGTTTCAAAATTAATTGTAAACAGGGAATCATCATCAAGTGGGTGTGTTTCCAGTGGGGTCCAATAGGGATCATTTCTTGTCCCTATGCTATTTAACATTTTTATCAGCGGCCTGGAAGAAAAAATAAAATCATCACTGATAAAATTTACAAATGACACAAAAATTGGAGAAGTGGTAAATAACGAAGAGGACAGGTCATTGATTCAAAGCTATCTGGATCACCTGGTGCACTGGGTGCAAGAAAACAATGGGTTTTAGTATGGGTAAATGTTAACATCTAGGAACAAAGATTGTAGGCCATACTTGCAGGATGGGAGACTGTATTTTTAAGTCAGCGACTGACTTAAAAATGCTGACATCATACCAGAAAGGCGCATGATGTCAGTATTTTTAAGTCAGTCAACATGCTTGAACATGGCAGTACCTCAATTCACATTAGTCTTGCCTGCATGGATCGTGAAGGTCAGGGCTAGCCCTGCTTACATGGTTACTTGTCTACCAAGGAAAGGTCAAACCTCTTTACAATGTAAGTACGGGTTGTTGTTTTTTGTTTTTTTTACTGTTTATGCCCCAATGATGGCAGCACATCCGGGAACTGCATTACACCTTTACACAACAGCGTTTAAACATGGTCTTTGTTAGCAGAGTTCTGCCACAGTTTCCCTGAGCAGTAGGAACACAAATTTTTATTCTTCCTGAGAGCTGCACTGCATGCCCCACTGCATGAAGGTACATAGTGTAGTGTGTAATGCAGCCTCAGTCCCACAATCAGATCCATAGAGTTTATGGGCAGAAGGATCATCTAGTTTGGGCTTCCATAGAACACAAGCTATAGAATTTTATCTAGTTACCCCTGCTTCAGCCCAACTAGTACAGACCTCTGCCCCTACACAGACACAGGGATCTACACCAGTGGATCAGATTGCACGATCAGAAGGGCCTATATCTAGAATACACCTCCCAGACAAACATCTGCCCACACTCATCAGGAAAACCATGCAACACTCCCAAGAACAATGACTGTTTACATGGTTGTAACTAGCATATTCTGTTCCCAGCATGGACCTCAGTTAGATGTTGCTGCAGAGTGAGCTCAACATTGTTTTCTGTTGATACTACAAGAAAGAGCTATTTTTTGTAATTTCTCAGAGACAAATTAAATATGACTATAGTTACTGATAATCTGAAGGGCTCTATTTTAATAGAATTAGAAGCAAATCAAACTCTGTTCTTAAGCTGCTTCAGGCTCGATCTTTTAAAAAAACCTAGTTGATCCCACTGGAAACGAATTTGAGAGTTTGGAACAACAAAAAGCTTTTGCCCCAAAGGACGTCTGGCCTCAGAACACACACAGAATGGGAACATTAGCTACCCAAAGCGTCTAGCAAGGGATAAAGAGAATACACAATTCACTTAGCTAACCAGAAAAAGAAACAGCATTAAAAGTTAATCGCAAGCATCTTAAAAATCAATATGCTGCTTTTCTAAGAGTCCAAGAACTTGGAACCAGAGAGCACTGTTGTGAACACTTGCTTGGATTTAATATTCTTACAGCTGAAGTCAAAGCAAACTGAAATATTTGTGCACAGTGCCTCCTATTAAACCTGCCAGCAAAGACTTACTGCAGTCTGAAGAGATCTAGCGCAGTATCTCCATGAGAGAACACAGCTATGATCTAATGAAGTTCTCAAGAATGGAGGTTTGAACATTGGCAATGATTAAACTCTGGTTCAAAAATAACCACAAGGATCCAGTCCGTTCATATATCCCATTGGCCAATATCAGACTAGGGGTAGAATTTACAAGGCACAGATCTAGCCAACATTATTTCACCTTTAGTGCTGTTTAATCTTATGGAATTTCAGATAGATCTAGAGATTCAATCCCCAAAGTTCTATGACATGAATCTGGGGCTGGATCAGGGATACTTGAGTATTTCTGGATGTCAACAAATGGCTGAAGCTTTAGATCACAAACACAAAAAACTGTAAGATCCACATAGGAGCAGAATATAAACCCTAATTTGGAAGAAGATAGCTAGGAACAGAGTCCTTAGAAACCATACTTGTTCTGTTAAATAGCATATGAGAAGGGAAAAGGTTATAACATTTAAGAAATTCATGATGGATATTCTATTTCTGACTCAAGGCAAGATGTTGAGCAACCAATAAGAACATAAAGTTCAAGAACATCAGGACTAAGAAAAAGATGAGGGAAATGTAATGTGAAGAAAGGGCTGGGGAATAGATTGGAGAAGGGACTAGAACTTTCAGACCAGAGAGCAGTGTGAGGCATATCATAAAATATCAGGGTTGGAAGGGACCTCAGGAGGTCATCTAGTCCAACCCCCTGCTCAAAGCAGGACCAATCCCCAATTTTTGCCCCAGATCCCTAAATGGCCCCCTCAAGGATTGAACTCGCAACCCTGGGTTTAGCAGGCCAATGCTCAAACCACTGAGCTATCCCTCCCCCCGATGTCAGGAGGAAGGAAAAAAGTGAAAACGGAATAGCTCAGGAAGGAGGAAAGTTGACCTCTGAACAGAAAGGAGAGAAAAAGTCAACGGCATATGAACAGAACAATTTAGGTGCCAAATTCTCCAACATAGGAGACTGCAACTGTCCTGGAGCCAGACCAGGGCTTACACCAGGGCTGGATTTAGCCCTAGGAGTGGGAGAAGAACTTTGTAATAATAGAACTGAGCTATCTGCAACATTGAAGTGTTGTGCAAGAGGCACCCTGGTGCAGCATTACAGGAAACTTCAGTTGCGGCCAAGCATCCTGCGCTCACTTGCGCGGTGACCTCTGGAGATGCCCTTAACCCTTCTCCGGGCTTCTGTTAAAGCAGCTGAATATCTGGGTGAAAAGTAAAAACCTCACTGGAAACCAGATGCTAAATTTACGCTGGGTTCCTCAGCTAAATAAAGTTAGCAGCACAGACAGGACATCAGCTGATTTACAACAGCTCCCCACATGTGCTCACTGGAGAGGATCTTGCCAAACAAGGGGCTTCCTGTAAGGGCCATAGCCAGTAGAGCACAAAGCCATGTCCAGAAGCTGGTGCTGAGTACTGCCCCTTTCTCTGACAGAGCCCTCTATGCCCAGTGAAAACCTGTTCGTTTCATTAGGCCATTGCAGTCAACTGAAACAGTGACCGAGCCCCAGGCGAGGGTGAAGCAAGGGCTGCCATGGGATGAGACCTGGCTCCGGATCCCCAGCCTGGGGAGCGGCAGGATGTGCCAAGGCAGATACCATGGTGACAGGTCAGGCGGGCATCGGGGCACGGGCAGGCCTAGGATAGACAGATCAGGGGGCAGTGAGGAGGCTGGGCAGGGCTGCCCCTTGGTGGGTGGGTCAGAGGCAGAGACGGGCTCTGGGGGAGATGCAGGCGAAGGTGCCCTGACAGGGAGCTGGCAGGCAATGGGGGGGGGGGGGGGCCCCGCAGGCCGGGCCCGGCGCTCACTCAGCGCTGCCCCGGGGCTGGGGGCGGGTAGAGCGGGGGAGCCAGGCCAGGCCAGACCCGGGGCTGGGCGGGGAGCCGGGCCCGGGGGGTAGAGGGGGACGGGGGAGCCAGGCCCAGCCCGGGGTTGGTGGGATGGGGAGCCAGGCCGGGCCCAGCGCTCACTCACCGCAGGGCTGCCCCCGGGCTGTGGGGTGGAGAGGGAGGGGGCGGGGGGGGGGGAAGGAGCCAGGCCCGGCGTTGCGGGGGGGGGGGGGGGAGAACCAGGCCGGTCCCGGCGCTCACTCACCATAGGGCTGCCCCGGGGCTGGAGTAGAGGGAGGGGAGCCCGGCCCGGGGCGGGGGGGAGCGGGGAGCCGGGGCTGGGGGGGAGCGGGGAGCCGGGGCTGGGGGGGGGGGGGCGGGGGAAAGCGGGGAGCCGGTCCCGGGGGCTGGGGAGGTAGAGTGGGGGGGAGCCAGGCCGGGCCCGGCGCTCACTCACCGTAGGGCTACCCCGGGGCTGGGGGGGGGGGGGGTAGAGGGAGGGGAGCCAGGCCCGGGGCTGGGGAGGTGGGGGGGGGGAGCCAGGCCCGGGGCTGGGGAGGTAGAGGCGGGGGGGGGGGGAGCCAGGCCCGGCGCTCACTCACCGTAGGGCTGCCCGCCCAGCTCGTACTGCTGCATGCGGTAGACCGTGAACTCGTGGGCGGCCTCGGCGGCGGGCGGCGGCCCCAGGAGCAACAGCACGGCCGGCACGAAGAGCAGGAAGCTGAGCGGCAGGCACGAGGCCTTCAGCACCGACTCCAGCACCTCGCCCGCCTCTTCCAGCATCGCCCCGGCTCCCTCGCACCCGGCCACCCGCCGCAGCCTGCAGGCACCACACGGACAGCCCAGCGGGGGGGGCCTCGCCCGCAAGCGCTCACGGGAGATGGAGTCCTGCCAGGGGGAGGGGCCCGGATGGGGGCTGAAGGCCTCGCCCTGGGGGCTGCTGGGAGTTGTAGTCCTCTATAGGCGCGTTCGTGGCCAGGGTTGCTGGGAGTTGTAGTCCTCTATAGGCCAGGGTTGCTGGGAGTTGTAGGTGAAATACTTTCCTCATGGATTGTATTTTCTAAACGGATAACCTACTATACATTCTCAATTCCCGAGGGACAATCTTCACTCATTGCTATAGTTGTTTTCCACAACCAACTCCCTGTATAACTTTTCATGAGTGATGTACCTGACTACTTGGATGCTAATATCATCTAAACTGTATTCTTACATTTATTCACCTAAATTTGGGTTATTGCTGATTATTCACTATATACATCTTATGATTTTAAAAACAAAATTTGGATTTGTGGATAATCTAAGCACTATACCCAGATGTACAAACACTCTTTTCTTAACCTGTCTGCTATATAATTTTTTTAACATTCGCTTTAATAAAATATTTACCGAGAGCTGCAAAGGGTCCTGGGAGTTGTAGTATTTCCAGGATCTGTTGCAAGAGCTGCTGGGGGAATGTAGTCCTCTCACACCCTTCTCTGTTCAATGTACTTACCTAGTTTCCATGCGCTCACAGTTTCCCCCCACCCACTGACTCAGCTGGTTAAGCCACCATTAGCTTCATAGCCAACAGCACAGGAGAGAGTGATGTGGTCAGCATCCCGTCCGTCCCCCTTCGCATACCCATTTCGCAGCAGGGTGGACTGAGGTGGCCTTTCAGTGTGAGATTGTTAAACTCACGACATTCAGGAGCATAGTCAAGTACCTCAACCACTCAGTCACCCCACCTCAGTTGCTTGACACGCACAATGCACCATCTTGCCAATAGGGAGGGTGGCCACTCACACATTCCAGTATCTCCAGGAACAGCCTGGGCCTGACCCCACCTCGTTGTGGTGATCTCACACGCATGGTGTGTATGAGGTCACACCACACAGATGGGGTACCCTTTTGAAGACAGCCCTGCCCCATCCCTGCTGGAATGACCTGGCACGTGCGAGGTCACACCAGCGGAGGGATGTTCTTCATTATGGCATCCCCCATTTGACACCGGAGAAAACCACAGCCGGTTTTGGCTGGGTATCAGACAGGGGACAAACAGCAGAACAGCAGAACTGTCCAGTTTCAAACCGGACAAATGGCCTGTCTGCCACTAGGCCTCACCTCTGTTTCACAGAGACCAGCTCCAGGGCCAAGGCTGAATCATTAGTCCGCACGGACCATTTCGTGGCAGCAGTGGCATAGCCAGGTTCTAACGCCAGGGGGAGCGAACACATAAAAAAAGGCGCCACCCGACCCGACCTGGGTGAAAGAACCCAGGCCAGCGGCAGGACCCCGGCTGGCAGGAGCCCGCAAGGGGAATCCCAGAGCTGCAGCTGGCTGAGCCGCTCAGCCCGCCCCACTCTGGGATTCCCCCCACGGGCTCCTGCCAGCCGGGGTCTCTCAGCCCGCTGCCAGTCTGGGTTCTTTCACCCAGGCCAGCAGCGGGCTCTTGGTGGGGTCAGAGGGGGATGTCGCTCCACCTCCACCCTTTCAAAAATTAAAAAGGCGCCACTTTTGGAAAATGTGCTCAGGGGGAGCAGCCGCTCCCCCTGCTCCCCCGCTAGCTACGCTACTGAGTGGCAGCTTACAATGAGGACCAGTTAGTGGAGGCGTGTTTTTAGCCATGGGAGCACCAGTCCATCAGACTAGTACCCACCAAATACTCATTTCACACAAGTTGCAAACCGCCATCAGCTGGCAGGGATTGTCCATTTACAAGCTGGGCCGGTTTTGACCAGTGACCCAACAGGGAAGGGCTCTGTCTCCCAGTCCCCTGAGTCATCCCATCCCCTATTTGGGCAGCTGTGCCTATGAGAATTCATGGAGGTTATACACAGTGAAACCTATGAAAGAGAACGCTCAGTAAACTGCCACCTGTCTAAAAGAGTATTTCCAAAATACAGTAAGGATCATTCTGCTCCCCGCACCCACCCTTAAACTAATGATCCGATAGTGATGGGTACTAAATACAGAACCCGGAGACAGAGAGAGATTTAACAGGCCAATTTTATTTAAACAGCTGATTTGTGTCAGTCCCTTGAGAAGTCACTCAAATCAGATGTTGCTGTAGTTTCTTTCCGGGGATCCCAGCTGCTCACATTGCCAGTTACTAATTCTTAGCCTAGGTGGAAGTCAATTGTAGTTGACCCCTTTAATGAATTTAGTCTCCCAACATCCCTGTGAGAGGTCCCCATTTTAAAGAGGAGGAATCGAAACAGCAATAGGTGACATGATGCATCTGAAGAAGTGGGTATTCACCCACGAAAGCTTATGCTCCAAATGTCTGTTAGTCTGTAAGGTGCCACAGGACCCTTTGTCACTTCTACATGGTAATCTGGGTTTGTAAGGGGTCCAGGGTATATATAGAAGCAGGAGATCACTTGTCAGGCACCAGCTATACAATGGGTATTATAAAGCCCTCAGGGTCAACTCAGCCAGCCACAGTACTGATTAGCCCAACAATCCGGCTGCTGTCATTGTGCCTGCTGTGGGTATCTCGTGTTGTATAGCTTGATCCATCCAAGCGGCAGAGGTGACCTCTGTGCACTGAGACGGGGAGAAAGGAAACAGCTTTATTTATTTATTGGTCACTTCTGGTGTTCATTTGCAGCTGGAGGACTAAGTCACACTCTATAGGAGGAGTACCTTCATAAATAGTTAATGGAGGGTTAAGAGAAGCTTCCATAAATGGTTAATCAACTGTTATAGATTGTTATAGAGTCCAATAGGTTACTTACAAGCACAGTTTAGTTTAGAACCATCTTTAACACCTTCCGCTCATGGGCTTATAACTGTCTAGAATACATATGACTGGCACATGCTTGTAACAGCTATTGATCAGTTCATAGTCCTTTATATATGGAACCCGAATAGAAAGTGTGACTGAGAAAGGATGCCAAATCCAGGGCAAACTTCCCACACACACAGCCTGCCTGCTCCAGTCCTGACCTGGAGGGACTCTCCCGACTCTCGTGGAAGTGGGGAGCTCAGTTTCAATGACCCATTGGTAGTGTGACCTACTGGATAGGGCAGCAGATTGGGATGCAGGAGATCTGGATTCTATTCCTGACTCTGCTGCTAGCTGAACTTGGACAAGTTGCTTTCCCTCTCGGTGCCTTACTTTCACCATCTGTGAAATGGGGATAATGGGACTGGCCTTTGTAAAGTGCTTTGGGATCTATGGCAAAAGGAGGGAACTGTTATTATCACTCGGCTACTCTGCCAATAATACCAAAGAGGCCAACGGTAATGGGGGTCTTTGTGCCTGTCCACTAGGAACACAGGGGGCAGTGGGTGATGACTTCTCACGGTCCCTTCCAGCCCGACAGTTCAATGATTCTGTACCAAACCCACAAGGGGGCACCAAAGGCCACTGAGTCTCAAAGTTGAAAATTTAGGCTCTCCGACATGCTGAGGAATATGATGTACGGAGACGACTCCTGCCCTTACAATCCGCACGGTGTTTGACTCCTCAGCCCAAAGGCCAGATCTGAGCAGCACCTCAAGAGAGGTGGGGTGGGAACGGCAGTGCTGTGTCTCGAAGTTTCAGGGGCTGGTTCTTCAAAGCACAACTCACGAAACCATCGCATAGTTTGCATGGGAAGCCATAAAACCACCCCAGTTGTCCCTGTATGATCCCTGGGCTTTGGTGACCCTTTCCAGAGCTCCCGGTTTGCAACAGAAGCCAGAACCAGGTGAGTTTTAGGTGGCTTGGCTGGGAACATTGTGTTAGCTCAGGATCAGACCCAAGGGCTTTCCCATCTCAATTAGCAATAGGATAATCCCTTGTCCTTCTATAGCCCTGGGCACTGGAGGATTTGTCCCATGAGAGGCCATCTCGTCTAATGGTTAGTGAGAGGCTGTCAAGAGTCCTGGGTTCCAGTCCCTGCTCTGCCACGGATTTTCTGTGTGACTTTAAATTTAGCGCCTCTGTCGCTGCCTCAGTTTCTCTGTAGAATGGGGTTTAATTTAATACTTCCCTGAGGCGCAGGGGAGGCTTAACTAATGCCTCAGATGAAAGACATTAGGGAAAGGTGGGGCAGGGTAGCTTCTTCATGTTCTGCATCGGGGGGTGCTTTATAAATACATGCATGTGTTATTGCAGGAAGGATTATTCTTTGCACGACAGTAGCACCCCTAGAATCCAGGGGAGATCAAGGTCCCATTGCACTGGGCACTGTGGAGACACATAAGAAGGGATGGTCTCAGCCAAAAACAGCTTGCAGCCGAAATAGAGAAGACAAACAAAGGGTGGGAGAAAGGAAGGAGTATGATCCCCATTTTACAGATGGGAAACTGAGGCCCAGAGAGAGTCAGGAGTGTCTTTTCCAAAGGGCCCAGCACTGCTCTAAGCTGAGTTAGATTGGTCCGAAGTGTTTCTGAAGATAGCCTCTAGAGGCCACAATTTTCAGCTCTCATTTAGGCACCAAAATAAGTGACCATGTTTTCAAAAGCAAGCTGAGTGCCAAACCCGTTGAAAAACCTGCCCCTAGACATCACAGGGGGAGCCTGGAGGTGCTAGTGGAGGGGGCTTAAAAACCCAGCCCCTCCTGAGGGCGCTTGAAAATCTGCCCAGGAACTCTGGAAAAATCTGCCCCCTCCCGGTGACCTGCCCAAGGTGACACGGGAAGTCAGTGGCACCTTTCACCAGCGCCGAGTTCACTTCCCCCTACTACGTCAGAACCTCTCCTCTGGGATGTGCTGTTCGACTGATGGGAGAACGGAAGGAGGTGTTGCCAAACAAGTGACTTTCTTGTACACAAGTTTATTGCAGAAGAAGTGGACTTACAAAACCCCTGCGCCTCTTTCGCTAGAGGAGGCTCAGCCCCGCTGGAGTCTCTTGAGAGCAGCCCTCAGAGCCGTGTCTCAAGTCACACGCAAGGAGGAGACCTTGCTTTTCATGCTACAGGGATGTTCACCAGGAACGTGGTCTTCTTTGGCAGTGGAGATGCTCTCAGCCTCTATGGTCGAGCCAGGTTAGCTGGTTCCTCTTTCATTTGCAACAGGGAATGGAAAGTAAGAAAGGCTGTTCTCCCCCAAAGAAATGCATCTTCCCCCCCCCCCGCCCCCACCCCTGCCCCCATTGATTCTCACAGTAGCTACAAGAAGGCACAGTTCCACCTTGCTTTGCTGGAGCAATGCAGAACAGAGCTCTCTGCCCGTACCAGAGCCTTGCTTTCCTACCCCAGACCCCTCTCCCCCATCCGCACCATCGCACTCAGCTGCAAACGGGGGGGGGCGGGGGGGGGGGGGACAACACCCGCTGTGGCATCCTTCAGCATGTCCGCTTGGCAGGGTGGAGCCCTGCTGCATGCAGCCAGCCAGCGCCCCCAGCCTCTCTCCTGTAGCCTGCTACAGCCCTCCATCCACAACGGCTGCACCTCTGCCACAGCCATCCTGAGCTAGTGCGCCCCAGCAAGCCATCAAGTACTGCCAAAGCCCCCCCACCCCCTTCCAGCATCGCCACCTACTTGGATCGCCAGGCGGCCCTGCCCACCCAGTCAGCACGGCCATTACGCCCACCCAGCACTGCCAGGGCCACCCCACCTGCCCAGCGTTGTTGCGTTCCTGCCGCAGCCGGCCACCAGGGCCACCTCCCTCCGGCTCCCCCGGTTCCCACGCAGAGTGACTCCACACGGCCACCCTTTGCTGCTACACTGCTCTGCCCCTGCCAGCAGATGCTGTACCCACGTGGCAACACCCTTCCCCTGCCACGGGTCCCCAGCAAGGCCCCAGCTGAACCCTCAGGGCCAGAGTCCCAGGTGATGTCCAAACGGGCAGAGAGACACCCAGAGGCTTAGAGGAGAGGAGAGGCCACTCTCAGTGGGCCAGTCAAGACACCAAGGCAGCCGGGGAGGCTAATGCAATCCCAGGCTTCCTTACTGCTATAAGCGAGGATGGTCGTGTGGCATCAAGTCTGGGAGTGGGAGTCCTGGGTCCTATCCCTAGCTGGGACCCTGGGGCAGGGGCGGGCAAACGTTTTGGCCCGAGGGCCACATCTGGGAATGGAAATTGTACGGCGGGCCATGAATGCTCAGAAAATTGGGGTTGGGGTGCAGGAGGGGGTGAGGGCTCTGCTTGGGGGGGCGGGCTCCGGGCTGGGTCCAGAAATGAGGAGTTCAGGGTGCGGGAGGGGGCGGGGGAGTGCGGTGCAGGGGGGTGCGGGCTCCAGGGTGGGGCTGGAGATGTGGAGTTGGGGGTGCAGGAGGGTGCTCTGGGCTGGGACGGAGGGGTTTGGAGGATGGGAGGGGGATCAGGGATGGGGAGTGGGGAGGAGCTCAGGGGTGCAGGCTCTGGGCAGCGCTTACCTCAAGCGGTTCCCAGAAGCAGCAGCATGTCCCTTCTCCGGCTCCTACACGGAGGCGCGGCCAGGCAGCTCTGCACGCTGCCCCGTCCGCAGGCACCGCCCCTGCACCTTCCATTGGAGTGCCGGAGCGGGGCCAAGTTGCCGCTTCCGGGAGCCGCGTGGAGCGGCCCCCAACCCTGCTCCCCGGCTGGAGCGCCAGAGTGGGACAAGCCACAGATCCTGCTCCGCAGCAGGAGCTCAAGGGCCGGCTTAAAATGGCTGGCGGGCCGGATCCAGCCTGCAGGCCGTAGTTTGCCCACCCCTGCCCTGGAGCCTCAGTTTCCCCTCCGTAGGTTGGAGCCTGGCCTTCATTACCTGAGCAAATCTTGTACTGCTTCTTTCAGGCAAATTCCCATTGACCTCGGGGGAGGCGGGCTTTGAGTAAAGTCCGCAGGACTGGGCCCATAAATGCCTCTCTCTTATTGGGACTCCTCGCCCTACACAATGTAGCGCAAGGTTTGGGACACAGATTCACACGCACACACACCCCGGTCCCTTGGTGCAATGGCGCGGCGGACTCTGCTCCAGGCCATTGCCACGAGTCTCGGAAGTTGCAAAACCCTGTTTGCACAAGGTTCCTGGAAAGACGCAGCGTGGCCCTCGCTGTCATTTCCACGCCAGGTGGGAGAGGAAGAGGAACCGGAGCCGCGTCCCTAAGGGCCCAACCCAACGCCCGTGGAACTCCCGGGGAGTAAGTGCCCTGCCCGTCCGTTGCAGCCACAGTTCAGCGCCCGGAGCCGGCTCCTCCGCTGTGACCAGGGCTAGCCCTTGGCCACGGGTATAGCTGAGCGGGTGCTAGGCTGGCAGGTGTGCTGGAAGAGTGCCCGACCTCTCTAACGGGGCCTGCTCCGAGCTGCACCCACCCCCTGGATCGGTGCCAGGGCTGTCACTGGTCTCCCATCCAGCGTGGTGGGCAGCCCATCCAGCCTGGAACGCTGCCAGGCCCCTAATTGCAGATGCACCATATGCCACGGGACAGAGGTACAGCAGGCCTGTAAGTCGCTGCTGCCAGGCCTGTGACACATGCACCATATGCCCTGGCACGGCACCAGGCCCACGGGAACGGAGTCAGGCCAGCAGCTGCAGCTCTGCCCCCACCGGGGGGTGGTTAGCCCTGTTACGCTCGCAGGTTCGCTGGCTGCTCGCCATCAATCTGAGGGCTGCACCTAAGCGGCGGCCGGGCTCTCGCCGCGGGGCTGCATCGGCCTGGCGAGACGGACGGGAACCGCCAGACGGCTTCGCTCCCCAGCGGTCGAGCGCCCACGGTTCATCAGCCGCCTCGCAGGGAGGGAGAGTGGTCACTGGCCACAGTCCGGGAGCCAGCAAGCGGCACTCAGCCCAGGGGCTGCACACTGTGCACCAGGGCCTGGAGCAGCGCCCACCCCACATCTGTGGGCACTGCCCACCCCCAGACGCCGTGCCCAGCCCATAACTCCATGCACAGTCCAGACACACTGAAACAATAGCCCAGCCGGTACTTGCTGACACCCCATAGCACGTGCATTGGAAGAGGAATGACTTTGCCTCAGTCCCATACAACAGCCTTGCGCTCTCTTCCCCGCTCAGCCTTAGGCTGTGCCGAACGCAGGCCTTAGGGGTGTCATACTCCTTCCGGCACCGGATCCTCTGACATCTAGTTCTCTGCAGTCGCCTCTTTTATCCCCCCCCCCCCACCTGCCGCCTCTTCTCAAAGCAAGTGCCCAGTGTCAGGGACCAGGAGAGGGGCGGCCATGCCTAGTGGTCAGAGCAGCTGGTGTCAGAGGCCGGAACCAGGGGTCACAGCTGGAGTCAGAGCCCAGGATCGGAACCAGAGTCAGGAGTTGGGAATCGGAGCCGAGGGTTATCTGGAGTGAGGGAGGCAGGGCAGAAGCCGCGGCAAACGCTTTGAGCAGCCAGCATAGTTTCTGCTGGGCTTAAGAGCAAGCCTGCTAGCTTCTTCAGTTCCAGCCCACCGGCGGGTGGGGCAGTCCATCAGGCAGGCTAGCTAGCGCAGCCCAGCTGTTCCCATGAGGCTATCAGGAGCCCGAGCCGCGGCTGGGCCTTATTCCCGACACCCAGTCCCGGCCAAGAGGGCAGGTCCCCACGGAGCCTGCGGCTGTCCCCTCAGTTACTGGTAAGGTTGCTCATCATGCTGGAGTTGCTGGAGAGAGGCTCCCGGGCCCGGGCCTTGGGCGCCCCGGAGCTGCGGAAGCTGTCGCGAGTCCGCAGGAAGCTCTCGCGAGTCCGCAGGGAGCTCTCGGTGGAGGAGCCCGAGTTGATGTCGGCCATGAGCAAGCAGTCCCCGGGCCCGTGGAGCCCGAGGCGGATGCAGCAGCAGCAGACGAGGCACAGTACGGCCCGGCGCACCTCCAGGCTGCGGAAGGAGTAGATGAGGGGGTTGATGGCGGAGTTGAGCAAGGCCAGGGCCAGGGCCCAGTCCATGCCCCGCAGGCGCTTGCAGGCCTGGGACTTGCAGAAGACGTCGAGGAGCAGCAAGGCGAAGAGCGGGCTCCAGCAGAGAATGAAGGCCCCCAGGATCATCAGGACGGTCTTGAGCAGCCGCAGGGACCGCTTGTGGCCGTGGCGGGTGAAGGTCTGCTGGGCGCTGGCCCGGACCAGGTGGTAGATGGAGGCGTAGAGGCCGATGATGCCCAGCAGGATCATGCTGAACATGACCACACAGAAGAGGACGTAGTTCTTGGAGTAGAGGGGCAGCAGGGTGGAGCAGTTGGGGAAGTCGCAGAGGCAGTTCCAGCCCAGCAGGGGCAGCATCCCGATGAGGATGGCCACGGCCCAGCAGGAGACGATGAGGCTGCGCAGGCGTAAGGTCTTGCTGGCCTCGTTCTCGGCGATGGGCCTCACCATGGTGCTGTAGCGCTCGATGGCCGTCACCAGCAGGCTGAAGGTGGAGGCGGCCAGGGCGATGAAGAGGACGCCCTCCCGGAGGAACCACAGGCCGGGCGTCAGCTGGAAGGTCCTGCTGCCCGACAGGCAGAGGTTGCAGATATAGGCTACCCCGGCCAGCAGGTCGCTCACCGTGATGCTGGCGATGCAGGAGTAGACCCACCGGCGGGTACGCAGGCGCCACACGATGGCCATCAGCACCAGCAGGTTCTCCACCACGATGAGGCAGCTAATGGCGATGAAGGCCACCTTGAGGAGACCCATCCTGTCGTCCTGGGGCCGCCGGCTGCCCAGCTTCCCCGTGTAATTGTAGTGCTGCAGGATGAGGTTGATGTTCTGCCTGGCTGCCAGCTGCAGACAGGCGTCCACGCTGTGCAGCAGGCTCACCCTGGCCTCAGGGCCGTCCGTTAGGAGAGGAGGGAGAGAGGGATCTACCGAACGGCTTAGCCCTGGAGCAGGCATCTTCCGAGGAACCGGCAAGCCCCGAGGAAGAGCAAAGCCCAGAGCTAGGGAAGGCACGAAGACAGGACAGGAGCCGGCCCCGCGTCCAGCCTACGGAGCAGAGGTGAGAGGTCAGAGCCGGCGCCTCCTTCCGGCCGCCCGGGATTCTGCAAGAGAGTAAACGTGAGAAGTTTTGAAATGCTCACAGTTGTATGGGCATGATAGTGAAGGCTTCCTGTTGTTCAAGAGGGTTTCCTGTTGTGAGCGAAGCATCACCACCACTGCCCAGTTCAGCTGAAATCATTTCTCAGCAGTGAGGGCTGGGCCAATCTCCGCTGGTTCATTGGTAAATGGCAACACGTGCGGACGGAACATGGATGTAGCAATAGCCCGGCTTTTCTGCGGCTACAGCTGGCTTGAGGGTGACTCTAGCTAACCTGATTGGATGGTGTCGCTCCGGGCTGAGTGAAAGGTCCTTAGCCAAGGGGGCACTGCCGCTCCTGCGCCTACACAAAGGCCAGGCTCTACTTCGGGATCTCAGCGTTTCTGTGAAAGTATTCCCAACGCCTGGCCTTGCATGGAACGCTTGTTCCCTAATCTCCAGCCTCCCTCGGCCACCACTGCCCAGACACCCTCCTTGCATCCATCAAGGAGAGGTCCCTCCAGTCTCTGGCCCGGCTCTCTGATACATTAGCTCACTTCCAGGGATGCTGGGTGCAACCTGCTTCTTTGCGCACAGACACGTGGAGGTGCCGAGCCCTTTCAAGGTGCACTAGCCGTGGGCATCTGCAGGTCTCAGGCGAGAATCATAGAATATCAGGGTTGGAAGGGACCTCATCTAGTCCAACCCCGTTTAAAGCAGGACCAATCCCCAATTAAATCATCCAACAGACTTTTGCCCCATATCCCTAAATGGCCCCCTCATGGATTGGAGGGAGGGATAGCTCAGTGGTTTGAGTATTAGCCTGCTAAATCCAGGGTTGTGAGTTCAATCCTTGAGGGGGCCATTTAGGGATCTGGGGCAAAAATCTGTCAGGAGACAGTACTTGGTCCTGCTAGTGTAGGCAGGGGGCTGGACTCAAGGTCCTTCCAGTTCTATGAGATAGGCATAGCTCCATATTTTTTTAAACTTACACACCTGGGTTTAAGCAGGACAATGCTCAAACCACTGAGCTGTCCCCCAGAGTCTGCTGGAAAACCTTGTATTAATACTGAGCACTGACACTGTCCCTTCCATCTGAGGCTCTGAAAGCACCTTACAAAGATAAATCACATCACCCCCATTTGACAGGCAGGGAAACTGAGGAATAGAAAGGGGCTGTGGCTTGCCCGAGGTCCCACAGGGAGCCAGGAGTAGAACCCAGGAGTCCTGGCCACATTGCAATGCTGGTACTAATGACCGACCTGCTTTCGAAACCAAGGAAGATCTGGATCGGGAACAACCGCCCACCTCTGACCACCCACTGCCCCCATTAAGCTCTGGCTGGACTCACCTGTCAGGAAGGGGCCAGAGGCTCTGCTGCCTAGCCTGGATCCTACGCTGGCTCTCAGCATGAGGTCCTGGCAGAGAAAGCTGCTCGTGCAGGGTGTGTGGCACTTGTACCTAGCAGAAGAAAAAAGGGGAAGTTGCAACACTAACCACATTTTTTTGCAGGATGGACCCACCCAACACAGCTGAGAGGTGGGTGGAGGATGTGCAAAACAATCAAGGGCACCTTCAAGTTCAGCTACCAGGCAGAAGCGGCCTCCCTGATCTCCCCTGATGCTCATGGTCCTGGAGCTCTTCACGACATGCCAGGGGGGTGGGGTGGGGTGGGGTTGGGTTAGCTGGGTTCCAGACTCCAGGCGAAGCACAGCAGCGTCTCCCCACGCACAGCCAGGGCCACTCTTGCCAGCAAGCGACGGACCAACTTGCAGAGGCCGTTGGCGGAGATGCACCCACGGCGGGAGACGTCCCGGGCGCAAGAGGAGACTACAAAGCTCCCCATGCTGCAGGGATGGCAGCGGCTTTCGCAGGGTCCGGTGCAAAGTTACAGGGGGGCAGGGCCCTGTCCGGTTCTCTGCACTCCCTTCTCCCCGCATCGCCCTCCTGCCACCCTACAGACCTCCCATTCCCACCCCACCCTCACGATGCACCTACCCCCACCTCCGCCAGTCCCTGCATTGACAAGACAGCCAGGAGGTGGAGCTGAGCCCAGGCACGGGGCAGGGCAGTTGGGGAGTTCACCCCACGCCGTCCTAGTGCTGGATCCGGATGGGGCCTTGGGGCAGGGCAGCTCCGGTGTCTGCATGGCCAAGGGAAGATGGAGGTTCTCGGCCTGGGCTGAAAGGCAGCATTGTCCCGGTACCCGCAGGGGGGGTCTCTCCCTACATCAGGGGAGTCCTGCCAGAGTAATGCCTGTGGGATCAGGCCTGTCTCATGTAGTAAGCGGGAGAGGGGTCCCCTGAGCTAGAAGAGAACCAGGACCCAGGTGCCCTGACTGCAAAGGGGATTCTTTGCAGAGGCTGCTGGCCACAACTAAGACTATTGGCCATGGGCTGAGAGTGGGGCACTGCCCAAGCACCTTGCTCAATCACGGGGGCGCTCGCCGGCTGACAGTCAACGCGCCCAGTGGCAGAGCGGTCCCAGTGCTGAGAGCAGCAGAAACCCACTGGCACCTGCAGGCGGGCAGGAGAACGGAGATGGCAATCGCTGCGCCCCCGTCCTGCTGGGGCGGAGGTGCAGGCCACGCGCTGAAAGGACAGGGGCCACCTTCTGCCCCCGGGAGGTGCCGCTGGCCGCAGCAAAATCGCTGCCCTCCCTTAAGGCAGGGAGACGCAGTTCACCCGGCTTCGTGCTATTCCCAGACTGTCTCTGCTGGCCCCTTTCCTGCCAAGGCCCTGAGCCTGCAAGCAGGCCCAGGAAACCCATTTACTTCGCGCCGTTTCAACACGACACGCCCGACGGGAGAGGAGTCCCAAACATTACAAGGGTGCGTGCAAGGGGCTGTCCCATCAGGGACCCATTCGCTCCTGCTGGGGCTTTCTGCAGGCAAATGGGCTGAACTCAGCTGGGTCCTTCTCACGCTGCTTGCTCAATCCGGGCTGATTTGCATCTCATTCTTCTCAGTCGCTGACTCACAGCTGTGCCACCTGGCCCCCCGTGCCTCTGAGAAGGGAAACCCCCTCACATCAAGACCAACCAGGGGCCCCTGTGTTCCCAATTTAGCTGCTTTTGCCTCATGCATGCCATGCTGATGCTGTGCAAGGCGTCAGCCATGGCATGGAAACTTGCAAGTAAATCCTGCTCTTGGCACTAGGAGGCGCCGTTTCCACCTACCTCCCCGAGCAAGGAGAGGCTGATGAGACAACTGAGAATAAAACCTCACCAAGGAAACGGTGTTGTAAAAATGGATAGATTTACAAACTGGAGGTGGGAAGGGCGGTAGTAAAGATGCTCGTGAAAAGTGCTGGATTGGATCTGTCTACAATCGACAGACACGTTATCTATCTTAGAGACTAACAAATTTATTTCAGCATAAGCTTTCGTGGGTTAGAACCCACTTCATCGGATGCATGGAATGACACTCTAACCCACGAAAGCTTATGCTGAAATAAATTTGTTAGTCTCTAAGGTGCTACAAGTTTTTCTTTCTTATTTTCCGTTATACAGTAGACAGATATTTATACAGTCAGAGAAACATGATAAGGTGGAAGTGCGAATACCAACCTTAAGAGGCTAATTCATTGAGAAGAACCATAACAGCAGGGGAAGAAAAACCTTTGAAGTGATAAACAAGATGGCCAATGTGGACAGTTGGCACACAGGTGTGAATGAGGATCATTAACTTAAGGGAAATAGATTGAATCCGATGAAGTGGGTTCTAACCCACGAAAGCTTATGCTGAAATAAATTTGTTAGTCTCTAAGGTGCCACAAGTATTTTATTTCTTTCTTATTTTCTTTTTGCTGACACAGACTAACACGGCTACTACACTGTAACCTAACGTAATCTATCTGTCACTCAATCATCAACATTACATTACAGTCTGGCTCCTGACAGATCCCAAAATGTAGTTGTAAACGGGGAATGGTTGTGGAACGAGTCTATTTCTAGTGGGATCCCACAGGCAGGGCCGGCGCTACCATTAGGCGACCCTAGGCGGTTGCCTAGGGCGCCAGGATTTGGAGGGCGGCATTTCAGGTCCCTCGGCAGCCGCCGGGTCCTTGGCGGCTGCTTCTTCGGCCGCCGGAGTCCTCGGCGGCAGCCTCTCTCAGCGCCTAGGGCGGCAAAAAAGGTGGCGCCACTACTGCCCACAGGGAACAGTTCTTGGCCCTCTGCTATTTCATATTTTTGTCACTGACCTGGCAGAAAACATACACTCGTTGCTGATCAAGTTTATAGGTGTTGCGGAGGTCGGGGGAGTGGGAAATAATGAAGAGAGATCACGGACACAGACAATCTGAATCGCTCTGTAAGCAGGGGCGCAGGCAAACAAAGTATGTTTTGATATGGCCAAATATAAGATCATACACTTAGATATTGCCCACACTTACAGGATGGGGGACTCTGTCCCGGGAAGCAGTGACTTGAAAAGACGTGGGAGTCACAGTGGCTACTCAGCTGAACATGAGCACCCAGTGGCCAAAAGGGCTAATGCAAGCCTTGAATGCATAAGCAAGGGAATACCACGTATTTGTAGAGAGGTTATTACCTCAGTGGTGTGATCACTGCTGGAATACCACGTCCAGCGCCAGTGTCCAGAATTCAAGACAGATGTTGATCAGCTAAAGAGGGCTCACCAAAGACCCAGGAGAATGATTAAAGAACTGGAACCCAAGCCTTGTAGCGGGAGATAGATCAATCTATTTCGTTATCAACGAGACGTTTAAGGGATGACTTGATCCGTCTATAAATACCTGCATGTGGACCAGAAATTTCATAATAGAGAGCTCTTCAATCTAGCCTACAAAGGTCTAACAAGACCCAGTGGCTAGAAACGGAAGCTAGAAAAATTAGGACTAGAAATAAGGGGCCAGTTTTTACTAGGTTGGGTAATTAACCTTTGGAAGAACTTACCAAGGGCTGTGATGGATTCTCCGTCACTGGACATGTTAAAATCATGGTTGGATGTTTTTCTAAACGATCTGCCCTAGTTCAGCCACACACACACAGCTGTTTCACTTGAAACACTAGTTATTTCAGGGAAGTCCTATGGCCTGGGTTGTACTGGAGGCCAGACTAGAGGATCCCTTCTGATCTGAAAAAAACAACCCCGATGGCTCTGTGAACATACAAATCTAACTATCTGTCCATCATCAGCATACATATTCCACTATCTGGCTGGGTCTTTAGAAAGTCGCTCATCACTGTGGCATCTGCCTGTCCTGGAGAACGGAGCCCTCTGTCTACCCACAGTGGCAGGGCAAGCTTCCCCGTGACCGTGGGCACCAGTTCTGGCCTCTGAACATAGAGTCTGTCCCCGTGTGAGGTGGCTGACAAATTAGCTCCAATTATGATGGTTTGTCTGAATGGGGCCCCTGGGCAGGCCCGCTGATGGGGTAGGGGGGCAAAGAGGGCAATTGCTCAGGGGCCCGGGCAATTTAAAAGGGCCCGGGGGCTCCCAGCCACTGCTGCCAGCACCACAGCGAGGCTAAAGCAGGCTTCCTGCCCAGAAGCGGCTGACACATCCCTGCGGCCCCTGGGAGGGGCAGGGGGTCTCCGTGTGCTGCCCCGAGCGCCAACTCCGCAGCTCCCATTGGCCGGGAACTGCAGCCAATGGGAGCTGCGGGGGAGGTGCCTGCAGGCAGCGGCACGCGGAGACCCTCTGGGTCCCCCGCTTCGGTGCCGCTGCCAGAAGGGTGTGCCAGACGCTTTCGGGAGCCGCCCGAGGTAAGCGCCGACCCCCTAGCCCCCTCCTTCACCCCAACCCCCTGCCCCAGCCTAGAGCCCATACCCCGCACCCAATCTGCCTCCGAGAGCCCAACCCCTCACCCCCCTCCCGCACCCAAACTCCCTCCCAGAGCCTGCACCCCGCACTCCAACCCCCTGCCCCAGCCTGGTGAAAGTGAGTGCGGGTGGGGGATGGAATGAGCAGGGGGCAGGGCCTAGAAGGGGCGGGGCACTAGCCAGCACCGCTGCACAGCACTGCCTAAATGTCAGGTGGACCGTGTCCCCGCAGGCCCAACTTCTGCATTCATGGGGGCCCATTGGCTATTCTGCCCTGGGGCTCGGAATTGCTGTCCGCGGGCCCTGCCCCTGGGACGCCAGGTGGCCTAGTAGTTAGGCCAATGGGCTACGAGTCAGGAGCCAAGCCATCTATTCCCATCTCTGACCCGCTGGGCGACCTTGGGCATGTCATTTCCGCCGCTCCGTGCCTCAGTTTCCCCCTCCCACTCTTTGTCTGCTTTGACGCTAAGCTCTCTGGGGCAGGGACAGCCTCTTGCTATGTGTATGTACAGCACCACACACAATAGGGCCAGGGCTTGAAGGCATTATTGTAATACAAATAAAAATGATAACCGTAGTCCCTTGGCTATGGGGCAACCGACAGGCCTTTGGGGTCTGCTTTCGGGGGAAAAAAACCCGCCTCAGCCTGGCCTCTCTTTTGCCTGGTGCTGTTTTGTGTCTGCTAATAATTGTTCCACCGTGACTTGATTTTTACTTCAGAATTTCTCCACGCTCAGGGCCAGACTCTGCTGTCAGTCACCCCAGGTAAACCAGATTTACCCGTGTGCAACCATCAGCGCAATCCGCCTCCCCACAAGCCAGGTAATTTACTGAACGGGGCTGGGATTTTCAAGGGGGCCAACGGAAATTAAGGGTCCAGGCCATACTGAAATTCAGCGGGAGTTGGGCCTCTAGGCAGCCTCCTTTGAGAATCCCAGCCTGAGCTCCCGCCTGGACCCACACAGCGGTCCACGCCACATCAGCTGGCCAGCCCAGCTCACGGTTGCCTTCGCATGACGGAGAAACTCTGCTCTTTCGAGAAGCAATAAATCCACCGGCCCAACTGTGAGTCACACGGAATCGACACATGCGGTGACGGGTAACGGTCACAGGCAGCTGTTAGCATCTCCTATTGCATCGGAGCTCGGCCCGGGTGGGAGCCGCGTTTTAGTCCTCATCACTCTGTGCTGCTCCGAGCCCCTATCTCTGCAAACACAGCCTGAGCGTTATCTCCGGGCTCCTCCTTATCACTCGGTTTCAGTTCTTGTCCTTTCCCCTCGAGCCAATCTCACAATCTGCCTCGCTAACTGGGCATCTGCTCACAAGAGCCAGGGGCAAGTATCGGACTGACTCAGGATCTCACGCAGCAACGCGTGTGTGCAGACAGAAGTCACATAAACCCTTGGTCAAGTTTCACCAGCCATCTGCGTCTTTGGCTGCATTCTCCCTCGAGACCTGTCCATCCTCGTTCCAGCCAGGGCACCTTTCATAGAAAAATCCCACGGGTCCCAAGCTTTGGAAAGGCTTTTGTATGGCCCGGTGTACGTAACCCGTACGCTCACAGGATGGGTCTTCAGCCACCTCTAGTGACTGCTCCGTAGACGAGTCTGATACTGCTGACAGCAAAGGCAACGTATCCTTTAGCTCAAGGGATTGTGGCACCTGCTTTGCATGCAGAAGGTCCCCGGTTCTGATCCCCCGATAGCCCCAGCAGCATTGGTTGGATGTGCATTAGTCATTTATATCTTGAGAGATCAGTAGGGGTCAAGAAATGACTGTGTAGGTCTCCACGCAGCAAGGCAGGCACGCGGTAGGGTGGGGAGGATGAGAACGGGAAATGGGGAGTTTGCACGAGATGGCAGCATGTACTGGTCAGCGGTTAGGCAGGAGATGGGAGATGCAGCAGACGCAGCCCAGCTCAGATGGTTTCCTGGCTTCCGAGTTTCGTTGGCCTGAGGCTATAAAACCAGCCCCGGGCAGCAGGAGGCTCAGGTTGGCGCCCAGCCTGGAAGAGGCCCCGAGGAGCTGTGAACTCAGAGATGGAGCGGCCCCAGTGCCCCCTGCTCCTGCTCTCCCTGCTGTCCTACCCCTCAGCCCGTGCTGGTGAGTAGAGGAAGCCACGGGCGGCAGGGGCGGCGCGTTGTTTGGGCCCGTAGTGCCTGGGCTCCAGCAAATTCAGGGCCCGGGCGGGGGCCGGCTCCACCAACGTTCGGGGCTGGGTCTCTCCCGCCTGCCTCCCCTGGAGCGTCCCTGCCTGTGCCCTGAGCAGCGGGCGGCTGCCCTGCCGCTCCACGCTGCGCTTCCTCGCTGGCCGCTGCTGGCTACAAGGGAGCAGCGCCGGGGGCAGGCTGGGGCGGCTGCTGCGCCGGAGATGGGGAGGCGCATGGCAGCCTCCCCCCCACACACACAGCAGGTGACTCTGAGTCAACTCCGAGGGGGGGGGGGGCGCCTTATCCTGGCTGGACCGCCTGAGCAGCAGCCTGGGGAGGCTTGGATGAGTGTCATGCCGGGGCGGGGGGAGGGCGCCCCAGCCTTGGGGCAGCCTACCTGCTGCACCCCAAACTCCTCATCACCGGCCCAGCCCCACGCCCTGCACCCCCTCCCTCTGTCCCAGCACAGAGCCCTCACCCAGCACCCTAACCCTCTCCCGCACCCCCTCCTGCACCCAAACTCCCTCCCAGAGCCCGCACCCCCTCCTGAACCCCAACCCTATGGCCCAACCCAGAGCCCAACCCCGCTCCCAGAGCTGGCACCCAGCACCCCAACCCCCTCCCGTACCCAAACTCTCTCCCAGAGCCCGCACCCTGCACCCCAACCCTCTGTCCCAGCCCAGAACCCTAACCCCCTCCCGCACCCCCTCCTGCACCCAAACTCCCTCCCAGAGCCTGCACCCCATCCTGCACCCCAACCCTCTGTCCCAGCCTGAAGCCCACACCCAACACCCAAACTCCCTCCCAGAGCCTGCATCCCAAACTCCCTCCCAGAGCTTTAGGCAGGTGTGGGGGGGCGGGCGGGACTTGGACCCATTCTGGGCACCACCAAAAATTATACAAACCTGCCACCCCTGATGGTCTAGGGTTACCATCCGGGCTCCAGGCACCAGGTGAGGAAGGAGCCGTCCCCTCTCCTCCTGCTCAGGAGTCTGCATGTCTTTCAGATGCTTTGCGGAGTCAGATTGTCGGGGGGCATGAAGCCAAGCCCCACTCCAGACCCTACATGCCAGCCCTGAAGGTTTCCGGTGGTTTCAACTGTGGGGGGGTTTCTGGTGGCCCCAGACTGGGTGGTGACCGCCGCTCACTGCATGGGGTAAGCCCTGTCTCTTCCCCACAGACACACGGACGGATTCTGGTTGGAAGACGAATGTCAGAGTGTTGGGAAATTCATTAAAGAGCCTGACTCACTCTGAAAGGGTCCAGCAGACTCCAGGCTGGGCTGTTGCACCTGTTGAACATCAGGTGTGATTTTAACTCGATTTCATTATAATAATCCCTAGCTCTTACCCAGCACTTTGTACAGGTGAATCTCAACGAGGAAGGTTAAGGTCATTATCCCCAGTTTACAGATGGAAAAAACTGAGGCACTGGGCGGTGAAATGATTTGCCCAAGGTCACCGGCAGAGCTGGGACTAGAACCGAGGTGCCCTGAGCCCCAGTCCATTGCTCTAGTCACTAGGCTATGCTGGTTGGAAAGGTTGTGGGGAGACGCTGATTTCATAGAATCATAGAAGATCAGGATTGGAAGGGACCTCATGAGGTCATCTAGTCCAACACCCTGCTCAAAGCAGGACCAATCCCCAATTTTTGCCCCAGATCCCTAAGTGTCCCCCTCAAGGATTGAACTCTCAACCCTGGGTTTAGCAGGCCAATGCTCAAACCACTGAGCTATCCCTCCCCCCACTTTAAACTCAACAGAAGTCAGCCTGGTTAAGTGGATCAGGAGCAGGTGTATGTTTAACTGAAATCAGAGACTGGAGTGTCCACCCAGAGGAGTAAGTGACCGCACAAGGGGCGGGTGATGGGGAGGCATGTTACGGTCTCCTCCTGCAGGTGCTGAGTTCCACCCTTGGGAGGAGAGGAAGCTCAGCCCCTCACAGGGTCAGGCGTAGCAAGAGACGACAAGGACGTTCTCAGAGCAAACTCCTGGAACGTCCCTCCCCCGTCGGCGAGAGCCAAGGCTGGGCCCAACAACCGACACCCCAGCAGGGAACCGTCCGGCCCTCCCAGCCCCTCCCTGCTCCCATGACACCATCCCCTCCTGTCCAGAGTCCTGATTCTCAGCCAGTCCCACTGCGCGTACCCCGGACCCTCAAACCTTCCCGGTTCCCAATCAGGGCATCCGGCCAGCTGCCACGCCCACTCGCTCCTTGGCCATCCCTCTGGACAACTGACCCCGTTTCCTCCTGGACACCAGAGGCCCAATGGAGACCAGGGCCCAGCTGTGCCAGCGGCTGTAAAAACACAGAGAGCTTGAAGTCTAACCAGATGAAGGATGGGAGGGGAGGTGACTGGCCCAAGGTCACACAGCAGATCGGTGGCCAGGAATTAACACGACCTCTCCTGCGGCTCAGCGCGCTGCTCTGCCCACTAGCCCACGCTGCCTCCACGAAAGGCGCTTTGAATGCAAGCTGCTGTTTGAATGAGAAATACGGTCCCAACCCGAGGCAGAGACACTGACGTGAGTGGGCCTGACGGGTGATACTTACTGTCATTTGAAGGGACATCAGCGTCATCCTGGGAACTCACAATTACCTCAACCCAGAGGCCTCCCAGCAGATGTTTGCAGTTGAAAGCTACCATCCGCACCCAGAATACAAGGTCAACTATGTGCCATACAACGACATCCTTCTCCTGAAGATAACAGGACTCCCCACGGGCTAGCGAATCCCCGCACAAAGGTAACGGGACTCCCCAGGAGCTAGCGAATCCCCGCACAAAGGTACCGGGACTCCCCGCGGGCTAGCGAATCCCCGCACAAAGGTAACGGGACTCCCCAGGGGCTAGCGAATCCCCGCACAAAGGTACCAGGACTCCCCGCGGGCTAGCGAATCCCCGCACAAAGGTAACGGGACTCCCCGCGGGCTAGCGAATCCCCGCACAAAGGTAACGGGACTCCCCGCGGGCTAGCAAATCCCCGCACAAAGGTAACGGGACTCTCCAGTGGCTAGCGAATCCCCACACAAAGGTACCGGGACTCTCCGCGGGCTAGCGAATCCCCACACAAAGGTAACGGGACTCCCTGCGGGCTAGCGAATCCCCGCACAAAGGTAACGGGACTCCCCGCGGGCTAGCGAATCCCCGCACAAAGGTACCGGGACTCCCCGCGGGCTAGCGAATCCCCGCACAAAGGTACCGGGACTCCCCGCGGGCTAGCGAATCCCCACACAAAGGTAACGGGACTCCCCAGGGGCTAGCGAATCCCCGCACAAAGGTACCGGGACTCCCCGCGGGCTAGCGAATCCCCGCACAAAGGTACCGGGACTCCCCGCGGGCTAGCGAATCCCCGCACAAAGGTACCGGGACTCCCCGCGGGCTAGCGAATCCCCGCACAAAGGTACCGGGACTCCCCGCGGGCTAGCGAATCCCCGCACAAAGGTACCGGGACTCCCCGCGGGCTAGCGAATCCCCGCACAAAGGTAACGGGACTCCCCGCGGGCTAGCGAATCCCCGCACAAAGGTAACGGGACTCCCCGCTGGAGAGTGAATCCCTGCACTGGCCGCAGTTTAAGGCTGAGCCTGCACTGCAGTAAGAGATCCGTGGCCTGGCCACGGCAGGTCCGGGTCAGCTGACTCGGGCTGCAGGACTAAAAGTTGCAGTGTCGATGTTCAGGCTCGGACTTCGAAACCCCACGAGGGGGAAGGTCTCCCAGCCTGGGAGCCAGCCCATGCAGGAACCTCTGGCTGGGGGAGCCACCAGGGGTGGGCAAACTACGGCCCGGGAGCCGCATCCTGCCCTTCAGACGTTTTAATCCGGCCCTCGAGCTCCTGCTGGGGAGCAGGGCCCAGGGCTTGCCCCGCTCCACATGTGTCGCGTCTCCGCCCGGCTCCCAGAAGCAGCGGCATGTCCCCGCTCCTGCTCCTATGCGTAGGGGCAGCCAGGGGGCTCTACACATTGCCCCCACCCCAAGCACCGTCCCTGCAGCTCCCATTGGCCAGGAACCACAGCTGCAGGGGCGGTGCCTGCGGATGGGGCAGCACGCAGAGCCGCCTGTTTGTGCCTCCACAGAGGAGCCAGATGGGGGACATGAGGCTGCTTCTGGGAGCTGCTTGAGGTCAGTGCTACCCAGAGCCTGCACCCCTGATCCCCTCCCACTCCCCAACCCCCAGCCCTGATCCCCTTCCTGCCTGCCTTGGTCCCAGCCCAGAGCACTCTCCTGCACCCCCAAACCCTCATCTCCAGCCCCATCCCAGAGCCCGCACCCCCAGCCAGAGGCTCCCCCCCCACACACCCCTGCCCCATCCCGGAGCCCCCTCCTGCACCCTGAACTCCTCATTTCTGGCCCCACCCCAGAACCCACATGCCCAACCAGAGCCCTCACCCCCTCCCGCACCCCAACCCCCAATTTCGTGAGCATTCATGGCCCGCCATACAATTTCCATACCCCAAAAGTTTGCCCACCCCTGCTCCACACCGCAATATTTAGCCCTGCACCTGAGCCAGCAGACCCAGGCCCTGAGTGCCACGGGTGTTTTATTGCGGTGTAGACAGACTCTTAGGGTTTGTCGGTTATATATGCCGCAGAGCGCCGCTGGTATTTAGATCCACCTCTCTGGGCTTTGTCCTTATGTGACAGCCGGCCTCTCGACTCCCACGGCAGGGACTGACCCAGGATTCTCCAGAGCAAACCTCATGGGCTGCTGCAATGGGAGCGACAGGTCTGGAGCGAGGGCAGCATTACTCACACCCGCTGTGGATTGGCACAGAGGTGACCACGTGACACACTCACCGGTGGGTTACGGTTTTGGGCTGTGCAGACTCGAGCGCCAATTAACCTGTTGCGGCCGCGCAGGAGTGACATCATCCCGCTATGACGCAATCCCAGGAGAGCCCGTTCCCAGTGGACGAGCATGGGCCGTCTTGGGAAGTAGCTGGCCAAGGAAAGCGCCGCTGCCCAGTCTCCATCCCTGGGCTGGCATCACACAACCCAAGGATGTGGGTGTTCCAACATCAGCGGGTGATGGTCAGGGTGTGTCTAGTTTTGGGGCTCAACCTCAAACCTGGTCTCACCCCCATTTCCACACCAAGGTAGATTCCTGATGAGCAAAACAAAACCCCCAAACCTTCCTGTTCATTTCCTGCAGGGTCTAACGTCTTTGCTCCCCTCCCACAACAGCAGAGCCACAAAGCCAAACTGAGTAAATACGTCCAGGTGATCCCCCTGCCCAAGAGCAGCAGTGACATCCCCCCAGACACCAAGTGCATCGTGTCGGGATGGGGCCTCATTGACAAAGAGGTAGCGACTGCCAAGCTCTTCGAGACCAACATCGCTGTCCTGAGCCGGAGGAAATGTCTCCAGTTCTACCCAGAGCTCAGCAGCGGCATGGTCTGTGCGGCCAGCCACTACAAACTCAGCGACGTCAACTACGTACGTTTCTCCATCCCTACCCGGCTTCCCCAGCCATGCGGCCCCGAGGTCGACGGGTGGGGAGGGACAACCCTGGCCGCCTTAATGGCCCACTTCACGCGTGAGCCACAGAGACACCAAAGGAGCACTCAGAAACGTTGTCCTCGTTTTTCAACAACGCGGCAAGCTGTAGAATAGACCTCGGGGTGTAGCCACACCATTGCAGGAAAGCCTGCAGGGGCGTGCCCAGGAATACAAATTTGGCCCTTTTGGAGGAGCACTTTCTGGGCCCCCGCAGCCAGCTCTTCCCCCGCCCCCCAGCAGCCAGAAGAGCTGCCCCCCCCCCCGCACACCCCTGTAAGATATTCCCTAATAGACACAAGACCAGAGCCACTGAGCCGGTCACCTGGGGTTACACGGTGGTGGAGCCGGGGTTGGAACTCAGCCATCAGTGGCTCTATAACCTGCGTTCGCTCCAGCTAGCCCACAATGCGCTTTCAGGGGGCCTGGGTTCTACTTAACCCTATTTCCCCGTGTCTTTCTCAGGGGGACTCCGGTGGCCCTTTGGTCTGCAACGGGGTGGTCCAGGGGATCGTCTCCGATGGTTTCCAGTTCCCTCCCTCGGTGTACACGCGCATCGCCCACTACCTTCCCTGGATTCGAAAGACCATGGGGCAGTGACCGGAGAGGAAGATGCTATAGCTTCTCCAGCATCTGCATTTCCTTATGCTGCAGCCACAGGCTTTTCTCTCCCGGGGGGGGGGGGGGGGTTATAGGGAACGGTAGGGATAACAACGCCCACCAACTCCTCCTTTTAGGCTGCCCTTTTCTCTATATTTAAATATCATGAGTGGATCAGAACTTTTCTCCCTCCTCTCCCCCCCAGGAAGAACATACAGGGCTTAATCCTGAGCCCCTCACCCAGTTTGTATGTGGGCAAACCTCCCAGGTTAGCCTGGGTGAGGAGGGAGCGAAAACATGGCAAGGAATTCAGATTTGGCCCAAACGGGTTGGAACAAAGCTTTCCTCGGCCAAGCAGTCCCCTCTTGGTTCAGAACACACACGGATCCCACGATGCGGGGGATGTTTCAAAGCACATGGATTTTGATGGGGTTCAGACACCCAATTCAAAGGCTTTTTGTTGGGAAATGCTGACTCAGCAAAACCCAACCTGTCTGTCTCAAAGGGCTGGCTTTGAGGACTCTCCCGATAGAAAACATTAGGATTTTTTTTCTAGATTGCGGAAACTGGCTATTTTGATATTTTCTAGGTGGATCGTTTCGGGTTGAGGCCACTTTTCATTTTGACATTTTAATTGACTGAAAGGAAAGGAAAGGTACCATTTTTTTAAAAAAGGGTCGAAATAAAAAATGAAACGTTTTGAAATTAACCAAATTGTTTCAATTGACCAGATCTGATTTTTTTTTAATTGCAGATTATCAGTTTGCAAAAATTCGCAAGATTCTTACTTCTCACCTCAATTTGAGATGAGCCTTCCCCCCCCCCCCCAACCCTTGAAAATTCTGGTGGGACGAAAACACCATGTCCTCCCCACTTCTGTTCTTCCTCCCCCCTCACTGCCCCATTCCTTCTATATCCCCGCAGCGCTAGAGTGTAACAAGCATGTGACAATAAACGAGCACCTGCATTTCATAAAGTCTCCTGCCTTATTCTGACGTTTGTTTCCGCTCATTGTTGTCAAGGGGGCACAGTAAGAGAAGAGAGTCCACTGGGTCTCATTTATAGCCAGAGGGCTCGGATCAGCCAAACCCTGATCCCCTCCCATTCCCACCCCATGCACCTGCTGCCACGTACACATTGATTAGTGTCCCCTACGCTACATTCCCTGACCCTCCCGGGACCTGCAGCAGCAGTGAAAGGGGATTCGACATACACTGTCCAGAATGAAAGGACACCCAGAGCTCAGCACAACAGTGCTGAGTTTCAACACTGCACCGGTGGAGACTCCAGCCTGAGACACACACAACCTGCTCTCTCTCTCCCTCCCTTTTGTGTCCCTTCCCACCCACCGCTATTTGCCTCCTGTCGTCTCTCCCCCTCTCGGCTTGTCCCCGGATTCTGAGAGCAGCTGTGCCACAGCAGCCCCGCGGCAAGATGAGATGCCCCATCCAGCTCTGCCCGGCTGGAGAAAGACCAACTGGGGAGAGGGATCAGACCAGCCAGGTGACACTGAGCCAGAGCCCAGAGAAGAGCTGCCCTGAGAGACTCAGCGCACTGTCTGTGACTGGGCAGCCAGACAGGATCTTCAGAATGCCACAAAAGCTGCATTTTCCCCCTTTTCCGCCCCTGCTGCCTCTTCTGCCCCTTGCGTCTGTTTGCCCAAAGCAGGGAGAGTGACCATCCATCACATCTCAGAGTCAAACAACCCTTTCCTCCCCACACATCCCCCCAAGAAAGCTTGTCTGACAAAAATAAGAGACACTAACCAACATCCTCTCTCTGAAACAGGGACTCTGGTAGGTTTTGGCTAAGTTAGGTCTGTACAATCACTCTGTTTCCCTTCCAAAAAGGGCTTTATGTCTCGGGCTGCCCAATACGTTTGCAAACTTTGACGTGAATTGCACTGCCACGGAGCTAAGCAGACCGAGGTCTTGGACCTCGAGCCTGGTTTAACTCTTTAGTATTGTACAGTGACAGGGTCACGGGAGGATGAGGTCCACTCAGCTGTTAGCACTGGACCTCATCCTCCCTGATTGCATTAACCTTGTGATCTCAAACCTGACTCTGGCCTCTGGAAATTTCCACCGCGCACATCTGGCGAAGTGGGTCTTCGCCCACGAAAGCTTATGCTCCAATATATCTGTTAGTCTATAACAGGGGTAGGCAACCTATGGCACGCGAGCCAAAGGCGGCACGCGAGCTGATTTTCAGAGGCACTCACACTGCCCGGGTCCTGGCCACCGGTCTGGGGGGCTCTGCATTTTAATTTAATGTTACATGAAGCTTCTTAAACATTTTAAAAACCTTATTTACTTTACACACAATAGCTTAGTTCTATAAAATAGACTTATAGAAAGAGACCTTCTAAAAACGTTACCATGTATTACTGGTGGCACGCAGAACCTTAAATCAGAGTGAATAAATGAAGACTCGGCACACCACTTCTGAAAGGTTGCCGACCCTGAGACTCTATAAGTGGCTACAGGACTCTTCGTCACTCTTGCAGCTCCAGACTGACATGGCTACCCCTCTGATAGTGGACTCTCTGGGCTAGGGTGACCAGACAGCAAGTGTGAAAAATCGGGGGTAATAGGAGCCTTTATAAGAAAAAGACCCCAAAATCGGGACTGTCCCTATAAAATCGGGACATCTGGTCACTCTACTCTGGGCCCCCTTATTCCATCAAACTTAACACAACAGGCCACGATTCTTAATACACTAGAGTCTCAGCTGGTGGAAATGGCCATACCCCCCAGAGATGGCTGATTCGCACCAGCAGAGGATCTACCTTGTTCTCACCCCCCTGGCAGGACACAGATTTTAACTGTCGGTGACAAACTCTAAACTGATCAACACAGAAGAATCAGCCCTAACAGCAGGAAGTGGGCCCAGAGAGCTTGGTGTAAACAAAGTCCTGAGATGAATGCAAGGTGAAGGTAGCACTTCCTGCCCCCCAACGGAAGGGCTGGGTCTGCAGCCGAAAAACCCCACAGAGTTGTTTGTGTCTTTTGATGAGGCACACCTCTCTGTGGTTAGAGTTTCTCCTCCTAACTGAAGCAGAAGATGCTTGCCACAGGCGTGGTGTTCTAGTAGGTAAGAGAATGGTCTAGGGTCCAGGCACCCTGGATTTTATCCCTGGCTCAGGCATGCACCTGCTGCGTGGCCTTGGTCAAGTCACTTCACCTCGCTCGGTGCCTCAGTTTCCCCTCCCACCCTTTGTCTATTCCGATTGTAAATTGGTTGGGGCAGGGCCTGTCTCTCAGTGCAAGTTCAGACAGCACCCAGCACAATATGATCCTCTAGATGCTACTAACGGTAATGTTTCCACTCTCCACTTCACCAGAGAGATTTGGCAACCCCCTTAGCACATTAGCCCATTGTCTGCTCAGAGCACAGATCTTAAGGTTAATGACTCTGCCTTCTCCCTGGCCCAGGAGGTACCTGCCCCAGCTGCTGGTGAGTTCCCCACTACACCAATTCCATAACAAGAAGTTCATGGCATCCCCCAGAATCCAGACATTGTGAAAAGAGAGATTCCCCCTGCCCGCCGCCCCAGTTGTCACAGGAGCGGAGCAGGAAGGGGGTTGTGGGTCAGGACTGAGGTGCATTAGCACAGCTATGTGTGTGGGGAGCCCAGAAGCGGAGTCGGAGGGCGGCTGTGGGGTGGGATCGGGCGGGGTGCGTTGGCCAGAACTGGACTAGCAGGCATTGCTATAGCGAACGATTGACACTTAACCGCGTTTCCTGTTTGGGTTTCCATGGTTACCCATAGGGCGGTGTAGTACCCTGACTGTTTGCTGCCTCGCGAGCGCCTCCTCCTGGCCAGAGGCCACTCTGCCTCGGTGGCCATCCCACCTCTTCAGGGCCCCTCTAAGAACCCTCCAGGCCCCAGCCCCAGTCTCTCTCCTCCCCGAATCCAACACAAACCCACGCAGCCTGGACCCCAGGTTCAGCTGAGCCTGGCCCCCTCCTCCCCAGAAGTCTGTCTGTCTGCTTCCCAGCACCTCCTTCGCCGCGGGCCTGTCCCATCTTTCCCCTGCTTCCAGGGCAGAGTCGCTGCCCGGCCTGGAGCGCTTTCTCCCAGCACCATCGCCATTCCCGCCAGCCTCAGTTACGCTTCAACAACCACCCCCTGCTACCTACTGCCTTTTTATATAGGAGGCCCCCCCCCCCCAATTCCTCTCAGGTGGGGGGACCAGATGTCCCGATTTTATAGGGACAGTCCCACTATTTGGGGCTTTGTCTTATATAGGCTCCTATTACCCCCAACCCCCGTCCCGATTTTTCACACTTGCTGTCTGGTCACTCTACTCTCAGGTGGGGCTGCTCATGTAATCAAGGCTGGCTTAGGCCCAGACTCTCCAGCCCATGGGCAAGTCACCCTGTTAGAGGCTGGATTCGGACTCACACCCCTGACATTTCCAGCCCACCG
This sequence comes from Chelydra serpentina, assembly GCA_037349315.1. Lineage (NCBI taxonomy): Eukaryota > Metazoa > Chordata > Testudines > Chelydridae > Chelydra > Chelydra serpentina. The sequence goes on along the minus strand of JBAIAC010000107.1, from coordinate 5,909,200 downwards.
AAAGTACAGAGCTCCTGGACAGAGCTTCCCCCCGGAGCCCCACCCGCCTCTTCCTCCCAGTCCCTACAGATGGGCTCCGCCGGCCACCCTCCAGTTCCTGGGTCTCTGATCTTCCTCCCACATCAAATCCCCGCATCCCCTATCTGCTGCTCCGCCTCTGGCTGTTCCCTGATTTGGGGGGAACACTCCGAGTCTGAAGCCCAGACTCTGCCTAAATCCTGCCTTGGCAATGTGTGTGTTCCCCTAGGGCTCTAGGCTTAGGAACAGCATGGGCCAGACTCAGCAACCTCCACTTCTGCTGTAAAACCATCAGTCACTGACCGCTGTGGCTGTGAGTAACAATCATGGGCAGCCGTTACCACCCCCGTGGCAAGCGAGCGATCAGAACGCATGGAGTAACCGCACTGAACTGCCGGCGCTTTGCATCAGGCTGACTGAGTTTTTATCTCCAAAATGCAGCCTGAGTTTTATCTCTGTTTTAGGTCAGATACAGCCCCTCGGCACAAACCTCTCTCTCAATCCCTTCTCTTGAAGCTGTTCTACTCTCCCTAAACAATTAGTCATCGGAAGAGGGACTTGAACATGGGTCTCCCCTGTTTTAATGGCGTGCTCTAACCACTAGGCTATAGAATCATTTGTGATCCCTAATCAGCCTTTTTGTTTGGTCTAACTTAGTCTTTCAGTCACCTTCTCCCATCAACTCTTGCGACCGGGAAGCGGAACACTTTATAAACTTCTCCCCACTTTCCCAGGCCGGCTCCCAATTGGGGTGGGTCTGCTTGGACCCCATTATTACAACACTCCCCAGCCCAGGAAGGATTCATGCCACATCCACAGCCTCCCAGGCCCTTGCCTCGGGACACAGCCGTGTTCTTGAAATGCCAAACGGAAGCAGCTCCTCTCTCACCTATAACTCTCTCCAGCTGAGCTCTCCAAGCCCTTCATGGAAAGCCCCTGACCGCCCTTCTCAGCAGGGCCTGATAATGGAAGATGGCTGACTGACTCCAGGCCTTTAAAGGGGCAGATCAGCCTGTTAGAGGGCCCTATATAATGACTGGTCCATGTGCACCATCACAGCAGTGTGTATAGTTCCTTATAGTTTCCTAGTGACTTACATTCCCTGCCAGGCCGTGGGATAGAAAAGGTGCCACTTTCCTACATCATCTGCTGCCTTGGAGACCTGTGCTGCTTTCTATATTAGAGAGAGAGAGAGTGTGTGTGCGTGTGTGTGTCCCCCTTAGGGGTGTTGTATGAAGCTACAGGGATAAAACAAGGCCCCTAATTCCTCCCCAGAGCGGGGCACTAATGGGCTCTCAGCTCTTAAATATCATCATTAGAGGAAGAGGCTCTTCTCCCTGGGGACAAACACACCCTCGTGTGAGCAGAGATTAAGGGGGGACATCGTTAGCATGCCAAGAGATATGCAAAATGTGCTCTATAAAGATTTAAATCCCCTGAGTTGAGTCCCCTGGGGAACATGAGACTCTCTAGCAGCTTGGGGCTTTGGGGTTCCTGGGCGGGGGGTTCAGGATTCTGTCTGTACCTGTGGATGTAAGAACAGCCATACTGGGTGAGACCAATGGCCCAGGTAGCCCAGTAGCTGGTCTCTGAGAGTGGCCACCGCTAGAGGCAATGACCAGGACAGGGCAGTTACTGAGTGAGCCATCCCCCCGTCGTCCAGTCCCAGCTCCTGGCACTCAGAGGTTTAGTGATCCCCCAGAGTGTAGGGTTGCCTCCCGGACCATCTTGGCAAGGGGGTTGTGACGGTGTTCCCCATAAAACTTTATGGGGAGATGCTTATAAATGTATATATGTAACTAAAATATGTTTTATGCTACATGTGCCATGTAACATATCTCTGTGAAAGTTGGGACCTACTGAATTTACTCCTCCTGTTTGTATGCATGTATCATTGTTGTAGTTGGAGTTATGAAGATTGGTTTTATATTTGCTGGTTTTGTACATAGCCTTTGTAAGTGCATGGGATCATCTTTGGAGCAAAGAATGCCTGTTAAATGCGAGCACTTGACAGACAAAAGACGTTGCAGACCCCAATCCACATTGGGGCCGGGTCTGGAATGCAACTGGTTAGACTGGTTAGGGCGCATGGGCAGGTGACTTGCCCATGTGATCCCAAAACTCCAAGGCAACTGGATCCTACGCAGGGAGAGGAAGAAAGGCTATAAAAACCCTTGCAAGACCCTTCCATTTTGGTCTTCAGCTGGCTAAAGGGAGAGGCTCTCCACCCCCCCAGGGACATTCCTGAGGGGAACTGAACAAAGGACAAAGACACTAAGGGGTGTGAGAGTCTGCTGGACTCAGCTGGGCCCAGGCTGATTCTACAGCCTGTAAAAAGGAAAATATCCGAATCTGGTGAGGCTTTTATCTGTGTTAACTTTGAATAGACATAGATGTGCGTGTTATATTTTATTTTACTAAGTAACTTGCTTTGTTCTGTCTGTCACTACTTGAAAATCACTTTAATCCTATTTTCTGTACTTATTAAAATCACTTTTTACTTATTAAGTTTCCTTGAGTACGAGTTAGTGCCTTGGGACAGCGATAAGGTGTGCATACCTTTCTATCTTTGCAATAGAAGGCGAACTATTTATGAGTTTACCCTGTATAAGCTTTATACAGGGTAAAACGGATTTATTAAGGGGTTGAACCTCCTTGGAGTTGAGCAGCTGGGTGTCAAAGGCAAGAGCGCTTCCAGGGGCCTTACAGTGGTGAGTGGACTTGGTTCAGACCTGGGTCTGGGTTTGCAGCAGATCAGTGGAATCTGGCTCAAAACAGACAGGATTCGGGAGTCCCAAGCTGGAAAAGGCCTGGAAGCAGGGGCAGAAGTAGCCTTGGCACACCAGGTGGCAGCACCAAGCAGGTCTCTGTGGCCCCAACCCGTCACAGTGGCGTAGTCGGCAGGATCTGTGCACAGCTGATTGCTTTGACGTACTGGTAGTGATTTTAAGTGAGTTTTAAGTGTGGTGGCTGAAAAACAGACAAAGTGGTTACTGGTTTGTTATTTTCTGTTTGCTTATTTCGGGTAAGGGAAGTAGGGACAGAAAAGGAAATCAAATAAGTAAGAGTGAAGATCGGGGAAGCTGGGAAAGTCTCTTAACTGAAGAGCTCCTGATCTGAGTGCAGTCCAGTTTCAGTGAACTGCAGAGGGGCGTGGCCCAGCACCAGACAGCAATAAGATGTCTGTAAGCGAGGCCACGGTAAAACTGGATCTTGCCAGACTCGAAATAACAGAGAAAGAAAACGAACATCGGAGACGAATCGAATTACGTACGCTGGAAATTAGTGCAGAGACAGAAGCCCACAAGAGAGCTGAGGAGGCCCACAAGAGAGCTATGGAAGCAGAGGAGCTGGCCCACAAGAGAGCTATGGAAGCAGAAAGAACCAGGGAGGAGGCGGCCCACAAGAGAGCTATGGAAGCAGAGGCGCTGGCCCACAAGAGAGCCCTGGAAGCTTGGCACAACAGCAAAAGCACAACAGGCCCAGGCTGCTGTGTGAAAGGGGAAACTGAGGCACGCCGCCTCATGGCACTGAGAGCTAAATGCCGAGGTTCCTACGCCTTAACAGGTATTGCTATCTGTATCCTGTTAGCAATACTACACCCCAACCCATTTTCAGGCGCCCGGGGACCAGGAACCTCGCATTTTGCTAAAACCATTACGAATGACACCATGTGGTGTGCCGGTACTGAAGGGGCTTTATGTGTACTGCCTCCGCCATGGACAGTGTCCAAGTCTCTGGCAGTAAGTTCAGGAGGAGGGTGTGACGGTGTTCCCCATAAAACTTTATGGGGAGATGCTTATAGATGTATATATGTAACTAAAATATGTTTTATGCTACATGTGCCATGTAACATATCTCTGTGAAAGTTGGGACCTACTGAATTTACTCCTCCTGTTTGTATGCATGTATCATTGTTGTAGTTGGAGTTATGAAGATTGGTTTTATATTTGCTGGTTTTGTACATAGCCTTTGTAAGTGCATGGGATCATCTTTGGAGCAAAGAATGCCTGTTAAATGCGAGCACTTGACAGACAAAAGACGTTGCAGACCCCAATCCACATTGGGGCCGGGTCTGGAATGCAACTGGTTAGACTGGTTAGGGCGCATGGGCAGGTGACTTGCCCATGTGATCCCAAAACTCCAAGGCAACTGGATCCTACGCAGGGAGAGGAAGAAGGGCTATAAAAACCCTTGCAAGACCCTTCCATTTTGGTCTTCAGCTGGCTAAAGGGAGAGGCTCTCCACCCCCCCAGGGACATTCCTGAGGGGAACTGAACAAAGGACAAAAGGGTGTGAGAGTCTGCTGGACTCAGCTGGGCCCAGGCTGATTCTACAGCCTGTAAAAAGGAAAATATCCGAATCTGGTGAGGCTTTTATCTGTGTTAACTTTGAATAGACATAGATGTGCGTGTTTTATTTTATTTTACTAAGTAACTTGCTTTGTTCTGTCTGTCACTACTTGAAAATCACTTTAATCCTATTTTCTGTACTTATTAAAATCACTTTTTACTTATTAAGTTTCCTTGAGTACGAGTTAGTGCCTTGGGACAGCGATCAGGTGTGCATACCTTTCTATCTTTGCAATAGAAGGCGAACTATTTATGAGTTTACCCTGTATAAGCTTTATACAGGGTAAAACGGATTTATTAAGGGGTTGAACCTCCTTGGAGTTGAGCAGCTGGGTGTCAAAGGCAAGAGCGCTTCCAGGGGCCTTACAGTGGTGAGTGGACTTGGTTCGGACCTGGGTCTGGGTTTGCAGCAGATCAGTGGAATCTGGCTCAAAACAGACAGGATTCGGGAGTCCCAAGCTGGAAAAGGCCTGGAAGCAGGGGCAGAAGTAGCCTTGGCACACCAGGTGGCAGCACCAAGCAGGTCTCTGTGGCCCCAACCCGTCACAGGGGTCACAACACCGAGTCTCAGAGCCAGACACTCCACTGATGTCGAATGCCGCTAGGGCCCCATTAACCCCCACGGAGAATCCGGCACAAAGCTGAACCAGGGATCATTCCAGAGCTCCTTCCCTCAAATGGTCTGACACTGAACCGAGAGCAGAGCTCGGGGCAAGTGGGCTCTTTAGACAACTTCCCCTTCTGCTAAGACTTGGGGTCCTCTCCGTACCTAGAGTCGGATCCAGCTCCTGTTGGGATCTAGGGGTATGGGCTGAATCACGGCCCTGCAGACCAGGCTCTGACCAAGCAGCGCCAGCTAACTGTCCTCCAGCTGAAGGTGGTTGCAGTGGGGAAGAGGTAACAGAGCCTCTTCTGGTAGTTCGTGCTGCTGACTGCTGCTCGTTGGGCAGATGCTTGGGACAGGTTCGGCGGCGTCCAGGGGTGGAGCCCAGAGGGGAGACCCAGAAGCATCTTCTCTTCCTCTACGTCCCACTGACACCGTCAACCTCAAGACCTTAAGGCCAAGATTTCCAAAGAAGATCAATGACTTTGGGAGCCCAGTGGGAAGGGCCTGATTTTCACAGACTGCCGAGCAATCAGGCGCCTTCACGGCGTCTCCACTGAAAATCCCGGCCTACGCGAGGCCTTAAGCCTCTTCTCTCCCAATATTGCGCTTGTGACTGTAGCATCCGAGCCAAGTGGTGCCAGGCTTGACGCGGGCTCTCTGCAGAGAGAGAAATGTCCCCCCTGATGAAATGGCAAAGGCCTGCGTGGTTTTCGGTTACTGACTGGGCAGCCGTTACGACCTTCTGCCCCATGGAAAAATGTATGACAGCGGAAAGGATGCTATCAGCCGGCTGGTGTTCTTGACCGTTATCTCAAGAGAGGCACAGAACCTGTCATTATTTCTCTACTTGAGAGGAGATACAGATCCTCTCCCCCCCCCCCCCCCCCCGCTTTCTCATGCTCTTTACGTGAGCGGTTTCGGCTATTGCTGGTTCCAGCCGTCATGTTGGGTCCAGGACGCTAACAGCTCGTTCTCGGTGGGAGAGGAGAGGAGCAGGGTGTCCCACGACTCAGGACTTCGCAGCAGTGCAGTCCAAATCGTTTATTAACGGCCTGCACCAGAGGGTTAATAATGAGATGGCCACACCAGGTGTTGGCACAGAACGAGTGAGATTGACCCGGAGCAGTGGGGGAGCATGAGGATTTCCTTAAAGACTTGGCTACCTGATGGGAGATGAAACTCAATGTAGACACATGCAAGGGAACTATTTAAACTAAACGACTCAGTCACAGGGTTTAATAAAATAATAAATAATAATAATAACACCACCTCCTAGCTCTTGTCTAGCACTTCCCCGCCATAAATCTCCAAGCGCTTTATAAAATAGGTGAATAGTCTTATCCCCATTGCACAGATGGGGAAACTGAGGCACAGAGCGGGGGCTATGACCTGCCCAAAGTCACCCAGCCAGGTCAGTGGCAGAGCCAGGAACAGAACCAGGGCCTCCTGAGTCCCAGACTAGCGCTGCACCCACTACGAGTTCCAAACGGGTTACAACAGTGACAACCACCCTCTTGGTCGACACGTTAGGTTTGAACTAGTGCTAAACACACAAGCTGCTACAGCGTGAGCTGAAGACCCAACATGCAGCAAATGGGGGCTGACGGGGCATGAGACGCACACTTAACCCCATGTCCCTGCCCATACTCAGCCCTTTTTTAACCCCCTGCTCCGGGGAATAGAGGACACCGGCCCAGCACTTGGGAACGACTCCTCCTTACTGCAGAGGGCTGCTCCTAGTGTGTAGCCTTCACTTGCACCCACATGTAATCTCTGCTGACACCAGCACTGCATCATCCCCGGGTGACTTTGGGAAGTAACGTCCGCTTCCCGTGCCTCAGTTTCTCCATCTGTAAGATGGGGATAACGATACTAGCCTGCCTTTTTAAGTGCCTTGATCTGAGCATGTGAGACATGCTATAGACGTAGGATAGGAATGGTACAGAAGGGCCGAGGCCTCTCCACTCCAATCTATCCAGCCTATTGGTACCTGTTCTACAGAGCCCTTGCTAGGGCTACCATTGCTAGCCCCGGAAGATGCCCTGCTGACTGGGTGACAGAAACCCTCTTCGCCAGCACACCACGGGCCTCCGGAGCGAAAAGCACCAGCTTGGCTGTAGCTTGAGCTAGAAAGCCCCGGCTCCGCAGCTGGGACTGGAACAAACTCATATCACCAGTGGATCAGGCACCGCCTGACACCTAGAACACACTCACCATGGGGGGGGGGGGGGTTACACCTGCACCCAGTCACTGGGCAGTTTGCAAACGTTGTCTTCCTTGTCTCACACCGTGTAGGGCCTGTAAGGCCCCAAGCTTCCCATGCCCCACAGGCAAACCCCACGATCTATGTTTATCATGAGCACAGTGCATGCCGGGGCATCGGCTCTGAGATCCTGGGGAAGGTGCTTTATGGAGCCAAGTTTGTGTTTGTTTTAAGCAGGGTCCGTTAACCCAGCGACTGCTCTCCCATGGCTCTTCCTGCCTGGCCTGCCCCGCTGGAAACAGGAGATGCATTGTCCTGCACCCCCCCCCCCAGAAGCGGTCAACTTGATGATCGGGCCAGCTTCCGAGCATCTGAGGCAAGTGACCAGAGGCAAGTGAAGAGGAGGTAGCAGATAGACGCACAAGGATCTGATTGTGGCCGGATCATTTAGATCAGCCCAGCACGTGTGGTTTCCTGGTTTCCGAGTTTCGTTGGTCTGAGGCTATAAAACCAGCCCCAGGGCAGCAGGAGGCTCAAGTTGGTGCCCAGCCTGGAAGAGGACCCGAGGAGCTGTGAACTCAGAGATGGAGCGGCCCCAATGCCTCTTACTCCTGCTCTCCCTGCTGTCCTGCCCCTTGGCCCATGCTGGTGAGTAGAGGAAGCCATGGGCTAGGGCCACTATCCAGGGTCCAGGCACCAGGTGAGGAAGGAGCCGTCCCCTCTCCTACTGCTCAGGAGTCTACATGTCTTTCAGGTGCTTTGCGGAGTCAGATTGTCGGGGGGCATGAAGCCAAGCCCCACTCCAGACCCTACATGGCAGCCCTGAAGGTTTCCGGTGGCTTCGGCTGCGGGGGGTTTCTGGTGGCCCCGGACTGGGTGATGACCGCCGCTCACTGCATGGGGTAGGTACTGTCGCCGGGTGTGTCCTTCTCATGCTGGTTGGCGGAATACATTTTAAAGCAGGAAGCCAGCTGTCTCTGCACCCTCGCCCCCATTGCTCCCGGAGGGCCTGTGCCAGGGAAAGTGACCCACACTGACTCCTGCCCGCTGCAGGGATATCACCGTGATCCTGGGAGCTCACGATATCCATGAGCCAGAGGAGTCTCAGCAGGTGCTGGGGGTTGAGACGTACTACATCCACCCTGAATACAATGACATCTTGATCTCCAACGACATCCTGCTGCTAAAGGTAAGCGGGGGAGGAGGTCCCCCTGACAGCTGCTTGGGGGGGGTGAGGGGCTGAGTGCGGAGGGCTGAGAAACAGAGAGAGAATTTTACGCCTTGTGCTGTGGGGAGCAGTCAAAGCACACTTTGCAAACCGAGCTTTATTATTTCAAGATGGTCCAGCCAGAGAAAGGAGACCGTGGGCAGATCCTTCCTGGAGTCCCCTGGGGGCCAGGAGCACTCAGCCCCTCTCAGAATAGCTCACCCAGTGTCGGCCGCACTGTCCCACATCCCCTGCAGGCTGCGTGGTCTCCAGTATTGCCTCCCTCCTGTCCCCTAGTGTAAGTGCTCAGGGCTCATTGCTATAGGTTGCTCTGAGGATGCTCAGCCTCTCTCATCACCTGGCCCGGTGGGGCCACTGGACATCTTCTCCCGGAGCCACTCTCCCAGCATGACCCCTGCCTCCAGATTCCATTGACGACAGCTTGGGGCTTAATCCTCCTCTTCCTCCCACCCAGCTGACAGCGAAGGCCAAGCTGAATAAATACGTCCAGGTCATCCCCCTGCCCAAGACCAGCAGCGACGTCCCCACCGACACCCCGTGCAGCCTAGCGGGATGGGGCCTCATTGACAAAGAGAGGATCACCAACAGGCTCTTTGAGACCAACGTCACCATCTACAGCCGCAGGAAATGCCTCAGCATCTACCCCAACCTCAACAATGGCATGCTTTGTGCCGGCAGCTTCCACCACCTCAAGGACTCCAGCCAGGTCAGTACTGGAACCACTGGCAAACGGTGGGAAATGGGGAAGTGTAGGCACCAGGACCACGGCGCCTGGGCTGGGACTCCCAGGCAAGCTAGTTGGGTTCCACTCTAAGAGGAGGGACCCTCATGGATGCAAATCTCCTGCCAGCTCATGCGTCTCCCATAAGGGTTTCCCCCATGTGGCTTCTTGCTGCCCAGGCTGACACAAGCCCTGCATTCAGCTCCTGGAGAAGGGTTTGCTGCTGAACCCGGAGATCTGCAGAAGCACAAGGCCCAGCACTGATGGGTTCCTTAGAGAGTCCCCTCTACGCAAGAGCTGGGCAAAATTTTTCAATCCCCATTTTTTGTGGGGGTGGGGGGGCAAAAACATGCAGATTTAGGTCAACCAAAACATTGCACAAAGTTGTGTTCAATTCACCCCACGATTTCAGGGGGGAAAAACAGTCCCTCCCTTCCCCCCAAATTTCTGAACGAAATCGAAACCCGTTGGTTTGACCTGTTCAAACCCGCACAGTTTGATTTTTCGATTCGAAATGCCTCTCCCTTTGGAAACTTCCCTCTGCTTTCCCTTGAGAAAGCTCATTCCATTTCACCAAGACCCTCTTTTCCCTTGTGGCTGTTTGGAACTGGCGCGAGCCGAAAACGCCAGCTCTAGGGCAGACCTCTTCGGGCCGTGCCGGCGGGTACGTCTCTGCCGCGGTCACAGATGTACATGTGGCCGAGCTGGCGTTAATTTCGCTGACTCGGGGACCACAGCAGCGAAGCCGCAGCTGCACGGGCTAGACCTGGGAGTGCTTACCCCGGGTTCTGGGTGGGTTCATACAGCCTACTCTGCTGCAGCTTCACTGCTCCAGTCATGCTTACTCGGGAACATCAGCCTGAGCTGTACCTGTGACATGGGGCTACCACATTGGGTTTGTGCAGAATAGCCCACTCAGTGGGTTGACCCCTTGGGGTAAATGCATGGAAGTCACTCAAGTTACACTAGGGATTAAGTTGGCCCCGTGTGGGGAGGGCCTCTGAAGTCTCGCCTCTTCTCTGTTTGGCAGGGGGATTCCGGCGGGCCTCTGATCTGCAAAGGGGTGGTGCAGGGAATTGTCTCCTTTGGCTACAGCTTCCCTCCCGCTGTCTACACCCGCATTGCCAACTACCTTCCGTGGATCAAAAAGATCATGGGCTAGAGGACCGGAGAGGGAGATGCTCCAGCTTCTCCTCCAGCGCCTTCTGCCTTGGAGACCCATGCTGCTTTCCCTTATGCTGCATCCACCGGCTTTTTCTCCCTTCCGGGTGTTGTATGAAACCACAGGGGGCAAGACTCTCTCTAGGTGCCTCTATGGCCTTGTTACTGTAGATGTGAACACCTGTTGACTTAAATAGGGCACAGCCACCCAGTCTCCGGGATGGTGCCTAGACCAGCAGAGCAGAGCCAAGGATAGTTCTAGAGCAGGGGGCACTGAAGTGGGTTGAAATTGGCCCAACGAGGTGGTTTTGGATCACCTGGAGGGGAAGGCTCTGACCCATGCTCGCTCCCTCCTGTGCATTCCCTGATTCGTTTCCCCGGCTCAGTCCCAGGCTGAGGCTGGGCTTCACTTGGGTTTACAAGGGAGTTTCTCTCCCTGGCAATTTCAGCTGGTGCCACATTGTCAGAGCAGAAGCAGAGAGAAATCCGGAGACTGAAAAGGGTCCATACCTCAGCAAAGAATGCAACAGCGGGAGTCTGAATCCTTGCTCTAAGGGGTGAGATTCCGCAACCCTATGTTCTCACACCCCCTTCACTTCTCCATTCCTTCTCTGGCGCTCGCTGCGATGCCAGGCATGTAACAAGCCTGAAAAATAAATGCCAATCTGCATTTCACAGTGTCTCATTCATTCTCCTACTTCACAACGTCTTGTTTCAGTGGGTTTCTGATCATTCTCCAGATAAACACAAAGGGCCAAATTCTGCTCCCAGTTGCAATGGGGCAGGCCCTTTGATTTCAGTGGGTTGCAGGGGTGTAAATGAGCAACTCAGCCCAGAGGAGAACAGCCCTCTTTCGACTTCCCAGGCCACAGAGGGAGGTGCCCCGGGAGAACTGAAAGACCCACGTGGGTCTCTGGTTCTGGACTCTGCAGCCTTTAATATCTCCTGTATAGTGGGAACTCTGCAAGTGGGAAGGGCACAGTCTGTAGGCGTTCTTGGTCCTTATTGCTGGGAATGTGTAACCCACGTGATGAGCTTTGCCGTTCAGTTTAGATACAGACGCTCTCACATACTGCCCCCTGTCTCCTTGTGCTTTTCTTGTGGTCCTGGGTTTGTCACTGATCGCTGCTAGAAAAATCTCGAGGAGGAGGAAAACTCCCACTGCCGGAGCAGAGCTAGGCCAGCATTACCAACTCGCAGGATTTCATTGCATATCATGACGTCTTGGTGTTTTCCTTTCTCAGCTTCCATGTCATTAAAAAGTTTCTAGCCCAGCTCTAACCATGGGGGATAGGGAGAAGCTTCCCTGGGGTAATTTATCTGATAACGGGGTTTCTTACGCTTTATTCTGAAGCAGCTGGTTCTAGTCACTGTTCGAGCCAAAAAAGTGGACTAGGAACTTGGGGTGTGATCTGGACCCTCATTATCCCCCCCATCTGAGCACCTCACTATCTACCACATGGGCGTTAGAGGCAGAGAGAAACTCATCTGTTTCTAACTGGCTTTAAAGCTGTCAGTCAAACATGAGTGGAGCAAGGGCACATGGCTTCTGATCACAGTTTAAAGGGCAGACGTCAGAGGGGTGGCCATGTTAGTCTGTATCAGCAAAAAAAAAACCAATGAGACATCATGGAAAAAAATCGGTGAAAGTGGAAACGATGCTATCGACATGTAGGCGTGACAACGTTATCACAACCATCGCTGACAACTTTATCTCCAAACCCCAACGTTTACGACTCTCAGGCTCCGCCCAGATTGCCCATCCTCCATCACAATCAGCAGCAAATCATCAGGCACGGCCCATAGCGGGTGTAGATCAACCTAGGTCCCTGGGCTTCAGTAGAGCTAAGCTGATTTACAGCAGCTGAGGATCTAGCTCCCTCTGTCTCCAGAGCCCTGATGGGAGTAGGTTGATAGAGGAGGGAGGTTTGGTAAAGAAAGCGTTGAAGGGGAGCAGGGAAAGTTGCTTTTAAGATTTTAAAACCCCCCCCCCCCCCCCCAGCACAGATGCCGCGTGGCTGGTTTGAGATGCTATAAAAATGTAGTGGGGAACAATGCTGGTAAGGAAATCATTAAGGATTGGCTCTCTGTTTTTTTTTCCATGTAAGACAAATAAGTTACACTGAGAAACAGCCGCTAAACATTCAAAAATGATGAGCCAGGCTCCAAAAATTGTCACAAGATTGAATTTTAAAAATCATGTGCTTGTGGGGGGGGGGGGTTTAATTAATACATTTTAGGTTCTTTACCTCCTGGATTCTGAGACTTTAGATCACACTCATCACATTTTCCATCTTTTCTCCCCAACAATGAGGGCTAGAAATTCGCAACCCCCCGCCCAAGAGCTGAGATTTTCACGTGACTCCAGGAGCTGGAGCTTTAGAACAATCCTAAATATTGCAAGACTCAGAATCAAATCACAAGAGCTGGCGGCGACAGACAGCAATTTCCTGCAATATCCTGGACACACCATACTGAATTAAATTGTTCCAATGATTAATTACTCTCCTCATTAAAAATGTGCATCTTATTTCCAGTCTGAATTTGTCTAGCTTCAACTTCCAGCCGTTGGATCGAGTTATACGTTTCTCTGCTAGACAGAAGAGCCCGTTATTAAATATTTGCTCTGATTTCCGTACTTACTGACTGGGATCAAGTCACCCTTAACCTTCTCTTTGTTAAATTAAATAGACTGAGCTCCTTGCGCTGTCCACTGTATTAAAAATGCAATTGTTCCTGTGTGATTGTGAGATTGTAGGTACTATCTCTTGGAGGAGGGGGTATGCTGATGGAATTCCTCTGGTTACCAGCCCTGCGAAGCATCGCCCTGGGGAAGGGACCCATTGTCAGCTGACACCGATTCCAATCTCTTCAAAGGCTCAGGGTGGATTCTCTGGAGACTAGCAGATAAAGAAAAGAGGTTGGGATAAATAACTTGAGTTTAAACTCTCAGGGCCTCCTCCCTGATCCAGCAAATGGACAGGACGCCTGGTCCCCGGAGGGCCCCAGTCCTAAGGGAATGACTGGAAGGACTTTGGCCTACTGAGAGTGGGTTGTCATTCTGAGCAAAGGCTGTGATGAACTTGAAAGCAGAGGAAAGCCCCCGGGTGGGGTTTGGGAGGATTGCTCCTGCCAGAGCCCATGTTGGGGGGCCGGGGGGAATCTCCGGTCAGCTTATTAGCGTGCAGGTAGGTTCTTTTATGATTTGGGGTATGTTTTCCCTGCAGGGCTTTTTATCTTAAGAATCAACTCGGCTTGCTTAGAAAGGCCTAGCTGGTGACTACTAACTGCAGCAATGACCCGGTGTCCTGGCCTGGAGGTCAGCTTAGATAGCCTGCCTTTCGCCTGAAATAACACGGTGAAGGCAGGGAACTGGAAATACCCTGATCAGAAGGGAGAGATAGAGACACGTGTCTCCCACCCAAGAGAAGCGAAGATCTGAGCCCAAGTGCCCTGCCTGGAGCCCAGAGGGGGAGTCCAGGTGCAATTGCCCTGAACTGTGACCGGGCACCACTGTAACTAGCTTGGAGCAAATTGCTACATGAGGGCGGCAAAGAATTATTTTCAATTACATTGATTCCACCCCCAGGAACCTTCAACTCAAAGCTAAAATGCCCTGTGCAGAGGGTGCCATTTAGCCTTCGGAGGAGGTCCTAGGTGGGATATGACTGAGCTCTGTACGGGGTGAGTTTTACCCTGACCGCACTAACCATGCTGCTGAGAGATGCACTTTGTAGCTAGTGCTCCAGGGCTGTGCCTGAGTAAACTGATTCTACGCTGATTAGTCAGATGAGCCCAAGCTCTGGTGGTTTCCTAGGTGCTGACTCTCACGGGTCTCAGGCTATAAAACCAGGCAGGGAGCTGCTGGAGACCCTAATCGCAAGCCAGGCTGGAAGGGGATGGGCGAAGCTGCGAACTCCAAGATGAGACAGCCCTGGAGCCTCTTAATCCTGCTCTCTCTGCTGTCCCCCACTTCAGCCCATGCTGGTTAGTAGAGAAAGCCAGGGGGATGGACGACCACCTGGGGTCCATGCACCAGGTGAGGAGAGAACAGATTGATCACATCCTCAGGAGTGCCTCTCTCTTTCAGGAGCTTCTCGGAGTGAGATTGTGGGGGGGCATGAAGCCAAGCCCCACTCCAGACCCTACATGGCCTATCTGCAGAGGACCACCTCGGGGGATTTCTGCGGGGGATTTCTGGTGGCCCAAGACTGGGTGATGACGGCTGCTCACTGCAGGGGGTAAGATTTTGTGGTGTTTGTACAGCCCCTGATGCAAGGGGGTTCTGATCAATGAAAGGGGGTGCCAGGCACTCCCACAGTACAAATAATAAATACCCCTCCCCCTGGTTTATACCGTACAGGTATATGGGGGGGGGAGGGATAGCTCAGTGGTTTGAGCATTGGCCTGCTAAACCCAGGGTTGTGAGTTCAATCCTTGAGGGGGCCATTTAGGGATCTGGGGCAAAAATCTGTCAGGGAACAATACTTGGTCCTGCTAGTGAAAGCAGGGGACTGGACTTGATGACCTTGAAAGGTCCTTCTGGTTCTAGGAGATTGGCATATCTCCATTAAAAAAAAGGTGGATGAACCAAAGAACACATGCACTGGCGGGGTAGCTGTAGCGGACCATGGGTATTAGACAGACAAGGTGGGGGAGGTAATATATTTTATTGGACTGACGTCTGACTGTTGGTAAAAGAGACAAGCTTTAGAGTTTACCAAGAGCTCTTCACCAAGAGCTTCCCCCAACCTTGTATCTATAACCACATAATGGATTTTTTGGTTCATTGGCCGTTCCAAAAACATTGAAAAAAAAATCATTTCGGGTCAACCTGAATGATTTTTTAAAAGAAATTTTCAGTGACTCCCCAAAAAAATGGGTCAAACAAAACGTTTTGAGGTTGAGAGGTATTTTCAGGGGTTTGCATTTTGGGATAAAATTGAAAGAAAGCTCTAAAAGTCATTTTGACCCCTCCCCCAACATCAAAAAAATGTGTTTTGACATTTTCAAACTGAAGAACACTGACTTTTTCAGACTTTTGTTGGCCAAAACAATTCACTGAAACGGGCACACGTTCGCAAAAATCTTTCCATGTGCCAAAACCACCTTGTTTGGGGGGAAAAAGAAAACGCAAAAACAAATCAATCTAAAACCTTTTGCCCAGCTCTACTGTAGAGCATCATCCTTCAAAGGCTTGTAACTCGTCTCTGCCCTCCCTTACTTCCTTCACATTAGGAGCACAGGACACCCACAAAGTGGTCCCAATTTGACTTAAAGAGCTGGGAGCGGTCGGGAGATTCTCTCCGGTCAGAGCTCACCAGGTCACGGCCAGGTGTTGGAGGAAGGATTTGCCTTTTCATCTGGTTTTCATAGAATCATAGAATATCAGGGTTGGAAGGGAGTTTAGGAGGTCATCTAGTCCAACCCCCTGCTCAAAGCAGGACCAATCCCCAATTTTTGCCCCAGATCCCTAAATGGCCCCCTCAAGGATTGAACTCACAACCCTGGGCTTAGCAGGCCAATGCTCAAACCACTGAGCTATCCCTCCCCCCTGGAAACTGCTTTATGGTGCTTAACTCCAGCATTATTAAAGTATTTATAACTATTGGTTCATAGTTCCTAAGGCTAGAAGGGACCAGTGTGATCATCTAATCTGAGCTCCTGGGTGGCATGGGCCTGAGAACGGCCCCAAAATAATCCCTAGAGCAGATCTGTTTGAAGCAGATTTAAAAGTTGTCTGTGAAGGAGAATCCACCCCCACATTAGGTAAATTGTTCCTGTGGTTAATTACTCACTGTGAAAAAATTATTCCTTATTTCCAATCTGAATGTGTCTAGCTTCACCTTCCAGCCACTGGCTTGTGTTGGACCTCTCCCTGCTAGACTGAAGAGCCCACGATTAAATATTTGTTCCCTGTGTAGGCACCGATACACTGTGATCAAGTCACCCTTAACCTTCTCTTGGTTGAGCTAACTAGATGGAGCTCCTGGAGTCTATCACTATCAGGCATGTTTTCGTAGTCACTGTTTCTCAGGATAGAGCTCCCCCGTCCTGTAAGTATGGCCGACTAGGGTGACCAGACAGCAAGTGTGAAAAATCGGGACAGGGGGTGGGGGGTAATAGGAGCCTATATAAGAAAAAGACCCAAAAATCGGGACTGTCCCTATAAAATCGGGACATCTGGTCACCCTAATGGCCGACAGTCTTTGCTCTCAGATGGACACATTTACATTGAGCCGTATTAAAAACCACATTGGTTGCTTGCACCCAGTTTACCAGCCAACCTCGATCGCTCTGAATCAGCCTCCTGGGCCTTTACAACGCCTCCCGTTTTTGTGCCGGCTGCAAGCTTTCTCGGTGATCGTTTTATGCCGGCGTCCAGGTCATTGATGTTCAATAGCGTTGGGCCAAGAACGGATCCCTGCAGGACTCCAGTGGAAACAGACCCCGCTCGATGACCAGCCTCTATTGCTGCTGACAGACACAGCAGGGTTTAATTACAGCAGCAGAGCGCTTTGCCTGTCGTAACATGCAAGGGTTTTACAAATGCTAATTAACCCTCAGATGAATACCCTTAACTCTCATTTTACAGCCAGGGAAACTGAGGCACAGAGGGGGTGTGATGTGTCCAAAGCCGCACAGTGAGAGTCCGCAGCAGAGTCAGGAATAGAACCCAGGAGTCCTGATGCCCGAAGGTCCTCAGACTCAAGGGCATTAAGGACCTGTTAGTTAAGTGCTCACTTTAAGGCCCTTTGCAATCAGCTCACAGATGTTCATTATCTATAAACCCCTAGGCTGGGTAATAGGTTTCCTTCGGATTATGGCGGCAGCATCTTTTCTAGGAAGCTAGCGGGTGGGTGCCAGAATCAGCTGCCACACGGTTACAGAGCAGGCCGGAAAAGCGCCTGACGATTGATTTGCTTTTGCCAATTTCAGGAACCTGACAGTCACCTTAGGCGCTCACAATATCCACAAGCAAGAGGACTCCCAGCAAAGGTTTGCGGTTCAAAGCTATCACCCGCACCCCGACTACAAAGAACATTCTAAAGCCCATGACATCCTGTTGCTGAAGGTAACAGATTTATTGGGCTAATATTCACTTCCAGGTTCATACCTCTGGGCACCATGTGAGGTTTGGGGCTTGGCCGTCGTCACGGGTAATTTATGCCAGAAGGGAGCTGAAGACACAGTGTGCAAAGTTTGGCTCGGGGGTACCAGTTTAGGTCCATCATCTGAGTTCTGCTGTTGGCATGGAGGCCACAGACCCACCCTGTAGCGCATGACAGGGGGGAGGGATAGCTCAGTGGTTTGAGCATTGGCCTGCTAAACCCAGGGTTGTGAGTTCAATCCTTGAGGGGGCCATTTAGGGATCTGGGGCACACACACAAAAAAATCTGTCAGGGGACAGTACTTGGTCCTGCTAGTGAAGGCAGGGGACTGAACTCAATGACCTTTCAAGGTCCTTCCAGTTCTATGAGATAGGTATATCCCATTTATTATTATGACTTGGATGAAGATTTGTATTGTGGTAGCACCTAGCGGCCCAAGACATGGACCACGACCTGGTTGCGCTAGGCCCTGTACAAAAACAGAACAAAAAGATGGGCCCTGGCCCAAAGAGCTTAGTCCAAGCCAAGAGACAGATGGACAGGGGAGTACAAGAAAACAAAGGAGACGGTATTGAATTGGTCAGCACGGTGGGCAGCGGTCACGGCAGCTGCCTACTGATTGTCAAGGTTTGTGTAAGCGTCATGCCAAAGGAGAGTTTGAGGAGGTGTTGGAAGGGGAACGAGGCGGCGTTGGGGACGTTTACGGGGAGCTCCTCCCATGCGAGATGGGCAGCAGGGGAGAAAGCACAAAGGGGCTGATCTGAGAGCATAACAAATGGGCAATGGAGGCTGGTCGGAGGCGGGAGTCAAGCTCTTGATAGCGTGAGAGGATAGGGCGTTGGGTGGGAACAGGCCAGGAGGGGCCTGGAAGGTAGCTCGGCTTGATAAGATGGAGAAGCAGCAGAGGCAGCCTGGCTCCCTTAGAAACATGCAGCGACAGAGCCTTTGTGGGGGCGACATTTAAAAACATTAACACATTTCTGGATCTCCTCTCCCCGCAGCTGAAGGGAAACGCCCAACTCAACAAATACGTCAATGTCATTCACCTGCCCAGGGCCAACAGCAATATCGCCCCAGGGAGCCAATGCAGCACAGCTGGCTGGGGCCGTATCGACCATGGAAAAGCCACCAGTAAGCTCTTTGAGACCAACGTCACCATCTGGCCAACAATGAACTGCCGCTTTTTGAACCTCTTAGATGCCATAATCTGCGCAGGGAGCAGCCACCGGGTCAAGGACTGCAGCCAGGTCAGTAGCAGCCGCGTCTAGGGGAGGATGGCATGGGAGGCAGGCCAGAGGGCTACAAAGAGGTACATGGTGGTAGCCTAACCTTGGAAGATCTTGATCTGTACATGATCTGGGTTCCTATCGCTAGTTTAAAACAACATTCTGGCCAGGACAGGTGCCGGTCCTTTTGTCTTGGTTATTTTCTCTCTCCTACCAACTTCTGTTCTCCTCCTCGGTCTCTCTGTCACCTCTTCTTCTGTAGGGCCCGCTCCGTTTCTTCCTGGCCCTGCCGACGTTAGCTGAAAAGGCGCTCCAGAGACTTGTCGCCAGGCCTGTGCTGTATCCCGAGCCTGGTTCCCCCTGGACTTGACCCTCATGGGGGTCACTTGCGCTTGTACTGAGTGGGCCAAAGACACCCCTATTCCTAGGGGTACCCACTTTGCGCATGTGGACTCCACCTGAGACCTCATCCATGCCAAGTAGACCAGGACAGTTACCTCCCACATGTTACCTATAATACTCCTGTTAATATACCTGTAGCAAAGCGACGACTCATGGGCGCAGCGCCTCTTGCTGGTCATTTGGGAATTAGCTCTTTTTCAGCTCCAGAGTGCCTCCTTCTGGACGGCGTCTCGCCTACCACTGGCTCCGTGTCCCTCCCGGACCCCGGTGCTCCTTTCCTCAGGGTTCTGCCCCCAGCAGTACCCCCTTACTCTGGGTCTCCCCTCCCAGGGGAACCCCCAACCCTCTAATCCCACCTTGCCTCAGTGGCTACTGCCAGTCATCATCTAGCCTCCACTCACTGGGGCAGGCTGCAGTCTGTAATAGCCACTCATCATTGGCAAGGGGTTAGGACCTGCTGCCTCTGCCTATTCCCAGGCTGCACCTCTGTAGCCCCAGTACCTTTGTAGGCCTTCACCAAGGCCTGCAGCCTGGGGGTTTACCAGGCTGGAGCTCCCCAGCTCCTATTGCCCTTCCCCCAGCCCTGCTCTGCCTCAGGTACCTGCCTCTCAGGGAGCTAGGCCCGTCCCACTCCAGGGCTAGAGTGAGATGCCTCTTGTCTCCTGGTCCCACAGCCCTTTTATCAGGGCCAGCTGGGCCCGGATTGAGCTGGCCACACCTGTGGTCAGCTACTCACTCAGCTTCCCCCCAGCTGTTCTCTAGGAGTGGGGCAGCTGCCTCACTACAATACCCCAGGAGGATCGTAGCTTTTTTTTGCAACTGCATCACATTGCTGGCTCATATTCAATTTGTGATCCACTATAACCCCCAGCTCCCTTTCAGCCGTGCCACCACATAGCCAGTTATTCCCCATTTTGCACTTATGCAGTTGATTTCTACTTCCCAAGTGAAGTCCTTTGTCTTTATTACATTGAATCGTGTTGACTTCAGACTTGTTCTCCCATTTATCAAGATTATTTTGAATTCTAACGTTCTCCAAAGTGTAGGAAGCCCTCCCAGCTTGGGGTCATCTGCAAATTTTATAAACATCATCTCCTCTCCAAGTCATTAATGAGACTCTTGACTAGTGACAGACCCCACTAGATACATCCTCCCAGTTTGACTGCAAACCATTGATAACTACTCTCTGAATTACAGTCTATTCACCAGCTGTGCACCCTCCTTTGAGTAATTTCATCTAGACCACATTTCCCTAGTTTGCTTATAAGAAGGTCACGTGGGACTGTGTGAAAAGCCTTACTAAAATCAAGATCTCACCTCTACTGCTTTCCCCCCATCCACTAGTCCAGTAGCTTCATCAAAGAAGGAAATTTGGTTGGTTTGACATGATTTCTTCTTTACAAATTCATGGCGGCTAATACTTCTAATTTAACTGCTTACAAACTAATTGTTTAAGTTTGTTCTAGTGTCTTTTTCTGGTATCGAAGTCAGGCTGACTGGTCTATAATTCCCCATGTCCTCTTTGTTCCCCTTTTTGAAGAGAGGTGCTGTGTTTGCTCTTTTCCAGTCCTCTGGGACCTCGCCCGCCCGCCATACGTTTTCGAAGATAATTGCTTCAACTAGTTCCTTAAGAACCCAATCGTGAATTTTGTCAGGCCCTGTCAGCTTTAATACATCTAACTTATCTAAATATTTCTTAACCTGGCCTTTCCCTTTTCTGGCCTGTGTTCCTCCCCCCTTGTTGCTAATATTAATTGTGCTAAGTATCTGGCCACAATTAACCTTTTTCATGTAGACGGAAGTAAAGTAGGCATTACACATCTGCACCTTCTTGGTGTTGTCTGTTCTTAGCTCTCCTTCCTTACTAAGCAGTGGGCCTCCACTTACTGTCACCTTTCTCTTGCTCCTCATATATTTATAGAACTTCTTCTTACTGCCTTTTATGGCCCTTGCCCCATCAGTAACTCATTCTGAGCCTTAGCCTTTCTGATTTTATCCCTACAAGCTCGCACGGTTCTTTTAGGCTCATGCTTAGCAATTTGTCCCCTTTTGTAGGACTCCTTTTTGATTTTCTGGTCATTCAAGACCTCCTGAAGCAGCCACATTGCCCCTTATTCTTCCTATCTTTCCTTTTGGCATTGGAATAGTTTTTTGTTGTGCCTTTATCATCTCACTGAGAAAATGCCAGCTTTCGTGAACTCCCTCCCACCCCCCACCCCCCAGATTTTCTTCCCAGGGGACCCTACTTACCCGTTCTCTGAGTTTGCTAAAGTGCGCTTTTTTAAAATTCAATTTTCCTTATGCTGCTGCTCTCATTCCTTGTCCTTAGAATCATGAAATTGATCATTTCATGACTACTTTCATCCAAGTTACCTTCCACCTTTAGATTTGCAACCAATTCCTCCATTAGTCAGAATGAAGTCTAAAACAGCTGTCCCCGGCCCTGCGGTTAATTCCTCCAACTTCTGAAGCAAGACCTTGTCCTCAACACAGTCCAAGAAACGACTGGAGATTTTGTGTTTTGCTGTATTACTGTGGTTCACACACAACAGCCAAGCCAGGAGTATATGATCACGTCATTGACTAGAGGTGAAACCTTGACCCCGTTTTGATCAATGGGAGCTTTGCTGGTCATTTCAATGTCAGCCTGTGTTGCAGTGTGCACATGCTAGAGGACAGAGTTAAGGTGATAGAAGCTACCTTAAGTACAGCATTTCCTAGCCTTTGCAGCCATTCCATTCTTTTTAAATGTAGCGGGTTTTTTGTATGGAAAATAGATAGTGAATGTTTGCGCACATCTTCCTTGTGTTTCTCAGGGGGATGATGGTGGCCCTCTAGTCTGCAGTGGGACAGCAGCAGGAATCTTCTCCTATGGATTCAACGTACCTCCTGGCTTTTACACCCGCATTGCCTCCTACCTTCCCTGGATTAAAAGGACCATGCGCTAGCAAATAGGAGAGGAAGAGGCCTGAGCCTTCTCCTGCATCATCGGCTGCCTTTGATGAAAGTTGTGCTGCATTCAGTGGCTTTGTTTCCCTCCCTTTTCTGGGGTGCTGAGCGGCAAGTTAGGGGCTAAGACAAGAAGTGATGCTGATGGGGAGCCCACTTGTCCTGGTCACAAAAAATTAAATCCCTTTAGACGTACAAACATTGAGGTACGTAATGCTCCGGCTACAGCTTACACCCCCCTGGGAAGGCGGTGCTAACAAAAGTAGCCTCCACCGTATTTTAACCTAGCTAGCGGTGTCAATGGGTTAAGGGAGACTAAGGGCCTAGATGAGCCTTTTGTCCGGACCCATTCCTGATTCCATCCGTGGCATCCATAGTGGGAGCACTAATGTAGACATGGTTACCCGGGGTCATCAGCATCCTTAATCCCATGGGCCTGATTCACCCTTGTCCTGCACCTGCTGTCTAAGGGCTTGTCTACACTACCCGCCTGATTCGGTGGGTAGCAATCGAGCTTTTGGGGATCAATTTATCGCATCTAATCTAGACGCAATAAATCGATCCCAGAACGCGCTCCCGTCGACTCCAGTAATCCACCTCGACGCGAGGAGGAAGCGGAGTCGACGGGGGAGCGGCAGCCTTCGACTTTGCAGCGTCCACACGAATGTTATTCACGTAGCTGAAGTTGCGTACCTTACATCGACCCCCCCGTAGCGTAGACCAGGCCTAAGGTACTTTGGCCCTCATGACTATGGTATCCGAGTGCCTTGCACTCTGTGTGTTTATTCTTAAACCCCCACTGCCCCGGCAGTGCTATTATCCCCATTGTACAGAAGGGGAACTGAGCACAGAGAGGTTAAAAGTCTTGCCCAAGGTCACACAGCTGGAGCAAGGACTTGAACCCAGGTCTCTCAAGTGCTAAGCCAGTGACTTTACCGCTGAGCCCGCCCTCCTGCCTGCCCTCACTTTGCTCCCACTTTGGGCTGGTGTCAATGACACCACAAGGTGCAGGGCATGGGAGACAATAGGGCCTCCCCCCACGTAAGCCGGCTCTGAGCAGGTAAACAAACGCCGGTGGCTTGTCTACACTAGTGCTCCCAGTGGGGCAGCTGCATGGGTAGCTGCTGTCGATGTGGTGGGTGGGGAATAGTAGCAGAGAGGACCAGACCAGTGGGTATAAGGGAGTCTAACTGCCGCCGGCGTGCACGTTTCTGAATTTGGGCCGATGTTCCCAGTTCTGGCAGGAGCCAGGATTAACGCCTGCACCCACACACAGCCCCTGCTTTGATTGCTGCTTCATTCCTTCCTTATTGCTGCATTGCCGGATTGTCACAAGCACAAAAAATAAACTCTCCGCTGCATTTCCGAGTTCTTCTCTGCTACAAGTCTTATTGCTGGGGTGGGAGGGTTGGGACAGCGCTCTGAGAACGCGAGACTGGGGGGTTATTTCCAGAACCGTGAATCACTCGGGGTCTCGTTGATGGCTAGAAAGTTTGGGGTTTCGTCTACACTGCCAGCATCTGTAAATGGGCTAGGAGCATGAAAAGAATGACATCGCCAGCGGGCAGCGAGGCTGGCAAAACGGCGTAGCGGTGACTATGCCAACCGCCGGATGCTTCTGGTGACAGAGCTAATGTGGTTCAAAGAGGTGGTGGCAGAAAGACTCTTCGCCAGCATAACACAGCATCTACACTAGGGGGCTCTGTCAGCTTAACTAGACGGGCAAAGCAGATCCAGTGTAAACAAGCTCTGGTTCGGGGAAACCCTCATCCGCTCCCTCCTTCCCCCACAATCTCTCTCTCCTCTTGTTCCCCAAACCCATGCAGAACTGAAGCTTCTCGGGTCAGGGGTTCTGTTTTTATCTCCGGGTCTCATTCAGCAGCGAGGACATAGCTGCTGCTGGAAAAAATAGTAACCTGACCTCTTCTGGCAGAAGCCAGGAGTTAGAGGGGAGACTGTGTCTTCCCCTAAGAAAGTGCGTAAGGAATGTTACCGATGTCGGGGGGAGGCACCGAGGGGTTGGTCCAATGGGAAAGGGGGAGTATGTGACAGAACTGGAAAATGAACCCAGCTGGAGTGCTAGTCCAGGGCTTTCCCCACAAGATCAGCCTTCTTCTGTGTCAGAGAGATACCCCCTCATTCAGACCGAGACCACCCACGTGGGGTGAAACCTTTTCCCTATTGAATTCAATGGGGAATTTCACTATTAAATCCCACTTCAGTATTTATCCACTAGGCCCCACGGCCTCTTTTCAATCACAGATCAGTTCACGGCACTTAGGGCACTAAGAAACAACCAGAATACATTTATTTCAACACGATCCACCAACTAGCCGATCCACAGATTTTAAGACCAAAAGGAACTATAAGAAGATCATTTAGTCTGACCTCCTGCGTACCGCTCACCACCATAGAGTTTCACCCAGGTACCCCTGTATTTAGCCAGACGTGGGTTGGACTAAAGAACATCTTCCAGGAAGGCATCTAGTCTTGATCTATAGACATCCAGGGATGGAGAATCCACCACTTCCCTGAGGAGTTTGGTCCGATGGTTCCACATTTTTAACTACAGTCATCAATTATCATTTATAAAAGCACCTACACTCCAGCAAGACCTTAAACCCAAATGCTCCTGTGCGGGAGGGAAGTATCATTATATGTCCCCATCATTTTGCAAATGGGGAAGCTGAGGCCCAGACTGGTAACATGACTTGCCCATGGTCCCGCAGCAAGTCAGTGGCAGAGTCTGGAACCGAACCCAGGAGTCCTGCTCCAGAGAGGCATAACAGTTTGTACCAGCATATATGCAAAGGAGTTAAAGCGTCAGATAAGGTCAGCTCCTCTTTATTTCACATTTCAGCAGAAAGCCCGTATCAATGCAAACGTATGAACCAGACAGGGGGTCTCAAACTGGTGGTCGAGACCCCTGTAGGGGTCGCGAGGTTATTACGTGGCGGGGTCGCGAGCTGTCCGCCTCCACCCCCAAAGCCCGCTTTGCCTCCAGCATCTATAATAGTGTTAAATATACCAAAAAAAGTGTTTTTAATTTATAAAGGGGGGGGGGTCACACTCAGAGGCTTGCTGTCCGAAAGGGGTCACCAATAGAAACGTTTGAGAACCGCTGAACTAGAAGGATCTTTAAGGAGGTGCTGTAGTGTGGTTTGCAGATACCAGAAGGAAGAGAACCGCAGACAAGAGAATTGATGGGGGGGGGGGGGGTTTAACATAATTCCCCCCCGCCCCCATGAAGATGGTTTCATAAATTGGCCTTCACAACAGTCCCTATTCAATCCACCCCTCCGCTCTGGCTGAACTGCCCACGCTCAGAGGCTCACGCTGGGTCTCCTGTCTGGGGAGACGGTTTCGCGGACGGTGGGACCGGCCACCTGCTCCAGCTCCCTCTGGAGAAGTTCCCACGCCTTCTCCGGGAGGTGGCTCTCCTCCCGCCGGAAGAGACACTCGCCCACGTCACCGCTCGCCGCCTTCCTCGGAGCATCAGAACACGAGGTGCCGTTCACCACGCCGCCTTGCTAGGCTAGAGATTCCTGGGAGCTCGAGGGACTCCCCAGCAGAG
Organism: Chelydra serpentina; assembly: GCA_037349315.1. Classification (NCBI taxonomy): domain Eukaryota; kingdom Metazoa; phylum Chordata; order Testudines; family Chelydridae; genus Chelydra; species Chelydra serpentina. The sequence goes on along the minus strand of JBAIAC010000107.1, from coordinate 5,883,647 downwards.
TCCAAGCAGCAGCTGTGGCTTCTCTTCTCCCCCTGAGTTGGAGTCGCTACCTATTTGCCCTGCAGGAAAGCCGAGGAGGCCAATGACTGAATGAGCCACGGTGGTCGAACTCCCCTCTCATCCTTACAGGTGACCCCGTAGGTCAGAGGGGCAGGGGTACTGGCTGAGCAGTGCTTGGGAAGGCTACCCCAGGCCTGTGGATAAACAGGGAAGTTTGGTCTCCGGGACTCTCCCTCCAGCACCTATTCCTAGGGCTAAGGCCATATGAAAAAACAAACAAACCTGACAATAAAACCAAAGCTGGGCCCAGGGTCCCATCAAGAAGCAGCCCCTCCACCAGCACGAAGGGATGGAGAAAATAGCCCTTGAAGAAGCCACAAGCCATCACAGGAGGCAATCCCCAGTCAGTGCTGGGCTTCGGGCCCCTCTCCCGCAGAAAGGGGTAAAGACGGAGCTCTGCAGGGAGCCCCGCAGGGACTGTGGCAGGACGCCGTGAGAAAGGCAGCTACACAGACCTCTGGGGCGAGGCGGCACCAAGAGAGACCGTTCCCCACATGCACTCCCAGCACCAGGCCGGCTCCCGTCCGAACCCGGCATCGGGAGAACATTCCAAGTGTGTTTTTCAAGCAGCAGCAGCCAACGGCCGTTGTCCCGACCTCCAGCTGATGTGTCCCCTTGTTAATTGGCCATGCCGAGCACCGTGACATCACTGCCGGGCATGAACCTGGCCCGAGCCCTTCCCGTCACAGCAGGTTGATTTCGTCCAAATAGCCGACCAAGACCACGTCCCGGACGTCCTTGAAAACCTTGCGGATGTTCTGCGTATCCGTGGCACAGGTGTAGTGGCGGTAGAGGTACCTGGGCTTGGAGGCCGTCTTGGAGGGTCTCTGCCCTGCGTCGCGGTGGACAGATGAGCATTGCATGTACGTGTCCACGTACATCTCCAGGATGAACTTCTTCGCCGCCTCCGCATCTCGCCTGGGGCCTGACGTGGAACAAGAACAGACCTCAGCCGGGCTTTGCGACGGAAAGCCAGGCCGGCTCCGTCACCCGGGGCAGAACGGGAAGGCACGGCAGTGGCGATCACGGCGTTCTCGGTACGAGTGACTGCGGACAGGGCATTCCCCATTTGGTCTATGGCAACAAAACCTCGATTATTCATTTTAAGCCAGCGCCGGGCCACCCCAGTCAGAGCAGCATCCCATTGTGCTAGTTGCTGGACCAATAAACAGCCGAGACAGCCTGAGCCCCAGAGAGCTTACAGAGCCGTCCCTGACTGGGAACCCTCCCCAGACTCACAGAGTAAGTGAGAGACGTTTGTGTGTTACCAGCTGGAGCCTGGGCTGTTCTGGACCAGAACAAGGGCAGAGAATACACAGTGGATCGTTCCCCTCCCGCCCCGCCCCATTTCTCTGCGTGCCAATAAAGCAAGTCACTCGGTGCCAAAGCGGAGAAGGGATTTTTGGTGCTGAGAGCGTTCTCTGCGCTGGCTTGAGTGCGGGAGGACCACTGGGGAGAAGTTCGCAGGTGGCTCTTTCCGTGTCAGACAGTGGGGGGCTATCGGCTCCAGAGCTACCCTCTACAGGCACGTGCTCTGCTTCTGGAGAGCCCCCCAGCCTCGGTCTTCGCGCAGCAGGGTTTGACGCGGAACCTCGCGGCGGGAGTTACCTGGGAAGCCGGGGAAGTAAGCGGCCAGGTCCGAGTGGGCGATCTTGTCCTCCAGGAGGTCGGTTTTGTTTAGGAAGAGGATCACGGAGGCGCTCTGGAACCAGGGCAGCTCCAGGAGGGTTCTGAACAGGGCCAGGCTCTCCCTCATCCGATTCTGCACCCGGGGGTGGGAGACACAGACAACACCCATCAGCCCCTCTCCTCAGCCCCCTTTACTCCCAGAAATGCCCTGTGTGGGTCAAAGAGGACTCAGACAAGGAACACAGCAGCCCAGATGCAGGGAGGGAGGCAGTCCCTCGAGCCAGACATCTGAGTAGCGAGCAGAGCCCCTCCAGGCATGCTAGCTAGTGAGATATATACACCCAGGGCTTGTGGCAGGGAAGGTTACTGGTTTAATCGCCCCCCACATCTCCTTACCTCCTCGCTATTCTCCTCCAGGCACTGGTCGTACTCGCTGAGGGAAGCCAGGTAGATCAGGGCAATAACGTTTTCAAAACAGTGTATCCACTTCTTGCGCTCCGACTTCTGCCCCCCCACATCCACGATCCTACAGGGAGCCGGGAGGGCAGGGGCGTTAGCTGGCACCCGTCACGCTGCTGGGGTGGAGCTGCCTCCGAGAGGGGCTTACGCCTAGTACGCAGGCAGCATTTACAGGACTCCCTTTGCCCCAGAAGCTGGGTTTAGCACCAGCAGCAAGCAGCCAGCTCTGGGGTGGAGGACAGCAACTCCACAGCACACAGCAACACCAGAGGTGGGATTCACCTCCCTGAAGCTGGAGGGGGTCGGAGGCGTGACTGTGAGGCAGGCTGGCTAGAGATACGTGCTGGACTCTTTGTCCTGGGCTATCAGGTTCTGTACCACCCAGCCTGATTGGAACCAGGAGCTCCTAACCTAGCTGCTTACATGACACCTCACTCGCATAGAGAAGACGTGGCCTGTTTTGGATCTGTGCAGGAACAGCAGCAAAGACAGGGCAGGGAAGCCCATGCAGGTCTGACCCCTTTGCAGTAGCTTCACCTTAAGATCATCTTCTGCATGGAGAAGCAGTATTCACTGATGCCGGTCGTCGGCGTGCGGCTCCTCAGGACATCCTGAGCTGTGGGGATGTAACAGTCGTCTGCGATGCGCTCCAGGCTGGACAGAAAACTGCAAGACAGCCACGAAACGAGGAGAAAGTTGGTCCCTTTGGCATCTCATCCGAGAGGATCTCAAAGTCCTTTACAGAACATTCGGCCAGTGACCGTGTCCCCATCTCCCCAGAAGCTAAGACAGGCAGTGCAGAGAGGCAGTGCAGGGAAGAGAACGCCCAAGTCCTGACTCCCAGCCCTGTGCTCTAACCACACAACCATTACCCCAACCTATTAAGGCATAACAGGCTGGGCGGCGCTGCAGTAGCCTGGAGCCATTTATCACTGATGGGCAAACACCAGAGAATGTCAGGTCAGAGAAGCACCCTAACTTTCAGGTGCTTTGGTCAAGGAGTTAGGCTGGAAGACACTGGGGAGGTTTCTGCATCTGGTTGGACTCGGGAGACTTACGATTCGTTGCTACTTCAGGCCAAGCACATAACCAAAACCAGGTGTGTTTAAATATTTAAAGAAAAAATTAAAATACATTCAAATAGAACAGGGGTTTTTTGGGGTGTATTCCCGCAGCATCCAGCGGACACTACAATCCTGCTGCGCAAGGTGCTGTACATACACATCGTAAGAGGCAGCCTCTGCCCTGAATATCTTACAGGCTAAAACAGGATGGGTGGAAGAGGAGACAGGCACAGAGAGGGGAAGGAACTTGCTCGAGGTCATAGAGCAGGTCAGGCTGAGAATAACCCAGGCCACCAGACTCCCAACCCAGTGCCCCACACAGCGGGTCACACCGCCTCTCCCAGCAAAATCCCGGAAACCTCGACAACCAGGCAAATTGAAACCCTGGGAAAGCTGTTTGACGTGCCGCCCGGCGGGGGGGGGGTGGCTCTCACGCGCGTTGTCGCCCGCAGGGGTGACTCACTATGGGGCCGAGTCCAGTAAGTGATACTCCCGCCGCCTCGCGTAGCAGGTCCGGATCCCCGCGTCCCTCCATAGGCTTTCAATGGCGTTCGTGCACGGCCTGTTCAAGGCCGCCACCTGCGAAGCATTCACCCCCATGACCAGCTTGGCGTTTTCCTAGAAGCAGGAGACATGGGGAAAGTTATAAAGGGGGAGCAGCTGCCTTCTTGGAAACTTCCAGAAGAAAATTCTCTCCCCTCCCTGCAAGGACAAATCAGAACAGCGCAGGCCTGGGGATTATACTAAGAGAGGGAGCACGGCCTAGCGCACTGAGCAGGACACAAGGGGCTAGGACTCCTGGGTTCTAGTCAGGGCCCTGCCTCTGATTCGCTGGCGGGCCGCAGGGAAGAGCTCGGCGGGCCGCACGGGAAGAGCTTCGCGGTTTCTGGGAGGGAGGGGGGAGGAGCGGGAAGCCGTGCGCACAGGGGAGGAGGCAGAGAAGGGACAGAGAAGGGGCGGGGCCTAATGGAAGGGGTGGAGTGGGTGCAGGGCCGGGGGGCAGCGAGGGGGCGGGGGTCAGTGATGCGGCCCTCGGGCCAATGCACTAGTCCTCATGCGGCCCTCGTGGTAATTTGAGTTTGAGACCCCTGCTGTAGTATCTGAGCATCCCCCGGTCCTTAATGCATTTATCCTCACCGGTCCCCTGGGAGGGAAAGCAGTGCTAGTGTTCCCATTTCACAGAGGGGGAACCGAGTCACGGGGCAGCCAAGTGACCTGCTCCGGGTCGTGCAGGAAGTCAGTAAGCAGGAAAATTTCTTTCTAGTCTCCTCAGGCACGGGGGAGCGTTTGCCTCTCTTCCCTGGACAAAGAGGGGGATGTTGCTGTATTCTAGGAGGGTCCAGCCTTCCAGGCAGGTGGGGCTCAGATCCTCAGCTGGTGTCAATCAGCACCGCTCCATTATCTGCAGTGGAGCTATATCGATTTACACCCAGGGAGCGCGTCTGGCTCGGGGCGTCCCGCTGCCTCCGCTCCCCATCCGGCAGGGGTCTGGCCCACCCTGCCTCCCGCCGCACTTACCACGTTCTCCGGCTGGGCGTAAGGGATCTGCAGAGTCTCCATGGCTCCGATCATGGCCTGCATGGAGGCAAAGACGTTCTGATACACCAGCGTGGCAAAGCCCTTGCGATCCTCTTCTGAATAGCCCGCCCCGTGGATTATCCGCAGCTGTTTGATGAACGTGCTCTTCCCGCTTTCCCCAGTGCCTGTTGGCCTCAGACAGGAGAGAGACCCATCAAGCTCCGTCTTCAAGCTAGTTAGGTTGTTTGCCCCCCACTACTCTTCTTGGGAGGCCAGTCCTGAACCTTCCTCCCCCGATGGTTAGAAACCTTCTCATCGCCAGCCTAAGTTGATTCATGGCCAGTTTACCCCATTTGTCCTTTTGCTAATGTTCTTCTTTAGCTTAAATATCTCCCTGGCTTTTACACATACCCGCCCCCACTGCATTTAGGGAGAGCAAATCAGATCCCTGCTCGGCCTTTGTTTTGCTGGTTAAACGACCCAAGCTTTCATCTCCACTCTTAAGACAGGCCGTCCAGTCCCCTGACCATCCTGGTGGCCCTTCTCTGAACCTGTTCCAGTATGAAATCCTCTTTCTTGAACAGCAGGGACTGGTGGAGGCCGTCCGCTCCTCTTGGAGCAAGCCTGGTATTCATCTGCAACAACGCTCCCATACGACGGCAAAAGCAGTTTCTGCAATGCAGGCCCGATGAGGGTTGGAGAGTAGGAGTGAAAGAAACCTTTGGACAACAGATTTGGGGGAGACCCACCTTCCTCCCTTCCCTTTGGCTAAAATGCACAAATCCCTCATTATGGCTCTGCTCCCCTCCCCCATGTTCTCCGCCAAACCGTCATCCTGTGTAAACAAAGCTCTGTGGTCCACAGGGTAACTCACCTAGGAGAAGTAACTTCAGCTCCATCCTGTCTCGCTTCTTCTGGTCTCTCAGTATTTTGTTGATTTCTTTATCTAACACAACAGCAGCTTTATCTTCCTCTGACAGGAAATAAGGGCACTTCCGAGAACAGCAGAAGCACCAAGCCATGGTGTGGGAAAGATCTGGTCCCGATGGGGAAAGCAGAGAGAAACGCCACACTTTATAGCGCAGAGAAGTAACTGTCCGCTGCCTCCCAATATACAGGAATCCCGGTGGGAGCGAGGCAGAATGAACCCACCACAGTGCCCTTTTAAACTGGGCTCGGGAATGCTTGGTGAGCACTTAATCATACACGCTCCAACCTCTGTGGCTGTGGTCTCTGCCACTCAGCTTCTCTGAGAACTGCGGTAGCAAAGGTTTCTGGTGGGGGGATTACTCATCCCCTCAGACCGGACATTAATTCAATTCACGCACACCTCTTTTCCGGCCATTTCTGGCAAAGATACATCTCTACACCTTCCCTCCCCCCACGAAGAAAATCAGAACGTCTCGTCGTAGCAGGTGTTTCAAACTTCATGAGAAAAACAAATCAAACCAGAAAGGACGGGGTGGGGTGGAATGTGTTCCAAGAAGTGTTCAGATGATCTTGATTTAAAATTCTCCCAGGCCGACGATTAAAATATCCTTCTCAAACCAAAATTCAGTCTCGCTGAAACATGCCTGGGCTCGTCCTTCCTTAGACAAATCCGGTTTCCAGGGCTGAGATATGTAGGTTGCCTCTTGCTTAAACCGTAAGGGAGCTCTCTGTGTCAGGAACACTGATGAATAAGAAACGCTCCCATAGAAACTCACCACCTACCCCACCCTCCTTCTCAGGCCTGGGCAACAGGTCTGGACGAACGCAGAGAAGTACTGAAACTCCCACTCCCTGCTCACAGAAGACAACTGGGAGGAGGGGTGGGGAAGGAAATCCCCTATTCACAAACAGCTCTCTCCTTCCTCATTGTATATCACAGATCCTCCTGCCCAAGAAGGGGAGCGGAACGGAATCTCAAACATCTAAAGCGCTGAGTTCTTCAAACTACAGGCCACCCCGCCCATTGTCTTCTACATTGTGTCAACCGCCTTTCAATTTCTACCACATGTTCCATCCCCGCTCGTTGGCTGAGCGCGCAGGACATTTTTGCAGAAAAATCATTCTTTGCCTTGCACCCAAGGATCTCAGAGTGCTGCAGAAACATCAGCAAACTTAAGCCTCTCGACTGCTGTTTGAAGTGGTTGAGGTTAAGTGACTGGCCCATAAATCTCACAGGCAGCCTGTGGCAGAACCAGCAACAAAACTAGGAATCCAGTCGCTGTTCCTCGTTCTAGGCACTTGGGGCGAATTGTGTTACCCTTACACATGCTGAGAACGATCTGACTCTGCAAGTATCCCTAATAGAATCATTGGGACTAGGGACAGAGTAAGGCGCCACTCGAGCGGAGTCAGAATGGTAACAGCAGCCCATAAAACAGCCATCCCTTGGCTTCTCCTAGCAGCGAGAGTCCCTGAAATCAGTGGTGATGATTCATGCATGCCTGGGGCAGTCCAGGCTAGTTGGGGTTCTGTTTGTTCACAATGGAAGTGAAACACCACGCGGTGAGGAATTAAATGAGAAGCGAGTCAAGAAACGGTGTCCAAAACGTGAAACGAAAAAATACAAATGCAAGAGTCTTGAAGTGACAAGCTCAGATAAGCAGCGTGGGAACTTCCTGCCCGTAAACAGGGCTGGTTTGACTGGTCTGTCTTCTACATAACCCCAAGATAAACACGGGCAGAGAAGTGAGAAGGGGATTAAGCCTAATTGGTTCATGCAGACAACAGCCGCTCCAGCACAGGAGTGAACATTCAGTGCCAACAGTTTGCAGGTGGTTTGTAATTGGGGACACCTGTCTGCTTGGAATCGACACGAATCGAACCAGCTCAATTTGGGTTTTATTTTTCCAGGCGCACATCTAAGCACCCTGGATTTGCTGAGAACTGGAAAGAAGATCCATTACAAAAGCCTGTCCTATCTCCAATGCCAGTGGAAATAAAAACGTTTTTTTAAAAAAGAAGAAAATCAGACCCATACTGGGACCCTGTCGAAGGACTTGTCGTCATGAAATCTCCAGGCCAACATTTTGGCGAAGATTCAAGCAAGCATCCACAGAAGGAGTGTTTCTCTTATTCCGCCCCTATCACCATTAAAACTCCTCTTTGCTCTGCACCGCATCAGCCTAACACTGACAGTTGCAGTGAGCCATGAGAAAAACCAACTCCCCAGAAGGAAAGGATTTAAGTCTGGGCCTTTGGGGATGCCAGAAAACTGACAGGATGGCTGGACTGCGGATGCATCAAGCATGATTCATGCCCAAGCAATGAGGATGGGCCAGTGGCAGAGGAGGCACGCAGGCAGGTGAGGTGCTACTCTTCCAGGAGGCGGCTTCCCAGAGGGGTACAAATCCCTCCTGTAAATGTAAGAGGTGGAAAAATGTGTCTGTTAAAGTTGCTGTGGTTGGGGAGGGGACATGGGCGAGGGGAGGGGAGGGGAGGTTGACCTAAGTACATTGCACAGGGTGCAAAAAGTGTTCGCAGCCCTGAGTGCTGTAGCGAGGTCGACCTGAATTGTAGGCATAGAACAGAGGAAGAGGCGTCTCTGTAGAAACGAAAGGACAACCATAAAAACCTGTCCCTCTCCTGCCCATCTGGGTGCGTAGCTTATTCATTCTTGAATTTTACTACACGAGCGTTCTGTCAGCAGCATGTAAAGAGAGGCGACCGTCAAGTTCACAGCAGAGAAAATCCAACACACGGAGATGGTTATAAAACAGTAGAATTATGGAAGATATGGTTGCAGAAAAGGGGCCAGATTTACAAAGAGGTAGAAAAAGACCACAAGGTGCTAAGTGGGTTGGGTGCCTAAATACCTTTGTAAATCTGACCCACGGCTGCAACCAGCTTCCATTCTAAAGCCTCATTTTAACCCCTCTGTTATTTTGGGTTTGGAAAATTCATTTGATCTGAAAGTAGCCAGATTACAGAAAAAATAAACAAAACCTCCTTTGTCTTCTGAGTTAAACGTTTTGAAGAGTATTTGTCAATTGACTTTTTCAGGTTAAAAGGCGATTAAAAACGGAAACGTAATCCCTGCCTCAAGACATTTACCATCTAAAGTCATTTCAAGCCTCTCACATATTTCAAACTCCTTAAAGAGCCTTGTGAGCCAGCCTGATTGGAGGAAAAGAGGCTGTAATCAAAGTTATTAGCGGCTTTTGTTGTGGACAGTGCTGGGCCCAATCCCGCTTTCACGGACTTCAACTAGGACATTTCTTTGACAGTGACTTCAATGGGACCAGGGTTGGGCTGGAGAGTTTGTGAGCACGTGCTGCCCTCTTTTGGCCAGGAGCAGCTTCTGCTCTTCCAAACGGTCTTTCTAAAACACCTTCGTATCAACTGTCCGTAATGGGCCATCTTGATTATCACTTCAAAAGGTTTTTTTCCCCTGCTGATAACAGTTCCTCTTAATTAATTAGCCTCTTCCAGTTGGTATAGGTACTTCCACCTGTTCATGTTTCTCTGAATGTACAAATATCTTCTTACTGTATGTTCCATTCTATGCATCCGACGAAGTGGACTGTGGTCCACGAAAGCTTATGCTGAAATACATTTGCTAGTCTCTAAAGTGCCGAGAGAGAGAGAGAGAGAGAGAGAGAGAGAGAGAGAGAGAGAGAGTGTGTGTGTGTGTGTGTGTGTTTGTTTAACAAAGGCTGAATTAGCAACATACTAGGCGGAATAAGTGAGTTGCTGAGTTGAGACAGGCACTCCTATTTGTTAAGGTTTCTGTAAAACCTTTGCAATTCTCTGTTAAGAACTGAGATTAAAGCCAAAACTGAGTTAAACCCAGATTTCTTAACAGGCTGTCAAGAAGTATTATTCAGAAAAGACCAGTAAGACAGCTCAGATAGATTGGAAGCTCTTGGGTAATACCTGCTTTTGTGTTTACCTGGCACCTAGCACAATTAGGTCTTAGTCCATAATGGTGGCTCCTAAGTGTTACCACAATACAAATAATTTCTAGCCAGGCTGTTTGTAAGTTGCAACTTGTTCTGCTGAAGACTTCCATCTCCTCCTGTATCTCTTACCTCACATGAGTAGCCTCACTGAGGTTAACAGGACCATTTACACGGATAGAGGTTTCCAGGATTAGGTCACAGCCTTGTGTTATTTTCTTCCTTGGAAATTCACTTGGTGCTGAAGATGGTGTATGTAGCATAAACTGTTTAAAGGTAGCAAATGCATGAGGGACAGTACAGGTCTCCATGAGACAGCTGCTGTTTGGAGGGGTAAACTCTTCAGGGCAAGGAATGTGACCTCCTGCTAACTGTTGTAGATCACTTAAGTGAAGCGGTGCCAAAGGGATTTCATAGAAGAAACGTTAAACAATTTTTAAAATGTTAAGGTTAGTGGGGTATTGAGCTCAGAAGTTCTCTCCCCCCCCCCCCCCCCCAAGAGTGAAATGGCCCTTCCAAAGTAACGCACAGAGGGGAGGGAGAGTTGGAACACTGGACTTCATAGTTTTACACCTTTGCTTCTATTAATAGTAGTAATTAGGGCTGTCAAGCAATTTAAAAAATTGCTCATGATTAATTGCACTGTTAATTCAATAGAATACCATTTATTTAAACATTTTGGATGTTTTCTACATTTTCAAATATATTGATTTCAATTACAACACAGAACAGTACAGTGCTCATATTTTTTATTACAAATATTTGTGCTGTAAAAATAGAAACAGTATTTTTCAATTCACCTCATACAAGTACTGTAGTGCAGTCTCTTGATCATGAAAGTTGAACTTACAAATGTAGAATTATGTACACAAAAAAACTGCATTAAAAAAACAAAACAATATAAAACTTTAGAGCCTACAAGTCCACTCAGAACTATTTCTTGTTCAGGCAATCACTCAAACAAGTTAGTTTATATTTGCAGGAGATAATACTGCCCACTTCTTGTTTATGATGTCACCTGAAAGTGAGAACAGGCGTTCACATGGCACCGTTGTAGCCGATGTCACAAGATATTTATGTGCCAGATGCACTGAAGATTCATATGTCCCTTCATGCTTCGACCGCCATTCCAGGGGACATGCGTTCATGCTGATAATGGGTTCTGCTCAATAACAATCCAAAGCAGTGTGGACCAACACATGTTCATTTTCATTATCTGTGTCAGATGTCACTAGCAGAAAGTAGATTTTCTTTTTTGGTGGTTCGGGTTCTGTAGTTTCCACATCAGAGTGTTGCTCTTTTAAGACTTCTGAAAGAATGTTCCACACCCCATCCCAATCAGATTTTGGACGGCACTTCAGATTCTTAAACCTTGGGTCAAGTGCGGTAGCTACCTTAGAAATCTCACCTTGGTACCTACCTTCTTTGCGTCTTGTCAAATCTGCTGTGAAAGTGTTCTGAAAACGAACATGTGCTGGGTCATCATCCAAGACTGCTATAACATGAAATACATGGCAGAATGTGGGTAAAACAGAGCAGGAGACGTATTATTCTCCCCCAATGAGTTCAGTCAAAATTTAATTAACACATCATTTTTTTAAACTAGCATCATTAGCATGTCCTCTGGAATGGTGGCCAAAGCATGAAGGGGCATACGAATGTTCAGCACTTCTGGCACTTAAATACCTTGCAATGCTGGCTACAAAAGTGCCACACGAACGTCTGTTCTCACCCTCAGGTGACACTGCAGACAAGAAGCCGGAAGCATCATCTCCCGCAAATGTAAACAAACTTGTTTGTCTTAGCAATTGCCCGAACAAGAAGTAGGACTGAGTAGACCCGTAGGCTCTAAAGCCTTGCATTGTAAATAAAAAAAATTACATTTGTAAGTTGCACCTTCATGACAAAAAGATTGCACCACAATTGCGTGAGGTGAATCGAAAAATACTATTTATTTTTACAGTGCAAATATTTGTAATAAAAACAACAAAGTAAGCACTGTACACTTTTTATTCTGTGTTGTAATTGAAAACAATCTATTTGAAATAGTAGAAAAACATCCAAAATATATAATACATTTCAATTGGGATTCTATTGCTTAACAGTGTGATTAAATCACACATTTTTGGGGGAGTTAATTGCGTGAGTTTACTGCGATTAATTGACAGCGCTAGTAGTAATGTCATCATGGCATCCAGGATTTCCACTCAATGACCAGGATCCTATCGCACTAGGCACTGTACAAGGAACAGTTGCTGCCCCAAAGAGCACTTTTGTCTTTGTTGATTGGAAGAAATATTCCATAACCATGTTTGAAGGTCGTTCTCCGCCTGTGACCAATTGCCTTAAGTGCAAGAGATCAGTAGGTGTCTTCAAAAGCCTACTGCTCCAAGGGCTCATGATCCTGATGCATCATTCTTGATACCAGGAATTCAGTGAGATGCTGCAGCTGCCTGAGGGTTACTAGTGACATCTGGTGGGCAGCTAGGAAATACACTCAATAGCCTTGGCCAATACATCTCCCAAGAGCAAGTAGCAAGAAATCAATCCACCATATTTGGTTTATATTTAGTAGATTGTCGTCCAGCTGCAAAAAGGCAGAGAGCATGACCCAGTCAGGGAACTCTGGGAAATGCATTTCACTCAACATGGATAGAACATTTAGCGCTAAACACACCAGACAAGAACATCAAGGTGGCAAGACAAGGGCAGCTAGGGTCTGAGGGCCAAGGCATTGTTGCATAATGCTTAACTAAGCCCATGACCACTCTTCTTTAGTCAACAGGCAGCCATGAAATTACAGCTCCTAGCACACAACGCTTCATGTTTATATGAGCGACCAGTTCACGATGGAGCAGTGCATGCCAGGCCTTGCCATCTCTGCGAGCTTCACCTGTACAATTCTTCTGTCAACAAATGTGGTCTACAGCGGGGATTAGGTTGGCATGACTACATCTCTCAGGGGAGTGGACTTTCCACACCCCTGAGAGATGTAGCTAAACCGATGTAAGGTTTGTGTAGACCAGCCCTTATTTGAGATTACTAAAAATCCAGAAATACAGGTAACTCTCTCTTTCCCCTCCCTAGAGGAGGGAGGGTTTCATAGTTCAGGCAGAGGAGAGTTAGGACACAGGGGTTCTATTCCCATTTCCAAAGGCTTCTGTTGCACCTGCAAGTCACTTTACTTTTGTGCCTCAGTCTCCAGCTGTAAAATGGGGATAATTACATCTCCCGCAGATAAATGGTGTTACAGAAGGTCAGAACATTCAAGAGGCTCCTTCACTCATATGAGGCAGCTTCCACCTGCTGGAGAAGTTACTTAGCCAACTGGGGGGTGGGAGGTGAAGGACAGTAGCAAACAAACACCACATCACCAGAACCGATTTTAGGAACAAAATTTATTCCAATTTCAAACAGAGAATTTATTTCAGGAGAAAGATATGAAAATCCATTTCCATCAGGTATTTCTGTAATAAGGGTCAGTGCCCAGGAGCCAGAGTAGGACTGTCCCAAGAAATGGTCACACTCCTAGACTGGAAAAGAGAGCCTGGAGCCTGAATGGACCCTGGCCCTGGGCAGCTTATCCAGAAACTCCTTTCCCCTCCCCCCCTTCCCTCCCCCCACCCCAACACGCACAACAATACATGCATTTCAAATGACAAGGTTTAAAAACAGCATTTTATATAGTATCTTTTTAAATAGGATGTTTAAATTGTTTAAATCAGGATCCTATAATATACAAGTATAACCAAATAATTTCCACCACATTGGCACTTGTAAAGAGTCTCTGGCACTACTAAAGAAGGGGCATTGGCACAAACCAGACTTTTAAAACTGGGTGCTGCATTACAGACTTTACCTCTGCTGGACTCTAACAACCTGGGTTTGTATAGTACAATACGATGGTCAGCACACTCCGAAAGCACATCTTAAAAAATTACCAAGTAATAAAACACGTGGGGGAAAAAACCAAAACCCCGCAGCTGAAGGGAATGCCAACATCACTAGGAAGCAACAACAGCAGACCGAAGAATCCGATTCCAGGAGAAAGGGAAACAGGCAGTAGGGCTGGAACAGGGAGGCGCAGTTGCTCACCATATGATTGATCCTTATGGAATGATGCAAGGAAATGGGACGCCGATGCAAGGAAAATCAGGACGATCTTCTCCCCACTTCCCTCCCCCCATGGGTCTCTCCACTGTAAAGTTTAGGATGACTCTGGAGTAGGCCTGTTTCTTCAGGACAAAAGAAAGTGCACTATGAACTGAGCGTGGCCAAGAGGCTCTTTCCTCAGCCTAGGATTCGGGATTCTTACACGTGAATCTCAAAGGACTTCTGTCCTGAGCTTCAATCCCTCGCTCAAGGGAAATCCTGACCAGCCCCATCACTGAAGAGGATGAGATAGGCAAGTTTGGTTTTCGATTTGGCACTTTCACTAGAGCAGGCATCTGTTGTGGGGTCTGCCCCCAGAGACGCAGAGCGGAGCTGGTTCTGCAAGAATGCTTCACGATCTAAGATGAAGGCAGACACGCAGGCCCGGCTAATCCCACTGCCTTCTCTTCTATGCTACAACCCACACACACCTCTGGATTTTGTGCACAACTCTGACCTGTTCCTTCTCTAGGTCAGATGAGATTTCAGAAACACGTTGTGGGACAGCCCTGTCATGTGATATCCCCACCCAATTACCCTCAAGCCCAACTGGTGACCAGGCCAATAGCTACGGCAAACAACAGACCAGGACGGTAAACAGCACGTGCTCCAATCTTTACTAAAGCCGCAAATCCTTCCAGAATTCATCACAGCTAGACAAATTCACTCTGTTCCACACAATGGATGATGCAAGATCCTTCCTTCTGTGCCAGGTCAACATCTCTTCTCTTGGTAGGTAGAGGGACGATACCCACACAGATTCAAGTGGGAAGTGCCACCATCATTAACCTTGGAAAGGAACCTCTGGGACATTTGTTCCAAGAATCTGAATCTCTTAGCGCCAGGTCCACTGCCGGCAATTGGATGCAGTGCAAACCACTCACAAGATCAGGGAAGCAGGAGGGCTGGCACGCCATATGTTCCAGAAGAATGGCATTTAGAATAGACCCAAGAAGATTATAAAATCCTCTTCATAGAACACTTTCGACAAAAAGGATTATTTTGGCATAAAGACAAAACGCGGTAAAATTGGTGCAAAGCTGTCTGGCATCGAGAGAATCCCTCCCTTGTTTCTCCTAAACATCAGGCAGGATCAGGAATGTAGTGATTCTACAAGCAGCTGTTGCCCTACTCTCAGTCAGACCCGGGTTCTCTACTTGTTGGTCCCAAGGCTATTACTCCGATAACAGCTCTCTGTTACGGCCAGGCATCTCCTCCGAGAGCTTGCTTTCTTCTGTAGTGCTCTGTGAAATACAGCAGTCTTCCCTCTCCGGTGTTGGAAAACACGAGGGAGCCCTAAAAGAGAACAACTGGAACGTAGTGTGAACTCCAGATTTAGTGTTACACGGCAAAGGCATCTGGGGCAGTTCAATTTCATTACATTTTGTGCAAAACACCGATGTAGTGCTCCATCTACAAATGAGACAACCGTGCAGCTTGGGAGAGTAGGGCCTTTGTAAGCCATAAGCGACCAACAGCAGTCTAGAAGCAACTGAAGCCGTGTCTGGTTTATCCAGAGACTTTGGACCCAATGCTACTCATTGGAATTGTAATAGAACCATTAGTGTTGCCCGTATTTCTCACACGTCCAGAGGTGGGACAGATGCCACTGTTTCTTACTCACTGCTTGCCTTGCCATTGCAGTCTCTCTCTAGGCAGATACAAGGGGCAGCAGACCTTTGGTACGCTTGCTCACTCATCTGAGCTTCTGGAAGGAGAAGGAGAGAGAGAGAAGGGCTTCAAGCCCTCAGTTGAGTGGAATTCAATATGGCACCTAGAATCCATTCTGAGTAACACCTATATCAACAAACCCAGCTGCCTTCCCCTGTACTAGCCTGCTGTCCATCCCACTGCAGGATTCTCACTTCAGCAACACTCTCCAAAAGTGACTGCTGTACCCTCAATTATCAGGCACCCTGCACCTCTGGAGCAAATCTCTGTGCAAGTGCTCCTAAGAGAATCCATGCTCCTCTAAAGAAAAACCACAGCAGCATCTGTCTCAGGGAAAGCACGGACAGGAAAATAGTAATAGAACTCCCCAACTCCTCCTAAAACTTTTCACAAACTTTTCAAGCAGTAAGAATCCTCCCCACAACCCCAGAGTCCGTGTCACCCAACTCTGGTCCTTTCCAGGCAATTTGCGAGCTGGGCAGGAATGAAGCACTTTTACAAGTGCACACAGCTGGCACAAAATGTGATAAGGATTTCCTTGCTGTTCACAGCATGCAAGAGAACCAGAGCGTGGCATGTGACACGTCAGGTCTTCAATCCGGCAAAATGTGGTGTTTAAATGCCACAAAATGACTCAGTGAGCTTCTGATCTTCGCTGTGTAGAGAAGTCGCTCACTTGATGCCTTTCACTCTAAGTTGCTTTTCCACAAATTGAGCCTACTTTTAAAAATAATAATAATAATACAGTCAGGCACTTCTCCCCAGGCTCAGCAGCTATTGCTCCAAGAGCTCCCATCATTTAAAGTCCATGAACAAAATACAGCAATATGTAGCAAACTATGTATAGAACATTAATAATTTAAAAAAAAAAATCACAGTCTCCATACCTTTTATAATTGATAAAAAAAAAAAAGTAACCCAGACTAAACCGTACAAAGAATGGAAAAGTGATGGCTTTTTTTTTGTTGTGGATTTTTTGCTATAGATGGAGAGCAATTGTTCCTCCCCAACATTTCATCACAGTGAACCATGGGGTGTGTCCTTGGGGAGGGCAGGGTGGGAACGAAGAGCAAGCAGGATTAACAATTACACCAGAGGCACCCTATGGCACAAGTCAAAGGGACCAGTAGCATTCCACACTCCCACAGTCCAGTGAATTTACAATCTTGGCCGGAAAAGTTATAGATCTCTATATATACCACGGGAATGAAAAGAAAAATAAAAGCGGCTAAGCGACAAAGTAAAGCCCAAGATGAGGCTGCCTTGGCAGTAGGCAAAAATTAAGAGGTGAACAAGGTGCCGAAGAGTGAGGTGTATCCCCCCCTCCCATTAACTGTGAAATAAAAGCAATTTGTTAAAAATATTAAATCAACTACTCTGTGGACAGAGACATGAGACTCCAGGATAACACTGAGCAAATTCGCCACTCCACAGATCAGACAATTTGCAATCATTACATCATTAAAAATTAAGATTTTTTTTTTCCTGTAATTTTTAAATTTTTCTTTTTTTGTCTTTTCTTCACAAGGAGGCCTCCAAGGGGGCGAGGGGTAGAGCAGGTCAGACCAGGTTGTACTCCTTCAGGTTGAGCTGTAGGATGGTGTCCTTGACGGCAGCAAAGACAAAACGGATGTTTTCCGTGTCTGTGGCACATGTGAAGTGAGAGTAGATGATTTTGTCGCTGTCTGGGTTTAAATCCACAAACATCTTGAGGATGAACTCCCGGGCTGCCTGAGCATCCCTCTGCGGGCCTGCAGCAAACAAAGGCAACAATAAACAGCACTGCACACAGTCCATGACCTAGTCTGAAACCCCAGAATTGCTCGTTTGCTTTCTCTCTCCCCCCCCCCCTCCCCGCGCCATGGTAGGAGGTTATGTGACCAAAGGGGAAAAGAAGAAATGTCACACACCCCCAGTCATGGAATCTGGAACATCTTATGCCTAATACTAACTGGTCAAAACCTAGTAGGTGCTTTTCAAGCTTCAGAATACCAAGCTCCGAGAGACTGCTTTAGACTCTGTGCTCTATGAAACACAGAATTTGACATAGCCTGCCAGAAGAACAGTCCATCCGGACCAATATACTGAAATGGCAAATACTAGATGTAAATGAATCTCACCCTCCTGTAACATACCTAGTCAATTGTAAAATAATGCAGATCTTGAGTGTAGATTTCTTCCTGACCCCTGTAGTAATCATCTCATGCCCTGAAGCACAAGATCTAGTTCCAATTATTTCTGCATGCCTAACAAAATCAGATTTGAATCAAGAAACACCCCTAAGACAACCACCTGTAACATTTCCTCTCTGACCAGCCAGTTTACAGAGCTATGAACTGCAGCTGCAGTCAGTGTTCACTTTATGCCACTAGTAACTCCTTAGACACCTGGTGATGCTCTATAATCTATTTGAAGTGCTTGGTATTCTCATATTGCTTCCATAGCATCGACCGCCTCCCATTCGTAATTGCACAGCATCCTTTAGCAGCTACAGCAATTGCTTATATGGAAAAGTAATATTAGGAAAGCATTTCACGTATTTTTCCTCTACCTTCTACTGTGATTTAGCAGCTGAAGATAAGAAGCCAGCACCATGTGACCAATGAATTCAACATGGATCACCAATGATCTCCAGACTAGCGTGAGAACCTCCAACACAGGGGTAGGCAACCTATGGCACAGGCGCCAAAGGCGGCACGCGAGCTGATTTTCAGTGGCACTCACGTTGCTGGCCACCGGTCTGGGGGGCTCTGCATTTTAATTTAAATTTTAAATGAAGCTTCTTAAACATTTAGAAAACCCTATTTGCTTTACATACAACAATAGTTTAGTTCTATATTAAAGACTTACAGAAAGAGACCTTCTAAAAACGTTAAAATGTATTACTGGCATGCGAAACCTTAAATTACAGTGAATAAATGAAGACTCGGCACACCACTTCTGAAACGTTGCCGACCCCTGCTCTAACATTTACCACAAGTAAAGACTTCAGAGATGTCTGTACTTCCTGACACCAGGGGGCAGGAGACTCCAGGGCTGGAAAGAAGGCTAATTAGAACCTGTTTTGTTACAAGCCTATAACGAGGCAAGCAGCTTGCCTGGAAGACCAAACAGATAGAAATTTCTTCAGGGGGAAAGGGGATTCTCCAACCGCCGCCAATGAACTATGGCCAAAAACAAAAAAAGGTGGCTCTCCCTTTACCCTGACAGCAGTTTTCAGCTGCCTCAAAGGGCTAAGAGTTGGGAGGAGAGGGTTTAGAAAACAAAAAAGCTTGTCTGACCTTATTCTCCTGTCCCCCATATGCCTCCAATCCCATACAGATTTGGCATCATTCAATTTAGTGGGAGACTGATCTGCAGATCAGAGGTTACAGAAACCACTGTTTATGCTGAAGAGCTAACCCCAAATGGGAGCTTCCCTGCATCATGTAGACATTATTGGCCCAAAGTTGGGAAAAGCAGACTGACAGGGATTTTACCCTGCCTGAAGCTTTTCAACACCAACATCAAAAAGATTTGGATGATTTGACCAGTCCATAAATTAGCCTATGTGAAGGGGCTGCACCCCGCTCTGGCAAAAGGAGGGGTTTGATGGTCTAATTGATGTTTTCCATCTCTCCTACCACTAAATTCTTGCATGTCTATAAGTAAGTTGTACACCTGTAAGTATATTTCATGTATGGAAATTAATACTCTGAAATCAAAATAAATCGCAGCTCAACTGAGAGCCATGCACAGATCTACGGAAAGCAGCGTTTCTGGTGACATGTCAGCTTCTTTAATTGTTGATCTATGAAAAGTTTGCAGCTGTTTTTTCAGTCAAAATCCACAAGTTACATGAAGATCAAGATATTCAAATTTACTCGCCACTTTTGCTCTTTATTAAAAAGTATTTCTACCCAATGAAGGGTTTGTCTCCTCCCAACGTCACTCGAGCCTACAACAAATTCAGCGCTGAATCTGTAACACTCATTTTTATAGCATCATGATTTCACTATAAATCAAATAGAAGAAAGCAGCAAACAGAAGCCCACCTCACATACAAATTAAATACCTAATTAAAAATCTCACAGGTGAAGTGTTGGGTTTTTTTATTGGTTTCTTCCCCATCCCAATACTTAGAAGGTTCATTCTAGTTTGAGAGATCCTCTTTAAAAAAATCACTTACCGTCAAACTCTGGGAAATAGTCAACAAGGTGGGAGTACAGGATCTTGTCTTCCAACAAATCTTTCTTGTTGAGGAAGAGGATGACAGAAGAATTCTGGAACCATGGGTAGGTGATAATGGTCCGAAAAAGGGCTTTACTCTCTTCCATCCGGTTCTGATGCAAGAAATAAACCACATCAACACACCAAAAAACCCTCATTTGTGAAAACCCAGCCATCTCTGATCCTAGACACATGAACTCATCCACATCACCCCAGATATCTCAGATGTCCTGTGTGGAACACCTTTGTCCCATTTCAGTTTTGGTCCAGTGGAGTGCATACGTAAGAAACAAATGCAACATCTGTGACTGACTTGAATTTGATTTGGCTGGTTTTAATTACTTGCCAGTCAATGTGCTATCTTGTTGGCCCAAGTCATTTTATGCTTTTCATCATCATGTGGTAGATCTGGGATCAACTTCTGGTCATGAAGATTTGTTCCC
Organism: Chelydra serpentina; assembly: GCA_037349315.1. NCBI lineage: Eukaryota > Metazoa > Chordata > Testudines > Chelydridae > Chelydra > Chelydra serpentina. The sequence continues at coordinate 5,863,556 of JBAIAC010000107.1, read as the reverse complement.
TGCAAAGGTATGTGTTGGTTCATGAGAAGGAGTGCCTGCTTCTGCTTAACAGCCGCTCTTCTAGCTGGTCAAGGCACTATAATGATGTTCTCAAAGAGACTAGCCATTATTTGGCAAGATGGCTGCCATGATACAAGCTATCTAGGGTGGGAAATTTAACATGGAAGGGAAAAAAGGAATGTGTGTAAGAGCTCGAGGGCTTTTCATCAGATATGCAGAGAATCTAAGATGTGGGACACCCACTGACATCAGAATGTTTCTGTATAGTTTGAAATGCACAGTGCATTCAAATTATCTTGGACCCTGTTTCCAGAAGTGTCGTGACCCATTTAGTCCCAGGTTCTTTCTCTGTAGTGGGGAAAAGCTGAAGGCCAAAAACAACAATTACTACTAATTCAAGTTCCAGTTCTCTTGGCACCAAGCAGTTCAGTACCAACCTCCAAGAAAATCAGGAAGACCCTCCCCACTTCCCCTCATCATTAGGGCCTACTCCTCCTGCTCAGGCTTACCTCATTATCAGACTCCACTAGAACTTGGTCATATTCACTAAGGGCTACTAAAAACATGATGGAGGTCACATTTTCAAAGCAATGGATCCACTTCCTTCGTTCTGATCTCTGACCCCCAACATCCACCATTCTAAGGAAGAGAAAGACATACAATCTATCAAAGCAATAGCCTGTCAAGGATCAAGAAGAGCTTCTCTTCCTGCACCCAAAGCACTAGGATATGAACGAAAGAAACACAACTTTCTCCCCCCAAAGTGAAACAGGCATCAGGATACAGGAACATGTGTCCTCTATGAGCAGTTCTGCTCAGACAGTGTAACAGGAAGTTCTCTGAACACTAATTCAGTGGCCACTTCCATGTTTCACCCATTTCCTTTTTCCTGGGAGACTGATAGCAAATATAAGCATACTCATTCCTGTTTACATCCTGGCCTCGTTTACTGAGCAGAGTTTCTGGAACCAGGCTCATCCATCACCCTGAATTATGGAGAGTGAAAAGAAACTATGGCAAATCTATTCAAATCCTGTTCTACCAAATGCCAAAGCTATTTACATTTTGATATTAAGGCTTTATATTAAAACCTCTGATTGTGAGAGAAAGTTTGTGGTTAAGGACTTCCTTTGGTTATTGGGCTTTTCCCGGGTCATTATGCTGAATGGAGGTTTATGCTAATCCACATGCAAAGCATGAAACCCAATCAACCACACATTCACATCAAATGCCTAAGAAAAACCATCAGGATAATATTACACCTGTGTCTCACTTCTATTGCACCTTTTATAAATGGATCTCCAAAAAAAGTTATAAAGCAAAGCCAACCAAGTCCAGTCCCTATATCTCAATGGAGCATTATTCCCATTTCACAGATGGGGAATACAAATCAGAGAAAGTGACTTGCTCAAGGTGCAGCAAAGCTAAGAACTGAACCTCAAGTCCAGGTTTCAAGTCCCTTTTTCTATCACATGTTCACTCTTCCCCCTCCTATAACATTAGATGCTATCACAGCATGGACCAGATAAGTATCTAGATAGAATAAAGGAGAATGCCTGTTGCAAAGTAGCAAACGTTATTATGCCTCTGTACGTACTGTTTATTTGGAGATCGTATAAAGGCACAGTTAAACCTACAGATACACTTATGATGCAGAAGTGAGTCAAATCCTGATGGCACAAGCTATTCATAGGAGAGCAAAAATATTTAAAATAATCAGTACAGAGAAAAGCAGGATCTCTCAAAGTTAAAGACATATGGATCAAAGAACCTAAACACTGCATGAAGACAGAAGAACTTCTTGCAAGGGGTTATATTTCAAATCAGTGTTGCCAAAAGAGGGCTTAGGTTTTTCCTTTGGTGGACTAAGCTACCAGCAGTTTGTCCAATGGGCTGGTGAGCTGTTATGTACTCATGAGATGCCAGCATGTTGCTCCTCCTGTGATGTGTTAACAATTTCAGCTGTACACCCACCTCGGGCTCTCTGGATAGAATCAGCAAGTATAGTTCCAAACTATGCCATTTAACCAACACTCTCCTCAATTCCCAGAAGCCATTGGTTTCAACTCCTCTCACTCAGATGCCCTTAATCAACTTAAAAATCATACCATGTTTAGGGACCACACAGAATATTCCACCCCCCTTCCCAAACACATTCTTAAGTCCTCCCTAGCTAAGAACATGGATACTCTTGATCAGTAGTTTAAAAAGCCTCCCACAGTTCAGCCCACTTGAGAGAACAAGTATAGCATGGGATACAGCTTCAGTACCTGAAGATAATATTCTCTAGGTCGAAGGGGTATTCTATTATTCCGGTTGTAGGAACTCTAACCCGTAGCACATCTTGCTGGGTTGGTAGATATCCTGGGGTTGCGATTCGATCCACATCACTAAGGTAGCTGTGAAAGGGATATGAAAGGGGGGGAAAAAAAGTACCTTAGACTAGCTCACACTCATGGGGGATTTCAACACATTATAGCCATAGGTTCTTCTCTCCCCCGCACACGTTAAGGAGACCAAAAGAAATCTGACTGCTAGCAGCATCACTAGGATCATTTAAAATGGGACAGGACCAAGTACTTGAAGGGAGGCCTAATAGGTTTCTCCACATGTACATTTCTATGACTGTCTCCTATCAATTGACAGCAATTCCCCAGAATCCCTTCTGATGTAGTAACTGCCATGTGTTACACCTCACAAAGTTACAGCCAAACATTCAATTTCTATCTCAATCAAGGGAAGAGAAGAGGCCACGTGCAAAGCAGCAGATACAAGCAGCTTTTCTCACACTTGTTGCTTCAAATGAAAAGCATGAAGCTAACAGATTTTGGAGACTGTTACTATCTCCTAGGTCTCCAGAAATCGGTGCTGTAGAAAGTCCTTGCTATAGGATGGATTTTGGCATTTCCAATGTTTACTGCAGAATTCAGTTTAGTTTAAAATGAACTGCCTAGCCCTTCTGGTTATAAAAAAAAAAATCTGTATGACCCAAAGCAACGCCATCTTCCAGAGTCTCTACGCGCTCAGACATTCTGCAACAGCTCCAAATGTCAAATCCTAATCCCCCTTAACCCATGGCTCCATAAAGCTAAGTCAACAGGGGAAAGTGGCATTTCTGCTGTGTAGGAACTAGGAACAGGGTAGAGAGATGGTCTGGGTGGGCACTGCATAGCCACCTGTGCATCCTGGGACAGAGGTGTGAACAGCTCCATTTATCACCCAACAGAACTCATGGAAAGCAGATAGTGGTGCTACAAGAGTGTATGGATCTTCCAGACATTCCAGTACTAAAAACTTATCCCATCCCATCCCTTGCTCCCACCTCCCGCCAGAGCTCTTTGTGTGTAACAACTGAAGCTACAAAACCAGAATCTAAAAAGCACGGTGACAACAGTTGTTTGGAACCAGAGTTACTGAAAAGGCAGGGAGGCATGTGCTTACAGTTCAAACTCAGAAGCATACACCCACATTTCCTGGACTACCCTACCAGACTAAATCATTAGCAGATAGAGACACCTATATCATGGGGTGAAGTAATAGGAGGAAAGAGGATAGTCTACAAAAACGAAAAGACCATGCAGGGCCAGTTTGCAGCATGATAGCCGATGTCTACAAATGCCTGAATATGGTTAAGTTTTAGGAAGCTTTTGTTTAGCCAACCTGGCCCCGCTATCCAGCAGCGCGCCAGCGTGCTTCTGTACTTACTACTTAGCCGAGTCGGAGAGCTGATATTCTCGCCTCCTGTCATAACACTCTTGGATTCCAGGGTCAGTCCACAATGTCTTAATTGCACTTACATATGGCTGCTCAAAGGTTGAGACTTTTTCTACATCCACTTCCCGAATCAGCAGTGCATTGGTCTGAGGATAGACGGGTGAAAGACAAGCGAGCATACATTAAACCTAGACCCTCTTGCTTACATCAGCTGCAACAGGACAGCAATGGGCAGACTAGACATCTAAAAATGATCCGTTCAATTTGTACTTAGATCTCCGATTTTATATTCTTAGTAGCAGCCACATCTGTAAAAGCTCCTGGAAGCATCACGTGATCCTTAACAGGAATTATTTAAACAGAAATGGCAACAGACTCTCTGAACTTAACTTACCACGTTGTGCTAGACCATAAGTCACCCACTGTTTAGAAACACTAAAACCCAAGCACAGATCTGAGAGTGTGGAGTCCCAGACTGCCTGATTGGGGAGTGCAGTCAGTTTTATTACCAGAACGTAGCTGTCTCGTGTTTAATTTTAAGGCTTTAATTGATTTTAGCCTACATTTTTAAGAGTGTGGGAGACCTTACTGCAGTCTGCTATAATCAAGGCCTCTTCTTTCATGGAAGAGGAAAAAGATAATTGGAACAAAACTGACACCACAAAGTGCAGCAGGACTGAAGTCATCACTGCAGCCTGTTGTATTAATACAACTACCACACACACACCAATACTGCAATTCCTAAGGGTTTTCTGGATGCAATGAGAAGCAATTTCTGTTCACACACACTATACTTTTCTTCAAAGAGAATTTAATCTAGTTTGCTTTCCTATGTACATTAAGCGTTAGTGGAAGGTGACAGATTATAGCCCCTAGAGTCCTTTAACCACACCCCAGAGAAAATACGGGTAATGCAAGCGTCCTCGTACCATGCCCATGCCTCAGCATTGACCCAGACAGACTCTCTCTAAAGGCCAAAGGAGTTCAGCCTTCAAGAACCATTCAATTCTTGTCCTCTCTGTTGAGAGCGCTAACAAAAGAGCCAAGTAGAGGCAGCTGTGATGTGGATACCTGGGCATTAAGAACTCATCTGAGCCCTTCAACTCTTTTTCCATTTACCACTCAATAGTGATCTCTTCAAGTCTATACTGACTTGGGCCTCAATTTGGACCAATAATCTAGAGAAGAAAAGGAACCGCATCTTATTACTAATCCCCTAGAGCAGTGGTGTCCAATACGTTCGCCACTAGCCATATGTGGCTAATAGGCTATTGAACTGTGGCTAATGCATGTGGCTTTTTTATAATGTGGCTAATAAGAAAAAGTCAAAACCACAAGTGTGGCTAGCATCAAATTTCTATTGGACACCACTGCCCTAGAGCCTCCCAGTCCCTATGTGGCTATTAAAAAAAGTTAAAACACAGCAACATACAATACACCTGGTACAACTTTCACAATTTCATTTTGAAAAATAAATCCACTAAGTGTTGAGACAGCAGAGCATCCTACCATCTACGTTCTTGACACTCACACACTTAAAATCATCTGCACTCACACACCTTAAAGCCAGCTGAACTAATTTAAATCATATTTGGAACAAAAACGTTTACAAAATCTTGTAAACCAAGCTTCATCCCAGAATAAATTTTTGTGCTGAGTTACAAATCCTTCAAAAGGTTAATAAAAGGAAAATTGACAGATCTCTATCTGCAGCTGTTAGCAGGTGTCACTCGAATAGCGCAGTCTTCTGGGCTCTACGACAGCTCCCTTATGCACCTTCCGGCATTCTGTAATGATACCTGTCATGCAGAGGAAGGCCTGACACACTCAAAATGCTTTGGTCTTTGTGAGGTGGGTGCAGATCAGTTCCCACCCCTAGAAATGTTTGCGTGGGACAATTCACAGAAGTAGAACACAGATGTCTAGACAAATGAAAACTGTTATACTCCCTATTGACACCCCTATTAATAAAGCCAGAGCGGCATAGCATCACAGAAGCACTGGAGGATACAACTACCATATGGGGCCAATTACCAGGAAGTTTGAACAGGTAGCGGATATAGTACAAAAGGCAGCACAAATACAGGGCACAAACCTATAGCTGTGCCCTAAAAAACCCTCAGACAAACATGAACTGGTGAAGCAAATCCACCAAGCGACAAAACGATGGAGCTCTGCACTTCGGCTCACCTTATTCTGTTCATACTTGTATAGGATCTTCAGGGTCTCCATGGCCCTGATCATGGACTGCATGGCAGTGAAGATGTTTTGGTACACCAGCTTGGTGAAGCCCCTTTTGTCCTCTTCAGAGTAGCCTGAGCCATGAATTATCCTCATCTGTTTGATAAATGTGCTCTTCCCACTTTCCCCAGTGCCTGCAAATGAAGAGACCAAACAAAGGGAAAAGTCAATAGAGATCACAAATGAGGTGCGGTACAGAGGGAGTGAAGCTGTTATTGCATCCTACTCCACTGCATTTATTAATGTATCCAAGTGGATCTACTCCATTGATTTTTACTTCTCCAGTTCCTTTTTGGAAGTCTATATAGTGGTGGGCCCACCCGATGCCAACCATAAGCCTAACTGACCATGACGGAAAGAGCACTTGTTCTTTTTGACAGGCTTAAAGAAATACTGGTTCTCATTCCAAATCTTACATTACAGCCACTCCCACACATCCTGCCTCAAAAAGCTCCATCCGTCCGTCACACCTGACCTCTTCCCATACAATCTAGCTTGATGCTATAATCCCAGCTCCAGCTGAACTCCCTGATATATTCCTAAATCATTACGTTATACAAACTGGGATGCCAATGGGTGTGGGGGAAGGCTATTAGATTATGAAAGCTCCAGTAGAATTCTCATTATTTTAGTGCAATCACCCTTTCCCTACCCAATCTAGACACCTCCTTACTAGATATGAACTCGATATATTAGAAAGAGGAGCTCTGAAAGGAAGAAGGGATCAAAAAACTACCTGCACCACTCATTTTTCTTCTCAGTGACCTGAAACCACTGTCTGATAGTGAAATATTTAAAAAACAAAAAAAAACCCATCATGTGAAGAGGTAATCCTTTTTGGATTAATTTGTGATCACTATCTTCAGAAGTTTGGATGAGAAACAACTTGTGAAGGGGACAAAGAAAGGAAATCTCAAATCTCTAGTGCTGAGCAGAGTTTTAAAAGAAAAACAGACCAGCAGGCCAAACAGCAGGAATTAGTAAATAAAGAGCCCAAACCCTCTTGAGATGCAGTAAGATCAGAACTAACAATCTCTATCCCTGCTGAATTGGACAAAGTCATCCTTTATCAGTTAGGGGCTAAGTAACAGGGACACAACTGGTGTCAAGCAGATAGGTGGCTTATGTTAATTTTGGCAAGAGGACTGCTCAAGTTTTAGGAAAAGTTAACTTTTAGGCAAAAGAGTTTTACCTACTATTGTTCCAAGTAACATTGAAGATTACTTTAATCCACAGATTTGAGTCTTCCTTGTTTTTTCTGTTTGTTACACTGTGGCATTCCACAGTACTTTGCCTAGTCAGTCTCCCCAGTTTGTGAGAGTCTCTTGCACAGCAACAGTGAAGACTCTGGAGACTCTGTAGTAGGTGCAATACCTTAAACTACACAGCCAAGCACTAACGGCTAACATCTCCAATAAAAGAGACAGCACACCCCTCATCACATGGTACAAGCCTCCCTCACTACACCGTTATAATACCGGTTTGTGAAGGCAAGGTAGATTTGCACTGGTTGGAGGTTTCATACATCCCTAACTCTTACAAAGCCTGCATTCTGTGCATGCAGTCAGGTGGGCAGATCAACATTCCTGCCATTAGGGGTTTAGGAAGATGTAAGCTGCATCAGGTGACAGTCAGTGATGAAAATAAAAAGCGGGAAAGGGACGAAGTGAAAAATTTCTTATCTTGCAGGGTAAGTGTGAGGGAGAAAGCGTGGGCAAAGAAAGGCTTCACCCAGCCCTGTCACAATCATGACTCAATTAGCGTTGGGGGATAATGGGTTTTCTCCAGTGCCCTCTTCTGTATGTATTCATTTATATGGCTACTGATCAGCTGTAAGGATTGACCATATATGTGTTCCACAGACTGTCCCCCCACAGCCACTTTAGAATCATAGAATCTCAGGGTTGGAAGGGCCCTCAGGAGGTCATCTAGTCCAACCCCCTGCTCAAAGCAAGATCAACCCCAACTAGATCATCCCAGCCAGGGCTTTGTCAAGCCTGACCTTAAAAACCTCTAAGGAAGGAGATTCCACCACCTCCCTAGGTAACCCATTCCAGTGCTTCACCACCCTACTAGTGAAAAAGTTTTTCCTAATATCCAACCTAAACCTCCCCCTCTGCAACTTGAGACCATTACTCCTTGTTCTGTCATCTTCTACCACTGAGAACAATCTAGATCCATCCTCTTTGGAACCCCTTTTTAGGTAGTTGAAAGCACAGTTTAGGTAGTTTACACAGTCTACAGCTAATTCCTTCACACAGCAATAACAACTGTATACTGACCATTCTCCAGAAATATGTACGTTCATTCTACAGAATGCTCTTGTGGAAGTTTTCCCAGATTTGCAGTTGATGTGCATTTAACGAAAAGCTGCCTTAATATGGAGCTTTGCTGATTATATTGGCGCATGTATTACTAGGGTAATAAACCAAGGTGCACGCTCATCTTGAGAAATATTAGGAAGGTGACAAATCCTTCAACTCTCCCCATTCAGGAACACAATCTATGGAAAATCCCTGGCTTCAGCAACGTGAACCATCAGATTGGCAACTAGAAGACCAAAGAACCTAGCAGAATTTTTAATGTCTCAGTTTACTGAACATTAAAATAAATGTTAAGGAGTCCAGTGGCACCTTAAAGACTAACAGATTTATTTGGGCATAAGCATTCATGGGTAAAAAACCCACTTCTTCAGATGCATCAATCAATCAATAAATGATCAAATAAATGTTGTAACTGCCACTAACTAGCTATTTTGGTCTCCTCTAGAAAGCTACACCACAAAAAAAAAAAATCAGAAAGTGAAATCTTTTGCGGTTGAGCACACTGTGGTGAGAAACACTTCCTTGTGCTTTTACCACAGTAACCAACAAAGAGTAGAGGCGCCTCAAAGCACTTTGATGATGCAACTGTAATACAAACTTCAGCACCAAATCAGTAACTTGGGTTCACTTATTCTAGCACACAAGAGATCAAATGCACAACCTGTGACCTTCCATTTTTAAATACGTGCCTCCTGCTTGGCTTCGATCCCTCAACAATATACACACCATCAGTGTTATGGAACACTGAAAACACCAGTGAGGATAGTCTCCTGTCTTCATAAGAACACAATAACCTTCTTTATATGACAATGTTGAGATAAGGGAATAATCTGAGCTCACCATTCCTTCAGTCAACCCATAAAAGCCACATCGTTTATAATAAGCGTTGCTGATGACAAATGCATTTGAAAACGAACTCATGTGTTGGGTCAATGGTACCCATTGCTTACTTTCATATTATTCTGGGACCAAAGTAACTTTATACAAGAAAAATAACCTCATTTTCTTCATTAAAAAGATTAATGTATGCCCAGTATCAGTGAGCAGTAACTGAAGCACTGAAATAGCACTATTTATTAGCAGTCCAACTCATAACAGCACTTCTATTTTTCACTCAAGATTTCTGGTTCAGGCTTCAATATAAACCAACTGTCACCACACTGGACAGCAAAGCAGCGTGGAAGAAATTACCTCTGCTTACCCTACATTCTTATTGATACTCTACTGTTTATATGATTTCTCTTAAAATATATCCTGCCCACCCAAAAATTCTTAACCAAGAAATGCCTCTCTCTAACTAATATGATCTCCTCCATTTATGCTGCACCATACACACCAAAGGATTCCGAATGACTTTATGAATCACGCAAAGGAAATTAACTTCACCCACCGCTAGAACTACCCCCTTTATGGGCTAATGTGACTGCTGCTTAAAAACGCACAATACTACGTAACAGTTTAGGAGAGGCAGCGAAGAGTATCATATCCTGTTGAAAGTGAAAATGGAATATAAGGAGGCACAATGCAGTTATTAGGGCCAACACTGTTATTCTTAGGCCTTGTCTAAACTATGGATGTCTCCCCCCCAAATCCTAACTAGTTTTTTAAAAAGTTTAGCTGAACTGATTTTAAAACAGGTTGGGGCCAGTTGTAGACCAGGGTCCAGGTAGCTTGAGTTTTTTTTAATTTTTAAAAAATCAGTTTTCAAACTAGTTGAGTCAAGGAATAGTTCAGACCTCCTGGAGCTTATTCTAACCATGGTACAACCAGTTTTAAAACTGGTTCACATTAACTGTTTTTAAAGCCAATTAGATTTGGGGGAAGGAAAGTTCCCTAGTATAGACTCAACCTTAAGAAAATAGACAAGTGATCAGAAACCTGGTTTTACATTTCACCTGGACAGCAGCACCTCCAACATGCTTTTAACATACTGCTGGGGTACTGTACTAGTAATGGCTAGGAAGAAAGTGCGCCATTTACTCAATCAGTAACATCATTATACATCAACCTAGATATTCCTATTCAGTCATTCCTGGCCAGCCCCAGCCTCACTTAGCTTGTGAAAGCTGATGCAGACATCCCCACATGTGGATTTGGAACTGGACCACCTTACATCTTCAAACATCTCTGACTGGCATGCCAGTTCAGTACACATACCAAATTAACAGCCTTATTGAATCGGACCTGCTTCCCATTTTGATTTGAAATCACAGATACAATAGATGAACAAGGCCCATGACAGAATGTATAAGAGCAGCAATAACTTAGTGTTTTCATAGGCCTCATGGTTTAAGAGTAGCTTATGGGCTACCTGCACTCCAGCATCACATTTCCCGATAACATTAAAGTCTGTAATCTATTACTTTTTGAAAACTTATGATGGCAGCTCTCCGAAAACCATGTAGAATAACTGATTCCCTATCCACTAGGAACCGCGGAGGTACTATGAGACACCTTAGTATGCTGATGGAGATATGAACAGACAAGATTTTGTTTACATGCTTAAATGACACTCTCACCCCACCAGTGTGGTATCTGAACAGGTATGCCCTTATCCTAGTGCAGTGGAGCCCCACTCCTAGAGCTAGTCCTGACTATTTTCCTTTCCTGTGCTAATCCTGCTCCATTCTTATTACTCCACTTGACTTCAGATTTGTTTTGCCTTATCTTTATTTCTCCCAGCCCGCCCTCCCTCCCTGTAGGTTGGTTTAGAGATCTCTGTGCCCTGCTGGAGGAGAGAATGGGAGGAAAAGAATGATATCCAGCTACAGCTCCCAAGATCCCTGGGTAAGATCCCCCATTTAACAAAGGAGGGAGAAGACCACAGAGACCACCAGAGTAGGTGGAGATGATTCCTTCATGAAGAGATGTTAATAAAAGACCCAGAAGTCTGCCAACAATATATAATTACATCAGTTTAGTAATGAAATTTCTCATACACAAATATGGCAGTAAGTCCAACTCCCCTATAAAAGAGTTCGCCAAGAGGATTTTTTTTTTAAGACCAAGAGTAATTTCAATTTTGAAGTTTCTGCTTATGTCAAAAGCAATTTTAACAAAATCCACTATGAAAGAAATAAACCAGTCAGCCCCCAAATTCAATATTAAAATGACTCCAAATCTGGAATGAATAAGGAAGATAACTGTTTAGAAGTTACCATGCCCCTCTTTTTAAATTTCCCATACTGTTTTTCCTCACAAGTTATCTTTAGGACAACAGCAAAGTGCCTGACAGTTGTTAACTCTTAGAAAAACGTGTGTGGAGTTGGGGGTCTGACCAGCATAGATGTGCCTCCAGAGAGTCACTACAGGTTAACATGGGGGGTTCTTAGACAGGGAAGGAAGGATGGCGACTACTGAGTAGTTAGTATAGGGCCATGCAAATAGGACCCCATTCTTTGTTGGGCCTCAAGCACTAGTGTAATAAACACAATGATTATTGTCAACAACAAATACATGTAGAGCTTAAAAGGGACACCGTTTTCAACCACATGATGGGTGCAAAGAATCCCTATTTTGACATATGCAGAGGATGGCCCATATAGCCACAAGGGATGGGCTCGCAGCAATAAGCACTGGGGAAGAAGGCAATTGATGCAGGGGAGTGAAAGCCAGATTCAGGGTGGGAATGATGAGAAGGAGGAGGAGGAGATCTGGGGGGAGGGGGAAGGAAAAGAACGGGATCCAGAGCAGGGCAGGTGCTGGGGTCGGAGGGCCGGGGGAGAAGAGGAGGAGATCCAGAGCAGGGCAGGTGCTGGGGTCGGAGGGCAGGGGGAGAAGAGGAGGAGATCCAGAGCAGGGCAGGTGCTGGGGTCGGAGGGCCGGGGGAGAAGAGGAGGAGATCCAGAGCAGGGCAGGTGCTCTGGGGGGGGGAGGGCGGGGAGAAGAAAAGGGGATCCAGAGTGGGAAGGGATCCAGAGCAGGGTGGGTGCTGAGGGGAGGGGACCAGCAGGGCACCCAGCAGAGCTCCAGAGCAGGGTGGGCAAAGGGGGGAGGGGATCTAGAGTGGGGTGGGGGTCCAGAGCGGGGAGGGCGACGAGGGGAGGGATCCAGAGCGGGGTGGGGGGGATCCAGAGCGGGGCGGGCGAAGGGGGGGAGGGATCCAGAGCGGGGTGGGGGGGATCCAGAGCGGGGCGGGCGAAGAGGGGAGGGGGGGCAGGGAAAGGATCCAGGGCGGCGGGGGGGCTGGCGCGGGGCGGCGGCCGCGGGGGGGGGCTCCTCACCCAGCAGCAGCAGCTTGAGCTCCCGGCGCGCGTCGCGCTTGTCCCTCCGCAGCTGCTTCTCGATCTCGGCGTTGATGCGCTTCGACTCCTTCACCTCGTCGCTCAGGCAACAGGCCATCATGGACTCCAGAGTCATGGCTCCGCCGCCGCCGGGACCCCCGGCCCGGCCGCCTCCGCCCGGGACCCCCCCGGCCCGGCCGCCTCCGCCCGGGACCCGGCCTCGCCCCCACCCCCGAGCCCGGGACCCCTCCGCCCCCTCCTGCCAGGCCTAGCACCGCTCGCCCCTCCGCCCGGCTGCGCCGCCCGCTCCCTCCTTCCCCCTCAGCCCCGCCGAGCGAGCGACAAGCGCGCACAGCCTACCCCGCTGCCTCTGAAAACAAGGCCTGACTGACTGCCGCCGCCACCAATGGGAAGGCCTTCGTGGCCGGGAGGGGGCGGGGCTAGTAACGGCCCGGGGCGGGGCCCGCGGAGGGAGCTGGACGCAAGTTTGGTTGGCCGAGCAGGAAGGGAGGAGGGAGCTGGACGCGCGTTCAGGAGCCGGGGCGTGGGGCCGCTGGGTATTGTGGGATGGTGGAGGACTATGGGAAAGGGGGAGGCTAGGGGAGGGGATGAGTGGGAGGAGGCTGAGCAGCTAGGGGGGTGCTGCCCAGGCTGGGTTGTGGGGTGGAGCAGGACAAAGAGGGAGCAGAGAAGATGGGGGCTTCCTTGCAGCTGGGACATATGAGGTGGGCAGCTGGGATTTGCTTCCTTCCATCTGGGGCATATGGGGGGGAGGGACAGTAGGAGGCAGTGGCCTCCCCAGGAATTGAAATATGGGGGGGTTGTCACTAAATTGGCATGTAACTAGTTCACAAAACTGGGGGGGTGTTGGGGAAATTCAGGGGGGGTGTACACCCCCCTCTGGGGTGGGGGGGGGGTAGGGAAGTCACTGGTAGGAGGGATGGCCAAGCGCCTAGCCCAGAGGTACCATCAGACGGTTTTGGGAAGGAAAGGGTTAATGTAGACTGACACATAGGGGGACACGCTCCTTGCAGTAGCCAAGGAAAATGGGGGAGCTGTGGGGGAGCACTGCTGACCCCAGCCAGGCAGAGGAAGCGTGCCTTTGTTTTGCGTGCCTATGGAAAGGCTGCATGGCTTTCCCCAAGGGAGGGAAGCCATAGCTGCAGTGATGGGAACGGCCGGGCTTCGCGCCTTTACACTCCCTTGTGACAGATTGGTTTCTAGGCTGACTTCGGAGAATGCCCTTCCTGCGAGAGAGGCATTTGTCAGGTGTGTTTCAGGGACCTGCTTCAATGCGTCCCAGGCTGACAGACCCAAGAAATGTGGCTTGTCATGGAGGGAGGGGAGTTGGGTGGCGATGGTGAATGCATGCCTCAGGGCAGGGAGGGTTGTGGAGACTTCCTTGGCTCTGGTAGAGTAATCCACCCACTCCCTGGCTAACCATCCCCGCCAGAGATAAAATGTGTTCTGGTAGCACCAGAGGTTTGCCAGCTGCTTCACACAAAGATAAGCAAATTACAGTGCAACTACACACAGGGCCTATAATCCCCGCAGAACCTTAACAAACGTCTCCCTGCCATCCCTGTGTGGTAGGTAAACATTGTTACCCTTGATTTACAGAGGGGGAAACTGAGGCATGGAGAATATAAGTAACTTCCCTGATGCCTCAGAGCTGGAAATTCCTGGCTCTCGGGCCTGTTCTCATTTCACACCTCTGTGCCATGGGTTTTATCCCTTGGCTCATAAAGAGGTTTCAGAAGAGCATTTGTTTATGCCTTTGCAGATATGATCAACAAAACTTCCAGCAGAAGGTACTCTTCAGAGCCTCTTGGGTGCATAAAAACCTAGATATGTAGATCCTCCTACAATAGTTCATTCCTCCTCCATAAATTGTTCAACTCAAGCGATGGGGAGGGGGGCGGTGTCACATACATATTTGGGGCATGTGAAAAGAAGACTGCGTTGGCATTACCATAAACAGGCATATGGGGAATAGTATTCCCCAAACTATCTCCTTGAATGTAGAGACTGTCGTTTGTCAGAAGGAGAGAGGGTCACTACTACCCATTCCATTTTCCTTCCCTCCCTGCCAGATTGTCTCAATGTTACTGGATGATGCCTTGTCCTGCAAATCTTGTTTGGAAGATGTTAATAAGACTCTAAGGGTACGTCTATGCTGGGAAAAACCAAGCCACGGCAGCAAGTGTCACGGAGTATAGGGGAGTCCGGCCCTGCACCCCTCTTCCCCGGATTCACTGGGAGTCTCAGCCAGTCAGTAGAACAGAAGGTTTATTAGAGATGCCAGGAACACAGTCCAACCAGAGCTTGTCAGTACATCCAGGACCCCTCAGTCGGGTCCTTCCGGGGGGCAGGGAGCTTAGACCCCAGCCTGGGGCTCCCTGCATTTCGCCCCACAGCTCCAACCAGGGCAGGGAGGCCAGACCCTGTCTGCCTCTCTCCCCTCTTCTCCGGCCAGCTTCAAACTGAAACCCTCCAGCCCCTCCTCCCTCTTTGTCTGTTTCCCGGGCCAGGAGGTCACCTGATCCCTTTGTTCCCCCACCTTCAGCTCATACCTTTGCTGGGGGAGGGGCCGGGCCATCTCTTGCCAGGAGTCAGAGCCATTCTCTGTGTCCAGGCCTCTGCCTTCTAGCGCTTTGTAACAATCATGCACCGTTGTCCCACCACCTAGATACTTAAGCACCGCATAGGGGAAACCGAGGCACCCACACAGTACTCAGGGAAACCTTAACAACAGTCCTAGTTCGTCACAGCGAGTCTCAGAGTCCAGGTCTACAGACACTAGCTCGCATTACGGCACTAAAAATACCTGTACAGACATTCCCACTTGGGCTCCGAAACCCGGTGGGGCGGTGGGCCTCAGAGCCAGTGTGGGAACATCTACATGGCTATTTTTAGTGCCTTAGCAGAAGCCCTGCAAGCCCAAGTCTGTAGACCTGGGCTCTGAGACTCACTGCTGCAAGGTTTTTTGCTTATCATTATTTTAATTTTTTTTACAATATAGCTTTACATTCTGTAACTCTTGGGACAGATGTTACAAAGTTGGACCATGGTCTGATAGAGTTTCAAGGCATTGTCATTGCACCGTGATGTTCCAGCATGCCACAAACTTGATGAGGGTGAGATGCATGAGTTTGTCTCGTTGCACAAACTTGCACAAGTGGCAGACAGCGGTTAAGGGAGATATTTGACCTATGTCCTGCTTGTGATTACAGATCCTTCTCTCTGCTATCCCCACTTGATCTCAGGGCAGCATCCAATTCAGACAGTCACTGCACTTTTGGCATGCCCAGCCAAGGAAGCCGTGTCTCCAGCATACTTCCTTCAGGGGTCAATATCTCCCCCATGCCCTCTTCTTCCTGTTGAAGAGCCCTTACAGCTTTGTCCTTGGTACTTTTCTCTGCCCCACAGAGACATCTCATAGGTAGCTTTCAACCTTGAACATCACTCCTGTGCTGGTGACCCCCAACTCTACTCCTCTTTATCAATCTCTGATCCCTCTCTGCCAGTCTTGTCACCTTATGACTAGGTCATGTTACTGATAAATGCATCTGAAACTGTAGTGCATGTTCCTGGTTAAAAGTCCTCTTGATGCCACATCTCTGATTTCACTGTTGCTCTCCTGAACCTTGACTTCCTCCCCAGGGCCAGAAATCTTGGAGCTATCCTAGATCTTGGGCTCTAATTGCCTTCCCTTCTAAGTCTCCCTATTTTCCCATCGTGGTTTTCTCAAGACCCTTCCTGTCTAGTCTGATCTCTTCTCTAGTCTTGACCACCTCTTTGTCTCTTCTTGGTGGGGAACTCTTCACATGAATCACCCTTTTTGTATTGCTCCATCTTTCTTGAACCTGCTCCCCTTTCCTTCCAAGCCACTTCCTTTCTTTTCCACCTCACCTTGAAATTTTCCTTTTCTCTTTCGCTCATACAATGCGCCCCAGTGTGATAGATGCTTTGATACTCACTGAGAGCTAGCTCCCACCTACCACACATATTAATTAGCAAAGAGAGAGACCAGGACCTGACAAGATCCACACACTGTTATAAGCTACACTCTCCTGTTGTAACCATGGTTGGGCATTTATTCCACTTCATCTGGAACCCACAAGCCCCATTGATTTGCATGAATATTTTAATAAGAGGACTATTCCTGCTTAATCCTACTTTCTTCTCCCCATAACTAATGAATTAGAAAAATCAAACCTGTCACGCATTCCATGTGGTGAGACAGAAATAGATGCCCACTCAGCTTTTTTGTGGTTGGGGGGAGTCCTTGCTTTGTTTTTCTTCCTCTGCCTTTATTTCTCCAGGCGTCTTGTGGTTGCTTCTGTTGCTCCTTCCATAGTCATTTCTTTGCCTCACTTTCATTTCTCTTCTCCTGAACTTTATCCAGCTTCCCATTCATTTTTCTTTCCTGCCTGTTCTTTGTTTCTTTCCTCCAAGGTGGGTTCTGCCGTTCTTTGTTTGTTTTCCCCTAGATGCTGATTATCTAATTGTCCTTCTCATACTTGTTCAGTTCCATCCATTCAGAGTGCCGTTCCCAGGGTAAAATCCTGCTCCCGTCACTCTCTGGTGTAACCAGGTGCAATAAACACCCTTTTCCAACTGTTGTTCCCACAAAGGGTCCGATTCTGGTATCTTCCCAGTTCTGATTATCATTCCCTTAACTGCCTGGTTCTAGCCATTTATGCCCAGAGGCCTGGCCTCCAGCATCTTCCTAGCTCTGAAATCTGCCCTGTTCCCACTGTCAAGCCCCAAACTGCCTGGCTCCAGTTGTTACGTCCTAGTGACCGATTGTTACTCTCCTGTCCAAGCTGTCACTTCTATAAATGCCCAGCTCCAACTGTTGTTAGTGCCTGGTTCAAACCGTCATACCCATGACAGGCTAGTTACATTGTGCGCCTCATTCCAACGGTTCCTCCAATATCTGTCCCATTCCCATGACTCAGCTTCCAACGGCCGTTGCCATGACTCCCCGTTTCCAACGGTCCCTCGTGGATCCCGGCGGCCATGGCCTTTCTTGGTACATCCACACTGCAGCTGGGAGTGAACCGTTTAGCCCAGCAGACAGACTCATGTTAATGCCGCTCAAGCTACCATGGTAAAAATAGCCGTGTGGATGTTGCACCATTAGCGGTGACTCAGATGGACCCAGCGTGTCGGGCAGGCTTGGACCTGGGTGACTTACCCAAGGCTACAATGCCCACACTATTGTTTACAGTGTGCTAGCCAGCTCACTCCCCGCTGCAGTGTAGACGTTCCCTCGGTCCCCGGCGTTCTCTCTTCCCTGCTCATAGGGAGATCATCACAGACTTCCTCGGGCCAGAGAGGAAAAGAATGCGGCTTGGTCTACACTTAAATATTAGGTTTACGTAGCTATGTTGGTCATGGGTGTGAAAAATCCACATACACCCCTTGACTGACATGGCTACGCCAACCTACCGCCCCCGCCCCCCAGTGTAGACACTGCTATGTCAGTGGAAGAATGCGTCTGTTGCTATGGCAACCGTCGTTAGGGGTGGGGGGGGCTGTTCCTACAGAAAGGGGAAACCGCCATTTTGGAAAACGGCTGTGTGTACAGGGTGGAGTTCTGCCGTCATAGCTACAGGGCTAGAGTCTCTGCCGTGTGGCTGTGGGCTGAGTTAAGGCGAGAGCAGTGTCGGGTGCACAGTTCTGATTTTGCAGCCAGGAGCACTTCCATGGGGCAGAAATGCCCTGGGACTCCCTGGTCTCAGGCAGGGGGTGGCTAAAAGGTTCTGGAGCTGGCTTTTGACCTGTGCGCTTCACCTGGCTGTTGGGAGTCTATGCAGAGTTCACTGCGTGGCCTTAGCGTGGGCTGAAGGCCTGACAAGGAGGCAGAAAGGCCCGAGTTCTACTCCCGCCTCCCTCTGTGACCTTGGGCAAGTCACTTAATCTCGTTGCGTTCCCCCGCTGCTATAAAATGGGGGAGAGGGGAAATAATTTTTTCTCCCCGGGGTGTTGGGAGACTTGGCTATGCAGTTAATGTTTCTCCATGGCTTTGAAGTTGCAAAGTGCGATGTAAGTTCTAAAACTGATTAAAATTACTATTATCTCCTACTCGCAGGTCCGAAATCCGAAGTTCAGGAGATAGTGAACACAAAAGGAACTTCCACAACTCCAACCCTGGTAAGAAAAGGGGGGGGGGGGGAATCAAATTTGCCCTTGTCCTATGACCTCTTGGGGCCGTTTGCTTGTCTCTCATTGATAGGCATCTGCTTTAATGGTTCCTGCTTGACTATAAACTGTTAAAACAATAGAAGCATACATTCTTCAAGCAATTATATTCCTCCCACTTTCTCTTTTGCTATCGCTGCCCTAATGCAGCATGGTCTCATCAGTAGGACACTGAACGAGGAGCCTGGAGACCCGGACTCTGTTCCCTGATCTGCTGGGTAACCTTGAGCAAGTCAGTTCCGTGCCTCAGTTTCCCCTCCCACCCTTGGTCTGTCTAGTCTGGTTTGATTGTAGGCTGTTTTGGAGTGTGGTACAATCTCAGTTATGACATCTAAGCAATATAATGCAAATAACAATAGTGCTGCTGTCCTTTAATGTATTTGTCTTTTCTGTTTTCTATGTCCCTCTCACCTCATTCTCTACAACTACTTTCCAGCCCTTCCTGCTTCACTTTCCTCTCTTCACTCCAGAATGTATCTTCCTTCTGGCTTCTTTTCTAATCATCTTCCCGGTCTCTTTAATTTATGTGACTTTCTCTCTCCCAACTCAAGGCCCTGTCTTGCCCACCGTTGGCCCTAACGGTCACTGTCAGCAAATGCCACCAACCATGCCCATCCTTCACTTCGGCCTCGCTGCCTGCTGATGGATGCTCTCTAAAAATGCCACCTTCTGTTAGCCCATGCAGTGGGGCCCCCTCAAAGCTGTTCCGCTTGCCCCAAGTGTAATCTCCCAGCATTTTGTTTGTGGGGTGACTCTCTCTCAAGTGTGTTGTGTGAATAAACAGGAATGTGCTGCTCATAAACTTGATCTCGAACATGCAGGCAAATTCAGAGCAATCGCAGTTGTCATCACAGCCCATATCCTTAGTGGCTAATTAGCATGGAAAGTGAATGCCCACGGCCAGGACCCAAAGACGGCCCGTAATTTGCTGTTGCCAAGTCCTTGTAAGAGATCCTCGCTCACACTTTCACTGGGACCATCAAGATGTCGACATGCCTTTCTGGCTAACTGGGCAGTCTGGCTACTGTCACCTTTCTCAACCCTCCTCCCCTTTTGACCCTTGCTTCATGTGTCCGAACAGTTTAGATTTGTAGTCCCTGCTCTGTAGGGCTACTGGGTCTCCTGCTCCTTCGGGTGAGGAGCCGAGCTTATTTTTATGGCCTCTCGGAAAACAAGAAATAACACCATGTTTTAGAAATTTGCTGTTTGTATCTTGCTGCAGCTGTCTGCCCGGGACTGGCATGGAGAACGTCTCACCGTTTAAAGCCAAGGTCAGACTTTCAGGGCATTACAGCTGCTTTCAACTGGACTGGAAACATTTTTCTCCTTAAACAGGGAGTGAATGTGATCTAGTAGTTTGGGCACAGAAACCCTAATTCCGCAAACCACTTAATCACAGGCTTAAATCAGTGGGATGTGAGCATGTTCTTAAAGTTAAGCACCTGGTTAAGTGGTCTGTTGAATCAGGGCAGGGCTGGGAGTCAGGACTCCTGGGTTCTATCCATAGCTTGGCCACTAACTTGTAGCTTGGGCAAATATATCCCTGAGCCATTGTAAAATGAGCACATGAAAGCTATGCCTTGTGCGTAACTGGCTTTGAGATCTACGGATGAAAAATGCCCTATAACTGAGGAATGTGTGATACCTTTTTAAAAATTATCTTTTAAACAACACATCTGTTCAGTAAAATGGAAGAGCCGGTTGCCAGTTGAAATTATAATCCCGTCTAGCTATTTTGAACTGCAGTGTGTGTTTTCACTCCTCATTGTCTAACCGGGAATTGGAGCTGAGGTAGAATATAATTATCCAAGTTTGGATGTAGCCAGGACACCAGAGTTAACTCTTACCAAAAAGCGCCACGGGATCATTAAAAGCCACAAGTAGCCCGGACCTTCATTTAACGTCTTGTCTGATAAGCAGAAGCACCGTTCTGGCTAGACGTGATGGGGAAACAGACTGAAAGTTGGAAAGGAGACCACAAGGAATATTCAGAAAGGCCAGAACAAGCAGGAAAGGAGAGGGAGGGAGGAGGGAATAAGGAATAAAAGGAGAGTTGGCCTGCAAAGTGAGAGAGGGAGGGGGAATAGAAAATAGAGACAGCTGGTATGTTATGATCACAAAGCCCTTGCCAGGAGCAACCTATCAGGGGAAAATTCAGCCTTCTGGCAGAACTACAACAGCTAACTTGAATGTCTGTTTTAAGTGTCTTTGTTTAAGTGAAATCTCTTCTTCCAGACAGCCTAGAAAAGAACCCCATGCTAACTGTTTTACAGCAGTCCCTGAAGGTCCCGTTCAAGACCGGGGTCACACTGTACAAACACAGAATAAGAGACCGTCTCTGCCCTGAAGAGCTTACAATCTAAGTAGACAAAGGGTGGGGA
Source organism: Chelydra serpentina (assembly GCA_037349315.1). NCBI lineage: Eukaryota > Metazoa > Chordata > Testudines > Chelydridae > Chelydra > Chelydra serpentina. The sequence continues at coordinate 5,842,463 of JBAIAC010000107.1, read as the reverse complement.
AGAGGCACAGACTGTACATCTACAGTGCAAAAAAACCCCAAACAACCCTGCCGCAGAGAGACTCTCGGAGTCTGCAGACTTGGGCTTGCAGGGCTCCTGCTGCGGTGCTAAAAATAGCCGCGTGGACGTTCCTGTTCGGGCTGGGTGCTTGGGCTCTGAAACTTGGGGAGGGCGGTGCTGAGGATGAGACTTGCTGCCATGCAGACGTACCCAGACAGGGGAAGGGACTTGCTTGAAGTCCGTCAGCTGGTCAGCAGCAGAGTTGGGACCTGAACAAGGTCTCCTGACCCTAAGTCCTGCACCTTAACTACTGAACCCTCTGGCCGGCCCCAGGTCTCCAAGGCACCCAGGTAACACTGCTGCAAACCATGATCAGGTGGAGCATTGTGGGGAGGCGGGAGGGCACTTTAGGTGCCACTCAGCCAGTCTTTGAATGCAGGCTGAAGGAAGGTGGGCCATTTGGGTGAAGCAGTGCTCCATTGCGTGGGCTGGTAGAGGGTGGATAATAAATGGGGCGGGGTGGGGGCAGGAAAGCAGAGTGGGGAAGCGGGCTCGTGTTCTGGACCCTGTACTGACGGCTGCTAAGGGCTTGATGGAGCTGAAGGGAGAGGGAGAGAAAAGGCAGGCCCAGGGCTTGGGGCTCCCCATGAACCGTTTCCCTCGTCTCCCTGCTGTGCCTCTGAGGTTGCTGGTCCCCCTTGCTGCGCTGGCTGGTTTCCAGCAGAGGGCAGTGTTGCAGTGCGTCTGGCTGACACTGAGCACCGGCTCCTCGGGTCCATCACAGGGAGAAACTCCTGCTAGGGATGGAAATAAAATGGCCTTTCTGCTGCCCCGGCCTCTCGTCTCACAAGGCTGCTGACCTGCTATCCTTCCGGCTGGTGCACGCCCACCGAGCCTGCCAGGCCGATCAGCATCCTTAGCCCTGCATCCAGAGGACAAACTGGGGCACCGAGAGGTGGAAGTCGGTGGCAGGGCTGGGAGGTGAACCCAGGAGTCCTGAGTGCTCTGATCACTAGGCAATGCTCTCGGCCTCAGGCAGCCACCTTGTGCCTTGTCCTGCTGGGGCTATCAGCGGGGGGAGGTGGGATGCTGCGAATCGTTAGCTGATGAGACCCTTAGCCAGACATGGCTCATGGGAGCCTCAGGTGCAAAAGTGGCAACTTGATTCCAGCACCGTGTTGCTCCTAAAAACACAAGTTGGCTTAGAGCAGGGCTTCAGAAAAGAAGTAAGACATACGGGGAGCCGGGCTATCCTCCAGGGCTGCAGAGGCTTTGAGAGTGAACAGAGAACTACTGCCTGGTTTAGCCTAATTTCTGCACTCTGCCTCCCTTCTGAGGAGATGTGGATACCCTGTCTGGGGCCCCGGGGCCTGCTCCTTTCAGGGTACGTAGCTTTCACGGGGCTAACAAGAAACTGGCCTCTCTTTGCCTCATAGATTTTACCCTGCGGGGCAGGTTTTTCCATAACTCCCCACTACATGGTTCTTGCGCCTTCTTCTGAAGCAGCTGGCGCTGGCCACTGCCAGAGACCAGATACTGGGCGAGAGGGACCTTGGGTTTGATCCAGTCTGGCCAGTCCGAAGGGCCAGCTCCTCAAAGGTATTTTGATTGCAGTGGGAGTCGCCTAAATACCTTTGAGGATCTAGGCCTACGTTCCAGTGGTTCGCTGGTCATTCTTGGGGGATGTCTCCTCACATCATGGCTGGAGGTGCACGTCTCTGGAGGGCAGAGTGCAACGTCGGGATAATCCCAGTGTTACGCGTGGGCCCAGGAAACAGCATTGGCCTGCACCCTTTGCAATGTGTAACGACAGGGAACACGTGCTGGTGACATGACTTCGAACTCCGCGACCAAAGGCCGCCAGCCTTTGCCAGCGAAATCCCTGCGGCGACATGCCGTTGGGGGCCCCTGTTACGGGGCTGCACAGGACACGTACCTCGGGCTGTGCCCCGTGGCGCCTGCCGCTGTCATCAGCCTAATCAGTGTGACTGACTCACCTGGCAGCAGGGAGCTGGGACGGCGCATCAAAAGCGGACGGCGCGGCTCTCGGAGGCAAGATGCCTTTTGAGTTTCGCACAGGAGCTGCACTGCCTGCTGCGCTTTGTGCCGGGATGCAAGGCTGTCGTTCTAGGGGCAAATCTCTCTCCTCTTTGATCCAGGCACCACGCTGCTCGCCCATTTCCATTTAAAATAACACGGTTTGAAAAGCCCCTCCCGAGTGTTTCTGATGCTTCAGACCCGGCTTTCTGCAGCTCCTGGGTCTGAGCCTCTCCGTCACGCCAAGTCTTCCAGGGGGATCGTTATCAACGCGAGCGGGGGCTGTGATCAGGCCTAACCAGAGAGCAGGAGGAGACAGGGCTTGGGATCAATAGAAGCAGCCTCCGGCATAGAGCCACGCTGAGACATTTCAGCAGCCTCAGTGACGTCCCTTCATCCCACCCGCAGCACAGCAGAAACATGAGGCCCATGGAGGGACGTTAATGCAAAGTGGAGGTTGACAGCCCGAAAGCTGCCCCTGCCCCATCCCGAGCAGAGCTCCCTCAGCCCAGCTACAGCCATGGTATATTTCCATGTAAACCAAAGAGAGTCTCTCAGATCTCTAGAGCAGGAGGTACAAACCCGAACTGCGTGATGGAGAGGGGAAACCAGGGGGCTGAAAAAGCAATGAAAAAACTGAAAGCCTGTGTTTGTGTGCGTGTGTTTGAAAGGAGACGTCTCTTAAAAAACTCGTCCATGTTTATGGGAAACACGGTTGATGTTTTTCATGCACCGAAATGGTGGTTAAATGGAAAATGTGGATAACTGCTTCAAAAGTTTTTGTTGGGTTGGTGGTGTTTTTGGAAGGGGTGAGGGTAGGGGTTGTTTTTTGGGAGGGTTTTTTTTTTTTTTGCACACAAAAAAAAAGGAAAAATTCCACCACCATCAATGATGTTTTTTTGTGGGAAACTTTCATGTTTGAGAAAAGTTGATTTATTAATTCATTTTTACCAAAACCACCTCGTTCAGAACATTTCAGCCAGCCGTCGAGGGAAGATGTGTTCTCTCGCTAGTGGTTACAGCAGAGGCTTCTCCAGGTCAAGGAGAGGAGTCAAGTTCAAAGTCTCGGTCCTCATCTTCAGTGGCCTGGACTCAGGGTATCCAAAAGAACCTCAAGTTCTGGGCTGAAGATCTCGGTTGACAGCCCCACACAGGCATCGTCGGACTTTCTGGAATAAGGGTAAAGCTCATCTGAGTAGGAGCCAGAGCTTTTTCAGGGGCCAGCCTGAGCCTGGGCAACCAGGTCCCCACCTTCTACTCCTAGTGCAAAGCAGCACCGAGAGGGGAAATGATTTGCCCAATGCAACACAGCGCCTCAGTGGCAGATCTGGGAGCAGAACCCAGGAATCCCCATGCCCTGCATGGGGGAAATTTTATGGCTCAGTGCCTGGTGCATTCCAGTGCTGCACTGTGGGGATTCACCTTCACTGCGAGCCATTCACTTCTCTCCTCTGTCGCCTCCACTCTCCGGCCCTTCTCCCTTCCATTCTGCCTTTACACCGGCCTCCCCTCGGCGTTGTTTTTCTCTCCCATCCTCTGCCAGCATTCTGTGCATTTCTGTGGGCCCAGGAGGCACCATCCCTGAGACGCTTGATCTATACCAAGGGGGACTATATATAGGCGACAATTGCAGCTTTCAAAGGGCATGTGTTGCGCTCGAGTTCAACCCTCAGCCCTTCCTGAGGAGCTGTTTATAGTCGCAGAATAAAGAGCAGTCCATTTCAAACCCGGGCACCAATCAGTCTGCAGCAATATTTAGCGTGCATGGGCAGGCAAGCATTTTCCTAGTCCCTCGTGGCCATGCAAGCACTGACACATAGGCAGAGGTAACTGCCGCAGCCATGTAAATTAAAGCCTTGTGCCACCTTGCAGTGTTTGCTACCGTATAGCAGGGAGGTTAGGGGCCTGGGCATCCGGCCTCCTGGGTTCTTCTTCACTGAGCGCTGGGCCACACACACGAATGGGACAGGAATGCATAAATACCTTCAAGGGGAGAAAATCCGGGGACTCGAGGATTTATTAATCTACCAGAGAAAAGCAGAAGAACCAAGGGCCAGAAATTGGGCTCAGTGATGGGAGAAATTCCATAACTTGTGTCATCCAGGAAGTCAGATGAGATGATGTAATGGTCCCTTCCGGCCTTAAATCTATGAATGAATGAACTATACTGGGATAGTTAAAGTGATGCAACCCTCCTCGTGTGGGTGCAGTCATATCAGCATAAAGGTGCCGTACACCAGTATAGCTATTCCCAGATGGGATGGGGCATCAGCTGTATTGGTATAGGAAACCTTTATAGCTGATATAGTTCTACCAGCACAAAACCGGTGTGTAGACCAGGCCTGTGTAATGGTGGGCAGGCCACCTCCCCGCTCTGTGCCTCAATTTCCCCATCTGTAAAATAAAAGCCACCTAGCAGTATCATGGGGCTTAATTAATATTTGCAAAGAGCTTGAAATCTCAGCTCTGGAGGCACAAAGTGTCTGTATTTTTACGATGCAGTGTTACCGTAGGTGCCAAACGACAATAAACGTTTTGGAATCGTTTTTTAGAAGGATTCTCAGTTACTGCATCGTAGCAAAATGTCACAAGAAGGCTCCAGCTCTCTGAAAATAGAGGCAAGTGTTCAGATCAAATACACTGAGACAGATAGAATGCGACATCAATTGTTGGATTAAAATTTTAAACCCTATACTTTGTGTCTGCCGTCGGAGTATTATAAATAATAACAGTCTTACACTTATGTCATTCCTTTCATCCCAAAGGATCCCAAAGCACATAATTAGACTGCACTCACATGGTATGTAGATTTCAAAATAAAGGAATTTATGCTAGGATTGGAAATAAAAATCTCAAGGCACAATCAATCCATACTCATGCTTCAAGGCTTAAGAGGCGCATTATCTGAGGTCAGGAAGAATTGTTCGTTCCTCCTTGATGGATAGTGCTGTTAAACTAACCAGGTGCAGTGAGAGGATTGTGGACTTAATGCTTTGCACCTAAGGATCTCAGAGAACTTTGTAAACATTAGCCTCACAGCCATCCTGCGTGGGAGGTCTCATTAGTGCTCTAGCTCCATGCAGAAGTTACTGGGTGAAATCCTCTGGCCTGTGTAATAGAGGAATTCGGGCTGGCTGCTCATAATGGTCCTGCTGACAATCTGGGAGTCATTATCCTCATTTTACAGATGGAGCAACGGTGGCATAGAGGGGGGAAATGGCTTGCTCCTCCCTCCAATGGCTCCCTATTCTCTGTCGTGTCAGAAATAAGCTTTTGTCGTCACTGCCAAGGCTCTTTTTGGCCGATCCCCACCCTACCAGTTATTGCTCATTCAGCAAGGCCGACTCCTGCCTCTGCTCAGCCCGGGATGTCAGCCTCCACTCCCTTCCCCCCTCCCCTTGTGAAATTGTCAGTCATCCTCCAGCGCTCCTGGAAACACATGCCAGACTAACCACTTATCCTCTTTCGAATCCCTCCTTAAAGCTCTCCTTTCCCCTGGGGGTTACTAAAGCTGTGACAACAGGGAGGCTGCTGGCATGCTGAGCCCACAGCCAGGAGTGCCGCCCCGTCCTGTCTTCTCATTTCCTTTCTGCTCCTCCATCTGTCTGTATCCACCTGCTGTTTCTTCTCTTATTCTGAGGCTGTAAGCTGTTTGGGGCAGGGTCCATATTGTTCTATGTTTGTACAGAATCACGCACCGATTCCTGACTTGGGCTGCCAGGCGCCACCCCACAAATCCTAAATGAGTGGCAGATAGGGTGACCAGATGTCCTGATTGTATAGGGACAGTCCAGATATTTGGGGCTTTTTCTTATATAGGCTCCTATTACCCCCCACCTCCTGTCCTGATTTTTCACACTTGCTGTCTGGTCACCCTAGTGGCAGAGCTGGGAATGGAACCCAGGAGTCCTGCCTCCTCCTTCAGTCATTATGAGAGCACGCTCCCCCCCTCCCCCCCCCAGTTGATTCCAAGATCAGGCCTGTCTGGATTTTCTCTGTTTAATGTGCAGAGCGGTTTAAGTGGCTGCTTCTGGGAATTAATCATGGCAGGCGGCATATCTGCGGTCAAAGGTTCCAACTGATTGAGCCTTCTCACCGGTCTTATCTCTTGAGCCTCTTTTTATTTCCTGGGAAGCACCTCAAAGATGCTACTGATGTCTAGGGAAGGGGCTTTGTTTGGGGCCGGCTGGCTGTGCCAGGCATGGGCAGCCACAGGGAAACCTCTGCCTGTCGGGTTCATCAGGGTGTCTGGGCTGTAAAATCTCTCTGCGCTTTCTGCGAGGAGTGAGAAATGTTCCTTGCACCTTCGCTGGTAACAAGGTGATAATTACCCTCTAATCAGTCTGCAGAGCAAACACTGTACAGTGCAAAGGGGAGTGGGGAGAGAAATGCTGACACAAAGACTAATGGGTCCCAATTATTCCAAGTCAGTGATAAAGGGAAAGCAGGAAAGGAAAGGAGGGTGGGGGGAGAGAGGGGCTGATCTGCAGAGAGGGCCTATGCCAGCTGTGAACAGCTCTCTGCTGAAGGCTCTTTCCTGCTGACCTTATACCTTGTGTTCCCAGGTGAAGGCTACACCCCTCCTCCTCCCCCCCCCCCCACGCATGCTGTGCAATTTCTAATTTCCTTTGTGAGAGGACAGAATGCGGAGGGGGGGAGAGGGGAGTTATCAGGTTGTTTGTTTCTATTGCAACCAACAAGGTGTTTTGTTTATAACAAAATGCTAATACCCAGTGCCTCTAGCAGCCTCCTCCTCCTGCGGATCCGAGAGCATTTTACTAATGAGTCATTAATTAAGCTTTGCCATAGGAAAGCATTGTGATGCACTGGCTAGTGTGCGTGTGGCACCGCTGCCCTCCACTGGACGGTATTAAAACTGATCAGCTGTGTGCCATGAGCCCTGTATTGCTAATAGCTAGTGGAGATCTTCCCTTAGCTCCAGAGGTAGGGATGGGTGATTTTGGAGCAAGGTGATCTAAATCTTGTTTCCATGAGGTTGTGACTGGCTATGGAATACAAAACAGTGACTGTAGGTTAAATGTTTGAGGGGCTCAGATACTATGGTAATCGGGCATATAGATACCCTAAGATGGATGGATGGACACATGCGGAGTCCTGAGTAGCCATGGGTTTGTTACAGGATTATCCATCCCACTTTACCAGTGGGGAAACTGAGGCACCGAGCACCTGCTCTGAAGCTCCTGCAACTCCGGTTGGTTTCTGGGGGAATTGCCAGGACTCAGCACTTCTCCGGGCCCACATTTTCCAAATGTCACACTTTGGGGATGCCTTAGCCTTTGCGTGCCCTGTCTGAGACGCTGAGAGATTGGCAGGGTCACTCCACCTGAAATCAGGGCATGGAGGGCCCTGCAGGTGCTCGGCCTGTCCACAATGTAGGCCCAAGGTGTCACAGGTTGGGCACCCAATATCTGAGTCGCTCCAAATTATTAGCCACTCTTCAAAGTTTGGGCCAAAGTGACTTCCCGCTGGGCACGCAGCGAGTCCGCTGTGGAGCCGGGCAACAGAACCCCATAGTCCTGCAGTCTCTCCCAGATCACACCTTGCTCTGGGTTTTGTTAGGAACTCAAGCCCCAGGGGAAATTTCTCAACCTTTGGAGCGATCCTGGCCTGATTTGGTGCAAACCCAGGCCCCATTTTGCATCGATATCGTGCACAATTCGTGACTTTGCTCATCATTGTCACAAAGTGCAGTCAAGGGGCACGGTCCTCCCTCCCCCATTGACCGAACCCCAAGGAAACGCTCACATGGAGCACAGTGAAGCAAAACCACAGAGGCCTGCACACCCCCACTCCTGACTGCTGGTCCCTGCACTAACCATTAGACATACATCCTTCCATTGCCCCATACTGGGCAGATCCTCAGCTTGTAGTCAATGAAGCTACCCTGATTTACACCAGCTAAGAATCTGGCCCCTTGTATCTAACTGCTGGGATTTTTAGGGTTAGGATGGTACATAAATCCAGCAGGTGAACTCTAGGTAAGGGGCAAAACAAACCGACCAGGGTACGTATGGTGAACTGTACCTACACAAGTGCAAACGGCGGCTGCTTTCTGGCTTGCTCTGTTCTGATCTGAGAAGACACTGCCTCCCAATGGACCCAGCAGAAACTACCGTTTGAAATGGCCCAGCTGCGTGCTGCTGGAACATGTGACGTTTCAACTTGTGTCTGGATACAGCCTCCTAATCCTGTTGCTTGTGCATGAGCTAGGCCAGGGGTTCTCAAACTGGGGGGTCACGAGGTTATTACATGGGGATTTGCGAGCTGTCAGCCTCCGCCTACAAACCCCACTTTGCCTCCAGCATTTATAATAGTGTTAAATATTTTTAAAAACGTGTTTTTAATTTAGAAGGGGGGTCGCACTCAGAGCCTTGCTGTGTTAAAGGGGTCACCAATACAAAAGTTTGAGAACCACTGAGCTAGACGAGTGCCAAAAGAGAGAGAGAGAGAGAGAATGGCTTTGCATTTACTCTCTGGCCTGGAATGTGTCCGGATTGCTTCTCAAGGCATTTTTTAACACTCTCTGTTATTGTAATCAGGTTCCCTTTGGTGGAGTTTTAGCACCTTAGGGGTGTGTGTGTGTGTGTGTGTGCGTGTGTGCATGCGTGCGTGCGTGTGTGTGAGTGAGTGAGTGAGAAGGAAGGAATACAGGGACTGTCACACACTGCATCAGATCAGCAATTCATCTTAGTCTCTGACAGCAACCAGAATCAGATGCTTTAGAGGAAGGTGCAAGAAACTAGATAATAGACAATATTGGACTTAGCTATTTATAAGGAAAGTTTCTTCCAACCCCCTGGCTGTTAGGTGGCTTTGTGCATGGAAGATCCGTAGCAGAGAGTGTGGGTATACACACATGTGTGTGTGACTGCTAACAGAGTGTGGCTGTGAGTGTATGATCGCTAGCAGAGTGTACACACGTGTGTGATCACCCAGAGGGTGTGGTTGTGAGTGTATGATTGCTCAGAGTGTACACATGTGGTTGTGTGTCTATGATTGCTAGCAGAGTGTACACACGTGTGTGATCACCCACAGAGTGTGTGGTTCTGAGTGTATGATTGCTCAGAGTGTACACATGTGGTTGTGTGTCTATGATTGCTAGCAGAGTGTACACACGTGTGTGATCACCCACAGAGTGTGTGGTTCTGAGTGTATGATTGCTCAGAGTGTACACATGTGGTTGTGTGTCTATGATTGCTAGCAGAGTGTACACAAGTGTGTAATCACCAAGTGTGGCACTATGAGTGCACGCGTGTATGCATGTGCACACATGTTAGATCACTAACAGAAGTGTTCCACCGCAGTCGAATGACACTCCTAGGATTCTGCTTTCCAGCGTCATTTCTCAAAAAGCCTCCATTTTGGAATGATATTTTCCTGGCTTGCTCTGAAACAAACCCAGAGGCTATAACCCAATTACAGTGCCAAAGGAGGAACCTCTGGGTCTCATAAGCTGCAGCAAGATGGTCCCATCACACCTCATGCTCCAGGACAGCCTAACACAGGGCCCCCTTGTCTCTCCTCTTCTCCTCAGCCCTCGCCTGGGCTGCTGCTGCTGCAGAGAATTCGCCTTTTGTGACAATCCTCTCCCCTCCTCCTCCAGCAAAAGCGAAGCACTTAAAAGGCTCTTCAGATCCATCCCTTGCTCTGTCAACGCCACTTCCCTGTGGCCCCTTAACAAGGGATGAAACCAGCCTATTCTGCTGCATTGTGTCCCAGCAGCTGTAGGTTCTGAACCTCCTTGCTCTAATTATTGCCATAGACACCCCAACTGAATCCTAGTAACGCAGTGGCTGGTGGGGGGCGTGTGCAGAAGAGGGCTGTCTGGATGCTTGAGCAAAAGGAAAACCTGGGCCCTGCGAGTGTGTACTGTGCACTTGCACGCACACTGTTGCACGTACACATGTACACTTCGGTATGCACATCCACAGCAGGTCAGATTCCCCCCCTGCCCGCCAGTTTATGTGCAGTCTTTATGCCGGGGCAAAGAGTAATTTGCCATTCTAATTTTGCCGTCACTTTTACCCAGTTTGCTCGGGCGTAAATGCCCACGGTGCAGGGCAGTCGAGCATTTGGCCCTGGGCATGTACGTCTATCCAATAGACACCCCACCGCGCACACACTGGAAACATACACCGACCTGTGTCTGCTGTTTACAGTGGCACACACGGAAAGATACACGTGCACACAGACATAGACCAAACGCACAATAGCTCCATACCCCATGTGTGCGTGCGTCTATACTCCCAGACTGTACTTGTGTGCGCACATGGGTCGGACAGCGTAACCACGCCTGTGGCAGTACACCCAGGCACAGAGACAGAAGTCACAACATAAGCACATACGCATTCTACAACACGTAGAGACGCCCACGACTGCGCTCCAGAAATAACCAGAGCCTGCCGAGAAGGATCCCGGGCGAGCAGGATTTCCCCCTATGTGCGGTCAAGGGAAGGTTGTGGGCCTCAGGAGGGTTGGGGGGAAGGGTTGGAGAGTAAGCCTACCCCACCCTCGCCCCCACAGCAGCAGCTCCTGTCTCGGTGGGGCTGGGCCAGGCCCCCTGCTCTGGATGTTGTGACCTGGGGCACAGGGGTGGCCGGGCCAAACCCGAGTGGCGCTATGGACCCATGCACTCGGCCACAAGGCCCAGGGCAGGTTGCTGAGTCCAGCCCCGACAGACAGGAGCTGCCCTTGTGGGGTGAGTGCAGGGTGGGGTTGCCCTCTCTGGGTCCTCCCCACTGCAGCGGGCCGGGATGCGGGTTGCAGTGCCAGGGTGGAGGGTGCTGCTCCCCGGGTTCGGTGCCCCCCTGGCACAGCGGGGTGGAGGTGCCGGCGGAGAAGGACGCTGGTCTACGATTCCCCCCACACACACACACCCCGAATTTGGACCATGGGTGGGTTGGAAAGAAAAGACCAACTGCAGTTGGTGGGTCTCCTTAGCAGAAGGGTTGGGAGCCACTGGCCTAGCAGATAGGGCCCTGCGTGGGCGGCAGGTAGCATAGGCCTGGGAAGGCTGTGCCGCCCCAAACAGCCTGGCGTGGCCCGACCCAGGCTCTGCCCCCAGACGCCCTTGAGCCTGCTTCCAGTCCCCTTCCATGGCCGAGAGGCTGGGGCGGGCAGGCTGCTGGGGCCACGCTCCGGCCGCGCCGCCTGCCTGGCGCGGGGTGTGTGTGTCCTGGGCTCCGGTGGGGTGGAAGGGGAGGAGCGGGGCCTCAGGCAGAGGGGGAGGGGCCGGGGGCTAGCCTTCCGCAACGGCTCGTTCACCCACCGCCCTTGGGGCCTTGGACTGCACGGCAGGCGCCCGGCGGGGTTCTGTCCTTGTCTTCCTTTCCCGGTGCCCCTGAGCTCCTCCCTGCCTCTTGCCTCTTGTGAGCTCTCTGGGATAAGGACCATCTCGCCCTGTGTGTCTGGGCAGCGCCCAGCACAGCGGGACCCTGATGGCCCTCCTGTACTCTGGATGGAGAACGGCTGCCAAGGTGGACACCTCCCCTGTGGGGGTGCATGATACCAGGGCGAAATGCCCCTGCCTGGATTGGAAAACCCACTTGGCTGCCAGGCCTGCGCCCTGAACAGCCCCAGCTCCCAAGGGTGAGACGCAGGAACGGGACTAGCCAGCTGGTGTGGCAAGGATCACAGACCCATCTGCTGTGGGGCAGGCTCCTGCAGGCTGCGCTGCTGACTCTGGGTTCCTGCACGGGCAGGGGCTGCAGGCCCCTGGGGCTGGTTTGCAGCCCGGCCTCAGTCCCAGATGGCCCCGTTCAGCGAGGTGGGCGAGGAAAGGAAACAAGTGTCACTTTGAGCCAGAATGTGAACTGCACTCTGTACGGGGTGGGGGAGCGGCTCATTGCCAGGTTGAGCAAACAGGGTGCAGCTCTCATTTCAAACGCTGGTTCGAGCAGGGCTGAGGAGTCAGGACTCCTGAGTGCCGTTGCCGGGGCTGGGAGGGGAGTGTGGGCTATTGGTTAGAGCAGGGGCAGTGGCGACAGCATAGCTAGGTTCTAGTCCCAGCTCTGGGAGAGGATTGGAGTCCAGTGGGCAGCGCAGAAGGGTGGGAATCAGGACTCCTGGGCTCCATTCCTGGCTCTTCCAGTGTTAGCTGCACCAAGTTGCTTTGTGTCTCAGTTTCCCATCTGCTAAAGGGCCTGATAACACTTATCCCCCCTCCTAGAGGGGTTCTGAGGGGGAGGATTGATTAACTAATGTTTGCAAAGGACTTGGGAGGGTTAATGGGCCTCATAAATACCAACCCCTCCTTAAAACGTCCCTGTGCTGTGATTATTATCTGGATTACACTAGTGTCTGGCAGCTCCAGCTGAGATTGCTTGAAGCACTGTACAAACGGAGAGAGAGAGAGTCCCTGCCTCCAGGAGCCTCCAATCTAACTAGACAAGACAAAGGGGATACAGAACTAATGTGAGGGGAAAGCCACTTTCCCACGGTCAGTCAACGACGCAGGGTAGAATGCAGATCTCCTGGGGCAGTCCTCTATGCACTAGGCCACGCTGCCTTTCCTAAGTGGAGTGCATCCAAATCACTTCCGTCTGGGCTGGGAGGTAGCTGCGGCTGTGGAGACAATCTGTGTCTATGCACCTGTCTGTATATTGGTACCTTGTCCTCTCTCTGCTCCGTTTGTCCGTTCACCTGCTGCCTGTTGTCTAAATCCCAGATTGTGAGCGCTCTGGGGCAGGCACCGGTTTTGTGTTGTTTATTCATACTCCCACTAGTATAATGGGAGCTTTGATGCCGTTGTGAGCTACGCAGGCCCACCTCCTCGAAGGTATTTAGGTGCCTAACTCTCATTGAAATCGAAGGGAGTTAGGTGCTCAAAAACCTTGGAGATCGTAGGCACTACTTTATTATTTAATTGTTGTAACCACGGCGTCAAATCAGCAGAGGATTTTTTTTCCCCGCGGATTGATGCTTTTGACATTGTGAATATGGTGCCCAGATACCAGAGAGATGGGTTCAATAAAAGTGCATTGGAGAGACTGGTGGCTAGATAGACAGACAGAGATAGATATAAAACATGCCGTACCTTATTGGTAAAAGGTGCCATTCAAAAGGCTTTCAAGCCTTTGCAGTTTGTAACAGTCTATTCAACAATCAATACAAATAAACTTACATTTCTAAAGCACCTTTTACCCCAGAGTATTTTACCAACTTTGCATACGTATGAAGCACTGCCCTCGTCACTAAAATGCAGCCACTTCTGGGGTGAAACGCAGTGGCTGCACAACGGCGCACAGCAACCATGTGAAGCAGTTTAGGCCAGGAAATGATGACCAATGTCATATCTGCAGAGGGAACTCAGTGGGAAGCCCATTTCTACTTCTCTCTTTGAGTGGATTTGCATCATGTCGGGCATTAATTTGTGGTGGGGGGGACGCCTTCTTCCCTGCAATGCTGGGGAAAGATTTTATTTTTAATAAAAATTGTGGCTGGCGGGGAGGGGAAAAAAATCAGCCCGTGTCTGTGAGTGAGAGAGAGACAATAGACAGGCTGCTTATAAATCAGTACTCGGCCCGACAAGCCTCTGCTAACCTTATTGCTGATTTCGTTATCCCATCTGGAGAAGGCTTAATATAAAAAGCCAATAATCCCAGCGATGAGGGAGAAGGATAAGGTGGCAGCGTTGCCTCTCATTCAAAGTGAGCCAGCCTTCTTGGCCTCTCTGTAAGGGAGGGAAGAGGTGATTTCACTGGAAGGGGCCAGCTGAGATGGAATCCTAATGGGACACCGCAGCGCAATAGACAGTGAAGATACCAGTCCTTTCCGTAGTCCCATCTGCCCAAGGCCTCGCACACGTGAGCGGATCTGACCTCACAACAGCCCTGGGAGACCTGTTTTATGGAGGCTGGAGTGAGGCATGAAGGGGTTAAAGCCCAGATCCTCGAAGGCGTTGATTTCAGACGGATCCAGGCGGCTCAGTGCCTTTGCGGATCTGGCCCTACGTGACTTGACCAAGGGCTCCCAATGAATCAGTGGCACCACTGGGCCTAGCACCCCTGTGGCCTGGCCTCTTCTACAGTAGAAGTAAATAGCTTTATCTTATTGTTAAAAGTTATATGACAGCGCCTGGAGACCCTGATTGGAATTGGGGCCCCCAGCATGCTAGGTGCTGTACATCTAAACAACAAGAGACTGCCCCTGCCCTGAAGTGCTAACAGTCTAAACAGATCAAAAGGGTTATTTATCCCCATTGTAGCGGTGGGGAACAGAAGCACAGAGAAGAGAAGTGACATGGCCAGGGTCACCCAGGGCAGTCGGTGGCAGAGCCAGGAACAAACCAGGCCCTTGCCTGAGCCAGGCTTTCGCTGCACTGCAAGGCGAACTGCGGGTGTAGTGTTAGAGTGAGGGGAGTACGGTGGCAGGATTTAGCTAGTGCTATTGCTGTGCTGATGTTGCAGGTTTGTCCAAGGCCTGGTATATTTGGCAGAAACGGGGTGGGTAGTTTTTGAGCATCCTCTCACTTCCTGCAGGGCAGCAGGGCCAGAGGGTGGCACCTTACGTTCAGGAGGGCAGCGCTGCCGACCTGGAAGAGTTACCCCTAGCAACAACGTAGGGTCATCGGCGCTGGGGATGGGGCGGACACCTCTCCCCCTCCCCCCCCCAACAAGAGGAGAACAGGGATGGGAGGAGGAACCAGTGTAGTGCCAACAACTGCACAGGCATGAGGGGGTTAACCAGAGGACTGGTTTGCAGGGTTGCCATGACCAGGTGTAACTCAGGCCCCCCCAAAATCATAAGATTGGCTGACAAAGCATGAGATTTTTTCAAATAGAATCAATATGGGGTTCTTGGTCGTTGTCCATACGGGGCCCTCGGGGCACGTTTCCAAGCTTTTCTCCCCTATCACCAGGGCTAGGCATGTATTTTGTTTTAAAAAGCTGAGATTCTCACCTAGCCATGCGATTCCAGAGCTGGTAACACAGGGCTGGCCTTGTCTCTGGCTCTTCTGGGGGTCACTAGAAATCGCCAGCAGAGCCCTGCCAAATACTTAACCTGAGGAGGATCCGCGAACCAGCGCCTGCATTTTGAGAGTTGCTGCAGCTTCCCCCCCACCAGGGCACAGTCAGCCAGCCCCAGGCAGGTGAAAATGCTGCTCTGGTGAGGCTGTGATGGGGCTGTCTCCTTAGTGCATTCATTCCCCGCTGCACATGGCTTGTAAGCTGAGCGCAGCGGGGCTGGCTGGCTTATCCATCTGTGCATCAGATCTAGAATCCCTCCAGCCATGGGCTCAAATCCCGGTGATGCTGATTCAGCTCTGGCCCAGGGAAATAAAGCCAGCCCCATGCAGTTTGCGCTGCATGGCTCTTTCCAACGAGCCCTTAAAACCCTACGCCCAGCTTGGACTTCCATGTTCCCACTGACACTTTTAGTACAAGCAGATCTGCTCTGGTGATTTAGCCCCAAATTGACCCACCCTCCCCCGTGGCCCCCTTTGCGTAGTGTGCTGCCTGTAGAGCTCCTCCCCAGAAGCAGCTGCATTACAGTGGTGCTTGGATGTATGTGATGAGTGAAGCCCAGTCTGGGATGAGAGGTGCTGCAGTATGGTAACTTATGGGATGTGGAAACTGAGAGGGCAGGCCAGGGGCGGCTCTATCAATTAGAATCTAGCAGCTCTGAGTCACAGCCCTCCTCCTGCCTGGGCCCGCTGTGGGGTGCCGCTGTTGTGAATTAGGAAGCCTCTGAGATAGAAACTTCAGTCAGGGATGATTGTGGGTGGCAGAGGCCAGACTTGTGTCAGTTCCAAAATACCCTCCTGGGTGGGTGGGGGCAACCAGGTAGGGGGCATGCGACTCTGGCAAGGTTGGACGGGGAGGGGCATTCTGATCAATAAATACTGTCAGCATGAGGTGTGTGAATACAGCTCCTGGAGACGTACCAGATCAGTGATGCTGCAGCATCATGCACTGTGACTATCCGGGTGGGGGTGTACAGTTCGCAGTGCTGCGGCCTCCCTGCTTTGGTACCCGACTTGGCTAGATTAAAGCTAGCTCGGATAGGTCCACCCACGCTGCGACTGCAGTATGGACTTAACCTCCGGGAGCGCGGGGAGCCTGCCCCGAGGTTGAGCACCTGTTCTGAGGCCCAGAAGAAGGGGAATTATGAATGAGTCTGTATGCCGAACCCTAGCATTGTGGAAGGGATGGGGGGAAGCTGAGGGACCGCCCTGCTTTCCCATTTTGGGGGTCAGGAAGGAATTTTCCTCCAGGGTAGATCAGCAGAGGCCCTGGAGGTTTTTTGCCTTCCTCTGCAGCATGGGGCATGGGTCACTTGCTGGAGGATTCTTTGCATCTTGAAGTCTTTAAACCATGATTTGAGGACTTCAATAGCTGAGACATAGGGGAGAGGATTATTGCAGGGGTGGGTAGGTGACATTCTGTGGCCTGCATTGTGCAGGAGGTCAGACTAGATGATCATAATGGTCTCTTCTGACCTTAAAGTCTATGAGTCTATGAGAACCCGGGGAGGAAAGGACTGGGAGAATCCCGCCCTCTGAATCCAGGCTGTGAATGTGTCACCCCCATCCAGGCGGTGAGTATAAACGAATCAAACTCATCCCAGCCGCCTCGGAGCCCCGTCCTGGGAAATCGATCCCTTTTCACCAAAAGCTGCCTCGACCCCACTGGGGCCAAGTCCGCTGCCAGTGATTGAAAATCCCTGACCCCCAGGAGCCAAAGATTAGATCAGCAGGGAAAGAAAGAAAGAAAGAAAGAAAGAAAGAAAGAAAGAAAGAAAGAAAGAAAGGAAGGAAGGAAAGAAAGAAAGAAAGAAAGAAAGAAAGAAAGAAAGAAAGAAAGAAAGAAAGAAAGAAAAAGAAAAAGAAAGAAAGAAAAAGAAAGAAAGAAAGAAAGCTAAATATGGTCCTGGGAGACTGAAGCAAACCACCGGAATTTAACCCCTGTAGCTTCAAAGCACTTTGAACCGTGTGGTGCCCCATTAAAGCCCACAGGAAACTCCGCACGCGCCCTGTTCTGCTGTGCGAGAACGACCAAGGTCGGGGTGCACCAGCCAAAGCGGCTGGTGCCTGGAAGCCCCCAGCAGCAGCAGCTCTGTGGAGCTTGGCGCCTGGCCTGGAGTCAAGCCGCAGCGCTTTGGGGGAGTTGTAACCTTCTCGCCAGGCTCTCGCAGCTGGCTGAAGATGCGCTGGGGAAGTGTGTGGGGAGAGGAGACGGGGGCTGGCCTGGGAAATAGCTGCTGGAGTCGGTGTGGAACAGGGGCCCACAATGGGGATTTACAACCAGCTGGTGAGGTAAGAGTCAGTAAAGAGAAGGAGGGGTTGGCTGGGGGCAGCAATGGATTGGGGACCCTTCAAACCAGATTGGTGCTTTGAATCCAGTCCCAGCTGATGGTTGCTTGGTGGCCGACCCAAAATGAGTTTGAAGGGCCTCAGCATGGTTCCCAGTGGGCAACCCACACCACACAAAGTGCCAGCAGAGAGGCCCAGGACTGAATGGGCTACAGAGACTGGACTTGGTCAGTGCTTAATATGTGCCATGGCTTGCCAAGGCTAATCCCTGGCACCTCCGGGCCTGGCAGTTCAGAGCCCGGCACCTCTGGGCCTGGCAGTTCAGAGCCCCGGCACCTCTGGGCCTGGCAGTTCAGAGCCTGGCACCTCTGGGCCTGGCAGTTCAGAGCCCGGCACCTCTGGGCCTGGCAGTTCAGAGCCCCGGCACCTCTGGGCCTGGCAGTTCACAGCCTGGCACTTCCGGGCCTGGAAGTTCAGAGCCCGGCACGGCACCTCTGGGCCTGGCAGTTCAGAGCCCGGCACCTCTGGGCCTGGCAGTTCAGATCCCGGCACCTCCGCGCCTGGCAGTTCAGAGCCCGGCACCTCTGGGCCCGGCAGTTCAGAGCCCCGGCACCTCTGGGCCCGGCAGTTCAGAGCCCGGCACCTCCGGGCCTGGCGGTTCAGACCCCGGCACCTCCGCGCCTGGCAGTTCAGAGCCCGGCACCTCTGGGCCTGGCGGTTCAGACCCCGGCACCTCCGCGCCTGGCAGTTCAGAGCCCGGCACCTCTGGGCCCGGCAGTTCAGAGCCCCGGCACCTCCGGGCCCGGCAGTTCAGAGCCCAGCACCTCCGGGCCCGGCAGTTCAGAGCCCCAGCACCTCTGGGCCTGGCAGTTCAGAGCCCCGGCACCTCCGGGCCTGGCAGTTCAGAGCCCCAGCACCTCTGGGCCTGGTGGTTCAGAGCCCGGCACCTCTGAGCTTGCAGTGTCAGGTATGAAAGTAAAATATTGCTTGAGCCCCGGCACCTCTTTCATTAGAAATTGAGCACTGGCCCTGGTCACCCCAGCAGAGCTCTCTCCCGCTCAGCGGTGAGACACATCAGAGGGCAGTGTGTGTGCAGAGAGCCAGCATTTCTCTGCCTAACCCCCTTCCCTGCCTTTTCATTTCAGTTCAAGGGAACGAAGAGGCGCGCTCTCGTTCTTGAGGATTTCCAAGCTAACAGAGATCATGCAGGGACCGTGTGACATTCACCTTGCAACCGGCGTTTCCGAGAAGAACTGCTCTTTATAGCCGGTCTCCGCGGGCCAGTGCCTGAGTGGGACATAATATCTGAATAATTTACAAAGGCTCTTCATTAAACAGATTTATTTTTGGCAGCTTTATTAGAATGTTCCTTTTAGGAACAAGGAGGGAGACCACTGGCCTCACTGGCATGTCTCTTCATCGGGGGCTGGACAGGGCTCCAGGAGGTCACTGGGATAAATACAACACAGGGCCACTTGGACAACACACTTTGACAGCTTGTGCAAAATGAACATTGCAAAGGGTGTGTCTACCCCTCGTGTAAATGTGCCCAAACTAGCTTTAATCGAGACTAAAGCTAACTCGAGTCCGTCTACACATTCTGCAGTGGCACCTTGCGATTGCAGTATAAACACCCCCTAAAAGATCTGTTGTAGTTCTGACCCCAAGAGGCAGGGATCACTTGTGTGATGCTCTCTGGCCTGTGCTAGGTAGGAGGCCGAAGTAGATGGTCATAATACTCCCTTCTGGCCTTCCAATCGGCAAGTTTGGCCATTCTCAGTCTAGTTCCTAATGGATAGGATTCCAGATCCAAACCCACCATGTGTGGCACTAATTGTGATCGGCAATGGCAGTAATTGTGTATGTATAGTGCCTAGAACAACGGGACCCTATTCCTCTATTGGGGCTTCTCAGCACTATCGTAAAATATAATAACAATCAATTAATAAATCCCTCATTGGCTCTCCCAGAGGAGAGGCCAAGGATTATGGCAGGAAAGCCCTTAAGCATGAGCTTAAAGCCCCCTGCCTGCTCCTGAATGAGAACTTCAATAAGCCATGGAGATCTGCTTTCCTGCAAATGGTCGACTGCATGTGAGGATCAAGGCTTGTTAACTGGCAGATGTGCAAGAACTGCGGGCTGGCGTTGCCCACGGCGCTGATACACCGAGAACTTCCCTCTCCAGAACTGCCCGCCCAGCCTTTAAAGCCAGTATTATAATTCATCCTTCGTTAAAGACGTGCACCTTGGCCTGCTTGTAACCCAGCTAACGAAAGCGTCATCCGGCTCAAGGCGGCTGTGTCCTCCTGAATTTAGCCTTGCCAAGATTATACCGTAAATTATTGCATTTCCTGGCGAAAGCAAGAAAAGCTCCCACCCCTATAGATAATATTTTGTAACAAACATAAAAGCCAGCCAAATAATGTTTCATTCCCCATTTGAACCAAGCCACCGAAAGCGGCTGCAAATAAATAGCTTGAAACGTAGAGTGAGGGAATGAAACCAATGGACTCGGGTTATACTGGAGACAAAGACACAACATTACTTTGATCAGTCAAGGTTAAAGAGCTGACTTGAGCCCGCAACGGCCAGGAAATCCACTCAAGGTTAGAACTCTCTCCTTAACCCACGCTTGCTTGTAGGGGCTGCATCTCATAAGCTTGGCAGTCTGGGAATCACAGAGGGTAGTTTTCACCTTGACTCTCGTCAGATCCACCTCAGCTGGTGCAAACTGGCGTAGCTGCACTGAAGCCAATGGGAATTTTTCCAGTTACTTCGGGGGGAGGGAGGGGTGAAGGGGTTTGGAATAGTTCCTTCGCATTATATTTTTTGTGTGATTTCATCTTTATACTGTTATTTTTAAAGTAGTACGTAAACCAAAAGTGAAATCTTGGCCACGTTGAAGCTGATGGCAAAACTCCCATTGATTTCAATGAGGCCGGGATATCAACCCAGATGTTAACCACATTTATCTACTTGTTTTAGGTTTTTACTTAGCAACAATTACTGTCCTGCCTAAGCACCCTATCTCGTGCAGACAAGACACCATTAACAGTTAAACAATTAAAACAGACACAAAAAAACCACTTACAAGTGAACAAGAATACACAGGGAAAAGGATGAAATACAGAAAATCAAAAGAATAAAGGAAGATAGCTAGATTCAATAGATATTCATCTCAGAGGATACCAAAGCATTTCACAGATAATACTCACATAGGTTCACTGAAATGCAGCCACCTCTGGGGTGGAGAATTCAGTCAATAAAAAATATAACCAGGGATACAGAGGGCTACACACAGCTCTTTTAGAAAGTGATGGATGAGCTTCTGCATAAAACCACCACAATTCTTAAAGTCTCATTTCCAAGACACCTCTCCACACACACACAATGTCCCCCGTGGAAAGAAAAATCTAGACAGCAGCCTCCCTGCACACACACCTAGTACCTCTCCCACCCCCAAAATAATGATGCCAGTAAGCAGTGATGGAAGGAGTTCCCCTATCCCGGGAGGAACAAAATGGGGCCCCAGCTTGGTGCCGTCGGGTGATTTTTCTCTGTGCATAACAGTAGATGGCGCTGATGCAAATAGTAAAATATCCAGAGTCTTGACCAATGTGTGATCCCCACCAATGCTGATGGGGATAAGCCAATCACAGGTATGAAAAAATGTGGGTGGAGCCTGTTCCAAGATGTACCCATGTGGCCTTGACCAAGTCACTTAACCTCCCTTTGCCTCAGTTCTCCCATCTATACAATGGGGATAATAATCCTTTCTTTGTCAGTCTTGCCTATTTAGATTGTGTGGCAGGGTCTCTATTTCTTACTCTGCATGTGGACGGCGGCTTGTACAATGTGGCCCTGATCTTGGTTAGTTCCCCTGAGCGCTACCGTAAGATAAATAATGATAAAAGAATCTTGTTTTTTTATTTTAAACTTGCAGCAAGGTGTGCCCCTCCTTCCCCACCGCCCTGTGCGTGTCAACAGCCGCACAATTAAAAAAAAAGAATTGTTATTCTAACAACACGTGAGCTTGTCACATGGTGACCAGCCTCTTTGAGGGGAAATGGGGCCAGACGCTTCCTGTGCCATAATTAGCTGCCTCCCAGCCTGAGGGGGGCGGGACTAATAGGGTCAGGTGATAGCCTGATGATCACCTGGCCTCATAAAAAGGACCGAGCGAACTGGGAGATGGGAGTTCATCTACAGAGAGTGGGCTGGGCTCAAGGGGTTAAATTTGTTTAATGACTTGGCTGGAGGGCTGAGCCACCTCACCGACCTGTGTGGGGAAGGGAGGGGACCCGCCTCGGAGAAGGAAACTGAGGCAGGGCGTGCCTGCAGCTCCATGTCTGACCGGAAGGGGATGTGATGGGAGGGTCATGCCCTCTGACAGAGCCCTTCTGAAAGTGAAAAAAGGAGTGGCTTAAACTGAATGAAGTACACATAGGGGCTTTGCTGCCCCTGGAAGATGATCACTGGTAGGGATTCTACACCCAGGAAACACCAGCTTGTGCCGCCGTTCATGCTCTGCCTGTGCTACAGATAATAATAATTTAAAAAAAAAAAAAAGCAAAGCAAAGAGGACATGAGTGTCAAGGTCTGTCAATCGGGTGCTTTTTACCACCCTAAATCCACATGGAAAAATTAAATAAAAGATCAGGTTCACTTTATCTAAAAAATGCACTTCCTGGCTTCTTAGTAAGTATTAATAATTAAGGCTAAGATTTAGTCACGGGTATTTTTAGTAAAAGTCATGGACAGGTCACGGGCGGTAAACAAAAATTCATGGCTCGTGACCTGTCCATGTACTATATAGCCCTGACTAAATCTTGGGTGCTCTGCAGGGGGGGCTCCGGGGGCACCATGCGTGCTCTGGGGCAGGGGGTGGCCCAGGGACATCGCTGGTGCTCTGGGGCAGGGAGCAGCCCAGGACTGCCGCTGGTGCTGGGCAGGGGGAGGCCGGTGCACAGCTCGAGACTGCTGCTGTTGCTGGGGGAGGTGTGGGGGGGGGGCACCGTGGTTAAGTGGTAAGGACTGAAAGGTAGGTATCCTGCATTCAAGGCCTAGCTCTGCTTCTGATTCATTTTGGGCAACATATATAGATTTTAAGGCCAGACGGGACCATTAGATCATCTAGTCTGACCTGTAAACTCAGGCCTTAGAATTTCATCCAGTTACTCCTGTACTGAGCTCAAACTCTGTGTGCCTCAGTTTCTCCATCTGTGAAATGGGGCCAACGATACCACAAACTGGAAGGGGGACAGGGGTTGGGAGGCTTTGTGGGTTTGGAAAGAACTTTGTAATCCTTGGATGAAAGGTGCTACAGAGATGCAAAGCCTCACAGTACTATTAATAATCCTTGACATGAAGCTGTCATACTGTTCATTAATATGGATAGGCCTAAGGGAATAGAAGCTACAGCACAACGCACAGTAGCTGTCACAATAACTCAGGCATTTACATTGTTCTCTTTAAAAATAAATACCACAACAGCCTGGTCCATGTTGTTGGAGCCATGACGTCTAGCATTTTATTTTTAATCAGAAAATGCATTGACTTGCAAGACACATGCATAAAGCAGCGCATGAAATTGACGGAAATTTCTCCCCACCCACACACACTTTGTATCTTATATATTATTATTATTATTCATTTGCATTCCTGTGTTAAAGTAAGGATGCAAAGGATCTAATCCTGCAAGCACTTATGCACATGCGTAACTTTATACACATGTGTAGTCCCCATTGGGTGTAATCTTGGTTCCAGTAAGGTAAATGGCAAAACTCCCATTGACTTCAAAGGGACCAGGATTTCATGCACTGAATTCAATGGGACCAGTGACATGCATAAAGTTAAACACACCTGTAACTGTTTGCAGCATCAGGGCCAAAATTTACATACAGATCAGAATTTCCCTATTGTTTTGGATCTGGAGGTTTTGGGCCAGCCAGATTGTGGCCAGCTGCAAAGTTTGGCTGAGGAACCCAAAGCAGGAGAGTGTTCACTCTGCCCCCAATCCACACATCTATTTAATAATAAATCCACAGCAACTCGGGTGTCACGGTTGTCACTACGCAGCCTATCAGGGGCACTCACAATTCCAGATCGATGGTAGGGAGAGAATTCAAATCCTCCTGCCCTAAAAGCTCAGGCTGGCTGGAGTTAAAGGAGAATCTCCATTTAGCTGCTTGCAGTATAGGAGCATTGACACATAGATGGGCAAATTTAACTTTCTCTCAGAGGGCAGTATATATATATACACACACACACACACAAGAATATATTCCAAGTTGACACTAGAGCTGTGTGAAACTTGGCCATTTCTATTTATGATCTTCGATTCATAGGCTCTGGTTCCCATTCACTCTAAGGCCCCTTGTCATATTGCCAGAGCAGCGAATTACATTTTCATTCACTTTACATATAAAAGGGGCATTAATGTAAATGAGAATCACACACGCCTCACCCAGCGATTCCTGCATCTAGCCCAGCAGCGTGTGGCTGAAGTCGAGTGTATCTTTTAGGAGACGTCTGGCTTTGATTATAGACCCACAGCATTGTGTGGTGCATTGCATTATTCTAACAGTGGGAGGTATGGATCCTTTGAAATTGCAAGGACTTCTTACAATTGTGTTCTTTGCTGATTGCATTGACTTTCCTGCTGACCCATTGGACTCTACATGATGACAGCTTGACCTGTAGTCCTTAAACTGATATATCAAAGAGAATTGCCAGAATGAGCCACGAGTGATCTGTAAGCCAGGTTGGTGTCTGTGGATCTGGAATCCCACACTGTGCAAACTCTGTGACCTGGAGACTAGAGCACTGGCCTGGAACTCAGAAGACCGGGCTTCTACTTCTGGTTCTGCTGCTGGGTGACCCTGGGCAAGTCACCTCACCTTGCTATGCCTCAATTTCCCCATCTGTAAAACAAAGGCTAGTGATATTAACCTCATTTGTCAAGCACCTTGAGTTCTACCTGTGGAAAGTGCTATATAAAAGCTAGGCTTATTATTACTTGATGTGACATGCAACAGCTCAGTTAAAAGAAAAATAACTGAGTGGTTACACACCACTTCTGCAGCTGTTCTCATGGAGTAGCTCTCATGTTTGATGGCCTTATTCAAATCTATGCAAATCCTTAACTTGTTTGGTTTGACTATGGTGACCATACTAGTAACCTAAGCAGTTGGAATGTGTGTTCACTCAGTCACATCTCATTTTATTGCCTGGCCAAGTTCAGTTTTTACTTTATTGCTCAGTGGCAGTGCTAACTGGACTTTACATAGAACATGACCTGAAGAAGAGCTCTGGGTAAGCTCAGAAGCTTGTCTCTCTCTCACCTACAGAAGCTGGTCGACTAAAAGATATTACCTCCCCCACATTGTCTCTTTACATAGAACAGGTAATTGGGGCAGTTGATCAATATGATGCATTGAAGCATCTAAGCCTCTCAAATACCTTACCAGACACTCCCAGAATCTCTCTTGCATCTTGTTCAGGTTATGCACCCATTTAAATATATGCATTTGCAAACTGCTCTTCAGTGCAAACACATTGGGTCCTTCTCAGTCCAATGTTTCAAACTCTACGGAGTGGAATCTGTCTTTATGCTGATACACCGGGATAGCTCACTATGTGTTTGCTTTATGAAGCAAGCTTAGATATTTTTATTTTTATTTTGGGTGGTCACTAATATTTTTGTATCTGCCAAGTGTGATTATGTTGCACTCAACTCCCGCATCTACTCTGGAATTCATTCACTTTTTGTTCATTTATTTCCAGCATCACGAACCAACCTGTTGTATCAACTTGCTCTGTAAGGGATCCATCAAAGATCATTGTCAGCGCTGTCTGTCCATGAATGTATTTGGTTTGTATATGTCTTTTCAGGTTGTGCTGAAAGCAACACCCTGTGCAAAACGGTTGCCTTTCTTGTGTGTATGACACCGCATCCCTCGGGCTGCACACCTTCCTGTCATCTCGTGATTGCTTCCGCATTCACTGCAAACAATAAATCTCTGCTGTTTACTTACCTTTGTATTCTGTCTTTATGCATTTTTAATTAGCTGCACTTCAGTTCTTTCACTGCTTTTTAACACGTTGAGAAGCAGTTTTCACCAGCCTTGAAAATATCCAGTCCTTTGCAAAGTCAAATCCATTTCTCAGAATAACCTTGCTTTGACCTATTTATTTATCAGTTATGTAATGTAGTCTCTAATTAGCATACAGTATATCTCTTAACTGTTCCAATTCACATGGCTTAGCTTTAACACACAGGTCTATAACATAATGATCAATGGTCTCATCTGGCACCAAAGAAAAAGGTGCTTTTCCCAACTGACTTTTTTGCATGGATCACAGAGTTCCAAGAATTTTTGAATGGCTGCGTGTTGCCATTTTGCAGTCCCCTTTGTGCTACCACGAGTTGTACCATAGCTCGCCAATATTCGGGGCCTGTCCCAGGTAAAAGTGTGGAGAACATCACCCTCTCAGATTTCTCTGCCATGCCGCTTGCTTCCAGGAGAATTTGGAAGGGCTGTACATAGTACCCCAGCTCCAGATCTCTCCCTGGTTCCCTTCTAATCTGCAGGATGCAGGTAGCTTCGAGGCAAAGATTCCCTTCGACACCATGTAATAAAGATGTGACATGCGGGAGCTGAGGGACAGGGTTACAAAAGGTTATCATCCCCCTCACCTGGCAGGCGTAGCATCCACTCGCTCCAGTGGCTACTGTTACAGCCCATTGGGAATTCCAGGCCTGAACACTCCCAGCCAGACTCCATGTCAGATTTCGGCGCTGGAGTTACTCATAGCCAAGGCATAAACCAAGGCCCCTGCAGAGACCATGTTACAATAGCTCAGCTGATATGGCTCCTCCGTCCATAGGCCAAATCCCGCAGCAGCGTGGGCGCATACCCAGTGCTGATGCAGGGGGTACCGACCGCACGGCTGGAGGTGCCAACCGGTCGCGGGCACGCCATTAAACGGTGGCCACTAAATGGTGGCAAAGAAAGGTCCCGTGGGACTTCCTTTATCACTCTGTAACAGATTGTAATGGCCCAGGGGGTGAGACTGTAATGTCCAAGGCCTGCTGCATGGCTGGGTTTAATGGGCTGTGTTCCGTCAGTTCGATTAACTGCAAGGAAACGGGCCAGTGTCTCTGGGGACTCCGGGGTCACTTCTCCAGCTCCCACATTGCTAGGGTGACCAGATGTCCCGATTTTATAGGGACAGTCCTGATTTTGGGGTCTTTTTCTTATATATTTGGGGTCTTTTTCTTTCTATTACCCCCCACCCCAATTTTTCACACTTGCTGTCCGGTCACCCTACACATTGCAGAGCAGGGAAGGAGACATTGTAAAGGGGCGTTGCATTCAGCGCAGCGCAGGAGAGCTTTATTTGTATTCCAGTAGGGCCTAGAGGCCCCAACCCCATTAGGGTGACCAGACAGCAAGTGTGAAAAATCGGGACAGGGGGTGGGGGGGTAATAGGAGCCTATATAAGAAAAAGACCCCAAAATCGGGACTGTCCCTATAAAATCGGGACATCTGGTCACCCGAAACCCCACTGCGCTGGGCCGTGGCCCAACAGGGAACAAAGAGAGGATCCCTGCCCCATGGATCTTACAGAGTCCTGGGGGGAGATGCGTTAGAGCAGGGAGCTGCACTGAACGCAGCCCGGGGAAGGAAATGTGCTCTAGGGGGGAGAGGGGATTGCACCGGGCCCAGGAGAGGCGGTAGACAGGGCTGGTGGAGAGAGGGGGGGGGAGCGGCGTCAGCGGCGGACGCAAGGGGGTGTTGCAGCCGGCGAGCCGAGGGAGCGCAGCCCGGCGAGCTGCGGCAGTGACTCGGCTCCCGGGGAGGTTGCCGGAGCGGCGCGCACACCCAGCCGGGCCCCGGGCAGGGCGGGCGATGCGGCAGCAGAGGGAACAGCAGCAGCAGGTGGTGCTGATCAGCCGCAGGACAGGAGCCCGCAGCCGCCATTAAACAATAGCAGCAGCAGCAGCCGCGGCCGCCGCGACGTGGAACGGCCCGGCCCGGGGCAGCGCAGCGCGGCGCGGCGCAGCGGGGGGACGCGGCCTAGGCGGGGGGACAAAGGCGCGGCGCGGGAGGCGGCGGCGGCAGCGGGTTGCCCCGCGCCCGGGAGGAGGAGGCAGGTCCCGGCCCAGGAGCCGCCGCAGCAGCCGGAGCCGAGCCGGAGCCTGACATGATGTTTCCGCAAAGCCGGCACTCGGTAAGGGGGGGGGGCGCTGGCTGCAGGGGGGGCACCCGGATGCACGGGGCTGGGGGGGGGCACCCGGATGCACGGGGCTGGGGGGGGGGCTGCATCGGAGTGCGGGGGGGGGCTGGGCGCGCTGGAGTGTGTGTGTGTGGGGGGGGTGCGTGGGGAGACTGGCTGCACCGCAGTGGGGGGGGCAATGCGTTGGGGGGGCTGGTCGCATCGGAGTGGGGGGGACGCGGGGGAATGCGTGGGGGGGGGGCCCGAGGCGCTCTCGAATGTGCGTGGGGTGGGCGGGGGAATGCGTGGGGGGGCGGGGCGTTCCCGAGTGTGCGTGGGGGGGCCCTGGGAATGCGTGGGGGGGGGGCTTGGCGCACTTGAGTGTGCGTGGGGAGGGGCGGGGTGCACTGATGTGGGGGGAAATGCCTGGGGGACTCAGAGCACAGGAGTGTGTGCGGGGTGGGGGTGTCTGATTGGGGGGCTCGGGTAAATACAGGGGGTCCCTGTGGGTAAGGGGATGCATAGGAGTGGGAGAGCCTGGGGGCTAAGGGGGTGCTGGGGGTATGTGCCATGGGGCTGGGCCGGGTGGCTCGTGGCTGAAAGGCCCTGGGGGAGGTGGGGTGTAGGGAGGGGGCTTAGGGAGTGAGAGGGTGGGGGTGGCATGGGGGGGTCAGCAGGGCACTTGGCGGGGGGGAGCGTGTGGCTGGTGGTACCATTGGCCCAGGAAGTGCAATTGGGAGAAGCACAAGGATGCAGTGGCAACTTGAAGGGCCTGGCCCCTGGCAGCAGGGAAAGGGGGTGTTGCTGTGGGGAGGGGGTGTTTTGGGATATTTTGGGGTGTGGTGGGGTAATCGTGTGGGGCAAGCTGGGAGGGATATGGGGGTGCTGGGTGGGACAAGTTGGGAGGTTGAATGCTGGGGTACGGGCTGTGGGGTTGCACTCTTGGGGGTGCTAGTTGGAATGGGGTGCTGGGTGGAGCATTCTGGGGGTTGGGTGCTGGCTGCGGCAGGCTGGTGGAAGGGGTGCTAGATAGAGTTTGGGGTTCTGGCTGGGAGAAGTTGCGGGGTTCGGTGCTAGATGGGGCAAGCTGGTGGGATGCAGGAGCTGGGGGTACTAGATGTGTTTTGGGGGTGCAGTCTGGGACAGGGTGGTGGAAAGGGGGGTGGGTGTCAGTCAGCACATCTACCTGAGTAGCTCTTTTCCTTTCCGCAAAGCTGGTTGCTTTGCTCCCTGGGGGAATGTGCTCACTGGAATAGTTCTCTCCCCCCCCCCCCTTACTGCAGTGAAGGCTTGAGCCCATGATTATCCTGACAGAAAAGAATAAATGTTTGTTCTTCCTCCACTTTTTAATACCCACGTCTAGTTAATGCCATGTAGGAGTGTTGCCTTAAAAAACAAAAACTAGGCTGGAAGATCCGGGGAGGAGAGTGTCATAAACCCACCTCCGCCCCAATCAATTCTCCTTACAAAATTCTGTGTCGGATTTCTCGAGTGGGGTGTTTCCTGGTTGAAGAGGCGCCCTGGTTCCTGTTATTAAAGGAGGCGTTGTGGCGAAGGCCCTGGGAGCGGTGATCAGCTAGGGGAAAGCGGGGCTCAGCGGTTAGGATGCTAGCCTGTTTGTGCCTCAGTTTCCCATCTGTAAAATGGAGATAAGAGCCCTGCCCTAACAGGGGTGCCGTGAGGATAAACGCATTAAAGATGGGGAGGCGGTCAGATATCTGGCCCTCTGCTAAGTTCTGTAGACAACAGGGCAGTGCCAGGGCTCCATGTCATGTCATGTCTCTGGGCCTGGTACCCCCATCTCTCAGATGGGGAAAATAGATGTCTCCCAGAGATGGAGCAAAAGTGCTAAGGAAGGGGGCTGTTGTTGCAGTCATTGCTAGGAGCCTGGAAGCAGGGGGTGACTGCCCAGTGCTGACCCTCATCCATGGGGCGTGGGGGCAGCTGTGCTGGAGGGTAAAGGCTGGTTGGGGCATTGCCACATTGCCAGGCGCTCTGTTCTGTGTCGTTCAAGGGCTCATCTCACCTGCCGCAGCAGCTGAAGTTCACAACCTCTGATTCCTGTGACCGGATTAAGGACGAATTCCAGCTCTTGCAGGCTCAGTATCACAGGTGAGTGCACTGCGGCTAGCCCTTCTGCACCCTGTCCCGCTCTCGATGCCTAAGGACCACCGGGAGCCAGCGGGGATGTTTTCCAGTGCCCAGGCCAAAGTGCGTGTTGTCTTGGTGACGCCCCTCCTCCCAGCTCTCCGTTGCGGGTGCTCTGCTAATATGCTGCGTGTTGTCGCTGTGACGCTCTCGCTATCTAGCCAGAGATGGCGGTGATAAATGATGCTTTCACAGGTGGGTCCCAAGGGCCTGTCACTTGTTCTCTTCTGGTGTGAAGCTTTAAAAATTAAAAAGGGGGCTCTGCAGGACGGGAAGGGTTGTTCAGAGGCTGATTGGCTAGATAGCTACGTGGTGATAGATGGTTGGAAGAACCAGAGCAGTTTCTCGCAGCCTTCCCCCTTATATACCACTGCAGTTGCCAGGGAAATAGGACTGATCCTAACCGGCGATCCCAGAGGAAGGAGAAAGACCCTAGCAATGTGCTTTGGAAGAGGACTTCCTTCCCAATGGCCAGATTTGAAATGTAATGGAGCGCATTAGAGCAAGGATTGGCCAGGGCTAAAATGGCACCGAAGTTGTGGGGGAAAAAAAATAATCATGCCGTGTTAGAACCCTATAGATAATTAAAGCCGAATGCTTTAAATGTTTCCCTTGAGCAGCAGGACTCCTAGACTTTAAGGTCAGAAGGGACCATTATGATCATCTAGTCTGACCTGCACAATGCAGGCCACAGAATCTCACCCACCCACTCCTGGAATAATCCTCTCACCTATGTCTCAGCTATTGAAGTCCTCAAATCATGGTGCTGTTGGTTTGTCCTTTGCTCAGCTATGACGACAATGATGGACTAGCCGGCTGCACACTGGTTGGGAGTTTCTAGTCAGTTTTGCATTCTGGCTCCCAGGTACTAGCCCTGGGTGGCAATGTTTCGGTTGCAAACGCTGCAGGGGAATGTTTAAATCTAAGAATTTCAAATTCTTCAAAGAAATGTTTCTAGTGATCTTAAGGTTTGGCTTTTATTGTAACAACAGCTAAAATGTGGGGCCTAAATCAACCCGATGGCATCCTCTTTAATTATCGAATACGCTGTTAGGATCTGTCCGTTTTGTGCCCTTGTGGGTGTGACTTTTCGTGGCTGTTAGCTTGTTCATTTAGCTCTGCTATGACTTTCCCGTGTGCCTTGCATCCCAATCGGACTTCTGCTGGGCAATAAGAAGGCAGGTTCATGCCAACAGAAGTCTGTGGTGGTCAGAAGTCGCTATTCAGAAACAGCTGATTTCCCAGAACACCTCTGTCTTTAGCAGTGCCATATATGGTGTATGCAAGTGTCAGAAATACAGCTCTCGGTAGACTGGGGGGTCTTTCAGTGGGAGACATTTGCGAGACCTAATCAGCTGGAAAAGAAACAGGTTCTGGGCAGGTAAAGGTAAAGCTGTTCCTTGTTTGAAATGTAAAACCATGGCACAGGCTTGCTGAAATTCTAGCACCTGCTTTATTAAATTTAAATACATTAAATAATAGAAGATGCTGGTTTGGCTTTGTTTTTTGAGTGTCTGCAGTATCAGGAAACTAGTCCGGTCATTGTTACTTTTCCATTATGCACCCAGAATCTTTCGGGAGAGTGTGTGTGATACTGTCCCGACAGCCCATGTAATCATTCCTGACAGGATCTGGCAACAGATCCATGCTTCAGCCCTTCCTGACACCTGTGACTCGACTCACCTAAGTAAAGGCTGTGGGAGTGGATCCAAGGGCCAGTTGGAGAACTCCACTTCCTTCCAATGTTCTCTGTTTCTGCTGAAAAATAAAGGCTTGACTAATGGGTAACCCGGTGTAAGCCCTTCTTGTCACCGAGCAGTCTAATGCTGTTGGAGTATCTCTTGTTAATTATTTGTATTAATAATTAAATTATTAATTGGTAGCACCAGTGATGGATCAGGACCCTGTTGTGCTAGGTGCGGTACAAAGACGGTCCCTATCCCAAAGAGCTTACAATCTTCTTTATAACCTCTCTATTGGTGTCGTGTTGGGGGGGGGGGGGGGAGGGGCATTGTGTTAGGCGCTGTACAAACATACAGGAAACAACTGTTCATGAGCCGAGCGTCGTAGCTCCCCAAAAGCCATTGTGATCTCTAGCCAAGCTCTCTGAGCCCCTGTCTGTTTTCGCTCTTTCAGCTTGAAGTTGGAATGTGACAAGCTGGCCAGCGAGAAATCCGAGATGCAGCGTCACTATGTCATGGTAAGGCGCTGCTCCGGTAGCAGAGGGCGTGAGGCGAGGGGCGTACCCAGTGGGATGTGGGGGGATGCAGTTAAACAGAACGCTAGCTCTCAGATCTAGCCAATACACGACTCCCCTCCCCTCACCCCAATCAAAGGAACCGGAACGTGGCTTATCCACTTGGTGGGTGACCAGCAGACGTCACTGCCTTCCTGCCTCTGTTGTGTTGCCATGTGAGGGTGGGGTCCCTGGCGAGGTGGGAGGGGAGATTCAGGGCAGATGTGATCTAGGAGTGGTTGAGAACCGCTGAACTAGGAATACAGACTTGCCGGGCCCTAAAGAGAGGAGAAGTTAGAAAGCTGGATTTGTGAGGAAATACTCATGTCGGTTTATTATGGGGCCAATGGAGAGTAGGCTGCCGTTGTGCTAGGCTCTGTACAGACAGTCCATGTCCCAGAGAGCTTACGAATGAAATCAACAAGGCAACAGCCTAAGGGAAACGCACATGTAACGTGCTGTTTTCCAGCAGGGAGCCGAACGTGGTCTCCAGGCACTTGGATACCACAGCGAGAAGGGTCATTAGAGGTATTTTGGGGGAGACCTGAGGGTTCTCCGGGCAGTGTTGGCAGGGGCATCATCAGACAAGGGGGAGTTGCCAGTCCTGGGAACCTGGGAAAGGGGTATCCTTGTTCTGTAAGCAACAGGCAGGTGACGGCCAGCCACTGGAGAAGCAGAGGTGTTCTGTGCTAAGGAAGATGGAAGTGGAGTGAAATCAAAGGAGGGCCGGGGAAAACCCCAGCTGACAAGCTGCTGGGAGGAAGCACAGCCAGGCAGTTCCTGCTCAGACCTGGGCATCAAGATCCAAGGGTTTGAGTCCTGTCTCTGCTACTGACCTCTCCGTGTGCCAGTAAAATGGGATGGTACTTTCCCTTCCAACCTGATAGGAAGCAGTGAGTCTTCGACGTGCTGGTGGTGGTGAAGGGCTGTGAGCTCCTTGGCTGGAAGGCAGGGGCGAGACAGTGTTATCCTCCGCTCGGTGTATTGGAAAATAGCAGCGCTGGAACCCCTGTAAAACGGGGTTTTGTAATGCAAACGCCAGACAACGCTGCCTTGTAGCACAGCTGCTGGGCGTCAATTAGACCCCAGGCTTGCTCCTTGTACAGTCATCTACGCCAGCGCCGAGTGGGTGTGAAACGCTGCCACATCAGAGCGCTGGGCGATGGAGCGATGGTGCAAGGACCGCGGAGACTCAGGCAGGGAACTGGCTTTGCCCTTTTAATTTGTTAGGGAAACACTGTTCTGCTGTTCTTCTCCCAGACGTGGTCAAAACTCAGCCCTCGGTAGTGCCATCTTTGGACGGGGGCTGCCGTATTGTATCATTCAACGTGCACCTTTAACTCCTAGCCACAGCTGGGGTGGGGCTGGAAGTGCAGAGTCAGCAACTGGTGAGGAGGCCTGGGCTGATGTGCTCGGCTCCAGGAGTTAATGGGAAGTTCTCAGTGCTGTCCGTCAAGATGAGCCAGAGCCCGGCACACAGTGCTGCACCTGCCCTGGGATGGAGAGACAAGAGGCAGGAATGAATGCAGACGAGTTAGGGATTTAAAAGCAGAAATAAGAAAGGCAGTCCCACCCCACCCCGTATACATCCCCCTGCCTCCATCCCAGGCCTTGGTTGCTACCTGAATAGGGGAGGTGGCTGATAGAAAAATATCCATTGATTGAAATTTAGCTCTTTGGCCTGAGCCATAGCTGGACAGGTGAGCAGCAATGACAAGAAATAGAATGAAGCATTTTTGGGGGGTGTTATATATAGGGGTGCTAGTGACTTTTTTTTTAAATTATTATTTCTGGTGAGGAGAGGGGAGGGTGTCAGGCTAGTTTTTTGGACAGGGATGCGGAAGTTTTGACTTCGGATGCCAGTCCGAGCTCTCATTGAGCCGTGCTTTGAACCAGAGGTGGTGGAGGAGAGGGGCTTGGGACAATATGGAAGGATGAGATTCTTTTCATGAGCTGATGAGTACCAGCAGTTCTCACCTTCCGCCAATTGGTGGGGCTGGGAGGGAGAGTATTCCCGCATTTATTAGGTAGTGCCTGGGAGCCCCAACCTGGGACCAGAACCCCCTTGTGCCAGGTGCTGTACAGGCATGGAACAAAAAAACAGTCCCTGCCCCCCAAAAAGCTGACCACCTAAGTAAATCATTCAGTTTAATCCCACGTGGCCCCTGGCAGACAGCTGTTGCCCTCTGTCCACTGTGGCCAGCAGCCGGTTAGCGGGGAGCTAACAGAAGGGTTTTATTTCTGAATTTGTTGGCTGCTGCGGCCGTGAAACTTCGAATCGCAATTAGCGAGGGCCCCCTGTTCCCTGGTCGGCTTTAAAAACGAAGAGAAGAAAATCCTCGTGCGTGAACATTGACGTTAATCGGAATGAAGGGGATCCAACCGGCGCTACTCAGTGAACACGAGAACACCCCAGAGATGCAGCACTGGCCTCATTGAAGCAGATGGAAGCTTGAAACCAGTGGAACCAGGATTTCACCCCAAGAGTGCAGAAAGGGATGTGAAACCCTCATGCTCCAGGGCATAAACCAGCCTCCAATGGGGAGATAACATCCCCTCCTGACCCGTACTCCTGGAACTACTTACTGCAGGGTTTCTTGCACCTTCCTCTGACGCTATGTTCGACAAAGTGCCGGTCTGCTCCAGTCCGGCTCCTTTGCAGCTTCGTTATAAAAGCTTTGCTAGTTTGTGACGCTGGTTGGTGGAGTCTGAGCTGTTGCTGTTTCTCTTTCCTCTCCCCCTGCAGTATTACGAGATGTCCTACGGGCTCAATATCGAAATGCACAAACAGGTGAGACGGGCTTCTCTCTCTGGGCGCTTTCTGCCGCTGCTAGGACGGGGTGGGAGGAGGTTGGACTTTCTAAGGAGTTAGTTACTTTCATCGCCGAACCTCTCTGACCTGCCCCGCCCCACCCCAATGGCTTACTTTCATTTTGGGAATCATCGAAAAGCCATGAAGCTTCTCTGGTCCGTAGGATTCGCGCTGCTTTCGTGATTGATTCATTTCCTTGGGCTCCCGGGCACGGACGCACGCTTTGCCTCGTTGCGTGCCGTTCGTTACAAGTTCCATGGCAGATGCCCATGGATTGGGGGTAGAGTCCAGTTGGAGAGGGGAGACTGCGGGGGAGGACACTCAGTGCTCTGCCTCTCCTGTCAGATGTCAGGCTCCAATGGAGGAGGGGGGGCCCAGAATGAGGTGGGCATCTCCGTGGGATTGGGAGCCCATAGACAGGCAAAGATCAAAGGTAGGAGCCCTGGAGGATGTGATGCCAGGCTGAGCGGGCTCCCCTCCGGAGAGCTGTTGGAATGTTCGGTATGGCACAGAGCCGGGCCTAGTTCATAACCCCCCTGAAATCTTGTTTGGACTTGCTGATCTTCTTAGCAGCTGCTGCTTCCTCCCTGTCACATGTCCCGCTGAAAAGGCTGGGGAAGCAGGAAGAATCTTTTGAAAACAATCGCCTGTGATTCACGAGGGCTTGTGCTAGATGGTTATTTTTTTTAACTGTTCCCGGGCCGTAGAAAATTGTTGTGGTCCGCTGCCCTACGACAGCCTCGGGGGGCAGGTGAGCGGCTCGCGGACAGGGAGTCTTTGATGGGGAGAATCTGGGCGGTTGCGGATTTTATGCACCTCTTAAATCTCTTTGGGGGATGGTAAAAGTAGGTCTCTTCTGTGGGCCTCTGGGTAACTTCAAACCCCCTGCTGCTGACCTGTGCCCCATCACTAATCCAAAATAAATGTTTCTAGTTAAAGGGCAGCCCCGGCTCTGGGTGGAGGATGCTGCAGCATTTGGCAGGCCCAAGTGAGGGACATGAGGCGCAGTTTGTATACCACAGCCGCTTTCCATCCTTTCTGGAGGCCTGATTTTCAAAAAGCAATGAGCCCCCAGCCCCTTCTGTTGTCTCACGTTGGGCACTCAAAAAATCACCAGTCCCTAGTGGGTAATATAGGCCTCTATTTTTACACATGGATTTCCTCGTTCCGCAGCTATTTAAATAAAACCGAGAACTGGGTTCTGTCTGCACCTTGTTTCTAGTTGAATTTGTCTAGCTTCAACTTCCAGCCATTGGACCGTGTCAGAGCTCTGTCTGCTAGTGTGAAGAGCCCTGGATTTTATCAGACGTCTCTTTCCCGTGCAAGTGCTTCGGCTTGATCAAGTCACCCCTTAACCTTCTCTTTGATAAGTTCCCCGAGTCTGTCACTACCAGCCATGTTTCCCAATCCTTTAATCTCTCTCCTGGCTCTTCTCTGAATCCTCTCTAGTTTTTTCACGTGCGGCCCCCAACCTGCTTCATGGCTTCTGTAAAGCCCAGTAGGTTCCTGCCTGCATCATCAACCGGGCCCGTATTCCTCTCCCTTCAGTTGGGATCCACCCTTTATTTTTTTTATGAACAGCTTTGCTCATCCCCCAGGAGAAGAGCGTTAAAAAAAACGTTTAGAGTCTCTTTAGTAAACCCCATGAGAACCAGCTGACACTGTTGTTTTATCTGATCTCTTCTATAGTTTTTTTTTTTTTTTCTTTTTGCCCTTCTTATTAAGAATCGGCCTTTGTCTCTCCCTGGGCCTATTGGTGGTTATTAACCAAGTCTCCCACTTGCGAGCTCAGCTGCTGGGAGAACGTTCCTGGTGCAAACTCTCAAGATTTATAGAATTAAAAAAAATAATAATAATGTGGGGGAGGGGGGTGAGATGATTCCAAGGAGACCTACAACTAATTTCATCACGGCCTCTCCCTCTTGGAAGTGAGAGCAGCCGTGAAACAAATGTCTGTCTAAATCTGAGCATCGTACATAATTCAGCACTTCCCAGCCTGGTTTCTAATAAATTTCCTTCCTATAGGCCCCTGCTTTCTTTATTAAATGCATATTTGAGTCCCTGAGAGGGAAGGGAGAATATTGAAAACTCACTCAGTGTGATCAGCAGGATTTATTTTTGCAAGGGTCTGGAGTGGATTTATTTTTTTTTCTAAGTGAGTCTGGGCGGCTTCTGCTAGGAGTCGGGGAGGTTGCGGGGCAGGGGGGATGCTCAGGTGGATGGATATTGATCAGGGCAGATAATCTGCAGGGAATGTACCAGTCTCTTCTGACTTTTTTTTTTTTTTTAAATTCCAGGCTGAAATTGTCAAGCGGTTAAACGGGATTTGCGCTCAAGTCTTGCCCTACCTGTCTCAAGAGGTAAACTTTTCCCCACTCCCCATCCCTTTTGACACTGTGAATCGCGAGCAGTGGGGGCTTTAAAAACACCTCGTAAAAGAGCCCGATGCTGCCCGTTGCCAAGTGCCTTCAGGTCCCTTTTGAGTTCCGTGGGCATTGTGGGGCCACCCCACCGAGTTGGGCAGGTGAGGGCCGCTATTTTCAAGCGCTTAGCCCTCCTGATCAGGCCCAGGTTGTTTCCAAAGAATCATAAATATCAGGGTTGGAAGGGACCTTAGGAGGTCATCTAGTCCAACCCCCTGCTCAAAGCAGGACCAATCGCCAATGTTTGCCCCAGATCCCTAAATGGCCCCCTCAAGGATTGAACTCACAACCCTGGGTTTAGCAGGCCAATGCTCAAACCACTGAGCTATCCCTCCCCCCTAAGAGCTCTGCACCCGATCTGGGAGATGTGGTCACTTGCTTTAATGCCTCCATGGGAGCTGACTCGGGCTGTCAAGCAATTAAAAATTAATCACGATTAATTGCACAATTAAACGATAATAGAATGCCATTTATTTCAATATTTTGGATGTTTTCTCCATTTTCAAATGTTATCGATTGGCTGAACAAGAAGCAGGACTGAGTGGACTTGTAGGCTCTGAAGTTTTGCATTGTTTTGTTCTTGAGTGCAGTTATGTAACAAACAAAAAAATCGACATTTGTAAGTTGCACTTTCACGACCGAGTTTGCACCCCGGTACGTGTATGAGGTGAATTGAAAAATACTATTTTTTGTTGATCGTTTTTACAGTGTATATATTTGTAATCACAAATAATATACACTTTGATTTCAGTTACAACACAAAATACAATATATATGGAAATGTAGAAAAACATCCACAATATTTAAACAATAGAATACCAATTGACATTCATTAACAGTGCAATTAAAACCGCGATTAATTTTTTTTTAGTTAATCGCGTGAGTTAACTGCGATTAATCGATCGCCCTAGAGCTGACCCTTCTGAAACTCTGGCCTGAAACATGTAAAGTAGTGCTTGAGAGTTCTGCCCCCTCCTACATGTTATG
The DNA here is from genome assembly GCA_037349315.1 of Chelydra serpentina. NCBI lineage: Eukaryota > Metazoa > Chordata > Testudines > Chelydridae > Chelydra > Chelydra serpentina. Next base: position 5,804,325 of record JBAIAC010000107.1, on the reverse strand, counting down.
GCTAAAACATCCTGTCCTCTGTGGAGCATCCGCAGACAAAGATGGTCTCTGTTCTTGCTCCATGCATTTCCCATTGTTAGTGTCATCGGCTGTTTCTGTGAACTATGGTTGGGGCACGCTGGCAGCTAATTAGGAGGATGGAGTTGGAGTGTGTATTTAAAAAAAAAACCTAAAAACCTCCATGTGACTGTTCCTTAATATCTTGGCTCCTTTGCTTCATTAATTAATATACTTGCTGCCTCTCTCTCTTTAAGCGACGGATTAATTGGAGAGGGAGGAGGGCATTGGGGCAGAATCTGACACCTCCGTTGGATTTTGACTTGGCAGTCTTGGCGTGTTTACCTTTGCAGTACAAGTCTCATAAAATGACGTGACGCGCAATGGAATTGTGGTCGGAATTAGCCATGGGGGTGGGGGTTACTTTGTTCTCCATCGGGGGAGGATTTAAGGAACGTGCAGAGTTCGAGAACAAACGTTCTCTGTCTTACCCTGCCCCTATGCCAAGCTTGAGGAGAATCTACTTGCTGGAGATTATATTTGGAGATTTTTTTCCCTATTGCTACCCCATGGACCAATTACAGTAGTACCTTTTCTGGGTATAGCTGCTGCTGTTCCTGCTCTGAATTTTTCTAGCATTGGTGCCGGCCTTCGCACTGGCTCTCTAAGCTGCCTGTCACTCAGAATTTGTGCCCAGGTCACGTTTCAGGGCAGAGAGCGTTTGATTTCTGGAGAAAATATCTGGGTGCTTAAACTAGCCAGTGTTCCTTCCTTGCTGCTTTTCATAGGGGCTCCAAGGCCCCTTGCTTCTGGCAGCCGCGTAGAGTTTGCTGCATGGTCCAAGTACAGGATAAAACTCATCCTGGTGCTGCACAGGAACCTGTGTCCAGTTGGAGCAAATCCTGACCCCTCTTCCGTGGTGCAGAGGGCTTTCTTGTATTGGAAATGGGATTTAGGGGGGGTGCATGGGGCCTCCAGGTGGCAGAGTCCAACTGTACTGGGGATCCAGGGTGGATAAAAATCCATCGTTTCTTTAATCAAAAAAATGGCTTTTTTTATTTAAATACAATTTATTCAAAATAAATATTTAAAATTAAATTTGAAATTGTGACATAAGTGTTAAGGCCTAAATTTACTATAGTCCATTAACATAATTTAAATCGTGTTAAGCAGTTCATATTTGCATCTGAAGTCTTAAAGTCAAACCACTGAACTGGTAGCAGGCACCACGAAGTACTTTTAAGCAGGGTTTGTTGACGTGCCAACTCAGGTGTTGACCGCTGTAGCCTCTTCTGCAGGTGCAGGGGAAATGCTGCCTTCATTTTAGTTTATTCAACTTATTCAGTTCGGTGACTAGCTCATTCAAAATTGAGAAAGCAATTGGGAGTTGGAAAAAGAAGGAACGTTGGCCTTCACAACATCCCCTGGCAATGAGTTCCACAGGTTGACTATGTGTTGTGTGAAGATATACTTCCTTATCTTAATTTTAAGTCTGCTGCCTATTAATTTCATTGGTTGCCCCTGGCTCTTGTGTGAAAGGAAAAATAACACGTTGCTTTCTCCACACCATTCATAATTTTATAGACCTCTATCATATTCCCCCTTTGTCGTTTTCCAATCTATGTATAAAAATGAGATATGAAAGGATGAGATCTGCTAGTTCTAATATCTTGAAGGACATGGTGACCAGAAACAATCAATTCGGTTCACTAACTACAGGTAATACTTCATTTGTTTAATAAGTCAGTTAGTTTTAAATGCAAAACATGTTTTGGTTAAACTTAATTTTTTCTCACATATCCTGCCCATTTAATGTAGTTTTAGTCAACTAATAATTTTTAAAACGTTTTTGTGCATTTTTAATTTTATATTTCCACCCAAGTAAAGAGCTTGACACACCACAATTAAAAAATTAATCATCTAGTAAATAAGAAATGAGTCATTCACCATCTTCTAACATAATAGAATTGCTTAAATAAAGGTGAATAGATACAGTATATCCTCCTGGGTGGCAAAAAGAAGCGCCTAATTTAGGCTAAAGGGTATAGTTAGTTGCAAATCCACTTGTTACCAACCGATGAGACTCCACCTTTCTTTAAGAAAATAACTAGACAGTACAAATGCTGGTAGGGACGTTTTGAGGTTGGGGCAGTGGAGACAACTAAGAAGTGATGTAATAGAGGTCTATAAAATCGTGAATGGAGAAGTGTTGTTTACCCCTTCACATAACACAAGAACCAGTGGGCACCCAATGAAATGAATAGGCAGCAGGTTTAAAACAAACATAAAGAAGTACTCCTTCACACAACACAGAGTCAACCTGGGGAACTCATTGCCAGGGGATGTTGCGAAGGCCAAAAGAATAACTGGGTTCAAAAAGGAGCTAGATGAGTTCATGGAGGATGGATCCATCAGTGCTGAGATGGTCATGGACACAACTCCATGATAGATCTTGGTGTCCCTAAACCTCCAACTACCAGAAGCTGGAACTGGATGACGGGATGGGTCACTCGATAGTTGCTCTATCCTGTTAGTTCGCTCTGAGGCACCTGGCAACGGCCACTGTCCGAAGAGAGGCTACTGGGCTAGATGGACCATTGATCTGACCCAATATGGCAATTTTTATGAGTAGTCTGAGGCAACCTCTGGCACCATGTGTGGTGGGAAGGTGAGGGAGTGGCTTCCCTTTGCCCCTCCACTGCTCCGCCGGTCTCTCTCCCCCGTGATCTGGAGGGACTGTTGCATCTAGGGCTGGAGGCTAGCCTGCTCTGTCTGCTCCCTGGCCATTGACGGTGCCAGTTAATCCCCCCCCCCCCCCCTTTTTGGGCGCTGCTGGGATAAGTAGTTCTCAAACTGTGGCTGTGGGGGCATGCCCCCCTGGCATGTAGGCAGAGGACTGAACAGACTCTCAAAATCCGGGTCTGAGTCATCCAGGTGGGGCAGAATGGGGGAACCTTGCCCTGCCGGCGCTGTCTGTTCTGCGGGCGAAGGCCGTACGTCGCCGGGGCCGGCGAGTGGGCACCTTTTCCCCGGTTCAGCATTCACATGCGCAGCTACAAGTAAACCCAGGGAGGGGCAGGGGCTTCCGGTCAGGAACAAGCAGAAGGCCCTCAGCCCCTGCAAGCAAAATCTCTTTGCTTGCTCCCCCCCAGCGGTGTACGTATGTGGGGACGCTCGGGGGAACAGCTCTCCTGCCATTCGTACACAGGGAGCATTGCAGGATGGGGCCCTTCTACAGTCTCACCCGAGCCTCTCCTAGGACAGGGATTAACCCGGGCCGGGACGAGTTTGACCTGCCCAACAACGCAACCTTCTGGGAGGACCCAGGGGTCCCTGGCCTGGGCTGGACCCAGCCGGGCTGAATAACGCCCAGCGATTTTAAATGACTCGAGGGCTTTCTTTTTTTTTTCTCCCTCCCTCCCCGCCAGCACCAACAGCAGGTCCTGGGAGCCATTGAACGAGCCAAGCAAGTGACCGCTCCAGAGCTGAATTCCATCATCCGGGTACGTGGTGCGCGGTTAGCAGCGGCTGTAGGGAGAAGGGGGGCAGCGTGGAGAGGGGGCAGGCCCCACGCACATACGTGCCTTCTGCAGAGCGCTTGACCTCTGCTTAAGCCGGCTGCTTGCGGCTCTGCCCTGGCCGGGCCGGCTTGTACGAGTTGCATCGGGCCAGAGCCTGTAATAACGGGCTGATAAGAGCCCGACCTGGGCTGCGTTGGGCCAGGCCGTGATTGAAGCCGACTCGGCCGAGCGGCATTCGCGCCCTGGTGATGTGAGCGTCTAGACAGGGCTGCGGGGGGTCTGTCTGCCCTGGCTCCATCCATGCAGCGCAGGAACAGGGCCAGAGCCTGGCTGCCGCCCGGTGGCCTCGCTCCCGCACAGGATCAAAGCATGAGGCAGGGCTAGCGCGGTGGTCGGTTTGACTCCAAGCGCCCACAGGGCCCGGAACGTGGCTGAGCCGAAAGCTGTAGCATGGTCATGAGTGTAGCTCATGGGGGGGCGGAGGGGGTTGGTTACAGGTCCCCCCTTGGTGCCTGATCCGCAGAGGGGTGCGAGTCTGTTACAGGACCCTACAGAGCCCAGGCTCAGAGGCCGCTGGTTCAATCCCAGGGGTGGGCCAAGATGGCGCTTGGAGATGAAGCCCTGTCGCAGCTGGGCTACCCGGAGGCAGCGGCTTCCCCCGGGGGAGAGGGGCCCTTAGCGGGAGTGGGGGGCCGCAGGCTTTTCCAAGTGACACATGACCCTCTCCCGTTGTCTGTCCGTCTGTCCATCGTTCTCTACAGCAGCAGCTTCAAGCCCACCAGCTCTCGCAGCTCCAGGCTCTGGCTCTCCCCCTGACTCCACTGCCCGTGGGCCTCCAGCCCCCTTCCCTCCCGGCTGTCAGCGCCGGCACCGGGCTCCTCTCGCTGTCCGCCCTGGGCTCCCAAGCTCACCTCTCCAAGGAGGACAAGAACGGGCACGACGGGGACGCCCACCAAGATGACGACGGGGAGAAGTCGGATTAAAGTGGGGGGGTTGGTTGGGAGGGGAAGAGGGGGTCAGTAAAAGATGCAGTATCACACTCTGGTCAACGCTCCGCAGAACTGCCGTAGTCTGTACGGTGGCAGCCCCCGCGGTGCCCGCCCCCTCCCCCATGCCCACGATGGGTGGGGATGGGGGAGGGGAGATCCGAGCATCCATCTCCCTTGAGAACGGAATAGAAACGCTGCCGCCACCACGAACGCGGGGCTGTGACATTCCACCCTTGGCCAGCCCCCGGCTCCCTCAGTCACTCCCACCCCGGGCGCTGCCTGGCCTGCCGGATGTTGATCTGACCCCGGGCTGCGCAGATGGGCCTGGCTGTGTCCGCACGCCGGGTACTGCGTGCGAGCACAGTGGTACCACTCCCCCTGCTCCTCCCCTCCCCTCCCCCGACCCGGTGCGGATTTAAAGATACAGACCCCGTTCTCCATCCCGGTCCTCCCTGCCCCGACCCCTGTAGGTTTCGATTGCGTCTCACTGGTTCTCTGGGCCTGTTCTGTCTCGGCACCCCCCCACCTGCACTAGTGCCAGTTCTGCACCTTGCTGTCCTGCATGTATCCCCGTTTAACCAGTCCTGGGAGCACAGTACTAGCCCAGTGCCCTCAGGCGCCAGGTGTCTCTCTCTCCGCGCTGCTTCGCCACGCCTAGCTGGAGTCCCCCGCCCGCTGGCCCTCCTCAGCATTGGACCTGGCTGTCTAAGACGGTGGGAGGAGGGGAAGGGAGAAATCCGACCAGATAAGAACCTCCCCCTGCTTCCCTGCCCCCCCTACCGTTTGAAAAAGGATACTGCAGCTTTCTCTGTTTCTATTTCAGTGCGCTAGCGTGTCTTTCTTTTAAAAAAAACAAAACGGAATTAAAAAAAAAAAAATCTCGTGTTTGTATATAGTCCTTTAGAGAGAAATCTTGTTTTGCTTTTTGTGTTTAATCACTCAACCTATATTAAGAGGAACTGAAAATGCTGTATTGAGGATGTTTCTAGCTGTGCCTTTCAAATAAAGAAATAAGAAGGTTGGTTAACACCGTGACTCGGCTGCAGCTCTCTGGGCCCTTGGTAAATTAAAGGGGAGAGGGACCTGGGTTCTTTGCCTGACTGGTTGTGTGGCCTTGAACGGCCCCTGCTCTGTGTCTCAGTTTTGCCCATCTGTAAAATGGGGGCAGGTCTTCATAGTATGGCCGACACAACGGAGATCACTGCCCTGCTGTGTATGTACAGCGCCCAGCACCGAGTGAGAGGCGGGGTCTGTCCTAAAGAGCTTAGACTTTGACAAGAGAGGAAGGATGGGCGGGGAAAACAAGGCACAGAGAGGGTGAGACGACTCACCCCGCAGGTCAGCAGCAGAGCTGGCAATAAAACCCGGCCTCCTGCTCAGAGCTGTATTCACTGGATTGTGCTGCCTTGGCCGGGTGCTCTTGAGTGGTGGGCGAAGAACATGCCAAAGGCCCCGATCCTGCGCGTACTGCGGTGCTGTCGCATGGATCCGGCTGGGAGCGCTCAGTGTTACGTTAGTGGATGCTCCAGCGGCCATGGGAGTCAGGTGCGCTTGGAGCGTGGGGAAGGGTTTTCCCCGGAGGCCATCTGCTCCGTTACCCTGGCCTCAACGGGGGCTTCTGCTGGTAGTCTCTGAGGCCGGGGAAGCCCTGCCTCAATTCTGCACCTGGCCAAGTGTGCTCTGTCTGACCCTCCAAATCAGGGCTACCGCTGAAGTTGGCCTTCCATTGGCAGTGAGATTTCCTTGTCTCTGGGCCGTCGGGGTTTTCAGAGGGGGTAGGGAGCCTGAATCCCATTGATTTGGGTGACAATCTCACCCCCTGCGCCCGTGAAACTGAGCGAAGGGTTGATTGCGGGGCCTAGCCTAAAAGGCCGTGCAAGGATTTGCTGTGCAAGGATTTGCTGTCCCAGGCCCCAGCGCCTTTCACGCTTGGTTCAGCCAGGAACCATGCGGGGCGTTCTCTGCTCTCCCTGCTTCAGGAAAACCTCCCTCCTGCGCTCCCACGCACCAGGACACTAGCTGCCATCTAGCCTCATACAGCCCTCAGCCCACGGGCCTTTTGCTCGCAGCATACGAAGCTCTGCAACCACCCTACCCGGTGTTAACCCCGAGCTGCTGCTGCGCTGGGGGAGAGGCAGCTGTTGTTGCTCTGGGTGAAACAAATGTCCCTGACAGCTTCCTGCAGGAGTAAGCCGAGGAGGAGCAGGCGACTTCCTGGGGAAAAGCAGCTGATACCAGGGTTGGCCAAGAGCAAGTTCTGGGATGGGTTTTCTTGGGGGCTGGATGTTACAGCGCTGGGCCGCTAGACGTGGCTAGTGCAAATGATCCTGCAGCTGTTTATAATATGACCTCGACAGATTACGCAGGCCTAGGCCCCTCCACGAAATGCGGCAGGCCTGATTTCTCCCCTCTACCCCCGAGAGCCGCTGAGCATCAGCTGCTCCCATGTGGCTCACCACCGCTGGACAATCCAGACCCTCGCTGCCCTGGGGCTGGGATCCCGCTACTGGAATCGGCTGCTAGCTCTTAATCGGCGCTGTCCTCTGGCTCTGCGCTCGGGATCTCTTAGACCAGCTGGAGAGAGGGAAGTTCTGCTGCCCGGCGGCCCAATCTTGCTCCCGTTCACGTCAACGGGGGAAAGCTGCCAGGGCAGGCAGCGGTGCGGGCTCAGGCCCGGGTAAAGCTGCACGCTGGCCAAGTCGGGGAGCGCGAGCCACCGGGCCTGCAAACTGATCGCATTTAGCAAAGATCATCCCCGTTTAAGAAGATAGGATTTGTCTTGCCAAATGGGACCCGAGGTTCGCCGAGTGCATTATCCTGCCATGGGCTGCTTCGGAGAGTGGTGTGGAGGAGGGGGCGGAGACTTGGCAAATTGTGCAAGAGGCTACATAGTAAGCCTGGGTCCCTGTCCTCCCCTTGTGTTGGCCTGAAAAAACGAGGTAGGTTTATAAGAGACCAGGTTGTGTGTCTGCTGCTCTAAAGGATGGTGTGCACTTAAAAATCCCACCGCTGCCTGAAACGGGTTTTTTTCCCCCCCAATAAGCTCAAGCTTCTATGTCAGCGACTGGGGGGGGGCGGGAGGGAGGGTGGCTTCGTTTTTTCATTTACAGGTACCTTGTGCATTCGACAGCAGTTTGCATCTGGAGCATGTCATCATTCCCTATGGAGTGTGTGAGGGTCATGCGTGGGTGTGGGGTGCTCTCACACGCCAATGCGAGAGAGAGGAAATGGTTTAAAATCTAGGGAAGTGGGTTTGTCAAACTGCAGTAATTGGGGGCTGCTTTTGTCAGTTTCACAAATGGGGTTTAGATGTCAGGTCCTCGATGTCCCTTTCACAACTGCCTTGCAGGGCTTTATACTCCATCTATGGGCAGAGCTCCCTGCACCGTGGGGGCAGCGTATGGCTCTGTATAATACTCACTTGGTCCAGGGTCAATCAACTGCATGCTGCTATTTTTTGTGGGCTCCTTTTTTTTAGTTCTTTGGAGCTGGTTTTTTTTTTTTATTATTTGATGTCACTAGGAAGAGCAGGAGGGAGATCACAGAACAGCTGAGGGTCCCCAGGAACTCCTAGGTTTTAATCCCAGCTCTGACACAGTCTCTTTTTGTGGCCAGGGTTGGGTCACTTAACTGGTCAGCATATGTACAATGGGGATAATACATGCTTCTCTGGCTGGAGGATTGATTAGTTGGTGTTTGTAAAGTTTTTTGGAGATGGAGTATATATGTGTTATAATGACTGGCGAGTGTGTACACTGCCCTCTGCTGGAGAGAATCAGCTCCACTGTGTGTCCTAGGCCCTATATGGCTAATGAAGATTCTCCTTTAGCTCAAGTGGCCGGGGCATCTGAGTTCCGTTCCATCTGGCTGCGGTGTATGGCACAGGGACATCCGTCCTCAGTAGCCAGGTGTCTGTTATAGCATTAATACCAGGGAATAGAAAGGGAGGTAGGTGCTGCTGCCGCACTGGCTGGATCAGCCCCAGTGCATGGAGGCCTTCACCTGCTGGGGGCCTGTTTGCTGCCCATGTGCATTAGACAGGAGCCACCAACTGGGCACAGCTTTGGGACGGCTGTGAAATGAGTTTTGAAGGGTCTCAGTCTGGCTCCCAGGGGACAGTCAAAGCACGTCACAAAACAATCCCCATGCACATTGTGCCTGCTTAGTCCTGTTGTCAGCAGCCTGCGTGCAAAAGCCAGGGGCTCTGTGGGCCATAGAGGCTAACCTGCGTCAGGTTCTCTTAAGCTGCGGCTCCCACTGTATCTAGTCTGACAGCTGCTCCGTGGTCTTTGCTACATCCAGGAATCTAGGTTTATAATGCGAGAGGCCAACTCGGCGGCTTCTGTTACAGCCACGTTTGCTCACGCCACTCCTCTAGCAATAGCTGTGGGGACTTAGCTGGCTTAGGGGAGGGCTAGCACCAGGCAGACGCTTTCACCGCTAGGTCACGGGTTCAAATCTAGCCCTCGGGCAGGTGCAGCCGGGTCGTCACTTTCCAATGGCTGAGGGCGAAGGCAGCTGGGTGTGTTTGCAACCCGGTTCCTTGGGGGGGCGGGAGGGGCAGTGCACAGGGTGGCGCCATGACCAAACTCACTGGCGTTGGAATGAATTTGCAGCCTCAGCAGGTCAGTCCATGGTTGAATGAACAACAAGACCGTGAACTGCGGGATCCTGACAGCTATAGGGGAAGGCATGTGGTGTTGCTACCTGCGCTGTATATAGAGCGTCGGTCTCCAGGGGCCCCGGGCCCTAACCCACTTTAAAATGTAAACAGAGAGCCAGCTCTCTCTTGGATCACTGGGCTCATCTTGCATTTTTCTTCATTTCTGAGTGTGATTTCTATCGGAGCCTATTGATTTCATGCCTCGGGCTTTCCCACCAGGGCATATGACTTCCCAGGCTGGTGCTAGCAAAGCGCCCTGGGTCTCTACGGTGTTTCTCTCTCTCTCTCTGGTCGGTTTTTGATCACTCAAAGAACATTCGTCTTGGTGGCTTCCGAAGGCGGCTGGGTTTTCTGATGCATTTCTCAAAAAAAAAATCAAAAAAAAAAATCACCCCCTTCGCTAGCTGAAACCAAGGAGATGTGTCACTCTGGTTCCAAATGAGCTTGTCCCTGTCGGCCTGTTCTCTCCTCGGCACAAGCGCCTCTCCGGCCCTAGTGCAAGAGGCAAATGGCTGGATTTTTCCAGAGCCCCGTTAGCGTGATTTAAGACTAGCTCTTGGATTCAAGGCAGCTCTGCTTTCTGAGCAGGAGGTTAAAGCACGAGACGCTTGTTAATGTCGAAAGAGGAACCCAGGCCGACAGGTTGATAAACAGCCCCTGGCACCAGGATCTTTAAATCCTGCAGAAACGCCGCTCTTAAAGGGACCCCCCCCCCTTGTTTTCGCTTCACTGGGCTGTCTGGCTCCCAGCACCTCACCTTTTGCTGTGTGTTTCTCACCTGGGATTTATTTGGCATGTCTGTAGTGCCTTTAAACCCAAAGGGCCTCACAATCATACTCCATAGCACCAATGAAATGCAGCCACCTCTGGGGTGGAATGTGGTAGGGGTGGAATTTTGGCCAGAGACACCTGGGTTGACCCTTGCTCTTATGAAGAGTTCCTGGGGCATCTCTGACATCCAGGCAGCACTAACCGGTGCTCAGTTTATCTATCACAGGAAGACAAAAGTCTGAGCTGACCCAATCAGGATCGGACCCTGTCGTTTCAGGGAATCCAAGTCTTTTAAAACTGTTGCTTAGAGCCTGCTGGCTTTAGCACAAGCTGTGTCTGAGAAGGGAGATGAAGCCAGGGGAGTGCAGAACACAGCCCATGGCTTTTTGTTCTAGTTGGTGTTTCTGATCCGAGTTAGGGGAAGGGAGGCTGTGCTGAGAATAGAACCCAGGAGCCTTGGCTCCAGTCTAGTCTAGGAGCCAGTGCTGTGAACATGGACAAAGCCAGTTTTATTGGGCGGGCGCTCAGAATTGCAAAGCAGAAAGTTACCCAAGCTTAGGTGGAAAATACAGAGGCAAATTTCCCTATTAAATGCTACAGTGAAGATCTGAAATTCCAGAGCTGTAGCTCGCAGGTAAATTTCTCTTCAGTGAAGGGAAGAAAAAAATAATTTAACTCCTTCCCACCCGCTGCTTCCTGCAGTTGCTGCTGTTATAGGAGGCAGCGTGTCCAGCATTCAGGGCACGGGGCTGGGCATCAGAACACCCGGGTTCTCTGCCACTGACTTGCTGGGTGATCTTGGGCAAATCACTTCCCCTCTGGGTTTCTAAGTCCCCCTCCCCTCCTTTGTCTGTCTTCAGGGCAAGGACTGTGTTTTTCCATGTGTCTAGCACAGTGGGGCCCTGTTCTCTGCTGGGGCCTCTAGACACTCCTATCATACCAACAAGTAATGCAGCCTCTGCTTCTCCAGGGGCCTCTTCTCGCAGCTGTCTCTGCTGCCCCTGGCTTTCCTACGAAGATCATGCAGTAAGAGGTAAGAGTTTTAGAGCACTGGACTGGGCTTCAGGAGAGCTGGGTTCTATTCCTGGTTCTGCCAGGGAGTGGGGGGCCTAGTGCAAGTCATGTTCCCCTCTCTGGGCCTCAGTTTCCCTATCTGTAAAATGGGCATGATGAGACTGGCTTCCTTTGTAAAGCGCTTTGAGGTTTATGGGTGGAAAGTGATATATAAGCAGTGCTTAATTTGCACCAGGGCAGAGCCCCGGCACCTCCGGGCCTGGCAGTTCATAGCTCCGGCACCTCTGGGCCTGGCAGTTCAGAGCCCGGCACCTCTGGGCCTGGCAGTTCAGAGCCCCGGCACCTCCGGGCCTGGCAGTTCAGAGCCCCGGCACCTCTGGGCCTGGCAGTTCAGAGCCCCGGCACCTCTGGGCCTGGCAGTTCAGAGCCCGGCACCTCTGGGCCTGGCAGTTCAGAGCCCCGGCACCTCCGGGCCTGGCAGTTCAGAGCCCGGCACCTCCGGGCCTGGCAGTTCAGAGCCCCGGCACCTCCGGGCTTGCCACGTCCATTATGAAAGTAAAAATTGCTTGAGCCCCGGCACCTCTTTCATTACAAATTAAGCCCGGCATATAAGTGCTAGGAGGTGGCAGCGGTTGCATCCTGTGGGTTTCGTCACCATCTTCCCTACTGCGGCCTCCCTCTCTAATGACTGAGCCTGTGAGATCCCTGTCACCTCTGCAGCAGCAGCTCCCCTGGGTGCCTGGGCTGCCGGGGGGGGCATAGCTTTGCTCTCAGCTGCCGTGAAACGGTGCCATAAGCCACAAACCGGGAGTGCTTTGTAACGGCGGGAGCTGGCTGCGGGGGGAACCGGTTCCTCCTTCCCAATTCATCACTAATGCAGGAGCCGCCAGCCCCTCGCGGCTGCGGCGAACACGAGATAAAAGCTAAAAGAGGCATCAATAATTAAAAACCACTCAGGAGCCAGTGAGCGCAACCAGGAGCAGATCGAAGGGCGCGCCGGAGGAGAGGCGCTGGCAGCTGCCGTGTTCCTGTAAGGGCTCCTGGCTTTTTGCCTCCTGCCCCCCACCCCTGCGGCGATGTGGTGACAAGGTGTCCTGGAAGTGTAACAGCTCATGGCTGGGCCCTGCCTGTCTCCTCTGTAACGAGGCAGCGTTGCCCAGCGTGGCAGGAGCTGAGAATGTAGCTTCCTGGAGGTAAACAGCCTCCCGGGGCCTATTAACAGCAGCGGCTGGTCTGCTGGAGCAGCTCTGGGCCCTCGGCGTGGCCGCAAATCCGGGCGCCGGGGGAGGAGGGAGCATGTGGCATTAAAGATCAGGAAGAGGTTCTGAGATCGAGGTTCTTTTCCCAGGCCTGCCGCTGATGGCTTTGGCAGCGGAGTCCAATGGATGGAACACTGGACTAGCACTCAGGAGACCTGGGGTCTAGAGCCGGCTCTGTCCCTGACCTGCTGGGAGAGCTTGGGCGAGTCACATCACCGCCCCGTGCCTCAGTTTCCCTTCCCGTCCTGCGGTTGTCTTGTGTAAGCTCAGAGCAGGGCGGTGTCTGTCAGATCTTGTTAGAGGTCTCTAAGGGCTCTCACAGTCAGTGTTGGCTGATTGCTATGGCGGGAGGGCTGTGTGGAAGTTCCCCAGGGTGGGGTCCTTCCTGGGTTAGAGGAGAGTACATATTAACAGCCCTGGAGACAGATTGTTAGTGGATTGGGGGCAGCGAGAGCTCCTGTCTATTGGTATAACACAAGATCTAGGGGTCACCACATGAAATGAATAGGCAGCAGGTTTAAAACAAACAAAAGGAAGTATATCTTCACCCAATGCACAGTCAACCTGTGGAACTCCTTGCCAGAGGATGTTGTGAAGGCCAAGACTATAACTGGGTTAAAAAAGAACTAGATAAATTCATGGAGGATAGGTCCATCAATGGCTATTAGGGATGGTGTCTCTCTGTTTGCCAGAAGCTGGGAATGGGCAACAGGGACTGGATAACTTGATAATTACCTGTTCTGTTCATTCCCTCTGGGGCACCTGGCATTGGCCACTGTCGGAAGACAGGACACTGGGCTAGATGGACCTTTGGTCTGACCCAGTATGGCCGTTCTTATGGTGTGTCTCCACCATGCAAGGAGCAAGCTCCTGAGGTTCCCGAAGCCTTGGTGCTGTGCTTGCGGACGAGCCAGACCTGCCTGTAGGATGGGGAGGTGGGGCTAGCGCCTGCCCTGCCTCCCCACTGATGAGTTTCAACAGCAAAGCATCTGTGAGTCCGGCTACACTGAGAACAGGCCTGTCTCCGGAGGGGCAGGGCAAACCCTGCCTTTCCATCCCCATGGCCAAGGAAGGACCTGACTGCAGTAGGGGGAGCAGGGTATGGGGAGTCTCTACAGGTGTCCCGCAGCCCCTACTTGCATGGAGCACAATGCAACAAGCGCGCTGGGTGGATTGAGTCTAGCAATTCCAGCTAGGGTGACCAGACAGCAAGTGTGAAAAATCGGGACAGGGGGTGGGGGGGTAATAGGAGCCTATATAAGAAAAAGACCCAAACTGGGTCTACCGAACTGCTGCAAGCGAGAGCCCGCGACCAGCCCCCATGCGAGTGAAATCTCGCCGGCAATCTCGGTTCAGCCTGGCTGTTGGGAAGCCCGTCCGTGCCTCGACTCCCGCGTGCTTCTAAGCGAGCAGGGCACTGAGCCGTAACCAACAATCGCTTAATCTGCCGGTGCCTGATCTGAGCCCGCTCCTCGGCCGGCCGCGCGGGAAGATTACGCAGTTATCCGATTGGGATTGAATAGAGCGGAGCCCGCGGCCTGTAATCGAAGTGAGGGCACGGTGGATACCATAGATCTCCTACTCTGTTCCCACCGAATCTGCTGTGCTCAGGACTCTCCTGCTGACCCACAAACTGCAAATCAACTGAGACTCTGGAGATGATAGTTGTAAATCTGATTTCACAGATTTAGCAGAATTTTTCATTCCCTAATGTGGGGGGTGTTTCCTAGTATTTTAACCATAACCCCTTCAGCCCCAGGATTGCCTCCCGGCTCCAAAATCATCAGCCTGGTACTTTGAGGGAGGATTTTCCCACCAACTGGTTCCCTGTAAGTTATTTTCCTAAATGAATTTTTCACCTGTGGGTATATCTGCTGACACTTCACAACCGCAAGCCACCCGATTTGCTATTGAATGCACCTGCCAGATTGCGCCCACAGTTAATTTGCAAGCACAAAATCAAGGCCCTTAAGATCTTGTGCTTATTTATCATGCATGGCTTTTTGCGGATGAATGTGTTTGGATTCTCTTGGAAAGGTTGAGGGGAAGCCAGTACACAGCCCCGGATTCTGTTCCCAACTCTGCACTGACCAGCGGGGTCACATCCTCTCTCTGGCCTCAGTTTCCCCTCCCACCATAGGTCTGTCTTGTCTATATAGATTGGGAGGTCTTTGGGACAAGGATTGGGTCTCCCTGTGTATTTGTACAGCACCCAGCATCCTGGGGCGCTGATCTGGTTTGAGGCCTCCACGCGCTACTGGCATACGAAGAAGAATAACGGGTGTTTGCTCCACTTGAGTTACAAAGAAAATGGGTTTTGTGCAGCAGAGTTCAAACTCCCAGTTAACTTCCATTAACAGATGCCCAAAGACCCGTCGATGGGAGACCCCTTGCGTGTGGACATGAGGCCATTCCCACCGGCATAGGGACAGTCCCAGCAGTGGAAATTTTCCCAGGCCTAAGAAGAGAAGGGAGGTCCCTGCTGCAAGAAGCGAACCTTCATTATACACTGGGGTTTGCCCAGATTCCAGCCCTCGGCTGCCAGCCGGTTTCAAGCTGGGGAGAACTCTGTGCGAAGAGCAGCTAGGGGTCAGTGCCGGCCGCTGAGGCTGCGTTGTGCAGGAGGTCTGAGATGGAGAAAGGTAAGGAAGACGGATGCTGGATTTGGGGCGGGGGAGTGTGTGTATGGCAGGGGGTTTCTATTGCACCCCGTGTTCTCATCTTAAATCGGATCCGGTGTGAGAGGAGCTGGGAACTGGGACTGCAGGGGGTGTGCGTGGGTCATTTCTATTTGCATTACAGCTGCCCCTAGACACCCCAGTTGAGATCAAGCCCCTGGTGTGCCAGGTGCTGCACAGACACACAAGACAGCCCCTCCCCCCAAGAGCCTACAGCCTAAACAGATGGGGTGGGCAAAGGGCTGGGACAGGAGACAGCAGCCGAGCAAGGGGAAGTGACTTGCCCAGGGTCTTCCAGCAGGTCAGTGGCGGAGGTCTCCTGCTTCCCAGCCCCATACCTTATCCACACAATTGTAACAAGGGGCAGCTCTGGATCAGAATGGAGAGGGCATTCAGCACCACCGCGCTGCCTCCATGGCGGGGGCAGGGGAGCCCGTCAGGTCCCTCCAGCTGGCATGCGCAAATGGGGTGCGGGGCAGCTGACAGCAAAAGTTCCCGCTGTCCCACGCTGTCACTGAGCCGCTGGCATGGCACAGAGGGAATCCTGCCAGCGCCCACCCCGCTTGGCACAGGCCCTGGTTTTCTGGTGGAGGCTCTCAGCAGGTCGAGCAGCATCCGTGTTCTTGCAAGGGGGGCTCGGCTTGCCTTTTGGCTCCCAGCAAAGCAGGTCTCCTCTTGTTTTCCAAATGAGCTGCAAGAAGTAAGGCGGGGTTGGGGATGGGGAGTCTGGAGGGAGGAAACCCCGAGAGGGTGGCTTAATTCGAATTGCCCATCGCAGCTGGAGACCCTGACGGATCGGCGCCCTGTTGTGTTAGGCGCTGTCCATATGTGTAGAGACAGTCCCTTCCTCAAAGAGTTTATACCCCGCACCGGGGTCCAATACGTTCGCCACTAGCCACATGTGGCTAATATGTTATTGAATTGTGGCTAATGCATGTGGCTTTTTTATAATGTGGCGAATAAGAAAAACTCAAAACCACAAGTGTGGCTAGCATCAAATTTCTATTGGACACCACTGCAAACAGAGAAAGAGTAGGAGGATTTTTTTACAAATGGGGAAATCGAGGCACGGAGGGGGGAAAAGACTTTCCCAAGGTTATGCAGAGAGTCAGCGGCAGAGCCAGGAATGGAGGCCAGATCTCCTGAACCCTAACCCAGGACCTTAACCCCCAGGCCACCCTTCCTCCCGCTGTAGGTGGGGCCAAGATGGAGCCTTCCCCAAAATCGCATTTCCTGGCCCGACTGTTTGAGAGCCAGCTAGGGTCCAGTCAGATTTCGAAAGCAGCAAACAAATCGAATTGAAACAGGCAGGCTGGGCAGGGGATTCCCGCCCTCCCCGGTCACCAGAGCCAGGGAGCAGAAAGGGTTGAACCTGGCTTGCCTGCAGGTAGGGACTCACCTGGCTGACTCTTCAGCTTAGACGATGGGCAGGTACATTTGGGAGATGCTGCAGGCGATCCCCACCAGGCGATGTTCATGGTGGTTGTTTGGTGGGGGCAACATTTCTTAAACTAACCCAGTTTTGCTTGGGTCGGACTCAAAGTGCACACCCCACCTCAGAAATGCCCTAAAGGCCAGGCGGGGCGGTGGATCCGGCTTGTTCGGTTAGAGAAGGGCTGTTTTCAGCACACGCCGCTGGATCCTTGCTTTGGTTTCAAACACCCCCATCATGCTGACATCGGTCGGTCTCGTCGCTGACAGACAAACGGACAGAGATACAGGTGGGAGGCCGCGTGGCTAATGGACAGAACACTGGACTGGGACTCAGGACACCTGGCATCTATTCCTGGCTCTGTCGCTGGGTGACCTTGGGCAAGTCACTTCCCCTCCTTGTGCCTCAGTTTCCCCAGCTGTCAAACAGAGCTAATGCTAATGCCGTCCGGTGCAAAGCACTCCCATATCTACCGATGATCAGTGCTAGGTGGTTGTTATGGTCTAGCTACAGTGCACACTGGCACAAATTACTCTCTGGGCTCTAAACTAACCTGCTTCAAGGGATGAACCAATTACTGAGTCAGGGTTTCCCCTGCCCCATGCATCCTGGTTATCCCACAACTGCCTATTTCAGGGTTACTTGTCACTTCGTCTGAAGCATCTTCTACCGGCCAAGGTTGGAGACAGAATAGTGGCTAGAGCTGAGTTAAAAAATGCTGTTGGTTGGTTTGGTTTTAGGAAACAATTTTTTTTTTTTTTTCGGTTTTGTCAAAATATCCCACAAAAAATCGGTTTTACCACAAAAACCCACAACTGACACATGTTCACCTTTCCAAAAGCTAAAACAGCCCCTCCCCCACTTCAGATTTGTTGGTTAAAAACAAAATTCAGTTTATAAAAAAATTGACCAAAACCGGTTCGTGATTTTTTGGCGTCAAAACCTGAAATTTTCCCGTGGAATTTTTTTTTCTCAACAAAACGCCATTTTCTGTTGAAATGACGCAACACACACATTTCTGCCGGCTCTACCAGTGAGCTCTGCTTGGTACGAGGACATCTTTGCCCCCCTGAAGTCAACAGCGTTTTCACCTCTTATGCCTGTGGCCGTTAATTGTTGCTTATTGCGAGAGGTCAGTGCTGCCTTCGCCCCTGAGAAATGTCCAAGGGGGGTTTTTTAATGAAGAAAAGGAAAAGCAGCAAGAGGAAGGAGTTTTCTGGGCACGGAGGCAGGCTGGAGCCTCATTTAAGCATTTAACTGCTGCAGGGAGAGCTGCTGGGTTGCACTGGAGGGATGTACCTAGAGAAAAATACTGACGGTTTTTTAGTAAGAGAGATTAATTCAACACAGTGTGTGAGCTAAAGAACTGGTCCGATAGCCTCCATCATGCGTTCGACCAACCAGCTATACCACAGATGCATCGTGTGCCAGCCCTTGTCGTCTGGGCAGGATGGAGTTACCCAGCGATTTTTCGGGGAGCCGATTAACCCTTTTGTGTCTGTGCCACGCTACAGAAATGAGCCGGCTGGGCATGCAGGGAGAGGAGCTCCGCGCGCGAGAGAGGCAGGCTCTCCATCCAGCAAGTGTGAAAAGGACTTGGCCTCTCCTCCGCTGGGATCCGCCACCTGTTGCGTTATTAGGAAGAGCTAGGCTGCCCAGGCACATCGTCCGACACAATCCCGGCCCTAAAGCGCTGCCTATCTAAGTCGACAAGACTGACCCAGGGTGGGAGAAAGAAGGGATCATTCTGCCTATTTTACATATGGGGAAACTGAGGCACGGCAGGATTACGGGGGCCAGATTTTGAAAAGATCTCGGCACCTATTTAGGCACCAGAATAATGGGGCAACTTTTAATAAACCCGGCGTACCGAGCGCTACCCGAGGGCCTCCAGGGCAGAGCTGGCAACCAACCCCAGATCGCCTGAGTCTCAGCCCCGTGCCTTCACCGTCAAGCCCCCCTCTCTCTGCTCTGTGTTTTGTGTACACACGTGACAGGCTTGTCCCGCCTGTGGGAGCTCCTGGCGCAGACGTGGCCCCGGTGACCTCACCACCGGCTAGCCCTGCTCCAGCAGTGCAAACACCAGCTCCCGTCTACACGAACACTCTGACTGTTGCTGTTGCCGGCGCCGCTGCTCCGGCGGTAGCAGCAGCGGGTGATTTTAGGGCTGAGGGTTTGGAGGAGTATCAGTCTGTATGTTTGTCAGCGCCACCTCCTCTGACAGCCTCCATCCTGTGGCAAGTAAATAACATAATTAATAAAAGATTAGGAAGAAATGTGGCACATTAAATATTGAACCTCGTGGCTGCCTGTGTGCGGAGGGCCAGGTACAGCTGGCTCCTGCAATATTGAAGGGTTGGCTCTTCCCCGTCCCCTCCCGCCAAAAGGGGGAACTCTCCAGACGCGCAGGCCGGCGCGGGGGGCCGCTCGAACAAGGGCGGATGAACCGAGAGGGGAGCCGAAATCGGTGGAGCTCGGCTCTGCCTTTCAAAGAAACGGGAGTTTGGGCCAGCGCGGGGGTGCCCCGTGGGGGCGCATGGGGCTGGTGGGTGAGACACAGGCATCGGTGAGGGAGAAAAAACTCAGGCCTGCTCCAGCTGGGAACCCAGCCACTCTCCACAGCCAGGAGCTCGCGCTGCCTTTGTGGCTGGCAGCAGAGCCAGGAACCTCAGCTCCTGTGTGCCCTGGGAAGGACCTCGGCCCTTTTCCAGAGCCAGGAGCCGTCACCGAAGGGGGGCAGGCAGCTTGTCTCTCCTGGGTGCATAGCCACCCAGCCAGCGCCCACGGCTGGCAATATCTGCCCTTGCCAGGCCTGGGAACCACATGCCCTCATCATAGCTGAGGCTGGGCACTTCTCCTTTCTGGGACCTCTGCTGTCCGTGGCTAACAACTTCCCTTCACGGTGTAGCCACGCACCTAGGGCGCGGCCGTGGCCTGGCCAGAGCGATGGATGGGGTGCCACAGCAGGTCTCTTCCAGCTCTAATGTTAAGGAGCTCTGATTAGGAGCGGAAATGTCTAGTGGGCAGAGGAGCGGGCTAGGAGCCAGGATGCCTGGGTTCTAGGCCCAGCTCTGGGAGGGAAGCAGTATCCAGTGGTTAGAGCATGGGGGTTGTTCTGAGCGCTGCCCCTCGCTCACTGCTGTGCGTCTTGGGACAATCTCTTTGCCTCGGTTTCCCCTCCTGCGACACAGCGAGAGCAATCCGTCCCTGCCTCCCAGGGGTGCGGCAACGCTTAATTGATGTGAGTGCTCCCCTGCCGAAGGGCTTTAAGGAACAGGGAAGTTTTGTTATTCCAGGAGCTGAGACTGGGGATGGGAGGGAGGGAGGGGAGTGGCAGGGCTTTGACAGCTCCATGCATTTCAGGATCGTCCCTGCTCTCGAGCCCTGAACACAGTTTTAATTGGACAGCAATCCCCAAGAAATCAGCGGTCGGTTAGCAGTGGCAGTAAAAGGTTTGTTGCCTGATGCCAAGCCAAGTGTGGTTAATACCCTGAAATCCTGGGAATTTATGGCGGTCAGGAGCGGTTGGTGGGGCGGTGTCGATGCCACACCCCCTGCGCTCGCTGTCTTTACAGTAGCCACTTTCCTAATTGCAGCTTTTATGTTTACAGCGAAACATACAGAATGGATGAAATCATCCCTTGGAATCTTTTTGGCAAAAATCCTAGCACTTTGGGGTTTGTTTTTTTGGTTTTGTCTCGGCCCTCCCTCCCCCAGTCTTTCTTCTCAGGGGGGTGGGGAATAAAGGCCTGCTGAAATCCAGTGAATAACCACACATAGCATCTTCCATCAGTCGATCTGTCAGTGGGTCTATAGCATTATCTGCTGTTCACAGCTGGGGAAACTGAGTCACGGGACTCGCCAAAGGGGATGCAGCAAATTGGTGGCAGAGCCCAGAATAGGACCCAGGATTCCTGGTTCCTGAACTTATGATCTATCCACTGGTCCTTTCTTGGCTTGATGGGGTGAGATGAATCAGTCCCTGTGACTCAGTGGTTCTCAACCTTTTCCATGCTGGGATCCCCTTTCTGTCTGGACTGGCACTCGGTTCTATGCCCAACTCTGCCACTGAGCTGCTGGGTGACCTTGGGCAAGCCACTTCCCTGCTCTCTGCCTCAGTTTCCCCATTTGCAAAATGGGTATAATGATGCTAACCCCCTTTTGTAAAGCATGTTGAGACCGCCCGATGAAAAGCATGGTATACAAGCTAGCTACATTATCTAATCCAGGTTTCAGCAATATGGGAAGGGCAAGGTAGTGATTGGGGTGTTGCATAAAAATAAGGCTGCAAAGGACTAATGTATACAAGCCTTTAGCCGGCTCTCTGTATGTTACAGGAGGATTTCAGATTGTCTGTGTAGCGGAGTCCCAGGAATTACGTGAGACCTGGGGCTACCTCCTAACACGAACATCACAAAACAGGCACATTTCTATAGCCTCTTGCACTGCTAAGGGCCTCCCCCTACAATCATACTTCACAACTACAGACAGCCACACAAAAGCAGCCACTTCTGGGGTGGTGCGTGGCCATTGGCCCATAGCATGCCACACAATACTGGGAGGAAAGTATTAGAGAGGGGAGCCGTGTTAATCTGTATCCACAAAAACAACGAGGCGTCCGGTGGCACCTTAAAGACTAACAGATTTATTTGGGCATCAGCTTTCGTGGGTAAAAATCCCACTTCATCAGATGCCTCTGCCTTCAGATGCATCTGAAGAAGTGGGTTTTTTACCCGCAAAAGCTTATGGCCAAATAAATCTGTTAGTCTTTAAGGTGCCGCCGGATTTCTCGTTGTTTTTACTGGGAGGAAAGGACATTTGTTTATTGGGCTGGAGGGCGGGGGGCTGTTCTTATGATCCCAGCAACTTGGGGATCTTTAACATCCCTGCAGATGGGCCAAGACCTCAGCTCGCAAGGTGGGCTGCAGAGTGGAACTCGGGGCTGCGTTGACCCAGCCGCGGGTGGGGATTTTTAGGGTTCCAAGGAGCTGGATGCTCAGATCGCTCCCCAGAAAGGGGGTTCTGTCTTTGGGGCAGTTTGAGGGGAAGAGACAAAGATCCGCTGGTGTTTTGACTTTGCTTCTTTTCACTTTCCGGGGGTGAGGGGGGAGAGCCTAGCTCTGTTTGCTTCCCGCTCTCTGCGGTGGGCTCAGCCCAGCGGAGAGGCAGCTGGGATCTGTGTGTGTGTCGGCAGAGGCCCTATGGTGATGGAAGGTGCTGTGCTTAATGTTAAAGGGATGTGCTCCTCTCTGGAAAGCCTGATTCATGGCCAGCAGGAAAGCCTTGCTCAGTTAGATCAATGTGCTGTAATTATACCATCCAGCCACTTCGGGTGGGGACGCTGAGGAGGGAGCAAGGCCCACGTTACTTTGATTGACACGGCAGAGGGACTAGTCGCAGGAGCTTGTGGGCAATGTAGTTTGCAGCTGCCCTGCGCTTTGGGGATGCTGGAGCCAGCCTGGGGTTGGAAGATCGGGGAGTTAA
This sequence comes from Chelydra serpentina, assembly GCA_037349315.1. Classification (NCBI taxonomy): domain Eukaryota; kingdom Metazoa; phylum Chordata; order Testudines; family Chelydridae; genus Chelydra; species Chelydra serpentina. The sequence continues at coordinate 5,782,517 of JBAIAC010000107.1, read as the reverse complement.
TTTGTTTGCCAAGAGGGGGCGGAGCAGCTGGCTCAGGCCCAGAGCAAGGACAGCCCTGGCCACAAAGAACTGCCAGTCGGGGGCCAGCTAGGGAGGAGAAGGACCCTGTCAATAAATCAGAATCCCTCGCTCTTCTCAGCCGCCGATCTCCCATCACGTTCCAAAGGGGCTCAGGCGCCTTCTCCCCCTTTTACAGCTGGGCAAACTGAGGTGTGACCCAGCAGCTCTCAGTCTGTCCCCAAAAGGACACAGGCTCTATGGGCCTAGTTTGGGGGACAACACAGGGGTTATTGTCTCTCCCCCTCCCCCCCCCCCCCCCCCCGCAGCCGCTGAAATGCAAGCCTAGGGCAGGTGTAGAATTTGCTCCTCCACGAATGGCCCCATTGGCTTGACTGGAGCTTCTCCCTCCTCCCCAGATACAGGAGTCAAACTACGCCTATGACAGGCCCCCGCTGGGCTAGCGAGCGGCTGGTCCGCCGGCCCCCGCTGGGCTAGCGAGCGGCTGGTACGCTGGCCCTTAGCCCAAAGGCCAGGAAGCAGCGATCGATTCCCCTGGGTGTCTATCTAAGCAGCACGCTGCCCTCGGCAGTGACAGCGGCAGCATGACATTGAGCAGGGAAGGATGCTTGGAAATTGAGACCCCCCCACCCAGGAGCACGCCGGCCCCCGGCCTGTGCAACCTCCGACCTCCAACAAAAACTAACTCTGGGAGCTGCCCCTGCTGCAACTGTGCCTTGGCAAGGCAGGGCCCTGGAGCGGGGAGGAAGCAGAGAGGACTACAAATCCCAGCCTGCCCCGGGGCGGTTCCCTCCCCCACCCACCAGCTCACTCCTGTTTATCCTCCAGCGTCTCTCGCTCCTGATTAGCCTCCGAAGCCTTTGACATCAGAGACCCATGTGGGAACTGGCGGGGCCGATTGGCTGGCGCTCGCAGCCAATGGGAGGCGGGCCCCAGTAGCCGAGGCTGCAAAGCTGTTTAAGGTGGACCTAGGGGCTGGTTTTCTCACCAGCACCAAGGCTTGGGTGTAATAATGATAATAATTAATAATGATCCTGCGGGAGGGGGGGGCCCTTTTGGAGGATTCTGCTTCAGGCAGGAAAAGGCCTCCGTGGCCTGGCTTTGTGGGCGCCTGGAAAGCCAGGCTGCCTCGTGGCCTCCCGGCCTAATAACCAACCCCTGTCATTTGCGGGGACTCTCTCCTGTTGGAGTCACAGACACATGTAGGGAGAGACATCGCATCTCACGGCCGTTCCAGCAGGAGGCGCTGCAGGGAGTGCTATGGCTGAACGGCCGTTCACAGCCGGGCCGGGCTCAGTCCCCGCCAGCAGGAGGCCCGGGAGGGGAGGGTGCAGGAGAGGGGGGTGTGGGGAGCTTCCAAGTCCCTCTGGTGTATTTTATGGTTATATATTTATGCTGCCTTTATTGCTGTGCAAACAGCACGTGCGATTTCCAGGGCCCAGCGTCAAGCCATGGGCGAGCGGGAGGCTGCTGCGTAACGCCGGCAGACTGCTCTGCTGTCCAAAGGGCCAGGAAGAATGAAACCGGGCGGATGGACGCAGTGCGGGCTCCCAGAGGGCAGAGCGTATTAAGGTTGGCTTCATTTGGGGGGTGGGTGGCTTTTACACCCAGCCCCCTGCAGATCTGGGCCCACCTGTCTGAGGCACCGGCAGTGGGGCAGCATGGATCTCTGTGGGAGTGGAAGATGCCAATGGGGCCCTGTATGGAGGAAAGGCCTGGGGGCAGAGGAGGGGGAAGAGACTGTTGGGGCAAAGAGGAGGACAAGGGGGGTGGGCTGGGAGAGGTGGGTGTGTCTGGGGCGCGAGGGTGGGACAGTCAGCGAGTGGGGGGCTACACAGGAGTGGGGGGACATTTTTGGGGGCGGGTCCCCATCATTCTGGTTGAGGCAGCCCAGCCCCACACTTAAAGGGGGCCCACGCAGGGATATAGCAGAGCCAGCTTGGAGCTGAACGGCCAACAAGGAGGCCAACCCCTCTCTCCCCCCCCCCCCCAATCCGGGGTCCTGTCCTCAAAGGCCAAGCAAGCAGGAGACCGAGTGGGCCAGTCGGCTAGCAACCCACCCTCCCCCAGCCCAGCAGGCTGTGGGGGAGCCGCTAGGGAAGTGGGAGCAGCTGCTTCCCTTGGTTCAGTTTGCCTTCCCACCGTGGTGGGGGGAATCTCTCTCCCGGGCCTCGCTACCCTCTGACCCCTCTAGCGGGTGGGAAGCGTCTCTGGCACGGATCCCAGAGCCAGCGGGCAAAGCCCCTGGTGCCACCTCCTACCGAGAAAGGACCACCTTAAGGATCCGGTTCGACAGACTCCCCTGCTCTCCCTTTGCCTTGCCAGGAGGCAGTTTTCATTCTAGCCAGGGACCGCTATTGAAATCCGGCCAGATTTTCTACTGACCTTCTGTTCCTGCCTCTTTTTTTTTTGTGCTTTAAGACAGATTATATTTCCCCCCAGCCCCGTGTCCGATGGGGGGGCCGAGGCGACCCGGCCAAGCACGACCCGCCGGGGAGGAATTCTCTCTCCCCTTGTGCCCGACGGAAATGTTCTTCGCCCCGGCTGTGCCGTACCCACAACAATAAATAATTGTATTTCAAAATAAAAAAAAGGAAGATTCCCGTATCCGTCCGTCCCTCCCGGAGACCGGATTCCTTCGCCCTCTTGTTCTCCGGGTGACCAGCGGCTGTTGGCGAAGTTAACGAAGAAGCCAGGGTGGGGAGGTTAAAGAGGGTGTTCTCCCTCCTCCGGTGGGCATCAAGTTTGGGCAAGTCCCCCAGGATGTACCCACAAGGACGGCACCCTGTAAGTATCATCCTGGGCTCCGGGTGTGCCGGCTGGGCTGGGAGTGAGGCAATGGGTTGGATTTTGGAATAAGGGGGGAGGCCGTGAGCTAAGGGAGAGGATTGGGGTTGCAAGGTGGGTCAGGGCAGTGCGTTGGTGATGGGGCGGGCTGGGCTGGGCTGGCCGCAGCGTTGTTGTTACTGATCCACTCTAGACTCCGCTTCAGTCTGGGCAGCCCTTCAAGTTCTCGATTTTGGAAATCTGCGACCGGATTAAGGAAGAATTCCAGTTCCTGCAGGCTCAGTATCACAGGTGAGGGGCAGGGCGTGTGGGGAGGGGCGGGCGTGGGGGAGGGGGTCACGGGGAAGGGACCGTCCCGGGGTCAGGTGGGAGATGCAGATAGACACGTGTCTAGGATCACAGGGAAAAGAGGGATGGGGCTGGGAGAGTGGTGCCCGGGGTCCCAGGTACGGCAGGAGTTCGAGGCCGGGCACACACAAATCAGAGGGGGAGCTCCGAGGGGTCTTGGGGTCACAGATCAGGGAGAGGGAGCCGGGGGGTGGGTGGGACACAGGCCGTTCTGGGGATACAAGGAGACGGAGGGATGTCAGGAGAGCGCCAGAGCTGTGCTCAGGGTCACAGGCAAAGTGGGAGGAAGCAGGTTCCTTTTCTCAAGCCAGGGCCAGGCCTCGCGGGACTCGGTGTTACCGGCGCGTAGTGCAGGGGGACAGCGATGGGAGAGGAGCTCCGGGCAGTGGGGCTGGGCCCGGGGCCAGAGTTATATCCTTCCAAGACGCTGACCGGCTGGTGGAACCCCGCCGGGGCCGTGCGTGGCCCGGAGCGATGGCACCCGACTCCCGCTGCAGGAGTGGCCCCTTCCCCCGCGGCGGGGCTGGGTGGGAGGTGTGCAGGGTGGCTCCTTCAGCCAGTTCCCCTGGGGGTGGAGGTGGATCCAGGGTTGCAAATGAAGACGGTTTCCCCTTGCAGCCTGAAGCTGGAATGTGAGAAGCTGGCGAGCGAGAAGACCGAGATGCAGAGACATTATGTCATGGTAAGAGACCCTCCACCTGCCCCTGCGAACCAGCAGGGGCCTCTTGACCCCCCCCCCCCTCACCAGGGCCCCATAATCATCCTACTGGGGCAGATCAACAAGCCATTCAGCCTGAGAGCTGGCCTCCAAGGGCCGCCACTCCTAGCTGGATGATGTTGCGCTAACCTGCCTATGGGTGCTCTCCTGGGGGAGGGGGGGGGAGGGCACTGGTCAGGAAGGAGTTAACATCTATTCCTAGCAACGGTTGGTTCCTGCCGCGCCGTCTGCTGCCGCTGCCATGATGCTGTTAGATGCTGGGAACGATGCCATGTTTTCATTTGGCCTCATAACTATTAATGTCCAGCCCTTCCAGGTGGAGAGGGGGTGGCTGGAAGCAAAAACCCGACCCAAACCGAACCCCGGGGTCGTTTCGTAAAACCCCTTCCAAAGTACTGCCGGAGGATGGACTCTGACGGGGGGGCCTCTTGAAACGGCCATCGCGGGGTTAATCAGAATTGCTACTTGCCACTGCCCATAATTCCAGCAAATTATAGGCCTCTGGCTGGATTCATCTCCAGCAAATCGGCCCGGTGGGGTTAGCGCTGAGGTTGGAAATGGGATAGGGACCCAGGAATTGACACGGTGAATTAAACCCTGGGTCTGATTCTATCCCAATAGCTTGTCTCTGACGTTACCGGCTGCTTCAGAGGAAGGTGCAAGAAACCCCTCAGTAGGCAGTTATGGGACGAGCTGCCTCCAGGGAAAACTTCCTCCTGACCCCAGTAGCTAGGGGTTGTGCATGCCCTGAAGCATGAGGGTTTATTTCCCTTCCAGAACGCTCACTGATTCTTTAATCTTTACTGTTGTCGCTCTGGCTGTCCCTGTTCATACAAATATAGGGTCCCTGTTCAAATCCTGCCGTGTTCTCAGCCTCAGCGACTTCTTGTGCCAAGCGACAAAGAGTCCTGTGGCACCTTATAGACTAACAGACGTATTGGAGCATAAGCTTTCGTGGGTGAATACCCACTTCAACGGATGCGTCTGTTAGTCTATAAGGTGCCACACCCCTCTGATTCTTGTGACAAGGAGTTCCGCAGGCTAAATGGAGCTTTTTTTTGGAGAAAAAAATCACTTCCTGTGATCAGTTTTGAATTTTCCACCTTTATTGACTGCTCATTCATCCGGGTATTATGACAACAGGTCGAATCAAAAATTTCGAGCTCCCTTCTTTAAACCATAGTGTACCTTCTCCAGGTCACCATCCTGAACTCATGCTAGGTTGTAAGTGACTGAAACAGCATTTCCATTCGTCTGTTTCTGGTGATACCAGTTTGGTGGGTCTCAGTCCAGTCCCTGGTGGACAAGTCCCCCTCCCACCATCACAAAAAACCATTGTTGCCATTGGTGCTCATTGCCAGAGGGAGTATAGCGCAATGGTTAGAGCTGGAGCCAGCGAAGTCAGCCCCTTAATCTCTGGGTGGCCCAGAGACTCAGAGTCCAGCTCTCAGTGGTGATTAGCTGTGGCAGGCGCTTCAGAGTTGGCCTGGATTAGATTGGGTTGTGGAGATTTAATTTGCCCTGCTACTGCCCTGGTGGCTACACACAGGCCTTCAATCTCCAGGGCTGGTGACTCATCCCCCTGTCATTGTTTTCGTCCTCCCTGCTTAGCTGAATCCTTGTCCTGTGGCCCCTCCCTCATCTATGGGGGCGGGCCTTCTGTGGGCTCCTCCCACCTTCCCAGAACTGAGAGAAGCCAGCACCTATCCCCCATCTGTCTCTCAGTCAATAAATCTGGGCCTGACCCTGGGGAAAGCAAAACCCATCTCTGTAATTGACTGCTGATGGAGTTACACCCGACCAGTTAGGCCAGGGTGGGAGCCATGTGGAATAGCTACCCCAAGACCTGCTGGTAACTGGTTCGTTCTCTGGTGGTGAACGGGGAGTCCTCTTCTAACCAGCTGTGTTCTGCTTTGCTTTCAGTACTACGAAATGTCCTATGGGCTGAACATTGAAATGCACAAGCAGGTGAGTGAGGTGGGCTCTGGATTATCTGGGGAGAATTGGAGGATATAGGAGCAACCTCCCCTCCCCCACTATGGGTGCTCAGCATCTCTGGGAACTGTTCCCCACCCCAACCCTTGCTATCTCCGACGCAGACCGTTTTGTGTCTTTGTCTGGGGCTGGATCTGAACGGGGAGCTTCCCAGCACTTCTGGTTTAGACCCGGGACTGGGAGAATTTGCTTAATCCCATGGGAATGCAGCCTGGTGATTGGAAACGGAGGTTCACTTGGGGGCTGGTCCTCTGGTCTGCTCAGGGACTTGAACTCAATAGGCAGCCAGGTGAGGAGACCGGTGCAAGGCATTCCCAAGGCACCGTTAGCCAGCCAGCCACATGCCCGATTCAGTGTGTAAGCTCATGCCAGACCATGGACCCATTCACCGGTGCCCTGTATGTAGACTTGGAAGGGTTCACTTTGTATTGGTAAATGTCGGTAAACGTTAATTTCACCGTGCACACGCACAAACCAGGGGAAATTTTTCCATCGGGGATCATCTAAATCTACAGATGGGCAAAGTACGAACAATTCTGCCTGAGAACGTTTAAGGCTATTTCCTTTGTGGATTTTGACATGTGGTGTTGACCGTTTGTGTTTTAATGGTTCTAAAGTTTTAACTTTCTGGACCTCGCCATCTACTGTCATTAAATAATTATTGTCTGATGCCTCCCCCCACCCCAGTTTCCTGCAACTGTGAACATTTAAATGGATAAAAACGGGGAGGGGCGATGCTTAAAACCCCTAATTTTGTGCAACTGTGAAAATTGTAATCGATAACAATTGAAAAATGCTTTAAAATACACATGGCAGAACCTCTGGGGATTATTATGAATTATGTTTGGTACAGTAGCGCCTCGGGACCAATGGAGGATGGAGCCTTGTTGTGCTGGGTGCTGTACAAACCCAGCGTAAGATACTGTCCTTACCCTGAAACGCTTGCAATCTAGATAAGACAGACCTAGGGGAAAGGATCGAAGACCTAAGCAGAATGATCAATGCGATGGCTGCAAATAGCATGGTAGAGCCACGGTTTTTCTTTCGTTTAATAATGTTTGGGTGGGTTTAGTGAGGAGGGGATCAGCTAAAATGGAAAGACAAGGGGAAGAGGGAGGCTGAGAAGGAGAAAGGTGTGAGGGGCAGGTGTGGAACCAGGCTCAGGCGTAGACTGTACGCTGGTGGTTATCTGTGCGGTTAGGTAAAGAACCTAGAGATTGGCTGGTAGGTCTGTGCTTGCTGCCTTTGGGTCTCAGCCAATCTGAGCGGGGCTAAGGGTCAGATTTGTTAAGGTACTTTGACATCTAAAGCCATTGATTTCAGGGCGTTTCTGAAAATCCTACTAGGTGCCTATTTTCATCTGTAGGCACCAAAAGACCTTTTAAAAATCTGGCCCGCGGTCCACTAATTAGGCCCCGGCACAGTGGGTATTAGCACCACCGTGCTTTTAGGCGGATGGTTTAACTGGCACCTCCGTTAGAGAGAAAGCTGGGGGTGAACAGCAGGGAGCTGGAGAGAAGGCCTACAGGAACTGAAAATCAAATGGATCTTTTTTTTTTTCCTTCCCTTCCCAAAGACGCTGGAGTGTTTTTCACCATCCCAGTCTCCTTTTGTTCCAGCTGTAATTTGCTTTCCTCTTCAGATTTATCAATCTAGTCATCGCAGGGCTCTCTGCCAGGGAAATTAGTTTGGAACGGTGCCTGACAAAGTGGCAAGTCGACTGCCATATTTCTCCAGCTGGCTCAGCCCTCCAAGTTTGCTCCTTTTGTTAGCAGGGTGGTGCGTGAGAGTCGCTTTCATTCTCAGCTTCCTAATTTACTCCAAACTCTGATGGGATCCCGAGATCCAGCAGGAGCCCCGGGAGCTGAACGAGAACAAACCATATTTGTTTGTTTTACCAGGCAACGAAGATACAGCGAGATGGAAAGGAGTGTTGCCAAGTGGTTAGAACAAAGGAGCCTGGGAACAAGGACTCCTGGGTTCTAATCCCAATTCTGGGACTGCACATGGGACAGTGTTAGATCCTGGGAGTGGGTCTCAGGACTCCTGGGTTCTACTCCCAGCTCTGAATGTGTGTGTGGTCTAGTGTTAAGAGCAGCAGACTGGGTCTGCGGACACCTGGGTTCTAGGCTCTAGCTGCAGGTGGAAGTAGGCTCTAGTGGTTAGAGCAGGGAGCAGGTGAGGAGCGGTGGTGCGTTTATTTCCATTGGACTGAATTAACCCCTTCTGGTTTCTGGTTACTGCATCTCAGATGCTCTGTCACTCGCTGGGTGGGGTTGCCTGTGCTGTGTGCCCCCCTGGCTGTGACTGGGAATTGCCGGGGCTGTGTTACTTAGGGGGCCCGGTAGATTTCCTTTGTTCTTCGCTGGGCTTTTTATTAGCGCTCGCCATCTCTCTGCACCTCTGTCGGAGAGTCCTAGAAATCTGAGATGGAAAAATATAGCAGACCGGCTCGTCTGTGTCCCCAGGCGAGTGCCAAGGTGGATTTGCTGCGCGAGGCATGTGGTTTAAATGTTATCGAGCTCTGAGGCTTTTACTGCTTCCCTCGGGAAACTGTTCTCTTGCAGGAGGCAGCGTATCCGACGGCTGGGAGGCAGGAGACCTGGGTTCTACCCCTTTCCCTGCTCCTGACTCCCTTTGAGGCTGGGCAAGTAACTGCCCCTTGCGATGCCTCCGTTTCCTCCTCTGTAAAACAGACGAGTATGGTGTCCCCTCTCCATAAAGGGCTCTGAGATCAGTACACGGAAAAGCTGAAGGGCTAAGTGTGATCATGCGTCTAAATAAATACCAGCAGGGCACAAATCGTGTCTAGGCAGCCCATCCGCCCCGGCAGTTTAGAGAGATTCCGTGGGTGGCGGGTGATGGATCAAGCCCAGTGCAGGGGGTGGGGCAGTTTTTTATATCCCTCGCTACAGCCCTGTAGGGAAGAGCCCCCAACCCCCCAAGCAGCCTGCCAGAAAGGGCTCAGGGAGGGAATCCGCGTCGGGTGGATGAACTCCTTTTGCCTTATTTTGAACCCACTCGAACTCACTGTGGGCTGGAAAGTTTGACGCTGTTGGTATCGCGTTCCCTTTGGCAGAAACATCATTCAGAGGCGCCCGTCCTCTCTAGGGCGGTCCTTCTGCTCCGGCCATGTGCCAGCTGAGCTGCGGGGCTCTGTGCCCGGTGCCGAGCACGGCCTGTGGCTAGGAAGGGTTTTTCTGTTGACTCGGCCATGAAAGAAAAGGCAGGTGGTAGGTGAGCGAGGGGAGCCTCGTGGCTAAGGCGCCGGCCTGGGCTCAGGAGATCAAAGTTAAATCCTGTCTTGTAAGGTACTTAGTTTCTCTCTGTGTGTCTCCCCATCTGTGCAAGGGAGATCGTAAGGCGCCCCTCCTCCGAGGGGGTGTCGTGAACTCGGTGTCTGGGCAGTGGGGCTAGGGGGCAGACGAGAGACCCCCTAGGAAGAGTTCTGGGTGAATATCGACTCCTTTCACAAACCCCGGAAAACGGGTTGGTCAAGCACCCAGCCCCTGTACCAATGGGCAAAAGGCACAGGGTCTGTGCCTGGCAGGATTGGTGGAGCCCGTGAAATCCAGTGAGGTGGGTCAGTGCATGTAATGCCCTGCAAAGTCCCCACCAGGACCCCGGAGCAGTGATCCCTAGAGAATCCATCCTGGTTGTTCCACCGAGCCCCGCTGCAGGCTGGGACAGGAGTTTGGGAGCTTAGCCGACGCGCAGGCTATCCACACAGCTCCCAGCCCCGTGCCTTCCTATGGAGCCTGGGCAGGGGATTGCGGGGGGCTTGATTTCAAGAGCCCCCCGTTCTTCTGAGCAGCGCCAGTGCCTGGCATGATGAGCTGCCTTTTCCCTTTCAGGCGGAGATCGTGAAGAGGCTGAGTGCCATCTGTGCCCAGATCGTGCCGTTCCTGACGCAGGAGGTAAGAGGGGGTGCCCCAGGCTGCTTGGGGGCTGGGTCGAGTCGGGGAGCTGTGGGGGAGGAGGACACTAGGAGGCGCTAGGGGAGGAGGACACTAGGTCGCATAAATACTGGGATAAATAGTTGTGTTGTAGAAGAGCGAGATCCCAGGAGGGTGAGCGCCTCTTGGGGTGTCCCTTTGGGAGGGTCCCCTGGACTATAACCCGGGATGGGGGCAGCTCTGCACGGCCCCCAGCCCGCCTCATCCCCCAGAGACTCCGTTGTCTTTTCGATGGGGCGGGAGCTCACGCCCGGCCGTGCCTTCCTTCCCCAGCACCAGCAGCAGGTGCTGCAAGCCGTGGAGCGGGCCAAGCAGGTGACCATGGGGGAACTGAACAGCATCATTGGGGTGAGTAGCCCAGCGACGGCGGGGGAGGGAAAGGGAGTTCTGAGCAGGGAAGGGGGCTTCCTGGGAAGGGCGTCTCCTAGCAATCCCCCGCAGCCTGGGCTCTTTCTCCTTCAGCAGCAGCAGCTCCAGCACCTCTCCCACCACGCGCCTCCCGTCCCGCTCACCCCGCACCCCTCGGGCATGCAGCCTTCCAGCCTGGCCGGCGCCTCGGGACTCCTGGCCCTGTCGGGGGCCCTGGTGGCCCAGTCTCAGCTCGCCGCGAAGGAGGACAGGGGGGCTCCGGACGCCGAGAATAACCGAGGTAAGGGACTTGGGACAGGGGGCAATTAACCCTTTGAAGCCTGAAAGAGCGGGCGTTTCCCATACAGTAAGAAGATATTTATACATTCAGAGAAACATGAACAGGTGGAAGTACCTATACCAACTGGAAGAGACTAATTAATTAAGAGAAACTATTATCAGCAGGGGGAAAAAAACTTTTGAAGTGATAATCAAGATGGCCCATTTCAGACAGTTGACACAAAGGCTCAGCCCAGCTTGTTCTCTGTGTCCACCTGCTCCCTGGGCAGAAATGGCCTTGCAACTGAATGAAACAGCTACCTCACACCCTACCATCCTTTCCAGCCTCTCTGTGGCTCTGGTCATGTGTGTCCCTCCTCTCTCTATCCTACATAGGCGTGTAGCTTACCCCTCTCTGCTCACGGCTTCCAGGGCTTGGCTCACCCCGGGTCATTCCAGCGCTGCACTTTGGCTGCACGTGCGCACACTAAGAGGGTAACTCTTGCCAGCCGCTCTCCGCTGACGCTCAGCATGGCGACGGGCATGGCATAGGAGCTGAGGCAGGCAGTGTCGTGTTAGTTTGGTATTTTCCACTTTCAGATAAAGATGCCTGTTGCCAATGCGTGTACCATTCCCCTGGGCCGGCAGTATGAAATTATAATGATCAAGAAGCCTGTCCTCTAAAGTCCTTGCTGCCAACCCCAAATGTTCAACACTCATGAGTCAGTAGATGGTGTCTAAAAAGCATGTTGGGTTCCATGTCTTTTTTCCCTTCCGCATTCACGTGACTCCCGGAGCTGGGGCTTTAAGAAAAACACCAACATATTGCAAGACTCAAGAGTTAGTAACAGTGTAATAAATTTGGAACAAATGTCCTCTGTTCCAGTGAATTATACGGTGCTGTCTTGCATGGAGTGGTGGGACAATAATAGATTGTCCTTCTCTGATACCTTTGTATTAGAGCTGGATGGGAATTTTTTGCTCGGAAAATGCCAATTTGCTGAAGATGGAATTTCTGGGCAAAACAAGAGAGACTGACTCCGGAGACCAGTGGTTAGAGCTGTGAGGGACCCAGGTTCAAGTCCTTGCTCTGAATCAGACAATGCAGGGATTTGAGCCTGGGTGTCTTGCAGTCCTGGTGAGTGCACTAGGTTATTATGGGATGGAGAGAATCAATTTCCCCCCCCCCTCTCTTCTTGCATATGCGTGCTTGTGCTCACTTTCTCTCTCTTCTCATAAAAAAATGTAGACGGGTCTCAGTTGTGTTCTGATAACAGAGCGAAACCAATGGTTGAAACATCAACGTTTTTTCAAGAAATGGAGTTATTTTCCAACCAGCCCTACTTTTTATACCAGGATCACCAAATGCTTGATAGCCCCTTAATTACTATCTTAATAATCATTAAATCAGCTAAAGGCTAATGTTAATGTCAGCCACTGTGGGTCATCATAGTATTTAGCTCTATAGCGCTTCTTATCCATAGATCTCAAAGCACTTTGCGACCGAGGTCTCACTATCCCCATTTTACATATGGGGAAACTGAGGCATTGGGTAGTGAAGTGCATTGCCCAGAGTCACCTGGCACCCTTGTAGAAGAGCCAGAAATAAAACCCAGGGCTCCTGGGTTGCACACCGGTGCTCTATCCACTAGGCCATGCTGCCTTCCAGTGGGGGCATTGTATGTTAAACGTAGGTTGTGGTTAAGAGGAGTGTGATCTGAGCCCCGAGGGTGCTAGAAATGTTGTTGTTGTGATTTATTTAAAGGAAGCAAAAAGGATGATTCAATCATTTGTTTTGTTTCTTTACACACATGGGTCCCAATGTAATGTTAGCAACCCAAACACAACAGCACTAGCCTGGTTTATGAGACGCCAGAAGCGAAACGGACCCGTCTAAGGCCCCTGCTAAATTGCCAACAAAACCTAGATTGCAAACTCTTTTTTGTCTTTTCAACAAGCGCTTGCATTGCTTCGGACGGTCCCTGATGGAGAACCCTCCGGTGCCAGGGTTATATAACTCAGAACAAAAATGATGAAAGGGAAACTACGTTTTTAATATTATTAAAAGCAAAACTAGATCATTTTAAGTGGCATGAGTAGCACCAGCAATCAGGAGTGAGCGTGTGTGTGTGTGAGCGTGTGTATACACCCCTCGCCCCTCTGCACCTATAGGTGCCCGCTTTTAAGTTTGACGGTGTCTCTTTAAGGGTGCCCCCCCCCCAAGAAAAGACAACAGTTGGAAGAGGAGAAAAGCTGGCTTTGCTCTTTCTTGCTTAACCCTTTGAGAACCAGACAGGTAGGCTGATGGATGCTTGTCCTGTGCACTGCTGGGCTAGACGCAGGAGACAGCAGGTATCCTCCTATGGGCTGTGTTGTGTTGGATTACATGGTCGCCTTTGCCCTTAAAAACCCGTGCGATGCTCCATACATCCAAGGGGTAATCCTAGTATCTCAAGGGTGAATTAGTCAAGAACTGGTCTGATTAAATCCATCCTGCCTTATGAGATTGTAATCCCCACCCCCACCCTTTTGTGCTGACCAGTGAGTCCTGGAGCGGTTAAATATGTTCACATTCCCCCATCTCTTGATTTCCGTCTGCTTCATCCCTGAGCATCTGTCCTCCTGCCAGAGAAGATTGGGACTCTGCTGGGAGAACCCATTTATCCTCTCCAAATGCTGATGCGATCATTACCCACCGGGATCTTTGGGGAGCAGGGAGCGCTGTACAGACAACCTCATGCTGAAATTTGCAGTCAGACCCCTGGTGATCTGGGCTCATTTGAGGAGATGGTGTTTGTGTCGCATGCGTTGCATGCAAAAGAGGCCTGGTCAAAGCGTTTGAAGAGGGAAAGCACCCACAGGGCCTGTGGGTATGGGGATGCACCTGGCTTTTTTCTACAATTGTGTCCAGAGATCAGTTAGCCTGTTTCCCTTTAACCAAGGTATTGTGTGTCTGCCTCCTGCACCCAACCTCCGTTTCCTCCCGCCCCCGATCCGAGTATCCTCAAACTTTGGGGCAGTTCAGACCCTCCCCTGGTAGCGTACGCGTTCTGACGCTAACGGTCGCGCTGATAGCGGAGGAAGGATGGTCTAGGGCAGTGGTTCTCAACTGGGGGGTTCGCGTACCCCTAGGTGGACGCAGCGGTCTTCCAGGGGGTATTCGCTTAGTTTTACAACAGGCTACATAAAAAGCAGTAGCGAAGTCGGGACAAACCAAAATTGCCTACGGCCAATGACGTGGTTATACTGATCTGTGTGCTGTACACTGAAATGTACGTACAATATTTATATTTTATTTTATAATGATAGGGTCAAAAGGAGAAAGTGAGCCATTGTTCAGTAGCAGGGTGCTGTGACGCTTTTGTACTTTTATGTCTGATTTTGTGAGCAAGTAATTTTGAAGTGAGGTGGAACTTGGGAGTACGCGAGACAAAGCAGGCTCCGGAAAGGGGCACAGTAGTCTGGAAAAGCGGAGAGCCACTGGGCTCGGGGAGAGGGCTCTAGGCTGGGACTCGGGAGACGTGCTTTCACTTTTTGGCTCACCCGCAGATTTGCTGTGGGACCGTGGGCAAGCCACTTCATCTACTCTGTGCCTCAGTTCTCCATCTGTAAAATGGGAGTAGTGTCTCTATTGTGTCTTTTGAGCTTTACCCAGCGAGACCAATACAAAGACACCACACAGGCACGCCTGGGCTCCAAATAACCGTGTTCTCTGGCCAGACATGGACAAGGCCTTGCTGCTCTGGCTGGGCTCTGGCAGCTTCTAAAACACAGAACACGGTGAGCACCACTAGAGGGCTCACAAACTATTCAAAGGGATAGCACCCAATTTCTTTACACTGCACTCTCCCTATCTCACTTGGGTATTCGAGTGCAGTCCGTTATTGATTGTGAAGTGCTATAATACACGCCGAGGAGACCCAAAGAACCACCCTGAAAGAAAGTAGCAAATCCAGGCTACATGGAGATTTTGCACAGTCACAAGTACAAGCAACATCAGCCCTGCAGCCCAGGCCAAGGATCAGGGGCTCACGCTGTCCTCCACCAGAGAAAATTTGCTATTGTTTTACATGGACTGTTGCACTTATGGTACAAGCTGCTACATCACAACCCCAGGCTTTGGGGTTCTCTGAATTCCTGCTTGGGGGCTCTGCATCAGACTCAGATGGGTGTGTCTCAGACACTCTGACCTGTGATTACCTGGGGCGACCGGACCTAGTCCTCCCTCCAGGGTAACCCCTGATGCTGAAATGAAGCCCAGTGGGTGGAAGGATCTAGTTCCATTCCCAAGAGATCTGGACCAGCCATTCACTGGTGCAAGGAAGTGATTGTGCTCCCGTAGCTGGGTTGCCAGGAATGGTTCTGTCCAGCCTTTCCTGGCTGATTGAGTGAGTAATACAACCCAGATCAGACCCCTGCGGCTTGCGCTTGGCCACGTGACATCAGAACTAACCGAATCCCTTTGTTCTCCCTTTGTGTTTTCCCGATCTGGGGCTCTCTACGCACCCGTGTCTTCCTGCCATTCGGACCCCAGAGCGCACGCCAAGCCGGGTAAGCTATGCGACGGGGGTAAAACGGGGTGCATCCATTACACCCTTGTGTCCACTGAGGGGGTGTCTGGGAATTGGGGGGCCTCCCCTCCCCCATGGCTGTACAGTCTGCTCGAGCCAGCCCCCTAGGAAACAGGCATATCCTATGGGTCCTGACATCAGAAAGTGTTACCTTTGGTATCTCCTACTGTCCTCTTCACCCTACTTAAAAGCGCTACAAAAAGCACACAGGAAACCCATTCACCCGCCACTAAAATGCAGCCACCTCTGGGGTGGAACTATGGCGGCCATTTAACAGCGCCCCAGTAATGCCACACACCCGCTCGGGTTGGGAAGCAAAGGTGACGGATCCAGATGAAATCTGTGAGGAGTTCTAAGCAGAGTTTGGGGGTGGTGGGGGGAATCCATGATCAAGTCTGAGCTGAGAATGTGCCAGATCAAGGGGTTCCTTGCTGGGGGATAAAATAACCCCCTCGCTTTGACAGGTGTGCTGCTGTTGGGGGCGGGGGGTGGGGGGCGCTCAGCCTGACTTGGCCCATTTGCTCGCTCGCTGATGCAAGTGTCTAAAGGTCGGGCTCATCCCAAAATAGCCTCTTACGTCCTTTCCGGGGAGAGAGCTGTTCTGCCCCGCTCAGGCAGCGATCAGCTGCACCTCCCCATCCCTGTGCTGCCTTCTTCCAGCCTGGCTTGCAGATATACCACCGTCACCTGCGTGAGCAGGACCAGGGAAGGGGTGGCCTGGTGGTTACATTCCTCCACGCCACAAGCTGGGCCCAGCCACGCGTGGGTTTGTGCATGGCCCCCTGTGCCAAAGGGTCTCTGCAGTGCAGCCCTCCCTCGAGCACTCCAGTTAAAGCAGCAACCTTGCGTCCGTGCCTGGCACCAAACCCCCACTTAGCTCGTATCATAGAATCATAGAATCTCAGGGTTGGAAGGGACCTTAGTAGGTCATCTAGTCCAACCCCCTGTTCAAAGCAGGACCAATTTTTGCCCCAGATCCCCAAATGGCCCCCTCGAGGATTAAACTCACAACCCTGGGTTTAGCAGGCCAATGCTCAAACCACTGAGCTATCCCTCCCCCGGCATCCCTAGCTCTAGGCAGCCAAGGAGCGGGAAACTGAGGCACGGGGCAGGGAAGTGAATTGCCCAAGATCTAGCCAGGGCCGGGAATAGAACCCACGTGTCTTGAGCCCCCCAGTTCTAGGCTGGAACCACTCCTCCTGCCTTTAGAGCGCTCTCTCCATTTGGGTGTGCTCTGAGCGAGAGCCCAGAGAACGGGTCTCTCACCTGAGCCGTGTCCACCTGTGCAATCCAGGTGACTTGACAGTAACCTGGTGGGAGGAGGGGGAAGAGGAGGTGTGTTCTGATCTCCCCAAAAAGGCCTATTCAAATGTATTCCAGATTCATGCTACTCAGGCATTTGTCCTGGTGGAATAGGAGGCCAGGGAATGCTTCAGGGCAGAGGGAGCTCGCACGGACAGGGACTGGCGGTGCCTTTGTGTTAAATTGCTTTGTGGTTCAGCCTTTCTGGCCTGTAGTGAACGGTGGAGGCAGGGCAAGGAAGGGTTAAAGGTCTCGCTATGCCCCTCAAGCTGGCGAGTCATTTGCATCGATCCAGCATGAAGGATGGTCTTGTAATGTCTCCGAGGATGAGAAATGGCATGGGCTGGACCAGTGATGTGCTAGGCAGCCAGCGGGCGGCACAGGAAGAAAGAGGTGGTTACCGTGCCACAGCAGGTGGACTGATCCAAAAGGGGTCGATTCCAGATCCTTAGAGGAAGGTGTAAGCTCTTTGGGGGCACATACGCTCTGTGTTCGTACTGCACCTTGCACAGGGGGGTCCTGGGCCATGACTGGGACTCCCAGGCATTACTGCAGTATGTAAATGGGGTGGACTGGGGGAAATTCTGCCTGACCACAGCCACGGATCCGCTTGTGCCCTGAAGCCTGAGGATTGATGGCGCTGTGTCATTTTCATCTTGGCACGTTGTCACTGGAGAGGCCAGACAAGTGTCTAATCCTTGGAAGCTGTTTGCGTTCTCCTGCAGCCGGGAGGCCATGCTCACTGACTTTCTGCGGGGCAAACAGGTCACTTCTCCTGGTCCACGCTGAGCTTGCTAGGGGGAGATCTTTGCTCCGAACCAGTGCCAATTCGTGGGGTGGAGCAGGGGGGTGGGTGGGAGGAAATGACCAATCTGAGGCCCAAACTTTCCAGCCTGGCCACTGATTTTGTTTTCAGATCTAGGTGCCCAGCAGCCTGGCACCTCAGGCCCCAGGATGTCTCTGGGGCAGCACCCCCATGCACTCTAACATCAGTGCCCACTTTGAAACCCCTGCAGACCAGTATCCTCTCCGCCTAATCAGGTAGATTAGGTTCCCTGTAACACCAGTGTCAATCCAGTGTCACTCCAGATTATACACCAGCTCCACGGGGATCAGAATCGGGCCAGAGCAGGTGTGTGGGGGTGGGGGGAGGAGAGAGAGTTGACTGTATTATCATCAGAGGAAACCAAGAAGCATAGTAGCGGGGGATAAAGGGATTTTAAAACGCCCACGCGGGTTTTGTTACAATCAAATCTACACCAGGCCGGTGCCAGCGGGATGGGGGTGGTGCGATGGGGGAAGGGATGTGCGAGCTGATCCTCATACCCCCGCATCCCGTGTTCCAGCGGGGAAGGGGTTAAGGCGGGGCAGTGTAGAGTAAACAGTAGGCTGCTGATGGGGATTTTCCATTCCTGTCATGCCTCATTATCTCCCAAAGGGGCAGGGCTGCTTTCAAGTCCAGGGACTCAGGGAGGCTGCTGTTATTCGACTGTTGTTTTAATTTAGCCAAGGATACAAACAGCCCTGTTAGGGCTGGTCTGCAAAGAGACCACCGCGCTTCCTCCAGTGTGTGTGTGTGGGGGGGGGGGGGGGGAGGGCTTCTGCTCCCAGCTACCCCCCCACACCTTTCCTTCTGGAAAATGTTTATTTAAATAGGTCATTTACGAGGCCCACCTGCCACGCACAGATCTGTTTGCATGTGCCAGCTCCCAGCGGCTGGTATCTCTCCTTGAACTGACTCGCCCCCGCCCCATCCAGATGCACTGGCGGTGCCTGGCTGTGGAAAAGGCATGTGGCCTTGTTGGACTCAACTGGGTGGATTTGTTTTTATTTCTCCCTCTTCCTTCAGGGCAAGCACAAACCTCCTGCCAGCCCAGCTGTGGAATGATTTCCCGCGGGCTGAAGGAGTGACATGCTGGTGCCCAAAGGTGGCTGAGCCCCGGCGGGGAGAGATGTTTGTGTTTTTAAAGGAAGGCGTGCGGGGAGAAGGCAGATCTCAATCTGCACCGGGGCATGGGCTCCCGGCCAGCGCTAGCTGATTCTTGCCTGTGGGAGCTAAGGGCAGAATGTGAAACTGACAAAACT
Source organism: Chelydra serpentina (assembly GCA_037349315.1). NCBI lineage: Eukaryota > Metazoa > Chordata > Testudines > Chelydridae > Chelydra > Chelydra serpentina. Next base: position 5,764,110 of record JBAIAC010000107.1, on the reverse strand, counting down.
CAGCAGCTGTTTGGTGCCTTTTCTGGGAGATCTTTAAGTGCTTTATAAACATTCAGTGAATTCAGCCTCGTGGCCTTTCCCCCCCTTCTTGGGAGGCAAGGAAGGCTCATTATCCTGATTGTGCAGATGGGGAAACTGAGGTGCAGAGAAGCAGTTTGCCCGAGTGAGTCGGTGAGAGAGAACCCAAGAGTCCTGGCTCCCTGTTCCTGCTGCCCTAACTGCTCTACTTCACTTCCTCCTGGAGTGGGCAGCAGAACCCAGGGGTCATTACTCCCTGATCCATGCTTGATCCTTAGACAAAATTCCCCCTCTGTAAACCAGGAGTAGCACCTGTCTCCTAGTACCCGCTGCTGTAACCCATTAGACCCCACTCCCTTCCCAGAGACAGGAGACAGGACTCCGGGATTCTATTCCTAATACTCACTGGCGGCTCTAACCGCTAGGATAAAACCTGCCTCTGCCTTTGAATGTTTGGGGTGTGATTTTTGCACAGTGCCAATCTGAGAGTTTGTGGGCACGTCCAGGTAGGGGCCAAAGTCCCAGGGTGCTAGAAAGGCAGCTGGAGGGGGGAGGGCAGAGGGCATGGGTTGACCTCCCCTTTACATCCTGCTGCCAGGAGAGCAGATACGATGGGGATTTGGTGCCAAGCGACTTTCCCCGACTAGCGAGGGAGATCGGGTGAGCTGCCGCCTTGACGGGACCCAAAGTCTCCAGCCTGGCCGTTGAGGGGGCTCAGAGCCCAGAGGCCCGTGACGGGAACTCCCCACTCTGAGAAGAGCGAGGCCACACATGCTAAAGGCCAGCCGCAAAGCCGGCAGCCGCGTGCCCGGCCCCGGTCCCCTCGGCCTCCGGGGAGGAAGCTGTGGGAAATGGCTTGGCAGCTTCTGGGACTCTCCGCTGTCGCTGTGCATTCACTCTGGTCTCCTCTCGCTCCCCCCCCCCCCCCCCCCCGTGCAGAGCATTTCTGCCTCCCCTCCGGAGAGCCTGCAGGGTGAGGAGCGGCCGGGCGGCGCAGGGCTCAAGCGGAAACGGGAGGAGAAGGACCTGCCGGGACATTACGTGAGTGCAGCGGGCGACACCCGGATCCCTGCCGCTGGGAGGACGGACCGGGTATTGCTGGGGGCGGGGACGGTGCTCCTGGAGGTGGCAGAGGGCAAGGTCTGGGTTTACCATGCAGTGATGTCAAAGGCTGATCCCGCTCCTCTGGGGCCATTCGGAAGAACGGGTTAGACAAACCCCTGTCCGGGAGGATCGGTCCTGCCTCAGTGCAGGGGGCTGGACGTGATGATCACTCGAGGTCCCTTCCAGCCCTGCAGTTCTATGATTCAGTAGCAAACTCCAGCGGACCAATATCCCACTGCACCGGGCCGGGGGGCTGCCCATGTGTGAAGCTTGAGGCCTCCCTGAACCCCCAAAGGGCTATAAGAGAACCCCGGGGCGGGGCTTGTCAGCCTGGCGGTCATCCCCAGACTCTCCCATTAGGTCGCGTGGATCAGTGGATAATGCACTGGGCTGGGACTCGGGACCTGAGTTCTAGTCCTGCCTCTGCTGGGAGACCTTGGAGATGAGCAGCTGGGTGCCTCGCTGGGAGTTGCTCCAGAAGCATCTGGGGCAGGAACGGAGCAGGCCTGATTCTGTTCTTGCTTACGGGGTGTAAATTGGCCTCCCTGCCATTTAAGTCAGTGAGCTGGATTCTCTGCTGGGGTGATCTACACCCTGGGGCAGCTCTAGGCAAGGGGCAGGCAGGGGGCCTTGGACTGTGTCCAGAACAGAACCCCAGAGGGGGTCTGCTCCAGCCTCTCTCATTAGAGGTCACATAGGCAGGTGGCATGTTCACTGGATTGGGGTTCAGGAGACCAGCAATCTTTCCCCAGCTCTGCCACTGACCTGCTGAGTGACCTTGAATAAGTCACATTCCCTCCCCGTGCCTCAGTTTCCCCATCTGCCCTTTTTCTCTCTTGTCTAGTCAGACCGCAATCTTGCTGTCTCTCATTAGTTGCATGTACAGCACCTGGCGCAATGGAGCCCTGATCTCAGTTGAGAGCGTTGGGCTCTGTTCCAATACTACTAACAGTGATACACCTGCCCTGCCTGTTGTTTTTAATGTTGCCCAGATGCTATGGGATTTTTCTTCCAGATTCTGCAGGAGATTTGGGGGCGAAATCTGGGGGATGATGATGATAATGATGATGACTTTAAAAAAGAAAATTCAGTCCGGACCCTATGGGGATAGGAAATGACGACTCTGAGAAGCTTTTTAACTAAAAGGGACCTTTCAGCATTGCTTACTAGCTTTAAAGTGCTGCAGAAAAATATTTGAGAAAATACCTTAAAAGAGTATTCCACGGGGAGACCTTAAATCCAAGGAGTTTCTGGGTCTCTGCTCTGTCTGACACAGCCTTTGCTTGTGTGGGGTCTGATCCAAAGCCCGTTGAAATCACCACTTCCTTGGGCTTTGGGTCAGGGAGACAAGCCAAGAGAATGGATAGATAATAATAATCCTTAGGGTTTATCTAGTGTTTGCCATCCGTTAGCTTAAAACACTTTACAAAGGACATCAGTATCATTCTGCCCATTTTCCAGATGGGAATACTGAGGCACAAAGAGGCGAAGTAACTCGCCTATCTAGCAGGCCAGTGGCAGAGCTAGGTCTTCTGAGTCACAATCCAGTGCTTGAGCCACTAGGCAGCACTGCCTCTAAGATCTGTCCGGTGTTGGTATTTTGCTGTTTTAATTGTTCCTGGCTCTGTTTCTCCCCTCGGCAGGACAGTGACGGGGACAAGAGTGATTATAACCTAGTGGTGGATGAGGTGAGTGAGAAGTTTTTAATTAGATCTCTTAAGGCCTTGTCTAGACGCACAATTCATATTACTTTAACGGTCCTATTACAGCTGCAACCTAGGATTCAGTGCGAAGGTAATAGCTGGGCAGAAAGGGGAATGAATTATCTTGGGGAAAGGCAACTCTATTGGCTGTACTGATAAAACCATATCTGGAAACGTCTCTCCCTGAACCGAAATAATGATCCTGGTCTGAAATCTGTGTCTAGACCAGGCCCAAGATGGTAACTGAAGGTGACTCTGTTCGACAGAGTTGCCACCTCTGGTGATTTTATCACAAGTCTCGTGATATTTGGTGGGTTTTGGGAAGCCCCAGTTCTGGAAGTCGTCGTTTAAAAAAAACCCGAGTCAGTTTCTCGCCTTCCTGGCTGTGGAGAGAAGCTGGGAAACGTGACCTCGGAAAGGCAAATAGAAAGAACCCCAGAGCTGTTATCTTAAAAGAAAAAATCGCACTGGTCAGCCAGGCCCATGGGTTGGCAAGCTGCAGACGCCTGTCCCTGGGTGGAGACTCGACTGATTTGCAAACAGTCATTTTGTCTGTCTGGTTGATTGTATTGTAGCAAATCGGCAGGCGTCCCCCAGTTCTTCCCAGTCGCTACCCGGCTGCCCGGTGCGGCCAATTGGAAACCACCCAACGCATTAAAAGAGAGAGAGAGAGAGAGAGTTCATATGGCTTGCAAAATTCTCAGTGCATTCAAAAGCAGAGCCAAGTTTCTCCTGTCCTCCTAGGCTACATCTGCAAAAGCAGGTCTGGATCCCGCTCCACCACCTGGGTGACTCTGGAGCATCTCCATTCGGCTCGGCGGATGGACCCCGGTGCACCAGGGCCTGGCACGAGGAGAGCCCGCTCTGCCGCGCTGACCCTGCGCTGTGGGCACACGGTGGGCCCCGCTTCCCTCCTCTCTGAAGGCTCCGTCTGCTTTTCTCTTCCCCGCTGCAGGACCCGCCCTCTGAGCCCAGCAGCCCTGCCCGCGCACCCAGCGCTAAGCTCCCACCCGCCCGCAGGGACATGCCCGAGAGCCCAGCCTCCCTGGCCTCCAGCCGGAGCACCACGCCCCTCAAACCGAAGGACCAGAGCCTGGTAAGGAGATGGGCTGGCAGGCTGGAGAGAGGCTGTGGGATGAGGGGCATCGGCACCTGCCTCTGTATCCCAGGGTGTGGATCTGCGAGCGGCATGGATTCTCTGTCCCTGCTTAGAGGGCATGTCGCAGGCGATTCAGCCTGGAGGATGCACTGAGGGCTGCCCCTGCTTAAGCTCTGGATTGGGGAAGGGGATGCAGCCCCCCCCCCAATCCCCTCCCATGCTCCTTTCCCCCATCACACGGCAATTACTTGGGCTTCCCGGCTGGCCCTTACCCCCTCAAGCACTTAATGAGAGAGCGTCTCGCCACTCCTCTCCCCGCCATCCTATTGCTCCCTGCCCCCCCACATCCCTGCCCACCCCCACCATATCCCCCTGGCTCCCCCGTCCCTGCCAGACACCAGGAAAAACCCTGCTCCCTCCAGAGCAGGAGAATTGCATTGCGCTGCCCCCCAGCATCAGCCCCTGGCATGGTGCCCCCTACCCTGATGCAACTCATGTCCCCCACTGCTGGTTCCAAGACCTGGGCGGGGGGGGGTTATAGACCGGCACTGGGGTAAGAGGGATCATGCCAGGTGGAGAGGTGGCAGTGGGAGCTGGGGGGGGGGGGGGGAGGTTTACAACAGACCAGGGGTTACTCCTCCTAACAATCCTCTTCTGCCAGGATCCCTCCCTCCTTCTCCAGCACTGAGGGCCAGCCGGAAGCCTAGGAAACAATCCGGTCCCCAAAGGGTTAACCCTGCAGGCCACAGTACACTGGAGTCAAACCCAGGGTCTGTGTCCCCCCTGGACGTTCTCTGGCGCTCTAAGGGTTGACAGCAGCCGAGTGAGACAGAAGGGTTTGGGGTGCAGACAGTGTGGGGCTTTGCTGTGCTATCAGCAGGCAGCCTTGCCTAGTGGTTGCAGCTGGGTGGGCTCTGGGAGCCAGGACGCCTGGGTTCTAGTCCCAGCTCTGTTCTGACTCGCTGCACGTCCTTGGGCCAGGCGGTTCCCCGCCCCAGGCCTTGCCTCCTCCCTCCCGTACAGCGTGTCTAACGCGCCGTGGGAGCATGAGGAGGCCCTAATTAATGAGTGTGCATCAGGTGCTTGGAGATCTTTGGCGTGCTGATTAATGAATGAATAACGAATCACTGCTCTCGCTAGCGGGTCTCCCGCGCTGCCTGGCCAGGGGCGAGTGCCTTTGGAAGGGAGGTTAATACGCCGGTAACTGGAGCCTGGCTCTGCAGGTATTTTCCATCCGGCTGCCTGCAGAATTCCCCTGGGCTCCTCCGCGTGCGGTGCAATCTATCGATTTGCCCAGCATCCACCCGATTCTCGGATTGATACATCAGCGGGAGGGAAGCCTGGGGACGGAGGGTATTGATCGCGCTGTCATGCCCAGCCCAGCCAGCAAGCGGAGGAGCGAGAGGCACTTATAAGATCCAGCGGGAGCAATCTGTCAGCGGCAGGGGTTTGGGAGCCCTCATTAGGGCTGCTGGCGTTTCTCCCCGGGACAATCTGGTTAGAGCGGACGAAATGCCCTAAGTGATGGGAGGTTTGCGGGCTCCGCTAGGGTTGCTACCGGTCTCCACAAAATCCCAAGGCGAGCAAAAATGCACCAGGGTTTATCGGACACCACTTCAGTGAAACAGCGGGCAGGGTGGGGCGGCTGGTAGATGGGCCTCAGCCTGCAAAGGGGCTGCAGATTCTCTGTGCAAGTATTAAACGGAAGGGGGTGTTCTCTAGGGGGGTCAGAGCAGGGGGCTGGGAGTCAAGACTCCTGGCCTGTCTTCCCAGCTCTGGAAAGGAGTGGGGTCCAGTCCCAGTGGTTGAAGTAGCAAGAGGGGCTGGGAGCCAGGACTCCTAGGTTCTATACCAAATCTCTCTGTCAGTTTGGGTAAATTACGGCGCTGCTCTGTGCCTCAGTTTCCCCATGCAGTTTCATGACCGTGCAGGTAGCGCTCTAGGGGGGCCTTGGCTGGAGGGCTCTGGAGCAGGGCAGGGCAACATCTCCTTTCCATTGCAGAACGATGTCTCGGCCAACACTCCCACCTCCAAGTCCTCCAGCTCCTCTCCTCCACGGGACTCCCTAACACCCGGCCCCGGGCCAAGCTCGGCCTCCCATCTCCGGCAGCTCTCCTCCAAGCCGCCTGCCACGGACACCATCAGTGAGTCTCTCTAAGGCATCCGCGTCCTGCTGAGAAACTGCCTGGCCTCGTAACACAGCATGTGTGTGCGTGTGGGAGTGGGGGTCTGTGCATGTTAGCTGGTGCAGTTACCGATGTACAGGGCTCCGGGTCAGCAGTGGCTTTCCACCCATATCGCAGCCAATTTTATGGAAGCGCTTCTGCTGTGGTAATATGGTGTGTCGGTCAATTACACCAACAGGTCCAATGCAGCAAGGCGCTGAGAGCCTGCCGTGCGGTGCAAGGCCCTCCTTGCTTTTCAGGTTGGGGGCCATAGTATGGTTTGTGTCAACCTGTGGACCTCACTGCTGCAGGAATTCAGAGTGACAAATACTGGGTCTGGGTTTTGGAAAGGGTTCTGCATTGTTTCTGACTAATAATAGTTCTGGCTATACGTGTGAAAACAAGGGTGATCAAAGCACATGCTTCAAGACATTGGCTGATGGGCTCAGGAAGGAACTGGCAGAGGAAGGATGGTCTTGTGGGTACCGCACTGGACAGGGACTCAGGAGATCTGGATTCAGTTCCCAGCTCTGCCACAGATTCCCTGGGTGGCCTTGAGCAAGTCATTTAGGCCCAGATCCTCAAAGGCACCTAACTCCCATTGATTCAGGTGTCTAAATACCTTTGAGGATCTAGGCTTTACTCTCTCTGCACCTCAATACCCCATCTGTGAAAAAGAGATCGTTGGCTTTTCATCTCTTTCTACACGGTGCCTAGTTACAAAGGGTCCCTGCTATCGGGGGCGGTGGGACTCTAGGGCTATTTTGACACAATTATTTGCTCCTAATTTATTTTCCTCCCCACCACGGCGCATGTCGCTCTGTAGCCCAGGTGCCTTTGGGGAGTTTTCATCTCCTTCTGACGCATCAGATACTGGCCACTCCCAGAGATCAGGGCGCCGTGAGCCCAATGCTGGGTTTTTCTGGGGGTGCCGTGCGGGTGTGTACCCTGAGGCTACGTCTGCACCAGCCTGGGTTCGATGTACACATCCTAGTTCTGCTGGAGCGAGCGTCTAAAATAACAATGTCGCCGCAGCGGCTCGGGCTAGCTGCCCGAGTGAAACCCCGTCAGACGTACACGGTGGCTAACCTGAGCCGCTGCGGCGACATTGTTATTTTAGGAAGCAGGAAAGAGAGACAGAAGCAGACGGAAAACAAATAAACTTGTACACTGGATGCTCTTGTGCTAGGAGACAGGACAGACGCTCCCGATCTCTCTTCTCCGGACCATTCAGTATTTTCGAGACTCTATCCTGTGCCCTCTGTTCGTCTCCGCTCGCAGGTGATGCTCCCAGGCCGTTCAATCGCTCTTCCTGGGAGAGTTTTTCCAGGTCCTCCATCGTTTGGGGCTCTGGGCCCCCTCTAGTTCTGCAGTATCCCATTGGAGATAGGTTGGCCGGTACCGTGCACAGTAGCCAGAAGAAGCCACACCATTGATATATTACTCCCTTGAGTAAGCGGTGCAGGATTGGGCCCTACACTGTTATTGAGTTGGGTGCTCCACAGACAGCAAGAGACATGGTCCCTGCCCTGAAGATCTAGCTGTATAAATGGGGATCACTTGAAAGTCCTCAGGGGTGTGGTTCAATGTTAAAGGCTTAGGGGTGCCTTGGGCCAGCTCTGCCACTGCCTCTCTGGGTGATGCTGGGCAAGTTATTTTGCCGCTCGGTGCCTCGGTTTCCCCATCTGTAAATCGGGAGCGCTACCGACGTCAGAGGGGTTGCTGTGAACTGGTGTTTGGAGAGCGCTTTGCAGTCCTCCCGTGAGAGGAGCCGTAGAGCGTCATGGGGATTTCTGCTCATAGGAATGCCACCGGGCTGAAAGCTGGGTAGTGGGGGGAAAGGTTTGCTCAAGACTGGCAGGTTTCGAAGTGGAAACAGAGCAAGAATTTGAGAAACGAAGCCCTTGTCTGTGCTAGACAATGACTCCGACCAGGGGATGGATCTTGATGAGCTTCTGAGATAAATGCACTAGGATCAGCTTAGAACTCACTTGCGTTGATTTAGCTTAATTCAGTCTGAGCCCAGTTTACAGGGATTTCAGAGCCTCGGCATCAAGGAGTTGAAGTGGCTAGGGCCGCTGGCTTGGGACTCAGGACACCTGGGTTCTCTTCCTGGCTCTGCGGCTGATCCCCCTGGGTGACCTTGGGCAAGCCCCTCGCCTCTTCGTGCCTCGGTTTCCCCTTTGCCTTGGCTAAGACATCTGAGGCAGCAGCTGCCTCTCACTAGTCTCTGTTCTGCACTTGGCATAACAGGACCCCGATCTCAGCTGAGGCTTCATGGTGCTGCTGTGGTAGAAATATGAACTACTCACACGTTCCTGGCTTCCAGCCTTGGCTAGCAGAGCTGCCTCTTGGCGCTCAGGCATTTAGATCCACGGGTTCAATCCCCGCCGGCCATGACCCACCCTGGAGCGTTACGCCGCCATAACGCCTCTTCTCGAACCCCCAGCTCTGCGCAGCCCCCTGAGCGTGCCCAGCACCTACGCGGCGTCGTTCGGGATGGTGCCCCACGCCGCCATCAACGGCGAGCTCGCTGCCCCCAGCACCTACGTGAGCATCCACCTCTCTCCGCAAGTCAGCGGGACGGTGATGTACGGACGGTCCCCGCTGGTGAGTCGCAGACCGGCCGGGGCAGAGGCCAGCTCAACCCCAGCCGCCTCCTGCAAAGGCCCGTCTCCATTTCCCACCCCCCAAAATCCCATCCCACGCGTGGCAGCGGGGAAATCAGCAGGGAGCAGCTCAGTGCAGGGCATGGGCCAGTCAAATACTGGGGGGGGGGGCACCTTTCCAGCGAGGTGGCCCAGTGTGAGCTGGATTGTGGGTGTGTAATGACCCTTCGTCTCTGAAGATCTCCCCCACTGGAACATGGCCGGGGCGGTGCACTTTGCAGGCAAGCCCTGGTCCCGTCGGAGTTTTGCTGCCATTGTTAGCGGCAGCAGGAATTGTCCCTTTGCTGGTCTCAGCCCTGGGGATTGTGGCCCCTGGTGTCAGCCACTGCCCCCACCTGTATATTCTTGGAGGAACCAGGCTGCAGAGAGGTTAACCAGAGTGGTTGTTCTAAGCCAGGGTTTAGGGCCGGACGCTGCTCGTCTGTAGGCCCAGCCCCTGCGGCCCCTCCCCACCACGCCGCTTGGTGATCCAGGCTCCCTTTTGCTTTTGCAGGTGGCTTTTGAGTCTCACCCTCACCTGAGGGCTTCCACCGTCTCCTCCTCGCTGCCGGCCATCCCCGGTGGGAAACCGTAAGTGCAGCGGGAAACGCCCCAGGGGGAGGTGGCGGGATGCAGGTCGTCACCGAGCCGGGCTCCCACCGGCCCACGGCAGGATTCCGCCCGGAGCTCATGCATGGAGGCCAAGGCCGTGCTGCTGCCGGGCGGAAGGATGGCCCAATGGTTAGGGCTCTGCTGTAAGACTCCGCAGCCCTGGGTTCAATTCCCTGCTCTGCCCCTGACTCCCTGGGTGAGTCGCTTCATCATTCTGTGACTCAGTTTCCCCATTGGGATGCTGGGGTTTACAGCCCTGACTCTTGGGGTTGGGGGTGGGGCGTTGTGAGGACCAATACAGTAAGGCTGGGAGGGGCTCAGCTCCATTGTGAGGACCAATACAGTAAGGCTGGGAGGGCTGGAGTCACACGCTAGACAAGGGGGGGGCTTCTCCAGGCAGGTACCCACTGGGTACCTGCCTGGAGAAGCCCCCCCCCCTTGTCTAGCGTGTGACTCCAGCCCTCCCTGGCAGGGGAAATCCTCAGCACAGCCAGCCGGAAGCTACGGGACAAAAGTGGGTGGCAGACGCCCAGACACGGAGCGTAACGCCCAGGAGGGCTTTTTAGGCCCTTTAAGGCCTGCCAGCACTTACTTGCCTCTCCCTCCCCCTCCAGCGCCTACTCCTTCCACGTGAGCGCCGACGGGCAGATGCAGCCGGTCCCCTTCCCTCCCGACGCCCTCATCGGCACCGGCATCCCCCGGCACGCCCGCCAGCTCCACACCCTGACCCACGGCGAGGTGGTCTGCGCCGTCACCATCAGCAACTCCACCCAGCACGTCTACACGGGGGGCAAGGGCTGCGTGAAGGTGTGGGACGTGGGGCAGCCGGGGACCAAGACGCCCGTGGCGCAGCTGGACTGCCTGGTAAGGGGAAGAGGCGCGGGGACAAGCGAGCAGGGGGAAGGATCCAACACAATTCCTGGCTACCCTTGAGGGCCAGATCCCTGGCTGGGGAAAATCGCCGTTGCGGTGATGGCTTCAGCTTTGCAGCAGCCGAAGGCACCAGGTCCTGCATCGCAGTCGATACACACTGGAGATTGTCACTTAGTGTGTTGAAGTGGTGCTGAGAGGCTGCTGGCCTGCTGAAATCAGGGGAGACTTTTTCCACTGAGCCTTAAGGGGGTGCTGGATCAGGGGACCCCCCCCCCCCACTCCGCAGTGACTGGCGTAAAGGCTGCTCCTCCCTCTCCCTCCCCCAGAACCGCGACAATTACATCCGCTCCTGCAAGCTCCTCCCGGACGGGCGCAGCCTCATCGTGGGGGGCGAGGCCAGCACCCTGTCCATCTGGGACCTGGCCGCGCCCACCCCCCGCATCAAGGCGGAGCTGACCTCCTCGGCGCCCGCCTGCTACGCCCTGGCCATCAGCCCCGACGCCAAGGTCTGCTTCTCCTGCTGCAGCGACGGCAACATCGTGGTGTGGGACCTGCAGAACCAGACGATGGTCAGGTGAGCCCCCAGTGACGCCCCCGAGTCTCGCAGGGCCTTCCCCGGACAGCCCCCGGGGTCAAGTGCACGCGGCTGGCATCAGCCGGGTGAGCTTGGCCTCTCGTTGCTGGTTGGCGACGGTCACACTTAGGGCTGCTGGTGTGGGAGCTGCAGAACCAGACGCTGGTCAGGTGAGCGCCGGGGTTTGCCTGCCACCGGCTGGGGCATCCCTTCCCCAGGGCGCAGTGCGGCTGGAGAGGGGAGGTGCTCCCTGGCCACCGGCAGTGGGCGCCGGTGCCTGACAGCCGCGCTCTCCCCTCCAGGCAGTTCCAGGGCCACACGGACGGCGCCAGCTGCATCGATATCTCCAACTACGGCACCAAGCTGTGGACGGGGGGGCTGGATAACACGGTGCGGTGCTGGGACCTGCGGGAGGGGCGCCAGCTACAGCAGCACGACTTCAGCTCCCAGGTAGGCGGGCGGTGGGGCGCTGCGGAGCCCGAGCGGGGGCCGGGGGGGGGGGGTCGCCGGGCTGCGCTCTCCCCTCCCCCGGAGAGCCAGCCGGGCAGGGACCCGTTCCCCGGGGCCTGACTCTGCCTTCTCCCCAGATCTTCTCGCTGGGTTACTGTCCCTCGGGGGAGTGGCTGGCCGTCGGCATGGAGAGCAGCAACGTGGAGATCCTGCACGTGGCCAAGCCGGACAAGTACCAGCTCCACCTCCACGAGAGCTGTGTCCTCTCCCTCAAGTTCGCCTCCTGCGGTAGGGGTGTTCGCGAGGGCAGAAGCGGGCTCGGGCCGACCGAGGGGGATCTCCGCTGAGCTCCCGGGCCCTGCCTCGCTCCGTGCCTCAGTTTCCCCTCCCGCCCGCGGTCCATGGAGATGATTAGCGCTTTGGGGGCGGGGGCAGTTTCCCGATGTGTCTGTGTGGCCCCGGCACGAAGGGGACCCGACCTTGGTGGTGGGCCGGAGTCTCTAATGTCACACCCAGCTCATGTGAGCGTGACGGCAGAGCTCCGCCGTGGGGTTTACGTGGCCAGCCCCGGAGTAGGGAACGGAGCTGGGCAGCGCTCGGAAGGCCGCGTGGACGGGACTCCATATTTCCAGGTGGGCTGAACGTTTATCCAGCCCGGGCTGTGCTTTGGATGCTCCCGGTGCATTGTCCTCTGCTCCCAGGGCAGGGGGTTGCTTGGGGGATGATGTTGGAATCCCCCGCGCCTGTGGGCAGCGTCTCCCCTGTTGCTGAATCTCTGGTCTATGCACGTGATGGCCCCCTATACCTCCTCCCTCCCCCCCCCGCTGACCCATTGGACTCTCCCGCGGCAGGTAAATGGTTCGTGAGCACAGGGAAGGACAACCTGCTGAACGCCTGGAGGACGCCCTACGGAGCCAGCATCTTCCAGGTGAGGAAGGGTGCTCCGCCGGGAGGCGCATTTTGTTTAAATCCCCTGTCACCCCCCGGCAATGCTGAGAGTGGGAGCAACTGCCCAGCCCATCAGTGGCTGCCCCAAAGCCAGGTTCATAGATCCCAAAGCCGGAATGGACCCGAGTCTGCCCCCTTGCACAACGCAGCCCAGGAGTGTCCTGAATGAATTCCTGATTGACCCAGAGCATCGTTCAATCAGGGGGAAGCTGGCCCTTGGTTTTAATGGTCTTCAGCTCCACCCTTCCCTGCCCTAGCGGGGATCGGGGACCCTGCCCTAGCGGGGATCGTGCCCTAGTGGGGATTGGGGACCCTGCCCTAGCGGAGATCGGGGATCCTGCCCTAGTGGGGATCGGGGACCCTGCCCTCGCGGGGATCGGGGAGTGCTGAGAGAAAGTTGGGCTCTGATTTTAACTCATCTCAGAACGAGGCCTTGGCCAGTTTTTGCCACTGAGCTCCCTGGCCCTGCTCTCAGCCCCGCCTCGTTATCCCACTATCGGGGCGCCTAGGGGGCAGGTTCCCTCTCCTAACCTCCCACCCCTCTCAGTCCAAAGAGTCCTCGTCGGTGCTAAGCTGTGACATCTCCATCAACGACAAGTTCATCGTCACGGGCTCCGGCGACAAGAAAGCCACCGTCTACGAAGTGGTGTACTGAAGCGTGGGTGGGGGACGCTCTTCCTCCCCCACTCCGCCGGCAACGCTGCCTCGGAGCTGCCGGGACCGAGCCGGACCGTGACCAAAACCGGCACCCCCCCCCCCCCGAGGCAGCCTTTCCACCCAGCCACCGCGGCCCCAGAAGGCGACGTGCACCGGGAGCGGGGCTCCCTCCCCACCGCATCAGCTGCAGAGCGGCCCGAGAGCTTCGCACGGGCGTTCCCAGCTCGGAGGTGGGCCCCTTTGCGCCCAGGGCTGCGTGCGGCGTTCCCGCCCCACACAAACAGGTGCAGGCGGACGGAGACACGTGCCGCCTCGCGTCCTTCCTGCATCTTCCACGCTTCCTCCCCGGGGGCAGAGGTGGGGGAGTTAGGACTAGCCGGGGTCTGACCGGCGCAGGGGGTTTGGCTGGAGAGGCAGGGCCCGATGGGCTTCCCGGCTAGGGGACTAGCAATGGCCCGCTCCCAAAGCAGGGAGGGGAGTCGCTACAGGTGCAAGTGATGCTGTCATCACTCAGGGAGCAAAGGGGCTGGGGCCTGGCACTTCTCCCACATTATTGCTACTGATTTAATGACGCCAATTTTCTGTTGAGAAAACAGCTGTAATTTCTCCTCGGTAAATAAATGTATTTAACAGGCCGCGGTTTCCAGCCCCGCGTAATGAAACGGGTGGATTTCCCGCTGGGCGGGGGACAAGCACTGGGCCCCGTTCAGCAAGTGCCAACCCCACTATATCAAGCCCAGCCTGGAATGACACGGGGCGGGGAGAAGACGGGCCTCACGTAAGCCCCGGGCTACTAACGAGATGCCTCCTCTGTGAGCGTTCTGCCCGGCTTACAGCCAAAGCCCCCGCGAAACACACCCGCTGCTCCAGTGACTTAGTGGGAAAGGAGCCGGCGTCCTCCCTGGAGATGTTGGTGCCAGCTGGCTCCTCTTGCTGGGGGCGGGTTGGGGCTAAGGTGCTGGGCTTGCCCTTGCGTGAGCTGTAGTAGCCCAGCTCCCCCTCTGCTACCGCCTCTCTGGGTGACCTTGGGCAAATCACTTCCTCTCATGAGGCCTCAGTCCTTCACCTGTAAAATGGAGCTAATCCTTCCTGGCTCCCAGGCTTTTGGGGGTTTACTGTGAGCTCTTCAGTGCAGGGCCTCCCCCTCCCTTCCCCCTTGGAGGATGCACAGTGCTGAGGGTTGCCAACCCTCCTCCATGGGCCAGGAGACTCCCAGTTGCTATTGACAGCAATCCAGTAGATTTTAATACTCCAAAAGTCCGGTGCAGGGGTGGTGCAGCGGGGCTAAGGCAGGCTCCCTCCTTGCCCTGGCTCCGTGCAGCGCCTAGGCGCGGGCGGGGTGACGGGGGGCCATCTCTGCAGCTCCCATTGGTCATGGCTGCCCCAGCCCTGAGCCCCCTCTTGCACCCCAACCCCCTGCCCTAGACCAGTGACAGGGAGGGAGGGAGAGGGAATGTAGTGAGAAGGGGCGGGGCCTTGGGCCAGGGGGCGGGGCTAGGGTGTTTGGGTTTGTGCGATTAGACAGTTGGCAACACTAGCAACGCCTAGCACCACCTTGGGGCCCAATCTGAGTGGCGGGAGGTGCTAATTAGGCTAATAGGTGAACAATGGCCCAGCTGGCTATAAAGCCAGAGTATGGAGAGCCTCCTACAACGGCTCTAGGGCCTAATTAAAGCAGGAGTAGCCCCCCCACCCCCAATCTGGGAGGGGGGGGCAGGGAGATGGGGTGTGATGGGGAGGGGGCGTCTGGCCTTCCAGGGAGTGATGCTAAGGAGCAGCAGGGGCTGCACCGATCCCGGCGCCGGGCTGGAGAAATAAGCAGGGGCCGAAGGGCTGCCCGGCGCCTCGGCTGCGCCAGCTGGAGCCCGGGCAGGGGCACTAGCTGCAGCCGGATGGGGCGGCGTGCGGGATGGGCGCCGTGCTGCCCTGCGCACGAGGGCTGGAGACTGCCATGCGCCGGTGAGCCAGGACCCTGACACGCGCCGGCGAGCCAGGACCCTGACACGGCTGAGCCGCGGGCAGCAGAGCGGACTAGCGGCTGCCCCGTCCATACGCAGCAGCCGGGGCGGGGGCTTCAGCCTTTGTTTTCATGCGGCAGTGGCACAAACATCAGCCCCAGCTGCGGGAGCGCCCGGTTCAAGGCCTCGCTCGGCCTGATGCAGAATCGTTCCCAGCCGCGCCCACTGCCAAGCAGAGGCGGGAGCTCAACGTCGGGTAGGCCCCAGCTCAGGCCCGTCCATGGTGGTACAGGGCGTGCGGCCGCACCCCCCACCCCCACTGTCCTGGAACCAGGTATTGCTTCAGCTTTGCCAAAACGGCACCTTTCAGTGCCCTTGGGCAGCGCGGCGCCTCCACGTGGCCAGGGCCGGCGGCTGAATTGGAGCTACACTACCAGGAACACGCAGGCCCTGAGGCAAACCGGAGTTCAGCGTCCCCCTTGGTGCCTTCCCTCACCAGCTTCCTTGCCAGGCCACAACCGTCCCCCCGCTCCCCAAGCCGAGCCTGAATCACTGGCAGCCTGATTCCCCGCGGCAGCCCCTGCCCACAGAAGAGGAAAAACAGGTTTCGAGCCAGCTGAACGGAGGGCGGCTCCAGGCTGGGGCTGAACTTGCCACCCACCTCTCCTTCCAACTGCCGGGCCAGCCCTTGCCAAGGCGGCACGCCCTCGCTGCGCTGCGAGGCCAGGGAGCTCCCGCTGAACGAGCAGCCCCCTTTCCGCACGGGGCTGCACCCCGGCCAGGAAGGGCCTGGGGGTGCGGGGAGAGACGCCCTCCCGTGCTCGGCTAGAACCTGGGGTTTTACCGGCACCCCCAAGATGGGGCAACTGGCCGCTGCACCGAGAGGGTGAAGGGCTGGACGGTCTGAGTCTGGGCACGGGAAGCGGCAGAGACCGGGCGCCTCAGTGGCTGTAGCTCATTGCAGTGGGGCTTCCATGAAGTTCATCATATCTCAGCCCCCAATTGCCATAGGATACAGCTACTGCGGTCACTCCCCACCCCGGCTGCTTCTGCAGCTCTGAGCAACTTCTGCTCTGTCTCTCCCCTTCCTGCGGGGGGTGGGGGGACCACGCTGCCCGAACCAGGCTCTGTGCTTGGCCTCAGCTCGCAGACACCCCCCGAGGAACCCTCCCCTTCCCAGCCCTGGCCTAAGGGAGCAAAGCCTGTAGGGAAACACACACTCGTGCTGCACGAGGGCGTGTGTGCAAGACCAATGCACACACGCTGTAGCCAGCGCTCCGGCATTCTGACTAGCGGGCCGTTTCCTGGAACCGTGGCCCCCGGCTGAGAATTTCGGCAGGAAGGCGTTGCAGGTTCAGGCTGGCAGGGCTAGGCAGAGCCGTGCCGCCAGCCCTCACCCGGGCCGCGGGAGCGAAGAGGCTGTTTCGAAACCCCGCTCTGCCCCATTCAGAGCAGGGCCGAGATCCTGGAGCGCCCAGGCCGTTGCCCCAACTTTTGGGCTAGCGGCTGCAGGGCCGTTTCTAGTGCAAGAGTTCCAGAGGTCGTGGTCCCCCCCCCCCACAACAGAACAAAAATCATCTCCCCCCACCCCCACCCAAAAATACCAAAACAAAACAGAAGAGTTGTTTTCTGGCCAGGCTAGGCCAGTGCTTCCAGCCCCGGCAGGCAGCCGTTTGCAGAGACACACACCTGCAGGAGGGGGAAGGGAGGCCCTGTAAAAAGGGCAGCCCTTAGAAACCCCCCCACCACTTCCTGAAGCAGAGAGCTCCCCCCACCCCCCCAACACCGCAGCACACACACACAGGAAGTGTGGGGGGGGGGGTTTGAAGATGCGTTTGCTGAGGCAGCTGAACGGTTGGGCCCGAGGAGGCTACATCAGTTCTCTCCTTCTGCGCTTGGCAGAGACCCCGGCCTGGAGGCAGCGTTCACTGCCAGCTGGAAGGGTAGAGCGATGCATCACTGCAGAGAGACCTGGGGGGTTCCCGCTGAGCACGGGGGAGGAGTAGCAGCAGATGCACCTGGGCAGAGGGAGCTCACGGGGGGGGGGGGGGGGTTCATAGGAGTGTGCCCAGCTCTGTAGCTATACCTCCCCCACCCCCACCAGGCACATGCACTTGGGGGAAGCAGGTGGGGCCCCTCTGCTCTTCTTACAGGTGACTGAAAAGAGGGGCAAGGGAGCTACAAGAGAGCTCTCTCCCCCTGGCTAGGGAGGGGGGACTGCTCCCACGCCCCTAGATTTTGCTATTTGCTCCCACGCTCAGAAGCAGCCAGACTGAAAAACTGACCCTACAAGCAGCCCCGCAGCTGCCCTCTCCTCCCCCGCACCCGCTAGGCCAAAGCAGTAACTCCTGTGGCAGCCGAGGCCCAGAAGGGACGGGGAAACCCTGAAGCAAGGTGGGTGGGGCAGGGGAGCCGTCCCTACCTGTGCCCTCAAACCATGGGATTTGCCGCAGGTCAGTTATACGGCTCCTGCCCACAGCCTTTTCCTGGCTCTGGCGGGGGGGGGGGGGCAATAATTCTAGCCAATCCAAGCATTTCACACCCACCCCTGACCAAGTGTCCACCCAGAGTGATGGAGAATGAAGCCCAGGCAGGAAAAACGACTCTGAAATCGCTTAACCCTCAACCTCATGCTGGGCACTGCCCTGATCCCTGCTTCAACATGGGGAGGGGCAGGCGGGGGAAGGATATCCCCATACACGCCCCCATCTCCAAGAGAGCCGTTCTGGGCTCTGAGCCCTAACTCAAGACTGTTTCAGAACCCCCCAGCCGTGGGGTGCTGTTCTCTACGGACGCTGGGGCTCACCGCTCTCGCGGGGGATTGTTTGGGTGGTTTTTTTTATTAAATACAACCTAGGAGCCAGACAGCCAGGGGTGGAGTGGCCGCCTCCGTCCCAGCTCAGCGTGGAGCATTAAAAAGAAAAAAAAAGTGTACAACAGTTAAAAAAAAAAAAAAAAAATCCCCCAGTGTTCAGATTAAAATCCCAAAAGGAGGAGTGCGCCCAGGAAGTTGGATCTGGGCAGACGCTGTTCCTTTGGGCCGAGAACGATTTCCTCACTGGAAGGGGGCGCCGGCTGGAACTCCAAGGGTCCCCCCCTTTGCTCTTCTCTCCAGCTTCGACTCCCCACCCCGCTCCCTTCCAGGGGTTCTTTGGAAAGTCACTGCTGTGGATGTTTGTCCATGGGGCAGGGGGGGCGGGGCTGGGACGGACACCCAGCCGGCTCCCCCACGTCCAGCCACCTTTCAGTAAATGACCTCATAGACCGTGGCCTTCTTGTCTCCCGAGCCGGTCACGATAAACTGGTCGTCGGTGGAGATGTCGCAGCTCAGGACCGAGGAGGATTCCTTCGACTGCAAGGAAGAGCGGGGAGGGGAGACGAAGCAAAGCAGCTCGTTTGTAAGGCCGCGGAGCGGTGCAGTGATTTATACCGGCTGGCCTTGAACTACTTAGCAAGGCCTCCAGGGAGACACTAGGCTGCGCGAGTGGAGAGAGCCGCTTGTTTGAGGATAACGGATTAAGACAAATTTACTACTGGGCTAAAAACCGGTCTCCCGCTGAGACGGCCTCCCTGGCTGCTGCCCCTGGTTTAACCCCTCCCCAGGGCAAGCCACCCCCTTTGCTCACCTGGAAGATGCTGGCTCCGTAGGGCGTCCTCCAGGCATTCAGCAGATTGTCCTTCCCTGTGCTCACGAACCATTTACCTGCGGCAGAGCGGTGGCGCGTGACCAGGATGGAGGGAGAGGGGGCAAGCCTAGCTGAAGCCAAGCGTGTGGCCCCGCCCCCAGATGAGTCCCAGGACAAAGAAGCCCCACCCCGGGTACAAAACCAGAGGCAGGCACCAAAATTACACTCCAAAGCCACGTGAAGCGGAGGAAAAGGGATCGCTCTGACTCAGGCAGAGCCATCGGTGGATTGACGCCAGTGGAGATAGAGGTGAGGCACTCTCATGCTTCAGGGAGCACCAGGCTCACTGCAAAGGGTCAGGAAGGCTCCTCTGCAGTGGGAGTAGGAGGAAGCAGAGCTGCCTTGGCAGACGGTGCAGAAGGGGCTGTCCGCCTTCCCCCAGGGGCTCAGACATGAGCCTCTGCTGGCAGCAGGGTCCCAGGGCAGAGGGGATTCGGGGCTGGGGCAGGTGGGCCAGTGGCAGGACGCATGCCTTCGCATCCAGCCCTGGTACGAAGGGGTTCACGGCGCCGCTCGGCCCAGCAGACAGGTTAGAAGCGACGGCGCGTCCCTACCGCAGGAGGCGAACTTGAGGGAGAGGACGCAGCTCTCGTGGAGGTGGAGCTGGTACTTGTCCGGCTTGGCCACGTGCAGGATCTCCACGTTGCTGCTCTCCATGCCGACGGCCAGCCACTCCCCCGAGGGGCAGTAACCCAGCGAGAAGATCTGGGGAGAAGGCAGAGTCAGGCCCCGGGGAACGGGTCCCTGCCCGGCTGGCTCTCCGGGGGAGGGGAGAGCGCAGCCCGGCGCCGCCCCCCCCTCCCGCCCCGCCGCCCGCCTACCTGGGAGCTGAAGTCGTGCTGCTGAAGCTGGCGCCCCTCCCGCAGGTCCCAGCACCGCACCGTGTTATCCAGCCCCCCCGTCCACAGCTTGGTGCCGTCGTTGGAGATATCGATGCAGCTGGCGCCGTCCGTGTGGCCCTGGAACTGCCTGGAGGGGAGAGCGCGGCTGTCAGGCACCGGCGCCCACTGCCGGTGGCCAGGGAGCACCTCCCCTCTCCAGCCGCACTGCGCCCTGGGGAAGGGATGCCCCAGCCGGTGGCAGGCAAACCCCGGCGCTCACCTGACCAGCGTCTGGTTCTGCAGGTCCCACACCACGATGTTGCCGTCGCTGCAGCAGGAGAAGCAGACCTTGGCGTCGGGGCTGATGGCCAGGGCGTAGCAGGCGGGCGCCGAGGAGGTCAGCTCCGCCTTGATGCGGGGGGTGGGCGCGGCCAGGTCCCAGATGGACAGGGTGCTGGCCTCGCCCCCCACGATGAGGCTGCGCCCGTCCGGGAGGAGCTTGCAGGAGCGGATGTAATTGTCGCGGTTCTGGGGGAGGGAGAGGAGGAGGGGTAGGTTATTGTCACGGCTCGGACGTCCGCTCGCGTTCTAGCTAGTGGCCAGTCGCGGCCTCCCAGCTCTGGAGGGGCCTCCCATGGGAGAAACCCCAGGGGATGGGACCATATGCAATGCGCCCGTGTGGGCGGTAGGAAGAGACCTGCAGCCCACACCCTCTGGAGCTGGGCTTCCAGCACCGAACGCACATGCCTGGGGGCCCAAGAGGGGGCCTTCACTTTACTAGCACGCGATTGTTAGTGCTTCATGCCCACAGCATCGGCTCTCCCCAGCAGCTGCTCGACAGACACGGCTGGTTCTGGCACATGAACAAGAGAAGCAACCATGCAAGAGTCTGCGGGATGGGGCTCATGGCCAGGAGCAGATCAGTCAGGAGGGACACAGGACACATGGCTAGTGTTCAGGACACTGGAGGAGACCTGGATTCTATTCCCAGCTCTGCCACTGACTCCACCGATGACCTTGGTCAAGTCACTTAGCCTCGCCATGCCTCAGTTTCCTCACTTGCAAAATGGTAACAGCACTTCCCTGCCTCACACAGGTGGTCGAGATTTCTAAGGCCAGAATGGGCACTATGTTCATCTAGTCTAGCCTCCTTCCTAACACAGAACAGAGAACCGTACCCAAATAATGTACGCACCACCCCCGATTACTAAAATACAGATTTCCCCTCTCCTGAATTTCCAGTGCAGCTTGAAATGATCATGACTCATCCGCTTCCTTGTTTATGCATCAGTATCTTCAAGGTCAGCACAACTCCAGGGAAAATATGTGTTACCAGACTGCTGCCTTAAGGCCAGCAGGGAAAGAGAGCTCTGTATTTTGTTGTTAGAAAGGGACATACTTGAAATCTAGTCAATGTTAAAGAGAGTTTCACATACTGTCCCCGCCTCAGTGGCCCCGGAATCCCATTCTCCAGGTTGTGTCTCTCTCATTAAACAAGGGACTAAAGACCCCACAAGCAAAAGCAGAAACTGACTACGGCCAATCCTGCAAACACTTACACACGTGCTTGAAGCTAAGCACCTGCATAAGTGTTTGCAGGACCGGGGCCTCAAGGGCTATATCCAGGGGAAACAGCGAAACTGGTTACGCACATCGCTGTCAAAACAAACCGGCTCATTTCCTGTCCGCAATAGTCATCCGTTCACCGCGTCCTTCTAACATCTCTGCAAGGGAACAGCGCGGCTACATTTTCATTCTCACCAGGTCGTAACGATTTTGGACGGAGCTTCAAAAACCATGTGCACCCACCCCGATGCACAGGGCTAAGCTGGGCTGTGTGTGTGTACCATAGTTGTGTGTGTTCACACAACACCGGGCTTGTGTGCGGGCATGTGTTCCTCAATTGGGGTGCATGCCACGGAAGGATTTTTGCCCTTTGTACACACATAGAAGCTTTTATCTAAGGATCTGAGAGTGCTTTATAATACCACCCAGCCCTTTTCATCCACAGATCTTAAAGCACTTGACAAAGGAGGTCAGTTTCATCACCCGTTTTATAGATGGGGAAACCGGGGCACAGGGAAGCAGAGTGACTTGCATGTGGTGACTCAGCAGGTGACATTTCCCCCCCGACCCGCCCAAGTCCCAAACCAGTGTACAATCCACACTGCTTGATTCAAGGCCCAGCTCTCTAAGGAAGTAGCTCAGTTACATTAGCCCCAATTTACAGATGGGTAAACGAAGGCACAAACACCAAGTCATTTGTGCAAGGTTTAAAGGGAGGTGAAATTTGGGGATGGGGTGCGACACAGAGCAGGGTTTAAATCTATGTCCATTAATTTTTTTAAATGGACTCACGGTGACACACAAAAGGCCTACACGCTACTGCCAGAGGATAAAATGTGAGAGGCCAAGACTGTGAGGGGCCAAGATATTCTGATGACGGGAGCCAGAGAAGCACCTAGACAGAGATCCCCAGCTGCTACCGGCCGCCAATGGTCACAAAATCCTTTGCACCCAGCACCACGTTGAAGTACCAAGAGGCCCAAATCCTCTTTGTGGCGTTTCTACTGAACTAACTTCCTGTCTTAAACGGTCGCATTGGCCCAGCGGCCATGCCCCACCCCGAAGGCGGCAGCCGGGAGCGATGGGGAATATTCAGGCGAATTTGCAGACAACCTCCCATTTGTTTCTTTGGGTGGGAACTTGGCACCAATGATCACTGCACCTGCCGTTCACTGGGAGTCTCCGGGGGCACCTCTCTTACTCCTCTTGGGGAGCTGCTTAAAGGCAAGATGCCCATCAAAATGTTTCCCTAAACCGGACACCTCCATGTGCTCTCATCTGCACCCACAAACTCTGGAGGCTGCATCCAGCCCAGCAGGGTCTGTCCCCCCTGAGGCTGCACTGGAATTCCAAGGACCAAGAACATAGGAGCCGCCATATTGGGTCAGACCAATGGTCCATTTAGGCCAGTATCTGACAGCGGCCAGTACCAGAGCGTCAGGGGAGAGCGTCCAGAACAGGGCAGCTGGAGTGATCCGCCCCAGTCTTCCCCTCCTGGCCGTCAGAGGTTATGGGTTGACCCGAGCACGGGGCTGTATCCCTTGGCTAATAGCCATTGATGGACCTAACCTCCATGAACTTAACCGGGTTAAAAAAAGAACTAGATATTTGGTCAGAACAACATCCTCTGGCAGTGAGTTCCACAGGTTGATGATGCGTTGCGGGAAGAAATACTTCCTTCCGTTTGTATTAAACCTGCTGCCTACTAATTCCATCAGGTGACTCCTGGGTTGTGTGTTATGTGAAGGGGTAAACAGGTCTCCAAATCACTTTCTCTACACCAGTCAGGATTTTATAAACCTCTCTCATATCCCCTTTCTAAACTGACCAGGCCTAATCCACTTCTGCTTCTCTTGCCCTGCCCTCCAGCCCTTCCCCTTACCAGGCAGTCCAGCTGCGCCACGGGCGTCTTGGTCCCCGGCTGCCCCACGTCCCACACCTTCACGCAGCCCTTGCCCCCCGTGTAGACGTGCCGGGTGGAGTTGCTGATGGTGACGGCGCAGACCACCTCGCCGTGGGTCAGGGTGTGGAGCTGGCGGGCGTGCCGGGGGATGCCGGTGCCGATGAGGGCGTCGGGAGGGAAGGGGACCGGCTGCATCTGCCCGTCAGCGCTCACGTGGAAGGAGTAGGCGCTGGAGGGGGAGGGAGGCATCAGCCAAGACCCTGTCCCGTGCGCAAACTGGGTCCGGTGCTCCCTCCACTCCCGGAGAGCACATCATATTAGTAAAAGGCCAGCATCAAACCCAACGGCCCCTTGAAGCCGGGGGTGATTTAAAGGGAAGGCGCCTGCTTAGAGGCCGCTCAGCAGCAGCGGCTGGATCTGCTTTGCCATCCCCCGCCCCAGACTCGCACCTGGCCACGGCTACACCCAACAAGAGGAATCACCACCCCTGGCACGGCCCACGTCAGCTCAGTTCGCAGCCCCCTGCCAGAGGGGGCTCCCCCGCCCCGGCGTGTGCGGCACTTACGGTTTGCCCGAGGTCCCCGCCTGCATGCCGGCCGACAGCCCCGGGACACGCATGTGGCAGTGTGGGTCGTAGCCGACCTAGCCAAGCAGAGAAGAGAATTCCCTTCAGTCCCCCGCAGGAGGAGGCCGGCCGCCGCCCCGCCCCCCCCGCCGGCGCACTCACCAGAGGGGAGCGGCCGTAGCCGGCGGCTCCCACGGCCGCCCCGTTGAGCTGAGAGGAGACCAGGTGCAGCCCCGCGTAGGCGCCGGCCCCGGCCATGTCGCCATTGACGGAGGGGTGGGCCATGCCGAAGGCGGCCGGGTAGGGGCTCTGCATGGCCAGCGGGTTCCTCAGGCCCAGAGCTGGGAAAGGAGAAAGTCACAGAGATGGAGGAGCAGCCGCAGCCAGGACTGGGGCTGGGAGGGAGGAGCTGGGGGCCCAAGCAAGCTATGGTGTGAACAGGCCCAACCCCATGGCTGTGCCTGGAGCAGCTTCCGCTGGCCGCACGCGGGATCTTCCTCAGCGCCCGCTCCAGCCCAAGGGAGAGCGGAGCCACCAGCCAGGGGCTGCTCTGGCCACCTGCCCCGTTCGCTGTGCGGCAGGCGGGGGCTCGCTCAAGCGCCCCCTGCCAGGGCAGGCGACATGCTAGAGGGGCGCGGACAGGGGAGCTGCCTTGCGGACCGTGGGGCAGCTGGCTCTGCCTTCGCTGCTCCCCCCATTCAGCCCTAGCGCTCAGCCAGGCTCCAGCCCGAGGGCTGGCCCATGGCTTTGGGAGCGGATAGCTGGGTACTTGGAGCCAAGTTCTCATTCTCCCAGGACAAGGCCTCTTTGAGCCACCGGACTGGGTATCACAGAAGTGGGGGAGGAGGCTGCCGGGGCATCCTTTCCCCATCACCCTGTCCCAGCAGCCTGGGCAGGCTCCAGGTCAGCCCGGGGTGCCACCTCTCGAGACATGGGAAGCATCCCACTGGGGTCTAGTCCTCTGCACCAGGGTAGAGCCAGAGCCAGCAGCCTGGGCAGCCAACGCCCAGTCTCCTGGGTCACCACAACAGGCTGTTTTGCATCCAAGTGCCAAGTGAATGCATCTCGCCGCACCCCACCCCACGGGCACTGTCACCTCACGGGTCTCCCCAGCCGCCCACTACCTAACGAATCCACCGAGGGCTTTGCTGCCCCCGGGCGGAACTGCTGGGCGGTACTGCTGCTGCTGCTGGAGCCGGGCACCGTGGCGTCCCCTTGGGAAGTCGGGGTGCTGGACTTCAAACCGGGAGTGGCGGCTTTCTCCACCTGCAAAGAGGGGCCGACTCAGAACTCGGCCGCAGCAGCCTGGAGATCCCCAGCCCCCACGGACGCCACCTTCAGCAAGGATTTTCGGGGCTCCAAACCCCACCCCAAAGCTTGCTCTCTGCTCTTACAACCCCCTCCCACCCACTGCGCTGCAGCCCCCTAGCCCCAAACCGGCAGCCATCCAAGCCTCCGATTTCCTGCCTGGTTGGGAGCAGAGAGCCCAGCCTGGCTTCCACCCCAGGCCCCAAACACCGCTGGGAAATTGGGACGCTCCCATGGGCGCGAGAAGTGGGGGACGGACGGCTCTGTAGGGTGCTTGGGGCTGGTCTAGACTGAAGCCTGGCGTTGATTTAACTCAGTGGCGCTGCGTGGATACAGCCGCCTCCCCCGGCACACAGCACCCCAGTAAGCCAAGCCGGTAAGCGGCACGGCTGTGCAACAGGCCAGCCACGTCCCTGCCCACCCCCACGCACAGGGGTTAGCACAGGAACCTGGCCCAGTGGGGAGCAGGACCCTGCGACAGGCCATCAAACCCACCAGGGCAGAGGCATCCAGGGCAGAGGCCACTGCCAGAGGCCGTCGCGAGGAGGGTGGTTGCGTGAGAAGCCCAGGAAACACCGTCCTTTCTCCCCGCCTCCCCCTGGAGCAGGCAGCCTGGATCTGCCCTTGCAGTGCTCTGCACGGCCGGTGGGGCGGACTCCTCTCCAGCAGGTCTTTCCTAGTGCCCCAGCACCGGCGGGCTGCGGCCACTCGGCGATTGCTAGCGCGCTCAGCGCTAGCTCGGACACACCGACGCGCGCCGCAGCCGCCCCTCGGAGGGCCCGATTCTGAGCTCGCTCGCCCCCGCGGGAATGGAGGCTCAGCCTTGTCCTCCCCTTTCGCGACAAGGGGACCGGGCTCTCTCCCCACACCCTACTGCTCCCTGAATAGCAGGAAACAAACCCCACCAAACAGCCCCCCCTTACCGTGGGCTGGTCCTTGCTCCGGGATGGGGAGGTGCTGCTGGACGAAGCCATGGAGGTGGGACTGAGCGGCACGGCCTCTTTCCGCTGCAGCGGGACCTTGTCCACCCCGTTCTCGCGGGAGGAGTACGAGTGGACACTGTGCGGGGAGGAGGGATCCTGGGGGACAGAGAGAGATCGACCGGCCTCAGGCGGGGGTGGGGGGGGGCTCCTGCTGCTGATGGGTACAGGGGACAGGCACCTCCCGCAAAGCCAGCGGGGAACTCCACACAACAGCCAGAGGCAGGGTGAGCTAGTGGTTAGAGCAGGGATGGGCGGACTGGGCCTCTGATCTCCTGGGTTCTAGCAGGTTAGAGCAGGGGGGAGAACTAGCCCAGATTCCTGGGCGCTCTTCCCAGCTCTAGTGATTCGAGCAGGACTCCTGGGTTCCCCTTCCAACCCCTGCTACACAGTGGTGCGACCTTAACCTCCGAGGACCAGTTTGGTCTTCAGCCACAGGGCGAGGGCCTCCCGCGAGGAAAGGGGGCTCCCAGCGCCTCTAAAGCCCACCAGACTGAGTCTCAGCCCATCCAAATGCCAAACACCCCAGCCAGGGTACGTTCCCGAGCACTGACCTCATCCACCACCAGGTTGTCCTCGCTCTTGTCCGCATCGCTGCCCTGAAACGCAGAGAGAGGCGCGTTCAGGCCCAGCCGCCGGCGCGGCCCGGCTGGAGACGGGGACCAGGCTATCTCCCACCGGGTCACGGCACCGCGCAGGCAGCCTCCCATGGAGGCCTGCTCACGGCTGGGCACATGCAAACCCAGCCTAGAAAAGGAGCTAGTAGAGGGGAGAGGCCCCCCCCACGACCCCCTCTGCCCCCCACTCTCCTGTCCTGGGAACAGCCCCACCCCCCACCCCCACCAGCAGCTGCAAAGAACCACTCACATAGTCCGTGACGAAGTCCTTCTCCTCGGCCTTCCTCTTCTTGCTGTTGCTCAGGTACTCCGAGATGGCTCGCACCCGCTCCCCGTTGGGCAGCGCCAGGGAGCTCTGGGGAGCGAGACGAGGAGCAGTTGTGTTACGAAGCTGAGACAGCAGGCCCAGGTTTAACCCCCGCCACCCCTTTTAAAGAGGGACTGCTGGCCCCAAAGAGGCCTCTGTCCCCCACACCCGCAGCGGGATCGGGCAGGGATAACGGCGGAGCCCACAACCCTCCACCCCAGGACGTTCCCACAAGGCCGCTGCCTTAGGACAGCTGGAGTCCGCTCGGCTAACGGGAGACCAAAGCCACTTAACCCTCCCCTGGCTGCATCTCTCAAGCTCCATTCGCCTCCCCCACAAACCCCCCGGGGCAGCCAGGCAACTGGCCGACGGGGGCAGAGCGTAAAGCCGGAAGGGGGATTCGGCCAGGAGGCGAGCGCCTGGCTCCAGGGCGTGCGCCTGCCCAGGGCAGCGGGAGCCGCTAGACCCAACTGCCTTCCTCTTGCCCCTACTGGCAGGTCTCCGGGCACCCCCCCAACAAGTGGGCAACAGGCTGCATTGCAGGAATGTCTCTAGTTCACCAGCTAGACCCCACAGCTCGGCCCTCACCCCCAGGTCACAGTGCCCCAGGCTTCGGCCCTCTCAGACTCCTGCCACCCCATATCCATCCTGTGTCTACAAAGCAGCTACCGGGCGCAGATGCAGGAGGGGAGATCTGGGCTGCAAGGGATCCCAAGGGGGTTAGTAAAGCACTGGCAAGTCCCTGTCTGGTCTGTGGCAGCCAGGGGGACACCTAGGGATGCCGCTGGCAGAGAAAGGAGACCGCTCCTCCACTCCGATGTTAGCAGGAGCTAGGATTTCTGGCTTCCACCCCTCGTGTGACACCCCTCTGCCTCAGTTTCCCCATCACTAAACCAGGTCTAAGTTTCACTGGCCTCCCAAGGGCGAGCGCCCACGCACCAGGGGCTGCTGTGGATCCAACACAGCCCTGGCATCAGAAGGGCGGTACCAGACCGACTGGAGTCAACAGGAAACTGCCCCTGTGAGGCTGAGATGGGGCCCCACTATTTGCAGTGTGAGAGCTGCGGAAGGAGGGGGGCAGGGGAAAGGAAGAGGGAGATGAACCCAGACCCCCCAACAGGGAAAGTCTGGATTGGAGGGGCCGGGCGGGCACGGATGGAAGGCTGCCAGGCTCTGAAGCTGCAGCAGCGTCAGCCCGAGTGGGACCTGGGTGCAGACACCTCCCCCCAGAACTGCATGCCAAGGGGTGCACAGCTTCCAGCCCCCATCGCGAGCTAGAGGGTGGGCTCATGCAACGTCCCCTCTTCCCCCCCCACATAGGGGTGCGATGCCCTGCCTCCTCCCCGTGCAAAAGAGATTCAATCCACCACGACCTTGGCCACCTGGCTGCCCGCCGGCTCCTTACCAGCTGCACCGTAGCTAGGATGCTGCTTAAGGTTGTAACCCCTCTTCCGCCAGACCCGCAACCTCCTCCTCCCGCACCGACGGGAGGGAACCCTCCCCCCCCGCGTGGCTAAAAGGAAGCTTTTAAAGGCCTCCCCCATCCCCCCCCCCAACCCAATCTCCCTGGCCAAAGCCTTTCGCAGCTGGAAGGAAACAATAAGCGGAGGAGGAGGAGGAGGAGGGGGGGTACTTACGGGACCCAGGTCTCGCTCTGTCTCCATGACAACACGGATCAGCAGCAGGGCAAGAAAGGGAGAGAGAAGAGGGTGCTGCTTTCATCTCCGAGTCGTCGCCCCCCCTCCACGCTCTCCCACTCCCCCCTTATTGCTCTCACTGGGAGGCAGCGTCGGCTACCACCCACCTCTGCAGCTTGCGGACAGGACGGGCTGCGAGACTGGCCTGGCCCGGCATGTTACTGGGGCACAAGGGGGGGTTCAGCTCCCAGGATTTGGAACCTGGGCAGCGGGGACGGGACCTTCCCCTTCCTGGCTGGGGGCGTATCCTGCGCCCTGCTCCAGTGTCCACCCCGGCGCAGGGCCCTCCGCCCCAAACCCAAGTGTTCGTTGCACGGCCCCCCCCCCCCACTAGCAGCTGGGGAGCCCCCCACCCCCAGTACGTGGAGCTGGGCTGCTGCCTGAAATCGGCTGGGAATGGCCCTTGCCATAAGAGACCCCCACCCCCTCCCCCGTTGGCAAGGACCTAAGGGAAACACAAACCCCCTCCCCACCGCCCAGCCTCTACCCAGCGGTCCCAACCCATCTGTGCCCGGCGCCGCTCCCAGCTGTGCTCTGGGATGAGTGAGGCTGAATCTCTACCGTTTCCACAGGCAGCACTTGGCCCTGTCCGATCGCTAACCCAGAGCAGGGCACCCAGAGAGATTGAGGACGGGGCTGGCCGGGATGGGGTTAAACCCCAGGGCTTGGCTCCCCCTTGCCAGCCGTACCCCGGGTTCCCAGCTCTCTGGACTTCACCACCTTGACAGCTGGGAAGTCAGGGTCAAGTTTCCCTGCTCTCCCAACCCCCTACACCCCAGCCCAGAGCCCTACCTCTGTGCTCACTGTCGTGAAGTCCCCTGTCGTCCTTCGGGAGGAGCTGGGCCTGAGCTCCCAGGGCCCCGGACAGAGCCAGCAGCCCAGAGGCTCCAGCGATGCTGGCGGGCTGCATGCCGGAGGGGTGAGCGGTCAGCGGGATGGGAGGGGCGTGGTGGGACAGGTGCTGGGCTTGGAGCTGATGCTGCGGAGAGAGAGAGAGAGGGGAAGACCGGGCGGATGAGACCCGGTGCAGCCACCCGACACGCCAGCGCCCGAGAGGAGGCGTCTGCTCCCCCCCCCCTGCCCTCAAGGGCCAGGCCAGCCTCGCTGACTGGAGGCGGAGAAGCCGCGGCAAGCCAGGATCGCCAAGACGCTGCCGGCAGCGAGCCGGACAGCGCCTCGCTCCGTCCAGAAGGAGCCAGAGGTCGCTGTCCGGGGCCCAGGGGACGTTTGCCTGGCCACTGCCGCCCATGAGGTACCTGCGCTACGGACAGAGGACGTCAGTCTCCAGAGCTCTCAAGTCCAGCCCCTGGCACCGGCGCTACATCCGCTTTAAGAAATAAAGGGAGAGGTCAGAACGACAGCGGCGGGAGGATGCGAGTCTGGGCCTCCCCAGGTAACAGCGGCCAAAATAACCCTCTGGCCTCCGCCGCCGCTGTCTTGGCTTCCCCCGGCCACCTGAGATATCACAAGCCAGGAGCCAGGCTGGGGTGGGGTAGTAATTCACCATACACAACCATCCTCTGCTTCAGCCAGCCACCACTTTCCCCCTTCCTCGGTCACCCGTGAATGTTGGATGGCTACTACTAGGACATGGTGGCAAAAAAACCAACAACCACCTCTTCCCAATAGGGCCACTTGTCAATTTCGCTTGCAAACCAAAAAAATAAAGCCCAAGCCCATCCCTAACACCCCTTTATAAAGTCAATTGCAATCCATTTTGCATGCTACACACTTTACGGTCTACATTTCTCTCTGTGGGGCCAGAGGAGTTGGTTTCACTCTTGTTTAGAGTCCTGTTTCATTTGCATTTTTAGGGCTGAAATACCCAGGTGGCAAACTACAGCAGGGAAAAGTCTCTGTTTCCACTGCAACAGAGAAGCACCTTGCTCGGTGTTCGTTTTTTATAAGAATGTTATGGGGGTATTCGATTTTTTTTTTAAATCACTACAGAGTATGAATCTGGAGTCACAATATAGCTTGATTGTGTCCTTTCAACTAAAAATAGGCATGGGAGGATTTGATTTTTGTTGGTAAATGTCATTTTCACAATACTCATCGAAACTCACAAACAGGCCAAGTAAGAAAAATGCTCCGTGTAAACTCAGTGTTTGATTTAAGAGTTTTTAATTTGTATATTTTGACCCGGGAGGATGTGGGTAGTTTGTGTTTTAACGGTTATAAAGCTTTAACTTTTTGATTTTCAACATCTACGGTCAATAAATAATTATTGGCTGATCCACCCAGAATTTCCCACAACGGTGAAACTGTAAATATACGTAAAAAAAAGGAAAAAATGCTTTAAAATAATGTATATTATTCATCAAAAATATATATAAAAATAGTGAATTCTGCCAAGCCTTATTAGAAAGGGGTCATGTCTGTGGCTAAATAATCCCACAGAATCCTCAGCCCTCAAATCTATTCAGCAGCAGCAGCAAAATAGCTTCACACAACAATTATCCGGCCCTGCCATGATCCAACTCCATCATTTTTAATTTATTCCTCCTAAGCAGCGCTCCTCTGCCTCACCAAGGTATGCAAGCACTAATGCGCTTAGATCCTCATTTGGGAGAGCCTCTTCTCCCCACCCCCCTATTCTCCTGCACCATTTGGCCTGCCTCTGTCGCATCCACATCTCGAAGCCTCCAACTCTCAGCTGCGTTCGGCTTTCCCCATCACAGCCTGCAAGGGCCAAGCTGCCAGCCCTCCCCGGTGCAAGGATCCAGCACGCTGCCTCGTCCTCTGCGCCACACGCTGGCCTCCTCGAACGCCACGTTTTGTTCCAGACGCTCTGCTCAGCGGCTCATGTCCCCAATCCTTGGCACGCCGTGCCAAATCCAATTACCCTGGTCCATTATCATTTTCACATCCCCGCGTTTAAAAGCGCTCGTAATCTGCTCATTAAGTGCGGCTATGGAGCAAGTTGTCACCGCTCCTTTATTGGGCCCCGCTTCCTTCCTCCTGTTTTATTTCTGCCAGCGTCTCACAGGCTTCCCCTCCGCTCTCGGCCCCAGGGCGGGATTAGGCTTCCCTTATCCTCCCACCACTCAGTACAAAATCCCCCACAAAGTCCCCAAGAGGGCTGGCTGTGCGCCCCCATCCATCCACCTGGCTGGCAACTGGCCTGACACAAACAGCCATCCTAGCTCTCCCCCGACACACATTCGCCAACTTTCAACTCTCCGCGCTCATCGCTCCACGTCCCTGACCAAGGCTCTTCTCCGGCCTTCGACACCTCACACGGTCCCCCTCGGCCAAGAAGGGGGCAGCCCAACCTTCAGACAATTCTAGGGGCCGCGTCCGGTGGGGGCTGAACGGGGCTGGGTTAACGCACTAGCCCGTCCGCACTGGAGAGGGGTGGAGGTTCACACTCAGGGAATCTTTGGAGGCACACGTTTCGCTGGCATCTCAGGAAGCCGGAGAGAAAGGACCCTGCCCTCCAGCGAATGGCGCCAGCCACCCCCCGTCCCCCATCCAGCATGGCGGGTGCATCTCGCCAGCAGAACACAGGTGTGGAGGATCTGTGGGGTACCTACAGCGCCAGCCCTTTAGAAAACAAAACCCCGTCTGCCCGGCAGAGGGTGCCCTGGAACTCGGAGACTCCGCTCCCCCGGGGGGCAGGGCAAATTTTAAAGGGCCAGGACCATAAATAAAGCAGCTTAGGATTCTACCCCCTGCAATGGGTGGGGATGTAGGGTGGAGAGCAGTAGCTTAATCCATGGCCCTGGTTAGGGAAGCTGCTTCCCGCTTTGCCGTTAGATGCCAGAACTAGTGGAGTCCTCCCCTCCCCCGAGCTCATTATGGGATAGAAGCCGTAAGAAACGCATCAGCTGAGGTCCCAGACAGCAGCCGCTCCGGCTAAAGTAGGACAATCCCCTCTGAGCTGTGGGAGAGGCACCACCCAGTGCCGAGAGCGCCTGCCAGCGGGGCACATGGACCCCGCCTTGGACGGGCCAAGAGCCCCTCCCACAGCCCCAGGGGCAGGAGACCGAGTTAAACCCCGGGAGGGGCGGTACACACTGTGGCCAGCAGCAGGGGGACGGTCCACATACCCCGATTGCCGCGTTCAACTCTGCCATAGTCACCTGCTTGGCTCGCTCCACGGCCTGGACCACTTGCTGCTGATGCTGGGAGGAGACAAAAATACCCCCCAAAAATCCTCCGGTCACCTTTAAAAAGGCAGGGAGAGAAAATGGCATGATCTGACCCTCCCCCACCCACAGGCGGAGGTGCCTGGCTTGCCCAAAGGTTGAGAATACAGCCTGTGCCAGCCTGGGGTGTTCCACGCCCGGCCTGTAGGAGCCCACGCACCCCGTGCCCACAGAGGCAACCGGTTCACCTCACCTCCTGGGACAGGAATGGGATGAGCTGGGCACAGATCACGTTGAGCCGCTTGGCGATCTCCGTCTGGGAAGGAGAGAACACACACAAACATCAGCGGCACCTTTGAGCTGCTCCGGTTACATCGCAGACACAGGCCCCTGGGCTGGGCTCACCACGGCTTGCAGTGACCTCCAAGAAACACCTCCCCTCTTTCCTGCCAAGGGCTGCCCGTCGGCCTAGCCTCCAAGCCAAGAGCGACTGGAGCTAGGAGACACGGAGAGGAGCACAAACCCTCCCCTGGGTCCTGACCCTATTCTAACGCAGGGGCTACCTTCCGCCTCTAGAATCCCACTACAGCCACCACACTTAAGCCCTGTTGTGCACCATCGAAAGCGTCGAGCACGTCACGCGTAGATCCCCTCACTGCCAACGCAGCACGGCTGGTGCTGAGCAGTTACCAAGTCCCATCCCAGATTTGGCGACATTTCAAACCCGAGTTATACACAGATGGGTCCTCCCAGCGCCAATGAGCTCTCTCTCTCTCACACACACACGCAC
The DNA here is from genome assembly GCA_037349315.1 of Chelydra serpentina. Lineage (NCBI taxonomy): Eukaryota > Metazoa > Chordata > Testudines > Chelydridae > Chelydra > Chelydra serpentina. The sequence goes on along the minus strand of JBAIAC010000107.1, from coordinate 5,730,970 downwards.
ATCATCCGCGGCTCCCAGAAGCTAGTGCCATCTCTCCCCTCGCTGGAGAGGGAGGGAGGTATCACCCCTGTTTATGGAGGGCAAAACAGAGAGTGCAGAGCAGGGCCAGGACTTGCTCACGAGAGCTGCGAATAGAACCCCGGAGTCCTAGTCACCCAAGCCCCTACTCTAACCAGCGCACCAGGCTGCTTTGCCCTCCACGGCCTCTTCTGCTGTCAAGGTGCACGCCTGACACCCCACGCTCCCCCTTTAGCGTTACGGGGGGCGGATCGGCTCATGCAGCCACCACTCAGGGTGCAGAAGCCAGCGCCACGTGTGGCTTCTCCCGCTCAGCGGAGCGAGCGGACAGCCACAAGCTGGACAAGCGTGCAGGCTGCCGGGGCCCGTTTCCTCCTCGCAGAGCTCCCTCAGAAAAGTGGGGAGTCTTGGGGGTGGCAGGTTGTCAGCTCTTTGGGGCGGGGCCCGTGGTTTGTGCAATGCCTGGCGCAGAGGGGCTCCCGGATGTGGCTACAAGCCAAATACACACTAGTTTCGCGGAAAGAGGGCTAATGCTCCCCTGTTCCAGTGCATCCCGCCCCCCCGTAGCAGATACTGCCGCTCCCCAGAAACCACTGACACGTCAAAGCCCATCTGGATGGAGGATGCGACACCCAAGCGAGCTCTCCATTCATGGCTGCATCCCCGGCCCCCAGGGCAACAGACACGCTTATCTGCTTACTACCCAGCTCTGCCCCCTCCCTTGACATCCGCTCTCCGCCCTGCGGGCTCCTTCCGACCCAGGCCCTCCAGCCCCGGCAGGAGTCCGGCTGCCCAACTACAATGAATGGGGGAAGGCAGTGGAACCCCTTCCTGAAAGGACACCGTGTGATCCCAAGAGCCCCTGAAGGGGCCTGGGGGTCCTTCATAGAATATAAGGGTTGGAAGGGACCTTAGGAAGTCATCTAGTCCAACCCCCTGCTCAAAGCAGGACCAATCCCCAAGTTTTGCCCCAGATCCCTAAAGGGCCCCCTCAAGGATTGAACTTACAAGCCTGGGTTTAGCAGGCCAATGCTCAAACCACTGAGCTATCCCTCCCACCCCTTACTGCAGGGGACTCCACTCAGCTCCCCCGGAGAGGTGAGGAACAGAGCCCCCTGCACCCCAAGGCTGATCCAAGTGCCTGCAAGCCAGTCCCTGCAGACTCAACGCTCCTCCGGCCTCGGCACCTCTCAGTGCCAGGGGCGGGAAGCTCACAGCATCTCAGAAGCCAGAGGCGAGCATCCAGACCAGGTGCCGACATGCCTGCTATGCCCCACCCCGGAGAAAGCTTCCCCCAGACCCTCAGTGCAACCATCTCCCCACGGCTGACAGCTAATGAGCCACGCAACACGAAATTTCGGTGATAGCATCCTGCCCCGCCACACCCATACCCCACGTACTGTCAAGACGCTCACCCCCAAATGTCTCCTCTCCCCACCAGAAATAGTTCTCCAGCCCTGCCGAGTGCTAATTGATGCTCTCGGTGGTTTGCCAGGAAGCCCTGGAGAGGTGCTCTCGTTACAGCTGCTGTTTTTCTGCAACACTTGAGTGCCACAAGCAATCAGAAGGCCTGAATGCAGGAAGAGAGCAAGGGAGGGAGAGGAAAGGAGGTGGAGAGAGGACAGCACCACACTTCAATCAATGCCCCGAGCTACCAAGCTGGGCAAGGCCAGACAAAGGCTCCCCCCCCCCTTGCCCCCCGCCCTCAACGGTTCCAGCTTCAAGCAGCTGAAGAAAGCAGGGAATTAAAGGGACAGGGATCTCCTAAAACACAGGGGGGGGAAGCCAGGCTGGGGTGGTCCTCACAGCCCCCACCCCACGAATCAGCTGGGGGGAGGGAATTCCAACTGAGGAACCCCCTTCCCTTCCTAGGGCTGGTTCATTCACACTGCCCTGAGGCCCCTCTCGAGCACAGCCCGGCTGTCGGGGGAAGGGAAGGGTACCCGGCGCCCCGACTCTCACCAGCTTCGGGCTCGAAGCAGCTCTGCTCTTCCCAGCGCTGGCGTGAAGGCAGCTGCTTCCTAAGAAGCCACCACAGGCAGGGCAGGATGGGAGGCAAGCAGCCTCCAGGGTGGACTCCCAAATCAAGAGACTTGCAGGGCCCTGGGCGGGGGAGCATGTGCCCAAGAAGATGACCCACCTGGGCAGGATTTGAGCAGTCAGACAGAGAAGAGAGCATCAGACCCACCCACCGGGGGCCAGAAGAGGGTCCAGCAGCCATCACACATGGGAGGCACCCGTGGGACACACCCGTGGGAGTCGTGTGGGCCCAAAGAGATGCTCGGCACCGCCCCCTTTATCGCTCTCTAATGGGGTGACCCTCATTCGAGTCACATGCCGAGGGGGGCTGCTGGAGATCGTTCAGAGGCCGCGCAGCCTAGCAGACAGGGCGCCGGATTGGGAGTCAGGCCGGCAACCTGGGAAAGTCTCCTCCCCTCTCTGGGCCTCCATTTAGACTCTTCTGGGGAGGAACTGTCTTGTGCACCTGTCCAGCACCTAACACCGTGGAGGCCTGATCTCACCTGGAGCCTGTAAATCTAATGATCCTGTCCTAGATCTCTCTCTCACCCCCATGAAAAACAAAGCCAAGCGCCATGTGCTCTCGGCATTCTCCCCCGCCCCAGCACCAAAAAGGAAACAGCCACTCCCCTCTCCCCCTCCGCATCGACACACACCAGTCCCCAGAAGAAGAAAAAAAAAAGAAAGAAATTGGCAGCAGGTAGTTTCTGGGAAGGATTTAGCCATCTCCTGGGGCCAGCAGTGATGGATTCTCCTTCCTAATGCACTGATGGGCAGCCAGCTCCTCAGGGAGCCCTGCCTCCAATTCGCTCGCGCTCGTTAATGTGCAATTTACTGGCACTTTAACGCTCTCAGCATGAAAAATGATCGTGCTGTTTTCAGGGCTTTTTCTCTCTCCCCCCCCCCCCCCCTTCCCCTTCGCTCGCTATTTTGGGTGGAAAAGTCCAAGTCCAGGCAGATTTGAGGGTTTTTCCTGGTACAAAGAACGTGCCAAAAATATCATCACGCTGGGAACTGCCTGCGGCTTCTCCCGCCTTGACCACGGCAGGGTTTATAGCGCTGCACGGAGCAGCCGTTAAAAGAAAAGCCAGCCCCTCCGGCCGCAGTGCAATGAATCCCCTGTTGAAGGCTTAGGGACCAGGGCTCCCTTCCCAGCCCGGGAGCCGGCCAGAGAGAAGACAGCCATTCCAACAGAGCTTGGCCCGCTCGCCCGCCGGCCTCTTCAAAGCGGCGACACGAGAAAGCGGCGCGCTCCATAGTCACGCGACACAGGGGAGAAAACAGGCAGCCCGGGGAGAAGGAACAAGCTTAACCAGAGCGTGGCGCCCGGTGCTGAAGAGCGGCCAGGGTGAAAAGGGACGGGACGGGTCAGGGGAGAGCTGGCGGGAGACGGAGCCTTTTGACCGGGTCGCCGGTGCGAAGTCAGCTGGAGGGCAGCGGTGGCAGAGAATTCCAGCACGCAATGGCGACGCCGGGAGAAGCGGATCACTTTCGGCTCGTTCCGAACGGACGGCTGTAGCCAGTGCAGCTACCCCCGGCTTCTTGGCGGTCTCAGCGGACGGGCTAGGGACGGAGCGGCACCAGGCCCCTGCAGCTCAGAGGACTTTGGTCCCCAGCCCCTGAAGACTCCACCTGGCTAGGAGGCAGCGTGGCCCATTCCATAGTAGCCGCCCGGGGGGGCACTCGAGACAGCGGGGTTTGGGGATCCTTCTCTGAGCGTACTGAGAGCAGGGCGAGACGTGCGTCGGGTGGACTCTTCCTTGGCTGGACCGTTCAGCCGCTCGTCCTTTTTATTAACGAGGCTCCTTATTGAGCATTAAGTTAACGACGCGCTCTTTATGCCAGCCGCTAGCAGTGTGCGATAAAGCAACATAAAATAGGGCTTGTGCCGCTTGGCAGAGGCAGCGGGCCGGGGAGCAGGCAGGGGCCCGGGGCATGAGGCTGCCTGCCGGGGTGGGACCGGGCAAGACCCGGACGAAGGCTCCACCAGGGACGGCAAGCAAGCCGCGCAAAAGGAGAGCTTCCATCTCCCCGCAGCACCGATAACCTGCGGCCTTCGGCGCAGGTTAGCTCCCATTTCTCACACGAGGGCCATTGGCTGTCAGAGTGCAGACTTACGGGCCCTCGTTAAAAGTGCAGACAGCCCGCTGGCAGGCGGCCAGCGGCACCTGGAATCGGCAGTAAATACTGCTGTCTGTGCGGCGAGCAAGCAGCCAGATGAAATGGGGGAGAAGGGGGGGAAGAGCAGAGCTGTGTCTGTTTCCCTTCAGCTCTCAGTCGCCTACACCGGGCGCGGCAGGATCGTGCTGCCCTTAGTCCCTGGCTTTACCAGGTGGCCTTTTCCTTCTGCTGGGAAGGCAGCAGAGAAGCAGGCCAGCTACGCAAAGCCAGGGAGCCGGGCAGCTAAGGATCATAGAATCATCGAATATCAGGGTTGGAAGGGACCTTAGGAGGTCATCTAGTCTAACCCCCTGCTCAAAGCAGGACCAATCCCCAAGTTTTGCCCCAGATCCCTAAATGGCCCCCTCAAGGATTGAACTCACAACCCTGGGTTTAGCAGGCCAATGCTCAAACCACTGAGCTATCCCTCCCCCCGACACATACCCCAGTGCTCCTGGGGTGAGGGGTTGGGGGGGAGCCCCGTCTGGGCTGCAGCCGGGTCTCCAAACCAAAGGCGACCCTGGCACGAAGCTCCCAAGAGAGAGACCCGTGCAACAGCTGGCTGGGCCGGGGGGCGCGAGCCCACAGGGCTGGGGGAGGGGGGGGGATGTGCCGAGCGAAGGCACACGCTGCCAGACTCCTATGCGGCCTCTTTAAAAATAGATGAGAAGAAACCTTCTGTCTCGGAGCAGCTGGTAACCCAGCGCGCGGCGCAGCGGGGGGGGAAGGGGGAGGCAAGGAAAGCCTGCCGGCTTCCGAGCCCCTGGAGTCCCCTCCCCACGCCCACCTCTGCTCCCACACGGACTCCGATGAGAGCCCAAGGGCTGCACCGGCTTAGCTCAGGGGGTCCCACGGCGCCAGCCCCCCGCCGACTGGACAAGCGGGACAGTGGCGAACGTCAAAGCCCGCCTCCCGCAAGCGCTTGAGCGCGCAGGCCTGAAGCCCAGCACCGGGCAAAGGCTCACAGGAAGCCCCTGCCGCCGGGGTGCACGAAGACCACCTCGGTCGGCCAGAACTATCCCCGGATCGCAGCGGGGAGGCGACACCAAGGGACTGTCCCAAGGGCACCAGGCAAGTCAGTAGCAGAGCTGGAAATGGAATCCTCCACTCTAACTCCACAACAGTGGCTCTTGTCCTTTTCCAGGGTGGGGGACTGCCCCCCCCCCGCCCATGTAACGTGGAACCCACGCCCCAAGCTGTGTTTTGCATAAGGAGAAAAGCGACGGGGTTGGCTTTATCTGGGACGGGGATTGGCTACGAAGCGGGAAGAAAGGGTGAGCCCACTGGGGGCTACCACAGACAGCTGGCAGGAAGACCAGGCATGCCAGAGACTCACCTGTTTGTGCATTTCGATGTTCAGGCCGTAGGACATTTCATAGTACTGCAAGGGAAAGAACACGGCGTCACTAAGGGAGACGCAAGGCTAATGGGCAAACCACCCACTGCAAAGTCCTCTCCGGCACCCGCGTGCAAGGTCAGCCTGACCCCGAATTCCTGCATTATCAGGACCTGGTGGGATCAGAAGATACTCCCCCAAATCTCTCTGCCAGCACCCCACGGAACAGAGAAACAATACAGCAACCAGGACTGTCTGCTTCAAACACGGGCCCCACATTCTAGGCTCTCTCTGCAGCTCACAGCCTGGCTCCATTTCTCTTCCAGCCGAGAGGAGAGAGCTGGAAAAGGGAAACGAACGAGCAGATTCCAACCCCTTCCCCTCCCAATTCCAGCAATAAGAGCAGAGATGGGGGCCGTACTTGCCTCTTGATTCCCTCCCCGCACAGCTTGGGGCCCAGTAAATCACAAGACCAGCGCTCCCCCTCACCATGCCGCTGAAAGCCATCAAGGCAGAGCTCAGCCGCACTCATCTCACGAGTGAGCTCACCCAGCCAGATCTCGGGGGCAGGCACAGCCGCCCAAATATAAACCGGGAGCCAAGGCAACCCAAGCCGGTTGGCCTTTCGCTCGCTCCGAACGCTGGGAAAAGGGAGCGCCACCCCGCACCCCGCTCGCTTCCCGGGGGGGCGGGGGGGCGCTCACCATGACATAATGTCGCTGGATTTCTGTTTTTTCTGTTGCCAGTTTTTCACATTCTAACTTCAAGCTGTAAAAATAAAGCGAGAGAGAGAGAGAGACCCCCGCCCCCGTCCACCGCCCCCCCACCAAGAGAACAAGGATTAGCTGGCGGCACAGAAGCACGAAGCTTGAGTGTAACAGACTCATGCAAAACTTTGGTCTGCCCACCCCAGCCCAGAGAAAAGAGCCACTGGGCAGAATCCATTCAGTCCCATCTGCCAAGAGGTAGGGAAGGGAAAAGGGGGTGGAGGGGGGGATTCAGGCAGGCGCACAGGAAGGAGCATGTGTCATGGGCTTCCGTGCTCCAAGGAAACAGGTTGCAGGAAGTTTGAACGTTCCCTCATCTGCTTTCCAAATGTAGCAAGCTACAAAGCAGGGGCGGGGGAAGGGGGGGTGCATTTAGGGATTGCGCCGACCGGCAACCTAAACCGGCAGGAATCTGGACCCCGATTACCAGGCACGCAGGGGAAAGCCCAGGCCCACGTTGGGATAAAGCCAAAAGCACCGGAGCGCGAGCCGGGCTTTTTTGGCAGGCAGGCCAGCACTGCCCAAGAGCAGCGTTTCAAGGAGCCGAGGTGGCCTCGTACGCTCTTACTGCAGGTATGGCTCAGTGCCCGTGCTGGCGTGGCATGCCACCTCCCCCACACCTAGACCAAATGGCCAGCGCGGAGATCGTGGCGTGTTTTGCTGCCAGCCCAGTTAAAGCGGCACCGCTTCTCGCTGGCGCGGTGGGGCTTGGCAGCGCGTTACCTGTGGTATTGGTTTTGCAGGAACTGGAATTCCTCCTTGATCCGGTCCAAGGTCTCCGGGTAGGTCAGTTTCAGGGACTGCGGGGTCGTGGAAACTGTGCTGGCAGCTGCCGAAGCCACGGCGGGCGCCTGGAGATGAGCCTACGGCGGAGGGCACGGAAGGAAGAGGGCAGTCACTGCAACGTGGCCGTGCTATTCACGCAGCCTGCAAGAACCAGGCTTTTGGGAGTGGGGCCTCGACGGCAGAATCCCCAGTCCCAATTCCCGGGGCCTCCATCCCCGCACCTTGGCTCTGTCACAAGGGAGAGGCAGACAGCGGGCACTCGGCTGACGGAGAATGGCCACAAAGGAAATCAGCTCCTTGAAGGGCGATCCTTTACACCTTTGGTCCCATCTTGACAGCCCGGGTTTAACAGCCACGCCGGAGAACACCGGCACTCAGAACAGACCGTCGGAGGGGTATTAAACCAAGCTCCTTCCAAGCCCTCGCGCGTACGCAGACGTTGCGCCAGGTTTAAGCTGATTTAGCGACATGAGCGCAACCCCCCGTGTAAACGCTGGTCATTCGGTTTAACTTGGACCCTCTTTTTAAGAGAATCCGGACTAAGTGTCCACGCCGCCTTTTGCGCTGGTTTAAAGTCACACTTTAAGCTACACCAGCGGGACTCTCACGCAAAGGCAGACGCACCGATACTTGCCCCAACCGCTTCCTCCTTCTCCTAGGTGGGGCAATCCAGACGGACCGGCCTGCAGGGATGCGGTGGGGAAAGGGGCCAACATAGCGCAAGTGAGGAACACCCCAATGCGGCTCCACACAGGGCCGTGGGAACGGAGTCTAACCGGGGCACTCACCGGGGGGCGGTTTTGGGGGAACATCTTTGGAGCAAAGCAGGCCTGCGATCCCAGCCTCCTGTCACGGGATCCTCTCTCAGGGCCCAGGCCCGAGGAAGCCAGCCAGCTTCAGCACGGCTAGGGACTCTGAAAGAGACAGGGACAGCCACGCTCCAGCCAAGGAAACTCAAAGGAGGAGAATAACTGTCACTCCTGCCCCGCCAAACCCCCACTACCACCAGTCCTACTACGGCCAGTCAGAGAGCCATTGCTTCTCCTCTTCCTCCATCCCATGGGACGAGAAGGTGAGATCCAACCGAGAAATGCTTCTTAAATTTCAATAGTAAGGTCTCTGCCTTACACCCCTTCTCCATGCATCCCAGTACATGCCCTCAGCCAGAGGTCCCTTCCCCAGCCCCCAAATAATCATCTCATCCATAGTTTGAATCTAGGCCCCATTGACCCCCATATTCAACAAGCCCCCACGCATTCAGCCACGAACTCTCAGGATCCAGCTCACCCGGGTCTAAACTCCACCACCACCAACCCAGACGCGCCTCGCCCAGCTCTGTCATTAAGATCCCACCTGCCAGCCTGCACCCCGTTCATTGCAAGCCCCCAGCTGGCCCCCCGTCACTGAAATAGCCAGGCGCACCAGGCAGGACTCACGTGGGTCCCTATGCATCCCAGAAGTGTCTATGTGCCACCTAGCCTGCAAGCACCTCTGCCAACCCTGCCCGGGGGGAGGAACTCACCCCTCTTTATGTGGGTAAGACCCCGACACAGCCTGCAGGGCACTCCCCAGCCACGCCTCTCCCTCGCCCAGCCCCACGCAACCCCACCCCGAGCATATGTCCACACACAGCCATGAGCAGGCAAGTAAATACATCCCCCCCCCCATCCTTGCACGCTCCTAAAGGAAAAACCCAGCAACCTCCCACCCCCTCCAGTGATGCCCCTGGCATCCTCCCTCTAGTGCCCCCGCCACGGCTACCCTAGACAATGTTCCCACTTCCTGCCACCCCAGAAAAAACTCCTGCTCTGCCTTGCACCCCAGAAAGCACCCCTCCCCCCGGAGAGCCAGCACCCCCCCTCCTGAACAGGGCCCCTCCCTTGCACCTCCAACGAGCGCCCCCCACCCTCTTTCTCCTGCCCCCAAGTGCCCCCAACTCTTGCTCCTGCTCCCCAGCCCCCCCAGCAAGTGCCCTCTCCCAGCCCCCACTCCCCCGGCTCCATGCAAACAATGGGCCCGGCCCCTCCGCCGCAGGTAGAGCCCGGCGGGCAGGGAGCGGCCCCCGCCCCCGGGGGGACTCACCGCGCCGCGCGCCCCGGGCGGCTGCACCCAGCGCGGAGTGGGGGGGGCCGGAGTCGGGGGCTGCCCGCGCGCGTGCACGCGCTCGCTCGCTCCCGGCCGGCCTCGGCCCCGCCGCGGCGGCAGCAGCAGCAGCTTGGCGGGGGGAGCCGCGATCAATGAACTAGCGCCAGCTCCACGTGGGGCCTGGCTCGTGCGGGCAATCGCCGAGCCGGCTGGCCAATGGGAGCGCGGCGGGAGCGGCCCGCCCCCACGTGGGCCGCGGCTTGGCCGCCGCCGATTGGGCGGCCGGGACCTGCCGCCAGGAGGATGTGTCAATCTGTGGAACGCGAGGGAGCGGAGAGGAAGGTTAACCCTTAAAGGGGAAGGAGCGCCCAGCTAGAGAGAGAAAAAGAGAGAGAGAGAGAGAGAGAGAGTGTGTGTGTGTGTGTGTGTGTGTGTGTGTGTGTGTGTGTGTGTGCAAAAACGTAACGTGCAAGAGAATGAGGGTGCATGTGAAAAGATGAGAGAATGAGTGTGCGAGAGAAGTTGAAAGAGTAAAGTGCAAGAGTGCACAGGCGTGGTTGCGTGTGCAAGATCTTGCGTGCAAGTGAGATTGTGTGCACAAGAGCACACGGGCAAGATTGCGTGTGCAAAAGTTATTGGTTGGATGAACAGCAGGATGCTGTAGAAGGGAGTTGTGTGCAGAAGGGATCTGGCATGAGTTGTGTGTAAGCTAACGTGTCAAGTGACTGATTTGGGTTGTGTAAGCGTGTTGTGCATATGCTAATAATCGACACTGGGGGCAAGCGTTTGGGCTGTATGAATGAACAAGACAAAGGTGACAGAATGACCATGAGAATCCACGTGGAGGGGGGTTTTCGGAGCTGCCTGGGTGGTGGCTGCATTTTGGGTGCAAGACATGATGTGCGGTGTTTATGTGTCATAACACAAATGTGTTGTGTGCCCATGGGTTTTATCTCTGAGGGAGCGATGAGCAAGTAGGAAGGTTAAAGCAAGTGTATTGTGGGTGGAGCAGCTTAGTTGTGGGTGAGGTTATACAATATTACCAACCCCAAGCTCTCAATCCGGCCTTCCAAAAATCATGAGACTGGTTTAAAATTCGAGAGAGAGAGAAATACATTGTATTCTTTTTCTTTTGCCTTCTGGTTTCTGAGCCCATAGGTCGTGCTTTCAGGCTTTTCTCCATAACCACAAGGACTAGATACCAGTGGCATTGGAACAATTTCTATAGTGGGGGTGCTGAAGGTTAAAACCATCCATTTGGGTTGTTATTACTACTTCAAGCCAGGGGGTTCCGGCAGCACTCCCAGAAACCCTTGTTCCAGCACCTATACAAGACATTTCCTTTTTTCACTCCACGGGACTCCAGGTTTTAGACCATTGCTTAAGACTCTTGCAATAAGATTGTAAGCGCTGGTAGCACTTCCTGGTGTGTTGTGAGCATGTACAGAGTAGGAGGGAGGAATTGATATTAACAAATTTTAGGGAGAGGATTCAAATAAAGGATCCCACAGATCCTTGAAAAGGTGGTTGCACTTTTAAGGTACAGGTCCTGCAAGATTGGCCCATCTGCTGGCCTAAAGGGGTCCATCCAAAAGGATTCAGTTGTAGGATCAGGGCCTTAGACATCAATCCTCCATTAAGTCATTTTCTTTCCTTCAACTTTTAAATCAATATGAAAAGCATAAGAATGGCCATACTGGGTCAGACCAATGGTCTGTCTAGCCCATGTCCTGTCCTCTGATAGTGGCTGGTGTCAGACATTTCAGAGGGAATGAACAGACAAGGAAATTATTGAGTGATCCATCCCCTGTCGTCTTCTAGTCCCAACTCCTGGAAATCAGAAGTTATGGGGCACCCAGAGCATGTGGCTGTGCCCCTGACCAGCTTGGCTAATAGCTATTGATGGACCTACCCTCCATGAATTTATCCAGTCCTTTTTTGACTCCAGTTCTACTTTTGGTCTTCACAACATCCCCTGGCAAGGAGTTCCACAGGTTGACAGTGCATTGTGTGAAGAAATACTTCCCTTGTTTGTTTTCAACCTGCTGCCTATTAATGCCTTTAGGTGATCCCTGGTTCTTGTATTATGTGAAGGGGTAAGTAACACAGACTTTCACTTTCTCTGGGCCACTCATGATTGTATAGACTGCTATCATATGATGCCCCCTTTGTGTCATCTCTTTTCCAGGTGGAACGGTACCAATCGTTTTAACCTCTCCTCATATGGAAGCTGTTGAACAACATTTGATACCCCCAAAGGATCCCTCCCTGCCTCACCCAGTGGGCACCTCTATGCTTGAAGGTGGCAACCAACCGGCACACAGCAACCAAAATAATGGCAGAGGGAGGGGTGAAAAGTGTGAAAGTTTGGTCAAGGGCATCAGAGGAAGCCTAGCTTCTTGTGAACGGGCCATGCAGAGTCAATAGAATCGAAACACACAAACACACACACAAGAACCGGCATGAAATTAAATTTGACTTTCCCAGAAGGTTGAACTGGGACAGCCGCGCTTTGATCCACGGACGTATTTCATGCCTGAAGCTTAAGGCTAAGGGAGCCAGCCTCGCCAGTTCCCTGTGTAGGGAGCAGTGGTGTCTCGTGTTTTCATCCGGAGTACAAGCCTTTGGTTTTTTAAAGGCGGCCCCGGCCTGTGACATGCTAGATGCGAGCAACGCAAGGATCTCAAAGCTCTTTGCGAACAAACCTCGGGGAATTACGCAAGTCTCCTTAGCCTCATTGTACAACTAGAGACGCAAAAGCTCAGGGAGGTGAAATCAGTTGCCCCTCAAGGCAGGAGTAGAACCCAGGCATCCTGAAGCCAGTCCCCTGCTCTAACCCCTTGTGCAGCGCCCGCCCCCCCCCCCCCCCCCGCACTGTGGCAAAGGGAAGAGAACTGTCTTGCAATACAGGCAGGTGTGTTTTAAAAGCTTTTCCTGTTGAAATGTAGGGAAGGGTGGGGGTGGATGGAGAAAAGTGATGCCTCTGAGCTGACAATGCCCCCCCCCCCCCTTATGAATCTCCTGGACACAACATCATGCACCGGAGGGAATCACTTAATAGGCAGGGGAGGTGGAAGGAGAGCCTGAGTTTACTGTTGAATTAGTGGGTCTGCTTCCAGCTAAGCCATTTCATCACCCCCCACCGCACCCCTCCCATCCCCAGTGCCCCCTCCCTCCCACGCCCCCAGGCCAGCCGCGGAAAGACCAGCCTCCCCATTAGTGTTCCACTGGGCTGGGGCCAGCTCTGAGCAGGGATCAGGCCTGGAGCGAACAGAAGCGCAATCTGGCGCGAGCAGCAGGGAAGGGTTTTGGCGTATCTAGGACCCGTGGGTGGGGATCCTCCAAGGAGCAGGTTTGGTGTGTCCATGCACTGCAAAGAGCAGAGTCTCCTCCAGCAAGGCAGCAATCCTGATTGGGGGGCGGGGGGAGGGAAGGTTGCTCTCTTTCATTCATCCTCCCTAATCCAGAGGCTCCAGCTACATCTCCCTGCCCTTGGCTTTCAGCGCACGTCTGGTCCCCTTTTTCCTTGCAGACAAACACCCCGAGGCAGGAGCAGGGCGTCTGGGCATTTGCACCCTGCTGCGTCTCTCTAGCCCCCTCCCCTCGGAGCACCCTTCCCTCTGCCTTCCCCTTTCAGTAGCTGCTCGGACAGCTGGGTTCCCCCGCAGGATCCCTGGGCCCGACCCCAGTTCAGACGGCGCGGCTCCCCCCTGCAACGTGGCCCCGGCCCGCTGCGCCCCCTCTCTTCCACTGCAGGAGAGGCTGAAGCAAAGAACTTTCTGTAAAAGTTGTATCAGGTTGTCTTGCTGCAGGGTCTTTGGGGCAGGGAAATCAGGTGATGAGGTCAGGGTGGCACTAGAGCACGGATTTTCAACCTGGAGGCCACCATCCCTCACCCATCCTGGGGCAGTGGGGCAGGGGGGCGGGGGTCGCACCGACTGGTTTCATTATACCCCTTTGCCCCACTCCAAGTGCTCACCGCATTTGCCGATGTAACGCCACACACCCATTCCTGTAAGGTAGGTGCCTCTCACTAGGCCAGTTTTATACTAAGGGAAACTGAGGCATGGGGAAAGGCAGCAGGTTTTGCGGCACAGTTGGGAATAAAACACAGGTCTTCTGGCTGGCAGTCCCCTTCTCCAACCACTGTTTCGATCACTAGCGCAGCGAGTGGCAGGGCCCAATCTACACGACTGTTCTTCCCACTCTTCCACCCCTACCCTGTTTCCTGTTGCTGTTTTCCTAAACTAGGCCAAATGGTTCTCTCTCCCCAGCCCCCGTCTCCTATGACTGCCCCACTACCTGAACGGGCTTTTCCATACAGACATTTCCCCAGCCGCGGTCGACAAGAGCCACTGAATTTTTCCTCCTTTGTATGCTAGCCGGTTGGGTCAACATTTTACAATGGCTGCAGGTCAATCCAGGGTTACAGAACAAGGAATAAGACATTTCAACAACGGTAGCTATGCCAGTTCTGTATCTTCTGCACGGCCAGGGCCCTGTACTCTTATTACACTAATAGCCACAACCTAAGGAAGAGAGAATCCTCCAAGTCCCTGGGCTTAGCCCTTTTTTTTATAACTTTGCACACGGTCACAGATCTGCATGTGAAGTCCAAATTGCATTTCCAGGCGCCGCAGGTCAAGTAACAACTGAACAAAAGCTTTGCATTCTGCCTCCCCTATAGTAACGTACACAGATCAACATTTTGAACATCAGGCCCCTTTAAGGGGTTTCAAACCAGACCTCCAAAATCACTAGCCCCTGTTGAAAGTCTCAGGCGCAGCGTAGACAAGACCCAGGAAGGAACAGCTAGCTACGCAATGAAACAGCTTTTTTAGCTACGATCTCTAACGGAGGAACCATAGTGTGGCTGATCCATTAAAGGCTGAGACTTAGGGCTCGTCTACATGTAAAACGCCACAGCTGTGGCATTTCAGTGAAGATGCTACCTACGCCAACAGGCAGGTTCTCCCATCGCATAGGAAATCCACCTCCCCGAGAGGCGGTAGCTAGGACAGGAGAATTCTCCCATCGACCCAGCGCTGTCTGCACCGGGGCGTTAGGTCGGTTTAACTGCATCGCTGGGGGGTGTGGATCAGCGTCCACGTCATGCTCCCTGTCAGCACCTGGCCCAGGCCGGGGAAGCGAATGATCCAACCAGCGGACCAAATTCAGGGATGAATCCTGGCCTCATGCTACTTGAGGCACATTGCGCATACGCTAAGAAGAAGACAGCGTCGCTCAGGGGGCGTGGATTTTTCACACCCCTGCGCAACGTCGTTAGACTGGCCTAATTTCCTAGCGGCGACCAGGCCTTAGGAAAAAAAGCCCAAGGGAGTAAGGAGCCAGTGTCTGAAAGAATTAACCTCTTCAGGCCCCTTCGAAAATCCCAGTTGAACGATGTTTTTAAAAGTGAGTGAACATGGCTCCAATCCTACAAACACCGATACACACGCTCAGCTTTGAGTGCTGGGCGCGTTCCAGTGGCGTCGGCGGGGCTACTCACATACTTTTAAGTACGTGAGTCCTTGTTGTAGGTTTGGGGCTGGGCATTTACCATGTTTGTACAGCACCTAGCTCAGCTGGTTTCCAGGCCCTGCCGCAATGTAAGCATGACGTCAGAATGTATACGCACCTTTTCGTACCGACCCGTGGCCGCTGAGTGGTGCGCGTGTCTCTCCCTCGCACAGTCTTTACTGGCCTGAGATTCCCCCCCAAGCAGGGTTGCTTCAGGCCCACAACGTCACTAGCAAACACAGGAAACCAACGCTGAATGTTGGAAAGCGGAGAGGCTTTCACAGGGAGGCCATCAGCTCAAATTCGGGCCTAAAGGGAAGTGGGGAAAAAATGGCAACGGAACATTTTCCAATTTTTGTATCTATTTAAATGAACACTCCCCTACAGCCTTGTGTGAGAGAGCATGGGAACAAGAAAGTGAAATTGACAAGACACAAAGGGGAAACAGACTAACGGATGATCATGCTGAATGAAATGCAAAAGGGACACCAAACGCGGCATTTGTATTGTATTTTGTTTATTACACTCACTCAGCAAGGCCAGTTTAAGGTGCTCTGGGTAGCTGGGCCAGGCCAGGAGAGTTATTCTCAGGGAGAACTACCTTCGGAGCCCGAAACTCAAAGCAAACCAACCAAATCTTCCCACAGGTCAGAGGATTTCAAACAGAAGTTCAGAAAGGCTCCCCACAGCTGGGTCTCTAACCTCAGCCAGGGTAATGGCCGTACTTCTTTATGCCGGCCAAGCATGACTCCTCACAACACTGCGCTAAGGGGATTACTTAATCCACCGCAGCTAGCCCAGTTCTAATACCTTGACAATCCATGCACGTACAGCATGCAGGTCCCCCTACTCAAGGGACCGATTCACGCTCTCCCCATCCACCATAGGTGTCTACACCCATCACGTAACAAAGGCAAGGCGTCCCCTCTTCCTCCCCCTTGAAATACACAACTTTTAGCCTGGCCGTTTCCCTTTTCCTGCGACGGTTCCCTTAACCCAACAGTTGTCTATAATGTACGTTTCCGGTGCATTCAAACATACAGCTGCATTTCTGCTCCTACGTGGGGAGGAGGGTGTGGATAGCTGAGCCAGCGCCTCCCATTGTGCGCCTCAGCTGCCCTTATTATATTTTAAAATGTAATAATGGAGATATTTCTATTTTTGTAGATGGTGCTGATAATTTCTGGAGTTGGGCCATAAATCTCAAGGCGCAGAGAGATGAAATTACTTGCCCAAGGTCACAGCGAATCAGTAACAGCGTGGCGGAAAAGATGTTAGCAGCCCCGACACGCACACTAACCACTAGGCAACACTTTTCTCCCGGAACCAAGAGGAAAACCTGACTCCCAAGGCCCTGCACTGGCCACTAGACCGCACCCCCTTTCTGGTGCCTTTTGATGCGTATCCGGAGATGCAAAGAAATATTCACAAATGGCCCAGGGAACCTGGGTTTGGGGGTTTTGCAAAACCTTATAAGTTACATTGTCAGGTTTACAAAACCTGGCCCAGGATGGTTTGAGGCTGGGTTAGCTTTTATTCACGCCACCAAATTCATGATGTATGTGTGTGTGTGAGAGAGAGCAAGTGTGTGGACGTGGAATCTGGGAATCAAAAACTCTAGACCTAAATTTGACCCCCTCTTTTCCTAACACAATTCCCCACCCACCACAAAAATTCACAGTATCTGCAGTAATAGCCTTTTGTAAACCCTACAATGCCCGAACGGCAAACTGTAGTGTTTGGACCGTGACTCTGTTCGTGTTGAGCAGAGACAGAGCTGGAGAAGTGGCTTCGTTATAGGGAAATCTATATGTGATACATTATGATGGCAGCCTCTAGAGGCCCTTACTGAGATCTAGGCCCTTTTGTGCTAGGTGCTGTACACACACATAGCAAGACCCAGCCTGCAAATGGGGGCACAGAGCGGTGAAGTGACTTGCCCAAGGCCACACAGCTGATCAGTGGCAGAGCCAGGGACAGGTGTTCTGACTCCCAGTCCAGAGGGCTACCTCTGGAAAGTCACTCATCTTGCTTCAGGGATATCTATAGGATTAAAGCAACGACGAAAAGCAGCGCCCATAATGGGTCTGTCTAATCCCAGCTGCGACCCCCCCGATTGCATCCTTCTGGGAAAGAGCACACACAGATGTCAGCTACCAGGACAGGCGCCGGTGTTGAACCGGCCCGAGCGCTGACAGTGTTAGCCATCATGGTGGAACAGCTTTCTGCTTCCACCTGGCTGCCTGATGTCACCCTGGCTCAAGGGACGGTGGCCCGAAGACCCCTTATTACACTGCTGGAGGGCTGACGCTTGACTCAGTAAACCCAGGGAGGAAGAGAGCCCGAGCAGGGGAACAGCTGGGGCTCACCGCCTCGCAAGCGGAATGTGGACCTGGTTAAATAGCAACATCCCCAAGCCACAAGCCTGCAGCTGTGACCTAGTCATTGCTCGCTTGCTAAGTCCGGACGGGAGGCCTTCGATTCAGGTGCAGGAATTGGTGACTAGGGGGCGCACTCGCCTCTGAGTCAGTACCCACCCTGCTATCCCAGTGAGTTGGGGATAGGGTGACAAGAAGCTGGGGGTGACCCCTAAGGGGGCGACTCTTCCCCCGTGAATCAGTACCGAGCCCAATGCGCCCCAGCCTGGTCCGAGGGACTGCGGCAGGTACCTCAGCCGGGGCACGCCCTTTCCTCGGAGCCAGTGCTCCAACACCGCTGAGGTCGCTTAGCTCCCAGGGGTCTCTGAGCGCCTGAGCATTAAAGACGGCGCGGCCCTGGCAAGAGCACAGGCGTGAACAGCAGTGAGGTCAATCAACTCCCCCGAACGCCCACCCTGGCCGGGATGCCGTCTTTCCGCCCGCAACGCCGGGATGCGTTGCGGGCGGGAGATGTGCTCGAAGCAGGTTGCGGCCCAGTGGACGCCATTTGCAGGCCACTGCAAGTGTTATTGGCCCGCCCAAGCCCGGGCAGCATGCTGTATGCTCTCGAGCGCCACCTACTGGCGCTTTCTCTAGTGGCAGCCTGTTTACATCCAGAGGAATCTTGCTGCCAGTAGACGTCTGGGCTGCAGGCCCCATTTAGTAAATGTCAGATCATTCACGGGGCCAATCTAGGCTAGGGAAACAGACGCTAGCAGGTGAGGGCGAACCCCAGGGGGCAGCTTTTTGTACATGAGGCTTTGAAGTAGGTCATTTTTTGTTTCCGCCTCCCGCTCCCTTCTGCAGAAACTCAGCCCCCCAGACACACACCCGCCCGGCTTCCCACGCTTCCAGCACCAGAGAGGCCAAGTGGTCCCGTGGCCCTTCCTGTTGTCTGTCCCGTGCAATCTGTTTCAAACGGCTTCTCTGCCCGGGACCCGTCTGGGGAGAGGAGATCTGGCCGTGAGAGCACCGGGCACGGCTCAAGAGGTCTAGATCTAAACTGGCTTTTTCACAGACTTCCACGGCCAAGTCAGGAAAGGCCCCGTTTTCAAAAGAGCCCTGCCTGCCACATCAAGCGAGCGCGTTCAAATCTGGCCCTTTGTGTCTCTGCGCCTCAACTCTCCATCTGTAAAATGGGGTTAATAATCCTGCCTGTCTCCCACTCTTTGGCTGCCTTCTCTAGTTAGATTGGCCACTTTGGGGGGCAGGGACTGTCCTTCACTTTGTGTCTGGGCAGCGCCTGGCACCACAGGGGCTGGAGCTCAGCTGGGCCTTGTTGGCTCTGCTGTAATAATACCGTATAATAATCATGATAAAAACCTCAGGGGGCGGGGGGTCCCTCCTTATTTCCTACCTGCTTTTTCTAACAAGCCTCCTTGATTTCCCAGTACTGCTGCTGCCAGGCCCGAGCTCAGGGAGGCCTGCGTGGCTGACGGCGTCTTTTAGAGCATCTTGCTTTAATCGGGGGGGACGTGGGAGCCTGTGCAGCTAAGGAGAACTTCCTGTGGAGCAAGGAAGCATCTGTGTAACACTCTGTCCCCAGAGGAGCCGGCAGAGCGAGGCAGCAATTCCAAATGGATTCACGGGGCCAGTTATTTATTTATTTGATACCTTATGGCAAGGCAAAAAAAAAAAAAAAAAAAAATGACAAGAAGAGATGAGATCCTGCCGTGTCCCGAGGGGCGTCTCTCGAACGCAGGCACCAGTGCCTGCTCTGGAAGCCAGCAGCAGCTGCCAGGGACAAGGCACGGCTGGCAGCACGCTCCCACCGCTGGCGGCACTGACTGGCACGGCCAAGGTTAGTGGTGGGAGGGAACTGCCAGGGTTTGAATTTGCTCTGGCACTGACAAGCAGATCATGACTGGAGGAAACTAGCATTAGAGGCAGGGCCGGGGCCAGGCAGGGCACTGCCAGGAGGAAGCTCACAGCATACAGGTGCTGGGACAGGGCACTGCTGGGAGGAAGCTCACGGCACATGGGGGAGGAAGCTCCCGCCAACGGGGTTCTAAGACAGGGCACTGCTGGGAGGAAGTTCACAGCACATAGGGGAGGAAGCTCCCGCCAACGGAGTTCTAAGACAGGGCACTGCTGGGAGGAAGCTCACGGCACATGGGGGAGGAAGCTCCCGCCAACGGGGTTCTAAGACAGGGCACTGCTGGGAGGAAGTTCACGGCACACGGGGGCCTAACCAGCCAGGCACGTAGAATTGATTAGGTGGGAGCTGGCAAAGCTCCTCAGAGGGCAGCCAGCCAATGCCCATGGCCAATGCCTGTTCAGCGCCTGTCCCCCCCTGGAAGGCGCTCCGCTGGCTCCCCCAGCTGCCAGAAGAAAGCAGAGCCCTTTGGGGGAGGGAGGGTGCGACTGGTGCCAGGCAGCGTCTGAGCCGCAGGGGCAGCCCTGCCCCCCATGCGATCAGGTGCAGCTGCAGAGAGCCCCAGGGCTCCCAGCCAGACACAGGAAGCGGAAGGGGCTGCAAGGGACGATCAACATGCTGGTCGCTCCTCCTCCTCCTCCATCCTAGGCTGGGTTAAATCTGCTCTGATGCTGCCCCTCCTGCCTGCCTCAGCCCTTTGCAGGCACGCCAGGGCCCGGCTCGGGCACCCGCTCACCTTCGGCCTTCCTAGGCGGAGGTTGCCTGGCGGGGCCCACTGAGCCGCCCTGTCCTTTCTCCCCCTCTGGCCCGTCCACAGACCCTCTCCCCAGGCCTTGGGGCACGAGCGGGTAGCTTGTCTTAAATCCCACCGACCCACTCCAATCGAAACGCCCCGGCACGTTGCCCTCTGCCAAGGCACCGAGAGCTGCAGCGTGGGAGCAGCAAACCCCCCCCCCCACTCCCCTCCGTAACAGGCCAGATTCTCAGCTGGTGTCAATCAGCGTCACTTCCTTGACTTCAGGGAGCTAGGCCGATTGACACCAGCTGAGGAGCCGGGCCAGGAATCCACCTCCCAGCTGGTCGCAGGAGCCAGGGACCCTGCAAGGAAATTGGCAGCCGATAAGCCGGAAGAGCGAGTCCCGGATTTCAGCACCAAAAGGGACATTAAAAGCAGAGCCCAGCCCGTTGGCATTCCCAGGAAAGAATAACTCTCCGGGATCAGGCTGGCTGTAATTACCGGAGTGACACAGTCACAAAGGGAAACTAGAAATCGACCCAGATAATTATAGAGGGAGCACGGGGCTGGAAAGGAAACCAGCTGGGAACACTCTGTGCAAGGGGCACCGGGTTATGTGTACGATAGTCGGAGCTAGAGGCCTCAGCCGAGATCGGGGCCCCGGCACCAGGCACGGCACAGACACAGCACGAGAGCCAACCCCTGCCGCAAAGAGCCTGCGGTATAAAGAGGCGAGGTGGCGGGGATAGTTCTAGCCCCATTTTACAGGTGGGGAACGGAGGCCAGAGAGCCGCAGCAGCTTCTCCGTCCGCACACAGAGGCCGTGTCAGAGCTGGGAATCGAACCTGGATCTCCTGAGTGCTGAGAAAAGATCCCAATGCTTAAAGGAAAGCGAAGCAAGGCCTGTCGCAGAGCCAGTCTCCGGGCAAGCGCCTGAGCACCGCTGGCCTGGAGTCGGCTGCCCACGCGGCTCGAGGAGTTGGAAGGCCCAGCAAGCCGGCACTTCAGCCCAGAAGCTGCGCCAAGCATTTGCCTGGAGCTGTGTTAGTGCCCTGCCTCACTCCAGATACCCCAGGGCTGACCCTCGGCTCCGATTCCTGACCGCTGGCTCCAGCTCTGCCCCTGGGCTCCGGTTCCCAGCTCCTGCGCTGACCGCGAGGCTTGGCTCCTCTGACCTTCGCTCCTCTCTCCCTGGTTGTTCATTTGTGCTCCCCAGAATTTGCAAGTGGCCTTTAGCTGTGGGCGGGCTTAGGCTTGCCATCGCCTGGCAACCACCAGCGGTAGGCCTGGCTCCCGCTCTGACCGCTAGGCCGAGCTGCCCACAGCCCCGTCACCGACAGCCACTCCCATTCATCTCATCCTGCGCGCCTCACTGAGATTGTAAGCTCCCTGGGGCAGTGACTGTGTCTTTGTCCTGGGTTTGCCCAGCGCCCAGCACAACGGGGCCCCGGCCCATGACCAATTAATAGCAGTGCCCGGGCTCAGGGGCGCTAGCCTCCCAAGCGGTGCAGCAAACAGCCCCGCCTCGAAACACAAAACGCCCCCAGCGCTGAGCCAGGATCAAGCCCGCCCCTCCCCAACGCGCAAGGAAGAACCGGTTAAAAAAAATCCGACTCGGCGACTATAGGCTGATGCAAAGCCAGGGGCCCGTACAGCCAGTACAACAGACAGCACGGGGCCTCCAACTGCGACGTCCAAAGTACAAGGGGCGGTGAGCCAGATCTTTCCTCCCATTGGCAGGACTTTTCCAGGGGTGCATAGCCCTGGGAGGGGGGGGGGGGGGGCGAAGGAGGCAGTACAGCAGAGGGGGCGTTGTGCAAATCCTGCCTCCCGTCAGGGGTTAGACTAGCTGACCCTTGCGGTCCC
Source organism: Chelydra serpentina (assembly GCA_037349315.1). NCBI lineage: Eukaryota > Metazoa > Chordata > Testudines > Chelydridae > Chelydra > Chelydra serpentina. The sequence goes on along the minus strand of JBAIAC010000107.1, from coordinate 5,709,384 downwards.
TATGGGTCGGTGATTCTATCCTGCTACCCAGCAGCCGGCCGGCGGGTCAGGACAGTAATTCCACGTGGGCTGAGGCGATCGAGCGGCTCACCCTCAGCTGGAGACGGGGCGGGGGAGAGGGCTGCCTCTCCTACACGTCACCTAAATAGCTCTGGGGCTCAGATACCACGGTGACGGGCGTAGCCTGCGAGCCAGGGTAGCATCCTGCTGCAGAGCAAGGGATGATAACCCCGGGCCCTGAGCCGGCTCTCCTCGGTTGAGTTACATTCCCCTGGAAGCGGAGAAGGCAGGATCAGGGCCTTTCTAGAGCCGCGTTCCCCAGCGCCCCGTGGGCTCCGCAGGCAGGGGCTCCAAGGCATTTGGAGACGAGCTGGGAGGGACGGAAGAACGGGAGAGGATCTGGATAGACGTGCTGTCCCCCACCCCGATTCTGCAGGGGTAGGCGGGGCCGGGGGACAGCAAGGGTCACAACTGGCCTGCCAGAGCGGCGTGACCCCAACCGGCAGTCGACGGTGCTCTGGGAAAAGCGGCCCCTTGGAAGCCAGGCCTCAGGAAGGGCACTAGCCACCAGGGGGCGCAGGTGCTCCTCTGGAGTGATGGGCATCCCCCTAGGGTGACCAGACTGCAAATGTGAAAAATCAGAACAGGGGGCGGGGGTAATAGGAGCCTATATAAGAGAGAGACCCCAAAATCGGGACTGTCCCTATAAAATCGGGACATCTGGTCACCCTACGCGCCATTGACAGCAGGGGAGAGCAGCCCCGAGCCCCCTGCAGCCCGGCACAGCAGCTCATGCCGGGCTGGAAACGGCTCATGCCAGCACAGGGTCCAATCTCCTTTTCTGGGGTGGGGGAAAGCTGATCCACAGCCCCCTGGAGTCCCGGGGCGGCGCTTGTGGGCTTTGGCTGGGGCTGGTCGAGGGCAAGGCCAGGGGGGCTACAGGCTAGGCAGAGCCCAGTCCTGGGGCACAGGGCTGTGTTCTTTGGGGGCTCCGGACACCTGGGTTCTCTCCCCACTCCGGGTAATTCCCCCCCGTCGACCACACCCCTGGTTTTTCATTGCTTGTCCCCAGTATTTACTCGTGGCCTGTGTTCAATGGCCCCTCCCCCTCGGTTAAGCTTTGGGCGGGCTTAGGCCCGCCGTCTCCCGGCAACCCACCAGATACTCCCCCTGAGCCCGTTCTTTAACTCGGTGCCTCAGTTTCCCCCAATGGGGAGAGCAACCGCCTGCCTCCCAGAGGCTGAGGCTAAATGGCCGCTTCTGAGTAGGCTACAGGGCGTGCGGAGCAAAAGGGTTGTGAAGGACGGGGCGGGTGGGGATTTGGGGGAGGGGCTGTTTGTGGAGGGGAGGTGTGGGGGAGGGGAGAGCATTGCTCATGGGGGAAGGGGCAGGGATGGTGCCACTCCGGCTAACAGGCCCATTGAGCGATGCCACCACTCAGTCGAAAGCCTGTGGCCCTGATCAAAGCCCACAAGAGGGAGCATCCGGGCCCTGCCCTTCCAGGGTCACTTCCCAGTGACCTCAGGGGTCCCTCTGCTCCTGGAGGCTGCAAACTGGGCCAGCCGGAGCGGGCGGGGGGAGCCGTGCTGGTAGGGCGGCTGGGCCCGGCCTGGGGGATCGCAGGCGGGCAGGGCTGGAAGCCAGCGAGGGAGCAGGTCGGAGCACGTTCTCTCCTGGAGCCGAGAGCGGGCGGGAGCCAGAGAGACGAGGCGGAAGCAGAAAAATCCCAGCTGGAAGACGGGAGACGCCACCGGTTGCACTGACCCAGGGCTGTCGCCTCCTCCCCACCCAGGATCCACCCCCCAGCTTGTCTGTGAACTTGCTATTAAACCTGCTCCTCTTCCCCTCCTCCTACCCCCACATCCTACCTTGTCCCCTCCCCCCCCACCCAATCTCTCCTCCCCCCACAGGGCTCCAGCCCGCAAGCTCCTCTCCCCGCAGGCTCCACCCTTTGGGCTGCTGGCCAGGTTGGAGGGGGATGCTTGGGAGCTGAGTAATATCCTCTGCTGGCAGATCCTGGATGCGGAGGGGAAGCAGCAGCATGTGTGTTTGTTGGGGGGGGGGCCAGGCTTTCTCCCGCCTCTTGCCCCCAGGAGTGTGTGTGTGGGGCAGCTCAGAACACTCCCTGCCAGGGGAGGGGGGCCTGAGCAGAGCCCCCAGGGAGGGGCGGAGGAAACAGTGCTAGGGACTCTGTCCCTGGATGGGGGGAGGGGGGGGCTGAGCATGCTCCCCACTTCCTTGGCATCCTCCTGAACAGCCCAGTGAACCGGATTCTTGCCTACTTACTGAGCAGGGGTGCACTGCCACCCTCCGCCACCAGGGGACGCCCCGCTTCCCTTGCCCACCACTGGAGACACTACCTCGTTCACCCTGCCCCTCCCCGCCTGCTCTGCCTCCCCTGCCCAGCTGCAATTGCACTGCCGCCGTCAGCCTGCAGGGGCACCCTGCCAAAAGATTTTGGAAGCAATGGAGCAGCTGCAAGCAGGGCCGGGCCCGAGGCTCAACAGGGGGCGCCCCACGGTGTGGGGACTCCAGACCCACCCCCTTGACTTGCAGGAGGCTGGGGACCCCTTCCCCAGGAGCAGGGTGGTGGGAGGGAGTGGGGGGCACCTGAGTGGGGGTGGGGGGAGGGAGCAGCAGGGAGGCGGGAGAGCGACACGTAAAAGGGGGGCTCTCTGCTGGCTCGGAGCCCTGGTTCCTGTGTGGGGCTGGAGGCAGGATCCCTGCCAGACGCCGCTGAAAGCGGCTTGTTTTGGAAAGAGGGAGAGCTGGCCCGGCGCCTTGGAGCCCAGAGTTTCCGCCAGCGTTCGCTCGGGGGGAAGGGAAGGGAAGGGTTTCAAAGTGGAATTTCCATGCAGGGCTCCCAGCGCTGAGCTCTCTCCCTTGGCCTGGCAGGACAGGAGGGGCCGAGTCTGCCCTGGGTGCCGTTGGTGCAAAACCCCAGTGAGCCGGACCCATCACTCCAGTCCTGCTTCCCCCCGTGGAACTCCAACAAGCCTAATCCAGGTACTCCGGATTCACTCCAGTGTAACTCCATCGAGTCACTCCCGATTTCCCCAGTGGAACTCCAACGAGCCTGATCCAGGTACTCCCAATTCACTCCAGCATAACAAAGAAGCATCAGGCCCTAAATCTGCGGAGAGTTGTCCCGGCACCTTCCATTCAACAGGCTCAGAGTTCTCTGCAAGCATTAAACCTCGCACACCCCATATGGCCAGGATCAATTCCACTTCACACACAGGGAAACCGCGGCACAGATCGAGAGGAAGGCACCTGCCCAAAGTCATTGGCAAAGCCAAGAATAGTCCTGACTTCCCAGCACCGCCCCCCTCCCCTAGACACTGCTCCCATATTTCTATGGCTCCTTTCAGGCCTAAGGATCCCAACGTGCTTTACAAACCCACATGCAGTTAGGCAGCCTGAGCCGCAAAGTTCAGACCCAGACTCCCTCCATGGTGGGGGCGCTGGGGGGATCCAGGGTTAACCCGAGAGAGAGAGAGAGAGAGAGAGGCAGGCTTCAGACACAGAGCTGGGATCTGGACTTTCCCCCATATGTGGAGCCACGCTTAGCCCCACGTGCTTCCTGTCTCCACTGGGATAATGGAGGGAGGAGATCAAAAACCGAGGGGAATCCCAGAGCCGATTTCCAGTTCAGCGCTCCAGCCTGTCCCCATTGACTTAAAGCACGATTTCCCTCCCCGCCGCCTTCGCCGGACCTACCCCAGAAGCCTGGCTCAGGGCTTTTCACTGCTCCCGCTGACATGGGACGGGTGATGGTACCGAGCGCCTTGCCGGGCCGCTGGGCTGAAGCCAGTCCCTTACCGTAAGTGACCAAAAGCCACTTCCATCCGCTGGCTGTCCATGAGTTTGGTAGGTCTCAGCCACCTTCTCAAGTGCTCTCCTGACAAACCCCACCATCAGTAATGGCACAAATCCAGCCCCGTATTCCCAGCCTCAGCGCCGAGGACCCAGCTCTGCCCCTGTTGTGTGATCTCGGGCACATCCTTCCCCTCTCTGTGCCTGTCTCTGCCATTTAGACTGGCGGCCCTGCGGGGCCGCGGCAGCCTCTCGCTGTCTGTACAGCCCTCGCCCAAAGGGGGAGACTGTAGGTGCTACCACCCTACGAACACATCACGAGAAAGGACTGACTGGGCCGTGGACACAGAAGGATCCATTCACCCCGACACTGGGCTCCTCCAGCGTGCGAGGTGGTGAACAGTGCGCGTCGGGAAGGGTTGCACTGGTGGAGCTCTAGCTGCACCAAATACAAAAAAATAAAGTAAAAGACAAACCAAATTCTCCCTCTGACTCCACGGAGACTCGGCCATCGCCGATCCCGCTGCTCTGCCCTGCTTGTGTCCCGGCAGGAGCAAGGGTCATTGACCCCAGAACTGCTGAGTCTAGGAACGTGGGAGAGAAAATCTCATTCGGCCAGAAGGAGCTCAAACCTCCACCGTGTGGGCACGCTCCCAGCTCCCCTCTTGCGCTGCAGGCGAGGCCTGGCAGCAGCGTTTGGCCCCGGCCAGCCAGATCCTGATAGCGATGCCCTCAACACTGCCCCGAGGGATTTACAGCGCTGGGACTCGGAGCAGAATCTGGCCCTATGACGGTCACATATAGGGTGACCAGACAGCAAGTGTGAAAAATCGGGACAGAGGGTGGGGGATAATAGGAGCCTATATAAGAAAAAGACCCAAAAATCAGGACTGTCCCTATAAATCGGGACATCTGGTCACCCTAGGCACATTCCCCGCTATGGTATTTACTGCCCTCTTCGCTCTAGCCCACCAGGTCTCCTGCCAGGGTTTCCCCATGTCCCGTTGTCACCTCCAGGGCCCCGCGTGGAAACAAGTTAAAAGGGGCCATGTTGGGATGCGAGTTTGTGCTAAGGAGGCGCTCTCAGCTGGGGGGGGGTCAGGACTGCCATGCTCTGGGCTTGCGGTGCGGCGTCTTTCCCAGAATGCTCTTGGAGCACCCGGCAGCGTGGGCTGGGCTCCGGGCAACACCATCACCAACATCTAGTGCTCGACAGAGGTGGCTCCACCCCACCGCTCAGGGCTACAGCTGGGTAAACTGAGGCACGGAGCAGGGACGTGACTTGCCCCAGGTCACACACAGGCTCCTGCCTCTACACTCGACTAGGCTGCCTTTCCCCAGCCTGAGAACGCAGAGCATGGCTGGGGGAGAAGATGCAAGGTCAGGGCTAGGGTCTGCTTTTCTCTTCTCTGCCCCCCACAATCCTCAGCTCCAACCTCACCCCTGGGGACCTGGTGGGTGGGGTGGAGAGCTCTCCCTTGTCCAGGCTGGGTCTGGTGGCACCCCGCTCATGCCAGGCTGCCCCCCACCCCAGCAGTTTTAGGAGGGTTTTTAGGCAGCTTTGCACAAAACTGCCAGGACCATTTGGGCCAGGCCCAAAACTCAGCGGGCTCCTTCCCTCTCTGCTGGACAGCCAGCGGGCCACAACCCCAAGGCCAGATCGGGGGGGCGGGAGAGAAACAGGTGGAAGGTGCAACACGCCACCCCCTCCGTACTGGAATACCAGAGAACCCAGCTCATGGCCCCCCAGGGCAGGACAGGCCCCCCAGTGGCTCCAGTGCAGCTGCGATCGCCCCCCCCCCCGTGTATTTTGCCATTTCCCCTGCACTCACAGGGCAGTGCACAGAAGCCCAGCCAGAGCGGGCCTGGCACAGCAGTGTGGCCCAGCTGGTTTTTCCAGAGATCCATCCAAAGAGCGAGATCCTTTCCTGGGGGAAGGGAGCAGCCACATCACAGAGAAAGAGAGAGGAGGCAGGAGGCAGATTCCAGGCAGGAAACTGCAAAGGGGCAGTTTGAGGCTGGGTCTGCCCTGGAGAGGGGCAGCTGCTGGCATTTCAACCACTGCCTCCTCTTCCGCTGCTGAGAGCTGGCCCCCTCCCGGCCTGGGAAGAGAAGACTAGGGGGCTCTGCTAGCAGGGGGACTGCAATGGGGACACCAACAGTGCGCAGGAGCCGGAGGGGCAGTGGGTGCCATGGGCTTGCCGTGAGCGTTAAAAAATAAAACCACCCCAAAGCATGAGTCCAACCTGCTGAAAAAAAAAAAAAATCACAAGATTCGCTTGCAAAAGCATGAGGGTTTAGAGAGAAGTCGAACGGGGATCTGTTTATCTGCAGGTTGAGTTCTTGCGGGCGAGTTTTTCTCCAGAGCCACAAGGCTAGAAACTTTCATTACAAACCAACAACCCCTAAGCTGAAATCCCCCCTTAGGCACCTGACTCCAAGAGCTGGGGATTGAAGAAGAGCCCCAAATACCCCAAGAGTTGCAATAAAATCCCAGGAGTCACCCAGACGGATCCCCCCAGCCCAGGCTAGGCTGGGCCTGCATTGCCGGGGTGGGTATATTGGCGTACCATACCACCAACCTCCAGCACTGCCAGGGTAGCCCTGCTCCGACTGAACCAAACTAAACTGGTGCCAGCGCCGTTCTGCCAGTATGGCTGCACCCAGACTAGAGAGGGCAGCTCTGATCACACATCCGCCAGACATAGCTATGCTGGCCATTTGTAGTACAGACCTGGCCTCATTGAGAGTGGAACACGGCCACAGAGAACACCCACACACGCTTCAGTACCTGGCCCAACACCTCTAGCGAGTAGGGGCACGGGCAGGGAGAGAGTGAAGCAATGTAGGAAGTAACAGCGGGGACCGTGCTGGCCCTGGGGAAGAGGGAAGCTGGATGTGAAGAGCCAAAGCAGTGGAACGGCCCTGTGAGCAAACGCAAGCGGCAGGGGAGTGCTCTCCCTGGTAGGTAGGGGCTGGTCAGGGCTTGTCTAGACTACACACGTGCACTCGGTAACCACATCAACGAAAACAAACCCCAGTGTAGACAGGGCCTTCGGCACGGAAACCGGTGCTGTTCCCATTCCACGACTCTCTGCTTCAACTAGGGGCTACCTCCAAGCAAGGATGGAGACCAGCTCTGCAGCTGGAGCCCTAGGCCAGGGCTGGGAATGGCCATTTCAGCCCCAGGGGGTGGTGGGGTTGTTCTGGAAGTCGCGCCCCCTGTAGGCTACAGAATTTACCCTCTGCTGCAGAAGCCTGAGTCTGCAGCAGGCCTGGAACAAGCAGTTGAGAGACGCAAACGGCTCCATTCATCTCAATGGAGTGTTGACGCTGAGGCATGATGACAGTGGTTAGATGCCCGCTTAGGGAGCTGTTTCACTGCCGCTCACATCCAGTTAAGGTGCTTACCCCCAAATCCTGACCGGCTGACTGGGCCCTGCCCAACTGCCACTCCCACTACGGGACGAGGTTGTCCACTGAGCTGAAGCGTACAGAAAACCGATAGCGCGGGGGACCGCGTAAAACAAATTGCATGCAACTTCAGAGCTGCTGCAGCCGTGGCATCATTCGTTCATAGCCAGCGCCTCGCGTCTGCTGTTGGATCAAGAGTCTCAGATGCAGAGTTTAGATCCAACTGGCCACAGCACTTTGCTTGTAAAGGTAAAACTAGTGTTGTTCCAGCAGAAGGCAGGATTCCCCATTCTGGCCCCTCCTCATGAGAGGTGCTGGGCACCCACAGCTACTGCGGTCAGGAGCAGCCGCATGTGCGTGGCTACTTGGCCACCCACTGGGTGAACTCCAGTAGGTTGCATCCCCTCTCCATGCCTCAGTTTCCCCACCTGAAAACAGGGCTGATACTAACCTGCCATCATCACCGTGCTTTGAGCTCGTTCCAGGCACAAGGCCAGAGAAACGCCGGCCATGCTGTAAATGGGCGATGCGGGCGCGAGGGCTCGCCAGCACATGGACAAACCCCAGCTCCCTGCTCCTCTCAGCATTGGCACCGCATCCGCCCTGCCTTCCTGCTGCTGGGGAGCCTCGCCTTGCCCGACACTGTTGACGACTGGAGCAGCTTGTCCAGCTGAGCCAGAGCAAACAGCAGCGAAAAATACGAGCCGCCAATAGTGACAGGCAACCCCCCACCCCTCGATTACTGATTGCCTTGGCCACTGCCCCCCTGCAAGCCCGTTATCCCAGCTCCCCGTACCCCCTTTGCTCTCCCCCCACCCCCCAGAGAGACCCGGGCTGGTGCACCCGCGCCTCTGACTCAGAGCTGAAAACCCCCTGGTTTCTCAACACGCCAACCCATGTTCAGCTCGAGGAGCACTAGACCGTAAAAACGATCATCCCCAACCTCTAGGTGAGGAAGGATAGCGGCAGGCCTAGGACACCAGGGTTCAATTCCCAGCTGTGCCCCAGACAGGGCCCTGAATGGGTCTGAACCTCCACTCACCATGTCCAACACGGAGAGAAGAATGTGTCTGGTCAATTTCAACTGGGCAGGGTCCCCTCCCTGGGTTACGGGCAGCACCTCGAGCCGGGCCTGGATCTCAGAGCAGGGCTAGGATCTGTTTGTAAACCAGACGACAGCGGCTGGGTAGAGCGAGGCGTATCGCGGGTCGATGCAGACTCCATCTTTCAAAAGGAGGAACAGACCTGAGCAAATGGCTCTTACCAGAGAGGGGCAATAAAGAATCACAAGAGAGAATGACTGCTGCTCAGTCTCTATTATTAAAAAAGGCTCATTGGAAATCGGGATGATCATAAATCACCCGACAAGATCTTGTTTTTACAAGGGGATTTTTGCAGCTGGCTGGGCAGCAGAAACATCTGGAAATATCAGGCAGACGCCTCTGCGCCTCTTTTCGCTTTGCACTTAGTTTTACAGATTTGGGCCGGTCAGATGAGCACCTGAAGCGAAACACGAACAGCTGCTGGTTGCAGAGGGCTCCAGGGGGAGTGGTTTGCCCAGCTCAGCCCCTCCCACGGGCCCTGTTCTGATCTCACACGGCCTGAACGCCTGATTTGTTCCAGCGTCACAGAGCTCAGAATCAGGCTCTCATGCCCCATAAGCCAAGGCCCGTCTCAACCTGCCACTCCAAGGCCGAATGTCACGCCTGCCCCAAGCCGTTGCCTGTGGCATCCCAGCTGGGACATGAGGCTTTACACGGGGGGGTTTGTTCATTTTCCTGAAGCCCAGCTCCACATATGTGGATGTGCAAGGATCAGGCCCCGAGGATCGTGTCCAGCTAAGGACAGGCTTGCAGGAGCAGGTGCTTACCCACCCGAGGGTCTCGTCAGTATTCCCGGTGCCAGCCAAGACCTCACCATCTATCCCTTCTATGATCTCACCTGGCCCAGGCACCTAGCATTCAAGGGCCAACAATTTGCTGCTGGAAGGTGCCACCGGGATCGCCACTCTCTTTGCAAGCACTAATTAAGCGGCTGCACCTTTATGATGTAGGCGAGTAGCTTCCGCTCTGGTTTATAGACAGGTGAAGCTCAATGACATGGATATTCAAGCCCAGTTTTTCCAAGACCGCTAAAAGCACCTCTCCCCTTATTAAGAATCATAGAATCTCAGGGTTGGAAGGGACCTCAGGAGGTCATCTAGTCCAACCCCCTGCTCAAAGCAGGACCAATCCCCAATTTTTGCCTCAGATCCCTAAATGGCCCCAAGGATTGAACTCACAACCCTGGTTTTAGCAGGCCAATGCTCAAACCACTGAGCTATCCCTCCCCCCGAGGGGAGCTGCTACGTACTGGACACTTGGGCTTAAAATGACATGACCAGGGTAACAGCAACTCAGTGGCAGGGCTGGGAACTGGACTGGTTTCTTGACTCCCCAGTGCATGAACCATTACTCAGCACTGCTTTCCACCACTCCACGTTTATCATCTGAGGAGCATTTTTACGCTTGTTGCCCTATGCATTTCAAACCTCTTCCAAGTGTCCAACCTATCACCCCCTTCTGTTTCTAAACCACCGATTGCCTTGCCAATTACAACACGCTAACAAACCCGACAGCAAGCCCTACTTTCCGTCCCAGACCACAGCTTTTGGACTGAGATTTCTTTTCCGTGGCAGGCCTGGATGCCAAAGGGAAAGATTGCTTGGAAAGTCACACGCAGCTCTGACTAACAGGGGAATGCAAGAAAAACAGTTCTCGTTCAGTGAGCTTTTAGGCCTTTTTTTAATGTTGATATAAAATAATAATCCTACCCTGGTCCCGTTACACAGAGCCAAGAAACTTGAATGGTTACCGCCTTTACCTTGCTCGAGCAACCTTTAAGGCACAAGAAATTAACAGCCATCTAGAAACCTGCTAAACTTTCCTGATCTCTCTTCGGTACATGATCCCCCATCACTGCAGTATCTGAGCACCTCACAATTTTTAAATGTACTGGTCCCCACAACACCCCTGTGAGGGAGGCTAGTGCTATTATTGCCACTGTACAGATGGAGAGCTGAAGCCTAGAGAGGCTAAGTGACTCGACCAAGGCCACCCAGGAAGTCAGTTGCAGAGCAGGGAATTGAACTCAGGTCTTAGTCTCAGACTAGGGCACTAACCACTAGACCATGCTTCCTCTCAGTGATGGTGGCAGTTTCCCCGTTGGTCCTCCTCCTGTTTAAAAGGGCAGCCAGGTTAAAAATCCTAATTAAAAAAAGAAAAGAAAATGGATCTACGGAGAGCGAATGAAGTTTACAGAATCTGAGGCGTGGATTGTGCAATCCGACCCACTAGCACATAACACAGAGCCAACTGCAGGATCTGTGCCCATGTTCGCTTTCCACCATTTCTCCCGTTTGTTTTCCTTTCGCATGTCACTCCTCTAGGATTGTTGGGGGCTGCTGAAAGTCAGAACTGGTCAGTTTCACTCACTCTTGTTTATAGTCATTTTCATATAGCCTAGCCCAGTTTCCTGGGGCTTGCCTTGCAAAGCCAGCAAAGAAAGGGGTGGGGGGGAAGGTATTGATGTTAAGAACCCAAAACCCATTCCCACGGAAATGTTAAAAATATATAATTTGCTGCAAACATTTCTATTAATTTGGGGTTTCATAAAAAGCCCGTTTTTAAAAACACAAAAAACCATATAAACCTGTGTATTTTGAGGCCACAAACATCTACGGAGTAAAAGAATAGTCCTGACACTGCCATTCTTTAAGGATGATCTAATTGAAAAATAAAAACAAACACATCATCATGAAAATGTATGTAGTTTAAAAAGAAGCCCACGTATCCTCGGTGCCAGAGGCCACCGTGCAGCGGAGGCGAGGTGGTTAGCAGGAGATGGAGCAGGTAACGTGCTCTCTCAAAGGGCCAGAATCCGTGTCCGTCTCCAGACTGCAATTTATTTCCTTTACCACAGAAGATCCCCCCCCCCCCCCCCCAATCTCCATCCCCCCCCCATTAAAGAATCAGCTGAGACAGCTGCAAAGAGTTTCCTATGGAGCATCCAGTTCACCCCAAAGCAGGTGAAAAGCAGGCCCGTCCCAAATGCAGGTGGCAGTTCCCTCCGGCGCGGCGGGGTCAGGGGCGACGGGAGCAGACCCCTTGCATGGATCATTTGCATCGGCTGCTGGTTACCGGGAATATTTTAAGGTGATCAAGTGGCAGAGAAGAACTCGGGCTCAAATCGCGAGCGCAGCAGTGTTCCAGTGGCGTCGCCCTCCTGGTTTTGTCCCGGCGAGGATCCGTGGGCATCAGCACGGATCTAATTTGACGCTCTCGGCACCACACAAGCACAGGCTTCCCACGGAGTCGACGCTTCGCTTCACAAGCAGTCCCACCCCTGTGCCATCTCCTCCCTTTGCCTCTTCCACGCAGAGGGCTGGAAAGTCACCCTTAGAAGCACGAGACGCCCCCACCCACCCATCTGAGCCCCTGGACCCGAGAGGCAGGAGGACTGGTTTATCTGGCATCAGCCACTCCATGTGAGCGTTAAAAGTCTTTGCTTGGTTCCCCCGGGAGGGTCCCTCGGGTGCCCTGGCGCCATGCAGTAATAAGGAAGTCATTAGCCGTGGAACCAATTAACAAGATAAGCTGCTCTTCCCAGTTCCTCCCCCCGCAAAACCCTGGCAGGCAGCCTGGTAGGGCCTGGGATTTGCCGTCAGCTGTCCAGCAGCGCTGCCGCCCCCGGCTCCCCCGGCTCAGGGAGCTCCCGGATAGCTGTAATGGTTGCGATCGGGCTCGCTCCTGGTCAGTGGTAAACTGGGCTTGTGCTCCGGGTCCTTCTCACACTGGAGAGGTGGACGCTGCTTGAAGAAGTCGGAGACGTAGTGGACCTGGGGGGAGTGGGGGAGAGCAGAGAACGAGGCTTTAGGGGATAATTCCATGGAGGGAACGTCTCTTGGTGGATCCAGGCCAGGGCTCAGGGAGATCCTGTGGGGCGACACAGGCCCAGAGAGGGCCACGGGGTCCGGCTGCCTCCAGCAGCCTCGGTAAAATGTTGGGCTGAGTGACTTGCCCGAGGTCACGCAGCGGGTCAGTGGCAGGACTGGGAACAGAGCCCAGGTGATTCCTCGTGCTTTGGGACCGCGACGCTGCGCTGCTGCACGGGGCGAGGGAGGAGGAGGAGGAGGGTGTGAACCAATGTCGTTCAGCATCCCAAACAGCTGCTGCTGTGTTAATTCCTCCTCGGCAGCCTCTGCTGGCAGCCAAGTGGCACCCGAGACTCGGATCTGGGGCAAGCAGGAGTCCGAGCCTGGAGGTCATGACCCTGCCGAGACCGGGGATAATCCAACCCAGATCTTTGGGCCATTCCCGCTGACCCCTGGGGCGATCGGCCGGGAGGGGGGAGCACAACAGACCAGGTGCTCATGCAATGGCCGAGCGGATAGGTCGCCTTCCTCAAGCATCAGGCACCTGCAGTTACCTGGATTAGGGCAAGGCCGACACGGGGGAGGAGGCTGAATCGAGGTGCCCAGTTTCTGGGCTGGATGAGGTCGAAACCACCATCCAGATCAAAGCTGCACGACGGAGAGGATGCGGGGGTGGGCACAGGGCTGCAAGGTTGGGGAGAAGTGGGGGGGGGGGTCGGCGAGCCCCCGGTGAGCATGGAGGGCGGTGTGGGGATGCCCCCGGGCGCTTACGATGAGGATGGCAACGAGCGCCCCCTGGAGGAGCCCCACCAGCACGTCACTCCAGTGGTGCTTGTAGTCGGACACGCGGGTGTAGCCCACGAAGATGGCGAAGGCGATCAGGAAGAACTGGATGGTGGGGCGCAGCAGCCGGGCCCATTTCCCGATCAGCCGGGCCTGGACGTACAGCTGGGGAGAGACGGGACGGTCAGTCGGTCGCCCCGGCGCTGCCCCCAGCCCAGTGCCGGCAGGGTTGCGTCACCCAGACGTTCCCGCCCCGGGACCACGCGCAGGGGCCTAAAAACGCAGGGCAAGAAACGTGGGGGGCAGCACGACCCCGCTAGCAGGGGCAAGGGCGGCGGTGGGCCTGCTGCTCGATTCTGCCCCCAGCAGGTGGGTGGGGACGCTGCAGCTCAGACAGGCAAAGGGATGAACCCAAGTTCACACAATCAGGGGCACAACTGGGAACAGAACCCAGGAGTCCTGACCCCCGCCTCCCCCCCCGGCTCTACCCACTGGACCACACCTCCCCTCAGAGCTAGGAATTGAACCCAGGAGTCCTGACCCCCACCTCCCCCCTTTCTCTGCTGTGACACGGGACACGCACCCCCAGAGAGCTACTCACTGCCAGGAATACCATGCAGTACATCCCGAAGGAGGAGTGTCCGGAATAGAAGGATAACCTGGAAGAACAGAGACCAGGCTCAGGAGGAGAGACCCCCCCACTCCCTCCACCCTGCCCTCAAAGAAGCCCACGGGACCCCTCTCGCTCCCCTCAGGCTCTCCAATCCCCTGCGGGTAGGTCTCTGGAGCACGAGGCCCAGCAACGCTTTCCCTCCACCTCCACACGCTCCATCCGCCTCCACCCTCCCAGCCCATATAGCCTCAGCGAGCGGCTCCCCCCCCCCCATGAAGCCCTTCGTGTCACCTGGACTCAGTGACGTTCCCGGCATTCCCCCGGCACACGTTCTCCAGCTGCGTGTAGACGGAGCAGTTCACCTTGGACCAGTCGGGGTCGCAGACAGCCAAGAAGTTGGGCCGGGGGCGGCCGATCATGTACTTGGCCAGGTCGGTCAGGGACTGGCTGACGGCCGCGCCGAACAGAAATGTCCCCACCACCTTGTAGAGGGCGGCGAGGTAGTTGTTGTACTCGGACTTGGAGTGGAGGTGCTGGGCGTACACCAGGTAGGCCTCGCCCGCGGAGATCTGCGGAGGCCAAGGGAGAGCCAGTGAGCGGCCACCCGGGAGGAGCCAGGGCTCTGCTCTCCGAGACGTGGGGAGCCAGGGCAGCAGCGCCAGTCCCAGCAGAGAGTTGCTGCCGGGGGTGGCGGCGAAGAGAGCGGTTGGCTCTGGGGGAAGCCCCCAGCGGCCCTGAGAGTTATCCCTGCCCTCGCCTCTCCCCGCAGGGAGCCGGCCACGCGGTCAGATCGATGGGACCAGAGATGCCCTTTGATCCCCAGCAGGGCTGGCGGGTCGGAGCGGGAGTCAGCGAAGGGATCCGCTGTCCCGATCGACCAGGCCGTGGTGTTTCGGGATGGGGTGGAGCAAGAGGGTGCTCAGGAAGGGGGAGGGGGGAATGAAAGGGGGAGCCCCCGCCGGTTTCCTTACAATGAGGACGGTGCAGGTGATGGTGACCCCCGCCATGAGCCCGTGGGTGATGGTGTCCGGCCGGTAGGGGTAGCGGATGGAGTCATCGTTGCAGTAGACTCCACGCTTGTACGGAGAGTTCACCAGCGTGAGGATGACGAAGGGCAGGGAGGCTGAAGGCAAAGCGGGGAGGGGAGTCAGGGAGGCTCTCTCTGCAGTCTCCCCCCCCTCCCCCCCGAAGTAAATCTCCCTCGCTCCCCTCCCCTCTGGAGAGCAGGGAGACGCCCAGCACGGGGCTCCACATCCCATCCTGGCTGGCCCGGGTTGAACCGAAGTCCCTTTTGCTGGTTCGGGGATTTGCCGGCTCCCGGCCCGGCCGCCCCCCATTCACCCGGGGAGCCACAGACCAAACCCAAACAGCACCGGGGCCCGGAATTAGCCGGGGCCGAATTCAATGCAGACGCGCGCCTCTAAGCTGGGGCAGAGCCCAGGGAAGGATCCTGAACTATTCCGCACCTGGCCAAGTTGGGAGACAGGATCCCGGGGCAGATGGACCGTCGGCCTGACCCAGTGCAGCCGTTCTCAAGGCCTCTCTAGCCCTGGGTCGGGGTCACCGGCAGGACGGCATGGGTGGGCCCAATCGCTCCCAGGCGCCCACCTTCCCCCGGGGAGGTCACGACCTCAGTCACAGCCGCCCTGATTCACAAGATGCCGCCTTCCGGGGACGCCAAAGCAAGCGGCGGCCGACACCCCTGGGCCCTCCCGTCCGCTCCCTGGCTGCGGCCGATTACCCGAGCCCCGTTATCAGGCCTTGGCAGCTGCGATGCTGCGTAGAACAGATATTACAACTTCTCCCCCACACTGGCACTCAGGAGATCTGGGTTCAGGGCCCGGCCCTGCCACAGATGCCCTGCGTGGCCCTGGGCGAGTCACTGTGGTTCTGCCTCGGTTTCCCCACCTGTAAAAATCAGGGTCATACTTTTCTCCCTGCCTTGCCTACGTAGATCGCAAGGTCTCTGGGGCAGGAGTGGTCTTCTACTCTGTGTACGTACACCGCCTCGCACAACGGGGCCCTGATCTGCGCTGGGGCCTTTAGGTGCTACTGGAGACATCGAACACTTGCCCTTCTCCAAATGCTCCACAGACGGTAGTTAATCCTCACAGCTCCTCCGGTGAATTTCTCCCCTTTACAGATGGGGAAACTGAGGCACGGCACGGGGAAGTGGCTTGCCCAGCAGGTCAGCGGCAGGAGCCTGGGTTAGTGTTTTTGACGGCCAGCCCTGGGCTTATATCACAGCCCCAACCACGTCCTGGCTGGGCTGCGCAGGGCCCAGTGCCGCCAATCAGGAACGAGGCCCCCGTGTGCCCGGTGCTGCACACAGCAAAACATGGCGTCTGCCCTGGAAAGCTTCTAATGCAACTTCCCACGGTCATGGCGAGCCAGGAATTGAATCCGCGTCTCTGGAGTCACAGCCCCTTGCTCTAACCACCAGACTACACTGCCTCACAACCTCCAATACTACCGGGGGTGGCAGCCTACCCCCACCCTGCTACTGTAGTCAGGACCAGGAGGACAGGGGACTCTTCGCAAATGAGTCAAAGCCACCAGGCCTGGTCCAGCCAGCTCCCCCTGGGGGCTGGCTTCATCTGCACCTTCCAGACCTCCCCGGGCCAGGCAGACGAGAGGGGAAGGAAAAGGGAGGACAATCATACTAGAGCCCAGAGCTCAGGGCCCCCAAAACATCCGTAAAGCCTGCGTACCAACAGCAAAACAGGAGGGGCCCCAGCGAACGGGGCCCCAGATTTCTCTTGACGGGCCTGCACCCAGGGACAGGGTATCGCCCCCTGGAGCCGCCCCCGGGCCAACGCCACCATGCGCCTTCTGCGTCTCAGCAGCAGGACGGCGTGCGGCCTCTTACCAGCAGACACATGCAGTCAGCTGGACTCAGGTTCCCCCACGCAGGGCCAAGTCTCTGGGGGACCCCCTGCCCCAACCCCCCTCAACAGAGCAGGTCGCCCGGATCTGTGTCTTCTTCAGTTCTCCAGCTGCCCCGGTCCCTCCGTCTCCCGGCCACCACTGGCCGAGCAGGGCAGTAACCCTCACTCCCGGCCAGTTGACCGGCTTCCCTTCAGCGCAGCACTCTTGAAAATGGGGTCCCAGACCCCCCAGTCCCTGGGCAGACAGCACATTCCTGGGGCCGCCCTCCTCCAGAGCTGCCTTCCCCAGGATCCCATCGTCGGCTCCCAGCCAGCCGCACTTTGCGCTCTTCCAAGCCAAAGGCAGACCGCTCCCTCTGCCTGCAGCGGGACCAAGCCCCCGGGGACCAGCCCCTGGGTCAGGATGAAGGTAACAAGCCCCCCCCAGCGTCTCTGTCCCCAAGCTGAGGCTCCACCCCATCCCCTCGTCCCCGCAGCCAGCTGGCTCATTCGCTTCAATTAAGACGGCAATTTCCAGCCCCAGAGGTTTTACTCAAAATAGCAGCCCCGGCGCCCGCGCTCGCCGGATGAGCAAGCGGTCGTTAGCGTGACAGCTTGCAGCCTCTCGGCAATGACCTGCGGCCGCCGGAATCTGGAGGGGGATAAGGAATGCGTGCTAAGGAGGAGCCGTTTTCACTAGCTTCAGCCGTGCTCTGCCTTATAGACGGTGCCACGGTGCATGCCCCGGGGGCGCTGCGGGCCAGGGGGAAGCGCCAATAAAATCACTCACCCCAAACCTGTCCCCTGCTGTCTATCCCCCGGCTCAGACCGTGCTGCAACAGCCCACCCACTCCTCTGGATTCCCCGCTCTGCGCCCCGCATGGGGCACAGCAGGAGCCCCCCAGATCGGACCTGCTGCTCCCTGCATCGCCCCAAATCCTCTCCCCACGGAGATCATGCACCGCGTCGATATTCCCACAGGCGCCGCAGGTCTGGGTCTCACGCGGCATCTCCCCGCCACAGGTACGAGGCCGCAGCTACCCACACAATGCACGCCCTCCGTGCCAGCTCCCGGGTCGAGGCCTCGCTCTGGGCCAGCTCAGATGGAATAGAGGCCTGCCAGCCAGCGCCGGGGTGGGGCAGGAAGAGACGGTCACCCCACCCAACGGTTTGAACCCTGCCTGCTGCCACTGGAGTGGAACAACTCACCAGGCTGCAGATACGACCGCCTGGTGCGGTGGAGCCCGAGAGCAAGGGGAGGGGGTCCCAGTAGGGGCAGGACACGTGCCCAACGCAACAGAGCAAAGTCACGAGTAGAGAACTAGCCCTAGCCAGGCAGTTGTGGGTACACACATGCCCCTGCCCAGTACGCTGGAAGAAGCGACAAAGAGTCCTGGGGCACCTTATAGACTAACAGAGGTATTGGAGCATAAGCTTTCGTGGGTGAATACCCACCTCGTCGGATGCTGGGTGATTCCTCCCTCCCTCCCGCAAGGGACTCGAACCTTGTTCTCAGAACAGCTCCAGCCCTGCAGAGATGCCCCCAGCAGGGGATGGCCCGATGGCGACACGGGGGAGGAGGCAGCCGGCGGCGCTGGGAGCTCCCCGGGAAAGGCAGGATCCGGCGACAGGACCGGACCAAGGGCAGCTGTCCGTCCTACGTGGCCCTGCCTGTGCGGCAGCCCACCCCCCCACTACGACAGGGGTCCCACGGCCACCAGCGCGGACCCAAGCGCTGCTCTGGGAGCCAGACACCCCAGTGCATTCCTGCTTGCGGGAGTGGCGCCCCCTGGTGTCAAGCGCCTATAGCCACACAGGCAACTTCACCCTTTGAGGATGCACCCCCCCCGCCCCCCACCTTCTGTAACCTATCTAAGAGGCGCTCTGGCATCTCCTACATGGCCCGTACGAGTGGGGGAAGCCAGCCGGGAGCTCCTATAGGGGAGACGGCAGGGGCTGTGGCTATCGGTTTGGTTGTAGCCGTATAGGGCCACAAGGACTGTCTAGGCCTGGAGAGGCCACTGCCAAGTACAGAGCCCAGTTAACCGAGCTGGTCCGATAATGGGAGGGGAGGGAAAGAGGGAGAAACATCAGAAAAAAAATTCCATTTCCAAGTTAACTGAAACTTTCCAGTCGGCTGCAGTCTTCACGGCAACTTGTTGGGCCTAGTCCCTGGAATCAGCCAGGGCTTTGCAGGGGGGTTTATAAGCACTTGGAAAGCAGAGAGGTTTCTCCGTCCAAAGCAACCATCGGCCACCTGGAGGCAGCCTTGTCAGCACTAGGATTTCTGTCAGTGGTGCAGCGGCACCCGTGCAAACCCCTCGTGGAAACACAATTTGCACCAGTAGAGCTTACACTGCTTTAAGACAAGGGTAAGATGTAGGCATCACGTGGCTCCGGTGTAAGGAGCGTCTTCACTAGAGGTTTGTGCCGATGCAGCTCTGCTGGTGGCTGAGATCCCAGTGTAGACAAGGCAGCACTATCCACCTGGTTTAACACTAGAGATCTGTCTATACTGGGGTGGGTGGCTTATTTGTGTTTTCACCAGTGCAAACCTCCAGAGTGGATGTGCTGCCCTGGTGCAAGGTGGGGCTTGCACGGGTGAGATTTACCTTGCAAATTACCAGCATACATTGCACTTGTGCAAGCCCCATTTTGCACGGGGCAGTGTCTATATTAGGGGCTTGCACTGGCATAGCTGCACGGGCGAAGTTACACCAGTGCAAATTACCCTAGTGTAGACAGGCTGCAGGATCAGCCACACTCCTCTTCAGCTGCAGGAACCTTCCTGGCCATAGGACCCAGCACCAGGTGCGTGGGAGGCAGAGCTGGGGAGCTGCAAGAGGTGAAGCAGGTTTGTTTTCAAGCACTGCAGAGGTTGCATTCGGATCAGCAGCCTCTTCTAGAGTCGGTTCTAATCCGCCCCATGCCATGGGCCCTCAAGGGTTAAGAAGCAAGGCCAGCACTGGAGGAAGAAGAAGGGGGTCAACTCTGGGCTAGAGAACGGACTTCAGGGGACTGGAGGGCTCAGTTACTGAACAGGGAGCTTTTCCCATCTAGGCCTCTGGAGTTCAACGCAGCCCAAAGCTGTTACCATGGCTGTGTGGGTTGGTGGAAAGGGGCTCCGTCTGTCCAGACCCCAGCAGGGCAGGCAACCCCATCGCTGAAACCACCACCAAACATTCATTTGCCTCCTGGTTAGCAATCCCTGCAGAGAACCCCAGTGCTAGGGTGACCAGACAGCAAGTGTGAAAAATCAGGACAGGGGGTGGCGGGTAATAGCAGCCTATGTAAGAAAAAGACCCCAAAATCGGGACTGTCCCTATAAAATTGGGACATCTGGTCACCTTACCAGTGCACCGCTCTCGCCTCCAGCCCAGCCCAAGGCAGCCGGCAGTAATCTGCTTGTGCCGTGTCTCGGATCCCGGCCCTACACCAACGCTTGAGCGCCGGCAAGCCGAGGTGCCTGTGTGAGAAACCGAGGCCGGAGGCTCTGGGCCGCCTTAAAGGGCCCTATCTCCCAAGTTCCACCTTTACAAAAAAATTGCCATCCAGCCCATTGTTTAATAGGAACTCTGTGGGTAAACAGGCCACCTTTGTCTTCTCCCTGCTGCACAAAGGAGGTGGGGAAGAGTCACCTCCACCTTCCTTTGAGCCAGCCCCTTGCGTGCACTGGTGCAGCTCCTGCCCAGGTGAAAAAACTCACCCTGCTGGTTCCAGCAACATGCAAAATTCTCCCTTGCAACTTTCTCTGGCGGAAACAATGGCAGGAGGGGGGAAAAAATAGCAACAGGCTTGCTGCTCCTTACATGCTCCCCAGCCGCACAGGGCGTCCAGGTGAACTGCAAACACAGCAGGCTTCTTAAAAATATCCGCAAGACGCTCATTTGCAGCTCAAATTAGGCACCAATTTTCTGGCAGGATAATTTAATCCACAGCCACTAAAAATAAAAGCGCCACGCAAGAGAGAGAACAACACCCGGAACCTCGGTCCCTTCCACCTGTGGTTTACACGGAGCCCAGAGGAGGTCCCAGCTGAAATGAAGACCTGCGCCTTTATTTTAAGGGTATTTTAATTATGGACTCGTAGGTGGCTATTTTAGAAGCAGCATTTGTTTGCTCCGGGAGTGAAGAGGGCATGGGAGAGATCCAGACAGACACATCCTCGGATACTTAAAACCAGCTTGTGCACGTTCAATATTTTTAACCCACTGGTTAACCCATTCCCCCATGGGGAAGTCAGCACCGAGACACTGGTTCGGAGACCAGACTGGTAGCAAAGGGAAGCGCCCACCATCCCACGGCCGTTGGGTGACCTGAGATTGGTGGGTCTCTGTCCAGTTCTTCACCAGAGGCGCTGCCAGGGAAGGTAGACTATCCTGGTCCCTCTCCCCCTGGGACCCGGTTGAGGTGCATCGGCAGGGCAGCGTGCCAATGCTGTAGCTGGTCTGAGGATAAGGGGTCTATGATCCGGCACCGGATTCTCACGAGAGATCTGGGGGAAAACCCGCACCCACCTCAAAATCCAGAGCCATGCCACCCCATTCCAGAGCTGGCTCTTGCATCGGCCAGCAACCCACCATTCCGAGCTACAGCGGGATCGGGACACAGAGCAAGGCGGCTGGTTCAGCCAGGGCAAGGCGGCCCCCGGCAGCAGCCTCCACTCAAAGGGGAGAATGCCCCTCACCAATGCACTGGTGCCAGGTTTATGCTGGGAAAGGGTGAGGGCGAAGGGGATAGTCAATTACTCTGCGGCCCACCGGTTCCACGGCCCGCACCTCGCCAGTCCTCAGAGGCACCTTCTCATCTCCCCAGCCCTGCCAGGGTCGTGAGATGGCATCAGCGCTGGCGGCCTATTTTGGCTCTCTGCATTGGCCGAGCTGCCCCCTTGGTGCCGCTGTGTCCAGAGCAGAAGTTTGGATGGGCCTGACTTTTGTTGTTTATGGATAAAACCTCTCCCAGCGTTGCTCTAACGTAACCCTCGATTGGCTGGCAAGGCAGCAGCTTGCAGCAGCAAACCACTTCCCCGGCTAAAAACCCCACGGAGCGCCCGTTTAAAACCAGAATTCGTGGCTGGCATCTGCCTAAATCAAGGCCCGCGCCTCTGGTCTTTCCCCTCCGGACGGATTTCTTAAATGGCCCAGCTGCCCAATTCTTCGGAGCAGGATCCACAGCCACCTCTCCCCACCCTATGCGGCCTGCTTGCCCCAGCACCCGGCCCGGAAAAAGCGCTCCGGGTGGCAGGGTGCCAGCACCGCCCACCTGCGTAAATGGTCCTGACGGCTGCAAAGGCCAAAGCTGTTCACCCTTATCGCCCCTTCCCTGCACCGTGGGGGATCAGAGGGGAAACCGCTTCCTTATTGAGCCATAAACTCGGCCCTGCTCCCTTATGAGCTGGCTAATGGCCCTTGGGAACAAAGGCTAACTGGGCTGCAGGGCAGGTGCCGGTGGCTGGCTCACCCCTGGCTTCTGCCCCCAGCACACCTGCCCCACGGCTGCTTCCATGAGGGTCACACCCCCCAGGTTAGCAGGGCTCCCTCCTGCCAGGCCGGTTCACCCACTGGGCAGAGTGCGGCCCACTAGCCCCGGCTCCCCCCGACGCCCCCGGGAGTAAAAGGGGGTCGTAGGGGAGGGGGCCTGCTCTGGGGAATAGGGGCCAGCTCCGGCCATAGGAGGTGGGAAAGGAGAAGAGACCCAAGCAAAGGAGAGTTAAAGGGGGGGTCTCTCTTAACCAGCCCCCCTCCACAGCCCAGCCCCCCGCCTACGCTCCCCTGCCAGCCCCACCGCTCCCCTGCCTAACCCCCTCCCATACCCTCCCCTGCCCGTACAGCCGCCTTCCCCTCCAGCAACGGAGCCAGCTGGAGCCGGGCCGGGGGCAGGAGACGTTCGTTGCTCTCTCGGCTGGGGCCGGAGAGGAGCCGGGCCCGGGCCTGGCTCAGAAAGCTGCGAGCCGTGCACAGCTGGACGGGGGGGCTGCACAGCTGGGGGGGGGGGGCGCTGCCCAGCTGGTACCAGGACCGGACGTGGGGGGAGTTTTCCAGCTGGCTCCGAACCGGGCAGCCGGCCCCAGGACCGGACCGGACCGGACGGGCGCGGGGGCTCCTTACCGACCACCACGCAGAGCACATCGAGCACCACGAAGACTTTCCTGCGCTCCATGCTGGCCGCGGCCCCCCGTGCGCCCTTCGCTCGGCCCCAGCCGGCTCACATGGCCCCCGGCAGCAGCAGGAGCAGGGCGAGCCACTGGCGAGGAGTTAAAGTCCGGGGCTTGCGGGGGCGGAGCGGGGCGGAGCCTGGGGGCAGCGCCGCCGCCTGGGGAGCGATGGGAGGCAGGGATAAGAGGAGAGAGGGGTTATGGGGCAGGGATAAGAGGTGTGGGGTTATAGGGTAGGAGATGGGGGCAGGGAGCAGTGGGGCAGGAGAGGGGAGGGGGTTATGGGGCAGGGATAAGAGGTGTGGGGTTATAGGGTAGGAGATGAGGCGGGGGCGGTGGGGCAGGAGAGGGGAGGGGGTTATGGGGCAGGGATAAGAGGTGTGGGGTTATAGGGTAGGAGATGGGGGCAGGGAGCGGTGGGGCAGGAGAGGGGAGGGGGTTATGGGGCAGGGATAAGAGGTGTGGGGTTATAGGGTAGGAGATGGGGGCAGGGAGCGGTGGGGCAGGAGAGGGGAGGGGGTTATGGGGCAGGGATAAGAGGTGTGGGGTTATGGAGTAGGAGATGGGGGCAGGGAGCGGTGGGGCAGGAGAAGGGAGGGGTCTTATGGGGCAGGGATAAGAGGTGTGGGGTTATAGGGTAGGAGATGGGGCGGGGGCGGTGGGGCAGGAGAAGGGAGGGGGTTATGGGGCAGGGATAAGAGGTGTGGGGTTATAGGGTAGGAGATGGGGCGGGGGCGGTGGGGCAGGAGAAGGGAGGGGGTTATGGGGCAGGGATAAGAGGTGTGGGGTTATAGGGTAGGAGATGGGGGCAGGGAGCGGTGGGGCAGGAGAAGGGAGGGGGGTTATGGGGCAGGGATAAGAGGTGTGGGGTTATAGGGTAGGAGATGGGGGCAGGGAGCGGTGGGGCAGGAGAGGGGAGGGGGTTATGGGGCAGGGATAAGAGGTGTGGGGTTATAGGGTAGGAGATGAGGCGGGGGCGGTGGGGCAGGAGAGGGGAGGAGGTTATGGGGCAGGGATAAGAGGTGTGGGGTTATGGAGTAGGAGATGGGGGCAGGGAGCGGTGGGGCAGGAGAGGGGAGGGGTCTTATGGGGCAGTGATAAGAGGTGTGGGGTTATAGGGTAGGAGATGGGGGCAGGGAGCGGTGGGGCAGGAGAGGGGAGGGGGTTATGGGGCAGTGATAAGAGGTGTGGGGTTATAGGGTAGGAGATGGGGCAGGGAGCAGTGGGGCAGGAGAGGGGAGGGGGCGATGGGGCAGGGATAAGAGGCGGGGGTTATGGAGTAGGAGATGGGGGCAGGGAGCGGTGGGGCAGGAGAGGGGAGGGGTTTATGGGGCAGGAATAAAAGGTGGCGGGGTTATGATGTAGAAGATAGGGCAGGAGATGACGTTGGGGGGTTATGGGGTAGAGGCTGGGGGCAGGGGCTGATGGACTGTTGGTGGGACCAAAGACAGGGCACAGACATGTTATCAGGCTGGAGATGGGGGCAGATGAGGGGTAAGGGCTATATAGGACCGGAGATAGGAGGCAGGGGGGTTTATGGGGCAGAAGCTGGGGGCAGCGGGAGGAGGGAATGTTTCTGGTCACATGGGGAAGGAGAAAGCTTCAGAAGACCCAGTCACCTAGTGCTCCTGAGTCGTAATCCCAGCTCTGCTTTCTGAGTGTCAGGGCCCTGCTTGGCCCCCACCCCTTCCCTGGCTGCCCATCAGAGGGGTTCTAAATCCCTCCTCTCCTGCTCTAGGGTGGCTCCCATTCCCACCTCCCCTGCTGTGCTGTGCGGACACGCCCCTGGCCCCTCACTCTGGTATCCTGCCTCCTAGTGCCCTGTGCCTGCGGCAAAGCAAACTCTCCTGCCCCCTGGCCAGTTGTGCAAGGCTTGACCCCTGCAGGGAGAAACCAAACCAGCCAGGCAGGTAGTGGGGCCTGGGAGAGACACAACCTCCATTGCGCCAGCTGTAAATCGGGGCCAAAGAAAGGGAACTGTTTGTTTAAACTTTCCCGTGTCCCTGCCAGGACCTGCAAAAGGGAGGATGAGATGACCTCATAGAAACTGGAGATGGGAAAAGAAGCATCGCGAATACGCAAGATCCTGGACTTGATAGTCTATCGGCTTGATCTGGGTGGGCAAATCCCATCATGCCCGACCCCTGGGCCTGTGCAGGGTCGTTCCCTCCGGAGTACTGTATTCCTGAGCGCTCTGTCCAGAGAAATGTTAAATGACTCCAGCGATGGGGCTCTTGACGCTTCCCTTGGGAGATGATTCTGCTGCCTGCTAGATTTCAGCATTAGGACATTTTTTCCCAGTGCCTCATCTTCAGTTTTCCCTGTGCTTAATTTCATCCCGTGACTCCTGGTGACACCCACTTGGCTGGTGTCCCTAGCCTGTTTGCCAGAAGCTGGGAACGGGCGACGGGGTGGATCACTTGGTGATTATCTGTTCTGTTCATTGCCTCTGGGGCACCTGGCTCTGGCCACTGTCAGAGGACAGGACACTGAGCTAGATGGACCTTTGGTCTGACCCAGTCTGGCCGTTCTGATATTCTTATAATAGGTCTTTCCCAGCTCTAAATTGCTGTGGCTAAAAGAGCTCCTGCCATCCTCGGAGGGATAACGACGGGAGTAGTGAGGTGGGAGGTGATTTGCCCTTTGTACGCGGCACTGGTGAGACCAAGGCAGGAATGCCGTACCCAGTTCTGGTCTCCTCAGTTGGAAACAGAGGTTGAAAAATTGGAGAGGGGGCAGAGAAGAGACACAAATGATCCAAGGGGTGGAGTGCACGCCTGACATGGAGAGATTTAAGGAGCTCAGTCTGTTTAGCTTACCACAAAGATGACTGAGAAGTGACTTGATTACCGTGTCTAAGTACCGCCGGGGGAGAAAAATACCGGGTACTAAAGGGATCTTTCAGCTAGCAGGGAAAGGCATAACAAGAAGCAAGGGCTGGAAGTTAAAGCCAGACAAATTCAAATCAGAAGTGAGGAATGAATTTTGAACAGTGCGGGCGACTAACCACTGGAACAGACTTCCAAGGGAAGTGATGGATTCGCCGCCTCTTGATGTCTTCAGATCAAGACCTGATGCCAGGAAGAGATGTTAGGGGTCAGTTGCGGGGATAACTAGGAGAATCTATGGCCTGTGTTGTACAAGATTAGATGATCTAACGTCTCTTCAGGCCTTAAAATCTATGAATCTAAATTCTTTGAATCTAGGTAACAGGGCACAGAAGTTACCCTAGAGATGGGGACAAAGTCTGCAATGGAAAACTCAAACAATGCAAACGTTAAAACAGTGAAGGCAAAAGTCTAGCATGCCAGGGCTACATAAAACACTCCATTCTTATGGGGATGGTTGTCTATATTGCATTGATCATGTCAGCTGCATTTTGTTTGCTTCAGCTTTGTAGGAAAGGCCCAGACCCCAGGACTGATTCTTGGTTAGCAACTGAAGGAAATGTAATAATAATGTAGAAACCACCCAGATGACAGCTACCAATCCAGTCTGTTTACATACTTCATGGCTGGCTTGTAAAGGATGCTCTGGGTCATTGTGGGACGCCAGCAGGCCTGGAAACGCTTGCAGGATGCCCCGGGGTTTAAGGAGAGAAGTGTCACTGCTCACTGCCATCCCAGATAGTCCTATTCACTCGACGCACACAATGTGATCCACCTGGGCGGAAGGCGCCCCCGTTGATCCCACGGGGGTGCAAGGGGCTGGTTGCAGGATCCATTGACTCAGGTTGCAGGATTGAGGCCTAAAGGTCGTGGGCCCGATTCTGCAGTGCCCTGCACTCTGGGCAGGTGTAAGACGTGCCCATTGTGTGTTGCACCCGGGTTGCACTAGTGGGAATGGCTGCACAAGATTCAGGGCACGGCAGAATCAGGCTCACGACCTTTAGGCCCCAATCCTGCAACCCGAGTCGATGGAGCCTGCAATCCGCTTCTTCAGATGTGCAAGAGGCCTCTGGAGAAGTGGGGTTTTTACCCACGAAAGCTGATGCCCAAATGACTTAATGACTTTAGTCATTAAGGTGCCACCGGGCTCCTCGTAGCCTTACGTGGCTTCCCCAGCCAGCAGGTCAGCAAAGTATTCTGCTGCGTGCGCAAAGCAGGAGTGTCACGGAGGACTTTGCACTTCCAGCCGATTGTTCTCTAGTGCCACAACCCTCGCTAGTACCAAGCTGATAACAGAGCCTCCCTCCCTACTGCCCCTCACAGGGGCATGGACCCCCATCGACAAAGCCTTTCCACCGCTCTAGGCATTTAACTACCCCCTTGCCAGCTGCTAAGCACTTCGATTCTGGCCTATTTGCTTTCCTCGCTTGAGGTCTTGCTGTGGGAGGAGCTGATCCACAGAGCCCCTGGGAGAGGCAGGGCACGGAGCTGGCAGCCAGCCCTGGGCGTTCGTTAGGTAACCGTGCCGTGTGTCTTTCCTCGGCGGGGCGTAATGTGTGCTCCGCTGCGTGTAACAGCCGTACCGCCCTCTGAATGCCAAGTAACAGGGCGGGGTGGTTACCCAGACGCCTGTGGGGACGTCTCCGCTGCATCTAGGAGCAGGTGGCGGCTGGGGCTCACTCCCAGCGGTGGTGTGGACATCCCTGGGTGCCTCCGGGGGGTGGCGGGCAGCCAAGTCTCCCCCCTGTGCTCCCAGAGAAGGGCAGCGATTCCAGCATGGCCGCTCTCCTCAAGGGCAGTTTCTCAGCTGGCCTGGTGACCCCGTGGCCAGTGCTTTGTCCAGCCCGATCCAACCCTGACCGGGGCAGCATCTCCAGCTAGAAGGACACTGTCTGCATGGCCTAGGGGAAGGGAGGGTGACAAGGAGACATGTTTGCAATAGGGAGGCATGTTGGGGGGTGGGGGAATGTTTCCTGGGTATTTAAACTAACCCTTTCTCTCCCGCTAAGCTCCCCGAGATCGCTCTTTTGGCTCTGCTAGCCCTTAGGCCCCCATCGGGCTGTAGTATTAACCCTGTAATCCCCTCCCCTAGTACTGGTTCCCCCAGCTCCTCCAGTGCCCTGAGACATTTGAAATGACTGGGCCGTGGTTCAGTGATCCGAGCAGCCCTGAAATCTCTCTAGGCTCCCTAGTAAGACAGGATCAAACCCCACCGGACTCACCCAGCCGATCCTTCCAAGGCTGGTAACGTTAGGGTGACCAGAGGTCCCGATAAAATCGGGACGGTCCCGATTTTTCAACGTTTGTTCCGCGTCCCGACCTTTTGTTCCAATTTTGTCCCGACGCCTTTTGTCCCGATTTCCGGTATTCTTCCGTTTTTCCATTTTTGCTCAACGACTTCGGGCGGGAGAGGGTCTTCCGGTTTTTTTTGCTCAACAACTTCAGGTCCCAATTTTCGGGTCTTCTCATCTGGTCACCCTAGGTAATGTGAGCATCACGCCCCTTATTCTAGGAGGCCTCCTAGGCCGCTGAGCCCTCTGCCGCTTCTGTGCAGATACTGAAGCTCCAAGATCACTTTCCATAAGGACAGGGGGATTCCCCTGCTCTCCTCGGCCCAAACCTTTCCCCACCAGGCCCACGTGCGGAGCAATGTGCAAGCCCCTGTCCCGGAGGTGCTACAGCTGAGCGGCACCGTCTCATAGACTTTAAGGTCAGAAGGGACCATTATGATCATCTAGTCTGACCTCCTGCACAATGCAGGGCACAGAATCTCACCTACCCACTCCTGGAATAAACCCCTAACCTATGTCCGAGCTTTTGAAGTCCTCAAATCGTGGTTTAAAGACTTCAAGGTGCAGAGAATCCTCCAGCAAGTGACCCCTGCCCCACGCTGCAGAGGAAGGCGAAAAACCTCCCAGGGCCTCTGCCAATCTGCCCTGGAGGAAAATTCCTTCCCGACGCCATATATGGCGATCAGCTGAACCCTGAGCATGTGGGCAAGACTCACCAGCCAGACACCCAGGAAAGAATTCTCTGTAGTAACTCAGATCCCGCCCCATCTAACATCCCATCACAGGCCACTGGGCACATTTACCGCTCATAGTCAATGTACCGCTGATAGTCTTTGCAGGGCATGATGAGCAGAGCTCTAGAGGGAGATCCACCCGCAAAGGGGCTTGCGGGGCAGGGTCCTTTGGCAGAAAAGGCTCCGTGTATACATCAAATATTACTAAGCCACCTAGCTGCCTCAATTGCCATCAGAATTGCTACCAGGCCCTTGCGCCCAGCAGAAATGAGGCTGTAACATACCGAGATCTACGGCAACCTCCTTGCAGGAAACCTGACGCGCTCCTGCTAAATTCTCTAGCCAGCAGCCCTGTTTTCTACTGGAAACGAAGTGTCCCTGGCTGGTTTGCTTAGCCTGGGTGCAGTTAAACAAACAACATAGTGCAGCTTTTCGTCCCAGCACCCGGCTGATCTGCCTAGAGGGAGGTGGTGGAGCCGAGAACCCGCAGTGAACGTGGTGCTCACAGGGAGGGACGAGCGGAGAGCTGCAAAGAGCTGACCTAGCCAGGCAAGGCACTGCCTGTAAATCTGTTCCTCCAATCAAGACGTTGCCGGGTGAGTCTCACAGGTGCTTGGAGAACCCCAGCCTTATTTCCAAGGGGTGTTTCCATTCTAGTGACTCAGGCCCCAGGCAGGGTGGCCAGCTTTCTAATCGCACAAAACCGAACGCCCCTGCTCCGCCCCTTCCCTGAGGCCCCGCCCCCACTCGCTCCATCCCCCCTCCCTCCGTCGCTCCCTCTCCAACACCATCACTCACTTTCACCAGGCTGCGGCAGGGAGTTGGGGTTCTGGGATGGGGCCGGGGATGAGGGGTTTGGGGTGAAGGAGAGGGCTCCGGGCTGGAGTAGGGGGTTGGAGTGCGGGGTGCAGGCTCCAGGAGGGGACTCCAGGCTGGGACAGTGGGTTGGGGTGCGGAAGAGGGGTGAGCGCTCCGGCCAAGCTAAAGATCCAGCCTCTGGCTGCAGCTGTAATAGGCTTACACCCGCTGTGTGTGTGTGTGGAGACCCCCTAACGCACGCTGTCCAGGGGTTCACACTTCCACCTGTGTGGAATGCTCCCATTGTGCCCCGCGGGCCGCCTGCCACTTTTGGTGATTCTACAGCCACATGGTCCTATTTTCAATCAAGATTTTGCTCCTTCTGTTGCTCCATGAACCCAGGGGAGAGGGGAACCCGAGGAACTAAGCTTCTATCCTGGAGATTGAGTGAAACTGACGCTACGCAAAGGGCTCTCGGCCGCACAACGCAAAGGGCGAGAAATCATGATTTAGGTTCGAATCGAATTTCTTCCCATTAGAGTTGTCTTCCGGGGTTCTTGTAACAGGAGGTAAAAAAGGTCAGGTGCGCCTGACCGTAATACTTCAATCTAGAAGGGGTAGTGCCAGTGAATGGCTGGGGGCGGGGGGTGTTGGCAAAAGCAGGGGCGGAGGGGCAGGTGTCCGGGGAGTGAGACTGTTAAATAATCCCTATGATTTAATGGCGTGAAATCCCATTAACAGCGGAAAACTCGGGCTTTTTTGAGACACGTCCTAGACCAAGACTGGGCAGACGGGGATGGCGCTGTGGAACCCAGGCAGGGCTTTGATTGCTCGAAGGGAGCAGGGGAGGTCTAGACACCAAGGCCCAAGAAAGGCGCATGGCTAGCCAGACTAGGTAGGATCACTTTGGGGTTTTTGAGCTGAGAACCATGAGAAGCTGAAGCTCTGTTGCCCTCCGGTGTCAGAACAGCAGAACGGCAGCGGGAGAAACCAGTCCAGCATTGGAATCAATTTGCCTTCTTCACTGTCTGTCTTGCTTTGTGGCTATGTGCCCTGTTCTGCCCCAGCGGGGGCCGGGTTGGACAGGGGATCCTTGCATGGCGTAAGCAGTTTGCCATCTGCGAGTTAGCTGAGCCGTTTGGCAGCTACAAATGAAAGGCATTATGGGGAAAAATTTTTAAAAGCCCTTCAATGACTTAGCCTCCCAAGTCCCATTCGGGGACCTGGACACAGCACACGCGCAAAAAAAAAAAAGACCCAGAGCCGTGAGTCTCGGGGCCTAGGTCAGCTGTCTCAGGCTCACACCACGGAGGGTAAAAATCGCGGTGTGGCTGTTCCCGGGTTCTGAAACCCAGTGAGGGGGGAGGGTCTCAGTACCCAGAATCCCGCCCAAGCCCGAACGTCTACACTGCTATTTTCACTCCCAGAGCGCAAGCCCCGCGAGCCCAGATCAGTTGCTTGCTGCCGCGGGTGGTTTTGTTGCAGTGTTAGATGTGCCCTGTGGCTCTCTGAAGTCTAAATCCCATTTCAATGAGACTCAGGAACGCTGGAAAGGCTACCCTCCGGCACTGAATGGCTGCGGAAAGCTGGGTTTCATTGGGGCCCTGAATGAAACAGGATAAAAACCGGACCAGGTGACTAGAGCCCAGTGAGCGAGTGCTGCTGCAGTTGCATTTCGGCTGCAAACCTCTCCGGCCGCGCATGAAATCTATGCCAGGCTGACGATGCAGGGCTGGAAACAATTGGTGCGTGTGAAGTAGTCTAGGTCCGTTTCATCCTTACTGTGTGTAGTGGAGTAGCTTCTGGAGTAGGGGATCTCCACCTTTCCAGACTACTGGCCCCCTTTGAGGAGTCGGATTTGTCTTGCGTCACTCAAAACCAACGTGCTGACAAAATCAGACTTAAGAATAAACCGTGGCACAAGCCCGCTAGCACTGGACGATGGCTGACGTCCTCATTTTGACCATATCGTTCTAAACTACATCGAGCGGAACACAAATATTGCGCTTGCATTTCAGTGTGATACCTGAGCCTGGTTTTCACTTGTGAGCCTTGTCTGACGCCTGAGCCGCCCGGGGCCGAAGCATGTAACTTCACTTCGGGGGGGGGGGCCCTGTGGTGTGGGGGGCCCTGAGCAACTGCCCTGCTTGCCACCCCCTAACGCCGGCCCTGCACTTGCGACCCCGCTAAACCTGTTCCACCACCCCCTGGAGTCACAACCCCCAGGTTGAGAAACTGTGATCTAGACGAGTTGATGTACGCCCCACCCCCCCGGGAGTCCTCTGCATACCCCCAGGAGTACGCTTACGCCTGGTTGAGAACCACTGCTCTATAGCACCAAACCAATCTCAGGGCCCCACAGCGCTAGGCACTGCACACACGCACCATGAGAGACAGCCCCCGTCCCCAAAGCGCTCACTGTCAAAACACCCCAAGGAACGTTAGAACCCTTTCTGGCAGGCGGACATGCCCAAGGCCCAGACAGGGCCCGCAGACCTTGGGGAAGGTTAAGAACCAAACACCGCAGGCAATTTCTTTCTGCAGAAAATGTCCCTGTTTTCGTAGGCTGAGAATTTCTCCAACACATTCTCCTCGCAGCCACCATGACAGCTGCCGCGTGCTGACGCATCCCGCGAGCGGCGGCCCGCAAGCTGTTCTCTAGAATAATTAGCCACCAGCGCAGGCTAGAACATTCGCGGGGACAACGTGTCGTACTTGGTTTCGCTGGAACGCCGGGCCGCGGTTGGTCTGTTTCCTAGGGACCGCGCCGAGAAAGGCAGCCGGCGCCCGTGGAGCAAACTCATCCCTCGGGCTCCAGGCGCAGATGTGATTAACCCTCTGGTTGCCGGATTAAAACGCCGATATCCAAGAACATCCTGGAAAGGCAGTGTGATGTTGCTAAGTACTGCTGCTTTACATGCAAAATGGTCTTAGCCCTGCACCCACTGGAGAACGGAGTGCACAAAGCAGGTATCCAGTTGGCATGCACCCCTCACCCCTTTTTTTGCATGCAAACCCTCAAATATTTCCAATGCATTTGCAAGAGGCCCTTGGAAAAGGGAGCTCCTGCCGTGCTGTGTGTGGCCAGGTGACTGGGAGCCTCGCCAGGCAGTGAGTGTTACCTACATCAAGGTGCAAGGAATCCGGGTCCTCTGCTGCCCCTCCTGCCCGAGCTGACCTTCGCAGAGTGCATGCTGGCAAGTCAGCTCTTCCCATACCGTTCCCATGGACCCGACTCCACAAGGGGCTTACACACGTTTAACGGGATTATGCCGGTGCTGAAAGTTAGGGCTAAAAGCAGGGCCACGGTTTTCAGACAAGACCAGCGATTTTGAGTTCCCTACGGGAGCCACCTGCCAGGGGCCTGACTTTCAGACTCTGAAAAATCAAGCCCATTCCCGTGTCTCAAGTCGGGCAACCGAGAGCACTAGCGGCCTTTTGAAAACGTAGGCCTGTGGGCACGTGCGTTTGCCCATTCGAAGCAGTGATAGTGAAAGGCAGTCCCAGCTCTTCGGTAAACACCCTGGACCGAGTCAGCCTCCATTCCAACACCCGGCGTGGGGAGAGAATGGAAAAGCAGCTTCCAGATTGTGCTGAGCGCCTGGAAAATACCCACCTCCTTTTATAGCTGCACTAATACGCTCGCCCTTGGCAAAATAAACAGGAGGGAAATCCGAACAGAAAGGGCTTTGTAGCGCCGGCACGGTTCAAACGTCACTCAACAAAGGGCAGGTGGGGGGAACCAAAAGCTGGAGCGAAGCGAGGATGGAAAATCCCAGCGCGCGCTTCTTGCATTTCCTGCCGGTGGCCGGTTTGCAGCTCCGCTTCACCAGGGAAACGGCCAAGCTTTGATTCCCAGACCAACTGGTTTATATTGCAGCGCTCAGCCGAGAAATGACCTTCGTGCAAATATTACAATAACCATGTGCATTTGCACCACTGCCCTCTGCTGTATGTAATCTGAACGGAGTGTGTCATAAGCCCTATACTGCAAGCAGCTCATGACGATTCTCTGTTAGCTCAAATGATTAGCACGTGGGCTTTTTGGCCCAGAAGGGTCAGTTCTATGCCCACGGCTGCTGTGGTGTGCGGTATCCTAACAGTTGTCAAGTTCCTAGCTAACGTAGGCTTTGTTACGATGCCTCCTTGCTGAGCAGCTCTGCTGTGCCGTTCCTTGTCACATCCGCCAACTTTACCCGCGCTGCTTCGTGTACCCATTGGCATGAGCAGAGAGAATGCAGCCACACCTACAATCAGCCACGTTCTCCCTACATGGCCGCCTCGGTCCCCGATCTGTAAAACAGGGAAGATCCCTACCCCTTTCTCCCAGCCCGTGTCTGGTCTATTTAGCGTGTAAGCGCCTTGGTGCTGGAACGGTCTCGTTGGGGCTCTACCCGTGGAGCTAGGGGGGTGAGTCCCAGCTCTAGGAGCCATGCCGGCTCCAAACAGCATGTAGCCGCGGCAGCATGGATGGTGGGAGGGGCTAGGTGAACTGGGGTGGGAGGGCGAGCCCCTTCCGCTGCCCTTGTGGCGAGGCTCTGCTGAGAAGGAGCGTGAATACGCCTCCTTGTGCCGGGAGTCGCATGCTCCACTCCCAGCGTAGCCAGACTGGGCCCTGCTCCTTTCAGTGCTACTGTAACAACTCCTACATACTAGCGCTCCTCGGGAAGGGCGCCCGAGCAGCGCAAGCCACGGCCACCGGCCCCCGGAGAGTTTCTGTAGCACAGCTGTTGGGGACCGATTTTCACCCTCCTTATAAAGCCCATTGAATTGAAATGTCAGTCTATATGCTCTCTCTCTCTCCCCACAATGCCTTTTAATTAATTTTCTCTCTCCTCTTCTGAGCTGTTTTGTTCCCCTGTTCAATTGTTTCCCTGTTCGCTCAGCCTTGTCCCTGCCAAAGGCCTTCACAGCTGAGGTTCTTGGCTCGAAAGCCTTGATTCTTTGCTCTCGCACAATGCAAGGCCACAAGGATTGTTGTCACCGGAGGCAACCGTCTGTCCTTTCCCCTCCAGGGCAGCACGACCCCCGCTTGGAAGTGTCTCACGCCCGGCCCCTGCGGAAGTGAGTCACCCCTTTGTTTGCGTCCCCCTCACTTTCTTTTCTTTGGGGTTTATATTTAGGTCTTTTCTAAATAATTCATTTGCATGGGGCAGGGGGGATTTGTGTTTAAACAAGTGACTCTTGTTTGTTATCAACTCGGCTCTGACCTTCCTCCATTTAGCTAATGGAATCCTTTGCGGTTTGTGAGTTGTGTTACGGTAGCGTTATGAGGCCTGGGAGTTGGGACACTCCAATTTTATTCCCAGCTGGGGAACGTTTACACTGCAAAGAACCCCCCGCCCTCCCCGGCACCAAGCCTGAGTCCAGCGTGACCGATTCGTCCAGTGGGGCTAAAAGTCGTGTAGACGTTCCCGCTCGGGCTGCAGCCTGGGTGCCGAGACTCCACCCCGCCTCCTGAGGTGTCAGAGCCCAAGCGGGAATGTCTACACTACCCTTTGTAGCCTGAGCCGGAGTCATCTGACCTGGAGGCGGCAGGAGGGTGTGTTCTTGGCAGTGCAGACATCCCCGACTTGCTGCGTGACCTGGGGCAAGTCACTTAAGCAGAACTGAATGAATTCAGTCTTCAGAGGGTCGAAGCTGATGGCTCATCTTCCCGGGAGCAGTTCCTCCACCCATCACGTGAGAACAAACTAGTCCAAACCTCCTGGTCCCCTGCAGCTTGTGTTGTCACCAACACCCGGGCAAGGCGGGTGCGTAACACCCCACGCTCAGCGTTCTCCACCCACACTCACAAGTTAAAGCGACTTTGCACAGGTGCGAGTGGTGACACACGCTGCAAGGGAAGGGGGTAACTCCAGGCTCCACTGGGTTTCAGAGAATGCCACAGAGAGAGGCTTAATCGGAGAGGATGTCTCTGCACCTGGGACCAGCCGCCCACTGTGATTCCTTGTATTGGCATAGACCTAGAGGCCCGCCCCCTTTGCGCTAGGCGCTGTACATATATAACCAAGAGACACTCCCTGCCCTGCAGCGCTCACAGGGGCAGGAGAGGATGAGACACAACAGGTGTCTATAAAGAGCACAAGGTCGCACTGAGAGGACAGTGGGATAAGTAGCAGTCACGGCCTGGCAGAGGGGAGGTCTAAGGTGGGATTTGAAACCCACAGCCACCTACAAAACAGGAGGGGGGGAAAATGCAACAGATCAGCTCCCTCTGGAGGTTTAATAACCGGGGGTAAAATTATTACACGTGCCCCCTCATTGCCAAAGACTTTGGTGCTGAGCAAACAGTTAGAAGAAGACACAATCCAATCCCTATCAAAACCAGACATAACACAGACCAGCAAACACGCATGGCTTAATTGTTCCACAGCATTTATATTTGCACGACGCGCACTCGGTTTTAAATGCAGACTGCACCCCTGGGGGGGGGGGGAAGTCAGTGAGTCTTACGCACCCACAAACAGCAAAGCTCACGAGAAATTCGGAGCGAAAGCTCCGTAAAGGAGTCGAGTTTAATCCTGCGTCAGTCAGCTAAACCTCGGCAAATGCTCCCCGCCAGTGCGGTTTGCTGGGCTTCCAAGCAAAGCGGTGGCAGTTCAATTGATGGTGGGTTATTTAAGACACGGAATGTATCGAAATAGAGGCGTATCCCTTTAAATCGTTTGTAGGCCCTCCAGGGGCGCTCACCGTG
Source organism: Chelydra serpentina (assembly GCA_037349315.1). Taxonomy (NCBI): domain Eukaryota; kingdom Metazoa; phylum Chordata; order Testudines; family Chelydridae; genus Chelydra; species Chelydra serpentina. The sequence continues at coordinate 5,673,417 of JBAIAC010000107.1, read as the reverse complement.
TTCTGTGCTGCAGAAGCTGCCAGTGCAGCAGCATCTGGAGCTTGACCTGGCTTTTCTATTTATTTTGGGGGGGGTGGGGGGATACATTTAGTAAACAAAGTTATTTAGGACCCAACAACGTACTGTGGGGAACAAACCCAGGTAGGCGGAGGGAATGGATAATAATCCTCCCATCTCCAACACACTGGCAGGACTTGCAAGCTGGATGGTCGCTGTCTTGCTTGATGTCACTGGGGACTGACCTGAGGATGAATTTCAAGAGCAGGGGCCAGATTCCGTAGCCAGGTCCCTGGGAGACGCTCAGCTCGTCTGTCCAAGGCTCAGACACAGAGAGCGACACGACACACACGGATCAGCAGGCTGCACTAGCGGGCAAGGCTTGGCCCTGGCTGGCGAAGCACGAAGCACGGGGAAAAGCTGGCAGAGGCAGGGGAAGAGGAACACCTCCCTGCGCCCGTGACTATTGCATGGAGATCCAGCCCAACATGGCTCCTTCCGGCCCCGCTTTGGGGTGAGAGTCCGCCGAGACGGCCTTATCGCCCTCCCTCATTCGTATACATGCCCCGGGAGCGGAGGTCTCTCTCCGGAGGCCATCAGGGCGTCACCGGGCTGAGCGTGCCCGCAGGGTGATCTCCATTAGGCTGGAGGTCTCCAGATCCCTCCACAACCAGGGTCCTCAGGAGCGGAAATGCCCCCAAGGAAGCTGGCCCTCCATCTGGCTGTGGGCCGCATCGCCAGCAGGACCCCTCCAAGGGCTCACAGGATGGGCTTTGGAAGCAGATCCTCCAGCCAGGCTCACCGCTGGGACCAGAGCTCTCTGGGCTCTGAGGGGTGGCTTGGGGCCAGGGAGCAGTAGAATTTGGTGGTGCGCCACCCGGATATGCCCAGACGATCACTGTGGAATACTCCACCTTGCTTTGGCGTCTTGCCTGGGAATGGTCTGGGGTGGTCATGTCTCCCCAGAGGATGGTCTGGAGGGGCTGCCCGTATTTATCCCCAGCGCTAGAGGCCTCGGCTGCCCAGGTGCTTTCCAGGAAGGACTTGCACATCATCATCTCCTCCTGCTGGCCACAGATGATTCCCGAGACCCCCCGGAACGGAAAGTCAGGATACCCCACTCTCTGCTTCTTGCTCTGCTCCGCTGGGAAGTTCCCCAAGTCCTGCAAGGGAGAGGAGGTTACATGGAGAGCTGAACGAATCATTGATTTTGTTGGCTTAGGGGCAGATGCCACCCCTTTCAAAGAAAGTAAATGGTTTGGATCAAAACTGAATTATTTGGGGGTTTTCTCACTGTAACAAACAAACAAATTCATTTTGGGTCGAACTAAAATGTTGTTTGACTCTGAACAATTTCGTTCCGCCCCCGTTTTTTGGAGCAGGTCATTTTGGGGTATTTTTCACCTGCTTTAAAAAAAAAAAGTTAGCAACATTTCAAAGGAAAAATGCCGGTTGGAAACAAAAAGCCAAAATGTTTCATTTCAAAATGGCCAAACTGTTTTGACTTTTTCAATTCCTCTCCCCCTTCATTTTGTTTTTCCAGCCCTAACTATTTGCTGAATTCACCCAAAATTCACACATCATTTTGCTGTCTCCCAAATGCATTTTTTCCCGTGAATTTACTATCTGCCAAAAACATGCCCCCCAGCTCTGGTAATGCGCACAGAAGCTGGTGACCTATGACTTCAGCAGCCAGCGGGCAAATGACATGTGCCCCTCCCACCCCCCAATAACATGATGGTGCCAGCCAATGGCGCACAAAGGAAGGGCCCAGGGAATGGGTGACTGGCAAGCAGACTGGGAGCACAGCTGAATTTGGTGCATCCCTGCAGAGAAAACCCACCGGGTGCCCATGGCTGAAGAAATACACCCGCACCTTTAAGACCTTGCCGGGGCAGGAGACATATTGCTTCGTTTAAGGGACTTAACGCAGTGAGAGAGCAGTGGTGGGGCAGTTAGACGTTGGCATCGTTCTTGGATGCTCAGAGATGTCAAGTCACTGAGGAAGGGTGTTTTCCTGTCCTGTGGAAAGGGTGGGGAAAGGGGCTCGGTGTGACTGGGGACCTGGCAGAGGCCTGGGTTGTCTCTCTCCATTCCACTCCCGCCGTCTCTCTGTGCTCCTTGGAGACATGACCTCCAGCTCTTACTGGGAAAACAGCCTGGGTGAAGTGGGTGGAGGGAGAAGCTTACAGCCTGCTCCCAGTATATTTGCCAGCGACAGAGATCAATTCCCTGCCTAGGGCGCAGGAAACCCTCAGGCAGGGAGGGTGGCAGACAGGTATAGCCAGCTATTAGCCATCCTCACATTGGCCATTTTCAGTTATTTGCAACATTTGGCTGGGGACTGTTCGTGTGCAGAAAAACGTATACTCACCAGCCACATTTTCTGTGGCAGCCAGCTGGCCAGGTGGCTTTTAGCGGGGTCAGGCACTTGCGGCCACAGGCAGCCCTGTATTCTGTAGAAGACGATACCCAGCATTGGTACTGAGATGACCACGGTGAGGAGGGAAACGCCTCTCTCTACATTCCTGCGAATAGCATGGTCTCCCCGGGGATTGGAGGCTCCTTAGCTAAGGCCCCGACACTGGATCCGGAGGGACCAGACTAGGGGGCCGGTCCAGCGCTCACTGAAATCAACGACAGTCTGTGGTGTCCCTCTGAGCTTTGCTGATCATGTCTGCGCTGCCTAGGGATGCCTACGGCACTGACTAACCTCCCGAAGTCCTGTCCCAGGATGCACCAGGCTCAGGGTGAAGGATTCTGGGAACGGACTCTCTTTGGTTGCTCCAAAGCTCTGGCAGGAGTCCTGAAGGGAACGCTAAGATCACAGGGGCATCAAGTGTTTTAAAGGGAAAGATGAAGGCCCTTTTGTAGGTAGGAAAATAACGATGACAGCCCACATTTCTATCGGAGCACTTCCCATCCCAGAGGGCTTTGCAAACTCTGCACAGGAATTCCTGCACCTACCACTGAGATGCAGATTCCCGGGTTTGGCAACCTGCCCCGAGGGGACGAATCCTGCCCCGGCTGGGAGATGGACGGGGTGGGACCTCGTAGGTCTCCTCCAGCTCTGACTTCTAGGATTCTGCTAGTCCCCTCTAGGGGAACGTGGAGGCTTTTTAACAGCACCTGCCGCTCGGGACAAGGAGCGGAGAGGAATGTTGTGTCCAGCTAGAACAATGAGGGAGGCGGAAGGGGACGTAGGACCCCGGGGCTAAAATCTCCGGGGCAGGAAGTGCCAGGAGCTCATTCGCAGCCGAAAGCCCTTGGGGGTCGAGTGTAAATTCTCCACAGGACAGATCCTGCGGCAGCACCGCACTCCCTAGCGTCCTGTTGGGATCCGGGGCTGAGTGCCGGCTCAGCATGAAGAGCATCCGTCGCTGAGTTACCCACCACCCTCCCCGGCCTGGCATTAGCACTGACTCAGCAATGTGGTAGGGGGCGCTCTTGTCTCCAATGCAACTTCCTTGCAGGGCAGTACCTAGGTGTTCCTCGGTGGTCCCCCATCCAAGTACTAACCAGACCTGACCCTCCTTAGCTTACAGGATCCAACGGGGGGGAATCACCCTCCCCCTCAGAAGGGCGGCCGGGATGGGACTCTCAAACATACGTACAGGGGGTGCTTGAGGACGCAGGCCAGAGCGGCCGTGAGGAGCAGGATGACTAGCCCCACGCACAGGGAGGACAGCAACAGTTCGACCTTCCCATCGTCTGTAAAGAAAGCAGGGAAAGGCTCTAGGTGCAAAGCCGCTGGGGACCCCCGAGCAAGAGCCCCTGGGAGCTTGCATTGGAGCCCCCCAGCGGATGAGCTGGCGCGCGAGGGGTTTGCCCAGGGACAGCACAAGGCCCAGGGCCCACAGCGGCCCACAGGGACGGTCTCCCATTCTCTGCTGCCCCGTGCAAGGCGGGTGCAAGACGTGACCCTTCTGGCTGGGGAGCACTTGGCCCTGGTGTACAGGGCCGTGCCAGGCAGCGGAGACACAGGCCTTGTGACTGTATCTGATGCAAAACAGAGTGACAGACCTCAAGGCTGAGGAAGCCTGGAAACTCTGGCTTATGGGGTGGGGGGGGGGGAGATGCTCACCCCAGGGGGGAGAGGGCCAATATGGGATATTCCAAAAGGATGTAAACAGGAGCAAGGGGATGGAGCTGGGCAAAGGGGGAAACGGAGGCTGAAGCGCAGAATCGAGATCGATCCATCGGAGGAATCATCTGCCCCCAGGAAGCGGCGGAAGCCCCATAGCTTGGTGGGAGCAGGTGCTGGTAGGAATCCATCCTACCTTGACCAAGGGACAGGCTAGATGTGCCCAAGCAGCTCTCTGCCGTCTCATTTCAGCGCCCGCTGAACCCCCAGCACCCCCAGTCCAGGGCACAGCGCCCGGTTCTCCACTTTCCTCACCAAAGCTTCTGGTTCTGATGGAGAGGACAGAGCCCTGGGTGCTTCCCCCGTCGTTGCTGATGGAGATGCCCACCCTCACCACGGAGTCGGGAGCCAGGCCCACGATGAGATAGCGACGGACGGAGCCGTTCACCACCACGGCTGTAAGACAGGAGATGCCGCTGCTCAGTCCCAGCTGGCAAGTCCAGGCCCGGCCAGCGCGGATCACAAAGCCAGCTGGTGCCTTACCCTGGGCATCTTTTCCCGGCTCCTCGTAGGAGATGGTGTAGTTCCGGATGAAGCCGCCTTGCTCCTCCAGTGGGATCTCCTCCCACTGCACCTCCACCTGGGATGGCCAGACGCGGGTGGGATGCAGAGTCGGGGCACGGAATGGAGCTGCAACCACACAGGGGGCGGCGAGGAAAGGGTTAACCAGCCCCATCCCAGGCACCCAAAGCTGGGGTCCCCTCTCCCTTCAGTCACAGCGGTGGCATTTTAAGGCTTTTCATCAGAAGGCTCTCAAAGCCTGCCACAAATATTAACCCTTTCCATCCCTCCCGACAACTCCATTTTACAGATGGGGAAATGGAGGCATTGCTGCTCTATGTGACTTGACCAAGGCCATGCAGCAGGTCAGTAGCAGAGCTGGGAATAGAACCCAGGAGTCCTGCCCTAACCACTAGACCCCACTCCCTCCTCCTTGCAGGAATGAGGGGTTCCAGACTTACAGAAACCAGAAGCCCTCAACTCCATGTCTCCTAGGCACTCCCCAAACCATCCTCTGGTTTCAGGGAGGGAGGGGAAAGATATGAGCTCAGCAGGAGACACAACGATCTATGCTCATCTTCATACCAGACTAACGCTTCCCCAGCAAAGGCCCTGCACCCTTCAGTGGCCCCTATACCCTCCCCCACGTCACTGGCTGGAGCGCTGCCGGGTTTCTCCCAGGGGTGGAAGGGATCTGGCCGCGTCTGCCCCAAACACTCAGCACCTACCGATCTGCTTTGAGTAAGCGCTTGTAGAGCCTGCAGCCCGGACGGCTCCGTCGCTCAGGGCAAAGATTGTCAGGCTGTAGAGATACCCCGGCTCAATTGCCTCTGCGGGGACACGACAGCGACAAGCGACGGTGAAACCTCCCGTCTCTTCCGCATCACAGCCCCAGGGGACGTGCACCCAAGAGCTCCCCACTTCTTCCCCCAGGGGGTGGGAGGCTGCAGGAGAGCTTTGGGGCAAGGTGGGGCCAAACAAACGAATGGGCATTTCTCTAAGCTGGAGCACATCTGACAAGAAGACTCAACCCACATGCTTCAGGGTATCCACTGATCACCATACAGGATCAGGAAGGAATCCACCCCTCACCCCATGCCTACGAAGCCCTCAGCATCACCGATTGTTGCACTTGCCTGTTCCGGCTGGTAATTCCTATACTCCCGCCTGGCCTGGCTGTCCAACCTCACACCCAGCCTGGGGGACGTGGGCTGACGACTGGGTTTGAACGTGGAACCTGCAGTACTAAAAGCCTGGGCCCATAACACTGGAGCTAGAGGAGTAACTCTGCAAGCTAGGAGCAGTAGTAGGTTCTTATCCTCGTCGGTTACTAGAGGAGGACAAAGACCCACCACGTGCACTGACAGCACTCTGCAGGGGCTTGTTCACGACACTAGGTCTGATGTTAAGTCCTAGCTAGGAATGTGGATGGGGGGGTCCTGCCTCGGTTTCCCCCTTCCCCTCCCCCCACTCTGTCACTTCTGGAATCACTCCCTCACCAGCCACTCACCTGCCAGGACCGCCCTGCTGATGTTCCCCGGCTCATAGCGCCAGCTGCTATTCTGCCCCCGGTTCTCAGATGCCCGGCCCCACTCGAAGACATAGGCTGCCGCAGCGAAGCCGGGGGGATCCCACTGCAGAAGGAGGCTGCGGTCACTCGCCGGAGAGACCAGGACTGGCAGCGGCGGCGGCACTGAAAGGAACACAGGGATAGCGGAGAGGGAGACACGCCCAGGGCTGGGCTTCGGGTGCCCACGTTGCCGTGGGGGCAGGACAGTTTGCCTCTCTCCCCCCCAGACCCTGTGCTGAAGGGGAACTCGGGTCAGGGGGAGCGATGCCTCCCTTGTGGTCCCGCTGCCTGGGCGAGGAGAGATGGAGCCGAGAGGGTCCCTGGGAGATCCCAAGCATCCGTTGCGCTGTGGGACCCACGCTGTCCACACGTCCTCCAAGAGGGCAGTGCACTAGTGGGGCTCCCCATTGTATCAGCCCCTGCCGGAGGTAGAGCTCAGACTTCCCCAGCTGGGGTATGGGACTTCATACCCCAGCTACGGCTTCATCCCCCTCCACTCCCCCGTCTGGTTGGGAGCCGGTCCCACATAGTGATAAGTGCCTGATTCCCCTCACCCCGCCAGGCACAGAACCCCTCCCACACCCCCCTCTCCTCCCGCATTCCCCTGCAGGTCTAACTCAACTGCACAACCAAGGGCCGGCCCGGTCACCCCCCAACCCTGCTGAACGCTGCCTTGGGAGTGAGACCCGTGCCTGGGGCACAGCAGAGATCAGGCTGGGCCTAACCTGCTTGGGCCTGCCCTGCCGGGATGGACAGCTTGGTCGCGGGGGACTCGCCCACGGAACTGCTGGCGGTGAGGAAGAAGGTGTGTTCCTCCGAGGCCGGCAGCTCCAGGGTGCACTGCAGGGAGCGGGTGAGGCATGCCAGGACAGCCGGCTGCTCGCTTCGCTGCCAGCGGAGGCTGTAGGTCAGGATCCTGCCGTTGGCTTCCTTTGGCTGCAGGGGCTGTGAGGGGAAAAAGCAACGTCACGCCGAGCCGCACGGCAGTGCAGGAGGTAGGCGGATGGCTGAGCTCCCCTGCTAGGACGGGACTGAAAGAAGGACACAGCAGAACTGACTGAGAAATGACTTTCCCCCACCGCGAAACACGTTTTCATTAAATAAGCCTCTTGGTTCGCCGTGAAAAGCCGCAATTTATTTATTTTTTTTGGACAAAAGTGGACATTTTATCAAGAAAACCCCTTTTTTCTGGAAAGAACAAACCAACCAAATCCAAACCCAACACTGTGATGTTTAATTTCCAAGCAGCTCCAACATCACTGCAAATGGGGAATCATCATCAAGCGGGTGCGTTTCTAATGGGATCCTGCTGGGACCGGTCCTTGGCCCGACGCTATTTAAACACCTTTGTCAATAACCTGGACGAGAACATAAAATCATCGCTGATAAAGTTTGCAGTGGACTGTAAGAGCGGGGGAGGGGTCAGTAATGAAGAGGGCAGATCACTGCTATGGAGCAATCTAGATCGGTTGGTTAGCAGGGCGCAAGCAAACAATACGCGTTTTAATACAGCTACATGTAAATGTGGACACCTAGGAACACAGGATGCCGGCCCTGCTTACAACATGGGGACTCTCTCCTGGGGAGAGATTTACAGGTCATGGTCGATAACCAGCTCAACCTGAGCTAATGAGACCCTTGGGTGCATAACCAGGGGAATCTCGAATAGGAGCAGAGAGGCAGATTTACCTCTGTATTGGTACCGGTGCGACCGCTGCAGGAACAGTGTGTCCAATTCTGGATTCCACCAGTGAAGAAGGATAAGGATAAATCAGAGCGGGTTCAGCGAAGAACCACAAGAATGATTAAAGGATTCAAAAACCTGCCTGACAGCAACTGAGCTCCTTGAGTCTATCTAGTTAGCGTAACAAAGAAGGGGTGACTTGATCACAGGCTATAAATATCTACACGGGGAACTGATATTTGAAGAGCCCATTATCAATCTAGCAGACACAAGCGTAACCAGATCCAATGGCTCAAAGCTGAAGCTAGACAGATTCAGACTAAACATAAGGTGTACATTTTTAACAGTGAGGTTAATTAACCACTGGAACAATTACCAAGGGTCATAGGGCATCCTCCATCAGCGACAATTTTTAAATCAAGGGTGGATTTTTATTTTTTTTTAAAGACGGGCTCTAGTTCAAACAGGAATTATTTTGGGGCAGTTCTCGCCTGGGCCATGCAGGAGGTCAGACTAGGTGATCACAACGGTCCCTGCTGGCCTTGGAATCTAAGAATCGAAATCACAGAAAACAAAGGAGAGAAAGAACAGGTGAGTGTTAAAGAGAGAGAACCAGAAAGTGTGAGTGAAAGAACAAGGGATCAAGACAGACCAATAGAAAGTGTGATTGAGAAGGAGATGGAAAGTCCGAGTGACTCGGAGAGAGAATCAGTTATGCTGATGTCCCTGTTCCTATAGAGCGGTCTGCATCAGGGTAATGGCCCCTCACAGTACGTCTACACTGCACACTTAAGCCCAGAGTCTGACTCAGGTTTGAGCCCATGCTCCCCTTTTGTCCACACACGAAATTAGTCTCACTCGAGTCCGCAAGCAACTCAGGATCTGGGTCCTCAAACCCTGCTGGGGACAGGTCGGGTGACAGCACAAGTCCTGCGGTGACTCAGGTTCAAGCCCTGTCATTCTGCAGTGTGGACACAGCTCAACCCACCGACCTGAGTCAGAAGGGCTGCACAGTGGAGTGTGGCTGTGAAACCTGGATCCAGCAACCGTAAAGCCAGGTTTACCATGCAGCACGGGCACTGAAGTCCACAAGCTTGGGTGACACAGAGACGCAGGCTTAGTCTGCAGTGTAGACACCCCCCCAGTTACACACCACGCTGCTTCAGTACTGTGCCCCCAATGCGCCTGTTTACATCATGCTTGAAGAGACAGGAGATATCCACACATCCAGGCTGGGACGGCAGCTGGTGGAGAAATATCTGCTGAACGTTTTTTCCCTCTGGTCGGAAAATGTCAATTTGTTGAAACTGAAACTTTTCAGTGGGAAGGTTCAACGAACCCTTCAGTCAAAACCAGAGAAAATGAGAGAGAGTGTGAGCGACTAGCCAATGGACTGGCTGTTAGGGTTTCCGTTAGGGGCAGGGAGAGTTGTCCTATGAGCCATCTCTAGTAACAAGTGCCTGGACCCCCTCACCAATGGGGTTGTTGGGAGCCCGCTCCAGAATACCTAACTGGTTAGGGCCCTCACCTGGGGGTGTGACCCAAGTCCTAACTCAGGCAGAGCAGGGGCTATCGTGGGTGGGGGTCTCTCTTGAAAAGTTTCCAAAGGTCGTGGCTTAGTTCTGATGTGGAATGAAAACAAAATTTCAAAACCTCATTTTTTTTTATTTTTTTTTTTACAAAAACCGGAATTCTTGTTTTCCACCCAGCCCTAGCTGGGACACAAACCCACACACAGCCCAGCTCCTACCCGTCCCAGAGCAAACAAGTAATGGTTTGGGAATGTAAAGGCCAAATGTGACCTGGATCGTCCACTCTCTCTCGGGGCTTGCCTGGTCATATTTGCAGAAATTTGTCTCCGAGTTCTATCCCTCGGGGCTTGTTCCTGGTTCTGATGGCTACTCATGTCTGGGAAGGGATCTCCCTTTGGGTACAGTTCTCCACTCATGCTGGCATGAATCAGGAGCAGCTGTGCTTAAAATCAGAGTGAAACGAGTGAGAGAAGTCAGCCATTGATGTCAATATGGCTTTGGCAGCAGAATTAAGCCTTAGCCCCATCCCTAAAAGCTGGGGATTCTCAGTCAGGGACCTTGGGGCAGACGGTTCTTGTTAATTGTACTTCATGTTCTTTTCTTTGATCCCTAACTGCTGGAGGGGCAACCACATGGAGTCAGGCCTGGAGCCACCCCATGACACGTGCAATGCACGACTAACGCAACTCTTTATCCCAGCTCCTTCCCAGGTGGTGTGTCTGGGCTGGATCCTTGCTTGGCCCCTTACCTTCCACATCAGCATGATCTCCCTCTTCCCATCAGAGTCGGGCGTGGCTATTCTCCTCCAAAGAGCTGGCCCCCTGGACGGGGCTAGGAGGTGGCCATGGGCAGGCGAGGGCAATGCGGGAGATGCAAAGGAGAGAAATGAAGTCATTGAGAGAGGGTCCTGCAGGGAGGGAGCTGAGAGCAGAGGGTATAGATTGCTCTGTGCTGCTACCTGGGGGAGACCATACCAGGCCCCCCCGCGCCTCCCGCAACCATCAGTGACAGGGGAGTTTGTTTAACCCTTCGTGATGAATATAATTTGTATTACAGGAGCACTCAGCTAGGACCTGCCCAGCCCCACAGAGAGACACACTCCCTGCCTTGAGGAGTGGACGGTCTAAGATGGCACCCACAGATGGCGGGAAGGGGTGCAGCATACAAGCCGAGAGAGATCGGGGTGACAGCAGGCAGATGGCTTGGGTGTGCAAGCTAAGTGTTGGCACAATCAGGGTTACCCACATTTATGCACGTGCACAGGGCACGAGGAGGAGGCCCATGGGAGAGGCCTCAGGGCAGAGTGGGGCTGGTGCTCCTGAAATTTGGGTCTGAGGTGGGTGGGGTGGACGGTCCGGCCAGCCTGTTCTATCCCCCTCCCTGTCCATGCTGCCCCAGCTCACGGCCTGTCTACTAGAGACGGGAGGGAGGAGGAGGACAGGACCTGCCATGGCAGGGTGAGCAGCAGCCTTGGGGTGAAGCCAGAAGGGGGCTGGAGATGTGAGCATGTCTCCCTACCCGCGGACAGAGTCCTCACAAATCTCTCGTGGCTCCAGGCGCTCCAGGAGGGGCTCCCGTCGCTCCAGCGGGAGGCGTTGCTCTGGTACAGAGCTCGCACCTGGATGGAGTAGCTGGTGAACGGCGAGACACCGCAGACGTCCTTCGAGGCGGGCGTGTCCTCCGCGGCTGTGACATCCACCTTCACGGGGGGCAGGACGGGGGCCCTTTTAGCTCTGGTCTTTGCAGCTCGCCCCGATTCGCCCTAAAGCACGCGGCTGAGGGGCTCTCCACCTCAGCTCAAACCAGCTAGCATCTCTTCATGCCGGGCTCTCTCCTCCCCGGTAACCCCAGCCAAGGGGCACGACGGGGGACCGCTTCCCCGAGACACAGGAACTGGGTTCCGCAGAAACCAGCTCTGTCCTCACAGGACGCTTGAGAGAAGCAGGGGGACTTGAGCCAGTGTGACGGCCGCCATCTTGTTTGACCCATCGGGGCCTGAACCAGGGACCTCCAGACCTAAATGGAGGAGCTGCTACAGCCTGAGCTAAAGAGTCACGCCTCCCTAAGCAGGCCTGTGACAGGCTCATCCCGCCGTGGGTCCGCCATTGGGGGGTGGATTTGTGAAAGAAACACCAGTGAGTTACGCGAACACCCCCAGCTTAACCAGGAGGTGGCTAAATGCAGGGGTATTTCAGCGAGGGGCCCCTTGCCTTTGGAACTTGGCCCCCACCTCCCTCGCTCTCTCCGAGCCCAGACTTACTGAGCCGGTGAGACTTCTGGGCCAGCCCGAGCTGGGGTACGTTAGCCTCGCTCCGCAGTGGCGCTGCTGGTGGAAAGCGGAGGGATGAGCCAGGTTTCTTCCGGGTGGGGAGAGCTGAGCAGAAGGTGCGGGGGGTGGGAAGCCTTCATTGGGGGGGGACTAAAGATGTCTTTGGCCCAAGAGCTCTGGGTCAGGTGCATGGATTAGATGGACGAACAGGTAGCTGGGCAACTGCATGGTTAGGATGGAGAGAGAGACGGCGAAGCCAGCCAGCTTCCCTAACACACGCCCCATCCTCGGAAGGGGGGATACACCTAGGAAGCAGGTGTCCGTCCTGTTACTGACTCCTCCCACCAACAGCCACCCACCTGCGTCCAGGAGGCCCCGTCCACATCGCGGTACCGGATCTCATACCGCGCGTCCGTCACCCGCAGCAGCTCCTCGTTGGGCTGCCGCCACGCCACGTGGAAGCAGTCGCTCCTGTCTGCCGTGGCGCTGACCTCGGGCGGGCTCAGCTTCACTGGGAAAGGAAAGGCGCGAGTGTGGGCAGCGTTTCTGCACGCCCCTCCCCCAACTCCCAGAGACACGCAGCCCCCTCTCAGAAGCACAGAGGGGGAGGCAACAGGCCCAAGGGCACCTGGAGAGTCAGCGGCAGAGCCAGGACTAGCTCCCGGGTCTTCCGAAGGAGAGCCCAGTGCGATCCACCCGGCCAGGTCGCAGGAAAGGTCGGTCGCGTGATACCTCCCGCACAGCCCAGAAATCCACCTGTGCGAAGCTTTGCTGGCTCTGTTTGGCTGGCCCAACGAGTTCGGAACCAAATCGGACCTGAGAACCCCCCCACCCGTGATTCTGTGTCAATGCCACTGTTCCCCTCCCCCGGGGAGCGGGTCTTACCAATGCTCATCCCGTGCACGCACTTGTCTGCGGCGCTGGCCTGGCCCAGCGGATTCACGGCCGTTAGCCTGACTTGGAAAGAGGCAAAGAGGTTCTCCACGGGGACGGTGCAGGAACGGCCCTCCCGGCTGGAGACGCACGTCCCGGCGTCTCTGAACGTCCAGAGGCAGCGCCCTGCTTCTCTGAGAGGGAGAGAGCCCAGGTTAGCAGCTGCCGGGTCCAGGACCACGAGTGGCGGAGGGTGGGAGGGATAGCTCAGTGGTTTGAGCATTGGCCTGCTAAACCCAGGGTTGTGAGTTCAATCCTTGAGGGGGCCATTTAGGGATCTGGGGCAAAAATTGGGGATTGGTCCTGCTTTGAGCAGGGGGTTGGACTAGATGACCTCCTAAGGTCCCTTCCAACCCTGAGATTCTATGATTCTATGAAACCCCACCCGTGCACCTGCCAGCATTGGACAGCTCTAAGCAGGGACATAAGGGGGAGGAGGGAAGAAAATCAACAGCTATATCCACAGTTTACAGGGACAGTCCCTTTTAATCGTCAGGTGTTGGGATGTCAATCCTTCCCCGCTCCCTCCCCTGCCCCCTCATGCTTACGGCCAGGTGGAGAACTCACTCGGTGACCTGGAGGGTGTACGTGGTTGGAAGGTAGGTCTCCGGCCCGGGGTCCCAGTAGCAGGTGATGTTCCCCCCCCAGAAGCTGACGCAATGTTCCACCTGCAGATCTCTTGGCGGGACTTCAGGACAAGAAGAGAAACAGGCCATAGAGCCAGGGGCCGGTGCTGGAGGGGACAGCTCTGCCCGCAGGGTGCTGATCCCAGAGCACAAACTGGATGTTCCGTTTCCTGGGAAGCTCCGTAGCTTCCCGCCCCCACCCCCATTCCGAAACGGAACGAAAACAAAGCAAAACTCGACACCTCTAATGAAACCCCAGAAAAAGCGAGTTTGGGGGTCGATCAAAACATGTCACTCTGATTTCAACGTGCGCGCGTTAGACCAACAAATATAACACTGAAAACTTGAAACTCTGCGGGGTTTTGAGATGGCAAATGGGAACATCGCATCCTGGAAAGGTATCGGAACAGAGCATTGATCTCCCCCAGCCCCGAAACGCCATGGAGATCCATGTTCTGCTTTTGACGACTCGTCGTTTTCCAGCGGAGGGGTGGGGGGAGAAACAGTCAGATGGAAAAATTCCAGCCAGTCCTGCCCACGAGCCAATGGGTTTGGCAGGGGCTCAGCCCCACCCCCTCCCCGCTCCCAATGGGAGCCGAGCACCCTCTGGGCTTTCCAGGATGGGCCCTTATCCAGCCCTCCTGAAGGTCAAGCCTAGAGCTTCTCCTCCCCTAGTCAGGGAGCTAAGGGAGCTGCACCCACCTCCAGCCTGGTACTCAGCCATCCCCAGCAGGTGCAGACTCCTCCCGTGAGGCAGGTAACAGCTCAGCTCCCCACGGGGCCGCTCTGCCCGGAGAACGGTGACCACAGTGACCGTGCCGTTTCCCGCAATGCTCTGGTTCAGCGGCAGCTGCCTCGTCTCTCCATTCAGTCTCCAGACAATGTCGCCCGGGCGGGCGTGGCTGATCTGCAGGCAGCTGGGGTCCAGGGTGCAGGAGGCTGTCAACGGGGTGCCGAGGCAGGCCACTGTGGGGTGCAGGCTTAGCATGCCACAGCTGGGCTGCGGAGTAGGGACTCTGCTGTCAGGACCAGGCCTCCGGCTGTTCGCTCCTGGGGAGAGACGCAGGACAGCTCAAAAGGGGGAGCTGGGGTTTCTCGCAACCAGAATGTGCCTGTCTTGGGCTTTGTTCTTGGCTAAGTTTAGCCTCCATCCCCATTTCTAGGATGCTGAACCTGCAGTGACAGGCTGCCTGGAGTGGGGATACGCTCAGTGCTTGCCCTGACCAATGCAATCTCCAGCCCTTATTAAACCTAAAACCAGATAAGCCGGTAGGTTTCCTGATTACCATTGCTGATTTAAGCTAGAACCAAAACTGTATTGGGACAGGAGGTGAAACTGACAGGGTATATTCTGCTCCCTGAAACAGGTTTCCAAGGGAGGGGATCTGTCTGTGTCACAGTTTCCCCCCTCTGTAAAGTCCACATGATAAAATACTCCTCTCTCAGACGGCCCCCGGAAACCTTCCTCCCCGCTGATCTGAAACAGTCTGTTCACCACTCAGAAGCGTCGAAAGCTTGTTTCCAAACAGTGTTTTTATACCTTGCCCTTGGAAAACTTCCTTGAAATCACATTTTTGCAAAACATTTCGATAAAATGGCATTTCCGAGCGAAAACCGCTCCACTCACAAGCTTTTCAGGCAACTCTATTGAACGGTGTGGACAGAGCAGAAGTTAGGAGATGCAGTACCAGCTTGTGGGCACTAGGTAGAGCCAGGGGAAAGAATCCGGAGAGGCTCTCGATGAGCATTTTTTGGTGAATGTGCTTCATTGAGGCTCTCGTTAAATCCCAGCAGCTGCTTACTCCAACCAAAGTACAAGGACCTGCTTTGAGAACCCACCACTGTCAAGATGGCATTTGTCCAGATGGAGGCAGTTTATGGCCTATAACAGGGGGTCTCAACCTTTTTCTGAGCCCCGCCCCCGACAGGCTATAAAAACTCCACGGCCCCCCTGTGCCACAACATCTCCTTTTCTGCATATAAAAGCCAGGCCCGGCGTTAAGGGGTAGCAAGCAGGGCAATTGCCTGGGCCCCCAAATCACAGGGGGCACCGAGAAGCTAAGTTTCTCAGGCTTCTGCTTCAGCCCCAGGGGGCAGGACTCCAGGCTTTAGCCCCATGCTGTGGGGCTTCGACTTTCTGCCCTGGGCTGGGCCCGAGAGAGTTTAATGCTGGTCCTGTTTGGCAGCTCCCCTGAAACCTGCTCACAGCCCCCCAGGGGGCCCCGGACCCCTGGTTGAGAACCACTGGCCTAAAAGCTGGTGAAATCACGTCCACAGCCTTGCTCAAGAATGCTACATATTGTTTTGCTTTGATCATTCCATAGGTGCTGGAACTAGGGGTGCTGCAGCACCCCCTGGCTTGAAGCGGGTTCCATCGTGTGCAGGGTTTACAGTTTGATTCAATGGCTCTTAGCAGCTCCCCCCCCCCCCCCACGCTGTACACATTGTTCCAGCCCTCCCTGCACCAAGCATCAGCCACCAATTTACAACAGCAAAGAGCCGGGCACATTTGCATCCTGCTTTGCATGTGCCTAGCCTGGGGAAGGCAGAGAGCAGAAGGCTGGACAAGCTACAAAGAGTCCTGTGGCACCTTATAGATTAACAGACGTATTGGGGCATAAGCTTTTGTGGGTGAAAACCCACTTCTTCAGATTCACCCACGAAAGCTTACGCTCCAACGCGTCTGTTAGTCTATAAGGTGCCCCAGGGCTCTTTGTCGCTTCTACAGATCCAGACTGACACGGCTACCCCTCGGATACTGAAGGCTGGACAGAGGACACACGGTCAAGCCTTTAATAACAGCACTGCCATGGTGCTCCCAAAACATCCCTCTTGGAGCATGTCACAACAGGATGCTCAGCAAAGGCCAATATTGGAGGGCGAGGTACTGGGATGGGACATGGGTTGGTGGTGAAGCCCGGGATCCCCCCGATTCATGTGGTACACGTGCCACGTGAAAAAAGTTTCTGGGGGCAAACGTTCCCAACTGGCGTCAACAGCCTGGCTGCAGTCAAGTCAGCGGGGCCAGATCCCTAGCTGCTGCAAACGGCACGGCGCTATTGAAGTCCCTGGAGCTAGTCTGTTCACCCCCAGCCGATAGTCACCCAGCTCTGTTTTGCACAGTCGTCTGCTTCACAGGCAAACAGTGTTCGGATGAGACGGAGAACCAAGCGGGTGACCACGTGCTCTTATTAAAGATCCCAGGCATGTCGTCCAAGAATAGAGCATTCATCGTATCCCCCGCAGGCCCCCTGCCTCATGCAGTGCACAGGATGGATCTGCCCTGGGCGGGAACAAGGGCTGTGCAGTGAGAGAGGCTGTTGTCTGTAGGAGCCCGTCTCATTTGCTGAGGAAGTTGGAAGGTGTGCAGCAGTGACCGAGAGGCCAGAGAACGACTGAGCTGTGCCCTGGTCTGAGCTATCGTGATGCTGGAATGCGTTCATTTCTGCCACGACCCCGTTCTTCGGCCGACGGAGAATTCCAGCGGTGTTTGACGTTGTGGCTCTGCTAACCAGATGCAAGGGGCTCCGAGCGTCCCCCGCTTCCCTCTTTTGGGTTTTCACATTTACCCCCAAATAAAGAGAATTCCGCCCATTCTCTGAAACTTTGGAACTGATCAGATGCGGCGTGGAAAAGTTACTGGGTCACACCCAAAACGACAGAGCAACGTCATCCAGGTGAGGGGACGGGCCTTCCAAGTGCGGCCGATAAAGCGCGTGCACAGGAGGGCTGAATTAAGGTTGCCTGAATTCTGGTGTTCCCTAATTTCTGAGTGCTTGGCTTTGCAGCCTTCATAATGGTCCCTGAATGTCGTTTCCGAGTGTGTAATACAAAGGGAGACAGATTGTGTGTAAAAGCTTCCCTGCCTCTCAAAACAAAACCCTGCACTGCACACACAATTCACCCCTGGGGAGCGGATGAGAGAGACAACAAACCCCATTATTGACGTCGCTTAATACATGACTGGAAGGCGCTCAGATACCGCAGTGATGGAGACGGTGGAAGAATCTAGCTCGAAGAGGAGCTCAGATTAGATGGTCATAATGGTCCCTTCTGGCCTTCAGAGCCTAAGAATAGACTATTACTCCAGCCTGCCAGAGCAATGTTACACTCAGCCAGACACATCCCCAGTGCCCGAGTGGTTTGGATGCGTTCCCTGGCCCGGATACAGCAATGGCGTTCTTTCCTCTCTCCGCACTGTTCACGTCCAGCCTTCATTGTGGAATCGAGAAAAGTAGCAGCACCGACGCAGAAGTCGCACGGAGAGAAAGCAAAGGAACCGCTCTGCACCTGCTGGCACAAAGGGGCAGAGATAGCCAGCTCCCCTGCCCGGTCTCCAACAAGAGCAGGAGTCAGTGTCCGTGACAGCCAGGCTCCCGTCCGTCTTCACTGTAGCGGCCCGTGGCTCCCAGCGAGTGCTCGGTCTCTCAAGTGGGTAGGAGAAAGGATTAGCCGGCCCTGTGGGAGGGGGCTGATCTCAGCACGGAGAGAGGATGCCAGGTCCTGTCACGCACATCCCTGCTCCTCCGTAGGCCGAGCCTGCTTGGGAGCAGACAGTCGGCTGGATTCGAGGCTCACCAACTTACCTGGATGAGAGAATTTCACAGCTGGGCAGGATATTCCGTGAGCTCTACGGGGGCAGGACTGGAATGGGAAACAGCCATCAGCAATGAGCAGGGGTAACGGCAACAGATTGGAGACAACCTGCCGCCAGGGGTGGGTAGCGATGGGGGCAGGAGCCCATTTCCCCAGTGCCACACGACGCCAGGGAGGGATCAGATCACCTTGCAGAGGTGGAGGAAGCCAGTGACTCCTAGTGCAGGTGGGAACTTCCCAGGCACTGAGCGGGAACAAGGAAGGAGGAGGGTCTGACATGTGCTTTGCCTTTGATATCAAGAGGCTGCAGGGACAAGATACAAGACGAGGGAAGATTCTCCCTCTGCTACAAAAAGACCTGCAGGATCTGTAATGAGCACAAGTGCTCCGGGCCTTATTTTTACCTCTCGTCTGAGAGAGCTCCCCAGCTGCAAAGCGCCTCTTATGGCATCCTCCCAGGATTCAGTACCAACTCCAAAGAAGAGCACCATTTATGTTTTCCGTGGAGATCTCCAGCCCTGCTTAGATTCTTCCAGGCATCTCAGCCCAACCTCAGAGCCAGGTTCCCGGGGAGTAACTCTGCCTCTGCCAGAGACCAAGGCTGAAAGCAAACTCCCACACAGCTCCTTGCACTCAGGACCGTGTGTAATCAAAACAGCACAAAACATTTCTTCCGAGACTAAAACCTTGCTCGCCCGCTAAGACCTTGGAAGACTCTGTAACAGCATCGCCTGCCCTAACATTATGAAGAAGACATAAAACAGATAGCGTCAGACACGCCAGCACTCCTGGGATTTGGAGCGAGGCACATTTTTCTTTATCCAAGTGAGGACAAGGGCCACTTGTCTAACTCACAAGGGCATCGTGAGATTGGCCTTGGAAGAGGTAAAGCACTATGGGGCGATAGTCACCCTGCGCAGAGGGCCGGCATCAGCTCCATGCATCACCTACGTCCCTCCTGTGGGACTTAAGAGGGGTAGACGCTTGGTGACGGCCATCTGCACAGTGACACATGGCTCCTCAGCCTGGGTACATCCAAACTAGGCCAATTTCCAGCCTCTGAGGATTTGCCCCCCTCCTTCCAATGGAGCACAGAACCATGTATTTAAATCTCCTGAAATATTGTGATTGCTTAAATCCCAGGCATTGCCGGGTAGGTGGGAATGGCATTCCTTCCCCCAGGAAACATACCAATATGGCCTAATGGGAAAGAACTGACTTCTGTGGTGAGGCGGACTTTATTTGCTCACCGTCAGGGCCAATCTGGTGCACTTGGGATGCCACCTCCGGTCCACATGCTAATCCCGGCACATTTTTTTCCACAAAGAAGAAACCTTTCAGTGCTAATCAAAAGCAAATCCCTGCAGAGCCAGGGAGCGGGGCTGGCCCTAGGCCAGTAACGTACACAATGTACCTTCTGGTTCAGAAAGACCAGGGGGGACTTAAAATATGTAACAAAACAGCAGAATTGCCCAAGAGAAACAGCACATCAGCTGCAAAGGGAGGTCCTGGAAATAGCAGTGATTCGTGGAAGAATAGCCATCACATTACTAAAATATCTTGAGCTGGGATAAACAAGCTTCGCGGGGCTGTCAGCAGGTGTTGGGGCCGGAGGTGACCTGGTCCATCCTCCTTTCTTGCTCCGTGTTCAAGATCATCTGTGCTCCTCGGAGTATTTCTCAGTCTCCCTGAGCCATGCTCTGGGTGCGAGTCTCAGGGACTCCACTCCTGCGCTTGGGAAAGGGATGGGGATACAGAAGATAAGGTGGTCTTAAACCAGGGGCTCTCAACTTTTCCAGACGACTGTATCCCTCTCAGGAGTCTGATTTGTCTGGCATACCCCAAGTTTCACCTCACTTAAAAACGACATGCTTACAAAAATCAGACATAGAAATACAAAAGGGTCATAGCGCACTGTCACTGAAAGATGGCGGACTTTCTCATTTTTACCATATCATTGTAAAATAACTCAGTTGGACTATAAATATTGTACTTACTTTTCAGTGTGTAGCACATAGAGCAGAATAAACAAGTGATTGTCTGTATGAAATTTTAGTTTGTGCTGACTTCGCTAGTGCTTTTTATAGAGGCTGTTGTAAAACTAGGCAAACGTCTAGATAAGTTGATGTCCCCCTGGAAGACCTCTGTGTAGTGCCAGGGGTACAAGAATCACTACCTTAACCCATCTTTGCACTTACTGTATCCTTGGGCTTGTTGCTTGTCTGCCGGTGTGAGTTAGAGCAACCTCTGGGCTGCTTTATTTACACTCTGCTTCCCATGCCCCCCCACACACTCTTGCCTCCTACCTTCTCTCTTTCTTACCTGACCTGGAGATGCCAAGTGAGAAGATCCAAGACAGCATCAGATTCAGCCACATTCTCGTGAATTACAGGTTTGGTGGAAAACCTTTAAAAAAATAAATGGGGATGGGGGGAGAAAGAGGATAAAGGAGACCTGGGGGGTATGATCCTGATCTCCCTTACCCCAGTGCGAATCAGGCATAACATCACTTAGCCAGTTAACTTCTCCCCCTTTTCACACCAGCGTAAGAGATGACCTTGGCCCTCAGAGAGCTACAGGTGCATAAGCAAGGTTTCAGCAAGAATTGCCTCCCAGCTCTGGATAAGCCAGGCTAGAAAGTTACACACAGAAGCAGCGTTAATGCCACGAACCTTTAGGGTGCGCCCAGATGCCATGGTGATGGGCATGGTGTAACAGCCTAAATAAATCCAATAGCCACTTTCTGTGTGCCTCGGTTCTTCCCCTATAAAATGGGGCTAATCCTCCCTCTCTCACACCCTGTGTCTCTCTGGGCTGTTTCGACTGTAAGTGCTTAGGGGCAGGGACTCTCTCTCGCTGTGTGTTTGCACAAAGGGGCCCTGATCTTGACTAGGGTCTCCGGGTGCTACCGGAATACATATAGAGTATACAGAACTCCTCAGCAGTGGGGAGCGCAGCCCCATGGGATGCCCCTTGCTCACTGTCTCGCAGGGTGGGCTTGGGGAAGCAGGGACAGATTTCACATCTGCCTGGATCCACCAACCGCGTGGAATTGGGGGCCCCGTTTCGGATGCCAGCCAAGGAGGCATTTCCACGGTGCTGGGACGGCTCCCCTCAGGCTAACGAAGCCCGGGGCCGGTCTCCTGACATCCTGCACGCTGCCCTTGGAGACGTGCATGCCTTCAGCATCCCTGTCCTAATTAAACGAGTCACTAACGTCCCCAGCTCAGGCAGCCATGGGTTTAAACCTCCCTTCACTGAACAGCAGCCAGCTGCAGAACGTGGCTGGAGTGCTGGAAACCACATTAGCCTCTTCCAAGCACTGCACGAAGAGATGAAATGTTGCTGCTGCTTCTCTCCTACTGGCACTGACAGACCAAAGGCTGGATTGAAGCCATCCTTAGCTTGGCAAGCCCCTGGGCGCTTCAGTTCCTTTGGTCTTCCAGCAGCTCGCCCTGAGACTAGAACCCACCAAGAGCTGGGACATCAGATCTATGCTCGGGATGAAAGTCTTGTCATCGGGCTTCTGGTCTCTTTGCACGACAAGATCTGCTCACGTGTCTCTTCCCAGAGATGTATTTGGTGTCTATTCTTTTCCCTCTGCCGCTAATAAAAATCAGTTTCAGACACCAACAGGAAGCAGAAGAAATGCACTGGCCCTTGGGTGCTAAAGCTTTGTGGTTTTTTTTTTTTGGGGGGGGGGGGGGAGAGAAGACAATTAAAATCCAAGTCCAAAAGCAAGAGCTCTCCTGCTCCTTGCAGGAATTAAATTCTAATGAGAAGGAAGCTCTGTCAAGACGGGAAATGTGACTGAACGGCAGACTCCAGTTAGCACAGCGAGTTACTAGCTCTTTAATGACTGTAATAGTGGTTACAGAGGAGAGTTTTATGGGCAACCAAGCCCAGATGTCTATTGAAGCTTTAGTCATAATAGTTTGCATTCGCACGGCTCCTTTCTGCCAAGGAGAGCACTTCAGACACTAATTACAGACTCACTGCACACCCCCGCACACCCTGTGTCTAGGGAATATTATTACTCCATTCTTAGACAAGGAAGCTGAGGCCCAGATAGGGGAAGTGACTTGCCCAAGGATACTTGTTGAGTCAGTGGCAGAGCTGGAAATAAAACCCCAGAGCTCCCGGAGCCTGGCCCCAGCTCCTCCAGAGCCCCAGACCACCTTCTTGTATCCCTTCCAGGATGCTTAAGAACATTAGCCAGCCTTTTCAGACTCGTCGGCCTCACGTCAGGCTCCTAAACGTGATTTAGGAACCCAGTGAAAACGGAGACGACTTCAATACAGAGCGAGGCGCTTTCCTTGGGGGACCCAAATCGGACCGTTTCTGCCATGGTCTGGGGTTCAATGAGGAAAAGTCCAGTGCAGGAGAGACCCCCCCAGCTGGCTTCAATCAGGCCCCAAGTGAACAGCCACCAGCTCAACGCCCCAGGGAGGGGGAAGCCCTGGGTTCATTCTGTTTGTCCAGATGACTGCCGGTCACCAGGCCCTCTCTCTGTCGTCCCCTCCGCATCACGGCGATGTGCCCCAGCAGTTCAGCTCCGTAGCCTGCTCACTCCCTGATCCCGAGAGGAGCAGCAACGCAGCCGATCCTTCTTTACCTCGACCGCTGGCGGTAGCCGGTGGGACGGGCGCAGCCCTCCCACCCTCTGATGCAGCCAGCGCTCTCACCTCTCCTCCACAGCGCTGCTCCCACTCCCTCCCCACCAGCGCATCTCCCTAGGACTGGGGCAGCTCTAACCGCCCCCACAGCCAGCATCCTGCCCCACCTCCTAGTGGGAAAAGCTGGGGTTGGAGCAGCTGGTTGCTCCCCCCATTGCTAGCACTCCCAGGCCATTCCTTACTGCCCCTCCTTATGGCACCAGGATATCTGCCTCCCCCCGGCCAATGCTCTTGCCGCTTTCCCTGCACCGACCTCCCACTGCTGGTTTTTGAGAAGTGGGATCTCTCCCATAGCCCATTCCAATGGGGTTACCTGCTAGGAACAGTCGGGATCGGTGAGAGGAGGGGTTCTTCCTAGAGCCGGTGCTTTCCCATCATTATCCTACAGCATCAGGTACCAAATGCACTTTCCCCTCTGGTTTGCTGCTGGAAATGAAAAGAAATGAGATGCACACGCCATGTAACACGAGAGCTGGCTAATCCACGCACATATCATGTTGGCCGGGCCCCAGAGTCGGACAGAGACCAGGTAAATGTCAAATGAGTGGCCTCACCAGCAAGACATTACCAGCAAGGGGTGTGTCCTTGCCCCTGTGCAAACAGCCTCACTCAAAGGCTGCTCGGAACCAGCTCAGCAAAGTGCTTTGGGATCCTTTGGAAAGAAAGGTGCTACACCGATGAGCCTGACGCTGGATGGAAGCTGGTGTTATTGGAGACACAAAGGGGCAAATTCAGAGGCGATGCGCAGACAGGTGTCAACATGGCCAAACTAGTCCTAAGGCAAGGGACGGCTCATAGCCGATCATTATTTGAATTACACCGGCATCTCAAGGTTCCAGGCCAAGTGCCGAACCCCATTGCACTAGGCACCGTATGGACACACAGCCCCTGCCCTGAAGAGTTTATGGTCAAAACAGAAGGCACGGATTGGTGTCCCCATTTTGCAGATAAGAGGACTGAGCCCCCCCAGAGATCAAATGACTTGCCCAAGGTCTGGCACATAGTCAGTAGCATAGCTGGGACTTGAACCCCAGCATTCTGAAGCCCATCCCAGGGCCCTAACCACACGACCAGCCTGTGAGCACCGCAAGAGTTACTTCACATCCCCTCTGAATCTGAATCCCCGCCCAACAGAAACAGTTCCACACCTGCTGATTTTTAAGCTACTTTTCTGCCCTTTACTTCGCTTCTTACATGTGTATAAGCAAACCTCCCTCTTTGAGGGGGAAAGAAAATCACACAACAAAGAACAACACAAACCCCAGGAAATGATACCTACCCTGATATTTCTGTCCCGCGGGAGTGGGGGGGGGGAGACAAATCACTTACAATTAGAGCGACAGGCAACACCAAAGCCCCGTCAATTAAAACGAGGCAGCGCTAGGAGCGAATTTTAAACATCCACCGAGAATCGGGGCAGGATAATACCCAGTCCCCAATCGAAGATTAAGTCTTCAGCGGAAGCCATAAAGCCACAAAGACAGCCGCTTGATGGGCAGCACAGGGCGGCTCAGTGACTCTGCTGGGATCGGAAGCTTTGCGACAAACGGAGAATCGTGGCTGGCAATGAGGCGCCTCGTTTAAAACTTCTGCGGGTTGGGAGCAGATGTGGCGCGCTGGTGGCGGGGACTGGGGTTACGGAGCCCGGGAAGGCACATTGCAGGGATATTATGCAGGAGGCTGGAGAGAGATTTCCGCCCTAATGCTATTCCTCGTGCGAAAGTTTGTGTCAACCGAGGACGGATCCATACAGGGGCTGAGCCCCTGGGGCTCCCATTGAGATGAGCAGAAGCGTCAGGCGCCCCCCTGGGATGCAGAGGTGGCAGGCACTATGCCGACACCCCCTATTGATTTTACACCAAAGGCGCTCAGATACCATAGTGATGGGCGCCAGAGTAAGACCCCAAGGTAGATAAATTGCCAGGGCCAAATTGTGCCCGCAGTTATACCTGGGTAACCCGCTTCACAGCAGTGATCCGCCACGGAGAAATCTGTGCTGGACCCGCCCTAGCAGTCGACGGGCAGCCGCCGTCCACAACCCTGTCCTTCAACAGCACACGCTCCCCGCTGTGTGACCTTGGGCAAGTCACTTAGCCTTTCCGTGCCTCAGTTTCCCCATCTGTCCCATGATGGGGAGATCACTGCCCTACCTCACAGGGACGTTGGGAGGATACATATTGTGAGACGCGCTGGTACTATGGCAGCGGGGGTCAGATAACTACCCCAGAGGGTGGGACTTACTGTGCATACTCAATAAACCGCACCGAATGTAATTCTTAATGGCAGAATGACCCTGGCCATCAGCTTTGGGGATCCAGCGGATGGGGGTCCTGGGGGAGACCTAGCTTGGACTGGGGTGTATACAGGGGCGGGTGAATTGGGCAGATTCAGAGGGGGTTGATTCGGACACGTCTCTAAGCAAGCCGGAGCTCTTTGGGGAGGAGATGGGGGCTGATGGGCACAGATTCCTCGGGAGAGTCTGGTGCTCTTTGCCTGGATGGGATGTGGTGCTAGGAAAACCTCCCTGCCGCCCTGATCGCAGCCAGAGGGAAATCAGAGAAACAAACCAGCAAAAGTCACATTTTAGCAAACGGCGGAGATTAAAGAGCCACGGGCACTTGGGAGGGGCAGGGAGGCGGCCAGATTCAAGGTGTGGGTTTTTTTTAAACTCCAAACCACTAAGTTTCAGATCCTTTCCTCCTGTTCTAACACCCCCCCGCCCCGCCATACTTCTCCTACTAGAGAGACACATTCCACCTAATACACAGGTACAACTCCCCGAATATACCCCCCCCCCAGTCACCCTTGCTATTGATTTGCCATGTACAAATAGTTCCTGAGGGGTTAATAAATGAGTAGTCAACTGTTCTGGAGTCCAGCCGGGGGTTTATAACCGCAGCTTGTAACTATCTATAACGCTTTCTATTGACGTGGCAATGAGCAGCTACAACACACGCGACTTGTGTCTGCTACACGTTTATAAGAGCGATGAATGACTTAACAACCCGTTTAGGATCGGAGCCTTCACCTAAAGTGTAACCCACACTTCTAACAGGAGAGATGGATGTCTGCGCCTAACAGAGACCCATATCCTACCTAATGCGCGCGCACACACACACACACACACACTCTCTCTCTCTCTCTCTCTGGCTTCTCCTCCTCATCCATGCACACACTTGGCTCCATTCATTCCGTTTTCGAAGCAGCCACACTGCACACTCTCCTGGCAGGTGTAGTCCGGAGCTCCTAGCCCTGAGCTCTGCATCCCTCACACCCTGGATCTGCCAATACTTTCTTCTACGGACAGTGACCGTTTAGAGGCAGCGCTTACCTTTGCTGCTCTCTGGGGAAGAGTTGTCGGTGTCCCCTGCACAGAGGAGATTGCAACCCCTGAGCTGGGGCTCCCGGGCTCCCTCTATAAATACCCCCGCATGCAGCCCACAGGGGAGAGTGAGGAGGGGGCTTCTCAGACTATAGGTTTAAAGCAGCAGGGCTGGGTGCGGGGGGATCTCGGCCCTGACCAATCAATATAAAGAGGAGGAGACTACCAGGGCTGAGCAATTTCTTCTGCTCAGCAGCTTCCAGAGGCTGCCGGGGTTTGCACTACCCGGGCACAGCCCAGGTGTGGGGAGAGCAGCCGCCCCCGCTCTGAAGTTGTGCTCTGCAGCTGCCAGGTGGTTTCCCCTCTCATCTGTCCTGCAGACACCACAGAAGGGCAGGTACTTAGCTCCCTCTTACAGGCCCTAATTCCCCACACACACACCTTCCCCCGGGAGCCAGGGCTGCATCCTGGCCAGATTCCTAACTGCCTCGTTCCTCCCCTCTGGCCTCTCCTGAATTGCTCCCGGGGGGCTGAGCTGGACACAGGAGTTTCCTTCCCTTCCTGGCCTAAGCGGTTCGGGACGAGCCCGGCCTTGGGCTCCACATCCAAACCCCTGTGCAGATCAGCGCTGTCTTTGTCCCCGTAACGCTTGGGCTCAGCTGCCAAGGTTGGACTTGGATCTGACCTTGCCCAGAGTT
Organism: Chelydra serpentina; assembly: GCA_037349315.1. Taxonomy (NCBI): domain Eukaryota; kingdom Metazoa; phylum Chordata; order Testudines; family Chelydridae; genus Chelydra; species Chelydra serpentina. The sequence goes on along the minus strand of JBAIAC010000107.1, from coordinate 5,646,869 downwards.
TGGGGATGACCGGTCCCCCCCCTAGTGTTCAGTTCAGGGCATTAAACAGCTGCTCCCCCACCTCTGGTCCCCGTGCACCGTGCAAAGCTGGTTCCACCCTCACGGCCTTTGCCCTGCCCCCGTCCACAGAGCGCGCCTGGTGACTGGGTCTCGGGGGTAGTGATTATACAGGGGGGAGCCGAGCCCCTTCCAGAACCCCTCCCTCCTGGCATGGGGCAGCCCCGTAGGTGCCCCACCTGCAGTTCCCTCTCCTCAGAGCTCCTCCATAAATGCCACATGCTTGGCCAATGAAGCCCTGGGCTATCACAGGCCCTTCAAAACAAAGCCCTCAGCGTTCAGCCATTCGTCCTTCCCTGCTATTCAGCGAGTCCCGTCTGCCCGGCTGGAGCCTTTTCTCCCCTGCTGCCAAAAGGGGTGTCTACACTGCACGCTAAGCCCGGGCTCGACTCAGATTTGAGCCCAAGCCCCCCCCACACACACACTTCCATCCACGCACAAGTCAGTCTGGGTCAGCAAGCGCTCAGGACCTGGCTCCTAGGACCCTGCTTGGGGGCATGGGTCAGAGCCCGAGCCTCGCTGTGACTCAGGTCCAAGCCCTGTCATTTTGCAGTGTGGACACAGCTCAAGCCACAGAGCTGAGTCAGAAGGGCCACGCAGTGCAGAGCGGATGCCTTAGCACAGCTGGGAGAGACGGGTCCGGCAGCGGGAAGCCCAGGTTTACAACGCAGTGTGGATGCTCAAGCACGGGCTCGGAAATACCAGCTCTACCAACCCAGCTCCCACAGATCCAGATTCAATGCAGTGTAAACTTACCCCCAGGGTTGCCTGCAGCAGGAGCCGGCCTGCTCTCTGCTACAATCTCTGTTCCACTCCCCAGGCTGCTCCCTTGTCTATCCCAGAGGGCTGATTGAGTCACGTGACCCAGAGAGGCAGATTTAGTATGTCACAGGTGGGGTTGAGCCTCATCTCCTCTTAAAGGACCAGCCCTGTGGCAAAGGATTCTGTATAGAGGCTGCTGGACACAGACTGATCGCTCCCTGGCTTGCTCCCTGGCTCCTGGGTTGTACTGACTGGTGCTAACAACTCAGGCGCTCCCTAAGTCCCAGCCATGCTTGGCCTCCAGCCCACCTTTAGGGCAATTCTTCTCGGGTTAGGGTCTGTCCTCCACGATCCAGCGTCCCCTCCTTCCATCACACCGGCCACTCAACGACAGCTAATTCCCTCGGACTCCACTGTATTCCGCAGGGATGAAGATTCCCACTGCATAAACAATCCCCGTCCCCCATCTACCACTTCTGACTGGATCCCGAGAGGGGTGGGACCAGATCCGCATGGGCTGTAAAGGCAGAGCGGAGAAAACAGACGGGTAAGAAGAGATTCTTAAGCATTTCCCACCTGATGGAGAATCTATGGACAGATCCCACCATTTTGGAGGCACTCGGGCCACAAAAGGGAAAGGCTCAGCTTTGGTCAAGTCTTGCAGAGTTTCCCGAGCCTTAACAGTGGCCCATGGTTCTGTCCAGACAGCTGCTCTCCCGACATGAGCTTTGGGCCTCTAGAAATAGTTGTGTATTGCTGCCCGGCTTTACCTAGAACTTACATCAGAAGAAAGGCTGGCATGGGACAGAGGCAGCCACACAAACTGCCATGCCTGGAAGTGGACGCTCTGCTAATTTCCAAACACCCATGACTAGCAATCTTTGCCAGCCAAACATCAGTGGGGGGCTGCACGGGATGCAGAGTAGACTTTGAACATCTCTATAAAGCCGGGGTGAATAGTACAGCTGGTGCCATTGAACTGCTGGGTAACAAGGGGAGCAGAGAGTCATATTTCACAGATAAAGCCTAATCATTCCGGGGGCTGGCTGCATAAAATATGGAAGGCTGAGAAAAGCAGCTCCAGCGTTTAGCAAGTGCATGAAAATGACCAGTGCCTAGGTGTGAATTATCTCTGGAAATAATCTATAAACTCGGCATGGGTTTACTGGCTGAGGGATTCCCAGCAGATCCAATCTTGGAGATCCTAAGGGGACAGCGAGACAGACAGACAGGAGGAGTGTGCCCACAGGAATTGCCAGGCTGGATCAGATCCAAGGTCCATCTGGTTCAGTCTCCTGCCTCTGACAGTGGCCAGCCCCAGATGCTATAGAGTAATGGTTCTCAACCGGAGTACACGTACTCAAGGCGATATGCAGAGGTCTTCCAGGGGGGACATCAACGCTAGATATTTGCCTAGTTTTACAACAGGCTACATAAAAAGCACTAGCAAAGTCAGTACAAACTAAAATTTCAGACAATCACTTGTTTATACAGCTCTGTACACTATACACTGAAATATACGTACAGTATTTATATTCCAATTGATTTATTGTATAATTGTATGGTCAAAATGAGAAAGGCAGCAAGTTTTCAGCACTAGTGTGCTGTGACACTTTTGTATTTTTATGTCTGATGTTGTCAGCAAGTCGTTTTCAAGTGAGTTGAAACTTGGGGCATGCAAGACTAATCAGATTCCTGAAGGGGGTACACTCGTCTGGAAAGATTGAGAGCCACTGCTGTGGAGGAAGGTGTAAGAACCCCACAGTAGGAGATCTGGGATAATCTGTTCCCCTCATTGGATCTCATCCTGTCCCCTAATAGTTAAGAGACCGGTTTAAGCCCTGAAGCCTGAGGTTTAATATCCCTTCTGAACCTTTTATCCTAAGTAATGATGATAGATCTGGGGAGAGTTTTCACTCAGTTCCAGGTAGATATAGGCAGTGTAATTTGTGACACTTGGGGCCTGATTCTCAAGGCCCCCGTTCCTGGCCACAGCGGGGAGCTGGCTGCGAGTGGCTTTAAACCACCTTGCTGCTTCCCATATTCTGGGGAAGGGAAGATGGGAGAGTAATTGAGTTGGGCCTGGTCTACACGCAGATTTTACACCGGTCCAACTAGTTCGGCTAGTAGTGCCAGTTTCTACTGAGATACTTTGTACCAACACAACCCCTAGCGTGGATGTAGTGAACTGGTATCGCGCTATAGCCGATTCCTCTTCCGGGATGGCTCTAAAGCACTTTTATACCATTGGGACTGTGTCCACACTTAGGGGAGTTGTGCTTTAACTCTACCACTCTACTCAAGTGGAGCAATGTGTGTGTGTAGACAAGATCTTGGATATGTTCACAAGGGACATAGCTGTTTCTATAATGAGGGTGGGACAGTTGTGGGCTTGCTCAGTGAGGATTATTGACCTGTACCCCAACCTGTGATTGATGGATTTGACTTCAAAGACGGCATGTTAGGTTAGCAGAGGGGAGCAGACAGTTCCAACACCCAATCCCACAAGCAGAGATGGGCAAGGACTTCACTGCAGAAGAGGTGGCTGCGGGGAGGGGTTACACGGTATAACTCACGTGCATTCGTGCTCTAGCTGTAAAATCCTAGTGAAGACAAGGTACCTGTGGAAGCGACAGAGTCCTGGGGCACTTTATAGACTAACAGACGTATTGGAGCATAAGCTTTCGTGGGTCAATACCCACTTCGTCGGATTCAGAATCCGACGAAGTGGGTATTCACCCACGAAAGCTTATGCTCCAATACGTCTGTTAGTCTATAAGGTGCCCCAGGACTCTTTGTTGCTTCTACAGATCCAGACTAACATGGCTACCCCTCTGATACAAGGTACCTGTGTTTTTTGCCACAAGGGGCCTCCGTGGTTGCTATCAGCTAGCTACTTAGTAGTAAACACGACAGGGCCTTGTCTGCACTAGGATTTTGCAGCAGAGGAGCTAACACACATTAGACAGTCAAAACACACCTTTCTTGGGCAGTGAAGACAAAACCATCGTCCTGAGAGGAGCGATTACGAGCCACTGAAACTGAATGGGGCTTTATGAGATGCTGTCAGAGAACGTTGCCTTCTCAATGACTCCAGCTGAGACCACTTTGAACCGGGTGGGTCAGATGGACAGAAGAGGCTATTTGAAAGACCCTCGAACTCACAGGGTATGTGTGTCTATGCTAGAGATTATACTGGCATAGCTAGTGTAGACGCAACCTACACCGACAGACGGGATTAGGCTGTTGGTGTAGAAACACCACCAGCCCAAACGATGTAAGCAATCTTCCATCAACATAGCTGTGTCAATACGGGGTTTTTTGCTGGCCTTGCAATTTGGTTGGGGGGTGGGTTTTGCACACCTCTGACTGGTGGGGCTATGCTGACATAATTTTCAGCATACACCAAGCCACAAGAGGTTTGGAGCTGGCTAGGAGAATGCAAGTTTGTTCTTCCCGTCATTTACAAGGCACGCCTGTCTGCCTAGTTTGTAGTGAGGCGTAGGATTAGAAGAGACTCGGTGTATGCAGGCTGTTGTTTTAAAATCCCTTTGGCTCCAATGCTTTGTTCCAACTGCTACATGGTTTGAAGGAGGCTGTTGGCTGCAGGCGGCCGAAGGGAGGAATCATGAGTGCTGGAAACTCAGATAGTCCTGCAAGGAGATTAGGGATTGGCACACATGGGGTAGTGTCACCATGCCCTGCAAATACAGAAGAATCATATGCCCAGTTTCTGCCGCCCGGTGCGGGACCCATGTTTCTCATGGTGAGATAGCAAAGAGATTGAAAAGCGGCACAAGGAATGGTGGGGATTTCAAAAACAGCATGAAAATGATGATCTGGAAGAGACATTGTTGTGGAAGAAAGGGGATTGTGGGAACTTGACCAGAAGCTCCCATAATTCCCTGAGTGCGGTGCTAATATCACACAACGCACTGGAAAAATTTCCCACATGGCAGCGTGCTGGATAATGTCACATGGGACCCTGGGATCTCTATCCAGGGTGCACCAGATCTTTTACCAACCTCTCCCAGTAAGGAGGTCGGACGTGGCCTAAGCGTGAAAGGATTGCAGGATTCCGAGGTAAGGCAAGAGGCCACGCTGAGGAGCTGTTCTCAGAGACACCAGGAAGGGGAAAGAGGTGCAGGAGCCTCAGAACAGAGGCTCAGACTTAATCTTGCAAAAACCGGTCATGAACATTTACCAGCCCTGGCTCAAAACCAGACTGGGCCACTGCTCACCAGGACAGCAATAAAAGAACAAATGATCCTTTCACCCACACTCCCAGGGAAAGTGACTTGTCCTGGGCATGTGGAAATTTGCAAGGCTGGTCCAGGTGGAGAGGAGGTGATACGTTTTCCGGTTAGATCTATTTTTAATGCATCCATCACTGTCTAGGGCTGAAGGGCCAGATTTGTAAAGGTGCTTAGGCACCTAAGATGCAGATAGCCACTTAGGCACCTAATGGGGTTTTGAAAGATGCCAAGCGCCATCATTAGGGGCCTAAAAACCTGGCCCACCATCCCTGAAGCTGGATTTTGGATCAAGATAGGAACTGTGAGCTCGGCCCTGGAGGCTGTGTAATAGCTCTCCTGCTTTGGGGACGGACCCCACTGAAGGCATTGCTATCTCAAGTGGGTTGCGATACACGTTGCTTACAAGTGTCGGGTTGGGTTTCTGGGGCAGCCACACCCACTGCTAAGGAGTTATTAAACTGGGAGAGCTGGAGCGCTTTCAGACACTGTTTAACAGAACTTTTAGCCAAACCTCATTATTTCTGCCCCAGGCTACAACTGTTCTCAGACTCCCCGTTCACATGCATGGTCCATCGCCCCTTACAGCCTGCAAGGGAAGGCACAGGAAGATTGGAGACAGACATCTCAGCTTCCTCTTTATTAGCAGGGAAGCCCCCATGCCAGCCAGCCCAGCTGTATGCTGAGGAGGCACCAGGCAGAGGGAGGACCTGTGTAAATCCAGGAGTTGGGACGCCTTCTCTTGAGGGACGGAGTGGCAGAGAAAGGGTTAAGACCTGGCAGGCATCCATTCTTGGGGCAGGGGGTGGGTTCACTGTTCCAGGACCTTATCTGGCCACCTTGCTGTCTTATCGTAATAGCCCACCTCAGGGGAAGCAGCATTGCCTCGTAGCCAGAGCACTAGACTGGGATTCAGGAGATGTGGGTTCTACTGGGTGACCTCACAGTCCCGCTCTGTGCCTCAGTTTCCCTATATGTACAATGGGGATAATGATACCACCCTCCTTTCTAAAGTGCTTTGAGATCTAGGGATTATTCTTATTGTTACTCTGATGGCCCCAGTCATGGTACTCTCTGGGCTATCGAATTAATCCCTGCAGTAACTCCATGGACACTAACGGAGCCACAGGACAAGTGAATTTACAATCCAACGTGGCCGCCCGGGAACAGAGCACCCACAGCTGCAGCCTGTTAAGATTAACCATCAATGTGCCCTGAAAAGCATTAAATCCCCATAGCAAACAAAGCCACTTCTCTGCCTAATATTCCTGGGGAGTGCTCTCTCCACCAGCCACACGCACGGGGCTCATCTCCTGGTCACACAAGCGCTGGCCTGGGGAGATGCTTTGCCATTCTCCCTAGTGCAGAATGGCGAATAAAAGCCAACAGCCCCTCTCACCGATAGGGCTGTGACAGCCCAACGCCTCGGAAAACAAGACGAGCTCCCTGTTCGTTTTCAAATCTGATTTTTTAATTAAATAAATAACGGCGAGGGGTTTTCAAGGCAGTATCACTTCACAGTGCGGGGCCTCCGGGGGGGGAGGGGGGGGAGGGGAGGGAAGAGAGAGTCCGGCATGGGGGGGGGGGGGGGACGGCTCAAAGTAAATGGGCTTCGTGAGAAAAACCAAACCAAACCAAAAACCGACTCCCTCTCCCCAGCCTTTTCCGTCCCTCCCCGGACAGGACGTGCGGAAAACATGCCGCATTCGCTTTAAGCCCCCGCTCAAATCTGTAAACAACATTGAAGAATATAAATAAGAGACATTTCCCCCCCCCCCCCCTCCTCATTAGGACTCAAAAATGAAACAAAGGAAAGAAAAAACGTTCATCAATCTCCTCGGCTGTTGGAGGGGCGCTGGGAGCGCCCCTCTCCCTGGAAAAGCCTCAGAGCTTCCCCACACTCACTCGAAAGGCCCCCAAAAGGGAATCACAGCCTGAGGGGCTCAGGCCAGGCAGCTCCCATTTGTGTCCCATCTCCAGCAGGCGGGAGCGGTGGGTGGGGAGACCCCCCCCGAGTTAGCGCCTCTGTCTCGCAAACTGACTGCATGGGTCAAGGCAGCTGCACTTTGGAGTTTACCACCTCAGCGGAGCTGGCCAGGGGCAGGGTCCCTGACGGAGTGGGTGAAACAAAGCTGGGGGTTTGGGCAATGCCTGCTTCTATGTCACCGTGTGCCTTGGGGAGCCACTCCCCCCGCCCCAGTGCAAAGTGGGTGTAAAATGCCTTGTGACTGTGGCATTTCCCCCCCTCTTCCCGCTCACCGTGCACAGGTGAAGAGGTATTGGTTCAGGGGAGGACCCAGGACAATGGCGGATAATGTCATTTCAAATCCAGCAGCAGCAGAACTAGCTTCAGGGTGGTGGCCTGAAGGCAGCTATAAAAAGGGAACGCAGTCGGATGAAGGGTGTTTGTCACGGGCGTCTTGAACGGCAGGCAGCCTGAGGGAATGTGTGCGTGTGACTATGTCCACAGCACGGAGGGCAGGCCCTGCACGCGGCGCCACACACCGCAGTGAGAGGCTCCAGCGTGGGAGAGGCTCACTGCGGTGGGGAGAGGTTCTGGCAGCAGGACGCTACACTGGTAAAAGTAGCAGCATAGACAGGGGAGGCGCTGTTTGGGTGGGTAAACAGCTGCGTAGGGGATAGACTATGGGGGCTGGCACTCTATACCACTTCCCTCAGCGGTGCCTGTCTACACTGCCACGCATAGCAGTGCTAGCTGGGTGTGCAGCGTGCGTACTCGACACACTGCAGTAAGCGTAGCTGCACCGTGGGTGGGCGTGCGCTCCTGGAGGAGTAGGGAAAATTCAGCCAGCAGCAAACCCCAAATGTGGACAGCGCCAGAGCAGCTGAGAGGTATCGGGCTGCTGCACGCCGCGGACGGCCCTGTCTCGTTTGGCACTCTCCGCAGTGGCTAATGTCCCTGCTGCCATCGGACACAATCTCGGTCACCTCAGTCATGTCCCTCACAAGGGTAAACACATTCCTTTCTCTGACAAAACAGAGAGTTGCTTTACATTACATTTTTGAATACCAGGGTTGATGCCCCCAGAGGGCTGATGCATCATCTTGCCAGGGCTGTGTGCCATGTGCTAGCGCTGGACACCTTCCTGTCTGGAGAGTGGCTCACACAGGCTGGCAAAGAAGATGCTCGGGGTAGACAAGCTGTCCTGCCAGGGGTGCGTGTCATATGCTCGGAGGGCTTACTAGGGCTGAAAGCTCTCCTTTCAGGCACACAGCTACGCGCCTTGCGCTTGCTCAGGATACCAGGGACGTGCCCGGGTTTGATGCACCTGCCTGGCACCGGTGTGGGCCACGTGCTTAGCACAGGATAGGTGGGCTGGTGCGCCCACCTCCTGGGCACATAGACAATGTGCTCAGAGGCAGCCCGCTAGCTTCTGTTTCGATTTCTGTAGAATTCTACTGTAAGTCCCAAGATCCAACTCACTGATCACTACTCCCCGTTTCCCCCAGCTGGCCGCTGAGTTTGGAACCAGTCAGGCAGCTCATTCGGATTTAACCCTTTTGCAATGCAAGCAAGGACTTTACAGATCATGTCGCACACTGCCAGCCTGACTAGAAACTCCCTCTGCTACTAGTGCAGCCTCATCCCTGGATTCGGGTTCTCCACGGAGCAGCACAACCAACGGTTAAGTGTTGCGAAGGGAAGGAGAGTTGAGCAATGTGCAGACAGGCTGCCCGCCCTAAATGTTACTTTCCAAGAGCTGAGGCTGTAGCCAGAGGTGTGGGAGGGGATGGGACAGGCTGTTTCTCATCTGGGCCGGCAGTGGAGAAGACAGACGGACGCTGATGGTGCTCTAGGTCTGAACACAGTCTCAACACACATGCCTGCCCCCAGATTAACAAATCAACAGGCACGCTACAGCTGTTAGAAAAGAAAAGGTGAGAGAATTACTTCTAATGCAACACAAAATCCGAGGGTGAATGGCCACGCCTTGCCCACCCCCTCCTTCGGCACAAACACGCCCATCTCTGCATCCAGACAGCCCCTCCAGCCTGGACTGACTGTGCTTCGTGTCACTTTCCTAAGCACACGTACCTCCGATTACATCCTCCGTCCCAGCCCCCGAAGTGCCCACGACACATCCTCATCCTCAAGAACATCCCACTGTGCAACCGGCCTGCCCTAGGGAAAGCGCCCTCTGTTGGTGTCACTGGACACTTTCACCGTCCTCAGGCCAGAGGCTGTCTGAGGTGCACGGTGCTGCCCGTGGTGACACCGGGAGAGGAGGGGGGAGCTGGGCTCATGGACGCATCCCCCGACTAAAACCTCCCGTCAGCTTTGTGCAGGTGTGTCACACAGCACTAAAGCAGAAAGGTGTTTGGTTTCACTGTAGCCTTGGAAGGACAGACGCCAAAACATCAAGGAGGATGGAAAGACAGATTCCGAACACCAGCTCCAAACCGGCCCCGTGGAACACGGAAGCCCAGGGAATTCACTCAGTCGGGTCAAAGTCTGCGACAAGGTCAAGACTGGAAATTCTCACTGTGACAAAGGCTCTGGCTGAGCCACGGGCCCCGGGCAGGCCTGGTGAGCAGCCAGGAAACTATTTACATCGCCAATGCCGATGATGCCAAAATCTGTGACCGATAAGGACACTTGAGCAGGGGACACCAGTGCCTCTGGGTCCCTGTCCAAATCCACACGGCCGGAAATTAAAGGCAACCCCTCGTTAATGTCTCCGGGGAGCGTGAAGTCCATAGTTATCGTCTCGCCGGAGCTCTGCAATGTCTCCTGCTTCTCTGCCAGGCCCGGGCCTGCCGGTGGCAGCTGGTAAAGCCCCATTTCCGAGGGGTTAACTGGATGCCGTGTGCAAGTGGCTGAGATGCCGCCCGAGGACGTGTCCTCCGCAGGGTCAAAGGAACAGTTTGTCTCTGAGGGAGTGCTGCACTCGTAACCCTGGCCCGATTCGCTCATGCTGCCCAAGCTGCAGGCTGTGCTCTCCACACTCAGAGGCTCTGCATGGCACAAGGGGCGGAGGAGGAACAGAGAGACAGGGTGAGGAGAGCAGGTGAGAGAAAGCCAGAGTGAGTCCATTGTACACACATGCAGATAACACTGTACAGGGTCTTATTCACGTCCGCTGGCCAGAACCATCTAGTCAGACTGTACGTGGCCATGATCACTCGCTCCTTCATGGTCTCGTCCGAGACCCATCACCGTTTATCACTGTTATTGCTACTGATTGTCAGACACTGGGAATGGGATGGATCACTTGATGATTTCCTGTTCTGTTCATTCCCTCTGAAGCACCTGGCATTGGCCATTGTCAGCAGACAGGATACTGGACTGCATGGATCCTTGGTATGCCCCAGTATGGCCGTTCTTATGTGGTTCCCATGTGTGGAGTGGGGAGGTGGGGAAGACAGTTCATTGGGGGGTGGGGGACATCAGTGCTTCTATGGAAATTCAGATGATCCTGTGATGTGACTCTCCCCACCCCCAAACACACACCAGGGTGTTTATTCCCGGACGTGGATATGCAAAGCGCCAGGTTTGTTAGGAGATTTTAAGAGAGGCAGATTATTCCCCACTCCTTTACAGTCTCCCCAGAGCTCACCCTCAGCGCTAACGTCCCCAAAATGGTTTCTTAACCTCATGCTCTGACAGTGGGATGGGCTGATTTAGAGAAAGACAAGGCCCCCCCCTTAGCACTGAGCCCTTTTCTGGTGTCTGCTCAATGATTTTCCCAGAACCTGGTTCCAACCAGTGGCACTTAAGGAGCCCACCTGCAAACATGCCCTGGGAAGTCATGAGAGAAGGACAAACAGAAGCACCGTACCCCAGGGCAGGGGGAAGGAGAGGCCTCCATCCTCCAGCTCTGGCACTACAGGAAGGCAAAGGAGTTACCTGCGCTCTCAATTGCCAGGTGATCTTGATTGAAGTGAGAGTCCAGGCAGCTGGTGGCAGAGGGAATAGGTGGGGAGTTCCGAGAGCGGCTGGCATTTTCCGCCTCACCCCCGTCCAAGTCGTTATCCACGTAATCCCTGCAGAGGGAGAGACGACGCTGTGACCAGCCACTCAGTGGGGTTAAGCAGGTGGGGGAATCAACAATCCTCCCTAACACACTGCCAAGGGACAAGGCAGGAAGCAACGAGGACGTTCTCAGCACCACGCACAGGGAGCAATAGGCAACAGGCTCGCTGTGCGAAAAACATCCTTCCCCTCAAGGTCTGTGGGGCCCCTTCTGTTCCTGCAATGGCGCAACCCCCCTGAAACCAGTGGAGCTAAACCAGTGCATGCAAAATCAGAACTGGGCCCTCTCAGGTTCCAGCACTTGCTGAGCTCTGCAACCCCCGAGACCTACGGACTTCTCTTCCTCCCACAGTGTGCTCAAGGGGCAAACACTCTCCAGCGAGCCGGTCCCTGCAAAGAACTGCTGTCACGGCCTGCTGCACCGTTAGCGTGCTGGCAGACAGAGCTGGGTGGGAAATGGCTTTCTGGTCCCTGGAAAATTGTCAAGATTTTGACATTTTTTTCTTCTCCCAAAGTGGGACAAAAGGTCAACATCTCAAAAACATTTGCTAACCAACAAGCGGAGAAATTTTTGGGCTTGGGTCCAAAGTTTTGTTTTGACATTTTCAAAACATTTTGTTTTAATTTCGACCTTTTTGATTCCCCAAAAATGGTTTTTATTATAATGAGCTTATATTTCTATCCAAAAACTCATTTCAAACAAAACCAGAATTTTTCAGTTAAAACATAAATAAATGTCAAAATGGGACATTTGGACAATTTTGAAACACCCGCCCCCCTGCCCCCCACATTTTTCGAACTGAGATACTGGCCCAAGCCTACCATTTCCCATGAAGTTTCGGTTGTGATTAGTTGTTTTCCAACAAAACACATTTCCTGGAAAAATGCCCACCCAGCGCTACTGGCAAACGGCTGCTTTCCTTTGTGGAGGGACAGTGGGCTACACTCTGCATGCAACAAGTGCATCTGTTGGCCTGCCCCCGCCCCCCCGACTGGAAGGAGATTTCTTCCATTTCCTGAGATTTACGCCGGGGAGCGCTGTTTTAAGATCTAGGTCCCTGAAGCAGGGAGTGGGGCGAGACAGGGAGCCTCGCTGGTAAGTAACGTTTACTAATCTTAGTCTGAGAATATTCCACGCACGTGGCTCCAGGGTGGAGGACATACTTCTTCCTTCCGAAGCGAGTCTGCTGTGTGAAGTAGTCATAGCGCTCCGACTTCTTCCACATGTAATAGTACTCCACACACTCTCCCACTGACCGGGTGCGGACCTGCAGGGAGCGATTAGTAAGAGTACCTCCAGAGAGCCCCGAGGGCTTTACGAAGGGTCAGTACCATCACCCCGCTTTGCAGCTGGGAAAAACGAAGCTCATTCAAGTGACTTGACCCAAGTCGCACGGTGAGTCAGTGGCAGGGCCTGGAATCTCTTGACTCTCAGTCTTGTGCACTGTTCTTTGGATTACATGGCTCCCCTTTCATCCCGAAGGATCCCACTGAACTCTACAAACTACCCACACCCGGCAATCACTGACCCCCAGAAACATCGCGAGGGTGAAGAGCATTTGCAAAGCACTTTGAGATCCTCAGCTAGCCCGTGCTAATTATTAATAAGTTAAGCTTCGCAATCTCTGATGGAAGTCAGTATTGTTTTCCCTGTAGTGCAGATGGGAGAAATCAAGCAGTGAACAGTGCTGATTACATGCACTGGGCCCATGCACTTGACAACGGCCACACAGCAAATCAGTTGGGATTAGAACTTTTAGCAGTCCTAATTTCCCCAGACTAAGTAAGGTTTAACGTATGTTCCCAGCACTAGCATGCACTCCTGCAGCTCCTCTCAGTCTGTGACGCAGAAACATGAATCTTTACCTTGTTAGCTTGTATAAGATGGAAGTTTTTCCCGTGGACTCTAAACCCGTGTTCAAAGTTTCTGCATTCTTCCTCGCTCCAGGCACAAAGCTCATCTGCAGCACAAGGAAACAGGACGTTAGGAGTTCCCCAGAACCCCAGGGTTCCTGAGAGACAGACATGTTCAGGGACTGCTCGAGTTGCGGAAGGAATCTGGACATTTGGGATACGGCATGCAAGAGAATCTGAACAGTTGGGTCTCTCACCTCTGATGACCTTCACGTTGAATCGCAATCTTCGCAGTGCCTCTTCCGCATTGAAGTTACATTTAACCAGTTCATACAGAGCCTAAGCAAATGTAATAAAGAACTGCTGATTACATGCACTGGGCGCGTATACCACTAACCAACTCACCTGTGGCTCTGCCCCTGCCCAGACAGCATGTTCTCTTCTGGAGCCACTTATCTACACCGCCCCACTTCCACCGTCAGCAAGGATTGCTCCACAGTTCAAGGCTCTAAATGATAAAGCACGGGGCTATCCTGGGAGGAGTCTAGAGATGTGTGCATGTGTCCTCCTACAGCTGTCATTAAAATACTAGTCTGAACGGGCCGGCTCAGCAATCTGGTGGCAACATAACCCACATGGAGTATTTGAGGCAAGTCCCAAGCGCTCCTTTTGCTCCTCAACCCAGCAGGATGCAGTAGAAAGCAGCAGGCTCAGCAAGCAAGATTCCCTCTGTCTGATCCATGGAGCAGCAGTGCTGGGCCCCAGAGGGAGATGTTTCAGCTAGAAAGAAGGTCTCATTCACCCAGGGTCTTTGTGAGAGCCACTCCCTCCCCTCTGAAACAAACAAGCGATCAATTCTGAAACTCCCCGCTGATACTTCCTGCCCCCATGGCCAGTGCTACTTGACTTCTGTCCACAACACTGAGATGTCAGAGAATTTGGTGATGGCACAAAGCCCTGGCTCACCTGCTCATTGTCCTTAACCATCTCTCCTTCTGGTAGACTGGCACTGGAGACCTGGTCCCACCTCCGCTTCACGGCTCGGTACAGGAACTCTTCCACCTCCCTCTCGGGGAGGATGTTTGGGTCCCACAGCAGCTGATCTTCATTCTCGTAGGCTAATGGGAACATCAGGGCATGTCTGAAATGAGCTGGTCAATCAGAGCGCACCCTTGCTTTCAAGAGGTGGGCTCTGGGTGGACCAGAGAGGAAGTCTCTGGGCTCCAGCCTGGCCGTTATGGTCAGATGGGACGCTCAAGCTGCCAGTCCTTGGATTTGCAGCCAGGGTATTTTCTCTCCTGAGTCTGGAGAGTGTAGGGCTGCCGATCCTAGATTCCCCCTTTAGTCTGATTAGCCCAAGACTGCTGGCTGTCAGAGCACAGTGACTCTGTTTGCTCAGGCTTTTCCTGATGGGGTGGCTAGGGGAGACTTTTTGATGCTCAAGACTTCTCTGGGTTTATTAGAGGACATGCCAGTTGATGCATGTGGTTTCATAAGACCAGATTCTGCAGTGCCCCTTCCTGCACTGGGCATAGGAGTGGGAGGGCAAGGGTGGCTTTAAGCAACTACTGTTTCTGTCCAATTCTGGCCTGGGCATCCCCCTAGTTGCTCCCACTCTCACACATTAGCACACGGCTGTGTATTGTGCTCTAAGAACATAAGAACGGCCATACTGGGTCAGATCAAAGGTCCATCTAGCCCAGTATCCGGTCTTCTGACAGTAGCAAATGCCAGGTGCCCCAGAGGGAATGAACAGAACAGGGAATGATCAAGTGATCCATCCCGTTGCCCATTCCCAGGTTCTTGCAAACAGAAGCTAGGGACACTATTCCTGCCCATCCTGGCTAATAGCCAGTAATGGAGCTATCCTCCATGAATTTATCTAGTTCTTTTTTGAACCCTGTTATAGTCTTGGGCTTCACAACATCCTCTGGCAAGGAGTTCCACAGATTGACTGCGCGTTGTGTGAAGAAATACTTCCTTTTGTTTGTTTTAAATCTGCTGCCTATTAATTTCATTTGGTGACTCCTAGTTCTTGTGTTATGAGAAGGAGTAAATAACACTTCCTTATTTACTTTCTCCACACCAGTCATGATTTTATAGACCTCTATCATATCCCCCCTTAGTCGCTTCTTTTCCTAGCTGAAAAGTCCCAGTCTTATCAATATCTCCTCATACGGAAGCCATTCCATACCCTAATCATTTTTGTTGCCCTTTTCTGAACCTTTTCCAATTCCAATATATCTTTTTTGAGATGGGGTGACCACATCTGCACGCAGTATTCAAGATGTGGGTGTACGATGGATTTATACAGAGGCAAAATTATATTTTCTGTCTTATTATCTATCCCTTTCTTAATGATTCCCAACATTCTGTTCGTTTTTTTGACTGCCGCTGCACATTGAGTGGATGTTTTCAGAGAACTATCCACAATGACTCCAAGATGTCTTTCTTGAGTGGTAACAACCAATTTGGACCCCATCATTTTATATGTATAGTTGGGATTACGTTTTTCCAATGTGCCTCACTTTGCATTTATCCACATTAAATTTCATCGGCCATTTTGTTGCCCAGTCACCCAGTTTTGAGAGATCCTTTTGTAGCTCTTCACAGTCTGCCTGGGACTTAACTATCTTGAGCCATTTTGTATCATCTGCAAATTTTGCCACTTCACTTACTACCCCTTTTTCCAGATCGTTTATGAATATATTGAACAGGACCGGGCCCAGTACAGACCCATAGGGGACACCACTATTTACCTCTCGCCATTCTGAAAACTGACCATTTATTCCCACCCTTTGTTTCCTATCTTTTAACCAGTTATATATTCACAGCAATGTGGGAAATTGTTTAAATGAAAACAAAGCAAACAGAAAACAAATACTTGCAATGAACTAAAACAACAGGCATGGAAACATTTTTATTCAGATATAAGGCTTGCTAACCACTGGCACCTAATATACTTTTTATTTATTTGTTTGTTTGTTTTTCAAGACAAAGAACTTGATTCTCCTTGGCCTGTCACCTGGCACATTCATTTATACCAGAGCAAAGTGAGTCCAGAGAAGGTGTAGAATGCCATCCCATTCTGATCTGGTTGCATTTTACATCCACTTTGCACTGGTGTTCACATGAAGCATATGGTGCAGGACAATGGAGAACGTGACCCAAGAATGGTGCTGAGCACCCTCAGCTCCCATTAACTTCAGTAGGAGTTAAGGGCACCCAGCGCCTTGTAGGATAGAGTCCTAAATTTGAGCTTAAAACGGCAGTGAAAGGTAGTGAACCCTTTAAACTAACTTGCCCAGAGTCCGCCTGGCATAGAGAATGAGGGAGGAAGTGAGTCATTTCTAGAGAGCAGACACCCGGCTAGCAGACTGCATCTCACGGGTGCAGAGTCTTGAGCTAATAAATGATTGGACACAATCTGAAAACCAAAACGCTTCTCTGCTTCGGAGAGATCCTATCTAGCTGGAAGTTGTGATCAGCACTGGGGATTTAGTGTGAAAATGTAGCGATAAATGGTATCACTTGCCAGTTTGTGAAATACAAATAAAATATTGCTGCGAGGCATTAACTTTTCTTTGGCCATGGGTGAGACTCACATCCCCAACTTTGCCAAACTCAGACCAATCCATCAGAAATTTCACATGCTTAATATCAGGAATTTTCAGGAAAGTTTTGAGGCAAAGAAGACAAAGAGTTTGGCCGACACAGAGATTCAAATATAAGACCAATGGTAGGGGAGGAGCGGGATCCATCTCTGCAAGGCTTCTGAACCCACAATAAGCTCCTGTTGGTGATTATTTGTGAGATGTTCAGGGGGGGAAAAAGCAAGTAAATTCTCAGGTTAAAAACTTTGTTCACTTGGAATTAAGCATGAAAACAATCTAACACAGCTGTTCAGGAACAAAATCAAGAGAACACTGTAATTTTCTAAAAACAAAACCCACATCAATTAGAAAGCCTGCACAGTCAAGGTTTCAACAAAAACCCAAACACCGAAAATTATGGAAAATAAAATAATGTGAAAAATCTTAACTCTGCTGCACTTCACTGCCCTGAGAAATGCCAGAAACGTAGAGACAATGTGATCCTCAAAGAACACAAGTGTCTATAAGAACCAATGGCTGGAAGTTGAAGATAGACAAATTCAGAGTAGAAGTCAGGAGCACATTTTTAGCAATGAGGGTAATTAATCATTGTGGTTGAGTCTCCATCACTGGCAACTTTTAAATCAAAATTGGATGTTTTTCTAACACTTCCATTCTAGTTTCACCCCACCTACTGGACTTAAAGCAGAAAAAAATTCAGGGAAGTTCTATGGCCTGTGTCACGCAAACAATCCGACTAGATCACCACAATGGTCCCTTGGGGCCTTAGTCTATGAAACTATATTATCAGAGACTCCAAAAATGAAAGATGCCTTCGTACTCTACCTTAATTGTAATCTTGCAGTGATTACAAACTGCCAGATCATGTAAAGCAAACTGCACCTGTGTTTGCATTGCAAACCGCTAAGACTGCTGGCTTTTTTAGGGCTACGCACAGTCCTGTGTAAAATATCGGATCACACTGTGAACCCAAGGAGAGCACACTGGCGTCAACTAATCCACCACCCTTTTCCTAAAAGCCCCACTTCTGTTTGGAGGAATGAGTATTGTTAGCCATATTATCTAGAGATACAAACCTCAGCTACAGAGCCAACACTCTGTCAGCTGCTCAGACCAGTGGACCCCATATCCAGAAAAGATCCAGCACAAACGTTACAATCAGAGTAAGGAAGGGCTCTCACCTTTTTCACTGTGCCTGTTTAAGTGGAGGATAGGAACAGCAGCCTGGTACTGAGATCCAACCATGATCTCCTGAAAATCATCACAGAGAAGGGAATTAATACAAGGCGACTGCGTTATGTGTTTGTACTGGAATCAACTCAGGGACCCAGTGATGAACTGGAGCTTAACACTGGCGGACCACATTGTCTGTGTTCGCTCTAGGGGGATCCCTCCTATTCGCTAGAACAATTAGGAAGGGGTTTTCAAACACATTAGTTTGTGGACCCTCTGATTTCAATGCTGACTATTTATACCAAGACCCTACATCATCTAAGGCTGCAGAGGAGGAGATGCAGCAGAGCTTCTTCAGCTTGCTGTGCATCCAAAGAGACGTCTACTCTCCTCTCCCACAAGATAGTTCTCCAAAGACCCATCCTGGGCCTGCAACACCAGACCTCACCTCTCCTAGGCTACAAGTTGCAGTTTTGAATTTTGAGGTACAGCATCCCCCCTCGCTGTGAGCATAATCTCGGATACAGGCTGCACAGGGCCATGCTTTAAGATACGTCTGCCATGGCCTTGCACAGAATGTAAGACCCAGAGGGCAGGAGCCTGACACTGAGCTCCCCAAGAAGGCACCCCGGGGTTGGGTCTTGTGGTTTCCTTGAGCTGCTCACCTTTCTCACACTTGAATGCAGAGCATTGGCCCCCCAGGGAGGTGCGGTTGGCTTGAATCACCTACCTTCTTGCACTCGTTGGCTGGGATGGAGTCCTCTTCGGAATCCTCAGCCAAGGAGGAAGCACCTGGAGAAGAGCAGGGCTCTTTGTCTTCATCAGCCAAGAAGTTTGCTTTGAAGAAAGAGAAGTCACATGTTCAATTACAAGATGGTTAACACCCAGCCTCAATCCCTCTAGATTCTCTCTCCTTCCCTCATTTCCCATCCTGGAGTTGTGTTGAGCCTGCTCTGTTGATTCAGAACAACTTACCCAGATTCTCTTCTGTAGGTAAAATACCCAAGTCCTTGCCACATGAGCAGTGATCATTCAGCAGGGCCAAGGCTCCCAAATTTTGCAGGATTAGGGGTAGAAGCCCAATCAGTCATTCCACACTGAGTTCTCCCTGGCTTTGGCTCCCTACAAACCCCCGATATTAGAGTCCGAGGAACACAGGAGTTGCCACACTAGGCTGGACCATTGGGTCTACGAATCTGCAACACCCCCTTCTAATCAGATCACTGGTCCTTCTACTCAGGAATTCTGCCTGCTGTCATACCAGATGAGACCAGTGGCCTCGCTACTCTGCGAGCGGATGCTGCGCAGGGAGTATCTGGCAGTGATATTTCTCAGGAAGGCAAAAAACCCCAACATCCCAATGCACTTCACCAGTTGTGTAGTTGCCCCAAAAGTCCACACTGGGCACCTAACAGAAGTCCTCACCGCCCTGAGGCTATGAGCTGCCGCTGGAGAGAATTGCTTCCTGACCCTACAGCTGATCAGTTCACACCCTGAACCATAAAATTCAACTCCCCTTATCACTATGGCCTAATTCTGTCTGTGCCTCGCAGCAACATCAGGAGGGTTGAGTTTATCTCCAGCCCCCAGGACCAACCTCAAAAGTTGCTACTTCAGGAATTTCAGTGACCAAAAATTTAAAAATAATTTTAAAAATTGGCCTTTCCTCCTGAGCCACCTCCAAGTACAAAAGGCCCATTAGAAATCAGGGACACATACAGCCAGGCTGGTTTGGGAAAAGGTCCGACGCATCGTGGGACGTGACGGACGGAGTCAGGTCGTCGGCTGAAGACTGCGTCTCCTCCTCTTCTTCCCCTGAAAGCAAATCCTTCGCTATTTGTTCCTTTTAACAACAACAAGAAAGCGAAAAATGTTTTTAAATTAAAAAAAAAAAGGGAGGGGAGGCCTAGAGTAAACCATCCCTGGCCAAGATCCCTTCCTCTGTGCATCTCCCCTACCCCACAGGCGCTTCCCATAGACCTTCCTTACCCGCACCCCCAAAAGACTGTTTCCTTACGGGCCCACTGGGAGGGTCAAGAGGAGAATGGCTTCCTGCAGATGCTATAGGGAGAAAGGGTAAGGAGCACTTTCTGCAGAGTGAGTGACTTTCAGAAGGGCTGGCAGGGAATAAACTTTCAGTGGCTCTTACGCAGAGTGGCAGGAGTCCTGGCTTCCCTGGGAATAGAGGGTGATACGGGTTTTCAGGCAGAGATGAGGCCTCCTGCGAATCTCCCCAGATTCACACCACACGCAGAAGAGGAGGGATCTACATTCCAAATAGGGTTTGTAGTTTGTTGATCTTTGTAACAATTACTCTTTCTTTAGTCGCCTCTGAATTTCCTGTTTGTCTTAGCACCTCTGCAGCTGACATTCCCTGTTGGGATCAGTGGGTTAGCCAATTCCCACCTGCTGGAATTCAAGAGTCTTGAATACACTAGACCCCTGAATGAGGGACCCAGTAGATGCCCCCTGTTCTAGACCCTAGACCCTGGGGTGCACTACTTCCTCCCCTTGCTAGTAGCTAGCACGTGGCCACAAAGTTGCCCTTACCTTATCCAGGGTCATGTCCGGCAGGTTGCGAGGGATATCATTGCTCTCGCTGTCCTGCTCTGAGATCGGCTCAGATGCCTCATAGCCGTAAAGTGCAAGCAGTTCCTCGAACGGCATTTCACTGCTCTGAGCGAGAGGAGGACAAAGCTTCATCAGGAATGGAACAACCACCGAGTACAACACCAGCTGCAGTAAACACAGAGACATGCAGAGGCAGTCAGGGCAGCTCTGCTCCTCTGGGGGCTGGCTCTGATCTGTCTTTGGCGCTGCTCTATGATGCAGGGAACCAAAAGGTATTGACTAACGAGGCTATGACAATCTGTACTTCCCCAAGCTGTGGACAAACCGGGGAAATGATCAGATTCAAGGGTGGCTTTTTTACACTGGGTTTTCATGCTGGTGAAGAGGTTCCAGTTAAGAGCCCTGGAGACTAGATCCCTGTATTTACCCAGAGAACAGGGCAGCACAAAGGTCTCATATGTATACTGACACTGACCTAAAGGTACAATCTCTGGCAGAGAAGGATGCTCACACTCCATACCCTACTGAATTCTTGGCCTCTTGGCTGCCCACCAGGGAGCCAATAGACACACCAGTGTTTTCTGAGAAACTGACACCTGTCTATCGTGAAGTGGACGTCACGGCAACAACTCATTTCACATGGACCAGACAGCCAACAGCTTTTTGTCACCAGGGATGCAGGCTGGATTTGAACAGGCAACCTAGATTGTGGAGGGCTCCAGAGCTCATGACTGGTCCCTTGGGCCATCTGATCCCCCACATCCAAATGTCAAAGCAAGGCCTTATGCTTAGGAGACTTAAATATAGAGCACAGCCGGCAGATCTCCTGGAGTGTTGGCTCAGTGGAGACATTTGATCTCAATAATCTGCCAAGATAGACAAGAAATCCAACAGATAATTCCCCTTCCCCTCCCTTGCTGCCTTTACCTGAGATGCACTGAAACTCTTTTCCAGCTCTTCTAAAGACTTTTCTTTCTCTTGCGTATCTTCTTCCTCCTCCCTCTCTTCACGTACACCATAGTTCTGTGACAGGATCTCAGCTAGGGTGAATCGGTGGTCAGATGAGCCCATTGACACAACTGCAGGGATTAGAAAGTTGGCCATTAGCCACGCTTGACCCCAGACCACAGCAACAAAATTTGGAGAGACTCCGGGCTGGTCTACCCTACCGCTTAAGTTGATGTAACTTACATCACTCAGGGGTGTGAAAAAGACATTCCGAGTGACGTAAGTTACATCGACCTAAGCGCTGTCCACACTGGCGCTATGTCAGTGGGAGATGCTCTTCTGCCGACACAGCTTCCACCAGTAATTATGCCGATGGGAGAGCTCCCTCCTGTCGACATAGCGTGTCTTCACCACATGCGCTACAGCAGCTGTGCCAATGTAGCGCTGTAATATAGACTTGCCCTTTTTTGTGTGTGTGTGTACACACCCACGTGTGTACTTAAGTTCATGTGCATGCCCAGAAGAAGTCAGGGAGAAGAGACTAGATGGAGGAGAAATGGGGGTGGGGTGGGGAAAACAAACATAAGCACACTTAAGCTGTTGGTACCTGCTGCCGTCTGAAGACCAGGCTCTCCAGGACATAGGTTGTGGGCTGGGTACGGAACCACCCTCGGACTCTGCCTGCCAACCGAGGCCTTCAAAAAGACATGAACATGGATGAGAAACATCTTCCTAATAATGGGACACATTTCCAGCCCCCAAATGCAATTCACTTAGGGTAGGTCTACACTTACCCGCTGCATCGGAGGCGACCAATCGATCTTCTGGGTTCGATTTATCGCGTCTTGTCTAGACGCGACCAATCGAACCAGGAAGTGCTCGCCGTCGACGCCGGTAATCCTGCTCCGCAAACGGAGCAGGCGGAGTCGACGGGGGAGCCTGCGCACCGCCGTGTGGACCAACGGTGAGTACTTTTAAGTTCGAAATAAGATACTTCGACTTCAGCTACGTGAATAACGTAGCTGAAGTCGCGCATCTTAGTTCGAACTTGGGGGGGTAGTGTGGACCAGCCCTTAGTTTAAAAACCAAGTAAAAAGAGCTTCTGATCAGGTGTACTCAAGGAACACCCCCCTCCCCGCCACACACACACACACACACACACCAGCCTCCCCGGCCCTGTATTTATCACATTCCCTTCAGAATCCCTAAGTGCATGCATGGGTGCCTCTTCTTCATCACATCACTGATAAATAAACTGGTGAGAGAACAGATGAGAACCAAAGTCCTTAGGACTTATATTGCCATGAGGGGAGATTTTAGCCTGCTACAAACTTTATTCTAAAAGCATATGGCCCTTTTGTTTCAATGGGGCACGTCCTGAAACTCTGAGCAATCCATCAGAGGTAGAATCAGAAATTATCTGCCCACCAAGGACATCTGACCACGTGCTTCCTGTCTTCCCCCGTGCCAAAGCACTTAAAAGACTCAGAATGGTCATGGATTGCATTAACAGCTGCGCAGGCAGGCAGGGAATCCAATGGTTGCAAGCAGCAGGGGTAAGATGGATAATGGAGAGGACAGGTGGACGTGAGTGTAGGCATCTGCTTTCCGGCAGCCCATGTTCAGTCAGAAGTTCAAGCAGCGACGTGGGCTGCAGTCCAGGTAACAATCCAGAACGCCTGTTATCTCTGGGATTGCAGTATATTTGTTAGGTGTAGGAAGGGAGCAAGTGAGTAATCAACTGACTCAATCATGTGGACTAATAGCATCAGAGCTGTGGAACAGAACTGTGGTGTCAGTCCCCAAACTGGCATGACTACATTTTAATTAATACATATCATGGCCCTGATCCTGGGAACTGCGGCGCACTTTCAACATCCGTTCAGTCAATGAGCGTTGTGGGCATTCAGCACCTTGCACGACTGGACTTCAATAGCTCATTTTATTAAGAAAGCAAAGGATCAGTTGAAATCAAAATGGGAGACCCTCCCTGCCCCACTCTAGCTGAGACAAAGTTCATATTCTCACTCACACGCACAAGGCTTGCCAACCAGATACCAGGTTGCTGGCTTAGAACTAATGCCTCCAAGTCTTAAAAATGTGTAAATCCGGTAGCAGTGTAAGTTATTTTGTAGAAATAATGATGGTGGTGCTTTTTACGACCGATGACCTAGGAGGCAGCGGGTTATTGTCATGAGAGAGCCAAGAGCTGAAGCAACCTTGGAACTACTGCTCCTTCGTCTACTAGGCACAATGCAAAGAGAATGCCTTTAGCCTCAAGTGAAACATGCAATGTGTATTGCAATTCACCATCCCCTAGAGTCTGATTATAGAGCAACAAAATCCACTGGAGACTATCTTGTCTTCTTGCAGAAATAGCCCAGTACCTGTGTGTGCTAAGAGAAGGGAGGAGTTTATGAGATAATAAAGGAGAAAGGGGTGAAAAGATTTAGGACTGCCTCTGTTCTGAGATTGGTAATTTCTATAGTTTTTTGCACTTGGGAAGATGGCTCCATATCTCAGAAAAGGGAGATGCCCCTCTATTGGGGATTGATGGGACATGATGAAGAACAAGACTATTTTAATAGATATCCTTCCTGTAAACAACCTTGGTTGTATGAAGATGATCAAGGTGTGGTCTACAATCATTCACTCTGTAGCTTTGGGCAAATAACTCAATGTAGTCTCCCGTTTCCTGAGATAATCTACTTACTGACTGTACTACCTTACAGAGGATGAGTAAGGAAATGTGTTAAAAATGTTTCAAAGATGAAAGTTTCTACTAAGTAATATTGTTCAGTTAACAAATGGTGGTTGGAAAAGATGTCAGTCAGAACACTGGATAAATCCGGTCTTTTATATATTCTAAATGAGAATACATTATATCGAAGACCACTAGGTGAAATGAAGAGTAACATTAGTTAATAATAGTAAATAAGATACAAACTAATACTTATGAACATCTTCATGTTAATGAGGATGAAGAAAGACTCAAAGCTGAAGCAGTAACAGGACATTACTGGACATGGAAACTGCCTGTGCAGAAAGTCACCATGAAGACAATGGTAATAATGAAAGTAAATCAAATCACAATGGTGTATGTAGATTGAGAAGGGACCAAAGAGATGGCAGGCAGAGCCAATGGCCAATTCTTACATCCTAACATAGAAATAGATGAAGCTAGAGCACACAGATGGCCGATACCATAATTATTTTTGGATCTGAAAGATCATGTACCAGAACTCCAGGCAGAGCCAAGCAATGGGTAAAGAAGCAAGATCAGACTCATAGGTGTAGATAGTGACCACGTGGAGGGAAATGTTCTTGGTTGAACTGACAGTAAAATTATTTCTCTCTAAAGTGAGAGACAGCTGATGTCTGACGCTTAAAATCCTACTGTCAGATAGGGAGTAGAAAACCCAAACAGCATTACATGGGTCAGAAAAACTGACGTAGATGGCCCCAAGGTATGAATGGCTACATCTCAGTCAAGAATGGTACTTAGACATGATGATGTAGATGATTCTGTCATTTCTGATGCTGATAGTTCTGATCACCTTCCAAAATTCATGGTGGTCACCTCAGATTATTCCGATAGTGCCCAAGCCTATGCTGAAGTTGGCTCTGCTGCCTGCAAAACTGGATGGCCAACTGGATTAGGACTCTTGGCAGCTTCTCTCTACTCAAATCGCTGCTTCTTTTGCCTGAATCTGACCCTCCTCGCATAGCATTTATGAACACAGCCGCTGGCTGATCAGTCTTTAAAGACTGATTCCAGAGTCAAGATTCCAGGAACTTTATTAAAGAAACAGCAACAATGATTTTTCTGAAATGTAGGGATTTTCCATGCAGTCGTGGATTTCATACCCTGTCAAAGCTGTTCAAGTGCAACGGTGATTGTGTGTATGTCCAGAGCACTAGCACAGAAAACGCCTAAGGCTAGAACTATTCTCACAAGAAAGCGAGACAAAGAGAAAGAGGAGGAAATAAGAAAGAAATACTTGTGGCACCTTAGAGACGAACACATTTATTTCAGCATAAGCTTTCGTGGACTACAGTCCGCTTCATCGGATGCATGGAATGGAACACTCAGTGAGAGGATATTTATACAGTCAGAGAAACATGAAAAGGTGGAAGTAACCATATCAACTATAAAAGGCTAATTAATTGAAAGGAACTGTTATCAGTAGGAAAGAAACTTTTGAAGAAAGAGGAGGGTTTCCCTTCAGATTTCATTGCTTTAATAACAGTGATGATTTTCCAAGCCAGTTTAGGCCATTCCAATGCCAGGTGAAGTGTATCTCTTAGTGCCAGCCCATTACAGAACCGCTCCTTCTTGCTCCTGTCTTGTGCACATTCCTTGATGTTTTTGGAAAGAGTGCTTCTGGTTATTTCCCAGTGAGCAAAGGTGCATGTCTGAATCTCACTCATTTTGTAACCTCCACATAGTGAGTTTTTCTCTGCAAGTCCATAAAATTAACGATGGAAAAGACATATTAGACCATCCGGTCCATCTCCTGCCCAGGTAATCATTGCTAGGATCGGTCACAATTGTGGTGATCCCACATATAGCAAATCTAGTTTGTGGGATGTTAACTTGCCCCAAATTCCCCTTGGGATGCACATCTCATCATAGGGACATCATTACAGTGCTCTGGGATGTCATCTCCATGCCACGTGCTGGGGTGAACTTGACGATGCCGTGGTGAAGTCGCAAAATGAGGTTTCAGAACAAACATGGTAATGCAACAGGGATGCTGCATCCAGTGGCCATTGTGATTGACAAGATGTAGTGGGGACAGTCTCCCACCAATAGGGACAACTCCCTGATGTGACATGTTGGTGCACTCGTTGTAGTGTGACATGAATGACCTCTCGTTGTGATGGAGAGGAGGCTTCCATGAGTGGTGCTCAAGAAAAACTCGCAATGCAACAGGTGGGCCTCTTGACGGCTTCTCAATGCTATTCTCCCAAGTCACAATAAGGATCTTGCAGTGTGACATCCTGATACCCCACCTAACCGGGGTGACGCAATGGGGATGATGTTTCAAAGTGACATCCAGACAGAACGGGGGATGACATCGCATAGCGTAAGCGTGGTAACATCACTGCACGACGCACCAACATAATTATTGCTGTCTTGACACAATGGAACACTGCCCGAGTGCAAGTCGCTCCCACTGAACCATCTGATGCACATAACAACCCCCACCACCTCCATCCACCCATGCTGCCCTTCCTAGCCATTGCCCCCAAGTTCTTACTGCCCCACCTCCATCCCCTTTTGCCCCAATGCCCCCTACCCCCAGCCACCTCCCGCCCCTGCCCACAGCTCTTTCTGCCTCCCTCCAACCTCCGCTGCTCCCCATGCCCACAGCTTTTGCTGTGCCTCTCCAGCCCCTGATGATCCAGCTTCCTCCCAGACCTTGATGCCCCCCAGCCCCAGGTACCCCCTCCAGCCCCTACTGGGACCCAGCCCAAGATGCCCTGGCTACCCCCCACCCCTAGCCCCATATACCCCAGCCCCTGTCCCCCCAAGTCCCTGCTGCCCCATCTACTCCGCAGCTCCTACTGCCCCGAGTCCCAGGTGCCCCCCAGCCCAGCTATCCCTGCCCCAGGTGCCCCAGCCAGTCCCAGACCCTGCTCCCCCCAAGTCCCTGCTGCCCCAACTACCCTGCAGCTCCTACTGCCCCCTGCCCCAGGTGCCCCCCAGCCCAGCTACCCCTACCCCAGATACTCCCTAGTCCCAGCCCACCCTGCTGCCCCATACTGGCCCCCAGCCCTGATGCCCCAGCTCCCCCGCCCCAAGCCCAGACCTTCCTGTCCAGCCTGGGGCCTAGGCCACGGAGCAGCCTCCGGGCCCGGGGGGGTCCCTATGAGCCCCCCCCGCGGTGTGTGTGGGGTCCCGAGTGGCGGTGGCCCCTCCCCCGCCGGAGCCCCGCCCCCCGGGAGGGGGGCCCCGGCGGGGTGATGGGGGGAGGTTTGGCCCCGGCTCTGCCCCCCCCCCCCAGTTCCCCCTCCCCCCGGCGCACTCACCTCCGCCATGGCCGTGTGTGGCGCGGGGACGGGCGGAGACGGGCGGGGGAGCCCCGGATGCGGGGCCGCCCGCTCATTGGCTGCGGCGCCCAGGAGGGAGGGGGAAGGCTTTTTTTGGGGGGGGGGGCGGTAGATGAGAGAGGGGCGAGGGGGGGTGAAGTGATGGGGAGGGGGCACGGGAGCCAGGGGGGGATCCTATGGGGGGAGGGGCTAGAGCAGGGGGGGTAGGGAAAAGGGTGGGGGGCTTAGGGGGAGGAGGAAGGAGGCTGGGGCGAGTGGGTGAAGTGATAGGGGAGGAGGTCAGGGGGAGGTTGGACTGGGGGGAGGCTCAGGTAGGGAGTTGGAGGCGTCAGGGAGGGGGAGGCTCCAGTGGGGGGGTTGGAGGGGTCAGGGAGGGGGAGGTTGGAGTGGGGAGAGACTCAGGTGGGGGGTTGGAGGGGTCAGGGAGGGGGAGGTTGGAGTGGGGGGAGGCTCAGGTGGGGAGTTGGAGGGGTCAGGGAGCGGGAGGTTGGAGTGGGGGGAGGCTCAGGTGGGGGGTTGAAGGGGTCAGGGAGGGGGAGGTTGGAGTGGGGAGAGGCCCAGGTGGGGGGTTGAAGGGGTCAGGGAGGGGGAGGTTGGAGTGGGGGGAGGCTCAGGTGTGGGATTGGAGGGGTCAGGGAGGGGGAGGTTGGAGTGGGGGGAGGCTCAGGTGGGGGGTTGGAGGGGTCAGGGAGGGGGAGGTTGGAGTGGGGAGCGGCCCAGGTGGGGGGTTGAAGGGGTCAGGGAGGGGGAGATTGGATGGGGTTCAAGGAGGGAATCTGAAGTTGGTGGGCTGGAGATGGAGGTTGGCTAAGGGGTTGTAGGAGGAAGTGATGGGGAGGCTAGAATGAATTAGGTTAGGGTTGCAAGCATGGGGGTGGGAGGGGTTACCAGGATCTGGAAAAAAAAATAGGCCCAGTGTCTCAGGAATAGAGGGACTGGGGCAATGAGGGAAACCAGTGAGGGAGAGAGAGAGGTTCAGAGCATGGCTTGGAAGCTAAAGGGACACAAACTTGCACTCGTGATAATAAAGTGACAGTTTGCAGGCCAGGAAGTGTGTTCAAATGAAGACTGGAGGCCTTTCCGGAGGTTATACTGTAGCCTAGCACAAGTTTTTGACCTCAATACAGAAGTAACTAGATTAAATGTAATGGCTTGTGTTATCCAAGGAGTCAGACTAGATGATCTAATGGTCCCTTCTGTGACTTAAACTCTATGATTAATAACAAGCCAAAGAGACTGAGGTGGATCTGGAGGGCTGGGTGCATAATTGAAATTTGAAGGGGCAGTTTTCAAGGGCTGAAGACTTGGGGGTTGTTTGCAATCTTGGTAGACAAGGGTTCTGTAGATAGTTGACAGGACATGGGCAGTTTACCTCATTAGGGAGAGGAGAATACGGGGGTATTTTATCAAAACAATTAGAGGTAGGGGCAGATTTTTAGATCATGTCCATCCCCTATCCTACCCTAGTGGCATTTAAACAGAAACAGCCTGTGGAAATAAGTTGCATTTGGAAAGGTAAGAAAAAATTATCTTCTGAAGTAGGACCTAATCCTGCAAAATGCCCAGTATCTTCCGCTTCCAGTGACTGCAATGAAAACTGAGCATTCTCAGCACCTTGCCCACACATAAGATGTCGTTCTATTCAGTGGGCGGAGTTTATTTTGCAGAGGCATCTCTGAAAATGCCACCTTTTTTGAACCAGCGTGGGCTTTACATTTGGAATAGTTCAAGTTGAGAGAGAAGTCCGGTGCTTTCAGTCTCGTGGAATTGCTCTTCCTCAGGCTGCCAGCTGGAGGACAGTGGGAGACCCTGATTAGAGATCCAAGCTGGATTGTGGGGTTGCTGGGGGCTGGATACGAACACTCTAATTTTCTGTTATGGGACCATATTCATCTCTGGTGCAGCTCCACTGACTTTGGCCCATGAATCTGGTGACCTTTGGGCTAACATTTCGATTCCAACTTTGAAATGAATGAGTCCATTTCAAAAGGCCAGTATGAACTTTAGAGGGCTAATACTAAGGTAGTAGCTGATGGGTGTGGGAAATACTTTTATATGTTGTTTTCTGGTAACACTCACAGTGTAGGTAGCCACTGTCCACAGACACGGAGACACGAGGACCAAGTGTTCATAAGCTTGCGTTTTGTGTATACTTATGAGTGTAAAAGTCTACCAGCACCATTGTGAGTGCAGATTTCTGATTTGCTAGCATTTTATACCCCCTTTTCACTGGTGTAAAGGGCGACAGAAGGTGCTACACAGTGGAGAATCAAACCCCTGTCGGTTCTCTGAAGACCTTACAATCTAAGGCCTTCTATACATGAGAAAATTGTTCCTGTTTAACTTAATCAGTTTTAGAAACAAGTTTCGTTAAATTGGTTTAACTACCTTGCTTGAGCACTCTTCTTCCAGATGCCATATACCAAATCTACTTACCAATTTATGCTAAATTGTTGCAATCCACTCTGAAACTCAGTGTGTCTTTGTTTAGACAAGTGCTAACATTTTCTAAAGCACCTAAGTGACATAGGTGCCTAAGTTTCAGTGAAAGTCAATGTGACTTAGGCTCCTAAATCACTTAAGCATTTATGAAAACATTACCCAAGGTTGAGGAAAATAACAACAACAATCCCTGGCTCTTAGATCTCAAAGGAGTATCAGGTCAGTATCATAATCCCCATTCTATAGAGGGGGAAACTGAGGCACAGGGTGGTGAGTGGGAGAGGGATATTAACATAGTAGATACAATTTATATATACACACACACTGTACATTGTATACATAAAATATATTTAGAATAAAAGTATATTCTATTTTAAAGTATTGGGGAAAGGATAATGGTTAATTGAACTAGAAGGAGAGCACAGAAGAGATAGGTTAGTTGGGGTGCATATCTGAAGGGTATTCCTATCTTAAGGTGACATGCTATTCAATGGTTTCTTGTGGTGGCCGTGCTAGGAGTCAGCTGCCAGTTGTTACATAGATCCTAAGTTCTTTTTAATATCGTCATGACCTACAGACTTCCATGGCAAAACCGTCCAATGCAATCAGTTCCTGTTTAATGCCACACATCTCCAAGGCTTTCCGTAGCCAACGGACCCTGTGGAGGGACCCCTGAATCCCTCTGTGACTTACAATTGCAGCTAGAGGGCCAATTGCGTCTCCTCGCAAGGGGTGTATTAATAAGGAGCCAGCACTGCTGGGGAGTAGTAGACGAGACATCGCTCTGCATTCGCCACCAATCTCACCGTTTTCTGACGGCTAGTACAACAGTTTTGTTCAGGCTCATCCAGCGTTGCCACAGACAATAAAGATTCAGCTACAAAGATGTACTTGCGGAAGCTTTATTAGCATTTAGTTATTACGGAAGGACTTCATACCAGGTGTCCCAGCCATCTTGCTCCTTGTTCATTTTCACTCACGGGCGTTTGAGCTCGGGAAGCAAAGCATTATCAAGTGTTTCTGAAGTGAGAACGGGGGCCCTTGAGCTAAGAGCTAGAGCACTTCACCAGATCTTTATCCCATGGCACGGCAGATCTGTCTAGGTCTATTTGAAGGCCTCCACCAGATTACACACACTGTTTATTCAATAGAAAAAGCACCCAACCACGTCTTGCTTCCAAACCCATTTCTAAAAATGTTGCTTTCTCTCACTTCTGACCACGTTGTGTCTATGGGATTCTCACTTGGAAAGCAGAGGAGTCTGGATTTTGGAGCAGGACTACAGCTGGGGGAACCTATTCCATTCCCCGAATTTAGCACCTCTCTTTGTAATTTACCCAGGAATGGACTTATCAATTTTGTTTGTCATTTAAAGTGATTTGATGAATGGTTCATGGGGGGGAGGGATAGCTCAGTGGTTTGAGCATTGGCCTGCTAAACCCAGGGTTGTGAGCTCAATCCTTGAGGGGGGCCACTTAGGGATCTAGGGCAAAAATTAGGGATTGGTCCTGCTTTGAGCAGGGGGTTGGACTAGATGACCTCCTAAGGTCCCTTCCAACCCTGAGATTCTATGACATATTGGAGGCTGTTCACATGCTATTTGCCTTGCTCTTGCTTTGAGCACTCGCTAGTTGGAATCTTCACGGTGGACTAGGTCATCTGTGTGTCACACAGCATTGCTTCCACTCCTTGACCGATTGACCCCTGAACCTGCAAAGCGCGTGCAAGCACGGGGGAGGGGGAGGAAATACCTGTGCAAATATACATTCACCTTTTGACATTTTCCCTTTCCAGGAATATTCTTGCCAACTAAATTTCGCTGGCACAAATGAATAGAAGGGGGTGTAGGTACCAGGTGAGCAAATTCACAAGTTGCATTGCAATGAATACTCCTCTGCAGCGTTCCCCCAGTTGTGCCCAGGAGGTGGGTGCTGCTGTGAGACACGGATACTCCTCCTGCCACCACAGTGACAGCCCTGCCAGTTTTCACCTCGTATTTAATGACTGCAAAGCCAAGAGCTGGGTTGGCGCTCTCAGAGCGTCTGTGCTTGCGTGGGGGTGGGGGGATGACAGTGGGGGACTTCCCACCCAACAATTCCCTTCCCCAGCATGCGAGCGACTGCCATCACAGTTAGCACGTGCAGCAACTTCCAGCCTCCAACTACTTACCGCGCTGGATCCCGAACACACAACACACGGGGCACCGCGCCGAGTTGCTGCAGAACGTTTAATGTGCAGGCGAAGGCAGTCAAAGCCGGTGCAAGGGAGCCCAAGAACTTTCTACCTCTTTTTTCGTACTCTTTGAGGGACACTAAGTTCCTGCAGACGGGCACTTGCCTCTGCGTGCAAGGCAGCACTGGAGATCCGGTACGGGTTGTAGCCCTCGAAGATCTGTTTGCGGACCTTGGGCCGGGCGAGCTCAGAGAGCCTTGTTGACATGACGGCGTTCCTGGCGCCTGCAGACACGGCCCACCGGACTGGTTTGTCATGGAGATAGGACGGATGTTCTGATTTCGGCCCTGCGAGAGCAGAGGGGAAAGAGAGAGCAAATGCTCCGTGTTTTAATCTGAGGCTCAACACGGGGAAATTTCTTGAGGTTTCTGTATTCCGCTGGACTATATACTTTTAGTTAAGCTGATCCTAAGGGTCTCTAGCCCCTTCCCTGTGAGGATCTCAAGGCACTTCACAAGCATTCATTCACCAGTGAGGCAGGTGTGTCATTCCCTATTTTGTGGATGGAGGAACGGAGGCACCGAAGGGCCCAAGGCCACGCATTGACTCAACTGCAGAGCTTGATTCTAGAACCTAGATCTTCTGGCCCCCTCAGTTCTGTGCTCTAACCACTAGACAACGCTCCTCACAACAGGAATAACACTCAGCACCGATATAGTGCATTCGTTCTACAGACATGGACTAATCCATCCTGCACCATTTTAAACTCAAGCTGCACCATTTTAAAACCACTTGCTGCCGAGAGACGCTGAGGGTGAAGTGGGGAGGAGTTCTGTGCCATCACCTGAGCAGAAGGGGCAGGCTCTGATTTTGCTTCTGGGTTTGATCATGGGCAGCTTATCCCCCAGTGACACAAGCAGCCCCTCCTCAGCCTCTCTGAGGAGGGAAGGGACTTGGAGGAAGGCAGGAGAAGCTACACCGCCTTGAGAGTACACACAATGAGCTTTGTTTGGAAAGTTGGTTTCCCCAAGATCCAGATGCTTCTCTAAGGGTACGTCTATAGTACCCGCCAAATCGGCGGGTAGTAATCGATCTATTGGGGATCGGTTTATCGCGTCTCATCTAGACGCGATAAATCGATCCCAGAAGCGCTCCCCGTCGACTCCGGAACTCCAGCACGGCGAGAGGCAGAAGCGGAGTCGAC
The DNA here is from genome assembly GCA_037349315.1 of Chelydra serpentina. Lineage (NCBI taxonomy): Eukaryota > Metazoa > Chordata > Testudines > Chelydridae > Chelydra > Chelydra serpentina. Next base: position 5,613,767 of record JBAIAC010000107.1, on the reverse strand, counting down.
GGGGGAGCGAGCCTGCACCGCGTGGACCCGAAGTAAGTAAAATTACTTCAGTCTAGGATACGTCGACTTCAGCTATGCTATTCTCGTAGCTGAAGTTGCGTATCCTAGATCGATCCTCCCCTCCCCCAGTGTAGGCCAGCCCTAAAAGATTTATTTCTTTTGCTGGAGGTGAAAGGCCTGTGACTGTCAACAAGGAGGGGAGCACGGTTTCTTACGGGCTAAGTATTCAGTCCTGGTGAATTGTGTGATGCTTCGTGGAGGCGTGGGTGGGGTGTCCAGCTTGGCCGAGAAGTCCCGTTTCTTTGGTTTAGCCAGGTGGGTGGTTCGTTCCCGGGCAGCGGCAGTCATGGCTCCTTTGCTCACCTGAAACCAAAATGCTTAGACTTAGGATTGGGCCAGTTTGGAATTCCTCCGGTCCCCCCTGCTGTCGATATTTTAAAGAAATGAAACTTTTAAATCTTGCGTGGCAGGACCACGAACTTCCCTGATGGTGCACGGTGTGGTCATTTGGAATTGCATATCCTCAGCAGGGTCAGATCTCAACACTCAGCGCTCATCACTAGTGCTACAGGAAAGTTTCACCAAGCGGTACAAGGCCTATGACATACCCGTGGACAGTTCTGACTCCATCCAGCAGAAGGCAGTGCTGCACACACACACACGGACACATGATTAGATCACCATACCAGGGCAGCTAAGCAACTCTATACCGAGCCAATGATTTACTGTGTGACAATAGGTTAGTAACTCAACTCAGATGGGAAACTGGATAAAGGGAAAAATAAGAACCCAAAGAGCAGCAACTTCTCGCAAAAACCAGTTGCTGCTTTAGCGCCAAGTTTTCCAGAGTCAAGAGAAAAAATGGAACATAAACACGAGCAGCAAGTTTCCAAGATTATAGTTACTTTGGGCAAACAACAGCAGACGTCACATTAATGTAGCCGCTACCCACGCATGTCACACGTGAAACTTTGCTGTGCATGGATAGGACGACGTGCCGGCTGCCATGTGTCCCTCTTCATGCCCCTTTCTTCCCCCGCCCGCCCCAAGATACCCCATACTTTTAACTATGGTGGGAGTCAGCTGCAAAGGGACTTGCTCAGAGACTTTCAAACATTAAATGGAGATCATGTTTGCTTGTTTATTTGTCGGCAAAGCATCATGCACACCTGGGGCCCTGTAGAACTAATGACTTGTGGGCTATGCTGTATGTCGCTGTTAACTGCTAATATGCTCTTTGTTATTTGGCCCTATGGCCCAATTCTCTTCCTACAGGATATGAAGGGCCGGATTCTTCACTGCCTTGAACCTATTAGTGCAGAGTGAGTGTGAAACACTATACTTGGCGCAGCAGAGCTCTGGTCCATCGTTTGGGCTTCTAGATGCTACAGGAATACAAATAACACCACCTCAGAAAGGGGACATGGCCTGGTCTTGTGGCGAGGGTCTTGGGAATGGGAGTCAGGAGAGCTGGGTTCTCTTCCTGGTTTTGCTACAGACCTGCAGTGACACCTTGGACAAATCACTTCACCGTTCCTTGCCTCAGTTTCCCCTTCCACCCCATTGTCTGTAAGCTCTTCCGGGGATGGACTGTCTTTCACCGTGTGTCTGTGGGGCACCTAGTGCAATCTCAGTTGGGGGCCTCTCGGTGCTACTGTAATCGAAGAAGTTAGTGATACTAATAGTTTTACATCCACTTTGCACTGGTGCAAATGAATGTGCAAGGCAGAGACCAGCAGTGAATCAGGGCCAAAATCATCAGTGGGAGTTACTCCTACCCTGCGGCAGGAGAATTGGAGACTGTAGAGGCTGATGGTAGAAAATGTTACGGCTGATGCAGGCAAACGGGGTAAAAACCCAACACACACACACCCCTATTGTCAATAAGGAGTCATTTGTCAAACACGAAGAACCTTGCAGACAGAACGGTGACAGATTCAGAGCACCACTGATGTACGTACTGTGGTGTAGACAGGCCGGTCAGCTTCCCAGGCACTGTTGATGAGTTTCGGATGTGCCAGCTCCGTCACCCTGGGGGAAGCCACAGCGTGTTTGGAGGCAGCACTCACTGGCCATATTGGGAAGGATCTGTGTTCAACAGAAGAGGGAAGGGTGGTGATTTGGTTAGGATCCATGAAGCACCAACGCCCTGCATGTACACACCACCTTCAAACCTGCAGGATCCCAAAGTGCTTCGCAAACACGACAGGGCGCTGTTCACCCAGCTGTTGGAATGCAGCCACCTCGGGAGTAGAGCGAGGTAGCAATTTAACAGCACAGCGCAACACTATACATCTCTCTAGGGCTGGAAGGGAAGAAGGATACTGTACAGGACTGAAGCAACGGGAGGAAACTAGGTCAATATCAGGCAAGGACTCTGAGGATCTAAAACCCATCTCTTGTGAAATACCCCCTCACCTCCAGAGCTTTAGTGTTCCAAGCTGCAGGTCTGTTCTTCATGTGTAGTACCTCCAGCAATGCAATACCCAGTCCATGACTGCTTCATCCAGACCATCTGCCTCTTTTCTGCTGCCACGAGACATTACCCTCCCTCCACCCTATGCTGGGGTGTCAGTTCCATACCTCACAAACCTGTGGAATCAGCATTTTCTGCAACACCTAGGTGTTTTTGAGAGGTTACCCATACAACCGCTGCACCAGGCCAATCCTGCTTAACTTGCAAGATCCGAAAGTCTGTAGTGTAGACCAGGGCTCAGTTTCATAAACTCCACGTTGAAGTTCCCATTAGTGGCTCAGCCAGAAACGGTCAAACTGACCATTTGAAATAACACGGGGTTACAAATGTAGCCGGTTTTTGGGTAGCAAATCATCCGTGTACCACCCCCAATTTCCATGCCGCGATCCATATTTGGTCAGTTTTTGCCAAAGTCTTCCAAAGCATCGTTGGGTATGTCTACACTTTGAGCTGCGGGTCTGATCCTCGGCTCAAGGAGACATACCCGCACTAGCTCTGCTTGAGTTAGCTGGCTAAAAACGGTGTGTGGCCGCAGCAGTGCAAGTGGTGGGAGGTACTAGCCACCCTGAGTCCATGTCTAGTATCTGAGATGGGTACCTACGCCTTTCCCACCGCTCGTGCTGCCATGGCTATGCTGCTATTTTCAGTGGGCTAGCTCCATCAGAGCTAGGGTGAGTATGTCTCCTCAAATCAGAAATTATGTCTTCCAGCTCAAAGCGTAGTCAGACCCATTTTCACTGTCTTGGGTGTTTCCTATGATTATCTAGTACTCCTGTTGGTGACCTCAAATCACCTGGCATTCTTTCTGCTTCCCGGATGGGTAGCTGAGTCTTCGTAAGCAGGGGAATAACCAATAATCCACTTTCCAGTTTGGATTTTCAGACGTGTAAACATTTGTGGTAAAATTCATGAAACTGTCAAGGTTCATCATCATCTAGCTATCTGCCAGTCAATGTACTTATACAACCCATAACCACAGTGGCTGCCCAGAGACACATCATGAATAATATGGTCTCACAGCAAATCAAACTTGGAGCTTTCATTCATGAAAATATTCATGGATCTGAATTTTTAAAAACTATCCAATCGGATCTACGTAGGACACAGAAACCATTCTAGTCAATTTCTCCGCACCTGTTTTCTTCAAATCCTCGGTAGATCTTTTTGGATCGAGAAAGTTCTGCCTGTCGTGGCGTTAAGACTGGGGAGGAAGAAAAGTAAACTGTGAACCATGGAGGTTTTTCTGACGGAGTCCCATCACCTTAGCTGTACAACATCCCATGAAAGACATGAATGCACTTTCTGCTGCGAGACATTCGGGGCCAGCAGGGATTCAGGAGCAAGAGGGAGGAGGCTTATTCATGACACCAAGGGTCAGATTTTTGAAATAGCTGCATATGTTGAGTGCTGGGGTCTCTTGGAAAGCTGTCCTCGATGGGGGCAGCTGAGCACTCGCGAATCTGGCACTAAGCCCGGGCCATAAATATTAAGCAACACCCTCTTCTGCTGACGAAAGAGCAGTCCTGATGGGCTCGGAAAGGGACTTCTCTCTAGTCCTTAGCTGAAAGGATAGTAGCTTGGTGACTGAAGCCCTAGAAGACTGAGGACTGGGTCCTCAAAAGTATTTTTAGGTGCCTAACTCCCATTGATTTCAAGGGGAGAAAATGACTCCTTAAGCCATGTGATGCAAGCAAACACCTTGAAAGGCAACTCTGACCATGCCTACGTGACAACACTGGATTCCAGGTTGGATTCTTGAAGGTGCGGTGCTTGAGTGGGTGTGACATTTATGCAAAAACAAGCATGCTTCTCCCTAGCATAAGCCCACTGGATTGATTCTGGCCACTGAGCATCCTAGCAGTGTCTTGGCTGAACAGATGCATCTGAAGTCAACTGCAAAGCTGAGATTAGACTCCAGTGGAAAGCTACATGAACCAGACTTCAGCACTTGGTTTTAAAATGCTGGCAAAGGGTGCCCCCCTTCATGAGTATGACCCTAGGATCCTGCACACTCTCTGAGCAGTATGGGCCTTTGTTTATTCTTCTGGGGACTGGACTAAGAACGAACATCCTACATGTGGAGCTGACTTTTGGACATGACAGACTCGGACTGTCATGGGGGGAAAAGCTCAGGGTCCTATTGCCAGTCCCCTGAGCCATCCACACCTCCTAGATTTACCATTTAACCCGCTTTCAGATAAGAGAGACTCTGGTTAATTTCTCATCATGCAGTAAAATTGTCATCTTACCCGGGACTGTGAACCTGTGAGTCTTCGAAGGCAATTTATCTGTCCAGTATACTGAAACCCTGCAATAACAACCCAACACCTTAGTCAGTTTATTGGCAGCAAACATGAAATGTTATCCCCGTTCTTCAGACCTTCTGAACCCAGGGGTGTGCAGAAGTGGGGGCAAGCAGGGGCACCCCAATAATCGTCGGGCGCACAGAACTCCTCCGGCCCCAGGGCTGCAGTGGTGAGGGTGGGGGACAGCGAGCTCCTGCCGGGCCAGGGAAGGAAGAGTGGGGGGAGGCCCTGCTGGGGCAGGGGGCAGGAAGGAAGAGCAAGCTCCTCCTGGAGGGTGCGGGAGAGGGAAGAGAAAAACTCCTCCATTCTGTGCCCCCCAATAGGGATCAAAGTACAATTTCTGCTCGCGCCCCGTCTCAATCCAAGCTTCATCTAGGCCCTAATCCTGTTCCCAGTGAAGTCACTGGCAAAGTTCCCATTGGTTTTAATGGGATCCTGCCTGAACCGCTGGGTATGGACTCGGGTGGCGAGCCTGAGATGCAGCAGCCACCCCACTATTTCTAGGAGCTCTCTCGAGCAGAGCTATAGCAATGTCTGCCCCTGCTGGGAATGACACCTCCCAGCTGCTACGTACACTGACAATAATTCATCGGACTTACATGGGCACTTTTCCTCTCTACATCTCAAAGCACTTTCAAAAGGTGTGTGAGCACAATTATCCCCATTTTGCAGCAGGGAAACTGAGGGGCTCTCTATACTATTGTTAGCTCAGGTATTGCCCCTAAAACCTCTTCTGTCCACACAGCGACACCGGGGTAGCTGGCCCAGCTGCAGGTCTGGCTAGGGTCCAGATTTGTTTTCCACTTGGGCTGGTAACCCACCCAGGTTGCAGTGAGGACGTGGGCTAGTGCGCCACACCAGTCCTGTTAAGTCCTCCAGTGCCTTCCCATAATTCCCCTTGTGCACTCAGAAGGACAGACAAGTTCTCCCACAATTCACTGGGATTCGTAGAGTGGCTCAGCTCACTGCAGCACAGAGAACTGTGGGATGTGTCCCCAGAAATCCTAGTGATCCCGCTGGGGAGCGCAGAGCCAATAACTCAGGTTGGGCTTTGCCGTGTGGCTGCTTCTACCTGGTCACGGATACCCTGAAGCACAGGGAGACAAAAAGACTTACACATGGAAGAGCCAGGGATAGTACCCAGGGCTTCTGATTTCCCAGTTCTGTGACCCATCCACCGGCCCACACTGCTAATCTAACCATTGCCAAACGGAGGTGGTTTACCTGCGGAGAGACATTCCCTCTGCGACAGTAGCCGGAGAAAGCAATAAGTCAGTCGCTGGAGGATGGTCTTCTAGTTAAGGGACTGCACTGGGACTCGGGAGCTCTGGGCTCTGTCACTGACTCTCAGGGTCACCTTCTCTGTGCCCATGGGATTATTTTTCTCCAACACTGCACAGCAGACTGGCCTTTTCTTTTTTTTTTAGCAGCTTTGGGCTCTTTGCACCCACATCAGACTGCGCCCTACAAAACAACTCAATGGGCTTGCTAAACTCTCGGTGCTGCTGATGGGTTTAATTAGAGAACACGTTCTGTAGCTAGGACACTCGGAAGCTTAAAATGGTACCGAGGAGTCCGGACGCCTGGGTTCTATTCCCAGCTGTGCCGTTGACGTGTTGTGTGGCCTAGGGGAAGTCGCTTCACTTCTCTGCGCCATGGTTTCCCCATCAATAAAATGAGGTTAGTTAATAATCCTCACCTACCTTAAGCAGCTATGTAAGTGCCAAGCATTATTATTTCATGCAAAGAGTAACAGACATGTAGAATATGCAGGTAACTGAAGCAGGATGTAAAGGAATCCAACAGTTGCCTAAAACCATATTTTGATCTCACCCGCACCAGACTGAATCCAGAGTCATTCCACTGCAGTCAAAGGAGTGACTCCAGATTTACGCTGGTGTACAGGAGAGCAGAATCCGATCCCTTGGTTTGTTTCTGGAGAAAGCAGGAAGACGCAGGGCTGAGATCACCCTTATGGTTAGGAACAGGGCAGAGCTGCGCTCACCGGTTGCAGATGATCTGGTGATTGACTTTCGGCCAGGCGAGGTAACTGATGCGTCTCTCCCTGGTGCTGTCCCATGCCCGGGCACGAGTTACCATAGCAATCAGCTTCTCGGGAAATGCTCCAGAGCTTAGTTCCCTTCCAGATGACGCGAGATGCTGCCAGGTGCCAGCTTCGTGTTACTGCATATCTGAGGCGACGATAAAGATGCTTTTGAATCAAAGACAAGCACTTTGTGACTAACACACCTGAGGGGTTTGCATGGGGATCTATATGCTCTCAGGGCAAAAGGCATTGTGCCTGGTCTGTTCTTCTACCTTGAATCACCTTAAGTAGCCCCACGGAGTAACATGCTGTGCAATGAGAGGGTGACAGAATCAATAATAATAAAATAATAATAATAATAAATGTATTTTATAATGTGTGTACAGCCCCTGAGCACAATACAGCCTTGATCCATGACAGGACTCTCTAAGTCAGGGATGGGTAAACTACGGCCCGGGGGCTACATCCGGCCCTCCAGATGTTTTAATCCAGCCCTCGAGCTCCCGGTGGGGAATGGGGTCTGGGGCTTGCCCCGCTTCGGCACTCCAGCCGGGAAGTGGGGTCGGGGGCTTGCCCCACTCTGCATGGCTCCCAGAAACAGTGGCATGTCCCCCCCCCCGCCCCGGCTCCTATGCATAGGGGCAACCAAGGGGCTCCGTACACTGACCTTGCAGCTCCCATTGGCCAGGAACCATGGCCAATGGGAGCTGCAGGGGCGGTGCCTGTGGACAGAGCAGCACGCAGAGCCACCTGGCCACACCGCCATGTAGGAGCCGGATGGGGGACATGCCGCTGCTTCTGGGAGCTGCTTGAGGTAAGCGCCACCCGGAGCCTGCACTCCTGACCCCTTCCTGCATCCCAACCCCCTGCCCCAGCCCTGATCCCCCTCCTGCCTTCTGAACCCTTCGATCCCAGGCTGGAGCCACCTCCTGCACCCTGAACTCCACATTTCTGGCCCCACCCCAGAGCCCATACCCCCAACCAGAGTCCTCACCCCCTCCGCACCCCAACCCCCAATTTCATGAGTATTCATAGCGCATCATACAATTTCCATACTCAGATGTGGCCCCCGGGGCCAAAAAGTTTGCCCACTCCTGCTCTAAGTGCTTCAGCTCTGAAATAAATATATATCACATAATTATATCATTACAATATATAACAATATTTATGTCAGATTCCAAGGCCAGAAGGGACCATTGTAATAATCATCTCGTCTGACCCCCTGCATAACACAGGCCAGAGAACTTTCTCAAAGTAATTCCTAGGGCAGAGCTTTTAGACAAATAGCCACGTATTGTTATATTATTATTATTAAACGTACTGGCTATTGTTTTGTTATGTGTTTGTGCTGCCCCTAGCACACCAGAGCCCCCAATAGCTTGTGGTGATCTCTAGGAGCCACCGCAAGACGAGGCGGATGATTCCAATGATCGCGTGGTCCTTCACTGCGCGCAGCTTTCGCTGAAATCAATAGCGATTTTTCACATTTAAAGACCACAGATTGCGGCCCATTACTTGTTAATCTTCAGGGCCGATGCTGTAATTACCCAGCCCCTGTCCTACGGCCGATATTTTCCTATCAGACTAATACGGATTAAAAGGGCTAAAATACACAAGATTAAAGCAACAATTACAGTCTTAGAGGGTTTGTCGGTAACACACGATTATGTCAATTTCAGGCCTCTCAAGCTGTGACAGTTTCTTTTGCCTGTGAACCACCAGAGGGGAAGCCTTGAATTGCTGCCCTAAAAATCAATCCCCTTGCCTGGGAGGCTGCTTGTACGTGAACCATCAGGAGAACGTGAAGAGCAGGGGGTGAGATCCCGGCCCCGTTGAAGTTAATGGCAAAACTCCTACTGACTTCACTGGGGCCCGAGGTTTCACCCCAGGTGGATAGAGGCTTCCCTGACTGTCTCCCCATCCCTGGGGGTGAGTGGGGGTCCAATGCATCTCTTCCCTCCGGAGTCCCACAAACATCCTTGCTCTGCTCTACAGGATTGTTTACTAACCTGCACTCCTTGCTCGAACTCCTTCCCCCACCCTGTCTGCCCACTTTCCCTACCATTGGTCCCAGATGCTGCTCCCACCAAGTACCTGGCCTGGGTCCCCACACGGCATTCCTCCTCCATGGAACACACAGTGATGCAGACAGGCGGTTGCCATGGGGAGGGGGATTGCGCCTTCTGTTCCCAGGGGAACCCCAGGCTGAGGGGGTGGCCTCGGGATCAGGGACTTGGGAGCCCTTGGTTCTAGTCCTGGTTCTGCCACTGTCCTCCTACACAACCTTGGGTGAGTCACTTAAGCTCCCTGTGCCTCTGTTTTCCCACCCACCCTTTGCTTATTTAGGTTGGGAGCTCTGTGGAGAGGGGGCTGGCTCTTACGCTGTGTCTGGGCAGCACCCATGAGCCCAGTGGTCCAGCATGGCCAAGCGCCTCAGCAGTTTGTACAGTTCCCTTGGATCGCAGCCCCTGGGATCGGGTCCCGGAGCTGTTCCTTCCCCTGGTGCTGAAATCCCTCCCCACGCATGACGCTGCCGGGTCCTGTGCGGCTTCCTAGTTACCCAGCAGCTGGTCCTGTGCTCAGGCCTCCCCCTCCCCTTTGTCCTAGGTCAATAAATGCCCCCCCCCAGCTGCCATGCTGAGAGTCACTCCCACCAGAGCCCGAGCCCGCAACAGGCTCGGTCTCACTGAGGCTCTGTCTACACGAGAGACGTGCTGCCGCTGTGGTATGGACGCCGGGTATCACCCCAGAAGGGGTTTTCCTGTCCCCGTCGTTAACCCAGCTCCCCGAAAGGCGGGCGGACGAGTCTACAACGGGGCTCCGATCGGCTTACCTGCGTCTCTCAGGGAGGTGAAGTTTTCACACCCCGAGCAACACTGCTAGGCGCACCTACGTTTTAGGGGTAGGCCAGGCCTGGCGTTTTGTGGGGAGATGAGCTTGTGAGGGAGGATCTCTTTCCTCCCAGCTGGGCCCAGCAGACCGGACCAGAGCCACGTCCTGAACAGCCAGGGGTCCGTTAAGGACGAAGGGGGATGTCACATTGGTTCAAGCATCCTACGGACTCCCACTCTCCCTGGCAGTCCACGGAGGGGCGTCTTGCTGGTCTGTGTTTGGGCAGCCCCTCGCACACTTGAGTCTTGCCCCAGCACTGCAATACACGCAACAATAGCCACAAATCTCTGTCCATGCTCGAAATAGACACTGGACGCTCTATTTTCTGTAAATCCAACCTTACCCATTCATCCGACACCCCCACCCCCCACCCCTGAATGCTGCTCTCAGCTGCCCGGCCTAGCAGCGGGCGTTTTCATTGGTGGCCCACAAGGTCAGAGCCCTGGCTGGGCCCTCAGGCGACCTGGGTTCTGATCCTGGCACTGGTCTGTCAATCAAATAGCTCCTTTTCCATACCGTGAGCTAGATCTGGGGTCCCTGGAGATTCTGGGTCAAAGAGCGAAGGACCAAGCCCCAATTAGCGAATCAGTCGGTAGGTGAGTGATCTACCGTGCACAGGCTCTGGGTGAGAGTCACCAGGTCCAATTCGCCCCCCACCAGGGTTTTAACTCCACTGACCCCCGTTTCCAGTGGACAATTCAGAGCAGAATCAGCTTCCTCTCCGTCCCCGACCCGAATTCCCCTGAGGATCTGGGGCCAAATGTTGGGGGTGGGTGCACAGAGTGTCAACCCGCACCGAGCTCGGACCCTGCTGGGCCTCTCCGCTCACTCTCCAGCTGGGGAGGGGTGGAGCTGGCGTGCACGGAAGAGCATGAGGCAGATAGGCAGGCTGTAGCCCATGCCTCGAGGATGCGGGGGGTAGCATTGCTTAGCAGGGCCGGGCCTGGGGAGCACACTTCACTTTCTCTCACTGCTTATTCGTTTTCAAACCTCAACGTGAACGAGAGGCGTCAGGATTTGAAACGAACCTCAGCCAAGCACCGGAGAAAGAGCACCTCCATCTAGATCGGCAGCCCCCGTGCCCCTCTGCTATGCCAGCTCTGGGTTCTCGTGCTACTCTGCCAATGCACCTCTAGCATGGCCAATCAATGCCCCTCGCCACTGACCCCTCACTTTTCCAACCCTGGGCCTCTCCTGGGAAAGCAGTCAAAGCTCACGCCGAATCGGGTGCCATGCAATCCAGCAGCTACTGGGGCCACACTGAGCCCGGCAAGATCCCACGGCTAGAGATGGGTCTGAACGGAAGCCACGCATCCGAACAGCCCAGCCCCTTGAAGCCCAGATCCAGGTCACGCATAAACCCAAACCTCTATGCAGAAAAGGCCATCTTCCCCCGGCTGATCCCCTTCCATCCCGCCATGAGACGCCCCATTGCATGACGACCTTAGCAAAGTCCTTCCTTGTCTTCCTCCCAAACTTTGCCAACCTCCTCCCCACACCTCCGCCTCTCTGAATGACTCACTGGAGCCAAGGGCTAGTAATGAAATTGATTTAATATTCAGAGGTTGATCTGTAACAAGCAAAGGACATTCGCCCCTCCCTCTTCCATCTCCCCCCCACCACGCAGTGCAGACCAGGTAATTAAAAGCAGGCTGGGATTCATTCCCACTTGGGTGATGGATGCATATGCTAATGAGCAGAGAGAGGAACGCCTAGCAATTTTCTCCTGTACTTTAAGTCTCTGTGTCCGCCTCCCTCCCCCGAATCCACCTCTTGCTTTGCCTAATTCCAATAAAGGCAGGAGGGGCTGAGGCGTGGTTTTAATTTGCAAGGCAAAGAGAGCGCCCCATTATTTATTTATATTAATCACCGTGACCGTCCTGACGGTGCCTTTAATCAAAGGGGAGAGGCGTCCTTCACTGCTTTGATTTGGTTTGGACTCTTCCCGTCACCCTGGGGGTGGCTGGAAAAAGCAAAAGCAGAGACAAAAGAGCCACTTGTCACTTCCCCCACCTTTGCTTTGTCCTGATCATCCACGGTAAATTCTAGGGGAAGGGCTGGGGATCACCCCTTCTCTGTCTCTTGCCCCCCTAAAGTTCAGTGTGTGATCCAGATTCTGTTCCATTGCAATCAGGTCAACTGCCTGAGCGTGATCAGCTAGTTACTGGCGATACCCACCAATGGACCAGGTCAGCCACTCACCCTCTCTTCTGCGCTGGGACCCACGCTTCAGATTCTGTTGTCCATTCCACAACCGCAGGATCCAGGGAACCCCTGTAAGCCGGCAGCCAGAGAGAGCCCCAGGGTCTGTCTCCACCCAGCAGCCTCTGTAAAGAATCCCCTTCATATTCACTACAGCCTCCTCCTGCCTTGTCTCTGCTGCAAGATAAGCCGCATGGCCAAGCAGGGGGACGATGGTGGGGAGAGAGAGGCAGCTACAACAGGAAGACTGAATCAGAACAAAAAGCTGGCCTCTTTCAAAGCCAAGCGGCTCAGGCCCACGGACTAGCGTGGGCTCGGCCAGACTTGCCCAACCGTTCCGTTCCCAGTTAGGCATCTCAGTGAGCCAGGCTGATTTTCAAGCGTGCTCAGCATTGCGGGCAGCGGGAGCTGCTGGGTATTGGTCACGGTTGAAATTCAGGCCACTTTTTGACCTACCTCCCAGCCACCTGGTAATGGACCCGTTGGGATGGATTTGGGCTGGTTTCACGTTGGATCGGTGGCCCGTCCGCCGCCATGGCTGTCATGTGAGGATCGTGCCAACCGGGCAGAGCACGCCAACAGCTTCGTCTGGGCACGGACGTGTCCCTCTCCCGTTGTGTTTTAAGGTTCTCTCTATTTCTGCCCAAGGCCCATAGAACGGGACTTCACAACTGTCCTATCTGGGGGAGTTCCTGGTTCGGGGGGGTGGGGGGGCAGTTCATACACCATGGCGGTGGGTGCAGTGGGGAACGAACTCTGAACCTGGAGAGGCGAAGGGAACTTGGACCACCACGTAGTAGCTTACAGTCAAGGTTGCGGTCTTCCTCTGCAGCAGTGCCACTGTGGCGACCGAAAACGACCTCAGGGGGGCGTGAGGCAGGGTCAGCGAGCCCCTCGGCGGCTGGGAATCGACGCGTTCCGTTGACGTCGGCGGGGCCGGCTGGCCCCAGGCCGGCAGCAAGAGGAGTTAAAGCGCCGGGCCGGGGGTTTCTAGAATGGAGAACAAGGAGCGGGGCTGGCGGCGCTGGGGGGAAGGGGAGTGACGTTTGTGCCACGTGAAGGGTAATTTTCCTAAGAGGGAGGCAGCTCGTGGCGTCTCCTTAATGAAGGGGCGGGCGGCCTGTCAGGGAATTAACCTAACAGATGGGGGCCGAGTGGGTATAAAGGGGGGCTGGCCCCCCATGGACTGTCAGGGAGCGGAACTGAACAGAGACGAGAGAAGATCGGGGAACGAGACAGGGAGAAAGAGCTGGGCTGAGCCAGAGAAAGCGAAGGGCAAAGCCGAAGAGAGGGAAGGAAGAGGCCGAAGGCAGGAGAAGCAGAGAGGGCCGAGGAAAAGGAAGGAGAGAAGGGAAGAGCCGAAGAAAGGAAGACGGGATGGAGGCAGGAGAGGCAGAAGCCTAGAGGAGAGGGCAGGGAGCCGGCCTCATGGAAGGGGGCCCGGAGCGAGCCCACCCCTCTGGGAAGGAGGAGCGGAGGGCAGGAGAGAGGATCTGTGTGCCCGGCCTTGGGGAAGGCTCCCAGGGTAAGTGCTCCTGATAATGACCATGCGGGTGTTGTGGGGAGGGGTTGCGTGGCTGGGAATCGAGCTCCGTATGGCACAGAGGTGGTTGCGTTCTGGTCCCCCAAGCCACTGGGAGGAAGCAGGGAGAGCTTACAGGGGCCGGGTACGATCCCACCCCCACCCCACAGCAAGGGGTCACAGGGCAGGTGCACCCCAGACTCACCTCGCTAGGAAGGAGAGGGCAGCTCCGTCTCCAAGACTCCCAGAGCATCACCCAGGGGCCAGCCAGCGCCAGGCGTACGTGACGGGGACCAGGAACTGCGCTGAGGCCCAGCAAACTCACGTCACGGAGGCCCTCCGCTGGTAAAGATTTCCAGTGACGGCTGAGCTGGGCTTCCGCCAGCAGCTTCTCCCCCAACCTGTTCGAAAAGAGCCGTGAATCCGTCTTCTCCCCGTGCCAGACAGCTCGGGCGGCGGCGCGGGGGCCGGCTCTGGCTGGTTCTTCTTTTAGCCACAAGAGTTTTAGCCCGATCCCCCCCGTCCGGCCTTGGGGAGATGAAGGAGGGCGAAGCGGTTACGGATAAAGACAGGAGACTACGATGCGCAAGCTGAGAGGGGAGCGGATTGCTCTCTGGCAATGCAGGGGCTCTCTCTTGCTCTGCGTCTGTGCAGCGCCGAGCGCCGGGGGGGGGGGCCCGGCTCTCTGTTGGACCCCGGCGCCCCGGTGCTGCTAAGTGCTGTTCTCTCTAGGCGCCACGCCGGCCTGTGCTGGCTGTGGGGGGAAGATCAGAGGCCCCTTCCTGCTCCGCGTGGCGCCCGACACCGAGTGGCACATGGGCTGCCTCCGCTGCAGCTGCTGCCGGCTCAGCCTGGCTCACAGCCCCACCTGCTTCCTGCGTGACGGCAGCGTTTACTGCAGGGCCGACTATCTCAGGTAAGGCCCCGCCTGGCGGGGGGGACTGGCCCCGGGGCCTCCTGCCCCAGCCCAGGGACTCGACCCCGCAGCCTGCTCATTTTAACCTCTCTGTGGAGCAGCCACTAGGGGGCGACAACGCCCCACGTCGACCCACAGAACAGGTGCACGCTGGGCAGCGGCTGGCTGAGCTGCCCCGGGGCGGTGTCTCCACTGGGGCCGTCCCCAGGGCCGAGAGAGGAGCTCAGCGCTCCTGGCTGCAGCTGCCGCTCGGGGTGCCCCACGGTGGTGGTTCCCATGCCGCGGCACGGCGCGATCATGGCAGACGGGCGTCCTACATCGATTCGGCGGCTGAGAACCGGCAAACGCGTTGCACCCGGGCCAGCACGTTCCCACGCTGGTTGGAAACGGGGGGGGGGGGGGGGGGAGAAACAACCCGCCTTGCGCGGTCAGAGGCTAGGAGACCAACGGCCTGGGGCTCCCCTCGAAGCCAGCCTGGGTGAGGCCCATGGGATGCGGGCAGGACCCGGAAAGGGCTGGTGTGAATGGCCCTGGCTCTACGGATACCAAGGGAACAAGGCCCATTTGCACCGGCTCAGCAGCTGGCCTCTTGCCCCTTGTGCAGGCGGAGTTGCTGTAACGGGCTCCCTCCCCACCCCCATGCCCACCCGCGCCAGGCTTGCTGTAGTGTGCTCCCTCCCCCTACACACCCCATGCCCCTCTGTCAGAGCATCCCCTTTTCTCTGCCCCCCCTCGCCCCTGCAGACTCTTCTCCACGAGATGCGCCCACTGCCGGGAGACCCTGCTGCCCTCTGACCTGGTGTTGCGGGCACGGGGGGCTGTATACCACCAGGCCTGCTTCCGCTGCGCCCTCTGCCAACGCCGGCTGCTGCCCGGCGAGCGGTTCGCTCTGCGCCCGGACGGGCTGTACTGCACCCTACATCAGTGGTCTGGGCAGGAAGGGGCAGGGCCGGAGACGCCAGCATCGGCGTGGATCACGTGGCACCAGGCAGGTAAGCTCTGGGCCGGGTCGCTTGAGCAGAATGGGGCTCCCTGTGGGAGCCTTGGTACAACCCCATGCTGAGCTACCCAGGCACAGCCTGGCTGCTCCCGGGGAGCCCCGAGGCGGCGTTCAGAGCGAGGCCGTGGGTTTGCCTCGCCGTACATACCCCCCGCGGTGCAAGCTCTGTCTGGGGGACCATGCGGCCGGGAGGAGCCGGCCAACCGCTTCCCATCTCTGCCATCGCGATTTGAATGAGCCCCTTAGAGGGGACCGGTTCCCTAGCCCACTCCCAGTCCCCCAACCCAGGCCGAATTCCAGCGCACCAATGCTCCCCACTGCCTGGCGTTTATCCAGACCCTGGGGTCTAAAATCCTGCCTCTTTCCCTGCCCGCAGTGATGGGCTCGGGCATCTCCGGGGCCCAGGGCAGCTCGGGGAAGCTGACCCGCGTCCGCACCGTCCTGAACGAGCAGCAGCTCCAGGCCCTGAGCTCCTGCTACGCGGCCAACCCTCGCCCCGACGCCGGGCTGAAGGAGCAGCTGGTGGAGCGGACCGGCCTCAGCCCCCGCGTCATCCGGGTCTGGTTCCAGAACAAGCGCTGCAAGGACAAGAAGCGGAGCCTCGTGAGCCAGCTGCAGCCGCCGCCCCTGGTAAGAGGGAACGCGGTCCGTCCCGTGACTGTCCAACCCAGGCCAGGGAGACCCAGAGACAGTGGAGGCTGGAGAACAGAGAGATCCACGGGGTCTGTCTGTGGCCAGGAGCCTTGATAGAAAACCCCCTATATAGACACTCCAGCCCCGGTCTGGTCTCTTCTCTGCCATAGAGATGCTGCAGGAGAAGCACAGCGCCATCCCCATCAGGAACACAGCAGCATCTGGTTCACTATTGAGTGTGAAACCGTCACTACTTACACTAGTGAAAGGAGCCTTGCAGGATGGCTTCTCCATTCAAGGTTCCTTTGTGGGGTCACAGCCAGGCGTGGCGGGGTTTGGAGTGCAAATCCTGGAAGAGAAGGTGTAAATCGGGGGGAAGGGGGGACCCCCAGGAATCCGAGGTTTGCAAACCTCACAGGCTAGCGTGTGGGTTCCAGGTCATGAAACTTTTCCCCTGGGATTTATGCCCAGGGAAGGAGGATTCGAAGGAAAACTCCTGCAATGTTTGAGCTGTACTCTGTGTAGTAACCCTCCACCTTTATATAGTGCTTTTTATCCCTAGAGCTCAGAGCACTTCCCACAGGTGGGAGACCCCATTTTACAGGGGAAACTGAGGCACAGAGCAGGGTAGGGAACTTGCCCAAGACCTAGTGGCACAGCCAGGAATAGAACCCAGGAGTCCTGGCTTCCAGTCCAGTTCTCCCATCCGCAGGCTATTCTGCCACCCAAGCTCGCCCTGTCCGGCCCGGCCCAATCAGAACTGGTGCTCGTATTAAAACCCCATCCACGCCTAAATCGATTTATCCTCCGTGCGCTGCCCCAGCGGTGTTCTGGAGGGGAGCTCGGTCTCACACCACCCTCGGCCAGTGAGCGCCAGCCGCGGAGGCGCTTTTGTGGAGACGTGTCCACAGGGCTGAGGCCAGCCAACTCGTTTCACAGATGGTAACGTCACCTGGCCTTCCTCTCTCTGGTCTCGCTGCAGAGCCTGCAGGGTGCCGTGGGGACCCGGCTGGTGGCCGCCAGCCCACAGACCCAGGACGAGGCGTGCGCGTGGAGCCCGGTGGAGGTTCAGAGGGGCAGGCCCTCCTGGCAGCTGGTGAGCAGCACCGAGGGGGCAGGTTTCTCCCAGCTGCTGTGGTGGACGGACCCGGAGCAGCTCGGCTGGGTGGGCTCCGTTCTACGCTAGATCGCTGAGCCGATGTCCAGCGATCAATGGAAGGGGGTCCACCCCAGGGATTTCCATCAACTTTGGGTCAGGCCCCTGTCTGTACAGTGCGGCTGGAGGGGTAATTCACACACACACCCCTGGCACGCCGCATCCACTGGTCACGGTGGGTTATAGAGACGCCCCCCTCTCCCTGTCCTCCACGTGCGCCAGGCCCGGTTGGGTCCAACTCCACCGACCTGGTGGGATTGCACCTGCGTGGGTCACAGCTGAACTTGCTCCTCGAGGACGCTGACTCCTCCCCCCGGCCAATGCCTGCAGCTTCCCCAGCATGCTGCCCTGGGACAGCCGCCCCATCCCGCCCCAGCAGAGCCCACCGGAGGCAGTGAAACGTTGTTGCAGTCCAGGGAGAGCCTGCCTGTTTACGCCAGCCGAGGATCTGGCCTGAACGAACGGAAACATTTAGATCTGGCTCCAGCCCAGGGTCTGGAGCCGGGGGAATCTCACGGCCCTTCCTCCTGGCCTGGGATGCCCCAGCAGGCGCCCACCCGCTCGGGTTCTTTGCCGTCATCGACTCTGGGTACGTCTACATGGCAAGTGCAACCCCGCCGCAGCGCGTCTCGGGATCCCGCTGCCAGGCCGGGGCCTGGACTCTGACGCCCGCCCCATCCCCAGGCTTTGCGGCTCCAGCTCCAGCCCGGACATCTGCACCGGGGTTTTTAGTGCCCTAGCACAGCCCCGGGTTGCAGACCTAGGCTCCGAGACCTGCTGCCATCGGGCTCGGCTGGCTGTCCAGACGGACCCTCTGAGACCACAATCCTGCAATAAGAGTCCCGTTTGCGGGGCCTTATTTAGTTCATTTCCCCTTTGTCCCCATCGTCTCAGCCCTTCAGCTCAGTCCCCCAGCCCTCCTTCCCAGGCTCTTTTTCAGCCCCTCCCTGGGCACCTTGGGATGCTCCCTGCCCAGTAAAGAGGAGCAACTCCCAGGCCTGGATCCCTTCTCCAGCCTCTTTCCATCTCTCCCCCACTGCCCAGCCTCTGCCTTATTTATCTCAGAGGCCTGATGGGGTCACATGACCCCTTTTCCGCACCTGGGCCGGCCAGTTATCTGGGTCACAGGTGGGGCTGATGCCCATCTCTCCTTAAAGGGCCAGCTCCCTTGTCTCCCTGCCCCTCTGCTCCACCAGAGCAAGGAACCCTCCCTGTTTCTCTCTGGCTGGTTTACGTGCATCTCAAGAGGGGGGTGGAATGAAGGACCCTGTACGAAACCCAGTGCTCAGATCTGGCTTGGGGAGACTTTGGGCAAATCACAGCCAAGTGGGGGATGGGGGGGGGGAGTTTGCAGGGTCAATGCAGATATTTGGGGCTAAGGGGGGTGTGGTTGTCTGGGGGGTTGCAGGGATTTGGGGGAGGGGGTGAGGTAAGGAGGGGAAATGTCAAACCGCCTACCCCTCAAAGAAGCCTTAAAGCCAGGCCTGATCGCACGGCCTACACCAACAGCCTGGTGCGTGAGCGGCCGGCCTGGTTAGCAGATGCGACTCTGCCTCTGGAGAGGTGTAAACAGAACAGGTGGCCTGGGTGGCACTCCGGAACGTGCACCACTGTTCTGGGGTGCAGGGCACCAATAAACCTTGTGTCCTGCGAATGGGCTCCTTCTGCGTCGCTCGTTACGTCAGCCGTCGCGCGTTAACGCACCCCTGCTCCCAGGCCCCCGCTAGTGACACCGACAGTGATCACCCCCTCTTCTAGCTCGTAATCCTCTGGCAATCCTCTCAACGCCAGCCCCACGAGAAAGGTAATCCTCCCGAGCCCGCGCTCATCTGGCCAGCGCACGCTTTAATGAAGCTGGAGGCCAAGCGTAATCCCGCCCAGCCTCCACCAGGTGTCAGCCCTCTCGGTCGGCTGGCAGACGGCGCCGTGCTGCGGGATTTGGGGCGAGGGCTGATTTGCTTGGCAAGGTGGTTTGGGAGAGTTTATTCATTCAGCAAGGAAAGCGTGGCCTGGCGTGGAAGAGCGGCCAGGCAGGGCCCCGCGGGGTTTGCAGCATAGACTCAGAATAGTCAGAGCTCAGAGGGAAGGGGGCGGGGAGGAGAAAAAAAGGCCGGCACTCGGCTTTTCACACCATCGGAAAAGCCTCTTTAGACGTCCGGCTCTGTGGAGCAGGGACTGTCTTTGTGTTATGTGTACAGCGCCTAGCACAATTCTGTTCTATCCGGGTTCTTACATCGCCGGACGATCGGTGCTCCCAGGGCTGGCTCTAGGCACCAGCAAAGCAAGCAGGTGCTTGGGGCGGCACTTTTCGAGGGGTGGCATTCCGGCGCCAGCTGTCATCGGCGCCGACTCCATGGGAGCCTATGCACCCACCGGCAGCTCCCCGCGCTCCACCTGCCCCACCTTGCCTCCGTCTCCTCCCCTGAGCGCGCTGCCACCGCTCCACTCCGCTTCTCCCTCCCAGATTTGCCGCGCGAAACAGCTGTTTGGTGGCAAGCCTGGGAGGGAGAGAGGAGAAGCGGAGCGGTGGCGCGCTCAGGGGAGCAGGCTTACCTCCACTCTACTGCCGCCTCCTTCCCCAAGCGCACCGGGGGGGTAGGAGGGCACGGCAAGCCTGGGAGGGAGGAGTAGGAGGGGAAATGCAGCGCACCTGGGGGAGGCGGTGGGGCCGGGGATTTGGGAAAGGGGTTGGAATGGGGCAGAGTTGGAGGGGGGGTGCAAAAAAAAGGGGGGGGCGGCCAAAATTTTGTTCGCTTGGGGCAGCAAAAAATCTAGAGCTGGCCCTCGGAGCTCCTTACAGTCACGCATTAAGCACTTCTGTCACATGTGGTTTGTTCTTTCTCTCGTCCCCGAGCACAGTGAAGCCCTGATCCTTGACTGGGGTTGCAAGACACCACAAAGATCATAATTAATCGGCAATAATGTGAGGGGGAGGGCGTTCAAAGGAGCCTCAGAGAGATGAATCTCAATGGGATTTGCTTGTCTAACTCCCTTAAGAACTTTTGGAAAGCCCAGCCCTATATTATTATTACAGTCCCTCCCACCCGCCCCCACCACTGTTCCTGTGGTGCAGCAGCTGCCCTCCTCCCCAGAGGCAGCTGCATTTCTGCAGCCCGGTGATGCCTACGCGGACGAAGCGCTATGGAATGAGCCGTTTGATTCTAGACACCAGCTGTTATCACATCACCGCATTGGGTTCAGCTTTATGGGCCACCGAGTTCCCAACTCGGGGACTGGGTACCAAGAATCGCGAATCGGTAACTCGCTTCGGCATCTGTCATGTAGCCAACCAGGGCCCATCTTCACAAGCTCAGCCTCGAAAAGGAAGATGCTATTGTGGCCACTAGGGGGCAGCACGAGCCCAACAAAGACCCCCGCAAATAAGCTCTGCTGGAAAGGAAACTTTCTTTCATGCAAAAAGATGAGGCCGTTAGTCCACCAAAGCTGCAATGAGCCCATAATCTCCCCCTTGCTGGGAATGTTGGGGGGAAGGGGTATCCCCAGACCCTGCCTCCTGGGATGCGGTTTAATCTGGGCACTGGTCGATGCAGGAAAGAGTTAAAATGGAACGAGATGGGGGTGGCGGGGGATCATTAATCCTGGTGCCTGTCACTGCAGGTCTCTTATGGGGTGAGAAAATGTTGCATCGTTCTGTAGAGATAGGATGCAGCAAGGGGAAGAGGATGGGGCCTGTCATCTGTCTGTCTATCCATCCATCCACCCCACACCCATCCTGGAGTTACCTAAGAGCTGAGAGGAGAAATATCCGTTCCCAAGCAGCAGGCCCACAGCCTGCCCAGCCACAGTGAGAGAGAGAGAGAGTGTGTGTGTGTGTGTGCGCGCGCGTGTGCGTGCCATGTCTCTGGCCAGTGTGTGTTTGCGGTAGGCAGCCCTGCCTGGTGCACGTGCGGTGCGTGCAAGGGCCATGTGTGTGTAGCTAACATTTCCACCCAGGAGAGCCAACGGGGCTGGAGAGTCTGACGTGCAATCACATGGGCGCTCCTTGCCCCGGTGGCTGGCTCCCCCTGCGGCAGGGCCCTGCATTTCCAGGCCGGATTGATCTGTTCTGTGCCCCTGACCCGCCTTGCCCTGAAGCAGCCAGATCTTCCTTGGGCCCGGGCTGCCCGCTGGGACAGCGCTTCTCTCGTCCGCTGCTGCGTCCCCCACCAAAAGGAAAGATGGGGGCCCCAGAAACATCCCAACCACGCACCTGCTCCTCCTTGTCCAGGCTCCCCTGCCTGGCAAGTCCTCAGGACACCAGCTGAGGGGGCAGGGGAGCGCCTCCTAGCTCAGGGGCAGGGGAGTCCTTTCACAGATCCAGACACTCCAGGCTCCCAGGATTTCCTCTCCAGGAGCAGGCTGTGTTTAGTAGGTTGCTGAATCTTTTCTGCTGCACCAGAGCAGCATGTTAAAGAGCCCGGGGGCGCTGGGAGGCTCAGCGTCAGCCCTGGAATAACAAGGAGGAGATGCAGACATCACAGCGCCGGTGGGGCTACAGGAAACCAACTCCCATGCCTCCCCCCTGCAGGCATGGCTGCAAACTGCTAACCCCTCCCGGGCAGCCCGGCCCTCAGCCGCGATGTGGGGACTCAGCCGTCCAGGCTGTAAAATGGGGCTAATAAGTCTGACCTATTTAGGCAATGAGCTCTTAGAGGAAGGGGCTCTCCCACAATGGCCTCTCGGCCTAGTGGTCAGGCAGTGGATGTCACAGGTCTTTCCCGTCTGCCTGTCCCGGAGAGGGCCATGCCAGGCTGTATATAGCAGGCCTCTGTCTCTCGTCTGTGTCCCCTTTTTGGGGGTTCTGGCCCGACAGAGGGGAGGGAGAGCAGGGGAGAGGGCTCCAGGCTTCCCACTCCACTGCTCCCGACCCAGGGCGCTTAATGGGTGGCGCAGTGGCCGGGCCACTCATTGGTGCACCCCAAATTACGCTCCCTGCTGGGTCCCGGCTTACCGGGCTCCGGCTCCTCCGTTTGGGGTGTAGTCACAGTCTCAGGATCTGCCGGGACAACGTCCCTGTTCTTCGGGGGTTCTCGGCTCCAAAGAGAAGGGAAACCTGGCTCCCTGCTCCCAGAGCGGCCTAAGCAAGGCTGCAGTCACTCCACGGCTCCAGGCATCAGCCTGACGGCCCAGTGCAGCCCGTGCACCCTAGAAGTGCCCCTCTGCCCACACCACGCCCGGCAGCTCCAGGCCTTGCCCTGGGTCCGTGCACGCCTTCACCCAGCGGGATGGGGAAATGGCATTGGGGCCCAAAGGCAGCAGGGCTGGAAGGGGGGAAATCAAAGGCCCGAGGCAATGCACGCACCGTTCCCTGGCAGGAAAGAGGAGAACGTTGCTCCGGTTCCAAGCAGTTGAAAAATCCATTGCGGGTCCAGGGAAGCCAGTGCTTGAGCTGAGGCTAGGGCCCAGCGTGGATAATATATTAAGTGAGATGGTCAGGCAGCCCGGAGTGCCTGGGGGAAGGGCTATTAACGTGTAACCCAGGCCTCCAACCCGGCTGCTTCACGGGGCCGTGGCCAGCTGGAGCTCAGCACGTGTGTGCGGGAGGGGGCGCGCTCCCCCTAACCTGAAGGGGGTGCTGTGTCCTCCTGATGGTGCGGCTCCAGGGGCTGCCAGCCACGGCTGCCCCGAGGGTCTTGCTCCCAGGGAGGTCCCTGGGGGATGGGACAGAACAACGAGCCAGAGCCTGGTTCTGAGCTCGCTGCGCTCAGGGCCGGGCCATTGACTTCAGCGGTTCCCCCTGCTTGCGCCAGCGTCAGTGAGAGAAGAATCGGGCCCTCGGGATCTGTTCCGAGAGCAATAGCCCCACACACGTGGTCCGGCAGCCTGTGGGCTCGGGGAAGCCCCTCGCTGGGCAGGGCTGGGTTTAGCTTTGGCCACACATAGAATCCTAGAAGATCAGGGCTGGAAGAGACCTCGGGAGGTATCTAGTCCAACCCCCTGCTCAAAGCAGGACCAACCCCAACTAAATCATCCCCTGTCTCTTCCCTGCCATGCTACGGAAGTACATCGCCCTGAACTGAAACGGGGAGCCCGGGTCTGCCTGGCTGTGTGTCGCCCACGTTGTGGGCGTGTGTGTGTGTGTGTAAATGTGTACATCTGCGTCTGGATGTCTAGGCGTGTGCCGGTGTGTCTGCGTGTGTCGTGGCGTGTACACTGTATGTCTGCGCATGTCTTGGTGTGTACATCTGCGTCTGGATGTCTAGGCGTGTGCCGGTGTGTCTGCATGTGTCATGGCGTGTACACTGTATGTCTGCGCATGTCTTGGTGTGTACATCTGCGTCTGTATGTCTAGGCGTGTGCCGGTGTGTCTGCGTGTGTCATGGCGTGTACACTGTATGTCTGCGCATGTCTTGGTGTGTACATCTGCGTCTGTATGTCTAGGCGTGTGCCGGTGTGTCTGCGTGTGTCGTGGCGTGTACACTGTATGTCTGCGCATGTCTTGGTGTGTACATCTGCATCTGGATGTCTAGGCGTGTGCCGGTGTGTCTGCATGTGTCGTGGCGTGTACTCTGTCCGTCCCTCTGTGTCCATCCATATGTCTGGTCCTGTCCCACCTCCTCCCCGGCTCTTTGGGATCAGGTTCCTCCCTGCCCGGTGCCGATGGCCGCGCTGGCAGTGATCCTAATGAATTCAGTGCTGTCCTTTAGATCAAACAGCTGGATGAAAAGGTGTTTTTCAGCCCCCTCTTTATTCCGCCAGCCTCCCCCGCTCCCCCCGCCGCCTGTCGCCCGTACAAACAGCTTGTTAGCAGCTGCATCTTCAAAGGCCCCTCAGAAAGGAGACTGCTGGGGGCTGAGCTGAGGCTGATCTGCCTTGTCCACCACCTCCTGACAGGTCCCCCACCCCCAGCCCCAGCCCTGCTTGCTAACACCTGAACGGGGCCCCTCGGATTCTTCAGCAAGTGTCGGGCCTGGTCCCCAACGTTTGGGGTCACTGCCCCCCTGCTCACTCCATGTCGCCGAGGGGCGCCCCGTAGGGGTGGGATCTGGGAGGAGGGATCTGTTCTCTCTGCCCCCCCCTTTCCCGCAAAGCAAGAGAGCCGCCCCCTCCCATCTCCAGCTCCCAGCTCCACACGCTCCCAGGATTGAAACCTAATTACAGCCCCCGTGGCCGGGAGCAGCCCGGCTGCCCGTATCTCCGAGCGTGATCTTAATGGCTTCTCTATGGAGACCGAAGGCTGGGGGGGCCGGCATCGCAGCCTGGGAGTTACGGCCGGAGGCCTGGCGGGGCTGCATGGGGAGCCATCAGCCCAGCGCCCTCCCCACAGAGCGCCCGCGGTTAGCGCTGGTCTTCCCAGGTGCTGGAGACAAGAGCGGGGCTGCCGGGTGGCGCTTGGAGGGTGGGCACACTCCAGCCGTGCTTCCTCCAGACCCAGCTGACTGCCTACCCCCCCGCCTCGGTCTCCCCGCCGAGCCCAGAGGGAAGGGGCTGTTTGGCAGTCTGGTGCAGCATGGAAAGAAGAGGCCGTTGGAAGGGGGGACCTCAGAACTGAGCAGCTACTGCCCCAAGCCAGAGTCTCCACTGTGGGGTTGCCTGTGACAGCCCCACACCACAGGACAGGCCCCCTCGTGCCTGCGTGCGTCTGCTCCAGAACCCCCGTGCAAACATGGCCAGACTCAAAGACATCCCCAGACACAAACACCCTCACACACACCTAGATCGAGTCACACACACACGCACAAACACCCACCCACAGACACAATCACAATCACACCCACACCGATAGGCACACATAGATACACACCCAAATAGACACAACCGCACGTGCACACCCAAGACACAAACCTCCACACCACACACAGACACCAAGCATGCACGCACGCACACACACAAACATACCACACCAACACCGATACAGGCAGACACACCACATGCATGGACACCCCTCGATATAAAGACACCCCTGGATAAAGCCAGAGAGATACAAACACCCCCTACTGCCCACAGAGATACGGAGCCACACACACACACACACACACACACCAGCTCTGCGCCGCCCCTCCCCCATGCCGCCCTCTCCCCCAGCCAGCTCCCCTGCCCGCGGGAGCTCAGCCCTACCCGTGGGCCGTGGGAGCTGAGCGGGGAGCCGGGCGGGACGGGGGGGCGGGGGCTCGCCACGGCTGCCTGCGGCTCACCACTCAGGCGCTGAGCGGGGAGACAAGGGGCAGCCGCGGCAAGCCGCCCCTTGTCTCCCCGCTCAGCAGCTCAGCAGGGGGACAAGAGGAAGCCGCAGCAAGCCGCCCCTTGTCTCCCCGCTCAGCAGCTGAGCGGGGGGACAAGGGGCATCCGTGGCAAGCTGCCTCTTGTCTCCCCGCTCAGCAGCTCAGCGGGGGGACAAGGGGCATCCGTGGCAAGCCACCCCTTGTCTCTCTGCTCAGCAGCTCAGCCGCTGAGTGGGGAGGCAGCGGGCAGCCGCCTGCCGCCCCCCCAAATCTTGGCATCCTATTTGGGGGGGGAGGGTGAAAATTCAAAAAACGTCCATGAAAAAACATCGGTGGCAGGACCTGTTAAATTCTCCCGTTTCTTCTTGGCCAATACCCTTTTCCAACCAGCCCTGCTGACTTCCTGGGCTTTGGGTCAGGACTTTGAGCACTGGGGGGCTGTGGGTCAGCAGTGGCCCCATTCTCCTCTCCCGCATGCCATGGCTTGGTGGGAGTGACCCTTGACATTGACCAGAGTCAGAGAGTGGAGACTCAATCCCTTTGGTTCCCTTAACAGCCCCCGGCCCCTCCGGCATCCCCTGCAGCCAATGGGCTGTCTCCATCCTTCTCTATTTTCTCTCCTCCACTCAGGCTGACATGGCCCCTTCTGCCAGACGGCTGCACCGTTGACCTCTGGTCATTAGGATGCTGATTGCAGGGCACGGACTCTGTTGGCTTCATTTTTCACAGAGGAAAATAGATTAGGGAAGCCGGCTCCTCCCCGGGGCGAGGGAGCAGCAGAGAACGGCAAGCACAGGCCTTGCTTAACCCAGCCCTTGGCTTGGCCTAGCCCCCCTCAGTCGATCCGTCCCACCTATCCCCCTCGCTGCTCAGAGCTGGCAGGACTTAGCAATGAGCCAAGCCCAGCCCCAGAGCTCTGCCGCTGGGTCGATTCTCCCCTGATGTGCCTGTGAAAGTCCCTCTGCGCGGCCCTGGGTGGAAATGTTTAACAAGGTTTTCGATTGAAGGCCAATCTACCACTGCACAGCAGAGACGCCTGGCGGGAGGGCGCCCTGGGGAAGTGGGATCAACACAAGCAGCAGGAAAGGGAGCTCTCTCCTCAGCTGCTGCCTGCTCCCACTGCTTTATGGCCAGGAGGCCTCTCTCACTGTAGCAATTCCCTGGGTACTAAAGAACCTCACAGCCCCCTCTGTGCCGCAGGCCATCTCCAGTCGGCTCCAGCTTCAGGGGGGCTGCCAGTAGTACGGCAAGAGAGTCTCTGAGTGGTTAGCAGTACAGGGTCTATGACACATGGGTGAGCAGCCTGATTCCAACTAGTAGGAGACAGGGGTGCCACACACACACTGGGCAACTTATTAAAGGCAACAAAAATGATTAGGGGTATGGAAGAGCTTTCACAGGAGAGATTTAAAGATTGGGTCTGTTCAGCTTAGAAAAGAGACGACTAAGGGGGGATATGATAGAGGCCTGTACAATCATGATTGATCTGGAGAAAGTGGATAAGGGCATGTTACTTGCCTCTTCTCAGAACGCAAGAACCAGGGGTCACCCAATGAAATTAATAGGTGGCCGGTCTATAACTAACAAAAGGAAGTATTTCTTCACACAATGCGCAGTCAACTTGTGGAACTCCTCGCC
Organism: Chelydra serpentina; assembly: GCA_037349315.1. Classification (NCBI taxonomy): domain Eukaryota; kingdom Metazoa; phylum Chordata; order Testudines; family Chelydridae; genus Chelydra; species Chelydra serpentina. The sequence goes on along the minus strand of JBAIAC010000107.1, from coordinate 5,586,817 downwards.
AGGGGATGCTATCACAACAGATAGATAATGGAGTATGTACGGTGATAGGCAGTTCTGCTATAATTAAGGTCGAGACTCACTTTAGAGAGAAAGGTAGATAAACAGATCACACTTTGCACTTTAACATGCTTCACCAACACTAGCTAGTGCGCTACGGGTAGGGAAGTACCATTCACACCATTTTATAGAGGGGCACACAGAGAGAAGTGACTTGTCCAAGTTCACACAGCAAGCCCATACCAGAGCCAGGAACGGAATCCCGGCATCCTGGCTTCTCGTCCCCTGTTCTAACCACTAGATACCCCCCAAACCCTGCTCCCAAAACTGTCACATGCATATCCCATTTTAGAGAGAGCAGGATCCAGGAATCACAATTGTTTTCACAGTTCAAGGATCATTTACTGCAACAGGGCGTCAGATTCTGCAGAGAGATGCAGAGCTATTCCGCCTGGTCATCCTTGTGCCTGGAGCTAGGCCCATACACATAGATGCAGAGCGAGTCTGCTGACTCAGCCTGGCAGCCCAACCAGCTGGGCTCTATTAATTTCAACCCAGGAGTAGTCAAGGGTTTAAGGCAGAGGAAAGTAGGGGCAGGGGGCAGAGAGATCCTGCATAAAAAATGCCCCAGATTAGTAGAAGGCTTAAGTTGAGAGTTATGTATTATTGTTATCTAGGCTAACAGCCGGTGGCAGGAAGCTTGGGTCAGGTCCTATGTGTGTTCACACACGTGCATGCGGATATGTGCAGCGCAGATCTTGCATGCGTGTGTGTGTGTGTGTGTGTGTGTGTGTGTGTGTGTGTGTGTGTGTGTACACATATCTCTAGCTATAGAGGAATTCAGCCTCTCCCGGCAGGAGGCGTTGTAAGGATCAGTGCAGGTGCTTCGGGCAATCGAGGAACTCCGAGCTATTCCAGCCCCAGCTTCTCCGAGAAGGAAGAAAGGAAAGGAGGCCCGAAGATCCTGCTGGCCTGTGGAATGTAATTAATGCCCTCGCCCACACCTCTCCCTCCTCTGTGCAATTGCCACAACTTCTCCTGTGCAGATAATAATCCAGAAAATCTTCCCCATTTAATTGCCGAACGTAAAGCTATCGCAGGGTCATTAAAACGCCATGAATATGGAAATGAAATCCACAGGCACCCAGGCAGATAATGGAGGGGGAAAGGAGCGGCAGGTGAAATGAAAAGGTACAAAGGTCAGCCTGTGTTTGATGCACTGTTAACCCGCTGCTCTGGGTGATCTCAAACAGTGCTCTGAAGTGAGCCCCCCGGTCAGTGGGGCGGCGGGGGGGGAGGTCTCATCCCGTCTTGGCCTGCTGCTCAGTCACACTCAAAGCAGATGCTAAAGCAACCTTCTCTTCTGCCTGTGCTCCACATCACACTTCAGCCTGAGCCACAGAAGAGGCGCGTCGGCTGGGGAGGCTCTCGTTCTCCGGTCCGGGTTCAGTCCTGGCCGATGGAGATCAGACGTGACGGTTCTTATATCAGTGTCCCTTCGACCACAGCAACATTTCCCCAAGGCAGTTGAGTTCCAGCCGAGGGGGGTCAGTCTCCGTCAAAGCCGCCTCAACGTTCCCTGATCCAGGGAATCGCCCGTGCACCACGGATAACCGTGCACACTTCCTTGTTCCGATGGGCTCCATCCTGCTCGTGCAGTGGCGTGTGTGTGCACGCTCCCCTGTGCACGAGCACCGTGAGGACACGGCGTGGGCGCCCGGCCTCGGAAACGTGAGGCTTTTCCCCCCCGACACAAAGAGCAGCCTGGGCCGCTTCCCAAACCCCGCATCCAAATACCCCAGAACTTCCGCTTCTCCGGGGCTCTGGATTCCCGCTGTGCCGCTCCAGAGGGTTTCAGTAGCCGTGGGCGCCACTAGCCAGGGGCTTCGCAATGGGCAAAGGCAGCATCCGTCTCCATTGTGCGGTGGCTCTCGGCGCTAATTTGGGGCTGCCGCTTTGCTGCGGGCCCACCTGGGAGTGGGGAGGTGATTGAGCCCGGCACCAAGGCTCCCACGGTCCTTCCCTCCCCTCCTGCCGCTGCCTGACGGTTGACGCTGATGCCAGTCGCCGAGGGGGGAACAAAAATGAACCGGGGGGGGGGGGGGGGATTCGCTAATTGGAACTGAGCCAGTCTGGGAGCTGCTATGCAAATGAGGTGAGGAAGGGGGGGGCTCCAATTGGACCACGGCCAAAACCACCTGGTGTCCCAGGCCCTGGAGACCAGGTCCCAAGAAGGTCCAGAGCAGCTAGATCCCAGGGCAGCCGGGCCCAGGGTGTTCTGCAGCCACCGTGTCGATTGGTCTCACACCCCGGCTCCAGTCCCCCAGGAGCCCACTGGGTGGCCCTAAGCTTCCCTAGTAGCGACGGCACCACCGGACCTACAGCGCCTCTGACACCTAGAACCCTTGGCTTCCCTCAGTTCAACTCCCCCGCCTCCCGGCTGCCCAACCACCACAGAAAACCCAGCCTCCTCTCTCACCCCCCCATCCTCAGCCTTGGCACTGGCTCCCCGCCTTGTGCGGCGGCCCAGCCTAGCTCCTCACCCTCCCCAGGGCGTGCGCCTCGGCCCTGCTCTTGTTCCCTTGCTCCCTACCCGCCTCGGCAACCTCTCTTTGCCACGCCCTGCATCCCCCTCATTTGCTTTCATCTGGGCACCTTCATTCAGGGCACTTCTCTGCTTCGGGGGGCCCAGCTGCCAGGCTGAGGAGAGTGGCATAAACCCCTAGATAAACAGATGGGTGTGAATGGGGATAGATAGATGGGTGTGGACAGAGATAGATGGATGTGTACGGGGATGGATGGGTGTGGACGGAGATGGATCGGGGTGGACAAACTTTTTGGCCCAAGGGCCACATCTGGGTTTGGAAATTGTATGGAGGGCCATGAATGCTCACGAAATTGGGGGTTGGGGTGCGGGAGGGGGTGAGGGCTCCAGCTGGGGGTGCGGGCTCTGGGGTGGGGCTGAGTGGTTGGGGGTACAGGAGGGTACTCCGAGCTGGACTGAGGAGTTTGGAGGACAGGAGGGGGATAAGGGCTGGGTCAGGGGGTTGGGACGTGGGGAGAGGCTCAGGGGTGCAGGCTCTGGGCGGCGCTTACTTCAATCAGCTCCCAGAAGCAGCGGCATGCCCCCACTCCAGCTCCTACACAGAGGCGTGGCCAGGCAACTCTGCACGCTGCCCTGTCTGCAGGCGCCGCCCCTGCAGCTCCCATTGGTTGTGGTTCCCGGCCAATGGGAGCTGCGGGGGCGGGGGCAGCGTGCGGAGCCCCTTGGCTGCCCCTATGCATAGGAGGCTGAGGGTGGGGGGAGACATGCCACTGCTCCCAGGAGCCATGCGGAGCGGGGCAAGCCCCCAACCCTGCTCCCCGGATCAGAGCGGGGCAAGCCCCGGACGCCACTCCCCGGCAGGAGTTCGAGGGCCAGATTAAAACATTTGGAGGGCCAGATGCAGCCCCTGGGCCGTAGTTTGCCCACTCCTGGGATAGACAGATGTATATGGGGATGGATAGAAAGCTAGAGAAATAGGTGTCTGAGGACATACTTTCTCTCCTCCTTCAGATCTCCCCTTAAATCCAAATCCATCCCAGACTGCTTGCCCCCCTTACTTCCCCAGTAACCCCCCCTCACTTGCCTTGCATCCCTCTTACTTTGTCCGTTCTCTGGGGCAGGAGACGCGCACACTTCCCACCCCTCAACACTGCGACCCGGGGAGCGGCTCGGACTCTCCCTCTAAGGTCATTAGGGTTTGGCCGAAGAGGGAAGGAATCTGAGGAGGGAGGCGAGTCGGGGTGTCCTCACCTCCCTCAGGTTGGCCGGAAGGTACAGCCGGGGCTTCTGGACTGGAGCCGTTCAGCTGCGGTTGCCTTATCGGGCTAGACAGAGATGCCCCAAAGGGGGCTGGAACCGGTATCAGCCGCATCAAACGCTCCATGCTCTGCGGCTTGATTAACCAGCCATGAGTAGACGTGTGCTCTCCTCAACCTTTCCCATCGATCCCAATTGGGGGCAGCCTCTCTCAGCAGCGCCGGGCTGTCAGTCAGCTCCTGCCCCCATGTCTGAGAGCCCACCTGCACCGACAGCTCTGAAATGGAACTGGAGAACCCAGGGGGCCAACGGAGGGAGAGAGAGCAAGCGTCCGGTCATGGAGAAGCAGAGGGGAGGATGCGGCATCATGTGAAATATCCCTTAGATTCTGCAAACTGGGCTTGTCCAGATCTGGGCTCTTTGGCTCAGCCCAGCCCAGAATACGAGCCGGGTGTGGAGCTCAGATCCAGCACCCAGGCGTATTCAAATCGGGGGTTTCATTACGAGCCTGTCTCCAGCAGACATGGAGATTCCTGCGTCTAGGGTGACCAGACAGCAAATGTGAAAAATCGGGACAGGGGGTGAGGGGGGTAATAGGAGCCTAGATAAGAAAAAGACCCAAAAATCGGGACTGTCCCTATAAAATCGGGACATCTGGTCACCCTACCTGCATCCAGCCCGCACCTTTTGGTCGACCTAGGGCAGATCTTTCAGCAAAACTTCTCTTCTTCCTAAGCACCCTCCCTGTCCTTTGCAGGAACAGACTAGGGAGCCAAGGGACAGCGGCAGGACCCAATGATCATGTATGTTCATCTCCCTGTCTGCCCAGGCTCTGCCTCCCTCTGTGCATCCAGCGAAGGGAGAAATAGACCAGATCCCCTCCGCTGGGGCAGGGGGCTGGAGAAGGAGTCTTTGCCTTCTTCAACCTCTCTTTGGGAGCAGGTGCTCACTGGAGATGAGCCCCAGATGTGCTGGAAGGAAGCAAGGCGCAAAAGGAAATCCAGGAGGGACAGAGCGAGGAAGACAGATTGCATGGTCCTTGGGGCAGGGACTGCGTGGTACAGAGCTCGGCCTCCATGGTGAAGGAGCTAGTGAGAAAGAGGAGAGACAGATGGACAGGAAGGAAAAGAGAAAGAAGAAATAGAGGGCAAGGGAGAGGGGGGAGGAAAGGGGGGAATTGGAGGGAGACAGCTCAGAGGAGAAGAGAAAAGAGAGCACTGCAGACACACAGAGCGAAGGTTGCGTCTGCTTTAAGGGCCCTGCGCGTCAGGAGCTGGTTAATCTCTTCCTCCGCAGCGCTGGGCTGTTTTGATGAAGCGCGTTTCTGTGTCTGGTGCGTTCCGAGCTGTTTGTGCTTTGATTTGGATCCCGTCCCCCTGGGCGCCCTCCCCGCTGCAGGCTCGACAAAAGACCAGAGCCGTCTGATAGCGGCGTCTCTCCACTTTCTTCTGCAAACCTCTCTGCTCCTCTCGCTTCTGCATAGGGCCCCCCCCCCCCACCCGTCCCCAACCTCTTTGCAGCGGGTATTTCCATTCAAAGGCAAACAGTTCCCCCTGTTTGTGGGGCTCCTCATTCCATACACCCTAGAGGAGAAGACCTGCCGCCAGCCGGGGGGCGAAGCGAGGGTGTCTCGCTACTCTGAGAAATGATGATGGAATGGTCCCTTGTGCATTAAACTCTATGAAACCCCCCTCCCCTCCCTTCCTTGGCTTCAGCAGAGCCCTGATATTTTTCAGAACAATGGAAGCTTTTTATCTCTGGGGAGAGAGACGGGGGTGGGGGGGGGGAAGAGAATATATTCGTTCAGTGGCAGAACGAAATGTCAGGATCAACTGCGACTTGAAACGTAGCGATGGGAACAAGAAAAGCCCTAGGACTCTCCTCTAATGAGGGGATTTGAATCTCCTGTTTGCCTCCTCTCCTCTCATCCAGGGAGGGTTGGATCTGGCTTTCTAGGGCAGGCGGGGTGTGGGCTACAAGTGAATCCCCCCCACCCATGGTATTCGGAGGAAGTGGGGGGTTGGTATCATGGGCATGAGCCGCTCTTTCACCTCGGAGCTCATCTTGAGGGTCTGCCAGGCAGAGGGGAGCTGCTGCCCAAGAAACTTTCCTCCTCCTGTTCCCATGGAAACAAGGCACATACTTCTCCCCCAAGTTCAGCCGTCTGGGGGCGGGCGTCTGTCCTGCCGCATCCATCGCTCATCCCCTTGGAGCCTGGAGGGGGGGAAAAGAGCTGTGGGCGAGGGGGACGGGGGACGGAAAGGAGCCACGCATGAGATCCCTCCGCTCCCAGCCATGGCAAACGGGAGTGGGTCCGTCGGCTGGTCTCAGCCCTCTCAGAAAGCCAGACGGGGCCTCCCTCTTTGCAAACTATTTGCAGCGTTCGTGAGGCCTGGGTCAATGCGACGCAGGGAGAGCCCCCCCATACCAGCCCCCACCCACCACACTGATTGGAGCGGGTGGAAATTATAGGGCTTTGCAGCGGGGGGGGGGGGGGGGGGGTTGAGACGCCAGAGGGAGGGGGGAAACCCGCCATTCCATGGTATAGGGCAGATGGGTTTGCACCCAAGGGGACGGGCGTCCTGCCTGGAAAGGCAAAGCCGCTAGTCGTAAGGAGAGTAGCACAGGCTGTTTGCTGGGGATGGGCCAATCGGGTCAGGAACAGGGGCTTTATAGCGGGGATGCTGAAAGCCGCTGAACCAAACAGCGAGCGCCGTGCGTGAGGGAGGCCGTGCATGCGGTTGCTATTATTACATCAAGCCAAGGGGTGCTCCCGCCGCACCCCAGCGGCGCCCCTCGTTCCGGTACCGCCGATCGGGGACCCGCCCCAGCCCTTCCACACAAAGTCCGGCTGACGAAGCGCAGGTCCTCCTGCTGCCCGGGCCAAACGCGGCCTGGGGTTAAGCTGTGGGATGAGGACTCAGTCCGTCTGGGATTTAAGCACCAGGATCCCTGGCCGGGCTGTTCCAAAGTACTCGGCACCGGGCTGACTCAGTTCCCAGGGGGAGTTTTACCTTTAGCTTCAGCGGGAGCAGCCTCAGCTCAAGACTGAGCGTTTGAGTCAATCCTGGGTGATGTGGGGTAATTAGTCTCATCCGCATGCCCTCTGCGCTGGGGCCTCTCCAGCCAGCAGCGAGCTGGTATGTGGGTGTCCCCGCAGCTCTGGTCCCAGACTGCAGCATAGGGTCCGGCATCAGGGGCAGGCATGTGGCCAGAATGCACGGTGCCGCGGCTATTCCCATAAGGGGAAACAGAACGCAAGTTGGAGCAGCCCTGAGGCTTAAAGCCGCCTTTGCACAAGCCCCGAGCCCAGGGATGGAGTAAGCGAGAACAAGGGCGAGGCTGACTGTAAAGGAGCTTTGAGATCCACCATAGGAGTGCAACAGATGTTATGCACCGTGATCTTACCGCAGAAGACTTTAAACTGGATTGTCTCCCCTCATGACGGGCTTAAAGGAGCCGAGCAGAGTCTCCTCCTGGGTGCGTTCGGTGCTCAGGCCCCGCAGGGCACACGCGCTTGGTGAGGACCAGGGTTGCGTCTGTTCCTCTCGGCAGGCGGCCGTTTCGTTTGCCTGTTTCTCTTGATTAGCGAGGGGCTTCGGGGGCCTGCTTAATGTCCCTTAGAAACCTGAGTCAGTCTCTAGCGACAGACGACAGATCCTGAAAGCAGAAAGCGGTCTCTGGAGGACAGAAGCTGTGGCAGCCTGCTTTTAGGCCAAAGATCCCCACGGTGGGAAAACAGCCTCTGGAATAGGTTAGTTACTATTAACTGGTACAGCAGTCGTGCCGGGGAGCCTCTACCATAGGCCAGGACCCCCTCGGACTGGGCACCAACAGAGAGAGCAAGAGACAGTCATAGACCAGTAGGGTTGGAAGAGACCTCAGAAGGCCATCTAGTCCAACCCCCTGCTCAATAGGGTGACCAGACAGCAAATGTGAAAAATCGGGACAGGGAGTGGGGGGGGGGTAATAGGAGCCTATATAAGAAAAAGACCCCAAAATCAGGACTGTCCCTATAAAATCGGGACATCTGGTCATCCTACTGCTCAAAGCAGGACCAACCCCACCTATCCTTATCCTCGCCCCAAGGATAAGCCAAACAATGGGACTGCCTCTCTCTGGAGCTGCACAGCATCTGGCAGGATGGGGATCGGGACTGGGGCCTCCCGGCAGACCCATAATAGGGACTTTGGCGCTAAGCACTCAGCTTGTGACGGTACAGAGTCTTCCTGGGTTGGAGTGGTTTTTCCATGCGAATGGCCTACACACACACAAACTCCCCGAGATGCCCCAAAAGCCACTAATAGGCCTCTCTTCTCCCCCACCATGCACACCATGTGTGCGCCCAAATCCACCTGCTCCTGCTGCCTGAGGCCTATTTTTAAAAAAAGTCAGGGGGGGGGGGGAGGAGGAAGTGAGACTTCCTCTTTCAGCAAGCAGTCCTGGCTGGTTGGGGCGTGACACCAGCTTGGCCCCTAAGGACAGCCTGGGATCAATCATAGAATCTCAGGGTTGGAAGGGACCTCAGGAGGTCATCTAGTCCAACCCCCTGCTCAAAGCAGGACCAATCCCCAATTTTTGCCCCAGATCCCTAAATGGCCCCCTCAAGGATTGAACTCACAACCCTGGGCTTAGCAGCCTAATGCTCAAACCACTGAGCTAGCCCTATAAACAGAGATGATTGCCTTTGGCCTCCGAGTGAGAACCAGGGGGCTAACAAATTCCTTTTCAGAGCTAACGGTCTATGTGACTTGCCTTGATGCTGCATCTAGCTCTGATTTTTTTCCTCTCCAGCAATCAGGAGGCCATGTGGTCAGGGGGGAACATCTTATTCTGAATTTAAACCATGACCGAACAGTAACTTGGCAGGTGCACACCGGTGGCATGCTGGGAAAATTGCCTGCCCAGAAGTTGCCTGAAGGACACATTCCCCCATTCCCCAGCTCCTTTGTGAAAGGGAACGAGCGCGATTACTGCTTCTCATTCAGCTGCATGCTCCGGAGGGAAGTCAAATTCCAGTCTTTGGACCAGACTGGAAAATGCAAACAAACTGCACAAGTTTCAGGACCAATCTGTATGTAATCAAAGGGTTTTGCTGCTCTGGTCAGTTTCCATAGTAAGATTGTGAGCCAGTTTCTGATCTCTGATGAAAGGAAATACTTTTAGAACAAAATGCTTGGTTGGCCTGTGGAACTCACTGCCACAGGATATCAAGGACAGGAGTTTGGCAGGATTTAAAAAAAGGATTGGGCATCTATGCAGCTAATGAGAATATGCAAGGTTATATTAGATTGATTTGGAAGGGATGTAAACGATTTTGAATCCTGTCTGCTTTAGGGCATAATCAATCCCCTAACTAATAGGGGTTAGGAAGAAGATTCCTCTGGAGGTGCTTATTCCATAATTACCCATGTCAAGGTTTCTTGCCTCATCCTCTGTAGCATCTGGAGCTGGCCACAGTCAGAGACAGGTTAGTGGTCCAGATTAGGGTGACCAGATGTCCTGATTTTATAGGGACAGTCCTGATTTGGGGGGCTTTTTCTTATATAGGCACCTATTACCCCCCACACCCGGTCCTGATTTTTTACACTTGCTATCTGGCCACCCTAGTCCAGATGGACCCTTGGTCTGAGCCAGTCTGGCTCTTCCTTTGTTCTGCTACGCTGCTGTAAAACCAGAGTAGCTCCATTGATTTCAATGCCTGTGTTGGCATCATTGGAGTGACCTCAGATTGATAACTGGGATTGGAATCAGGCCTGCATGCCCCAATGGGAAAAATTGGAGCCCACAGTGAGAAATTGAGGGAAACGGTGGGAGCTGGTAAGCTAATCTACACAACAAAAAACACCCCCAAAAACTGGCAGCAGCGAGCATCAGAAACCAGCTCTGTAGACTCAGGTTGATGGGGCTCATGCTAGAGTGCTAAAAATAGCCATGTAGATATTCTGGCTAGGGCTGGAACTTGGGCTCTGAACCCCACCCTCCTCCCCAGGCTGCAGCGCCCAAGCCGGAACATTTACATGACTATTTTTTAGTGCTGTCACTAGCACAATCTGGAGTCTGGAGACCCAGCCTCTGAGACTTGCTGTCGTGGGTTGTGGATGATGTTGGGTTTTTTTTGTTTTTTGTTGTTTTTTGTTTTGGTTTTTTTTTGGGGGTTGGGGGGAATGTTGTCATAGTAGCCAATTCGCTCCTTCTCCACCAGGGATCAGGAGCTGGAATCAACTCGGCTCAGTGCTGGTGAAATTCACCCCTGTGTGGATAGCCCAGCACCTGATCCCAAGGCCTAGGTACGGCTGACGTGGGCCTTTTAGACCCAAAGCACCCTGGAGTCCCACCCTTCGCACTATTGTCCTAACCTTTGTATAAAATATGCCTTGTGAGGAATCGTGTGAAAACGAATCACTCGCTGGTCAATAACGTCCTGGTGAAAAGTACGTCGCGACATTATATGTAAAGTTATGAATTCCCCACGCATGACTTTACTTGTTCAAAACTAGACAGCCCTGCCCAGGCAAAAAGCTGTTAAACAGGATCTATCCCAAACAAAGAAATGTGGGTTTGCCTCAATTTACATATAAGTAGTAAACAGAACCATCAAGACAGCAGGGGGAGGAGACGGCAGGAAACAGAACAATTTGCATTTCAGCAAACACAAGTGGGAGAAGAAAGAGCAGGGCACATCCTTCATCACCAGACTCCTTCCTCGCAGCTTGAAGGAGCTTTGCTCAAGGGTGGGGTTATCTTTCAAAAGAACCCATTTCAAAGATTCAATGAACTCTAAAAGAAAGGGGCAGGGAACCCCAAGTTAGCTCTGTTGCCTCTAAAGACAAAGAAACCAGTACCTTTGGGCCCAGGGCTGGATTTAAGGGCAGGCGACCCAGGCAATGACCTGCCTGGGGTGCCAGGCTGGGGGGGCATTGGGCTCGGGGTGCTGTTTTTGTTGTTAGCGACAAAAGGGAAAATAGAACGTTTGAAGTAAAATGTTCCAGGTATTCATTCATTTTTCACTGACCGCCTAGAATGTTCTGGACCTTTGTAGAATCTCGTGGAACCTTCCAGACTTTCCGAGAGCTACATTTTCCTTGAGCCTCCTAGAATGGGGTCAGCCATGCCCTCGCGGGTGGGGTGTCGCCAGGCAGTGAGATAAAGAATGAACTGCCGTTCAGTGACACCCAGGCTGTGATATTGTGAACAGGGATAAATCATGCCCGCAAATCATGCACCAAAGTGGTGAAATGGGCTACCAATGCAATAAAAACCAAGGTAGTCAAAAGTTCAACAAATAGAGAGGAGCACTAAAGACACTCCTCACCTGGGGCACAATTTGGTCTAGGGCTGGCCCTGTTGTGGCCTCTAGGAGAGATCCTGATGGAGGAGGGGGTCAGGCATCAGTTTGCAGGAATACTATGGGTGGGAAACGACATCTTGAACAAAGCCTTGCTAGATGAAATTTTCGATGCATTTTCACATTCATTTGCTTGTATCCATTTCTAACTTTATCTCTTACACTCGGACTCATAGGCACCGACTCCATGGGGGAAAAAAAATTAGCGGGTGCTTAGCACCCGTCGACAGCCAAGCTCCCACCCTCCCAGCGCCTCCTGCCCGCTGCCGGCCCCACTGATCAACTCCTCCCAGCACCTCCTGCCCGCTGTGGAACAGCTGTTCCGCGGCATGCAGGAGGCTCTTGAAGGGAAGGGGAGGAGCGGGGACAGGGATGCTCAGGGGAGGAGGTGGGTCGGGGTGGAGCCTTGGGGGGCAGGGGTGAAGTGGGGGTGGGCCTGGGGGGGGTGTCTAGCACCCCCCAGGTAGAGAGGAAGTCAGCACCTATGCTCAAACTCACAATCCGGTCTTCTTTTCTGAGTAAGCTTCTTGTACTGTTAATCTGAACCAACCGTGCTGGGTTTGTACTAAAGTGAACATTAACTCCACAGTACGTGGCAGGCTGGGGAGGGGTGGTACATAGGCCTTGTTCTGACTCTCTGCAAGGAGTGAATTCACAAGACCCAGATCACTACTGTGCACCTTGCACCACTGGAATTTAGGAGTATGGGGTAGCTCCTCTTAGCCTTCTACCAGCAATGGAGCAGGGTAATGCCAGTCCAGATTCTGCTCTCGATTACACCAGCATAAATCAAGAGAAACCTTCACTTATCTCCAGGACATTAACTGACAAACTCTGGCCCCATAGTTCGAGCTCTGGGTGGGAGATGTTTTTTCTGCACGCGAATATTGGAGAGTGTCTCGGGGTCCACCACTCACCGCTAGTCTGGCACCTCCTCCTGGTCACTCTGGGGATTAGTTCTCAAGGCCGACGCCTTGTCCGTGGTTTGCATGCTGACACTCTGCCGCTGGTCTGCAGCTCCTCTCGCTCCAGGACCCACAGCGTCTGCTTCGTGACTCAGCCCTCCAGCCAGCGTTCCCCCCCGCTTCCGGATTAGCAAAGTCCCTTCTCCCTAGCAGTCTTTCCTCACTGTCCCATGGTGCCAATCCCTCAGTGGCTGGTAGGTGAACCCGGGCACAACCTTTACTCTGGGTTCCAGTCCAGGCGAGGGCCCTCAGCTCAGTAGATCTGAGTTTTCCTCTCTTCGCCCTCCCTGCCCCTTTCCTGAACTGTTCCTACCACACCTGGTTCCCATTCTCAGTACCAGCTCCCAGAATCCACCTCCCTTTTCCCAGGGAGTGACTGCTGCCTGTCTTCCTGCAGACTTCCCCAGCAGCACAGTCTGTAGACCGCTACGGGGCTTCATAGGCCTCATCTGTTCCTGTACAGGTAAACCTCTCTCTAATTAGCTGCCTCCAGCCTAAAGCTCCTGTTTGCAGCCTAATTAGCTGATTGGGTCCACCTGGCCCAATTCCATGCTCGCAGACTCGTATGGGGATCTCACCCCATCACAGAGAGTTTGACATTTCTTTCCCCAACCCCTGCCGCAGTGCATCAGGATGAAATGTCAAAATCTCAAATATATTTGTGAACCGAGAAACTGATCATGTGTCTGTGTGTGTATCGTGTGTATCGTGTGTGTGTGTGTGTGTGTGTGTGTGTGTGTGTGTGTGTGTGTGTGTGTGTGTGTGTGTGTGTGTGTTTCGGAGGAATCAAAAGGTTCTGTTTTGATTTCACTCTCTTTTCAGTATAATTAGCTTACATTTTGAGAAGTAATTTTGAACCAGGAAACTGGATTGTTTTGTTTTAAAACAAGGCACATTTTAGCCATTTAAAAACGTCTTTCCTTAATATTGGAGATGGAAAATTCGTCAACCCCACCGCTAGTTCTCAGCCCATTTTGGTTTTGAGAAATTGGCTTTTTTTTTTTTTAAATGACAAGTGATTCATCGAAATATTCTGACAACTCTACCTATTTCCTCTCTTTTCTTCTCCTTCCCAACAGAGACGCACTCCCTTTCCCCTGCACACGATGATTTAAATTAACAAAGGCTGAAGTCTAGAAGTTTTTAATTAAATAAATGTGACAGAGAGGGATTCAGACCCATAATGACTGCTGCTAATTTGCAGCAGCGCATCAACTCACTGTGAGGAGGTGAGCATAACACTCATCGTAATTAGCCAGCGACTAAAATAAATCCCCAAGACTAAATTCAGCCCTTTCTCCATGGTTATTTTGTGCGTGGCTTTGTGCCACAGGCCCATCTGTCAGTGTAGGTGAGCATTTACACAATTGGGGGGGGGGGCGCCCTGGCACATCGAGTGGGAGGTGGGTGCCCGTGTGTGGATCTGTTTGAATGCCAGTGGGGGTGGCGCCTATGTGGGCAAGTCTGAATGTGTCCGTGTGAAGATGCCCATCGGTGTGCGTGGAAAGGTGGCCAAGTGGCAGGGAGTTGAAACAAGACCAGTTCAGGCTAGAAGCAAAGCAGACATTTGTAACACATCAATGGTAAATCACCACTGGAATAATCCACCAAGCATGCCACAGCCTCCTTGAGGGCACCCCGCTTAGGTCTAAGGCCTGTAGCCGTTACCTGTCTCAGGGCAGAATCCTCCACTTCTCTCCTTCAGGACCAGGGATTTCACTGGGATCACCCCAGCTGGTCTGAATTTTGTTCTGCACGGAGCAGTCCTGTTCCCTCAGCGGCCGTGACAGGGTTAACCCCTGACCAGCCTGCCTGCAGGAGTGGGGTCGGGGTCCTAAGTTGGGTGCATGGGTTTGCAGATGAGGGCGCCCTGTGTGCATAGGACAGCAAGTGAGAGAAGATCTTGTGTGTGTTCCTGTTCCCTTTTAGGAGAGGGAGAGAGAATAGGGCGGGGTGGGGGGGGGAGATTGTCTCAATAAGAGGAGACAAGTAAAGAGGGGGGGACCCACAGCAAAGCCGAGGAGAGTCGGGTCTTGGAGGGAGCTGACGTGGGTTTTAAGATCCAGGATTAAGATCCGTTGTGCTTTAAGCAGGCCCGTGACTGGAGATTACACAGAGGGCGCTCTGGATGGATACTTTCCTCTCATAAGCTCCGGCCACCTGCGGCTTTTATTGACTATCCTGTCGCCATCCCGTTTCAAACAGGCAACGGTGGCAGCTAGGGACAGACAGGCCTGCCGTGTCAGGGCTGTGCCCCACATGAAGGGGGGTTGTGCCCGACTCTCTGCCGGAACGGGGCATGAGAGACGTTAACAGACCAGGGACTTTCAAACCTGGTTCTCCATTGCCCTGCTGGTGCCTTCTCCACCATGGCTACCACCAGCGGTGACTTAGAGCTAGTGTAGCTGTAATGGCCAACACCCCAGGGATTGCAGTGGGGACTTACAGAGCTAGAAGCATGAGCTGCAGCTCCCGAGGTAGGGCTGTAACAGCGGCACTGAGCACAGGGTTGAAAGGGAGAGGAGTCTGGTCGGCCGTGGCCAGGTCGTGCTTTGCTTCAGTTGAGTGGCAGAAGGTCAGGGAGCGAGTCACACACCCTGCGCTCTCCCTCCCGCTGGGGAGGTTGGAGTTTTGGTTTTGTTTTGTTTCCTTTGTGGGTTTTCCGTCATGTGAAAGGGATCGTCCACCGTCTCAGCAATACACAAAAGGCATAGGAACGTTTGGGCTGAATGGGCCAAAACCTGCAGTCCTCCCTCGGGCAAAGCGCTCACCGAGGTCTGCGCCAGGATGTGATGCACTGAGCAGCTTCACGGCGCTGTGACCTGGTTCTCGTGAAGGGCCCCACGGTCTCACTCCACTGGTGCTGGGGGGTTGCCTTCCTCCCTCTCTGGCTCTGCCCACCTGGCCTTGGAGAACGATCCCACACGGTGCAGGGCGCTGCTTTGAGCATGGCTGGACACGGCGCAGCTCCTGGAGAAGCCAGGGGCCTCCACTGTCCTCCCTGTCCCAGGGGGATCTGTAATCTCTTCTGTGGTGGCAGGAGCAGGATGATATTTCATATAGCAGGAGAGGAGACCCTGGCGGCAGCAGCACGGCCGGACGGGGGTCAGGAGGATAGAACATCCTTAGAGAAAAATGGACCTGTGGCTTCATAATGGAAACCTAAAAATGGAAACACGATTAGAGCCCCCGGTGCAGAGAGCTGGGCTGGAGCGGAGATTAGCCAGCGCTCGCAGCCCCCTCACTGTCCCCTTCCTCAGGCACGAGCTCGCCATTCGTCCGGCCTTTTCTTTGTCTCCCTTTCCGCTGCGTTCTCGCTCCAGCCTCTGCCTCTCCCGCTCTGCTCACTTTCTCATTCACTCGTTTTCCTCTTCAGCACCTGTTAGTTTCCCCCCCGTTGCCTCCTCTTCTTTCTTCTCTCTCTCTTCCTTTGCTTTCTCCCCTGCGCTTTCTTTTCTAGCTATCCCCATATACACCCCTCTAGCCTTCCAGCCCCCTCCTTCCCTGCCTATGGGCTCAGTGCTTGTGATGCTGTTGCCCCCAGTTCCTGGTGCTGCATCTCTGGGAGAGCAGAGGATCTCGGTTTGGGGTGTTGGTGGAGGGGAGGTTTATGCCATTGTCCCCAGCCGTGCTCTTTGGGTCCAGCGGGGCCATGTGATGTTCTTCTCTCCCGTGTTGCAGCCTCAGGGAGTCAGGGCCAGTAGAGCGGATCTAAGCATGGTTGCTGGAACTAGGCGTGCGGGGGGGGGGGGGGAGCCTGCTGCACCCCCTGGTTTGAAGCAGTTTCCATCCTAGACAGGGTTTAGTTTGGTTCAATGGCTCTCAGCAACACCCCCACTGTACAAATTGTTCCAACGCCCCTGGGCTGAGGGGTCATCAGGATGCCAGGGGGCTCGGCTCAAGGCAGAGGAATCGGTCTAACTGTGGGCTAATGGCCGTGCAAACAGCCATGGGCCTGTAGAGTGCCCCCGTGCTCATGGGATCCTCCATTCAGCGGGGTACCTGTCCTGCTAATGTGTCTGCTCCATAGAGGATTATGAGTCTGATACTGCTCCTTCCTCGAGGGCTTGGATCTGTAGCCTGAGTGGGAGCTTCTCAGCCTTTCAGTGCTGACCGTCAGCCTGTGTAGGATTGGGTTTTGCTCACATCACTCCGCCGGCTTACTGCACCCTCATGGCACGAGAGGCTGCCAGTCGAGTTAAGCAAGGATCAATAATGGTTAAAGACCTGCTCATGTGATTTTAGGTTCGGGAGGGAACAGAGTGGCAGAATCTAGGGGGTGGGTCCTTGTGTTTTCTGCAGGCATCTCTGCAAGGTTCCTATACCACGCCCATCACTGGAGTACCTGAGCGCCTTCCTGTCATGCATTAAGCCACACGACCGCACATCCGTCACATGTTGTGTTCTCTCCTGCTGTTACTCGTGCAGAGAGAAGAGTGTGGAGCGTCTGGTTTTGGGAGGGTTTTGTTTGTTAAGTAAAGACCTGTTGCTACGTTGTGTTTATATTAGGAAAGGCGAAGTCAAAGAACTGCGCCTTGGAGCAGAAAGTGAGGAAGTTTGTTGTGGTCCTAAATTCCTGGGGGAGTTCCCTCCACAGTCTCGGACCGCCCTCCGGGCTTTACTCTTATCATTGAGGGTTTCATTGTGTAGAGGAGCAAGGTTGTTGGCCATCAACCATCTTCATCCCAGAGCTCTAGAAGGTCTTTTAGGTGTCCTTGGCCCAAGCCACGGAGTATTTTGAAGATAAGGGCCAACACCTTGAACTTGGTTTGATATGCTATGGGAGGGCAGGGTGGAGAGTGGAGGATGGGTGCTAAGCGCTTACCACCGCCTGGGTCGCTGAAGAGACGCGCTGCGGCGTTTTGTACTCGCTGGAGTTTTCCGAAGCTGAAGTTTGCTGACGGCTTCATGCCCCGGTATAGCACATTGCTGTGGGCCAGCCAAGAGGGGAAGAAGGCGTGAGTAACTGAGGCCAGGTCTTCTCCCGCCAGGATGGGACGGAGTCTTCTAGCCAACCGGGAGATGGTAGAAATAATTATTCATGGACTCTTGGGAAATGGAGGGGAATTCTGACTCCGGGGGCCCGTGGCCACCACTAGGTGAGTGGCTGCTGTGCCCGTCCTGCGTCTAAGGGGCATCCGCGCGTTAACCTAGAAGGGGTAGGAGCTTCCAGACGCCACTCCCAACATGGGATCTGCTGCATAGGACAGGGCAGCGGGAACAGAGAGAGAGAGGGAAAAAACCCTGCTGCAATGGACCATGGGAACTCCACGATGGGAGGTCTATGGTTATAGCTGTACAGGGTCTCCCATTCTTCCATATCAGTCTGGTCCTGTCCCCATGGCAACCAACTGACTACCAGGGCTCCCAAACCTGCCTTCAGGGGCTCACTTAGGGGCCCACATTAAAGATGGAGGGAAACCAGGGCTGTCAATCCACCCTAGCAGTCTGTCTGTCTGAGCAGCACTGATCCCTCCCTCCTTTAGCTCCAAAAGACGGCGAGAGTTTGATTCAGATGAATTTTAAACAGGAGCCAAGTTCCCCACAGGCAACCCACCCCGCCCTGAGTGACAGCTGCCACTCCACCAGCCTCAGCTTCTCCGGGAGGCTGGGAAGGATACAGGCCCCTGGACGTGGGCTGCAGATTTGCATAGCCCCGTTTCTTTGCGTGGTTAATTGCTAACCCAGCCCGGCTCTGAAACTCAGGAGAGCTGCCGGCGGACATGGTCCAGCCAGGGGACGCTGGAGTCTCACACCACCAGCAAAGCGAGGCCCCCGCCATGTTGCTTTTGCCAGGGGCTTTGGGGTCCTATGTAAAGCTGTGGTGGTAGGGGGACGGGGAAGTTGTGGGAGGGGACTGGGCCAACTGCCTGCCACCCCCCACCCTTCCCCGGAGCTCTCTACCACTGGCACCAGTCCCAGTGCATCCCCTAGCCGAGCCCAGTACATAGGCCATGCTTCTCTCTTCATAAACCAGGGTAAACACAGCAGCCAGATGTGCTGCTTTCCTGAAATACCATAACCATGGAAATGCAGGCGCTGGGTACACGCTCCCTGGGGCGGCGGGGGGCGAGGGGGGCTGCCCCGCCCTTCGGAGGCGGAGAGTACACCGGTTGCCCCGCCCCTGAGGAGACTCCGCCTCCTACAAGTCTTTCCCTGCCCCGTGCCCCAGGGGGCGCTTGGCAATGGCTAGGGAGCTGGTAGCCTGAGACCACGCTGAAGGCTATTGTGTCATCGGTGCCTTGTGCTCCCCTGTCTGTCTGCATCCCCCTACTGGCTCCGGGCTTAGACTGTAGCCATCTTTTTGGTCAGTGTCTGGACAGCACCTAGCACAGTGGGGTCCTGGGCCAGGCCCAGACGCCCAGCTGCTACCATGATACAAATAATAACAAGTACCAGTTCCACACGGCTGCATGAGGGGACAAGAGGGCAACACACACACACACACACACGTACGTCAGGGCGCAAAGAAGGCAGCGAAAGGCTCCCGGGTATTCCCAGCTCCCAGCAGGGGGCGACGTTTGAGGCCCTGAATTTGGCACAAAAAGTTGTTGGGTTTTTTTTTTCATTTTAAACATGGGCAGCGTGACGGCGGGTCTCCTCTGCAGCGACCCATTCCAGCCGCTTGCCACCTGGGTTTGCACAGACTGGGGGGGGGGGGGTGCATGCCAGCGGCAGCCGGTCTGCACAGCCTCCCCGAGGAGGACCTGTTGCCCTTTCCTAGCTTGGGGTGTGAGATTTAGCACGTCTCCACCTCCCCCCACAATGCCTCTCCACCCCGGTCCCCTTTGCCCTCCCCACCCCCACCCTCCTGCAGAAAAGACACAGGCGAAAAAAAATAGAGAGCCGGGTGTGAAAATGTCTCATTCTCCTGCTGGTGGGGAAAAAATATGACTCAGCCCTGTACAGAAAGAGCAGGTTGATTTGGGGATCCGAGTGCTGGGATTTTTTAGGGAATGGAGGGTGGGGGGACTGTAGGAGGAGATGGGTTGTCCCTGCCAGGAGAAAGGGAAAGGATGGACAGAGATTATCAGAACCTGTCTGCTTCTGAATACTGAGCAGCCTCGACCTTTCGGCGCGATGCCCTCTCCGCGCCGGCGGGGGGCTGGTCTGGCAAAGATTGACACTGGGCAGAGTCTGGCCCAGACCGCGCTGGGATCGAGGGAGGCTGCCAGCCACCTGTTAGAAACAGCGCCCCAGCTAGACTGTCCCCACCCAGCACCAGCGCAAAGGGAGGGGAGGGGGAGAAGGTGTGAATGGAGCAGGCTATCCTGTGTGTGGGTGTGTGCATGTGTGTGTACCAGTACAGTACGTACCCGGGTGTGTGTGAGCGTACCTGGGGCTGTGCTGAGGACACACATCACACCCAGCCGTCCTGCCACAGGAAAGGGGGGTCTCAGATCAGCTGATCAATCCCGTGGCCTCCCAAGCACTAACCAAGGCACCTGCTTTGCTCCAAGGCTGTCTCAGCTCCCGGTACCACAGAGCAGCGAGTAGCAGCGGCCCCGTTTCAGACACCCGGGCCTGCGCTGCAGTCTCATTAGCTCTGCGGCGGATGGCTGCAGGCTCCGCGTTTATTACGGTGGGGGGAGTGTAACAGACGAGACGGTATGTGAGGCTCATTTGGCATCATTGGCGCACTCCGGAAACCTCAGGGACCCACTCCTCTCGCCCTGGCGCGCTGCCAATCCGCAAACCCCCCCCCACCCCCCCACTCGCCCAGGGATCAGCTCCATGCCTCTGTTTACTGGGTTTTTTGTTTAATTACGGTTCCTCTGTATATTCAGATAGCAGGAGCCGGGCATGCTAATGTACAGGTGCCCCCTTCATCTGGTTACCATGGCTACCGCGTAGAGGTGGGGGCTACAAAAAATGATAATTTTATTATATGCCTTCAAACTGTTAGCAAGGGAGGGGAGGGGGGAATACAAAATGAAAGACAGGGGGGGCGCTATTCCCATGGCTGGGTTGATTTGCTGTCATCCTTTTTGGCTGAGTAGCAAATGTGGTTTCCAAGACGCTTGGAACCCAAGGGATTGGTAGCAGGAGCTGCTAACTTACCCGTATTACGGGGATGCCAGCACCAGCAAGGGGCCAGCCGTGGGGATCGGGCAGTCGTTGGGCTGGGTGCTGAATAAACAGCTAGTGAAAGACAGTCCCTGTCCTGAAGAACTGAGAAGCTAAATAGACAACAGGACGCATTATGCTTCCCACTGTGCAGCTTTGGGGAAACTGAGGCACAAAGAGTTGGCGTGAATTGGTCACACAGGGAGGCTTTGGCAGAGCCAGGTTGGGTCTGAATTAAAGCACCAGCGCCCACTCTAGACATTGTAGCTGTAACGTGAGGAACTGTCTCTGTCACAGACCGAGCCAAAAGCCTGGATCCAAAGTTTAGGGGACAATTGTCACTGCATCGCCTGCTACCAGGAGCTCACGGAGCACAACGCTGGGTATCCACAGGGCACAGCCCCAGGAGTTTCATTAACTGCATCAGCACTGCATGGGCCCCACAACCCCACAGCTCTGAGGAAACCCTCCAAGTCCTTTCCCACCCTGCACAGAATTCGGGGTAATTCTCAGCAGATGTCCCACCATGCACAGGGCTCAGGCTGAATTTTAAGTGGCTGCCTTGCTGGGCCACAGCCTTCCTGTGTGACCTTGGGCAAGTCACTCAGTCGCGCCGAGCCTCAGTTTCCCCCCTGTACAATGAGGATAACAGCCCTGCCCTGCTTCACAGGGGGGTTGTGAGGATAAATACATAAAGGTGGCGAGATGGGGCCAGACAAATACCTTAGACAGATCGATACCCCAGCAAGCATGGGACTCAGCACTGATTTTCATTGGCTGTCCTGGCACGCCTGGGTTCAGTGTAATTTTCATTGGCAGACATGGGCTCAGGATGGATTTTCATTGGTTGCTTTTCCTACACTCGCTTTCCACGCTTGCTGGAGCCCAAACTTCACTGCAGATAAAGGTTTAGCGGCTCTCTCTTCTCGAGGCCGGGGGCGACCCGGCACCCTGATCTGATGTCTGGACACAGGGAACATTCAGGATCAAATGGAGGTTCATGGCAGGCTGAGAGAAACCAAACAGCAGCAAGAAAGAACAAAAGTCAAGTCAGCAGGAGCGAGCGCCACGTTTATCCTTGTGCACGGGAGCCACCTGCCTCAGTGAAGCAGCGGGACCCATTTAACCCTTTCCCAACCAGGCCCAGCCCAGTTAAGGCTGGGTTGTTCTCTGGCAAACACTGCCAGCTTGTTCCAATACTCTGGAGCATTTGGGGGTGCTTGTCACTGTTTAAAGGTGCACTATTTAAAGGTTGGGATGACATGATTGTACAGCCCCACACACCCAGACACCGCCGCCCTAGGGAAGGTGGCTCTGGATCTCGGCTCTGACCCCGTTCCGAACTTCTGCCACTCACTCCTAAATCCCTGGCTGTGGCTCCGGAGGGGTTGCCAGTTTGGGTTGGCTGCTTTCCTGCAGGCTTCAGCACATGCCCTAATCTTTAATCAAAGATGAATCTTTCATTCCGGGAGACTCCAGGCTGAGCCTGGAGAGTTGGCAACCCCCCTCTTGGCACTGTCTCTGTCTGAGGGGAGCTGCCATGGGAGGCTGGCTTCTTTCCATCCTGTTCAAAGCTCACTGCTGTTCTGCATCTTAACTCACAAAGGTGGAAGCAGATTCCCCGTCATCCGTTGCCTGCGAAGGCTGGTGGTTAATTACCTGGCCCTCAGCCGCAGGCTGCCGGACAGATACTTCATTTCCTCTTCAGTCCTGCCCCTCCGCACTAGCAGAACCTGGCTGGCTTCCATCCTCCAGCTGCCCTGCCTGAGCCATGGGATTCCCAGAGCCCAACCAGCCGCTTTCCTAGTCCAGCCCGAATCCGGCTTAGGCTGGCGGCTGTTCTGTCCCCAGGCACATGGGAACACACTGTTTTTTACTGCCAGCAGCCCATTTTAGCACCAGGAACCCGGGGCGGCTCAGTGTCACGGTGTGTCCTCAGTTACTGAAAGCTCCTTAAATCAAACCTGTGAGACTCTGTAGGAAGGGACAGAAACTCAGCGTTGCTGATCACATCCCGGGTACCCCCTGGCCCAGCTCCCATCGCCGCCTGGGCGGGGCCCAGTGTAAAACCTGGGATGGCACCTCTGGGCACCGCTTTGGTCTTTGTTAGAGCCAAAGCCTCCATCAGGCATTAGGAGGGGCTGTCCCCGAGACAGGACAGATGCTGTTCAATTAGCCAACGAGGCCATAGCTACACAGTCCGGGTCAGAATCCAGGGCACATTCGGGATCTCAGAGGAGTTTAAGGGTGTCACTTTCTCCCTCCCTGCATGACTGTGTAAATCTCTCCAACCCTCTGGGCCCAATTCACCTCCCACTCACCCCAGGAATAACCCTAGTGAAGTCAGTGGAGCCACCCTGTGTAAGTGACAGGCGAAGCAGATGCATCCTCCCTGCGACGCAGAGAGATTCCTGTCCCTGCATATCTATGTCCTGCCCACTGAGCTAGTCACTCGCCCCCGGGGTTCCAGCAGCCTTGCCCGTGCCTACTGCCCGCCGGAGCTGGGGCAAGAGGAGTCCTGTCCCAAGCAGACCGACAGGCCCCAGTGCGAGGTTATTTGCTGGAATCCCATCCCGCCCCAGCTCTGCAATGGACAGCCTTAGGGGACGTTTGGGTCCTAATCCGAACTTGGCAGCTGGGCTCCATGCCGCGAGGTTTTCAACACAGAGCGATTCCCCCGCGTGTGTCCCAGGGACGGCCTCGCCCGGCAGTGCACGGGCAAAAGCCCAGCCTCTGGCTACGGCTGCATGTTTATTTCCGAGGCACTTTGATCACAAGCTCCAGCCGGCCGGTGCCTTTCTGCCTCCCCTTCCTGGCATCTCGGGAGACGTCAGCGTCCCAGACGAAGCCTGCCCAGGGAATACAGGCCGGCGTGTTCCACACCTGCCCACCAAGCCTGGGCACCCAACTTCAGACACAAGGATATTGCGTCCCCTATTGACCGCAGTGGCTACGGCGGGTGGTCTGCAAAGCGCCTCTGAAGTTGGACACTCTGAAACGGAGGCTACTTCCAAAAAGCCTGGCCTAAGGCTTTGGCCTCCTGCCTGTGTGACACAGAGATCAGAGGCTCCAACCATCAGGAGGAGGCGTTTCTCCATCCCTCCTCCCCTGCTCTCTCCGTGCCATCACTGGGCGCCCTGTCCGAGCAGAGCTGAACCGGCTCCCGGCTGCAGCAGATTGCTCTAGCCAGAAGCACCCAAGAAATCTGGGCTACCGTTCAGCAATCTGGGCCACTGGGAATGTAGCCGCAAAAAAGCGCTCGCTGATCAGCCCTTGGTGCCATATGCAAATGTCCCCACCCTTGACTGGGTGTTCATGCCCTTAATTTTTTCCCATTTTAGCTGTAATTGGTAAAGGTCACAATTTGCTCTCCGGGTGTCTGTGGGTTTCACAGCATCCGCCACCTTGAGAAATCCTCCTTCTTTCTTCTGCCTTGAATTAGCCTTGATTTCCTCTGATGAGGCCAACGTGGTGCGTAAATTGCCCCGATTTACCCCAGGGGGGCAAACGATTTAAAGCCTCGCGGTTGATTTGGAGGGAAGCTTTTGTGCTACACTGTTCAATGCCAGGGATTAAAAATAACCCAGAAAATAGCTAAGGATCCACGACGGAAACCTCTCTGCTTTGCCTCACGTTCTACCATGCTCTCCCTGAGCTCCCTTCACCACATTGGATCCCAACCTTCTCTTGTTTGTGCCTATGATGCCACACACACACTAGTCACTAGTGAATGTGTCTTCCTCCCAATTTACTTCACTTAAACTTGACGCTTCATCTCCTAATGCACTGGCCTCGTTAGGCTGCAATTAAAACTGGGAATCAAAGCCGCGCAAAGCAATGGAAGCTGCGGACACCAGACACAACGCCAGGCAAACGCAGGCAGCCTTCGCTGCCCCGTACTCGCCCACCTGGATCAAACATTGGGTGTGGTGTGACTGAATGAAAGGGTAAAAGCCCGGCTCTCAGTTACGCTAAGGCTCCTTTATGCCACTGTGGCGGGGCTTAAACTGGTGGAAAACAGCCCCCTGATCATAATCCCTGTGTGAGGGATCCCCTCGGCTAGTGGGAGGGGGCTGCGCTGAACCGGCTTCCGGCCCTTGGTGAAGGGGGCAGATTGGCGGCGTTGTCAAAGTGGCCTGCTCTGGAACAACTCCTGCCACCCCTGCAGTAAGGTTGGTGCAGCTAGTCCATGGCCACTTAGGGCTTCACAGACGTCACAATGCTGGTGAAAGGGCCAGGAGTCCTTGAGACAACTAGCCATGCTCAGTCCCTGAGCCAGAGAGGCAGAGGAGGCTCTTGCCACACTTGAGAGGCCCAGGAGGTGACACAGAACTGCAGGCTGCAGAACAGTGGCAGTGAGCAGGAGACCCCGGTCCCCAAGCCATCAAAGGAGGAAAAGACCCCAGCCAGGGAGGGGCCTGACCAAGCAGGAAGATGCCAGGCAGGAAGGCGTGGGAGTGAGCTGAAGCATAGTCCATGCAGGACAGAAGAACTTTTGTGGGGGAGGGGGGAGCTTTTGTTTGTTACCCCAAAAGGAGATTGAACTCCGAGAGTGAGCCAGAGTGTAAGGGCCAAGGAATTCCTGGGAGAGATGGAAAACTCTGGTTCAGGGAAACTGAGGCAGGGCTGCTGCAATACCACCTCAGGCCACAAGGGGGCAGAATATCCTGCGACATACATCGGGATTCCTAGTGAAAGTCCCGGCAGAAGTCAGCGCCTGCTGTTCCAGAAGCACAGGCCCCTGCTGCTTGGGCTACAGGAGAATCACCGAGGCTAAGGCTTGTTGTTTGGAGTCAGCGACTGTGTACTCTGGAGCGGAAGGATGGTCCGGTGGCTAAGGCACAGGGTCTTATAATGGGAAGTGTCAGGCAACCTTAATGACAACAACAAAAAGTAGCTCTCAGAGCACTTGAATTTCAGAGCACTTCAGTCTCTCTTCTTACAGCACCTCTTGGGCTAGTGCTCGAAGCTCTGTACTAGCCTCCCTCTCCCAGCATCAGAGAGTGCTGCTAGTTGGACAGTGCCCTGGGGGCATCGTTCTCTCGGGCTATGGCATGAAGCGGGAAGTCTGAGCTGCCCTCTCCCGCGAGTTACAGCCGGTCGTTATGAATGGAGGACACTCCCAGCTGGCAAAGCCTATTGTTTCCGCGGAAGGCCACACACCTCAGAGGGGCCGCGCACGATCGAGGGGGGGAGGGGTGTGATGGACAGGAGCTGCCCCCTCCCGGGCTGACCTCGGCGAGGGCAAGAAAACAAAGTCCCGGCTGAGTCTCCCGAGCGTGCCCTCGCCACCCGCGTCAGGCAGCAGGAAACGTGGCCGTCAGGAGAGCCGGTGACGTGAGCTCGCTCGAGCACGGCCCTGCGACGCTTTACGGGATGTCTCGGGCGGGCAGACGAAGAGCCACGTCAGCGTGGCCGGGGGCGGGGGGGAGTGAAGCGGCAGGCAGGGGCTGTGTGGGACACTGAGAGCGCCAGGCTGTGGCAGAGGGACTGGAAAACCTGGGGTGGAAAACTTCCCAGAAGCTCTAGAGCTTAAATGTTTCTGGACTCCCTGGCAGGAGTTGTGCCAGGGTCTGAGCGGTTGGCATAGTGACTGGATTCCATGGCAGGGGCCGTTCCAGATGTGCCAGGGTCTGAGCGGTTGGCATAGTGACTGGATTCCATGGCAGGGGCCGTTCCAGATGTGCCAGGGTCTGAGCGGTTGGCATAGTGACTGGATTCCATGGAAGGGCTGTTCCAGATGTGCCAGGATCTGAGTGGTTGGCATAGCGATGATTCCATGGCGGGGGCCATTCCAGATGTGCCCAGGTCTGAGCAGTTGGCATAGCGATGATTCCATGGCGGTCTCCGTTCCTGATGTGCCAGGATCTGAGCGGTTGGCGTAGCGACAATTCCATGGCAGGGGCAGTCCCAGAATCCTGAGTCTTGGCCAAGTTACGGGCCCTTGCTAGAGAGGCTTTTGAAGGAGCTTCAGGGTGTGAATGGAATTGCCCAAGAGCCCTGACTTTCCTCCAGAAAGAACCTCACCACCGGCAAATCCATCCCAGGACGTGAGCCAACTCTGAAACTTACCCTGGGATCTGGGAAAGTTCGCTTCACTGACAGGAACATCTGCCAATCCTAATCGACCTAGGCCCCTCCCTGGCCTGGTGGGTAGGGCTTAGGCCTGGGAGTACAGAACTCCGGGTTTCGTCCCTGGCTGTGCTAATGATGCACTGGGACATTGGTCAAGTCACATCCCTGCTCGGTGCCTCAGTTTCCCCCTCTGTAAACCAGGGATAATGATATTTCCCTCCCGTTACAGAGGGAGACGGAGCGAAGGCTTAATTCATGAAATGTGTATTGAAGCGCCTGGGAGGCTGACATGCCACGTGTATTATTTATTCAGCGCGCTTTGCCCAGCCCACCTGTCGATCAATCACGAAGGGACTCAGCGGCCGCCCTTAGCAGAAGTAACGGAGTCTTTCAAAATATATAGTAACAAGTGAATTCATGCGGCAGAAGTGACAAAACATATGGTAGGTGTTGGAGTTTATTCCTGTCAGTGAGTGCGATCAGTGACAGACGGCTGGGGGTGGAGAAGTGAGGATTTTTGGAGGCGTGTGTGTTACATGTCGAAGATTAGAGAGTCCCTCCGCACGCCGTTAGATGCGGCAACCACACTGTGCGCACAGCTAACGCCCCTGAGGCGATGGAATACTGAACGAGATGATGGCCCTGGGGCTGGGATGGGAGAGAGGCTGTTTTGTAACCAAGCTGCCTTGGTTTTGAAGAGAGAAAGAAGGGATTTGTTTGGCTTGCTTCGTGGGTGGAAAGTTAATATCTGAATCACCCGTGTGAAATACTAGCCCTGTCTCTTTACCCGTTTCCATCCATGGATCTCCAAGCACTCTTACAGACACTCCTGTATTAAGCCACCGGGTGCAGTAGGGAAATAGCATGATCTCTGTTGTACAGATGGGGAAACTGAGGCACGGAGCAATAACATGACTTGCCCAAGTTCACACAGGGCAGTGGTGGCACGGTCAGCAATAAAACTCAGGACTTGCTGACTCCCAGCTCCTTCCAACAGACCCCATGTCCTTGCCAGGAATAGCTTCTTTATTGCTTGGCAGAGGAAAAGCCACAGATGGCGTGGGAGTGGGGGGCTGGTTAGGGTCACGGTGCCTGGGGACAGGCAGGTTATTATATGATGGCATGTTCAGGGTGGTTGGGTGCTGGGGAGTGGGTTGCCCAGTGATGAGTGTGGTACTGGCTGTGTAGGGTGTCCCTGGGGCTGAGATGTCCCTGGGGCTGGGGCACTGGAAGTGAGGTGCTAAGGGAGGGCACAGTCTTTGCCCCAGGGCACTGCCCGTCGGAAAAAGAGCTTCAAAGGCACCTAATATCAAGAAGGATGGATCCAGGGAGTGTGATCTGTCTTCGGGGCTGCACCAATTTAAAGAAGAACCCCCTTCTGTTGCCAAATACCTCTCCATGAAATGAACATAGATGCCCAGCCAAAAATGGGGGGAAAGGCCAAAAGGATCAAATTGTCCAGAAAGGGCCGATTCCATGTGCAAAACCCTGGAGTTCGCACGGAAAGCTGCCCATGCAAATAGGTGGAGGCACAAACACCAGGTTCCCAGAGGCAGCGGTGTATCTTTCACACACAGAGCAAACCACGTGCTGGTATTTTTGCATGTGCAGTTTAGACTTCTAGATTGGCAGCTGCTTGGGGCAGGGCCCATCCTTTTGTTCTGTGTTTGTGCAGCGCCTAGCACAGAAAGTTCCTGGTTCAGGACTAGCACTCCGAGGTGCTACAGTGAATACAAATAAACAACAATAAGAATCCGGCTCAGTACAGGAGTAACGGGGTAAAATCCTCTCTGGCCTGTGTTATTCGGGAGGTTAGACTGTAGGTGATATAATGGTTCCTCCTGTCTGAAAATCTATTACATCTAATTCTGGAAATTTGGTTCAGAGAGACCGAAAATTGAACAAATTGCTCTGTTGCAACAGTGAGCGAGAGACAGAGTGAGACTGGGAAATGGAGCTGGAGGAGAATTACTCAGGATCTAGCGTGAAGGGAGCCAGGAAATCCAGAATTAAGGCTGACACTTCATCTTTAACTCCTACTGTTGTGACAAACAAAGGCGCAAACAACTCCGTTTAAGGACGCCTCGCCAGTATCAACTTCAGATTTCTTGGCTTTCCACCGGCTGCGTCTCCAGTCTTAGCGCTTGTTTAATCGTGGTTTTCGTTCTGCTCTTCATTTCCCTGCTTGCTTTGTTTATCTCTACAGAGAAGGGAGCCTGGTAAGACATGCTAGCCTCTGTCCTCTGTTCATCCGCAGACCGATCGGGGCAGCAGCAGGGCTTGCACACCTCAACTCTCCCCTGGAAAAGCCTCCTACGGGGACGGGTAGGCAGACGGGTGGGCCATGGAGGAGTCACTTCTTGGCTTCTGTGTTTGCTAACAGGGGGAAAGTGTTGGTGGAGACCTGAATTAATTCCTGCAGCTGGGAATTGACTCTCTGGCCATGTTGTTTATTGTCACTGGGCCAATGCCAGCAGGTGTCTAGTGGAGTTTTCAAAAGCACCTAGGTGCTTCCCATCTGCACCCCAACGCTCTGCCCAAGCCCTGAGTCCCCTCCCACGCCCTGAACACCTCATCCCCATCCCCACCACAGAGCCTGCACCCCCAGCCGGAGTCCTCACCCCCCTGCACCTCAACCCTTTGTCTCAGCCCTGAGTCCTCTCCCACACTCCGAATCCCTCGGCCGCCACACATCACCTCCATATTGGTGCACATAACAAAATTCATTCCACACATGGATGGGAAAAATTAGAGGGAACGCGGCCTGCCTCCCCTTGAAATTAAGGGGCTTTAGAAAATCTCATTAGGCACTTATCTACAGTTTTAGGCACCTAAATATCTTTACAATTCTGCCCTGCGGATGATAGGGGTATTAAGAAATAAATTGATGACCAAAAAGCCCAAATATTCCAATGCTCGGGGCGACAGCAGGTAGAAAGGAGCCGCTTCGCACCAGCTGTATTTGGGTCTGTTGTG
Organism: Chelydra serpentina; assembly: GCA_037349315.1. Classification (NCBI taxonomy): domain Eukaryota; kingdom Metazoa; phylum Chordata; order Testudines; family Chelydridae; genus Chelydra; species Chelydra serpentina. The sequence goes on along the minus strand of JBAIAC010000107.1, from coordinate 5,557,587 downwards.
TCAATGAGCTGAGGCACTGGATTGAGGCCTGCCAAACTCACGTCATGCCAACCACAAAACATCCCTCAGCTGCCAGGCTTGCCCAACCTGAGCAAATATACAGCCTCCCCAATATACACTGCCAACTTCCCTACACGCTGCCCCACCTACATGCTCGCGGGGGCGCTGGAACAATTTGTATCGTGGGGGTGCTGAGAGCCATCGAACCAAACTGTAAAGCCTGGATATGATGGTCTTTGCCCGTCTGTGGGGCCCAGTGAGAGCCAGGGCCACCGAGAGTGGGTTCGGGCCCCAGTGAAAAAAAATTTTCAGGCCCCGCCCCCCAGCAAGGGCAGACCAGCTAAAAATCTTTACATGGGATTTGTATTGATGTGCAAAAAAACCAAACAAATATGCAATGATGTCAAAAAACAAAGAACAAATAATGATACTAAATAATGATACTACCGAGAAAGGCAAAATCATATGCAACATAGTCGGCCCCCGGGCCCCCTTCTGGACCACCGGGCCCCGGTAATTTGTACCAGCTTCCCCCCCCTTCGTCGGCCCTGGTGAGAGCTGCACAGAAAGGACCCGGTATGTTGATCCGGCTTTATGGCACCCATGCACAAAAACCACCCTCCACCCCCCTGCCTGGGCGGAATAAATATTTGCCAAGCAGCTCCTTGCCGGCTAATACACAGGTCTGTGTTCCTGTTATTGCTAATTGCAGCATTCTCACTTCACCCTGATGTGCTCGATACGAGGTGAGATTACAGAAATCTCATACCGCAATTGGCTGGAGTTGGAAGCTGTGTGAGGGAAATTGGACTGAGCTGCAAATAGAAATTAATTATAATCCGGTGGCGAGTGGGGGAGGAGGCAGCTGGGTGATTTTTTAGGACGGCAGCGCCAGATTTCCTGCTGGCGTAACCAACGCTGCAGACTTCAGCGGAGCTAGGCTGGGGTGGGGCGGGGCCCGGGGGCAGGGGGGAGGGCTCCTCTGGGCAGAGTCACAACACAAAGCATGCGCATCACTTCCAGGGTCGGCCGTCGGGGCAGATGTCCAGGGCAGTCACTGTGGGCCCCAAATCAAAATTATGGGGGGCACCAAATGGGGGGGGAAGTTGCTCACCCTTTGGAGAGGTGCCAGGAGCGGCAGAAGTGCCCTAACAGTGGGAGGGGGGCCACAAGCGCCCAAACTGTGGCCCTTTTCCCCCCGCCCCCTCAGGCCGCCCATTATCCCCAAGACCCTGCTCCCATGCCGCCTCTTCCCCCCCGCCTGCAAGACCCTGCCCCTGCTCGTTCCTCTCCACCCCCTCCCCCCATCACTCACTCTTACAGCCGGTAAAAGGCGGGGGGCATGGCCCCCTGCCCCTCTCCCCCCCCCCGTTCCAGCCCCCTGGACCGGCCCTATGCACAGGTCATGGATTTCCTTCAGATGTAAGGACCATCTTTGTTCCGTGTGTGTACAGCACCTAGCACGGTGGGGCCGAGGTCCACGCCTGGGGCTCCTAGGTGCTACCAGCCCTGTTCCCTCTAAGCTGTGCGCGTGTGCACGTGCACACAGACTCTAAACCCCGCACACACGGCGAAACACCACGCGCACAACAATTTGCACAGAAGACATTTTTTGCACACAGGGCCTGTCAAAAATTAGCGGGAACATTGACCGCGATACAAATAAATAACAACGCTAATCATATCATAGCTTCTCTGCACAGCGGCGGATTGCACCGGCTGAGAGCAAAGCCTGGCCTTGAGGAGACATGTTACAGCTGTCTGAAGTAGGCCGGGTGACAACCATCTCTAGGAAAACGCCCGGGTCTCCCATGCCGCGGATGGGAGGTGCTGTTATTTTTATGTATATTGTGATCGTGCTTAGAGACCCCAGCTGGGCTACAGGCCTCATTGTGCTGGGCGCCCTACAAAAGGGAAGAGTCAGAGCTGCCCCAGAGTTCAGTCACAGAAGGTGGAGGATTTTCCTCATTTGCAGGTGGGGAACCGAGGCCCAGAGAAATGAAGTGACTTGCCCAAGGTCAAGAATGGAGCTCGTGAGGGAGCTGGGAAAAGTCCCAGGCCACTGCTATAACGAACTGCCAGCACACGCTTCCTCTGTGTGTCTGATGTCTGCTCCTTCCAGGAATCGGTCCCCTTCACGGTGTGGGATCGGTGGGAACTGGAGTTGCTCGTTGCTCCCTCCGTGGTTCCTTTAACGTTCCCGTCCGGCGTGAATTCAGCAAAAGGCTGACACGGATTTTAGAACAAATGCTTCTCGGCACTTGGTCCGAAGAGAGATTTCAGAGCAGATCAGCCGCGGCCACAAACTGCTCTTATTGACTAGAACCTGTCTGCGCCGATACTAAAGCATTTGCCAGCGGCTTCTGGTGTTTAACAAATGCTGCTGTCTGTTTCTTTCATTCCCACCCCCCCCTTACTTGAGCCTAGCTGCTGTTTTGGGTGCTGTGTGGACGTAATAAAGGCAGTGTTTGAAACACAGGCAGCTGGCTAGGAAAGAACAGAGCACTGGAGAGAGAGACCATCCCAAACACAAAGCGGAGTCGCTCTCTGTATCCCCATTCATGCCCCTATATCGGGGTGGCCAAACTGCAGCTCGGGAGCCGCATGCTGCTCTTTTACAGTTGAAGTGTGGCTTACAGAACCCCCTTCTCATTCTCCACCTGCCAGACTGGCAAGGAGGGAGCTCGGGGCTTCCCCTGGCTTCTGCCCAGCAGGGAGGTGGGGGTCTCGGGGCTTCAACAGGAGCAAAGCCAAAGCCCTGAGCCCCATCAGGTGCCTGCCAGGTGCTGAAGCCAGCCCCCTCCTTGCGGGACTGAATCCCCGAGCCCCGGCAGACATGCCCTGGGTCTCAAACTTCTGAAGATTGTCATATGCAGCTCAGAGGGTTGGTACGTTTGGCCATCCCGCCCTATATCTATCGATCTATTAATCTCCAGGCATACCCCTCTGTCTATCTATCCTAGACATTTAGGATGGAATTCATAGGTCAGCTTAAGTCGTAGGCACCACTTAAGTCCCTCTTAAGCCCGGATTCCTGCACATGGGTTATTTCACGCTAACTGCAGCCTGCAGTCTGACTCTAGAGGCTCGCGGGGGCGCGGGGGGGGGGGGGTGAGCCCTGCTTGCCCTGCAATCTGGTTCCCTCCTGATGGGCCAAACTCTCCTCTTGGGGGACTCACGGCAGAGAGTCTCAGAGCCCGGTTGACAGATCATGCTCACACTTGTATCCACTTGGGCTGGAGCCTGGGCTCGGAAACCCAGCCGGAGGGGGGGGGGGGGGGGGAGGGGGCTTTCTGCGGGGTAGCAGGGGCCTAACCACAGACAGGATTCGGCCCCGGACGCCTTTGAATGCCTTTGCCGGATTCACTTATGGAAAGCGGAAAAGAAAACAAGAGACGATTCAAAATAAGCGTGACAGCCCGAGCTGCGGAGAGAGAGCAAGAGAGAGACCCCCGGAGAGGATCTGTCCTCTCTGCCGCGGCATGAGCCTTTATCCGCCCCTCCAAGTGACAACTCACAAAAGAACAGCTCCAGGGAGTCCCCACGGCTCCCCGCCTGCCAGACACGGCGTCCTCCGAGTCACCCAGAGAAAGGAGCGACCCGGAGGAGGAGATCCTAGGATATCAATGCCGGGACCCGGGCTGGACGCTGACCCATTACTGGGGTCAGCCTTGGATCTTGGCTGGACAACGGATCCAGACCGCAGCCCGAACGATGCCCAAGGGCCCCCCTATCGAACCAGGCAGCCGGACCAAGCACGGACTTGCTGGGTGTGCCAATGCCCCCACCCCACCGCGGCAAAGGCACCGCCAGCCTCCCGGTGACACAGCCCAAGAGAGGACAGCCCCCGGGCATTGTGCCCGCTCGCCAGCCGGCATCTGCCTTACCCCCTGCCAAAGAAAATGCCTGGTTCCGACCCCGCTGTTGGAGGGGGACAGTCGGGCCTGCGGAGTGTATTGCTGCCCCTCGGCCACTGGCCGGGCTAGTGCTCCCCCTTGGCTCCGAGCCTGCCCGTTTACAGCTCGCTTCCAGCAGACTAGCGGACGGTCAGAAAGCCCCCAGACCTGGCCAGTTCCCCAGGAAAGGGGCGGGGGGGGGAATAGGAATTCACCTCTCCCCCCCCCGGCTCTGACAGGCGCGCTGAGCTACCGTTCCACTTGATTAGCGCTTGCCAAGGCCGCCAGCAGCTGGCATTTGCAGCAGATAGTTTAGAGATGAAAGAAAATTGGAGTAGGAGTGAGGGAAAGTGGAGGATCTAATCAAGGCACCCGTGAGAAACGCCAGGCCCTGACAGGCTAATAGGTTCCCATAGCAACATGGGGCCTTTGCTTGGGGGGGGGGGGGGGGGGAGAAAGAGTGACTGGCTGGCTAGCAGAGGAAGGAATGAGCAGGCCCGGTGGGATCGCTTGGACCAGAGCGGAGGAGGGGCTGGGGGGGGGGGGGTAGGGAGGGGCTGTTCTAGGAGACAGCCAGAGACGAGGCAACAGCCGGTGGCTCTTGTTGCCACATGGGGCAAAGCCCCGAGTGACGTCACTGGGTCAGACCTCCGGGCAGAGGGTTGGGGGCTGAGTAAGGGCCTCGTACGGACCCCTCTGCACCGGCGTGAACTGCGTCCGCCGAGAGCGAGGCCCTTGGGGTTTGGTCTGGGATCCCAGCTGCCCGGCATCCAGTGGGACCCAGGCGGGCCTTTGCCCCCGTGGCGGAGGAGCCAGGACCCATGCTACTGCGCCCGAGACTCAACATGGCGGCTGTTCGGTTTCCGTGGGGACACCTGAGCTACCATCCGCAAGAGCCGATCCCAGGGAAATATAGCGCCCGCTGCTCTTTGGAGGTGTGTGCTCCTCCTTCCCAGGGCTGCTAAGTACATCTGGATCTCCTCCCTCCGGAGCGTGGCAGTATCTAGCCGGAGCCCGGCTCTCTTGGTGGGGCATTATTCCCAGTGGCTTTGGGAGCCTCTCTCGTCTGGCACATTGCTCGGAAAAGACGCTGCACAGGCTGACGGGAAGGAGACCTGCCTGTCTTCCCTAGGCTCTCCCCTCGGCTTGTGGTCCTTTTAACCAGGTCCTGTGATAGCCTAGCTCCCTACCTGAAGGATATGGATAACAGGACAGTCTAGATCAATGGGTCTCAGACTATCATGCTGGGGACCAGCCCATGGGAACCTAGGACAACCACCGGATCAGACCATCTAGTTCAATATCCTGTGGGAGGCACCTTTGGCCCACCCCCTCCTGGGCTCTGCCCCTCTGGCCCAGAACTATGGGGCAAATACAGCCACCAAAATGTTCACACCTGCCGCAAGTCCTGAAGCAACAAGCCCCTGGGTGGGCGAGCGTGGATTGTAGCACATCTCCATCCCAACGCGGGAGCCTTCACACCTCCTGCCTGTGATCACCCCACGCCGGCTGCCGTTTAGAAAACTCACAGCTTTTGCAAAACCTACTCTGGGCTCTTGTATGCAAATCCCCTTCCACTTCACTAATATCACCCCCTGGCCACCCCACATTGGGTAGGGCCAGGGCGAGTGGGGGTCTGGATTCAGTTAACCCACACCCAGAGGGGTTGTTAATTCATTAATAATGGGCTGCTTGCAGGGGCACTGGAACAATTTGTAGAGTGGGGGTGCTGAGAGCCACTGAACTGACCTTGAAAGACTGTCTAGGATGGAAACCATTTCAAGCCAGGGGGTCGACAGCATCCCCAGCACCCCTAGTTCCAGCCGCTATGCCTGCTTGTCCTCTTGCTGTGAACATGGAAGTGGTAGCCCCTCTGTTCACTGAGTCCCTCCTCCACAGGCCTGATCCCAGCCCAGAACCAGCAGTTCAGTGGGTTCCCGCTAGTTAGGGTGACCAGACAGTAAGTGTGAAAAATCAGGACAGGGGGTGAAGGGGGGGTAATAGGAGCCTATATAAGAAAAAGACCCAAAAATCGGGACTGTCCCTATAAAATCGTGACATCTGTTCATCCTACCGCTAGTTAAACGCGGCAATGTCAGGATGCAAAGGCCCCACAGACAGCAACCTGCTATGAGAGGAAACGCTCTCGCCTGATGTGACTACAAGGAATTGTGGGATTCAATTAACTTCTGTTTTCCTCCCAGTAACACAGTGGGAGTCTCTTCTTGTTCTCTGTTATAACACTCTGCCATGGAAGACAAATGATTGCAATAAAAAAGGGAGAAGTGTTGGGTACTGGACAGCCTGCATGCAGACACGTTCACAAATCCCAGCACATGCCGAACTGCACACGCAAACACATGCTCCTGTACGCACCCTGGCACACACACAATCATACATGCGGACACACGTGCACACAGCTGCATACGGACGCACACGGAAACAGGCCTGCACGCATTTATCTATATGCACACAATCATACACACAAGCACATGCATACATACAATTGCACACACATGCATACATAAGCATGTGCCCACACACACTTGTGTGCTTGCATGCACAGAATCATACACGCACAGACACTGACATAGAAACTAATGCACGTGCGCGCACACACACACACACACACACAAACAAACACACACACACAAACACAGAGTGTAACAGGCTGCCAGTGTTGCTCTAGAATTCCCCACCCTGTTAGCAGGGCCTGAGCCTGCTAGGAAAGGGTTCAGTGGTCTCTGCTGACTCACTGAGGCAGGTGACTTGTTACTCCATCTGGAGCTAAAGGGCATGGGAGCGGCAGTTTAGGGAGGGAGGATCTAGGGTGTGGGCTGAGCAATCTTGAAGGAGGAACCCTGTGAGCACTCCAGCCTGGGAAAAATATCTTAGTGTTGTTTTGTTTGTAAATAAAGCCAGTCCCATGGATGGGAGTGAAGTTGGGCTCTATGTATGGTGCTACACACACAACTCCATGTGCACACACACCCTTGCACACAAAATAACCACCCCCTCACTTGCATGCACACCTTTAGACACACAAATACAACCTCATACACAACACATATGTTGTACAAAAACACACATCCCCTTACATGCACACGCAAACACACCCACAAATGCAGCCGCCACCTTTCTGAAAGTCTGTAGGGCAAAGAATCGTTTTACAGTGACTGGGAAACTGCCCAGACCCTCATTACCACAAGGATTTTAGATGACGTCTGAGCATTTCATGTAATTGTCTTTTTCCTGTCCTGGTGAATCATGTATTGCGCCCCCAAGGAATGCAAGGCTGGTGTTCATAAATTAGGAGACAGGTGATAAACACATCACATACAGGCACTCTCACACATACCCCACACAAACACAGCGCAAAGCCAAAGGAAGACAAACTACCCACCTGCCCCCAACACAAAAATAGATGAAATGAAACACAGCATACAAAAGACACATTGCCAGCATCTACACACACACACACACACACACACACACCCCAGAAGAAAACAGAAACTTCCTGACCAGGTCTACTCACTGCACATAACACAAAGACCCAGATACAGAGGGTCTCTCTATACTTGGAGCTGGGGGTGCAATTCTGAGTTTGAGGAGACATACCCAGGCTAGCTCTGATGGAGCTAGTGTGCAAAAAGTAGCCATGTACCCGCAGGGTGGTGAGCAGCGGGAAGGGCTAGCTACCCATTTGCAACGCTCGGCATGTACTCAGAGCGGCTAGACCAGAGGTTGGCAACCTTTCAGAAGGGGTGTGCCGAGTCGTCATTTATTCACTCTAATTTAAGAGTGTGACAGTGATACATGTTAACGTTTTTAGAAGGTCTCTTTCTGTACGTTTTTAATATATAACGGAACTATTTTTGTATGTCAAGTCAATAAGGTTTTTAAAATGTTTAAGAAGCTTCACTTAAAGTTAAATTAAAATGCAGAGCCCCCCGGACCGGTGGCCAGGACCCAGGTAGTGCGAGTGCCACTGAAAATCAGCTCGCGTGCCGCCTTTGGCACCCGTGCCGTAGGTTGCCTACCCCTGGGCTAGACCCTTCTGCTGTTCATAGAGCTGTGTCCACAGCTTGATCAGAGCTAGTACAGGTATGTCTTCTGGAGCTGCGACTCACACTCCCAGCTCAATGTGCAGATAAACCCAGAGAGAGACAAATTCCTGTGTCTTTCGTCCACAGGTGCATGCACACACGTGAACACAGACACACACCTGTGAACACACACACAGAGAAATTACAGGTATGCACCTTTCCCAGAGTACGAGGGAAATACAGCCTGTCTGTTCCTGCAGTCTCAGGTTTTCCAGGCCAGTTTATTTCACAGCCCCTGCCAAAAGGAACCCCCCCTCCCCTGGGGTGAAAGATGAAACTGATCTCCATGGAAACAGGCATTCGTTTATTTAAAAAAAAAATCCCCAAACTTTGCTTTTCACATAGCTTGTGCCCCTTGGCTCCTATGTTCAACACTCACTGCTGCCTCGTTAATTTCGGCTCAGCATGTCCCAGCCACCTCCCTTCTCCTACCTGGCCAGCCTTCTACAAGGTACTGACCAAAGCCAGGACGGGGAGCGAGAGCCAGAATCCAGAAACAGGGGTTGTGGGGGTAGCAGAGTGACAGGAGCGCACTGAGGCAGCAGGAAGGATGGAGCTAAGAATTTGGAGGAGGGCTCAGACAGAGGAACTTGGTCAAAGGGTGATGGAGTAGCAGGGTCTAGCCGACTGGGGCAACATGAGATCCGCTACAGGAGGCCTTCCAAGATGGAGGTGTTGGCTTTCAGAAGATAGGGCTGGGTTAGTGCTTGGACAGGCCCGCCGATGGCAGCGGGGGAGGGGGCACAGGGGGCAATTGCCCAGGGCAATTTAAAAAGGCCTGGGGGCCCCCGGCTGCCACCGCTGCAGCAGCAGGCAGGAGCCCCGGGCCTTTTTAAATCGCCCAGGCGGGCCACCGGGCTCCTAAGCGCGCGCGGGGTGGTACCGACAGCGGCGAAGGCAGCCAGGCAGGTATGTGGAAGCCCTGGCCATACCAGAAGCAGCACCGCCCAAATGCCAGGCGGACCGTGTCCGCATGGGCGCAGTGCGGGCACCAGCCACCGCACGCTGTCCGGCTCCGCGCCCATGTGGTGACACCACGCCGGGCCAGCAGCAGCGTGGGGCCCGGCTCCAGCCTGCCCTGCACGAATCAAACCTCAGCCGTCCCTTTCTAGGGGGCCCATTGACTGTGCTGCCCTGGGGCCCGGAATTGCCGTCCACGGGCCTGCGCTTGGATGGGAGACAACCCAGGGACACCTGTAGCTGTGATTCAGCAGGTGTCATTAGCATAAGGACAGGGCGAACAGGAGTCCACACAAAGCCTTATCCAAGGAGCGCTGTAGAGATTCAATGCTGTGGGACGTACCACCCAAAGGGTCCAAAGCGACCGCACCTAGTGGCCATCTGATTGGACCATGCTCACTATTTAACCCTGGAGGGTGCCCCAGGAAGTTGTCTGGGTAATCACAGACTGCTGTGACTCCAGACCCCACCTCCCTTTCTGATCTCCAGTCTCCAACCCAGTCTCAGCCTTGCCTGTCAATCCCTGTCTAAGGATTACTGATCCCGTGGCCATCTTTGACTTGTGGACACCAGCCCAGCTAGACCAGATTGCCTACACCCCAGTCCCTTACAGCTAAGGCCAAGGAGACAGCGTTGTGAATGTTGTGTGAAGGAGGTGCCCCATTTCTGATGAGATGCAAACCTGAGGTTAAAGATCTGGGGGTGTTTTCCCTTAGAGGAGACGTGAGCCCCAGCATGCTGGCTACACTCCCGTGTTTGTCTTCAGTAGCACTGAGAAAATAATTTGCAACCCTCTTCACTGTTTTTCCTGCCCTGCTCTGAAATGGACTGCAACCAGTTAGTGACATTCCTGAACAGGATTTTTTGCTTGAAAGTGTTTGTGAGCAAATCATTCTTGTTCTATAGTTGACCTCCTACAGTCAAATAAGTCATTTGCAGTGTAAGAGGGAGACAAGGTGGAGGAGATAATATATTTTATTGGACCAAATTCTGTCGGTGGAAGAGACAGACCTTCAAGACCTGAAGAAGAGCTCTGAGGAGCTCGAAAGCTTATCTTTCTCATCAACAGAAGTTGGTCCAATAAAATATTACCCCACCTACCTTGTCTCTCTCACGTCACAAATGTACTCTCATACCCTGGGACCTGCATAGCTACACCACAGCAAACAGCTCGCAGGGTAACTAATTTAGCCAATCAAGGCCCTCATCAAACATGCAGATTAATAACTTTACCCTTATGAGTAACTCGGTTAAAATTAACGGAGCACCAAGTGTACGCAAAGTTACTGAATCCCATCTCTCTCTCCCCATATACATTGATCTATTATTGCATCACCCCCATCTATCATCTCTCTACACACCCGGCTAGCTAGCTAGCTTTTTAGACCCTCACCATGGCTCTGCGCACTGTTCAAGCGCAGACGTGGGTGCCGGACTGGATCCCAACACAGGGACCATTTCCAGCTCGCTCTCTGTGGTTTGTAATTCAGTGTTGCGAGGTGGTTAGCAAGCGAGACAAACGGCATCTCCCACGATGAATGCAACACACGTTTTGGAATTGGCTAGCCACGAATCTCCAAGCTACAGATGTGCCTCTGACCAGAATTTGCTCTGGTCAAGGTAGAGCACCCAAGCGTTCGTGGGAAGCAAAAAGGATTGAGTTAGGAGTGTAAAGAGGTCTATGTAGAGAAGAAGAAGCCACCTGAAGCCATGAGCAGGCTCAAGAAGAAGCATCACTGGTCCTACGCTGCATATTTTTGAGTACAACCTACAGGCACCTTCATTATCTCTATTTATATATATACACACACACTTCTCTCATTCAGAGATCACTCTTATAACAGCCAGCACGATTGAATCCAGATTTGCTTCTGAAGCTGAACAGATAATTTCAGGCAGTGTTTCCCTCTTCCCTTGGCTCTGGGGGTTTGTGCCCAGTCTCCCTATATTCCCCAGCCAGTTTCAGATGGAGAAGGGATTCTTCTGGACTCCCTGCTCTAAACTCTTCCATGTCGCTGCTCTGGGCTGTCAAACAGCTGCTGGATTCCAGCGCAGGGCTTTGTGAAGCAACCGTGCTTTGCATATAGATAGCACTGTACTGGTTTTAATTCTCGCACGCACCACAGCGGGTTAAGAAAGTCAACAGCATCATCGCCAGAGCCCGAGAGGCTAATGTCAGAACCAGACACCTCAGATCACTGGCTGAGTGTTTGAATTTCCAACCTGAGATGCTGTTAGCCTGGTTTTCAGAGACACCGAGTACCTTCCAACTCCAACTGACCTTAATGGGATCTGCAGGTGCTTAGGACGGCTGAAAAGCAGGTCTCTCACTGGGCACCCAAAAGAATATGACACAACTACAATGAGCAGGCGATTTTGAAAAATCAGGGCTTGAGTGTCTTCTCGAAAGCCACAGAGGGAACCCCTATCAGAGTCAGGGTGAGAACCCAGGAGGCACTGGTTCCCTGTCCTCTGCTCAGACCACTACAGCAGGGGCTCTCAACCTTTCCAGACGACTGTACCCCTTTCAGGGAGTCTGATTGGTCTTGTGTCCCCCCCAAGATTCACCTCACTTAAGACCTACTTGCTTACAAAAATCAGACATAAAAATGTCACAGCACACGAGTGCGGAACAAGGGCTCACTTTCTCATTTTTAACCCTATAATTATCAAATATGTGGAAGATAAATATCGTACTTACATTTCAGGGTACCGCATATAGAGCAGTATAAACAAGTCATGGGCTGTACGCAATTTTAGTTTGCACTGACTTCCCTGGACCTGGTGCTTTTTATGGAGCTTGCTGTAAAACTAGGCAAATAGCTAAACAAGTTCATGTCCCCCCTGAAGACTTCTGCATAGGGGTACACAAACCCCTGGTTGAGCACCACTGCCCTAAAGCATGCTTCCTTTCCAAGCACTCCTTTATCTAGCCTGGCCTCCCCTTGCCTCACCTGGGGGCTGGGAGTCTTAATTGCTGCCTGATTGTAAAGTAATCTGAGCTCCTTAGGGGGAGGGTGCTACAGGCTGGGATTCTTTGGCAGCTCTCAGGTCTCTGGTGCTGAAGGCATCCATGCCCCCCAAAGATCTGTTCTTTCATTACCAATTTCTGCATTATTTCAATGCCGCTTCGGAGCTGAATCTCCAAGCGCTTTGCAGCACAGAGACGGAGGTGAGATGACAGCAGAGAGGCCCTCAGAGGTGTGGGCTAGCCGGAGAGGAGGCATTTCCGCCTGAGATGGAAGGAGGAGCATTTGGGCTGGAGAGAGACAGGGAGCTGCTTGATCCCCCCCGCCCCCCCTCCCCGGTGGCAGGAGCTGCAGAGAAGAAGGCTCTTGCGCCAGCCGCAGCAGGATTGTGTAGGAGGGGAGCAGCCAGGCACCAGAGGTAGGTGCTCAGCTGGAATAAGTGCCTAGTGGGTTTGGGAGGTGAGGCGGTGAGTTTGGGGGTGCTCAGTGGAGCTGAGAGAGAAGGGGGTTGGTTTCTTGGGGCCAGTGATGGGCTGGGGTTGGAAAGCCGCAGAGAAGGGCAAAGGCAGCTCCGTTACTTTTTATCTTCCTGTGAGCATCACGTCTCTCCCGACAGTCCCTTCCCCCACATCCCCCCCCCCCCACCTGTCCCTAAAAAAACCCCCACCAATGAGCCAACAGAACCAGTGAACCAGGTCTCCAGTCTTCGTGCCCCAGGGTGGGTTGCTAGGCAACAGGATGACGCTTCATTTGACCCAAGTAATAAGCATCCTTTTATTTGGGGGGGTGGGGGGGAGGATTAAGCTTGGCTGACAATCGATGGTGGAGGACGGGTGCTGCTAAGGTATTGTGTCCCCGACTCCACTTCACAGAGCATCTGCTGCTGGTCCGGGGATCTCTCTCCTCCTTTGCTTCTGGCCTGGAGGCCTGAAAAGCAGCTGGCTATTCAGGCAGGGCTAACCTGGCTACCTGGGCTGGGAGCCACTTAGCTGCTTTCAGGAGCCAGAGTTGCCGTCTACAGCGTCGCCAGCTCTTGCTGTTTGATTGCAAGTCTTTCGGTGCTTTTTGTAAAGCCCCGGCTCCTGGAGTCATGTTATTTCACAAAACCTCTCAGCTTTCGTTCTGCAGAGGCCAGCTAGGTTTCTTGCTGTCTGGTTGAAGAGACAAGCCTGAATATGTGCCCCATGTGCCCCATTAAAGCCGAGAAACCAGAAGACAAAGAACCCCCCCTACTGATCATTTATGACAACAATCAAATTTCTTGATTTTCAAGCCAATCTTGTGATTTTTGCAGGGCCGGACTCGTGGTCATTGAAAGTTTGGGGTTGGCGACGTTCCAGTCACTGGTGGGAGAGGAAAGTCCTGGGAAGAAGGGAACAAAACAGCTGTCCAGGGATCAAGGGAGGAGAGAACCAATCACCTGAGAGGAGTGGGTGGGGCAGAGGAGCAGGGAGGTACCGACAGGGGAGGGAATAAGAGAGAAGATGGGAACCCCAGGGCATGGGGCTGCACCAAGGGGCAGGGGAGGCTGTGACCAAGTGGCTTACAAGGGACAGATCGTTTCCATGAGCTGTGCCTAAGAGACATCGGTGCAGGAACTCGGAGTGTGGGGGCTGCTGCCGCACCCCCTGCCTTGAAGTGGCTTCCATTCTATACAGGGTTTACAGTTGGGTTCAATGGCTCTCAGCACGCCCCCCCCACCCCCGCCCCATTATAAAAATTGTTCCAGCACCCGTGCTAAGAGACCTTCCAAGTGGCTCTGTGGTGCCTGGCCACTCTCATGTGGTGTGGCCGAAGCAGGAGGGGGCCAGAGACCAGGAGGCCCAGAGCCCCAGGACAGAGGGCGGCGAGCAGCCAGGCAGTGCAGCAGTGGGTGGCCTTGGGTAAGTCACTTCCCTGCTCCGTGCCTCAGTTTCCCCACCTGTAAAACAAAGATCATTGTATTTCACGCATACGTATTTCCTGATTCTATTACCGTAGCGCTTTGGGGCCTAGACACAGACCAGACCTCCATGGTGCGAGGGGCTATACAAATGCAATCGGGCCCTGCCCTAAGGGGCTTACACTCTAAGTATAAGACACGAGACAACAGGTGGATGCAGACAGACAGGGCAGTGTACGGAAACAGGGAGACTGTATTGGTCAGGATGATAGGCAGTGATCTCTGCACAGTAGCAGCCTAACCATTGCTGTGCCTTGTGCCTTTCTTCTTGAAGGAGCCAAAGGGCTTAACAAATGATATGACACTACAGTCCTGCCAGGCAGCCAGCCCTGGGGTGAAGGAAGCAGCCCGTGCTTAGCACAACGGAGAGGGGAAACTCCCGGCCAAGGACGCAAGCCAAATCCTTCCTCCTAAGAACAGCGCTGTGAGCTTGTGACCGTCCTCCTGGAGCAGAAAGGGCCTGGGTTTGCCGGAGGTCATCAGAAAGGCCCATGCAGAATAGAGCTGCCTAAGACTGGAGTGATCACGCTCTGGAGACTGGATTTGATTGGCTGTCGAATGTTGTGACGTTAGCACCCAGTGGTCCCATTGTGCTGCGTGCTGTATAGACAGAGACAGGTACTGGGGCAGTCCCTGCCTCCAAAGAGCTAACAAACTAAACAGACAAAGGGCAGTGTCACAGGGGCAGCTGGCCACCCTGGGGGAGGTGGGTCTCAGCACCCCCTGAGGCTAGGGTGACCAGACAGCAAGTGTGAAAAATCGGGACCGGGGTGGGGGGTAATAGGAGCCTATACAGGAAAAAGCCCCAAATATCGGGACTGTCCCTATAAAATCGGGACATCTGGTCACCCTACCTGAGGCGCAATGAACTTGCCTCCGCAGGTGGAGAGAATGAGCGAGGTCACATGACAGCTGGGACATGTGGCTTTGTCCGGCCTCTGGGGCGTACACAAGAGAGGACTGTGGAGAGCCAAGAAGACAGAGCTCTAGGAGTTGCTACCTGGTAGAGAGAAGGGAGCAACCCAGAGTAGCCCAGGTGGGGTGAGACCGAGCAGGGCTGAAAGCTGAGCCGAAGAATGCTTGAAACTTGAAGACAGACTGAGCCTCAGGAAACAGGGGCTGGCCCCAGCTGGGGACTGGGGTGGACTAGCCATCTGGGCTTGTTTTGGACTTGGAGACCCTGGTAGGAGTGGACTCTTTTTGGGGGGAGCGGGGGTAGATCTACACTGCAATCAGGAGATGTGATTGCACCATGGGTAGCTTCCATTGAGCTCGCTCAAAGCTAGCTGGAAGAACAATAGCAGGGTAGCCATGGCAGCAGGGGCTAGCCACTCAAGTGTGTACCCAGGTCCTGAGTTGAATTTGGGAGGCAAGCCCGTACAGCCGCCCCTGCTGCTGGTGGGACTCCACTGCTGCTGTCATTACTTGAGCTAGCTTTGATCCAGATCTTTATGTGAATTGTTATCACACCTCCCAATTGCAGGGCAGACACACACCCCGGTTAGCCAAGTCACTGCAGCATTCAAACCAGGCTGGGAGGTTGAGGGGCTAAATTCGGAGTGAGGGGAAACTGAGGAAGCAAGTGGAAAGCCAGACCGGGTAGGTGGCACTGTGACAGGCAGGAGGAAGGGGATGTTATTGTGAAGCAGAGAGAGAGGAAGAGCCAGATTTACATTGTCAAAAGCACCTCAGCAGGTTAGGTGCCTAACTCCTACTGAGGCCAAGGGGAGTTAGGTGCTGAACGCCCTTAGCACTCTTGTATCTCCCTCTCGGTGCCTAAATACCTTGGAGGATCTGGGCACAAATTCCTCATGCTGCAGCCTTGTCCTCCTCTGAGGCTGAGTGGGAGAGGGGAGGGTTTGTTTAATACTCTCATGCTTTCCTTCTCCCAGGGATGACAAATTGCTAGGTTGGTGGAAATTAGAAACTGGCATTTAGATAACAGACAAAACTCCCTCTTTTCTTTAGCAGCTTCTGGGTAGAACTCAAGACCCGAGTTAGAAGGGAAAATAGAAATCTGATGAACCAAAACAAAAATTATGGGCTAGTTCTCAGCTGGTGTGAAGGAGCAGAGCTCCGGTGCATACATGTACATGAATAAAGGAGGAAAACGCCTTGGATTGACAAGGGTGCTGGGCTCTCTATTCTCAATTAAACAATCTGGAGTCTGATACTGACATATGCGGCTCCCACTGGCTTCCAGTGATAGGGGTAGACCTGCTTGAACGGAACAGTTTGCCATGAGAAAACGCTGTTTTGTCAGCACCTGGCGGGAGGGTGTCAGTTCTGACAACATTTTGGATGGAAGAGGCTATTTCATTGAGGCTTTTATATTACAATTGATTGTAACAGTCTATAGTTGGGATCTAGGAGATCCCACATCCCATTGGGATGTGCTTAGTGCTTCTTTTCATCAGGCCCATCTGTGTCATCAACACTGGGACATAGGACCACAGGAATCATGCATGGTCCATCTACCCCAGGATCCTATCTCCACTACTGGCCAGCATTAGCTGCTCCAAAGGAAAATGCCAGAAACCTGCCGTTGGCAGCTGTGGGAAAACCTGCCCTCAGGGAAAGTTCCCTCCTGCCCCCATTAGTCTGGCATAAGCCCTGCAGCTGGAGGGTTTATCTTCCTTTCAAAGCTCTTGTTTAGTCTTTAATATTTACTCTTATAACTCTGGATATCCTTGATATCTTCTGGCAATGAGTTCCGCAGGCCAATCATGCATCAGGTTCCGGTTTCCAGTAGGGTGTTCAAGTAGGATCCAACATGGCCTTCAGAGAGAGCAAACCTTACCAGAGGTAGGGAAGAGACAGGAAATCCTTATTTACCACTCGTAAGTTGTGTGCTCCTATTTTGATGGACAGTCAAAACAGCTGCCACATGCCACCCCAGAGGTGGCTGCATGTAAGTAGTGGGTGAAAGGATGCCTGTATAGACTTATGAAGTAGGTTCTGGAGTACTTTGCAATCCTTCCAGATGAAAGGATAGATGTTGACTTCAACGGGAGTTAAGAGCCTAAATACCTTTGAGGATCTGGGCCCAGGAATGCAGTCCAATCCAGCCATTTGCGTGGGGTTGGGAGAGCCAGAAACTCCTAGGCTCTAATCTCAGCTCTTCCATTGACTCCCGCTGACTTAATCGGCATCAGTCACTCACCTTCTCTGTGCCTCAGCTTCCTGGTCTGTAAAATGGGGATAATGACAATGTACTGACCTCCCAGGAGTGTTGAGAATGAGTTAGTGTCCCCAAAGGACGGGCCCCTTTAAGCGCCAGGGCCGCTCTACCTTAAGGAGAAAGCCCATCTCAACCCACCTGTCAGGAATAACCGGCTGGGTTGGCCATTAGTTGGCTAACAAGCACCTGGCCATGATAAAAGGCTACCAGAGCCCACTTGAAGGAGGGGGGCTGTCAAAAAGAGGTGCTCCCAGCCCAAGGAGGATGGTTACTGCTGCCTTTTCCCAGGGCAGGGCTGGAAAGAGTGAATTAATGGCACAGCCCCAGGAGGAGGGGGGACTACCAGGAGGATGGGCCTGGCTGAATTATAGGAGAAGAGTCCTGGCTGAATTAGCATGCAGGCTCCTAGGAGGAGGGTGGACTTGAGGGGCTGCAGAAAGAGTTAATGAGCAAGCCCCTCCAAGGGGGAAGCTTGGTCTAAGTCATTGCAGGCCCACCTGGCTGAGGCTTCCCGGGGTATGTCTACAGACAGGTGCTACTTCTGCTCAAACGAGCAAGCTAAAAATAGCACTGAACGTTGTGGCAGCGGCTAGCCAGCCATGTACAGACCTGGCGGGTTTGTACTCCGGTGGCTAGCCCATGCCAGCATCTGGGCCGCAACACCCACGCCGTTATTTTTGGCATGCTAACCTGAGCGGAGCTAGCCCAGGTCTTTCTACCTGGCAGGCACCCAGCCGCAATGCGGACACCCCCCTAGGTGCTGCTGCAAAACAATAAATGATAGCAATCCTGCAGTTGCTTTGGAGAGGCCCATGCTGAGAATCCCCCTACAAGAAGATGCCATGAGGAAACCGAGTGTCTGGTTTAGAAATAACTTTTATTGCACTAAAAATGTCAAGTTGTTTGTAAACAAACATTCCATTACATTTTTTTTCCCACTCCAAAAATGCGTCATTTTCAATCCAAACACAGCAATAGATCAAAGCAGGCACAGTAGAAAAGAGGGGGAGTGGGTGGTTACAAGGAACAAGCGCGCCATCCTCCCCGCTTGTGACACGGCTCGAAACCCACATCAACCACGATGGAACAGATTTTGCAGGGGGACGGCCATCGGCGAGGTGACGGGGCTTGCATGAGCAGGTGACGGTGAGTTGCTGGCAAAGAGGAATATGGGGGCTTTGTCTGCACTGATCCCCAGCCGGATTGTCCCACAATGCCCTGCCGTAGCCTGCAGTGACTTGCGGCTCTATGATCTGGGGGATACAGCCTGGATCTCTCATAACTGGATGCAGCGGTGCTGAAAGTGGTCTGAAAAAGGGGGGTCGGGAGGGGGAATCTCTGTAAATTGAGAGCCGCTGCCTTGCTCAGAGTTCTTAAAGTGCCCCTGCTGGATTTAAAAAACAAAAGTTTGCTGCATCTGTGACCCCTTGAGATTCTCCCCCCCCCCCCCCAAAACACTGGACGAGGCTGCCTATAGGTGTGCAAAACTCAGCCACTGTTCTGCAGGGTGTCTGCGTTCTGTCAAATTCAGTTGAAGGGAGATGACTCAGGGCTAGTCTGCGCTAGAAAAATTAGATCGACCCGGCTCAGGGGTTTGCATTTTTCAGGGTGATGTCTTTAAGACGATTTAAGTCCCTGTGTAGACCGCTCTAGGCAGCCGGAAGACTTCTTGCTTCAGTCTAGCTACTGCCTCTCGGGGAGTGGATTAACTACAGAGCCGGGAGAATCCCTCCCGTCAGCTTGGTTGCGTCTACACTGAAGCGCTACAGCTAGAGGAGTTCAAAAATGCCACTTTTCAAGGGAAAACACAGAATGTTTTAGTTCCCTGCAAAAATGTTTGATTTTGGGGTGGGGGGGGGATACTGAAAGTGTTTGGGTTTTGGTCCCTTGTGCAACAATAAAGCCGGTAGAAAAGATAACCCCAGACCCAGTTCTTTTGGAGGGTGAAAGCTTCAGAAACGCCTACAAGAGGGACTAGAATTAGTGAATCAAACACCGGAGGCAGACTGAAGTGGCATAATGGACGTTGGCTGTCTGTAACCATTCTGCTCTGGTGGTGAAATTCATCCCTGTGCAGAGGGGTCTAGCACAACCCCCAAGTACCATTTTAGGTCTTTAAAATGGGCTTCAGTGGGACATAAGTGGTGCACGGATCCCTTTGGAGAGGGTGAGCCTGGTTCTAATCCTTGCTGTGCTACAGAATTCCTGTATGACCTTGGGCAAGTCACTTCATCTGTGCCTCAGTTTTCCATCTGTACAATGGGAATAGTAGCTCTGCCCTACCTCCCAGGGGGGTTCAGCTCAGATATATTTTCCAGGCCAGGGGTGGGGGGGGGAGGCCTGAAAAGTATCTTAGTTATATCCTGCCCAGGGGTGAATTTCATCCAATATAAAACAAGCTAGATGAAATGTATCAAGAGTTGGGACATGCAGGTTTAATGCTAGAGCTAGAAATGGGCCTGAACAGCCATCCACAGTGAAGGAGGCTCAGAGCAGTGGAGGGATCATGCTGTATTGAATCCCTTCAGTGCTGTATAATGTAAAATACTTTGGGGGGCTGCCAGGGCCCAAGGGTAAGCACTGGCACTGCTGAGACCAGAAAGTCAAAAGCAGAGCTGGCTGGAGAGCGGTTTCCCATCACGGGAAAATGTTCACAAATTGGGACAAAGTCAAAATCTCAACCGTCATGAACTGACAATCTGGAGGGAGGGGGGGAAATCAGTTTGGGTTAATTGAAACATTTGAATAATTGCTTCTTCTTTTTTTAAACTTACTATCTGAAATTTCAAAACAAAAACTGGTTTCAAACCAGGAAAACAAAATTTCACTTCGACAAATGTAGCAACGGGCCATGTTAACAGCTTCTCAACTTTGTCCCAAGTGGAGGAAATTTGTCTAAAAATGACTCTTTCCCATGAAGGGTCAAACGCCTTTCAACTAAAAACCGCTACCGAAAAGTTCCCAACCCGCTGGTGTCAAAAGGGCCCAACTGGGAAGAGCTACAGAGCAAACCTCTAAAAGACCATGGCGGAGAGCAGGAGGGGCCTGGCAGTTTCCTTGACACAACAGGGGTGTAGAGGCCTGAAAAACCCTCGCTGGAGCAGGAAGGAAGCCAGGTTGGAAGCATTTCAGAAGCCATGACCACGACAGCAGCAAGAGGAAGCCTGAGAAGCCATTGGCCTGGCCACGGAGCCTGCCGTGTAGCAGAAGCACCAGTGCCCAAACTGGAAGTGCCAAAAGCTCCCAACACGCTGTGACCGAAGCCTGAAATCCTCCTAGTTCCACGGCCCGGCAGAGCCTGCCGGCCGGTCTTGCTGCAGCTCTTGCAACGCAGCCTGGGACGCCGCGCGAGTGAATCAGCGCGTGATTCAAGTGTCACAACAACAGAGCGAAGGGAGCAATTAAAAATAACGTCCCGCGGCGAGCCGTTGCTCGGAGATCAGCCCCGCTGCCAGGCTCCTGCCAAGCCAGGCCTGTCTGTTGTGTCAGCAGACGCCGCTCTCGCGGAGGTGCTGCTTCCCGAAAGGGAACAGCTCAGCCGGCGTGTTGAGCTAAAGAAGAGGGATCCGGGGACGCGGCCCAGCAGTGGGAATTAACGGCCCTTGGAGGGGCAGGGGAAAACAACAGTGGGGGGCTTTAAAGATGAATCGTTTGGACGTAAAGGCTTTGCTTTTTTCTCTGCCCACTTGTAACGTTGGGGCCAAGTATTCACATGGTCCGTAGTGCAGGCAGGTTTTTCTGCAAATCCATGCAAAGCAAGGCCTTTGCACGTCTGTTCCCCTTCCCAGCCCCACACGGTACCTGGAAGTTTCAGTTCTTCCCCCCACCTCCCCATCTCTCAAAGCAGCACAACCAAAACCACCAGATTTTGCCTGGTTTGGAGTGACACACCATAGCAAAACAGTACATTTCTGCCTAGCTTCCAGACTAAACCATCAACTGGCTTAGCTGAAAACCCAGGTCCTCAGGCCAAGTTTGCAAATTTCAGTGACCTAGCTCAAGTGTGGGGTTAGTTTCAGTAGGTGCAATTAAAGGAGCCAGCTGAAAGGTGCACCTTTGAATGACTTACTCTACAGATCTTTTACTGTGACTTCCTAGAAGGACTCATGTACAGCTCAGTTCTGCAAGATGCAGAGGACAAATGAGTTTTGGGGCACCCACTGCTCCCATTAACTTTAGCAGAAGTTGGGTGAGAGAGTTTTCTTGTCCTGGGAAAATCTGATTTAAAAAAAAAAAATTCCCATCCCAAATCAGGACAAAAAGTCAATCTCAAATGTTTGCAAAGAATCTGAAAAAAATATATAGATCAGGTCAAACAAACATGCATTTTGTTTTGGTTGTCTTTTTTAAATTTTTTACTCTAGCTTAAATTTTGAAACAAAAAGATTGCTTTGAACCAAAAAAGTGGAAATGTTCATTTAGAAAATGTTGAACTGACCCATTTCAATAATTTCAAAAAAAAAAAGTTTCCCCAAAGAAAATCGGGAGAATTGTTGAAACTGTCTCTTTCCTGTGAATAGTTTTGACAAAACAAAAAAATTCCCAGCCAGCCTCACTCCCTGCACCTGACAAGATCAAGCCCCTACTCTGGTAGGTTTCATCGTGAGTAAACGTACCAGAGCGAGCTATACAATCCTCCCGAATGAGGTTGTGAACAGGGATGAAGAGCGGCAGTTTGGACTGTTTGGCACACATGGAAAACGGGCAACCCAGCTGCGATCAAAAGCAGAACTGACCTGAATCATTGCTCCAAAAAGCTCAAACGAAATTGTTTGGAGGTTTCAAACTTGCATGCTTTGGGCGCTGCTGCCTCTCCAGCTCCCGAAACATGCCCCGAAAAGGTTGTCCTGGTTAGCTGTGGCTGAAGCATTCACATTTTGGACTCTGTCAATACTAGGAGTGTTTTTTTTCTAAACATTTCCCTTTGCTAAGAGCAGCCCAGTGAGCTGGGTGTCAGCAGCATTGGGAGGAGAGCTAGCCGGAGAATGACAACTCCATTTCGTGAGGTTTTGACATTTGGTTTTGTTCAGCATTGGAACAAAACCCAAACCCCTTTGAATGTTCTTGCCAAATGAAGTTGTCAAAATGCCCACTTTTAAACTGAGAAGGTCAGGTTTTTAATTTGGGTCTCTCTATCTCCCGCTTTTCTGAAAGTGACCAGCGAGCCCACCCCTGGAGCTCAGAAAGCCACGTTGAAATTGCTACGTCTCTGCAAAACACCAGGGCTTTGAAACAGCAAATTGTGATGAAAAACCTTTTAATAGAAAATGTTCTGGCCAGCTCTAACAGGGAGCCCCAAAACATAGGACACCCCATTTTCAGCACCATGTTCAGTAACATAATCCTCTCATCTTTCCCAGACCCCATTATATAGTACTTGAGCATCTCAACTTTTCATGCATTTATCCTCACCACCCCTCCTATTCAACCCCTGTAACTGAGGCACAAAGAGGCTAAGTGACTTGCCCATGGTCACACAGAGAATCTGTGTCAGATGAAGCACTGAACTTCACTTTGCCTTAGGCTAGTGCCCTAACCACTGAGGAGGTCTGATCAACGTGATGCTGAATACAATGGCAGAAGCCAGTGACTCATCTATCCTAGAGCTGCTGACAGTGAACCTGGCAGCAAGAGTGGGGAAGCATCCCCACCATACAGAGAGCAGGGCCAGCCAGAGAGAGGGGCAGGAGGGCTGTTTGCTCAACTTCCCCCCTTGGAGAGAGCGCCCAAACTGAGCGGCGTTGTGACTGGGTGCAGGGGGTTGTGGCCCCACTCAGATTTGGGCCCAGCCAGCATGACAGAGGGATGGCTGGACCAAACCCGAGTGGCACTGGGACCCCAGGTCACAATGCCCAAAGAAAGGAGGCAGTCCCAGCCCTGGGGGGCCAGGAGCTGCCTCTGCAGGGCAGGCTGTTCTCCCAACTCCCTCCCCTGCTTACACACACAATTTTTTTGGAAGGGAGGGGGCACCTCTGTTTCAGATTGTTCCCTGTGCCCCCATACATCTCTGTGCAGCCGTTGGCTGCAAATTGCCGTTTGGCTGAATTCTGCTGGGAGAAGGGGCGCACACGCACACACACACACACGCACACACACACACACACACACACACACACTTCTTCCCCCAGCTCCGATGCCTCATCATGCATGGAACCAGAAAGGGCTGGAAACGGTCCATGGCCTATTGAATCAATAGGCGCCTTTCACTGATTTCAAGGGGCTTCGGTTCAGGCCCCACCATTCCGCCCAAGGAAGCTGGGCTACATTGGGAGAAGCGGCCCCTCACTAAGGAGATGTCCCGGGGTGGGGCTGCAGCTCGGCGTTAATCTCCCTCGCTGGAATACCGCAGCAGCAAAGCCACGGTAGCGCCGGCTTCAGCACAGGTTGGCCCCGCGAGTAGTTACCCAGGGGTCTAGGCAGGGTTGTGCCGCCCGTGCTGCTGCTGCTGGTGCTCCAGGACCCAAGCTAGGCAGGGTGCAGGTAACTTGGGGGGTGTCCACACGAGCTGCGATCACACCCACACCCCCCTCCCACAGCAGGGAGTTACAGTCCAAGCCCCGCCTGCAGCCAAACCCAGGCAGTTCACCCCAACCCAGCGAAACTCTCCTCTCCCCTGCCTCCCAAACATTTTCCCCATTGCCAGACCGTTCAAAGAACAGACACCTGATGGGAAGTGGAGGGGTCCCTCCGAGGAGGGCACTTGTCATTGTACTATGTGGCTGTGGGCAGAAGGGGACATTTTCTCTTCCTAGCTTCAGGTTTAATACCGCTCCAGCCGCTGGAGTAATAAAAACAAACACGGTGCAAACCCTCGGAGCATCATGTTCAAATCTAAATGGGGCAGCCACCAGGTCAGAACGACCAGTCAGAGGCCTCTGTAAAAAGTCACTTCTGCATGGCCTACACCCACCGGTCCATCGCTAATCCCCTGCTCGCTAAAAGCACCGCAGGGAAAGGCATGAGTCGGGGTATTCTACGAAGCCTGCTTGCTTCCTAATTAGCGTGGTGGGGAGCAGGAAATCCTGCCCTCCTCGGTGAGGCATTTTACTTGGGTTATCCCTAAAACTTCTTCGCAC
This sequence comes from Chelydra serpentina, assembly GCA_037349315.1. Lineage (NCBI taxonomy): Eukaryota > Metazoa > Chordata > Testudines > Chelydridae > Chelydra > Chelydra serpentina. The sequence goes on along the minus strand of JBAIAC010000107.1, from coordinate 5,533,457 downwards.
CATCTCTCCTGGGGCCTGCCCCTGAGGTGAGGAGACGTCTTTCCATGGACACCAACGTCCACTGGCTTGGGTTCATGGGGATCGTATTCGGAGACGGCCTGAGATGCTGGAGACCCGACTCCGCTCTCCAGTGCCCCCCACGGATGTCAGCGAGGTGGAAGTGGTAGGACCAAGAGCCAAATACAGCCCTAAGGGATAGAGTCTCATCCCGGTTCCACCAGGATAAACTCCACTGACGCCAATGGAGGTGGGACTGGAGCTAATTTCTGCTGGCTTCCGTGGGAATTAGATCAAGACCCTACAGCTAGCATACCTGGGAGCACAAATTGGCCCTGTGATGCAAGTGACCATTGGCCACATGGTGGGGTCAGAGGTAATACAATCCACTCACGAGCTCTTCCAAGGCCAGCAGCACAAGTAGGTAGGCCTGGTCTTCTGGCAGAAGAGACTCCCAGCGCAATTTCCCCTGCAGTCTCTTGGGGCCTGGTTCCTGCTCAGTGTCCACAAGTCCTAGGCAGAGCGGGGCCCATTGAAAGAAAAGCATCTTGCTGACCCTTCCAGAGCCGAGTGCCATTCCACTGTGTAGCCTGGAGCCAGAGTCCTCACGGATGGAGCCGCCTCTGAGAGATGCCAGCAGGCTTCACCCAGGATAATGAGTCTCCATTAAAGCCAACGGTGGGAGGTGTCCATGGTGTAATTTCACCTAGACCAGGTCATACGTTCCCATGAACCAGGCTCCTGAGCAGGAAGGGGACTCGCCTGTCCCCCACTACCAACTTGGAAATTCACCCCCCCAAAAAACAAATTGAGGCAAGTTTCATCTCCGTGACTGTGATTCAACTCATTATGCTGCCAGGGTGAGGAGAATGATTTGCACAGGCGTCCAATGGAATTTGACCCAAACCTCTCCCCATCCACCTGCAATGGATCCCCATGAGAAGTTGTCCTGTAGCCATGAGCTTCTTTCACTGGGAGGCTCTGTCCATACACTATGTAACACGTGGTGGGGCGAGTGGGTTCTCCAGGTTGCATGTTTGTTTCTGAGTTACAAGGGCCACGTCTCGAAAATGTAATTTATGGACATCCCCTTGGGAGAATTCCTTCAGGAACGAAGCGTGGAGACGGATCATAATTTCCATCAGGGAGCTGCCGATGCTTCCTTCATGGGTATCATATAGAGAGTGCAGGCCCAACCCTGCAGATTTCCCACTGGCTCCCTTACGCTCTAGGACTAATATTAGCATCCCCAGCCGTGCGGATCAGTCCCAGCATGGTTCTCGCACGACACATTGTCTAGACGGTCCCATTCCATCCCACCCCCATTGAGTCCTGCACAGCGATGCGGTAGATGGTGGTCTAGACACAAAGGATGTTCCTAATGAAACACCAGCTCCCCTCGGAAGAGGCCACACTCCTAAAAGCGCTGAACGGACATGGCAGGCCAACACGTAGGTGCCCACAACCTCCAGACAATGAATTATGAGCAACCCGATCTCCTAGCACTCCCCTCCTTCAGCCCCGCTAAGGAAGGGAGACCTAGAGCCAGCGCTAGCCAAAGCCCACCAACCGCATTCCCTCGGCGCGGCAGATTACTTCTCGGCAGCAGCAGCTGGAGGCCAAGCTCCGATCATGGGCCCATTCTTCCATGTTTCAACCCAAACCTGCTCGAGTGGCCGGACTCCTAACCGGGTCAGCACATCAGTTTGAAAGTCAGTGGTCCAGTGGGGCTAACAAAAGGCAGCTTTCCGGTAGCCTGCACGTTTAATCGAACGACCTGACGATCCGGCAATTCACCAACTCCCTCTCTGACTCAAAAGCTCTCGGTACGCAGCCTCCTTTCTAATTCCTATGAATATTCCCAAGAGTTTTGCAGATTGCTCCAAAGGGGACAGTGCTCATGGGCGAGGGGATTTCTGAATCCTATTACAAAGCAAAAACCAATGACTTGTGTTTGTTGCAAATTATTTGAAAATGAATAAAATATGCCAGGAAGTCTCCTAGCCACCCTCATTAAAAATTATTCTAAGTAAAGAGAACGCACACCAATAAAGCCAAGGCATTAGTCTGTAAATGAATGAATTAGCATTTGATTACTAGGCATTCCTCTCACTTAAAGGCTGGAGTGGATACAGCAGTGAGTTACACTGGGCATGGCAAGCATTGGCTGACCCATTGGGTCCATTCCCGCTGATCCCAGGGAGTCGGTGATCTGCTGTTAAACCGGGCCGGAGATTAGTGGAGTCAGGTGGTGCTCTCAGTAATGTGGCAGATTTCGTTTTATGGAAAAGTAATTCCCCCACCACCATCCCCCGACACACACACACACACACACACTTTTGTGCCTTTAAGATGCTAGCTGCAATCCAAGAACCTGCTCATGAGATGACCCCTAGCAGACCCCCCCAGCAACCCTGCTCTAGGAGCATCACAGTTCACCTTGTCCCATCCTCGCACCCTGAGCCCCACTGCCGCGAACAGGAATCTTTCCATTCACCTCAGCGGGGTTTGGATTGGGCCCCGCACAGCAGTTATCAGAGCTGGGTTAGGATCATCTCCCGGGGACCGTCATGCATTCACTGCAGTAGATGGGCCAGTCCTTAGAAAGGGCCCGATCCTGAAGTTCACTCACTCACGCAAGTTAATTAATAATATCACCTCTCACGTGGCACTTTCGTCCATACTGCTCCACGTGCTTTACATTGTACAGAGGGGGAAACTGAGGCACAACGCCGGGAAGTGACTGGCCCATGGTCACTCAGCAGACCAGTGGCAGAGTTGGGAACAGAGCACTAGCCCTGGGTTCTCTCGGGTAGTTGTCCCACTGGGCCAAACCCTGAAGTTTGCACGTAGGCAAAGCTCCCACTGACTTCAATGAAACCTTTGCCCGGGTAAGGGCTCCAGCAATCAGCCCCAACGGAGGCTTTACCGAAGTAACCATCGGAATCCAGCCTTCCTCCATTCTCTCCACAGACCTAGAAACAATTCACGGCCCCAGCTCGGTGTCCTGCTTTGCATTCCCCAGGCACCACCAGTGTCACGCAGACAGATGGGGACATCTACAAAAAGAGGGAGGCTCGCAACAAATCATCCAAAAGGAGGAGGCGACCCTCCTGGGCTGATCCTGCGCCACTGAAGTCAATGGGAATTTTCTCATTGATTTCTAGGAGCATCAAGCCCCTACCGTGCACAGCTCTTTCCGAAATGGATCACAAGAGGCAGCAGGTGTGCAAATTTACCCCCTAAAGGTCTCAGGGCTGGGGTTAGGTTTTAGGTTTTTGGCGAGGGCGTCTTTGTTTCATTCCTCTGAATTGTTTAAAAAAATAAATAAATCACAAGCTTGAGAATCAGTAACAATCCTATCAATCTAACGGGGGGCGGGGGAGACATGCAAATATTGAACTATTCAAAATCATGCCTCGGGTCGATCCAAAACCATATTTACATACAGAAATAAAATACAGTGGGAACGATCGGCTTGGAATATAAATAGCGTACACTGAAATTTCTGCAGCTGCCATCTGCTGCGTAGTATCGGAAAGTAACATCGAACGCAGCCAAGAAAGGTTAATGCAAAAAAAAAAAAAGGAACAATGATCAGCGTGTGCCCGCGTGTGCGAGGAGGGTGGTGGGATATTGGCTCATACAATCCCCCCCACACGCACACACACAAAAACATGCAGAGAACCTGATGCAACGTTCGGATCACAGAAAAGGACAAATAAGAAAGGTCTCTGTGTGGGGGAGGGGTTGTTTGGGGGAGGGAAAACACACACGTTGCCTTCCTAGTTTTGCTGAATTCTAGTTCCAGAACCACAGAGGAAGGGAGGGAAGCAACAGGAGGCGGCGAAAGAAAAGAGTTTGCTCCCCAATTTAAAAGAAAGAAAGAAAGATAAAGAGGAGAAAGGAACCAGGGACCCAGACTAGCACCCCCGTCTTGAGCCAGTGTCTGATTTCCCAGTGTGCCAGCCCCGGGTAGGGTGGCCAGATGTCCCCATTTTATAGGGACAGTCCTGATTTTTGGGTCTTTTTCTTCTATGGGCTCCTATTACCCCCCACCCCCTGTCCCGATTTTTCACACTTGCTGTCTGGTCACCCTGGCCCCGGGGAAAGGTGTTTCTCACGAGAGTGCAGTAGCTTCCAGACTCACAGACTGCACAGATTTCCTTGGACAAGGCTGGAGAGATGCACCTCCCCCCCCCCCTCCCCGCCCCAGACCATTGTCTGATTTGATTATTCTAATCAGTCTGCAGCGACAGAGAAACAGCATCGTAATGGGATTGGGGGGAAAATTCCCACCGCACTGGCTGTTTGTCAGGGCAGATTCTCGGTGCGTATTGTGTAAACGGCTGGGAGGGCCGCTGCCGGGATTGGTCCCGGTTTAACTCTGGCCAAGCGAGCCTCCCCCACCCGTGGGTTTCTCCCCCATGCGTCTCTTCTGCGGATGTTAATGGTGTAACCCTTGTTTGTCTCTGCTCCAGCAAACCCGTCTGCTACGCACTAGGAATCCGCCTGCACCAACAAACCCAGAGGCCGTTCATGCGGCATCTTAACAATCGCAGCTCCCGTGCAAAGGTTTCTGCCCTCCCCAAGCAGGTTATAAGCCAAGAGGAAAAAGGATGAGCCGCACAAACATTGGGCGTTGTTCTCCCCTCCTGCACCTCCGCCCCCGTGGCACAGAGCGCTCAGAGGTGAGGTCGGGCCAGGCCCCTGTCACTGCTTTCAATTTTGCACACTTGATTTTTTTCCCCTCCTCCCCGACAGTGGTCAGACCAGTTTGTGCAATGCTCAGAGCCGGGTTTCCACCTCCCTGTGTGAGACATCGTGGTTGTTGCTGGCCCTGCTGCTGCCGCCGTGGGCTGCTCTGGATAATCTCAAATGGTTATTAATGCCCCACAGTGTCCTCGCCGCAAGGGAGAAGCCAGCCCGGCCATGGTGGGTGGGTGCAGGTGCATTCCTGCTATGGGACGTGGCGGTTATCCACAGGCAGCCTGGTGCGGGTTAAATACTGTTGCTGCTTTTAAACAGTAGATCAGACTGTCCACCCTCCCTCCTTCTGCAGAGCACAGGGATGAAGGAATGGGGCACGGGGGGGGGGGGGAAGGCGGTTTGGACAGTGCATCTGCTGGATGACATGAGGTTTCCCAGAAGTAGCTATGGCAGCAGCCAGAGGCAAAAATCTTCTGGATCAGAGGGAAGCGTCTCCCATCTGCGGTGGAAGCAACCACTTCCCCAAGCTAGCCCCTTCCAGAGTGGTAGAAGCCCCTTCCCCAGAGGAAGGCGAGCCCCCACGGCCAGATCGATCTCAACTGCACGCTGGGGCTCGGGGAGGTAAAGCAGCTTCTCTCTAGCACAAGAGCCTAATCCGAAGGCCATCGGGAAGATCCCCGTGGACATTGGAACAGTCGCAGAAGGACCTTTTCACATTGATTGGGCATTAAAAGCTGCCCCTGGTAACCTCAGAGGGACCGAGTGACATTTTCATGCCTGGCCAGACCAAAGGTCCATCTAGCCCCGTATCCGGTCTTCCGACAGTGACCAATGCCAGGTGCTTAAGAGGGAATGCACAGAACAGGGAATCATCAAGTGATCCATCCCCTGTCGCCCATTCCCAGCCTTTGGCAAACAGAATTTTTCAAGTGATAAATATTGAGGCTCATTTTATTGGTCTTCTGAGCCACTAGAGTCATGACTGGGTCACGTCTTCAAGCTTTACTCTGCAACCACGCGGGCTGGAAACGTCTTTAAAAGCAAGCCAGCGAGCTGAAATTCTGATGCAATCCCCAGACTCCAAGAGCTGGAGCTTTAAGAGACAGATCAACATTGTGAGACTTGGCAGAGCCCTGTCCAACCATCCCTGCCCTCTCTCTGCCCGTCAGCCAACCGAGGAGGAGAGAAATTAGAGATGGAAGAGGCCGGTGGGGTCACCTTTTCCCTCCCCACCAGACAGCGCCGGGTTGTTCCCTAGAGCGTCCCTTCTCTTCATTACTGACAAAGCCGCGCCCTGCTCACGCCTCAGACCTGGTCCCGGCACGGCACGGATTCAGCCCTGCGGCCTCGTTCTCCCAGCTCTACACTCCATCAGCTGTCCCCGCCACTTCCACCCCTGCCCCCGTTCGGTAGGGCAGAGGGGGTCTTTGTGCCGCACTGCATCAGCCGGACGGACCCGCACACCCCACATCAAGCCTGAGCCCAACAGGAACGGCCTGCGAGGGCCCCCACACACACACCTCACTCAAAGGCAGCAGGGTCTCAGGACCTGGCGTGGAGATGAGAAACCCACTGGCAAGTGCTCCCAGGCAAGCGGGGGGTGGGGTGGGGGGAGGGACGGACGGATGAAGGGGTGCACTGGGATAACCCACCTCCCATCAACGCCTTCCAGCAGGTCCCCGGAGAACACAGGCCACCCGCATGCCTCATCCCCGCCACTTCTCTGGAGAAGAGCATACAACTCGCCAGTCCCCAGTATGAGGGGACGCACGGCAGCCAATGCCGCCAAGCACGTCCACGCAGGGAAGGATCAGACAATGAGACCCGTCCTGGGGGGAGCCGGATGAGTCTTGTCCCCCCTCCCCACCACACACACACAAAGCCAGGGATGGACACGCCGTTACCCCAGGGGTGCATCCCACGTGCCTCACCCCTCGTGGTGGCCTGATCCCCCCCCCCTCCAAACGCCTCCCTGCCCATCCCCTCCCAGCAGGGCAGGGGGGCGGAAGGTGGGCTTATAAGAAGGGCAGCAGAGAGGTGAGCGGCAGCTCCCTCTCGCCCAGCAGCGTGTCCCGCTTCAGGCTGCTGCCCTTGTTCACCACCTTGACCTTGAGGGCCATCTTCTTGACGTTGCCGGCGCCCAGGCCGTCGAAGAAGAAGTCCTCGTTGAAGACGGGGTTGCGGCTGTTCTTGATGATGGTGCTGCGCTGCTTCTGCACCTTGCCCGGGTTCAGGCAGAGGGAGACGCAGCAGTTGACGGCGCGGGGGTCGCACAGCTTGTCGAAGAGCGCCTCGGCCGCCCCCACCCGCACCCGCAGCCGGGCGCGGGCGGCGTCGTACTCGGCCGCCAGCCGCACGCTGCCGCCTTTGCTCAGCCGGAGGGTGTGCTCCTTGTACAGGCGCTCCGGCGAGTCCAGCGGCGGGAGGGCCGGGGGCGGGGCGCCCCCCGCCGCCCCCGCCGGGGGGGTGGCGCACCGGGCGCGCCGCTGCGAGCTGGGGCTGGTGTCGGCCGAGCTGTCGTCGGTGGAGAGGGAGCTGTTCCGGGCCACCGAGTGCTTCAGCTTGATGACCTTCGCCTGGCTGTCCTGGCTGAAGATTTTGAGCAGGGAGACGGAGCGGGAGAGCAGCGGGGAGCCGAAGGGCGAGGATTCGGCCGAGGAGCAGGTGTCGCTCTCCCCACCACTGAAGTAGCGGTAGGGGTTCATCAGGGACATGCCGATGTCGGAGGGGGTCAGGCGGGCGCTCTCCCCGTTCACCTTGCCCCCGCCGGCCGCCGCCTTGCGCTGGGCGCTGGGCGAGGACGCCTGCGACTGGCACAGACTGCCGTGCTCGCTGTGGAAGAGGGACTCCTTGCGCCGGGTGTGGGGGCTCTCCATGAGGGTGGCAAAGCCGTAGGAGGTCTGGGCCTTGGGCACGTAGGGGAGGGACATGGCCGTCTGGGCCTGGGGGTCGGCGTTGGTGCTGAAGTCCTCCTCTGAGGCCCACTCGTCGGCGCTCTCGATCTGGATGATGTGCCGGCTGGCGGCCTTCAGCAGGTTCTTGCTCTCCGAGGCAGCCTTGACCGGCAGGCGGGGGCTGCGCGGGGGCTTGCGGGCCGACAGGTTCTGCTCGGAGGCCGAGGTGCCGAGGTTGGGCTTGGCTTTCCCTTCGGCCCCCTCGGCCTCGGGCGGCACCGGCATGAGCTTGGGCGGGATGAAGAAATCCGGGATCTTGTCGGGGGTCAGCACGTTGCTGTACAAGGGACCCTTGGACTGCTTCTCCCCCGAGTCGCTGGCCCGGGCGGCACCATTCTCCACCGAGCCCCGGATCCTCTCCAAGAGCCACATGCTGCTTCTCCTGGGCTGGGGGGGGCGGGGGAGGGAGGAAGCCAAGGAGGGTGGGGTGGCGTTTAGACCCCCCCGGTCACTCACCCGCTGTAAGATAAACAAGCAAAGCCCAAGGGGCTCGTCACGCCCAGGGTCAGAAACAGAGTTGAGGGTCACTGGGGGTGGGGGGTCTGGAAGGGCAAATAAATTGGGCCTCCATCTTTCTGTGGGGTTCAGGAGGGATTGGGCCCTTACTATGGGGCTCAGGAGGGATTGCCCCCACAGGGTTCAGGGCCTTACTCTGGGGCTCAAGTCAAGGGGGATTGGGCCCCCCACCCCTCTGTGGGGCTCAAGGGGGGTTGGGCCCTTACTATGGGGGGGTTAGGCCCCTACCCTTCTGTGGGGCTAGGGGGGGATTGGAGCCTTACTATGGGGATCGGGGGAGATGGGGGCCGTATCTGTGAGGACTGAGTTTGGGGGGAAGGGGATTGCCCCCTCCCCGGGAGGTGTGGGGAGGTCGGTGTCTCTGCCAGCCCTCCCCCATTGCAAGGTGCCGGAATTCAGAGCGGGTTTGGGGCGCCTCCCCTCCCCCCAAATCACCCCGCTCCTTCCCCGCCCCCCGCCTCCGAGCGAACCTGCCCCGACTCGCCCGAGCCGCGGTATTTCCCCGGCCAGCTCCTGGGCCCGGCCCGCCGAGCGGAGCTGTCTGGAGCCGGCGGGGACGGGGTCCGGGGTCTCTCGGCCAAACACCCTCCTGAGCTCTGCAAAGTCCGCCGGCCGCAGAGTCCGCTCCCGTGGGGGGGGGGGGGTGCCCAGCCCCCCCGTGTCCCCAGGGTCGTGTCCCCCCCCCCCCAAAATCTGACCTGGCTTTGAAATCAATTCCCCCTTCCCGGCGCCACCTGCCAGCCCCGGGGCCACCAGCCCCCGACGCCGCTCGCCTGGGTGAACTTCTCTCCGCTGCGGAGCCCCGGCCCCGGGGAATGTCTGGGCCCCCCCCGGGCCAAGCCAGCCTCCGCAACTCGACACCCCCCTCCTCCCCCCGGCGGAGGGAAACCAGCAGCCGCCGCAGCGGCCCGGGGGCGGGCGGAGCGGCCGCAGGGGGGGGGGGGGCTGAGACGCGGGTCCCGGAGCCTCCCCCGGGGCTGGGGGGCCGGGCACAGCCGCGCGTCTGTTCTGCCCCCGGGGCCACTTGCCAGCCGCTGCCCCCCTCCAGGGGCGCCCGGGGCACGAAGCGCCTGAGATCGCCCCTGCCGCGGGCAGCCGGCTAGGGCGCCCCGGGCTGCGTCCCGCGGGCTCGCCCGGTGGCCGGGGACCAGGCTTCCGGGCAGTGCAGCGCACGCCGGACAGCTGCCGAGGGGGCCAGGCCGGGCCAGTCCCCGCCCCCGCTGCATCCGTGCCCCCCCCCCCCTCTACAACGGGCGTGAAGTTTGCAGACGGGCACCTGTGGCTGGCGTCCCGCGGGCGCAGGGGGCTGCAGGCGGCTCCTTGCCAGCACCAGCCCAGCCTCCAACTAACTTCTTTGGGGTGCGGAGGGGAGCAGGACCCCTCCCCCCAGCTCACCCTCCCGTTCCGGATGCTACGAAGGAAAGACACCCCGCGCAATTGCGCCATCTGGGTTTGGCCAGCCTGGTTCGCGTTGAGGGGCCCCCGGCGCCCCCCAGATCTGCGAGCAGGGAACCCCAGCGGCGGGAGGGGGGGCACGCAGCGAACACCCCCGGCTGCCTACCTGCCGGCGGGGGATCCGCAAGCAGAGCCCGAGGGGGGGGAGGCAGCGGGTCCGCGGCTGGCTCGGGGCTGGGAATGAGGTGCCCGAGCCCCGCCGCTTCCTTTTATACGCGCTCTCCTGCCACAATTCATTCATTACGGGCGCCAGAAACCTCCCCAGCACAGACCTCAGCAACCGAGCCGTATTCCTCCTAACACAGCTGCCCCCGGCTTTTTAGGCGGCTCCTGCACCTCGCCGCGCGCTGCAGAGCGCAGCTGGCATTCGGCTGGCACAGATCTCGCTCCCGCTGGCTGCACACAATGGCCCGGCTGGTTGGGCTGGAGGAGAGACACCGCCTTAAACAGGACGGGTGCCCTGTGGCCGCTGCCGCCTCGCCTGGGTTTCCTTCTCCTCCCAGGCAATTGGAGTTTCCCCCAGAGCCTGGGAGATGGGAAGAGTCGATTCCTAAGGGCCAGGCGAGGGGCTGGGGCTAAGCAGATCTCATGCTGCGGGCTTGGGAAAGAATTTGGTGGGACCCGCCCTCTCCTCTGTGTGTGCACAGCACTGTGCAGAAGGCCAGGTGCCTTCAGGGAGTCTCACCTTCCCCTAATGCACCAGGTGGTGGCCACTGTCTGAGGTCAGACACAGAACTTGTCAGCCCAGGGATCCTGTCCAAGCCTCGCCCATTTCAGTCCCTAGGCCCCATTCTCTCTCTCAGGCCGGTAGGACGCCAGGGCCTGGGATGGCTTTGCAGCGGTGCTGATCAGACAGGAGTCAGGCCCCAGCAATCTAGCAGCACTCCGAAGAAGCGAGCAGAAGGATAACAGCATGGGTTTAGGAGTCAGAGATGCCTGGGTTCCATTCCTACCTCTGCCACTGGCTCCCTGTGTGACCTCGGCCGAGTCACTTACCTTCCCTGTGCTTCAGTTTCCCCATGTGCAAAAAGGGGCTAATAAATCTCATCTTCTTCGTCACCGGGTCTTGGAGGCATTTGCAGAGTTCCTCTCCCTCCCATCCCGAATTCCTACTAATGCTGGGTAGGGTGACCAGATAACAAGTGTGAAAAATTGGGACAGAGGATGGGGGGTAATAGGAGCCTCTATAAGAAAAAGCCCCAAATATCAGGACTGTCCCTATAAAATGGGGACATCTGGTCACCCTAGTGCTGGGATACCCAGGTCCTTCAGACCCGCCGAATAGACAGACGAGACAGGATTCGCCTTCCCGGGGTTCCATAAAGGAGTTGCAGGAGCAGATTTGGAGACAGGTATTCCGGGCCCAGGGCCCTGGAGTCTGCAATCTGTGTCTAAACACCACTTAACCAAACGGTGCCACTGAATTCAATGGGCTCCTAGCTCAGTAAGTACTCATTAATGTAAGGGCTCTGTTAAAGCAGCCCCTGAAACCCCCCCTCCCCCACTGCTTGCCATGCACCGAAACCGAGACGCATCTGGCATGGTACCTAAGGGTGCTCCATGGGAGGGAAGTGTAATATCCCCCTCCAAGCACTTCAGCTCATCAGAGTGCTTCACAAAAGTCAATAGTCCTCCAAGGGCCAGGCATCAAAGCTCAAGTACTCGCAGAGTGTGAGTGGTTTGATATTGTAGATGGCAGAACAAACGGGGCGGGGGGCGGGGGGAAAGACTGTGCAGCGTGTGATACATCTCGCTAATGTCCGGCAAGACTCACCCTGTGAGGGGACAGGTGTCAGCTGGTGTCGGGAGGGCGGGAGGGGGGGGTCTCGGCGGGTTTGCTGGGGTAAATACCGCACGTATTCGTGTTTCACGATGGAATGAGGGGACAAAGAACAGGGCTTTGCACATCTTTTTAAACCAAGGTAATTGATGTAACGCTGATAAAAATGGACCAAATCTGCCATCCTGGAGAGGGAAAGTCTTGGTATGGCGGGGGCAGTGCCAGAGCGAGATGCCCACGCTGCAAGGCTGAGAGCCTCTCGAGGGCTGCAAGGAGCATGCCACTCACTCCTTGGCCTCGCCACTGAGGCTGCCAATCACAGGCAGGGTGGGGTGATGTCCACCGGCAAATGGATAGAGGCCCAGCAAACTCATTTCACATAGGCCACTTACCAGCCAACGCGCGTCACACACTGGGCTAACACGGGGAGGGCAGACAGGGCCTGGGCTGCATTATGAAAGATGACATCTTCTGACATATGTGGCCTCTTTGGCAGACGGGCTGCTGGGTGAGATGGCCCGTGGGCAACACCAATTTTCAAAACAGGCTCCAAAAGCGACCCTGACAATTTGCCACGATTGGGAGTGGGGCAGTCTGACCTAGTGGTCAGACACCAGGAGGTCAGAGTCCAAGGCAGGCCAGAGGGCAAACTGCGAGAGGAGTGTCAGGAGTTAGGCAGGATCAACAGAAGCAGGAGACAACCTGAGAGCAGAACCATAGCTTGATAACCAGAGTCAGGCCTGCTCAGGATGTCAAGCCGCAGGAGCGGGAAGCACAAGGCACACGGCACGGAGCAAGGTGGGTCCCAGTTGCATGTACAACTTCCTCTTCACGTGCTGGGTTTAAAGAGGGGCTGTGACCCACTCAGGGCCCCCAGTATTCGACCCATCTGCTCCTAGTACTGGGGTCCGCTGTCTGAGTTCAGCTCCTATTCAGACAACTGTTAGCAGGTCTCTGGGTGGCAGGATGGAGCCTACTAGCGCCAAAACACCCTGTGGACCAGCATTCGAGACCTATGGTTCCTGACCCAATTACAGTCCAATGAGCCTAACTTCAGTACCAAGCAAACTGGTAGAAACTATAGTAAAGATCAGACTCCGAGATGAAGAGCCGACAGGGCTTTTGTAAAGGGAAATCAACAAGCATGTGAACAAGGGTGATCCAGTGGATGTAGTGTACTTGGACTTTCAGAAAGCCTTTGACAAGGTCCCCCACCAAAGGCAAGATCTTAAGCAAAGTGAGCAGTCATGGGATAAGAGGGAAGGTCCTTTCATGGATCAGTAACTGCTTAAAAGAAAGGAAACAAAGGGGAGGAATAAGTGGTCAGTTTTCACAACAGAATGTGGTAAATAGTGGGGTCTCCCAAGGATCTGTGCTGTTCAACATATTCATAAATGATCTGGAAAAGCAGGTGAATGGTGAGGTGGCAAAGTTTGCAGATGATACTAAATAACTCAAAAATAGTTACATCCAAAGGTGACCGCCAAGAGTTCCAAAGGGACCTCACAAAACTGGGTGACTGGGCGCCAAAATGGCAGATGAAATTCATTATTGATAAATACAAAGTAATGCACATTGGAAAAAATAATCCCAACTATACGTATAAAACGATGGGTTCCAAATGAGCTGTTACCACTCAAGAAAGAGATCTTGGAGTCATTGTGAATAGTTTTCTGAAAACATCTGCTCAATGTGCAGCGGCAGTCGAAAAAGCGAACAGAATGTTAGGAACAATTAGGAAAGGGATCGACAATAAGACAGAAAATATCATAATGCCACTATATAAATCCATGGTACGCCCGCACCTTGAATACTGTGTGCAGATCTGATCACCCCATCTTAAAAAGGAAAAGATACAGAGAAGGGGAACAAAACTAAGAAGGGGAATGGAACAGCTTCCGTACGGGGAGAAATTAAAAAGATTGGGACCGTTCATCTTAGAAAAGAGTCGACTAGAGGGGGATATGCTAAAGGTGTGTAAAATCATGAATGGCTGGAGAAAGTCACTAGAGAAGCGTTATTTACCCCTTCACCTAACACAAGAACCAGGGGTCATGCAATTAAATTAGTAGGCAGCAGGTTTAAAACAAACATCAGGAAGTATTTCTTCACCCAATGCACAGTCAACCTGTAGAACTCCTTGCCAGGGGATTTTGTGAAAGCCAAAAGTATGACTGGATTAAAAAAAGAACTAGATACATTCCTGGAGGATAGGTCCATCGATGGCTATTAGCCAAGATGATCAGGGACACAGTCCCATGCTCTGGGTGTCGCTAAGCCTCTGACTGCCAGAAACTGGGAGTAGATGACAGGGGATTGCCCTGTTCTGTTCCTTCCCTCTGAAGCACTGGCCACTGTCAGAAGACAGGATACTCAGCTAAATAGACAATTGGCCTGACCCAGTATGGCCATTCTTACGTTCTTATGTCTAATACAGAAGGCAAAGCCCTGTGTTCTTGTGCTGAATCAGCCAAGAGTTGTTCTCTGCTTCCTCCAGGCTCTTCAATATATTGCATTAGGTCAGGGATACCGTAATTACTCCTCTCCTTGCAGCAGCATGGCTGAAGGGCGCATTTTATCATCCACGCCTGGGGTAGAGGTAGATTAAGGCTAAACATGGGCTGGATGAGTCAACAGAATCCTCCACATAAATCTCTCAGAGCTACCAGACCAGCCTTCCATTTTCCCTTCTAGCCTGCCAGCAGGCTGTGATGTGCAAGATGGACGGGACCAGGGACCCAGGCCTGTGAGGCTCTGGGCACCTCCTGCAATGTTCAGAGCCCCCTGCCCTCCCCCTGAAGCCTGCAAACATTGAAGGCACCCAGCACCCTGCAGATCTCCCCTTTTATTCCCCGCACAGTTATTTTGTTCGGTGAACAGCTCCCACACCCGCCGGCCCCCGACACCTCCTGAAAGCGAGCCGCTTGCTCTAGAGAAGAACAAACTCGTGTGATGATTTATGAGGTGTCTTAGCACATTGTGCCGCATGACGGCGGAACCAGACTTAACGAGCCGCAGACCTTTAACACAAGCAACAGAACGGGATTCGTGCTTTTTCTCCGGTGCCATGTGAAAATCTTTTGCCACCGGCTCTGCCTAATTGGCAGCCGGGAGACGTCTCTGGGCGAAGGGTCCAGCCGAGAGCCAGGGGCCATTCTTTTGACAAATAGTCCATTTGCTGGAAAATGCATTTTGGGGGCATTTAAACCGACCGGTTTCGACCGAAAAGAAATGGAAATGGTTTTCTGAAAAAGTAGAAACGGTTCATTTCAGCCATTTCAAAATGGCCGTTTGTTTAGGATTGTAGCTCATTTTTGATAGCAAATAAGGGTGCAAACACCTCAAAAGACCCAAAACTAGTTGAACTCCCCTCCCCCAAAAATGCCAATTTTATTTTGGGCCTTGTGCCCCAGTCATACAGACAGTCAGTGGGTCATTCCTGACCCCCCCCTTCCGTGGCTCAGTGCTAGCCACACAGCCTGGTTTCCCGGAGACCACAGAACCTCAACGTTACGAACAGCAGAGTGATGAACTACCGGTCAACCACACACCTCATTTGGAACCGGAAGGACACAAGCAGGCAGCAACAGAGACCAAAAACAACAAAAAAAGCAAATAGAGTCCAGCGCCGTGTTAAATATAAACTGCTAAAGGGAACGCAGCATTTTTCTTCTGCATAGTAAAGTTTCAATGTTCAGCTGTAAACTTTTTAAAGAACAACCATAAAGTTTTGTTCAGAGTTACAAACAACCTCCGTTCCGGAGGTTCTACCGCTGTTTGTTCAGTACGTGTGTGCGACTGGTGGGGTGGCCACACACGGCAGAGTCCAACATGGTGGGGAAGGATATGCGGGGAGGGGTTGCTGTGGCCAGATGGGTGGGTCTCAGGCAGGCAGGCTGGGGATATCATGGAGATGCGGCCTGAGGGCCGGGGGAAAGAGAGAGAGTCCCTAAAACCTACTGCAGAGCCAGCTCTGGACTTTACTGCAGGCGGTATGGTAGCGAGTGGCTGGAGGGGAGGGGAGAAAGGGGCGGATCAGGATAGGAGGGGAGGCCAAGGGAAAGAGGGGCGATTAACAAAAGGCTGCTGTTTGCCTTTGCTCAGCCTGTGCAGGGAAGAAGGTAAATAAAGCACAGAAATGGTTGAGTTCTCCTGAATTAAACAAAGAGCATTGGACACGGTCCAACCCTGCCCATCTCCACAGCCGGTGCAGAGCCAGCGGTCAATGGGCCACAGAGGGGGCAGAGCTCCCAAAGAAACTGACCTTCAGCTCCCTGGGTGATGAGCGTGCCAGGTCTCAGCTCCTCGCTAAGGAAAGGGGACTCAAGTGGAAGGGGGTGACCGTGAGGCAGGAGGCTGGCTCCAGATTCTGAGTTAAAGCAAACGCCAGGCCAGTGGGTGGGGAACCCCAGGAACTGAGCGTGCCAGTTCTCAGCAAGGGACGCTGCAGGCAGGTGCCACAGTCAACTCGGGGAGCGTTGGGGAGATGTGTTTAGAGACAGAGAGTCACAGCCAGAGATGGGAGCGGGAAGGCTCTTGGCAGCCCCGCTGACTCCATGCACCGAGTGTGTCAATTCTCAGCCCAGGGGGGAGGGACTCAGAACCAGCTGCACACCAGATTCCATCTCTTTCTCTCCTAGCCAACCTGCGCCTGGTAAACTGCTAGGAAACAAAGGTTTGAAGAGGGATCCTTTCTCTCCTGCCTCTTAACGTCTCTCAGACCTCTAGAGAATCTCTCCTGAGTGGAATTAAAAAGAACAATCGCCCGAGGGTCTCTTTCTTTCACTCGCTTCTGGTGCCTTTTCTCCACACTGATCTGCGCGCAGCCTTCTTAGGCTCCGGTATTAGTAGCGGGGAAGCTATTTCTGTGCCTAGGAAATGGCAAATTCTATTTAACTTGCCATTGTTCCCCAGCACAATAACAAAGGGAAGGTGTGCGAGAACAAAGTGGCAGGGTAAATAGAAACAGGGAGATGCAGCCGTACAGGCGTGGGAGCTGGGGAGCTCTGGCACGGAGGGGGAGGGGCGTGTTACCGAGTCCGAGCTCCGCTCAGCTTTTCCAAGCTCTCTGGACAAACGCACAGCACAGTTATTGAGGATGGCTGACCCCTGGGAGGCCTGTCTGTGGTTCGGAGACATGGGCCTGGCAGCCCCGTTTACGTCCCCAACTCTTGGAGGGCAGCGCATGGGATGCAGATATCTAAGGGGCAAATCACTTACTGCAGCCACAGATGCATGGGGAGGGGCGGGGGCCACCGAGATCTGAACACCCCACTCGGCTGGCAGCATGCAAGGGCAGCGGCTATTGGCCAGTCAAGACGCATCCTGTGGATGGGGGGGAGGAGAAACTGCATTGATTACTGGGCTGGGCTGCATGCCCCTCACAGGTAATGAAAGAGTTAACTAGAGACAGCGCAATCAGGGCCCCGGGCTGCACTGGCGGGTGGGGCAGGCCCCTCTGAAGATGAAGCCCAGCTTGGGTGGTGACCGTGAGCCTAAGGAGAGGGAGCCCAGATGAGGAGGCTGCAGGGAGAGAGGGGAACACTGGGTCCTTCTCTTCTCGCTAAGGATGGGAGGAAAGGCCTGGAGAGAGGCAGATGTGCAGCACCTCTGGAAAAGGCCCTGAAGGAAGGCCAAGTGAGGAGCAGTGAGGAGTCAAGGGAGCAGACCTTAGCTGCTCAGGGCAGGGTCCCTGGACTGGAACCCAGATGAGGGGAGGGATCTGGGTTTCCCTGCTGAGTTTGGAGCTGGGCCTTCAGAGAGAAAGTCCTAGGAATGAGACCTCACACAAGCAGAGGGACGTCCTGCAGAGCCTGCGAAGGGGGGAAGAGCTGAGGGGAGGGAGCCTGGGTAGCGGGTGCAGAATGACGTTTATTTGAGTTTAGTTTACTGGGCTCTTTGTTTGCCCAGGAAGGGGCAGGACAGAATGTGAATTGGCTGGAGAGCAAGGTCAGCATGAGAAGAGGCTGGGCTGGAGAGGCTGTTGGTGGGGCCACCAGGGAGGAGAGCGTGCTACTCCACAGCCAGCCAGGAGGGGGCGCATCAGCAAGCACAGTAACCCCGCAGAAGGGATCTGAATTCGGCGTCATGCCGTCTGGCTGATGCGATGCTCCGAGCCGCTAAGGGAGCAGGGGCTTGCTGCTCTCTAGGGGAGCATGTGTCTGGTACACCTAGATGACACAACTGTGATTGGCCATTCTTTGCATTCACGGATTAGGAGCGGTCTTTGGACCCGTACAGAGTGCTGGTGTATAGCCCACACACCGCCTGGGTGTCGTGCTCTGTCGTATCTAGTGGCACCGAGACCACTTAGAGATTAATGAGTCTGCTACCGCCTTAGTTAAGAGGCATGTGACCTTTAACTCATGCAGTAGCGGCTCATACACTAAGCGTCAGAGCTCCCAGGTTCAATCCTACCTAGTGGGTTCTGTCAGACCGATAGCTGGAGCATATAAAACAACGTGCCCCCCAAACGACTCCTTGTCCTGGGAAGTTGCATGGAAATGCAGATGTCACACTGTCTCGCAGACTCAAGGTGGATGCTCCAGCAGGGGCGCGGGGTTGTGGAGTGATGCTCAAAGAGGGTGAGGCTGTTGGGTGGTTGGAGCCTGACAGGCGTTAGGAACAGCCCTGGAGGAACAGCAAGACCGAGAGTCTGTTTTACAACCGCAAAATCCATGGATTAGGAATGGGAAACCAGCAATCCCCTCAGTTAGTATCAGAACCCTGAATTTAGCCCTATTGTAATGTTTGGGGGTGCTTCAAAATAAAAGGGTGCCTGTTAATTATCCAACCAAGTCGCTGGTGTGCAGAAGACAGAATAGGAGACTGAGTTGCTGGTAATTTGATTTTTACCAGTTCTTTTATTTAACTGAAAAATGCCCAGGTTTTACAAAAGCAATTATTTGGTTTCCACTGATTTTTTTTTCCCACCTGAATTTTGGCCCACACAAGTACATGAAAACACTCATTATGTTAAATTCATCCAATCCGATACATTGGGTAGACCAGCGGTTCTCAAACGGTGGGTCGGGAGCCCAAAGTGGGCCGCGACCCCCTTTTAGTAGGGTTGAAAGGGCTGGTTTAGACTTTGGTAGTGTTTCCAGGGCTTGGGCGGGCTCAGGCTTCAGTTCCCGCTCCTGGGGTCATGTAGTAATTTTTGTTGTCAGAAGGGGGTCGCGGTGCAATGAAGTTTGAAAATCCCTGGGGTAGACTAATTGATTATTAACCTAAATACATCTAAGTGTGAACGTTACTCTGTTAAAGTAAGGCAGTGTAGTACAAGATACACACATGCATATGCGTACGTACTGTCCTGTGCAATTCATGAAATAAACCACAGCAATAAACCGCTTTGACTTTCAGTACTCTGACTTTTCTCTATTTGTTGGTTTTTTCTGTCTTCCCGTCCCTCCGTATTAACCCCAATATTTACCCAGAAAATGGGGGTTTTTTGCACCAATTCTCACCCATTTTTGAATATTTATAATAATTTCCTGGGAAATGTTCAACAAAATAACAACCGACAATGAAGGGCCTGGCTTACTGGTAATTCCGTTTGCTGGTTCCTTGCCTTCCCCATCAGTATGGGAGTTGTGAACAGGCAGCGTTCTGATACCACCTGCTGGTAGCAAGGCAGCAATGAGATCTACCACTGATCCCATAAGCCTTCTTCGGATCACCCTCCCTCAGAACAACTTTGGAGCTGTAGAAGGCTAGCAAGAGAAATACTAAACAAGCAGCAGCTCATGACATAAAGGGAAGGAGGGCAGGATGGAGAATCGGAGACTAGGACCAACAGATTTATCAGTAAAGTAATAACCGGCCTTCCATGAGGCCCGAAGACGCTGAAGTACACCCCGCTGGCCGACACCCTGAGAGCCCAGGGCTACAAGGTCCAGATACATGCCCTGATCGTGGGAGCCCTGGGCACATGGGACCCCCACAATGAGCCGGTACAGAGAGCATGCAGAGTCGGTCGACGCTACGCCTGGCTCATGAGACAACTCATGGTGTCCAACACCATCAGGTGGTCCAGAGACATCTACACGGAACACATCATGGGACACCGCCAGTACCAGGTCGAGTAACCGAGAACGTCGACCAGGGAAATAACCCACTTCCTTCCTTGAAGAACCAAGGGACCCACCCCGCCCATGTACTTATTCGCTACACTGATACTGACTTGGACTCTTCCATGGGTGGGGTACCCGAGCCCACTTATCTACTGATGCCCTAAAAACTCCCACACCCCAATCTGGGTCTATGCTGGTTAGGTGATATGTGTGTACCTCGTGAACCTTGTAACCGATACCTGTAATCTTTCAGAACTCAAGCCTGACCCCAGATGTACAGAACCTTCCCTCTTAACTTGTGTTTATTTAATTTTAAATATTAACTTTAATACAAATTTTCAATCTGTTCTTCTCTTGTCCTTCTCTTCTCCCATCCTACAACGTCAGCTTCTTGGACAGACTGCTGACGTAGCTAGCAGTATCTGCTTTAGCGACAAAGAGTTCTGTGGCACCTTATAGACTAACAGACGTATTGGAGCATAAGCTTTCGTGGGTGAATACCCACTTCTTCGGATGCATGCCAAAGTATCTGCTTTGACTTTCTAAGTTCTTGAGAAAGACAAAACTTGAGAACCTTGCCTCCATCCCCCAATGCAGTCTCTTGTCCTAGGAGGAATACCAGGTAACAGTTCAGAGAAAGAGGAAGAACAATGGGTTAATTCAGATGGAATTTGGGATTCAAAGATTCAAAGATTGTCAGGTGCTCAGATACTATGGTGATGGGCACCAAGATATGCACCATAGATAGATGGTTGTGTTGGGGGATAAATAGATGGGTAACAAAACTGAAGAGGAAGCTGGGGAGGGTGGGGTGGGAAGCAGGACTCTGGCCCAGCTAGGTGCTAATCAGCCTCTACCAACTCTCTGCTAAATGTCATGGATGCAATGTTGTCACCCCAAGTCTGCACCCAGCTTGAGATAATAGCTCTGAGAGGTGTGAACTGCCCCAGTCATCTCAGTGGGGTGTTAACTCTGAGATGACTCTGTTTTACTATTAGTGTTATTAATCATTTAACTGCTGATAATTTTAGCAAAATTATACAGCTAATGTGCTTAGCCCATCATCCCAGGTGGACTCTCATGCTTCCCCAGCTGTCAAAGACCCCAACATCCCCCGTATCCTGCATCAAAAAACCTCTAGCTTCGCCCCTTCCCCCTCCCTCCACAAGTACTTCTACCATGCATCTATGGCCTGTCAGTATAAAAACCTCTGGCAGATCAAAAATGAAGATGTGCAGAGAGCATAAAATAAATTGAATTGAATAGCAAAGTACTCCCGAGGCTGCTGCATCGATGGCATTATTCAGGTCCGTGTTTAACTCCATAAAAGCCCCCATTTCTTTAATTGAATTAAGGCTGCCACAGGATTTCCTGTCTGTTTCATTGGGGGCGCTGCCGAATCCAGGGATGCTGCTGAAGAATTTAAGTACATCTTTCCCTGGAACATGGCTAAGTGATTCATAGATGGTGACGCCCACTATGATCATCTAGTCTGAGTCAGACTGTCTGACCTGCTGGACAACACAAGACTAAATATGCCATAGCCTCAGTCCGGAGTCAAACCTGGGTTAACGTCTCAGAGGTAGCTAGGTTCCCTACGGTGCCACCATAGCTTTCTTAAGTTATTTCATCAGCTTGTAGGGCCTGATCCAAAGCCTCCCGGAGGATCCGACCCTTAGTGCTTAAGGTCCTATGCTGGATCCTCATTGATGACCTAGGTGTCTGTTTATAACCCGCACGCCCTCATATGGGAACTACTGGGGCTCGAAAAACATAGGGCCAGTTAGTCCATTTCTGTAAAATAAAAAGCACAGTCATAAATCCCCTAATCCCTTCTCGGGACGAATAAAGAAATCGGCTTTATTTCGAGCAGAACCTTAGTTCTCTGCTTCTCTGTCAGTTTCACAACAGAGCAGCAAAACCCTGGGCAGCGTGTGTCACGGTGCCATGGTCCCAGGCTTCAAACACACAGGCCACGCAGCTTCAGTGATGGCCCCCGCAAAAAAAAAATAAATAAATAAAAGGATCAGACAGACCAAACCAGGATTGGACACTGGATTATTGAAATGCTACAAGTAAGAGGCTCTCTCGCCTGAGATTTGAAGCCTGGCTTGGCAGAGCTGAGAGATGTGTCTAAGCGACCACAATTTTAGGTGATTATTCATCTCCAACATATCCCACTAACCCTCTTTGTTACTCCTTCCCAAGATGACTTGGGTTACACAGATGGCGGCAGAATAACCCTGGCAGAGGCAGGCTTATTGTGAAGCAATTAATCCCTTTAAAAAAAAAACCCTCTCTCAGCATCGGATCATAGCATCCCTAGAAGTCGAAAGGTCTGCGCTGTGTAGACCCAGCAGTAATTGGTATAAGACAGAGGCTTTCTTTCCAGCGGTGATAGAAGAAAGTGCGTCTCTAGCAGCCTTTTCATGCCTCTGCTATAGAGGGCCGATGCAATTATCTCTGCAGACACATTACGCTACTGCAAAAAATAGAACCCGAGATGGAAATGGCTCGTCCCCGCTTGTATTCAGTGATCGATGGAAAATTACCCATTTGTTACCGGGTTTTAGTTAGTTAGTTTATTCATTGACTCTTGTAACATCTAGCTCTGTTGAGCACCGGACGCTTCCCCAAAGGGTGTTTTATTGACTCAGCGCCCCCAGCCTGAGGGAGTCCTTTCCCCACACATGGTAAAAAAAAAAAAAAGCGAGGGATTTCTTCAGAAGCAGCTTGCGATTCTGCATTCAGGTAGCTATTGTTATTATAATTTTGTATTAAAGGGAGTATTATTAGCCCCCTTTGATCAATGAGGAACTGAAGCACAGAGAGCTAAAGTGACATGGCCAAGGACTTTACGGGGGTCAGTAGCAGAGCCAAGCATAGAACTCAGCTCTCCTGAGCCTTCACTACACCCACCCTTCCTCTCGTCAGCTGCTCGTCCTGGTGCTCCAAAGGCTGCCCACAGTTTGCAATTGACTAGACCCGCGAGACTGGGAGCCGGGTCGAAAGCTTTGAAAAATCAGGGCCTAAAAGTTCATCTGGAAGCTGCAATAGATGAGAGGGAGTGGAGGGAGGGGGATTCAGACGAACTGGCGTTGCTTTTGAAGCACCCTCCCCCACCTGGCACTCCCCGCTTTTCGGCGCGTCGGGCCGTGCAAGAGCCACCAGGCTTTTTCTGCCTCTGTTCATTTGCGCGAAGCTCCTTTTGTGGGGTCATTCTGCTTAGAAAAGATCCTCAAGTCGGGCACACCTGCCGCTTCTCATTCCCATTTGAATGCGAGTGTTCATTAACTAGTGATGAATGGCAGCTCAGAGTCTGCAAAAACAGCACGGGGCTGCTCAGGCGCCCGACGCAACACAATGAGAGGGAGCGAGACCCGGCCTAAGAAGCACCATGCACTTGTGTCCAAGCCCCACCTTTGGGCTACACCCGGGTGGCAGATCTTGAACCCAGACCCCGGTGGTTCTCCCCTCTCCTCCCCCCGGCAAGAAGGCAGCAGGAATAAAAATAAAGGAGCTGCAGCATGCTGGAGGAGGAAGAAAGTAATTGGACGACAGGGCTTGGTGAGGGAACAGCCAGACTTTTCCCCCCCTCCTCCCCCAACCAGGACAGGTGAAACCTGGCTACGTTCCATTGGCATCACCTCCCATTGGCTTTGGATCAGGCCTCTAATTTGCAACGAGATAGCCAACGTCTTCCTCCGGAACCGGGAAGTGCCACCCTGGGGGAGGTGTGGGCAGCCCCTTGAGAGGCTCCCCCTTGATCCAAGTGCCCGCTGGGCTCAACAGGATGGGCACAGTACAGGCAGTGGTAGTGCAATCTTCCCCTTCCAGCCCATGGATCCCCCCCCCCACCCCCGCCACTCCCCGGGGCAAGAGGGTGGATTGAGGTCTGTGGCTGAGCCAATCTCTGGGTGCTAGGCCGAGGCTGCCAGGGCACCCCAGGAGTGCCAGCAGCAGTGTGGGGCGTGGGCAGGTGGACGCAGCTGGCTGCAGAGGCATCTCCCAAGGGAAGGAGTAGAAGCCACATGAACCGAGTCATTTAAATCTAGACCAGATCTAGAGACTGGATAATATATAGCAGGGACCAATCCTGCCTTGGCCACGGGTTCTGCAAGTGCTGTGGGGCAGGAACTGTCTTTTTGTTTGTACAGCACCTGGCACAATGGGATCCCGCTCCAGGCCTGGGGCTGCCGGGGCTACCACAATACAAATATTAACAAATGCACGTGACGTGACCAAGCTCCCATGTCCCTGCAGATGGCCCTGAGCTAACTTCCTCCACCTTAGATCCAAACACTCCTACCTTGTCAATGGGGGTGCGTGTCTGAGACTCTGAGCCCGGGTAGGGGTCTGAAATCCACAGCGCCTCCCCCTTCTCTGTCCCGGGCTGAGCTCAAACCCTGGATCCAGCTGAGCTCTTTCTAATGGGCCCGAGCCTCCTCCATAGGTCTAGGCACCCCCAGCTCCAGTGAGAATCCAAACCTGGATTCCAGCTTGAGGGGGTGGGGGGGCTCCCTCTTAATTTCAGCGACGCCATGTGGATCGCAGGCTCCCCAGCGGGGACCCATCAAGCAGGCGAGGACAGGGGCTGAGCTCAATCTGCCGGACGCCCCTTTGGAACTCAGGTGCTCGGGAGTGTGTAGGGGGGGGCGGGAGGGGAGCGGAATTTGGGGGTGGGGGCATTAGAAACAAAGCGTCTGCTTGGCTGGGTTGCCTGGAGGACCCAGCATGTGAAACCTGTGTGTTGTGTGTACCCCTCGGTGCCTGATCTGCAGAGCATCTGAGTCTCTTCCAGCCCTCGCTGGGGCGGCTTGGCTCGTTAGTTCGAGCGGTAGCTGCTCATGCCTTTAGTTCGGGAGGACCCCAGTTCAGTCCCTGGTAGGGCAGCTTCGGGGAGGCACCTCACAACCCCCCGTTGGCAATGAGGCCAAGGACAGAGCGGGCCATAGGGACCAACCCACTGGGAGCTTCCGCTGCCATTACGTAACTTCAGTGTCTGGACCCGATGGAGGATCACGGGACAGTATGTGAAAGTCGCCCCACAGGAGCCAAGGATGGACCTGTCCCGGTCTGGTTTCACCTGAGCAGCTGTTTGCAACGAGCAGCAGCTGTCCTACGCCCGAGCAGAGGCAGATGGCTCTGTTCATCTCTTCCCCCGGGGCACAGGCTGCGCCGGGGGTCTGGCAAGCAGAGGCAAGAACACGCTCAGGCCATCTGATCATTTCCACATTTAATTAGAAACGTATTCAAAGCAGCGAACCCCTCGCTGCGGGTCAGACGCTTCCCCGAATGCCGGCGCGCTGGAGAGACAATCGCTCAATAGCGTTTAAAAGGCTGCGTGGAATTCTCACCTTGAGTCCCAGCTGATGGATGCTCAGCGCCGGGGAACCTGTAAAATCCCGCTACAACGTGACACGGCGCCGTGTGCCTGAGAGGAGCAAGCCCCACCTTGCTGCAGAAGGTACCTTTCCATTGTTCTCTCTTGTAATGCCGGCTGGGGTGGGACTGGAGGAGGTGGGAGCTTCCAAAGAGCAGGGACCCCTGCTGGAAGGTGACGCTGGCATCTCCTGCAGCAATGCCTCTTGGGAGCGGCTGGGCTTGGAGGAGCTGTGAGCTTTGCATAGCAGGTGCTTGGTGAGTCTCCAAAGCTTAGGCTCCCATCTTCCACCATCCTAAGGAAGCAGGCACCTGGCTACCCCAGCCAGAGCGGAGGGGCAGTGCTGCGACCCAGGCTAGGTACGAGAAGCCTGGCGGAGGCTCTGAAGCGGGGCAGAAGCCAAGTGGACACCAAGTCACCTCCTGGGCAGCCGTGCGGAAGGTGAGAGGCGTCCCAGTGGTGGGATGGCCACACCTTCGCTTGTGTCGCTCTTTGTCCTCTCTCCGAAGGTCCAAACGTCACTCTTCACGTCCTGATTCAATCAGCAGAGTGCTGATAAGACCTGACGTCAATGGGCCATCTCAGCCAGAGAACGTACTTACAAGATGGTCCCGTCAGCTGCAACGTGGAGTCTGTTACCGTAATGGGTTGGCTTGGCAGGTTTTGGGAGATGGGGAAGAGGCTCCTATTCCCCTTGCAGATGGGAATGGGGCCTTGTGCTTCTGACACCTCCTGACGCACCCAGTTATACCTCCAAAGGGGGTTCCCTACCCCTCTGATGGTCTCTAGCAGCAACTAAACCTAACAGCTGAGCTTGGTGCTATTTAGCACTCAGAAGGCCACACCAGCTTTAGCTAACTCTTCCCCGCAGCACCCCCTGCGAGGTAGGTAGGTCAATATCATCCTCCCCATTTTACAGATGGGGAAAACTGAGGCACAGAGCGGCGAAGCCACTTGCCCAAGGTCACCCAGCAAGTCAGCAGCAGAGGTGGAGGCAAAGAGCTCGGGTGTCCTGGCACCCAGTGCTGCGCTTAGGCCACTAGGCCACAGCCCATGCCCAGCCGTGGTTACAAGTGACTCTCCGAGCAAGGTTCCCTGCTCACAATCTGTTCGCTTTACTTAACGACTAGTCTAAGAAGTCGGGGGTAGGTTTGAGCTGTCGTGTGCGTGCTCCTGGTGGGACGTACGCGGCAAAGAGCTGAGCTCCTCCGGGCTCCTTGGTGGGTATGGCGGGGAGAGCCATGCGAGCGCCCCCGTCGGAGTTTCGTCGGCACCTGTAGAATAAATACGTCGCCTCCATCCCAGGATAGGAGGAAGAGTGAAAAAGTCAGCGTGGATTGTGGCGGCAGCCTGCAGCTAAGAGGGAAAGAGGGGAGGTAGCAACAGTCTGTAGGAGAGAGAGAGAAAGAAGGAAGATGTCACAAGGCTAGAGGAGAGAGAGGTGGCGGGGGGGGGAACGTGACAGCACTCCCTGGCGGAGGTGGGAGAGAGAACACGAATGGGCAGGGGTCCACCGAAGAGACAAGGGCACAGGTGGCTGCCTGTAGGCGAGGGAACAGCAGCAGCAACCTGTAGGCGAGTGACAGCCATCCCTAGGCAAGAGGGAAGGTGGCACGAGTCCAGAGGAGGGGGAGAGAAGGGGGGAGCGTGGCCGCGAGTGGAGGAGAGAGGGAAAGAGGAAGTTGTTTGGGGAGGGGAGGGAAAACACTCCCCTGGGGAAAGGGTGACTGGGTGGAGGAGGAGGAGCAGAGGGGGATGTGGGTGCTGCTTAGGGAAAGGGGGGGGCTTTGTGTCTGTGGCATCCACTTGTCTTTTCCACCTGGCTCCCCGCTCCTCTGTGGGCACAGAGCCAGCTCCCTGGAGGGCTCCGGGCCGGAGAGAAAGGAGATGGCGGTCAGGGATCAGAGCGCCAGGGGCCCAGCACGCTCGGGGGCGACTCACTCCCAGCGACCCCCATTAGCCCAGCCCAAGAGGCAGTGGATACCGAGTCTGCTCCCGCCGAGTCACCCGCACAGAGGAGAGAGGGTGCGGGCCAATTCCCCACTGCCCCGCTGCTCTGACCGGGGCGAGGGCAGGAGACAATCAGGCCCCCCGGTCCCCTGCACGCCCCTGCCGAGGGGACGCACCCAGCTGTCACTGCTTCCTCTTCACCACCTGCCGCAGGTGCAGCTCGCTCTCCGCCGCCACGATGGGCTGCTCATTCTGCAGGTGGTAGCTGATCAGGTGGCTGATGCTCTCGAACAGGACGTCCTTGGTCCTCACCTGGAGCAACACAACGGGGGGGGGGGGGGGGGGGGCGTGAGGCGGGGGCCGGTCCCGCTCCGCCCAGAGAGGAGGCCGGTGGGGCTAAGCGGGGCGGGGTGCCCGTCAAGGACATGCGGGCTGAGTTTGGGGCGCCTGGCCCGATCCTTACCACGCCTTCGGGGTCTACCAAGAGCAGGTGCTTGGGCTGCCCGCCGTTCATGCCCGTCAGGACGTACTGCCCGGGGTTGGTGATGCTGTCCCTCACCAGGAAGTCCCCATCCATCTGCAGCAGCTTCTCGGCGTCCCGCCGGCTCATCTTCCCGTGGTACCAGGGCTCCCGCTTCAGCTGCTCTTCCGTGGGGGCGATGGGAGCCTTCCGGGTGGGCGGGCTGGGCCACCGGTCCGCCAGGGGAGGGCTGGCCCCGCCAGCCACCGTGGATTCGTGCAGCTTTAGGGCGTCTTCGAAAGGCCCTGCAAGAAGCCAAGAATATAAAGCAAGGAGGGGACAGGCCCTGGCCGCTCCCCTAGCCGGAATCACATCACGGGGCTCCCAGGCCTCCTGCCAGCCAGGTCTGGGAAGAATTCCCCCCGTGGCTGGACCTGGGGCCGGCTCTTTTAAAGGCCTGGAGCCAAAACCCAAAGGCGACTCCCACTATTTCTGCTCTAGTGAGGTTCATGCCGAGAGCCGCTGTCTTACTCATGTCAAAGAGGTCTTTGGGGGGGCTCTCCTGGTGCCCCCTGGCGTCTGCCTCCCAGCCGTCCAAGCACTGCGTGTTGACGTACATGTGCTCTTCGTAGTCGCGGCATCCCAGGGGCTGGCCGTCTGCCTGGAGGTAGCCATCGCAGGACTGGCCTGGAGGACACAGTGAGCGCCGGTGAGCGCCGGGCCTGCCGCACCAGGATCCAGGGGCGGTGGGTGAACCGCTGGCTGAGGGCGGCGAGCCCCCCATCCCTTCTGCCTGAGGCCCCGCCTCTTCGGTGACCCTCCCGCCCCACGCCAGAGCCCAAAGCCCCCCTCGCCGCGGCCACCGGCCTCCACCCCAGGCTAGCCCCCCCGGAGCGCCGGGAAGGTGGGTGACACAGCCCCAGCCCCACCCACGGCCAGCACTGGGAGACCGGAGCCGCACACAGAGCGGAAAGTAGGAGGAGGGAGCGGGGGACGAAGCAGGGGCGGGGCCACGCCTGGCTGTTTGGGGAGGCCCAGCCTCCCCCAGCCTATGGTACCCACCGCCAGGCTAGGATCGCTCCCTATGATCTATCCTGTGGTGTCTTGTCCAGTCCCGTTGTACCAATGGGGGCCCCTGGGGAGGTGATTTCCACCGAACAAACTCCTCCCTGCTAGGCAGCTCTCCTTGCTCTATGCAGCCTGAACGTCCCTCTGCTGAGTTTCACCCCATTGCTCCTCCCTTTAGGACTGTCCTCTCCTTGGCCCCACACCGCTCTCATCTTCCCCTGGGTCCTTTTCCCTCCCCGCATTTGGCCCTTTCACCCTGACCTGCTAGGGGAGGAGCAAGCTTCCTAAATTGTCTCTGCTGTACCATCCAGGGGAGACTCGGGGACAAGCTCAGTAGTGACCACAAACACCCCCACCCCTGACAGTTCCCCCTAGGGTGACCAGATGTCCCGATTTATAGGGACAGTCCTGATTTTTGGGTCTTTTTCTTATATAGGCTCCTATTATCCCCTACCCCCGTCCCGATTTTTCACATTTGCTGTCTGGTCACCCTAGTAGTGGTGGTGATGGTGCGGAAGGATCAGCTGAGGTGCAAGGCCGTGTGACTCATGCCAAAGAATCGGGTTTGCAAAAGGGGCGTCACTCCAAGCAACTGCCCCACGCATTGTTCTCATCACCGGGCAGCTAGGGACAGCGCTGCCCATCTCCGAGGGTCCCACCGCAGGCACTTGTGAGTCCTTGGGCCGTGCGTTCCCGTGCCCCCAGGGACGTCAGTCCTGGGGTTAAACGACGCCTTCGCGCTGCAGCACGTACCGGGAGCGTCGCCGTCCCAGTGGGAGCCCGGGTGGCTGTTCTGGTCTCTTCTGGCCGGAAATCCAACCTGTGAAGCAGAAGAATCAGACCTCGGGCCATGCGCCACACATGAGGCAGGAGATTTGTTTCCCCTCCACACGTGGGCCTGTGATCTGGAGACGCAGGCAGTGGACCGGGAGATGCATTAGGTGGAGGTGTGAGGACTGCTGATACCCCAGCTTTGCTCGCTGCCTCCTCAGGGCCGCCATCCCTTGCTGGCAGCTGGAGAACGTTGCTAGGCCCAGAAACCCAGCCCATGGAAGTGTAGGTCCGTCCCCCCCATGGCCCCCAGGAGCCCCTCCTCTAGTGGCAGTGCAGTCTACAAGCACAGGGGTCGGAGAGCCACAAACCACTTAGTGCTAAGCCCAGCTCTAGCCATGTGTCCACAGCTTGTGGCGAGTCATGTCCCCGCACGCTTCAGCTCCCTCCTCTGCGCAATGGGGTGACGCGGCCTGGGTGGGGTGAGGCAGCCTGTGGGAGATCTAGGGGTTTAGTGACCGCCCGTACAGGGGCCGTGGGATTTGCACCCCCATCCCTCCTGTTCTTTGCCTGTTGCACACGATTGTTTAGTCTCCTGGCGGCTGTAACACGGGGTTTAGTGGCCTGTGATGTGCAGATCAGACAAGAGGATCAAACGGTCCCTTCTGGCCTTAAACGCAATGACTCAATAGCTGGAGCTTTCGGTAAAATCCCACGCAGCCTTCAGAGGCTGTGACGGTCTTTACTGCTGGACAACAAAACCCCCAAGCCGCAGAGGAGGCCGGAGAGCTGTATGGGGCTCTCCCTGCTGGACCAACCTCCATCCCCGACCCCAGAGGCTATTCCAGAGAAGCTCCAGGCCTGGCCCCACACCAGGCACCCACTCTATGGGGACGAGAACCAGGTTTGGTTTCCAGCTGTCTGCATCCGGGGAAAAGGCTCCATTCAACACAGGAGGTTCTGGGTGCAGCCGTGGGGCGGGGAGGTCGTGGGGCTGGTGGGGGGAATTAGGGAGGCTGCCCAGCTAAGCGTGCTGACTTCAGGATTCACCTGGCTGAAGGGACCGGCGCAGGACGGCTGGGAGTGTACATGGCCCAGCAACGTCCCGTGCCTGAGCCGAGAGTCGACGAGCCCCCCCAGGGGCGGCTCCTTCCCCGGGATGCTGTTGTAGTAATCGTGTTCGGCCGCCTCCTCTTCGTCGCCCCACGCGGATTCCTCGGTCCCCATTACCCTGCACGGCAGAGAATACAGGAGTGAGGGAATGCGGTTAGACTGCAGAGCGGGCGCATCTTAGCGCCCAGAGACTTGGCAACCTGGCACCCAGAGCATCCCCAGACCTAGCACCCAGGGCATCCCCAGACCTAGCACCCAGGGCATCCCCAGACCTAGCACCCAGGGCATCCCCAGACCTAGCACCCAGGGCATCAAGAGCCAGGGCATCTCATGATCTAGCACCCAGGGCATGGTAGCACCTAGCACTGAGAGCATCCTGGACCTAGCACCCATAGCTGTGACAGGACCCACAGCCAGGGCATCTCAGCCCCCAGAGCCACAGTCGTATGGAGCATGCTGCAGGGCCCTGTATCTTGTGATGCAGGGACTGGTAACACCCCACTGCACCGGGCAGAGGACGGTCCCGTTCTTCCACCAACAGCCCTTCTGGGGGCTTGAAGCATCTCAGGCCCTGCCCAGGTGGCAACTGCAAAGCAGTTCCAGGGCGGCCCGGCAGTGTGAACGCCACCTGGTCCCCGAGTCTGGAGAGCACCCGGTGGGGGCAGTAGGAAGCGGCTGGGATGCCGGGTCACATGCCAGCGGAAGGGCTGGATGAACACGGGGGGTAGAAGGCTGCAAGGCCTCATTCACCTGGGCCGGCTTTGGGAATATGCCTGGGAATTGCTGCCCAAGATAAGGTGAGAGGCTGCAGACCTGCGTAAAAGCAGGGCCCAGTCTGGCCAGGGCGACCCCAGAGCAGGGATCTGGGTTCCCAGCAGCACCGAAAGGCCTCGTGTCTCTCACCACCCCCCTACCTGTCCGGCGGCACCACCACCTTGGGGGGGCTGTGCAGATACTGCTTGAAGCGCAGCTCGAAGGCCTGTCCCACCGTGCTGATGATGCTCTGAGCCAGCCCGTCACAGCACTCCAGGATGTGGCAGGCTGCCCGGCAGGGAGAGAGACACAGACACATCAGGCCAGGCCCCCGGGTGACACCCGTCGCTTGCAAAAATGGGAGTCTAGCCCCGCAGGGGCCATGCCCCAGCCTGGGCAGTGGCAGATGGGCTTCCAGGCTGGGGTTCAGGGTCACAGAACCAGGGGGGTCCAGAGCTGAGGTTCATTTTTTCTGGAATCTGGCCTAGCGAATCCAGCTTGGACCCAGCTCAGCTTTTTACCCACCATGTGCCACCACCGCCCTCCTCGTCCTCTTCAGTGGCAGGACGGAGTAAATCAGACCCCAGCTTACGGTTTATAAGCCCCCCCCAACCACGGATCCCTCCTGGAACATCCGTGAGCTGCTCTTCCCCTTCCCTGCCATGGGGGTAACAGGCCCCTTTAAGGTGAACTAGGGCCAGTCTTGCCTGCGCCATAATTAACTGCCCCCTAGCCTGAGGGGCTGGGACTAATCAGGTACTTGCATAGCGAACACCTGGGCCTCATCAAAAGGCTGGGGAGAGAAGGGGGCGGGGAAGGCAGTTGTGGCCCAGGCTGCAGCCGGCAGGAGAGCCTCATGGAGGGGATGTTGGAAGCAGGGCTGTGCCTGGGAGAAGCTGTGGCAGATCCAGGGGAAAAGAGCCTCCAGAGTGGAAGAATCCCTGCAAGGCCACGTGCTGGCATGAGGGGGCGTTCCGGCGGTGAGTTCCCCTGTTACACTCCATACAATAAATGCACAAGAGGTCAGGGGGAGAGCCCTCCTCCATACTTTTGGCCAATATGGGTCTCTGGTTTAGCCTTGATCCTTCCTTGCTTATCACCCCTCTTTGTTCCACCCCCCCACCATGTCCTCTCACCCCTGCCCCCCCAGCTCTGCCCCGCTCACCTCTTTGGTTAATCGGATCCTTTGCCACATAGGCCACGTAGTCTGTCATGTCCTGGAGAGACAGGGAGAAGTCAGGGAAGGAAGGGGTTTGTGGCGATCGTTCCTGGGATCTGGCCTGCAGGCTAAGGGTCGGAAAGGATTTAGGCAGGGCTATGAACCTGGGTATGAAGGAGAATGAGCTACAATCCCCCAGCTAGCAGATCCCCCTTCCCCAGGCAATGTGGGTGTAGGTCCCTGCTCTGATACACTCCCTCCTCGGCTGGTGAGGGCCTGGGAGTGCCGCAGAAACAGCGAGGGTTACCCGGTGCTGGGACTCGCCCCACTGCCCCAGGGCAATCTGCCCTCCGTAGTGCCCACCGTGCTGTGCTGTAACGAACCAGCTCCCTGGGGCTGACTGAGGGAGGACTGCCCTCTCACGGCTGCAGCCCAAAGAGGAGATAAAGGACATACTGCCCCTGGCAGCTGCAGGAGCTCATGTAGGGGGTGGCTGGGCTTTGGGGGTGGAAGAAGCAGGGGTCCAGGCCCCAATCTGTGGGTGGGGTGGGGTGGGGTGGGGTGGGGTGAGGGGGGAGAAGCAAATTGTCTGTTGCCTGCAGGGATGGAATCTCATTACGGGGTCAGGCTCTGTGAAGGGGTTTTGTTCTGCGCTCGGGGCATGGGGGACAGGAAGTGGTTTGTGTCCCTCTGCAGCGCCCCCCTCTGGTCAGTCCAGGCAAGCCATGGCAGGTCACGGCTTTGTGGACAGGGGTAGACGCTCCTCTGCGGGAGATCCCTGGACAAACCAACGGCCAGAGAGGCATTTCTCTGGCTATCTCTGGCCTTTCCCTCCTTCTCTGTTCTCTCCTCCGGGCTTAGGAGCTGTTGCGAGGCCCAGCTGGAGAGGGAGAGAGGCCAGGCAGGACCCCTGAGCTCTCGGGGTAGGAAACAAGTTGAGGGGGAGGGGAGTTGCCTCCCCCCCCCCCCAGGGTTATCACCTTTGAAATGCAAAAAACTAGCAACCCCCTACCCACAAATCAGCCAGGCCCCAACCCCAAGGCAACTCTGCAGCCCCCCATTTCTGCAGCTACTTATAGTATCTAGAGAGAGGACACCTATAGCCAAGACGGACAAACATCGCGGGTCTCCTCACTGTCACATGGCTCAAACCCTCTCTCACACACACCCACACGGGTTGATGGGCAGGCAGCTGCTGTATTTGCAACAGTTTTGCTCTGTTGTCGCTTAAACCAGGGAAGTGGGAACACGGCAGGATCTTTCGCTGGACACGGACACTTTTAACGGGAGCTGTCCCAGTGTAGTGTGAGAATAATGCAAAGCTTTAGACCCATGTGTGTGTTGTTTGTTGTTTTAAACACAAAAAACCGGGCAATTTAAATTATTTTTCTGGCAAAGCCATAAAAAAACCTCAGCCAGGCCGGTCAAACACCAACCAGGTGGGAACCCTCCCCAGTCTGCTGTCGGTGCCCAGGACTGAGGCTGTAGCAGGCCGAAGCTGGTCCCTTGGCAGTGTGATTGTTGCTGCCAGAGGCAAAAGAAACTGAGGCAGGGGGCAGAGAAGAGAGGGATGGAAAGGGGGCGATTGGGAGGAGGGGGGAGGAAAAAGGAGAGGGAGGAGGAGATGCAGAAGGGAGAGGGGCCGCGAGGAGCTAGCGGCAACTCTATCTCCGCGCTCCCTTACCGTGTCTCCCCCCGAGGCGAAGGAGATGGACTGCATGTGGTGGTTGGCAATGATCTGCAGGGGACAGAGGCAGGCGTTAAATATCTTTGCTAAAGGTCGTGGGGAGGCTCTGGAATCGGTCAGCGCAGCGGCTCGCTAGAGCAGGGGGAGGGTGGGGATCGACCCGCAATGATCTGGGAACAGTCCTGGCTTTCCTCTGCTGCTGGGGTGGGGCGGGAGCAAGGCCGGCTGCATCCACCCCACCTGGCCTAGGGCGAGTAGGCTGCGGCTCGTCAAATGGACACGCCTGCCTCCTGCTGGTTCAGAAATGCCAGCTTCCCCTCCCTGCTTGGATCACACCCAGGAATCCCCTGCTCCCATCCTGTAGTTACCTTATGTAGCCTTACCGGCTTGCCTGACTGTTTAAAGGGGACCAAACAACACGGGGGCTTGCAAGAGCGAAGGGTGGCCTAGTGGTTGGAGCACAGGACTGGCAGCTGGGCCCACCTGAGTTCTAATCCCTGCCCTGACACTAGTTCCCCATCCTGAGTTCTCTCCTTGTGCTCTGAGGATAAGCAAGGGTGCTGCTCACCCGCCCTCTAGAACTAGATATGCTGATCCCTAAATTGGGTGGGGCCCCGATCTGGGGGTTGGGCTCACCCCTGTATAGGGACAGGTGTTCAGGTGCCTCTCTGTCACCCCGGAGTGGATCCTTTGCATTGGGGGGAATGACGCTGGATTTACAGCGGTGAAGCTGAGAGCAGAATTTAGCCCCGGATCTGAACATCGGAGCTGGCCTCTCACTTTCCCAGTGTCTGGGGGTTCACCATGGAGGGGGCGGCGTTCCGGAGGACGTTCAGAGGGGAATACTCAGGAACGACGAGATGAAATTGAGCATAAGGAGGTGTGTATGGAGATTGAATGGCCACAGGACGTTCCTAGCAGTCGGCATGGAATCATCTCTGCAAGGGGGCGCCCCACCACTTGGGACACGGAAAGCTTGACTGGCCAGAGCACTAGAGAAGGATTCTCCGTGGGGCGGGGTGGACCTGGCAATTCTGTGCCTCTGCAAAGCCCCAGAAGCAGTGGCACAACTTAGAGCAGTCTCAAGGCTGCTCTAACCTGTGCTAGGGGCTGTAAGAGTCCCCACAACCATTGGATAGAGGAGGTGCAAGCGGCCTCCTCTCTGTCCCTCCCCCAACTGGTCCTAGATCTCCAAGCCCCAGGTGAGCGATCGGGGCACTTGGGGGGGGCACTAACCTGCCGGGTGGTGGGGATCATGAGGTTGAGCCCGTCGATGGAGATGTTGACCGTGATGCTCATCCCAGCGAAGTGCAGGTTGTTCTTGCCCAGGATGGAGAAGAGGGCTTTGTTGGGCGCCTGGGGAAGGAGAAACAGGCTGGCGGGTCATCGCCTCGTACGGGGTAACACTAGGTGCTGCGCTCAGCTAACCAGGCCGGGCGACGGAGCGGGGGACAGTGCAGGAAGCTCCCGCAACTCTGCCCAGGCACAGTCAGTGAAGTGTCCAGCTTCCTGTCTGCAGACAACCGCTCTGCGCAGGTCAACAGTGCTGGGAAGGGGATCCCAGGGGAGAGGGCTCCGAGGATCCCGGGGGGAGAGATCCCAGAACCTGAACCTGCCTTAGTAACCCTTAGCTACGGCCGCTCAGGGTCTGCAAAGCTAAGTCGGCATCATCAGCCCTGTTGTACAGATGGGGAAACTGAGGCACGGTTACCCACCTTCTTCTTCCAGGCCCCTTTGACCCCAGGCACCGCCTCGTACAGTCTGTTGATGGCTTCCCTGCAAGCAAAGAATCAAGCAGGTTGGGTCTAATCCTCCAGCACCAGTGGCAAGACTGGGTCAGTGGGACCTACCTGCCCCCCCCCCCACCGCCGCTGCTAAAATGCTGTCTCCTGCGTTGTCTGGGGGGGCGTACCGGGGACCCTTGCAATGACCATTGGGGCAGGGGCAGCTGGTCCGTGTCACCTGTGGCTGGGAAAGAGGGGGGAGGGCAGGATTGCTGTGGGAACCCTGCACTGACATCCAGCAGCCGTTTCTCTCTGGCTCTCTCCATGCTAAGGGCTTTAATAATTATACACCAGGTGCTTGGTATTCAGGCTCCTCCCTCTGAGTGACAATCGGCCAGTGCTCCCCTCCCCAACAGACCCTCTCCCTGCCAGTGTCCCAGGGCCAGTGCTCCCCTCCCCAACAGACCCTCTCCCTGCCAGTGTCCCAGGGCCAGTGACCGGCTCTAGGAGGAGGGGGTCGTGTGGGATTAAGGCGGGGCACTTGTGCCACCGTCCCAATGGGGCACTGCCTGGCCCAGCAAAGCAAGGGCATCAAGCCAAGTGAAAACCCTCCGTCCGTGCCCCGACTCTATGCACCCACCTGCCGCTGCTACACTGGGCGGCCTGGTTGCCATGCCGGGGGAGACGCCTCGGGCTGAGTGGCGAACGTTGCATGGCACTGAGCAGCCCGCCGGCCATGGCCCAGAGCAGGGGGCGTTTTCCAAGGCGACCTTTTTAGCGAGCTGGGTGAGAGCCCCCCAAACTGGAGCATTCCCTCCCGGACCCCAGACCACGGGGATGCTGCGCTCGGGCAGCTTTTAAGGGCCTCAGGACCTGGATGGGGGCTGCAGAACTCAGCCTCCATGCGTGTCCCCCGGCACTTTCACCTTCCTCCCGCTTGCTCTCCTTGCTCCCCAGTGCCTGCTGCTTCTGCTCCCACGTCACTGGGGGGACAGGACCATCCATAAGCCATGGCTGGCAATCTGCTCTGGAGGCTCCTTCCCTCTCCCCTGCCTCTTATCGATCGGCCTATGGCCGCCCTACGCTGCATCAGCAGGCAGGAGACTCTGCAGTTCTGTTCTATGCTTCTCTTGCTACCTGTCTGATTTGCAGACTGAGCCGCTGCAGCAGAACCTGCCTCCCACGTCCCTTCCCTGCGCGCTCCGGGCCAGTGGCACGTGGGGATTTCTCAGCTGGGCTGTTTGGGGTGGAGCTGAGGGGCGGGGAAGGGGAGACGGGACAGACTGTCAGCCCTGAAGACGGGAGGCCTGCGATCTCCCCCAGACCAGGACAAAACAGAGTCCGCTTCTGCGCCCGCCTCCGCCATGCTGTCTGGCACCCATAGCCCGCCCCTGCCCTGCGTTCGCCCTGAGCCATTCAGTCCTTGAGCTCTCCCCATCAGGGGACCCCGCCGTGTGGAGGGGTCGTGCCCACCTGTCCGGATCTGTGAGCGTCACAGAACACTAGTGAGCTGCCTGGTTGGAGGGAGGCTGTAAATCGCCCGCTTCTAAACATGGACGAGCTGGAGGGCAGAGAGAGCCAAGTCAGGCATGGTCCCTTAGGTCCCGTGCTGTGTGCTGTGGGGTGGGTGCCAGTGGTCAGATAGGGGGTCCGTTAGGGCCCCCACTGTGTGCCTGGAGTCTCTGGAAAGCCGGTGCATTCATTTGGAAATCAGGGGAAACCCCCGAAAGCCCAGGGCAGGGGGCCCGGAGGTGCCTACCTGGTAACCTGCGTCCGGGTGTTAAAGTCCAGCGATCTCATGGAACGCAGCACTTCAATGCAGCCCATGTACTGGAAGAGAAAGGGGCTGGAATCAGCCAGGCTGCAGTGCCCTGCGCAGATCCCCAGCTCACATCACATGAGGGCAACAGGAGAGCCAGCCAGCCAGGAGCAACGGGTTAGGGGGAGTGGGAGCTAGCTCACCCCAAAGGGCTTAGGGAGTTCACACACCCACTTCAGTGGACTCGGGCTGCGGGGCTAAAAACAGCAGGGCCAACGGTTGGGCGTGGTCTGGGGCCCGGGCTCCGCAATCCAGCGAGGGGTGCACAGAGAGGGGATCTCCGAGGCTGTGTGTCTGTGAGCACATTTCATGTACTGCCTCCCACCCTTTCGCCCCGCTGGGGGGGCACGTCCTGCAGCCTTGGCTACTGGAGCTGGGGTGGAACAGGGCAGGTGACCGGCCCCTTTAAAGGCCAGGAGGCCGGGGCCACTCACCCCTACCCTGCTACCCTAGTGCAGGTGTCGTCCTTCAGGGCAGGAAAGCCCAGCAGTTGACAGCTGGCTGGGGAGTAGAAGCTGCTCCTACCTGGCTGGGACCAAAGACCCTACCTGGGGGTTGGCAAAGGACTGGGGCTGGCTGGGCCAGAGAGTTGGGTTGACCACAGCCCGGTACTCGCCCGTGGGCATCGGGAGAGGCTGTTGCAGCTGGGGCCAGCCTGGAAGGAAGGAGGCTGGTGCCAAGCTCCCTTGGTTTTGTGCTTGCCTGGACTTTGTCTATAGGACTCTGTTACCCTGGCCAGGGCTGACCGGTCTAGTGACGCGGCTGGGAGGGGCAGGTCAGATCCTGCGGCTGGCGCAGGTCGAAGAGGCCGGGGGGTGGGGGGACGGGGGACGCTGAGCCAGAGCATCGGAGAGGCCAGGCTCCGCAGCGAGTGTGGTCTGGTCCGCTGCTGATCCTGCCCCGCCTCAGCAGGCCGAGCTCACAACGCGCTCTCCTGACCGACCGGCCCCTCGAATGGTCTGCAGCCTGGAGCCTTCGGTCTGCACCGAGCAGGGCCAGAGCAGACAGCGGCCGGGCAAACTGCCCACGCCCCACCCACTTGGCAGGCCTCAGCCCCGAGTTGGACGGGAGCCGGTCTCTAAGAGCAAGCTCCGTTGCTGTCAGCCCTGGGCCTCTCCGCTGAAGCGGCTAGCGAGGGGGCCAATTAGTGCCAGCTGCCGTGGGGCCTTGTGCAGCGTAGACACCGGACTGATACCCACAAAATTCCTCTCTCGCCAGCTGCTAAGCAGCCACCACGTAGCCGTGCTTTCCAGCTCCATCTGGCTGTGTGGGGGGCCGAGCCCCTAGCTGGGAACGTCGCTGTGCCCCCCTCCCAGCCGGCACCACTCTTCAGTGGCGCATTAGCTGCCTTTCCGGCAGGCACGGCCAGCGAGGTCGGTTTAATGGGGCTTGGCAGGGCTCCAGGAGCAAACGCTGGAGGCAAAGTGTATGGCGGCTGATTAGGGCCACGGCAAGCTTCGGGCTGGAAAGAGATTCTCTTGGATCATCCTGCCTGGTGCTCGCCTGCCGCAGCGCTCCCCGGCTTATCCCCGGCTAGCGGTGATTAAAATGTACATCCTGCTGCGGGGACAACGGAGGAGCCGAGCCTAAGAGCTTCTGAGCAACCCCGACGCTCCTTGATCTCAGGATCAGGACCTTTATCCCGGCTGACCGGTCTAGTGACGCGGCTGGGAGGGGCAGGTCAGACCCTGCGGCTGGCGCAGGTCGAAGAGGCCGGAGGGTGGGGGGACGGGGACGCTGAGCCAGAGCATCGGAGAGGCCAGGCTCCGCAGCGAGTGTGGTCTGGTCCGCTGCTGATCCTGCCCCGCCTCAGCAGGCCGAGCTCACAACGCGCTCTCCTGACCGACCGGCCCCTCGAATGGTCTGCAGCCTGGAGCCTTCGGTCTGCACCGAGCAGGGCCAGAGCAGACAGCGGCCGGGCAAACTGCCCACGCCCCACCCACTTGGCAGGCCTCAGCCCCGAGCTGGACGGGAGCCGGTCTCTAAGAGCAAGCTCCGTTGCTGTCAGCCCTGGGCCTCTCCGCTGAAGCGGCTAGCGCGGGGGCCAATTAGTGCCAGCTGCCGTGGGGCCTTGTGCAGCGTAGACACCGGACTGATACCCACAAAATTCCTCTCTCGCCAGCTGCTAAGCAGCCACCACGTAGCCGTGCTTTCCAGCTCCATCTGGCTGTGTGGGGGGCCGAGCCCCTAGCTGGGAACGTCGCTGTGCCCCCCTCCCAGCCGGCACCACTCTTCAGTGGCGCATTAGCTGCCTTTCCGGCAGGCACGGCCAGCGAGGTCGGTTTAATGGGGCTTGGCAGGGCTCCAGGAGCAAACGCTGGAGGCAAAGTGTATGGCGGCTGATTAGGGCCACGGCAAGCTTCGGGCTGGAAAGAGATTCTCTTGGATCATCCTGCCTGGTGCTCGCCTGCCGCAGCGCTCCCCGGCTTATCCCCGGCTAGCGGTGATTAAAATGTACATCCTGCTGCGGGGACAACGGAGGAGCCGAGCCTAAGAGCTTCTGAGCAACCCCGACGCTCCTTGATCTCAGGATCAGGACCTTTATCCCGGCCTCTCGCTGATGGGTGGACACCTGAGGCCAGATCCTCAGCTGGCGTAAACTGGGGGAGCTGCCTTGACCTGTGCTGGTTTGCCCCTCAGACCAAGGGGCTCTTTGCCAGCTCTAGTTACTTTCACTTCCAGGCCCAAGCAGCAGCTTGCTCCCCATCAAAGTCCTGCCTTATGGTGAGGCTGGGGAAGGGGGGAGACAGACCATGCCCTACCCCTGCCTTCTGCTGCGTGCTGCTCTAAGCTCGGGGGGGGTGGGACCGATGCAGGGGGATACACCAATGTTTTTGTGCTGGGGCCAATGGGACTTTGCCCTTGGACGACTCCCTCCAGCACAGAACCCCCCCAAAGCCTTTTCTAATAAGTCCCCAAGGCCCCCGCAAATAAGCGTCTTTATCCCCATTTTGCAGAAGAGGGAAGCTGAGGCAACGAGTCAGTGTCATAAGTGACTTGCCCTAGGTTGCCTGACAAGGCAGTGGCAGAGCTAGGGCTGCCAGCTGATTTATGGACTTGGGGGAGGTGTTCTGGCCGGTGTTACACAGGAGTCAGGCCGCGATTATTGTAATGATCCCTTCTGGCATTAAATTCTGTGAATCTCCTGATTCCAAGGCCGCTGCTTTACCCACTGGACCATGCCGCCTTCTTCCCTCCCCTGTGCTTTGACTCCTGCCCTGTGCGCTCCCCCACTGGCATTCCAGCTGCTGCGGAGACAGAAATGTGCTGCCAATCTGCAGCCCCTCCTTCCCGTTCAGCCTAGGCAGCCTCAAGCCTTCACTTTAGTGGGAGCTCGGGGTATCCCCTTTCGACTTCTTTGCTCCCTGTTCTACGCTGCAGTGTAGTGGCTACATTCCACCCCAGCGATGGCTGCATTTCAGTGGTGGGCAAAGAGAGCTGTACAGCAAGTGCTTTGGCAGGAAAGGCACTGTTATCAATGAATCTCTTCTCTCTGTCCCTGACCCCATGCCCCTCTCTCTTCCTGCTGCCGGCCTCCTCCTGTGGCTCCCGTAGAAACTGCCCGCGCTGAAGGAGTTAACCTCTACGCATTTCCCTTTAAATCATGTTAGCTCTCAACCACTGCCCCACACATCAAACGTCTGCTGATCTATGATGGGGCAGAGGGAGGAGAGAGACCGAGGCTAACCGGAGACGTGCTGCCTGCTCCTCCATCTCGCCTGCAGTTGTAAATTACCACAAGTTAATTGAGACTAAGACAAGGAGCCAAATGCCAACAGCAAATTCAATTACAAGTGTCTCACCCTTTCAGTCCCAAAAGCACCAACCCTGGAGCTCAGAGGCTGAGACTGACTTCCTTAGCGCCTTGCACCCCCAGAATCTCAGGGGGCTTTCACAAATGAACCCTCAAACTCCTTTGGGAAGTAGGTACTTATTATTATTATCCCCATTTTGCAGATGGGGAAACTGAGGCACAGGGGATGTGATTTTTTTCCCCAACATCAGGCAGCAAATTGGTGGCAGAGAGCTGAATTGAACCCCAGAGTCCTGGCTCCAAGTCCTGTGCTGTAACCACTAGACCCCACTTCCTTCCCAGAACTGGGGCTAGAACCCAGGAGTCCTGCCTCCTAGCTTCATGCTCTAACCCCTGCATCATCTGGAGAGGTGGGCCACCTTAAACCCACTCCACAAAATCACCCACTCGGCTTGGGGGGGGGGGGTGTAACCCTGGAGATAGGCCTAAACCAAAGCCCTGGATCCAAACTGCACAGCTGGCCCTACTTCTACGATGGGCCCAGATTCATCCCCGGTGAAGCCTGCGGGGATTTGAACTCAGATCCCAATCTCAGTGCTGGAGCAGAGGCTCCATTGTGAAGGAGTTTCTTAAACTTCCCCCTCCTCCATGGTCTCTTGCTAGCCAGCTACCTCTGGAATAGGGGAAGAGACTGCACTGGTGGGTCCAGGCTAGGTGCAGGACCAGTCAGTATCCCCAGAGGCACTGGGACACAGGAGGGTCTTCGGAACCTATCCCATCCTGTTGAGGACACTCAATTGCCACAAGGCCTTTCCAGGAAGACCCCTCCAGTGCCCTGCTGGAGACCGGCCTTTCCAGCCCCTGGCTTTCTGGTGTATCGATGCATCTACACGATCTGGCTATTCCAGCCCCGATCCTGCATGCTTAGCTGTGTGACCAGACTGGAGATCAGGCCCTCGGGCCCAGGTTCTCAGAGGTATTTCGGCACCTAACTCCCATGCACCGCAGCCGGGCGCAAGCCTCCCAGCGCGGGCGGACAGACGCCCACGAGTTCTGCTTGCGCTCAAAATAGCAGTGTGGAAGCTGCGGTTCAGGCAGAGACTTGGGCTGGCCACGGGAGCTCAGACAGGGGTAGGGGCTCGAGAGCTCGAGCTGCCGAAATACCTTTGGGACTCTGGGCTGGGCTTTGTAAACCCCTGGGTCGAGGTGCATGAACCTGCTTCGAAGCTGCGTCTTTCTCCGAGGGCTGCGGGAGGCCTGGGGGGAATATACACTCTGAGCGAGGGGCTCCTGGCAAGCAAGGCTGGACGGAGAGTGAATGGGGCCCAGCCAGAATGTGCCACGGATGCTTCAAACCCTGCTGGGGAGGCTGGCTCATGCTTTTCAGGGAGCGGGGAGGCAAATCTCTCTCGTTCTCAGGGGAAACTGAGGCAAAGCTAGTGACTCACCCAATAGCAGAGCAGGGACTTTAACCCAATTTTCCCAAGTCCTAGCCTAGCACCCTAACCACTGGGCCCTCCTTCCTCAGCCCAGCTGTACACAGAAACGTAGGGGTGGCTTAAGCAGGGCTGAGTCGGCCCTCGCTGGCGCTGGCACACGTCAGGAGTAACGCCACTGAAGTCAATGACAGTGGTATCAAACGGGTGTGAAGGAGAGCAGTAGGAGGCCGTGGGTCTTTGGTGGTGGTCCTATGGGGTTGACCCACTGGGCTGGGAGTCAGGAGAGCTGGATCCTGCTCCTCGCTTCACCACAGAGTCACTGTGCGACCGGCCCTGCTTTGTGCCTCGGTTTCCCCATTTCTGGCATGGGGGAGGAGTAACAATACCCCCCGCCACCCCAGGGCTCGGTTCACCAATAAATGGCCGGAGAGCCTTGCCCAGGGAAGGACGAGGTCTCAGTGCTGCTGGCGGCCGAGTACGGGTTTCATGCCGGCCAAGCAGCAGTGCGCTCGTTTTAAACCACGTGCAATCACCCGGGCAAGGCCAGGTTGCCCCAAGGGGCCCAAGTCATAATTAAGTCCCAGCTACCGCGGTGTGATGGCGACGGCCTTCGGTGATGCAACACCAACCCCTCCCAGGGCAGGGGGACGGCTGGGCTTTGAGGCCTTGAACAGGGGGAACCTGAATGAGGAAGCCTTGAAAACTCTGGGGAATTTGGGGGGGAAGGGGAGAGGAATCATCCCAAACTTCCCTCTACCCATGGCTGGGGGTTCCCCTTCCCAGCCGCCAGCCCCTAATGACAGAGGAGCCCAGGGATCCGAGTGCCGAGGCAGCGGACTCACCGAGGGGAGGTGGGGCCGGAGAAAGGGGCTTACCCTGACGACGTAGGAGACCCCTGGTCCCAGGACCCGTTCGTCCGGATGGAGCCAGCCCTGCGCCGGTTTATTGATGAAGCTGCCTTTCCGGTTCCATTCCTCTCCGGTCAGTTTGACCCCCTCGACCCGAGCCGTCTTCCTCCCTCCCCCTCCTCGGAACCGGTTCATCACCTGCAGAGAACAAGGAGAGTGGCAGACAGGTTCACAGGCGCTCAGGACAGCGGCCAGGCCGGAGGTGGAGGAACCTCCTGCCTCTCCGGGGCCCCCGGGCTTGGCCGGGGCCGACAGGTCCTTGCTGGCGCTAGAAGGGCTGCGGCTCAGGAAGCCGGAGGGGCTGGAGAACTTCCACTGGGGAATCTTGGGGATCAGCATGCAGAAGGTGGTCACGGCCTCCTGCTCCTCCGGCAAGCGGGCTTCACCCAGCGGGGGACACGGGTGGGCCAGGGAGGCGGGCGGCGAGGGGGCCGGGGCGGCCGCCGCGACCTTGCTGCTCATGGCTGGGTCCTCCGAGGGCGTCACTGAGCCATTGCGAAAGCGACCATACTTGGGCTCCGTTAGCATGCCCTGCCGCTGCGTGTCTGGCTAAGTGCTTTTAGAGTGCTCGCCGGGCGCGCTCTGCGCTCCGCTCTCCCGCTCACTGGCTCGCCTGCCACCCCCCCGCGCTCCGGCCCCCACCCCTCGCTCCTCTCTGGGGAGGCTCAACTCACACAATGATGTCATGGTGTTATTGCTCATCCCCCAGCAGCCTGGCTGCTGCGGACCTGGCCTGCGCTGCTCCACCGCCAGATAAACAGCTGCCTGCCAGCACTGGACAGAGGCAGAGAGATGAGTCCGGGGCTCGCTCACGCCAGTGCGA
Source organism: Chelydra serpentina (assembly GCA_037349315.1). Taxonomy (NCBI): domain Eukaryota; kingdom Metazoa; phylum Chordata; order Testudines; family Chelydridae; genus Chelydra; species Chelydra serpentina. The sequence goes on along the minus strand of JBAIAC010000107.1, from coordinate 5,489,159 downwards.
GGAAGGGAGGCCCTGGCCCACACGGCACCTCTGGGGGTGGGTTTGCCTAGCACAGCAAGCCCCGGGGTTAAAGGCCAGCGGGGGGGAGATGGCTGATTTTCCACCTTCCCGCTTTCCCCCCCCCACAAAGCCGGCTGGGACTGGCCCTGAAGGTCCGTGGGCACTAGGAAAACAGCCTGATCGCCTTCACGTGCACCCGCCTGCTCCTTGTCTCTGCCAAACAATGGTGCCAAGCTCCAGCCTCCCCGAGATGGGGGGAAGGCATCGGGGACCCTTACACGGGGATTATAGAACCATGGATTATAAAATGTATTAGGAGACCATTATGATCGTCGACTCCTGCAGATCACTGGCCAGAGGAGCTCACCCGGTGATTCCTGTGTCAAGCCCAACAGCTTGTGGGCGAGCTAGCGAGCACATCACCAACCGATGGGGACTTGGATAGGGGCTGGCTCCCCAGCCACCCCGGGCTTGGGTAGGGAATGGATCATCAACCAATCAAGGGCTTGGAGAGAAACCGGATCACCAACCAACCAATGACATGGTTAGGGTCTGGAACGCCAACCAATCCGGGACTTGTTTAGGGACTGGAAAACCAACCAATCAGAGACTAGTTAGGGACCACCAACCAGTCCGGACCTGAATGGGGACTGGTTCACCAACCAAGGAGAGACGTGAACAGAGATTGCAGCATCCTGGATCACCCTGTCATGTTCCTGATGCGTCCTTTCCACTGACATCATTTTGTAGTAATTGACCAGATAATGGGCGGGCCAGATTCTGCCCTCGGTTACATCCTGTGCAACCGAAACACAGGGGCTGCATGAGTCACATCCCCTTATAGAAGCTGGTCCACATAGAGGATAAGAGTCCACTACTGCTGCCAGCTAACAGATTATTCCTTTGGCTCAAGTGGCAGTGGCCTGGATCCTGGCCTCACGGACAGCCTGTAGCTGGAGATCGTGATACAGGTCCCTCCTGCCAGGGCCTATGTGTACCACACAGCATTGTCAGTGGGGCATCCCTGGAGAACTCAGCCCCACACATCATCGGGGTTGATTCACACTCGAACGAAGATGACCACCTCATCTGTGTGGTGTCATGTAGACGTGCCCTTCGCACACGGCTCCAATCCAGCCATTGCAGGGTTAATGGGCTGTAAGTGGCAGGCACACAGGCTAAGGTGGAGCCAGGGAAGGCTACCGCCTTCCTACTGGGAGCTATTAAAAGCGAGGCAGGAGTCTTCACTTGCACTAGTCTGCATCTTAGGCCGCATAATTAGCTTGAGTGGAGACAGGGCTGCTTCTGGAGCCTGGCTGCTTGGCTCACTAAGCTCCTTGGATTTGTTCTCTCGCGTTTGTTGGCGTTTGTTCCGGGGATTGGAGTGAGAGCTCCGTGATGCCCAACATGGGCTGCCTTATTTCTCTGCTTCGGAAACCAGGGCTCTTGTTTGCTCTGGTTTATCCTGCACCCGGAGAAGAGCCTGCGTGTTTATTTGTTTCGAGGGTTTGGGCAGTAAGGAGCGGAGTCGCTCTCTCACCTCTTTGCCAGAATCTACAGCGAAGGGGAAACCCTTGAAGGGAATCTCGCCGCTCAAAATAATACACTTAACCTCCCCCCGCACCCACCCAATCGAATTTGTGCCTGATGATCACGCCAGTCAAAGTCCAGGGGGACTGCATGTTCTCAGCCCTTCTGAAAACCAGCCTACCTGTGTTCTTAGTAGCATCTGAGATTTAAAACACGAAGGGCCTTATCCTCAGCTTGTGTCTGTGAACACAGGTTCATTGATCACACCCCAGGGGGTTCTGTCTAGGATTTTAACTGCTTCCCGCCGCTGGAGTCTTTGCGCATCTTAAATATACCGATGAATTTAGCTTCACACTGAGACGTGGGGAAGGGATATCCCCATTTTATAGATGGGGAGCCAACATGTAGAGAGATTCAGTGACTTGCCCAAGGTCATGCAGGACTTCTGTGGCAGAGCTGGGAATTGACCCTAGAGTTCCCGAGCATCTTAGTCACAAGTCCATCCTGCTAAATGTTCTTTTCAGTCTTTACCCTTTGCACACAATCAGTTTCATCCCTAGTGGCTGTCACCCTCCAGCGATGGTGCGCTTATGCCCGGTGCTGCCCTGTTTGCCTTGCAGGGGGATGTTTTATCTCTTTATCAAAGCTGTGTCCAGCTGGATCTCTTCTCTTTAAAGTCGCGCACACATTCCCATGGCGCTGGGGCTTTGTGACGTGGTAGGTGTCACAGAACCTATGTTTTGGTTCCAATTTGACCATATGGTGCCGCCCCTTGAACAAATTGAAATTTAATTACTTTCCTGATCCACATAGGATCTTCCTCTGCTGCTGATGATGAAAGGAAGGTAGGTAATCTGATATCTTAGCTAACCCCCCCTCAAGAAAGAACCCGCATAAGGAGTATGGGGCGGGGGGCTCGTACAGATGATAGCTACTAATGACACATGAATTAAAAATCAAAGCCTTCCCCACAGGGCTCTTGTTTTCAATGCATGTGTGACCGTCTCTTTGTTTTCTCCTTACTGTCTCTTTCTCTCTCTCTCTTTTACTGGCAGGTGATGGGGCGAAAGCCAGTAATTGCTCTGAGTGCGATCAATAAAGCAAGGTAATAGAATTACATGCGCTGTTGCCATATTAAGAAGTGCTTCTCTGTCTTTTGGTCTAGTTGTTTTTCGTTTCTTAAACAGCCTTAAGAACCTGGAAGGGAGAAGGGGCTCTGATGTTCTTTAAAGCTGCTCCAGAAGATGTTCAGACCCTAGGTTCAAATGTGCTTTGAAGGATAGACCTTGGTTCGGGGGGGAGGTTGATATGTACTACCTGCTAGATGCAATTTCAGATTGGTTCTGGCATTTGCTATTATGCTGTCTGTATGCATCTGACTAGGCTTTCCTCATCATCTATTAGCTAAGCAAGATTAGGTCTGGCCAGGACTTGGATGGAAGACCTCCACTTAAAGCCCAGGGTTACTGGGGAGGCACTGCCTCATTTGAAGCTGGTTCTTCTATTAAACTTCCTCTCTTAAACTGTTGGGCAGTGCTGTCATGGTGGCATTTAATAGCTGCTGCATTCCACCCCAGAGGCAGCTGCATTTCAGGGCTGCGTGAAGCAATTCTCAGACAGTTTGTTGTAGGCTTTGGGCAGAGACAGCAGTGCCGAGAGGCATGCGTCTGGCGAGGCCTAGAGATCTGTGATGAGGGAGGACAGGGCACACGGGGGCCTTTGCCAAATAGAGGCCCGATTCTCCACTTTCCTATAACCCTCGATCAAAGTGTACGGTGGGAACGAAATGCTCCCGATCAGAATGGCAGCGAGTGATGTCGGCTTTGCGCAGGATTGTCCAGGAATTACAGATGACTCTCGAATGAAAGATGATGTCATGTGAGGAAACCTCCAGGAATACATCCACCCAAAATTGGCAACGCAAGGAGCAAGGCAATGGGGCAACTGCCCAAGGTGTCTGGAGGTGTCTGTATGCAGCGGGCCAGGCTTCACGGGGCCTGGTTCCTTGTGCTTTCTTTACCACCCGTAGGCCGGATGAATGATCTGACCACTCCACCAGCAGAGATCCATCAGCCCTGCAGGACAATCCATGCTCTCCCCGAGCCAGTGTTCTCTGCTTTTGCCACGCTGGCACCTCCTGGGCCAGGAAGGGACTAAAATAGAAGCTCCTTTTCCTGGAGTCATCCCTGGAGATGCGGGCTGCTCTCCTCAGCAGAACTCCCTGGTGGCGGAGAGATTATTTCCATCTCCTCTGCAATCAGCCGTGGGCCCTGGAGACGTATCGAGCAGCTGGGGCTTCCTCAGCCTCCGCTGCAGCCCCAGCTTCTTTAGCGGAGCCTTGAAGGAGAAGGTCTGATCTCGGCCTCCCGCGGTCTCCTAGAGCAAAGCGGCCCAGCAGAGTCCAGGCAGTGCCCCTCTCCTCCTGGAACCCCACACCCCCGGCTCCATCCCTGCACCAGCACCAGGACAGGTGGAAGCTGCTCGTCCCTCTCCTATTCTGCCACTGCTGGGGGCCGAGGTGCCGGCTAGAGCAGCCCGGGAGCTGCTCTAACTTGTGCCTCCTGCTGGCAGTGCCTCTCTGGGGCTTGCAGCGGCTGCAGGCTGACCCTGCCTTTGTCTCTTGCTGGCTGCCCCACCTAAGAGCGCCGGCTGGGCCAGAATTTCCTTGAGCAAGGGGTTGTTCTGCACTGCTGGGAATTCACCGGGGGGGCGGGCAGGGGATTCAGCCCCTTTGCACCGGTGGCATAGGGATTAATTCCTCCTTTTCCCCCACTCCCCTCCCCGCTTAGCCTCTATCATTGCACCCTTGCTCTGCCCTCAGTTGGGATCTGGCGCCTTGCCCGCATGGCACCATAACCCCTCTGCCCGCTCAAGGCCAGTGAAGCACTCGACTCCTCGGTGCTGAGCTCCAAACCTCCCGCCCCTGGGCCGGACCTCCAGCCAGTCCCCTCCCCTGGGGTGGAGCTCGGCCCTCAGTCCAGCCCTGCAGTGGAAGGGAGCTCCAATCCTTGATGTAGAACGCCAGCCTTTGGCTTGAAGGCCCATTCCCGGGTCCTCAGTGCAGAACTCTGCTCTCCATCCCTGGCTGTTGCGGAGACAATCCAAAGAAAAGACCATGGGGAAAGGTGAGATGGGATTCATAGATTCATAGATTCTAGGGCTGGAAGGGACCTCGAGAGGTCATCGAGTCCAGCCCCCTGCCCTCATGGCAGGACCAAATACTGTCTAGACCATCCCTGATAGACATTTATCTAACCTACTCTTAAATATCTCCAGAGATGGAGATTCCACAACCTCCCTGGGCAGTTTATTCCAGTGTTTAACCACCCTGACAGTTAGGAACTTTTTCCTAATGTCCAACCTAAACCTCCCTTGCTGCAGTTTAAGCCCATTGCTTCTTGTTCTGTCCTTAGAGGCTAAGATGAACAAGTTTTCTCCCTCCTCCTTATGACACCCTTTTAGATACCTGAAGACCGCTATCATGTCCCCTCTCAGTCTTCTCTTTTCCAAACTAAACAACCCAATTCCTTCAGCCTTCCTTCATAGGTCATGTTCTCTAGACCCTTAATCATTCTTGTTGCTCTTCTCTGGACCCTCTCCAATTTCTCCACATCTTTCTTGAAATGCGGTGCCCAGAACTGGACACAATACTCCAGTTGAGGCCTAACCAGCGCAGAGTAGAGAGGAAGAATGACTTCTCATGTCTTGTTCACAACATACCTGTTAATGCAGCCCAGAATCAAGTTTGCTTTTTTTGCCACAGCATCACACTGTTGACTCATGTTTAGCTTGTGGTCCACTATAACCCCTAGATCCCTTTCTGCCGTACTCCTTCCTAGACAGTCTCCTCCCATTCTGTATGTGTGAAACTGATTGTTCCTACCTAAGTGGAGCACTTTGCATTTGTCCTTATTAAACTTCATCCTGTTGCCTCTGACCATTTCTCCAATTTGTCCAGATCATTTTGAATTATGACCCTATCCTCCAAAGCAGTTGCAATCCCTCCCAGTTTGGTATCATCTGCAAACTTAATAAGCATACTTTCTATGCCAATATCCAAGTCGTTGATGAAGATATTGAACAGAGCCAGTCCCAAAACAGACCCTTGTGGAACCCCACTCATTATACCTTTCCAGCAGGATTGGGAACCATTAATAACTACTCTCTGAGTACGGTTATCCAGCCAGTTGTGCACCCACCTTATAGTAGCCCCATCTAAGTTGTATTTCCCTAGTTTATTGATAAGAATATCATGCGAGACCGTATCAAATGCCTTACTAAAGTCTAGATGGGATGGGGAGGGGGAGGCTATTGTTAGAAGCCGAACATGAAAACAAAAGTCTGGCTGCCTCATCGCCGGCGGCAAACAATTTATCCATCAAAGAGCCATCCAAAGAGGACCGCCGGGTCCCTCTGATCTGGCTGAGCATCGTGGCAGCCGGGTTCTGCCTACAGGGGGCTTCCGGAATGAAAGCTAAATCACCCCGCACGCTGGGCAGAAGGAAGCGATTTGCAGGCGGCGGCATTTCAAAGGGGAGCCGGGAGGCAGCACCAGCCAATCCAAGGTAAATGCAATTTACATTTTCTTACCCGCTCAGATGCAAGGAAGAGAGAAGAAAAATCGCAGCCGAATGGTTTCACGCACAGCCCCGGGTTTGCTGGATATTGTTGGACAGAGAAGCCCTGGGGATCAGCGCAGCTGGGACAACCACCTCCATGGGGCAGAGGACGGAGAGCAGCAATTATAGCAATGTGGCTCTTTCCCCATCCCCAATCCCAAGGGCCGTGTGCCCACTCAGCAGCCCCGGGGATCTGGCAGATGCCAATTCTCACCAAGCCAGGCTGAGGAGGAAGGATGGTCTAGTGGGCAGGGGCACGGCACTGGTACTCTGGAGAGCTGGATTTAATTCCTGTCTTACGAACGACTCGAGTCTCTCCTTGGGTGACTCACTTATGCCTGATCTGTACGCCGGTTTTGTACCAGTATTAATATGTCAGTTCAGGGTGTGACGTTTCACTGATCGTCTTAGATAGCTGCAGCCCCTAGCATGGGCACAGTGATAGCCGTGTAAAGGTGCCTTACACCACTAGAGCTTATTCCCCTTCCCACGGAGGAATAGCTATACTGGTGTGAAACACCTTTCTCCTGGCATTAGTGCATCCACACTAGCGGGGTTGGCGTCACTTTCATTACCCCAGCAGCGTCAAAACGTTTGTGTGCAGACGAGGCCTTAATCTGCTCTCTGCCTCAGTCTGTCTCTATCCGTCAGCGCCCTTCTGGGGCCCCGGTCACTGTAGTATTTGAGCTGCCCGCGAGCTTTGTCCTTGCAGTGCCTCGGCAGGTAGTGAATCGTTATTGCCATGGTGCAGCCAGGGAAACGCTAGGCTGAGCTGTGCTTCAGGGATGCTGTCGGAACGTGTGTCGCCCAGGGCTGACGAGCGCCGGGAAATCCGCAGGGGTCGTGCCCTTTGTCCTGCCCCTGTTGCTTGACTTCATCTGTGCACCAAGCCCTGAATCAGCTGCTCCCACCTGGGGGCTTTGTCTTTGATTCTTCCTCCATTGGCAGCGGCTGGCGTTGCCTTTGCACGGCTGGTTGCTGTGCCTGTCATCGGGCAGTGTGTGTGCGGTGTTTGTGTGAACACCCGGAGCCAGATCCACACATACGCTCACGTGTACGTGCATTGCACACAACAGTTCCGGGGGCCAACGGGGTCTGACATGTGAGATGAATTGAAGCAGGGCCTGGCAGCACCGATAGCCACCTACACACCCCCACGCACTACCCAGATGCACACAAGTACGTGTGTAACACCCACACAAGCCCATGCACGACATGCACAAACACATTTGCCACACGTTTTGGCACGCAATGGCACACTGTCCTTCACACCCCCCAAAAAGGTATTTTACACACGTACCTTACACACATGCACAACACACACCCTAGGTTCTGATGAGGGACTGGGAGGCTTCACGTGCTGCCCCCCATCCCGAGTACCGGCTCCACAGCTCCCATTGGTCGGGAACAGCACGCAGAGCGCCTGGCCGCCCATGCGCCTAGAGGCCACAGAGACCTGGCGGCTGCTTCCTCGGTGCTGTGGTAAGAGCAGCTGGGACCCCGCACCCCCCCACACGCACCCCAACTCCCTGGCCCAGCCCAGAGCCCCCCACACACACCACAAACCCTCATCCCTGATCCCAATCCCAGCAGAAGCCCTCACCCCGTGCCCCCCTCCCCTGCATCCCAACCCTCTGGCCCAGCCTGGAGTCCCCTCCTGCACCCCAAACCCCTCATCCCTGACCCCACCCCCAGCCAGAGCCCTTACCCCCCTGCACCCCAATCCCCTGGGCCAGCCTGGAGTCCCCTCCTGCACCCCAAACCTATCATCCCCCGCCCCCCAGCCAGAGCCCTCACCTCCTCCCCACACCCCATCCCCCTGGGCCAGCTTGGAGTCCCCTCCCACACCCCAAACCCCTCATCCCTGGCCCCACCCCCCAGCTGGAGCCCTTACCCCCCTGCACCCCAATCCCCTGGGCCAGCTCGGAGTCCCCTCCTGCACCCCAAACCCCTCATCCCTGGCCCCACCCCCAGCCAGAGCCCTTACCCCCCTGCACCCCAATCCCCTGGCCCAGCCTGGAGTCCCCTCCTGCACCCCAAACCTATCATCCCCCCCCCCCCCCAGCCAGAGCCCTCACCTCCTCCCCACACCCCATCCCCCTGGGCCAGCTTGGAGTCCCCTCCCACACCCCAAACCCATCATCTCCGGCCGCACCCCAGAGCCTGCACCCCCAGCCCAGAGCCCACACCCGCTCCTGCACCCTAACCCCCTCCCCCAGCCCGCTGAAAGTGAGTGAGGGTGGGGAAGAGTGAGCGACGGAGGGAGGGGGGAAATGGAATGAATGGGGGTGGGGCCTCAGAGAATGGGCGGGGCTTCAAGAAGGGGCGGGGCAGGGGGTTCGGTTTGGTGTGATTAGAAAGTTGGCAACCCTATGTGGCCCCCTGGCCCTGGAACCACCGTCTCTTTGGTGCTCTGCGAATGAAAGGGCCTCTCTGTCCCGCCACCTCCGACCGGCCTGAGGCCCGGGGCCCTGCTCTCGTTCCAGGACAGAGGGTGGGGTGGGGCGAATGGAGGATGTTGGGTTTACACCTGCGGAGACCCAACACTGTCGTTTTCACTTGGACGAGGCTGGTCGAGGTCAAGCCCAGGTGGGGGGGGGGCGGATTGACCTGGACTAGCTACAGTGCGGTGAAAACTACCTGCAAGGAACGACCTGCCTCAGTGTAAACGCCCACCTCTTTCTGAGGCGCAGATAGAGCCGAAGGAAGGAAGGGGGGAGCCTGGTGTGCTGTTGAGGGGGGGGAGGTCACAGGCGTCGCCTCTGTTCTCAAAGGGGCTCAAACATTTCCCTCATTTTGGTCTCTGTGTGGGAGGGGGAGGAGTTTGGGGCCGGTGTAGCGGTGAGGGCGTGTGTGTGTGGCTGTGTCATGGTGGGTATGCCTGGTATTGTGTCAGTGTGAGGATGTATTTCCGTGAGGCAGTGTGTGTGTGTGCGTTTGCATCAGGGAGGGTGTGTATGGATGTTGCGCGGGTAGCTGTGTGAATGGATCAGGGGCAGGGGAGGATGCACATGCTGGTGTATTAATACGTTCTTGCATCTCTGTAGGCCCTTGGAGCCACTTCACGCACTACCAAAATGCAGCCAGCTCTGGGGTGGGACACAGCCGCCTCCAGCTCATCTCTGGTCTTTCTAGAGAACCAGCCACGGTAGGATCTGGTTGTTCAAATACAATAGCAGAATAGCAGAAGTGACTTCTGATCTCAGAGTCCTAGTGGCTGAGCATTTATATGCGGGTTTGTTGTTTGTTCTGCCTTTGAGCATTTAGACCTGGAGGTGAGGAGTCCCAAATGTCTCAGTGAGTGGGAGGGGTGTCAGATGGGCACAGTGCAATTCTACCCGAACTGGATCTGGCCCAGGACACAGGCTAAGCACAGCTGTCTCGACGGCCTTGCAGGAGCTGGGGGTCACTACCTAGCTACATAGCAGAACCCCACTCTCCGTGATGAAATCAACACAATCCACTTGGTAGTAGAGATCTACCATTTGAGGAGTGACAGGGCCTGACTCTGCCTCATTTGTGAACAGGACAACAGCTTGAAGTGGAGTGTCTCCCACCCCGATAACTACACACACACACACACACAGAATTCATATAGGACTTACCCGTTGCCAGCAACCGGTCTCCCTCTTACGGCACCCACTGCACTCTCGCAGGAAGGGCTGCTGAAAGCTGGTGCTGGCAAGTTCTCCGTCAGCCCTCTGACTTGAGTTCAGCTGCAGTTTGTCCGCTGCTCTCACCACTTCCTCTGGGCTCTCTGCTCAGAGAGTGGCTCCCCTACCTGCTGCCTGCTTGTTGTTTCCCTCTGTGGGCCAGCAAATGCAGGCGGGAGGTTAATGTTTATTGATCAAGGGGAAAATAAACAAGCGAGAGGGTGGAATGAGGTGGGATCTGTTTATTTATTTCAAGTCACCCAGGGTGAAACCGGGGCCCCCCTCGCCAGGCAGAGGCACAGGGGAAACTCAGATGTAACTTATTAGAAAGAAATCAGCAAATGATTAATTGGCCTGGGCTGGTAGCAAAATCCAGGCCATGTGTCATAAATATGAAGGGACGGGGGAGAGGGTCTGATGCAGTGCTATAAAATCCTCTTTCCAGGAAAGGGTTAAGAAATGCAGGTAGCCAGACTGACACCTGACCTGGCTGGCATCTGACCAATAAGGGGACAAGATACTTTCAAATCTTAGGAGGGGGGAAGGCTTTGTGAGTGTCTCTTTGTCTGGGTCAGAGTGATCTTGGAAGACAGAAAGAACCTGCAGAAAATCAAACCTCCCTTTTCTGAAGTAAGTTTAGATAGCATAGCGTATAGATTTCTGTTTAATTTTGCTTGGTGTATTCCCTGTGTTAGAAGGGGCAAAGAGGGGGGTTATTCATGGTTTTCTGTAACTTTAAGGTTTTGTCCAGAGGGGGAAATCTCTCTGAGTTTGGAAATTAAGTGTCCTGTAAAATAGTTACCATCCTGATTTTACAGAGATGATTTTACCTTCTTTATTTTTAATAAAATCCTTCTTTTAAGAAGCTGCCTGTTTTCTATGGTGTTAAAACCCAGGGGGTGGGTTTTTAGACCACTGTGTAACCAATTGGTTGGGAGATTGTTCTCAAGCTTCCCCAGGAAAGGGGGTGTACGGCTTGAGGGGGTATTTTGGGGGGGAGGGAAGTTCAAGTGATTCCTTTCCTGGATTCCTGTTAGATACTTGATGGTGGCAGCGAAAGAAGCATTTCTCAGGGTGCAGGGAATTTTGTACCTTGGGGGATTTAACCTAAGCTGGTAAAAATAAGCTTAGGGGCTCTGAATGCAGGTCCCCACGTCTTTACCCTAGAGTTTAGAGTGGGGAGGGAACCTTGACACCATGTAACAGTGTGACTGCATCAGGCTCCCGTCCTCCTCAGCCACCCTAGGGAAAGAGTAGGCGATACAGTAGGGGAAGGCCTAAGGCCTCGATACAGTCACTCTCTCTGGAGAGGTTTTGGAGATGAAGGAAAAAGAAGGAGCCACTCCATCCCCATCCTCAGGAGGCTGGCTTCTCAGAAGCCTGGTTTCAGCTGTCATGACTGTGCGGAAGTGCCATTCCCAGCTTGTTCTCACACCCTGCACATGCAGCGTGAGGAGTATAACCTCTCCCCTTCCTCGGGTTGGAGTACAACCTCTCCCCTTCCTTTATTAATACAGCTACCATAAAGTTCAGCTCAGATCTTCTCCCCAGACCAGGCTGCTCCTCCCTCTGCACTGCTCAGCCCGCACCCTAGATCCTTTCTCCCCAGAGTGCCACTCGCACCTCCCCTGTTTCCAGGTGAGGTAACAAACTGCCTGCCTCAGCCACTCAGCACAGCCCCTTAACCCTTTCCCAGCAGGATCAACGCCGGCTATGGGATAGGGCATTTTCAGGCAAAGCCTGCTTAGCTCTTACATTCATAGATCTGAAACCTGGGCCAGGTTCACTGAGGTTGGTAGACCTGGGGCTAGTCCACACCTGGTTTTACACAGGTGACACATGGTCCAAAGCAGGGGAGAATCAGACCCAGGCTTTGGGTTTGACTCTTTAGAATGTGGCATTATTAGTGTTATTAATCGGGCAGTAACACCTGATGGCCCTGATGTGCTAAGCTTTGCACATACAAATAAGTAACCCCGAATACCCACCTAGTGCACGGCCCTTGGGCACCGAACTCTTTTCCAGAATTTAATAGGGGCGAGACCAACCGGCTTCTAGAGGGGTCACTTGGACTACCTAGAGAATGAAACAGAGGGTGAGGTGCCGGCTGTTGCATCTCACAGGCCGTTTTCTAGGAAGATTGTCCCTCCCGGATCAGTGCGCATGGGCCATTCTAGAGAGAAGAAGGGTCCGAGCTCTGTCCCCAGCAGCTCACAATAATGGAAGCTTTCCCGCCTTCAGTCTCCCCGTTTGTGAGCAGGCTCTGGGTACTCGTGCCCAGGAGACGCTCACCCTTGGTCTCGCAGCACAGAGGCAGGCATAGGTGGGAGGATAGAGGGTGCATCCCCTGCAGCAACCAGCAGGGCATAAGAAGATGTCTCTGCTATGTTGCCTGGGGGTTAAAATGGTGAGGAGCATCGGTGGTGTCAGGGCATAACCCAGTGCAAGGCAGCCTGATCACTCAGACCTTGAGCATAAAGGTGACTCTTTTCCCCTTGGGGTGTTCACACTGCAGATACCCAGCCTGTCTCTGAAGGTAGGCGGAAGATCTTTCACACGCGCAGAAGGAACTGGAACCAGGGCCGCCCTGAGATTAGCCTGAATGCCGCCCCTTACGATGTGCCGCCCCAAGCGTGTGTTTCCTAGGCTGGTGCCTAGAGCCGGCCCTGACTGAAACCGTTTGCCACACAGGATCTGCGGGTAAGTTATAACCCACATCAGAGCTGCCTTCCAAATTCATACAGCCCCGCCTCCTAGCACAGACAGAACCCGTGTCTGGGGCCAGTGACCAAGTTCTCGAGGACACTATCAAGATGGCTAGTCATGTTGTCTTCCCCTCCTCCCCTTCCCCTCCAGTGAGGTGGATCATCTGTCCTTGGGGGAGGGATAGCTCAGTGGTTTGAGCATTGGCCTGCTAAACCCAGGATTGTGAGTTCAAGCCTTGAGGGGGCCATTTAGGGAACTGGGGCAAAAATCTGTCAGGGGACAGTACTTGGTCCTGCTAGTGAAGGCAGCGGACTGGACTCTATGACCTTTCAAGGTCCTTCCAGTTCTATGAGACAGCATATCTCCATTATTATTATTTTTAATCCATATAACTCAGGCTATACCCCTTGACACCAATGAAGGGTCTGTGCTGCGGTCCTTCACGGGGCGTCAGTGGCTGAGCAGAAAGGAGGTTGCAAGGAGGTGCCTATGCCAGTGGTTGACAGCTGTGTGTGAGGGCTAGCAGGGTGGTGTGGTTTAGCGCAGAAAGGTCAAGAAACCTAGGGCGTGGGAGGGGAGAGCTGTGATGCAGCAGGGGAGGCAGAATTTCAACACGGTGTCTTTTGTGGGTTAGTAAATTTATTCTGAACCTGAAGAACATCTGTCACCCTTGGAAAATTGTTTGCAAGTTATAAATGATGCTAGTGAATAGCTCAGGCCCAAACCTTGTTAAAAACACACAGGGGAAAGGTGGGGTTAGAAACCTATTCCAACAGAAATAATTTCATTCATCGGGGCCAAGGGGGTGGATTGCAGTGGTCCCCCCCTGCAGGGCTGGAAACCCAAACGCAAAGGCCTGGTACTGCCTTAGAACCTGAAAGGGAACGGACGAGATACAGCAAGTGAAACTAACCAGCCCAGCTTCACTGCCTTAGGCAAGAGAAGAGCAAAAAGAAGCAGCAGTAATAACTGGTGGGAAAGTAAATATGACAATCGAACCCGGAGGAATGCCAGGGAGGGGGCTAGAAAGCAGCACCTCTTTCCTTTCCCCCTCTCTCTATCCCCTGCCTGCCCTGAAAATATCTTTAGAGAGCCGAGGTGGTGTGGGGGGGGTGGTAATATCGTTTACTGGACCAATTTCTGTTGGTGAGAGAGACAAGCTTGCGAGCCACACAGCTCTTCTTCAGGTCCACACTGCATACAAACCCAGTCTTTGAAATTCTTCTTTGTTGACCTGTTTATTAAAGAAACTTTGGGTCTCCAAGTGGGAAGATCAGAACCCAGTTTGTGGAGGCGGCTAGAGAATCAAAGTGTCACAAAGGCCAGAGCGGGAAAACTTAGGGTTGCCAAATTTGGTTGGATGTACTCCTGGAGATTTCATCACACAAGAGCATAATATTTAATTAAAGATTAAGCTTTAATTCCTGGAGACTCCAGACCAATCCTGGAAGGTTGGCAACCCTAGGAAATCTCCTCCCCATGCAGAGCAGTGCAGGGTTGTTCCCTACAGTTCCACGGGGTTTGCACTGGCCCAGTTTTCAATGTCTCACTGGCGCATCTGCTGCTTGGAAGCTCTCTCAGGACTGCTTGGCATGAATGGGCTGGGGGCAAAGCGAAGAGCTTCCAGTCTGAGTCACCGGAGATCCAGTAGATCATGCAGGGAAGGTAAATCAAGACCAGTTGACCTGACGCCAGGGAATTGCTGCCCCACTGCTCTGTCACTGGAGAACATCCACAATGAGAGGAGTCACAAATTCGGAGTGCCGGACACCCAGGGAGTAGGCCGGGGCTCTTGTCCTGTGGTCGGTCACCTTTTCGGGGCTGTGCGTTCCAGGCCCCGGTGTCCGGAAGGCAGCCCTGGGCGCGCTGTGTCGCCCCTGAATGGAGAAGGCAGGTGGCCGGGGCAAGTAGGTGTTAGGATCCGTCCTGTTGTAATGAGCCGGGCCGGGCGTTTGGGACAAGTCCTCAGCAAAGCCACCGTGTTTGTTCCGCCCTGAGATGGTGACGCTGGGACTGGACGGTTTGCTGGGGACCCGGGAGCCCAGCAGCGAGGGGAGAGCGTAGCTGTTCGGGGCAGGGACGGGATCCACCCGCCGGCACTTGGTACGAGATCCCATGGTGAAAGACGGCGGCCTGCGCTGGGTGACGGGTGGGGCTTTCTCTGGACTGTACCTGCCTGGCCCGGGGGTCCGCGGCTGCGCTGAAGGAGACAGAGCATTAAACGCTGAAGCTGGATGCACCAAAGCCGACCCCAGTGTTGGCACTGATTCGCCCCTGGAAGCAGCCTCAGCCCAGGGCTGAAAGGGCCATTCTCACCCTTAGAGAGTCCCTCCAGGCCAGAGCGAGGAACAATGGCAGAGGAGTAGCTTGTCCTGAGGATAAAGAGAGGCCCAGGGGCTGCCAGACCAGCCCCTTTCCACAGCACTACATTCAATTTAAAAGAAACCCAAAGAGCTGCTGACGCGACCAAACCAGTCACGAATTTGCTTCCCACCAACTCCTAGGGTGACCAGATGTCCCGATTTTATAGGGACAGTCCCGATTTTTAGGTCTTTTTCTTATATAGGCTCTTTTTACCACTACCACCACCCCCTGTCTCGATTTTTCACATTTGCTGTCTGGTCACTCTACCAACTCCTAGCCCAATGGAGGCTTTTGATGCTCTTCCACTCACCCGGGATCTTTGATCTCGCCAGCATGGAATAGGACGGGCCTCCGCTCCTGCCAAAGCGAGTGAGTTGCGGATCCACGTAATAGCAGGGACCTGGGCTTGAATCTTTAAAGTACACTGACAACAAAAGGGAAAAGCATACAGCAATGGGGGTGCTGGGAAGATAGGACAGCACTTTCTCCTATGCAGTCGACCAAATTCATGCCTGATGTAACTTCAGTGGGATTGTACCAGGGATGAATTTGGTCACAGGCCTGTCGGTCATATCTTATTGATTGTGCATCCACACCAGGCCATATTCTGATCTGTTACAGTGTTATAATCCCACTGATTTCCATGGAGTCATTCTGGATTTACATTGGCCTGAGAGCTGACTCCGGTGCCTCTGGAATGAAGCTGGAGTAAATAAAGGACTTTGATTCCCACTCATGTACGCCGGTGTAAATCAAGACCTCCATGCGCGTCAGTGGAATTGCATCCGTATAAAAGCCACAGCTTTGAGATCGGATCTAGGCCTTTGATCATTTGTAAGCAACATCAAGAGCTCGACAGGGCGGCGGGGAAGGGCAGGTCTCGAGCCCTGGTTCTGCTGCCCCTGATCTTAAGAAAATCAGTTTCCTCAGCGGTACAATGGGAATAAAGTTGCTCCCCTGTTGAGATCGACAGCTGATGAGTGCCTGTTACAACTAGCGGTCACAACTCTCCTGGGTACGTGCGGTCATAGCCTCAGCTAATCGGGCACGCTTCTGTCATTTTTAGTAGCGACAGGTTTTCAAAATGCCAGGCCATTGGAAGAGGCCAGTGGGGCTCACTGCTTTGAGGCTAAGGTCTGGACGGCGTGACGGCTGCATTCAGAGACGAGTGGCAGAAGCCCCCGATGGTCGTGGGCCTGCATTTCAATAACCCCTCTGAAGCAGAAGCGGCACGCTCTGACAGAACGGGGAGGGGATGCAGTTTGCCCAGGAGGGGTATGGCGCAGGGAGGAAAGGGATATTGTTTTTTGTGACAAAATAGGACTGTTGTTATGAGATGTGATGAAATAGGACTGTTGTTAATGGTTTCCCTGAGTACTGTGTGGGTGCCTCGGTTTCCCCTATGCAGTGCTTGAGTATCTAGGTGGTGGGACAAGGGTGCATGATTGTTACAGAGCCCTAGAAGGCAGGTGTGGGCAGGGGCCTGGACACAGAGAATGGCCGACACTCTGTCTCCTGGCAACAGATGGCCCTGGCCCCTCCCCTGCAAAGGTGAGAGCTGAAGGTGTTGGAACAAAGGGATCAGGTGACCTCCTGGCCCGGGAAGGAGACAAAGGGAGAGGAGGGGCTGGACAGTTTGAGTTTTGGAGCTGGCCGGGGAACATGGAGGGAGGCGCAGACAGAGTCTGGCCTCCCTGCCCCCCGTTTGGAGCTGTGGGGTGAAATGCAGGGAGCCCCCGGGCTGGGGTCTAAGCTCCCTGCCCCCCGGAAGGGCCCGACTGAGGGGTCCTGGTTGTACTGACAAGCTCTGTTTGGACTGTGTTCCTGGCATCTCTAATAAACCTTCTGTTCTACTGGCTGGCTAAGACTCCCAGTGAATCCGGGGAAGAGGGGTGTAGGCGCTGACTCCCCCACACTCCGTGACAGTTTTCATTACAAATCCTATTGAGCTTGAGAATAATGCGCTTTTGGTCTCTCAGCTCTGGCTCCCTGCTTCACCCTGTGCATTCTTGTTCTGGGAATAAAGAGCGGTCAGGTGTCCCACGGTGTCTGTGCTCTCAGCCTGGTCAGCTGAGATAAGGCAGCTTCAAAGTTACCCTGTCCCAGCAAATTCGTGGTAACAGCAAAACTGTGCACAATGGCAAAGCACAAAAGATCCATGCGCAAGAAGTTCTCCTAGACACACACACACACAGAACACAAACCCACACATGGGCGATACACACACGGACAGGACACAAACCCACACATGGGTGATACACACGCACAGAGGACACAAACCCACACATGGGTGATACACACACACGCACACACACACAGGTGATACACACACAACACATACATACATGGGCGTGATACACACACACACACACACACACACAGAACATACGCCCACACATGGGTGACACACACACACACACACACACACACACAAAGGACACAAACCCACACATGGGTGATACACACGCACATACCCACACACACCCCCCACACAGGTGATACATACACACATGAGTGATACACACACACACCACATACACACACACGGGTGATACACACACACACACCACATACACACACACGGGTGATATACACACACACACACCACATACACACACACGGGTGATACACACACATACACAGATGCGTGATAAACACACACAGAGAGGACACAAACCCACACATCGGTGATACAAACACACAAATAGAGACAGGACATAAACCCACACTTGGAGGGTACGTACACACACACACACACACACACACACACACACACACACTGGGGTACACACACAGAGACGGGACCCAAACACATATGGGCCATATATACACACGGAGGGGAGGTATACACACATGGGTGCATTTGTGGGATGTGTGCACACACACACACACACACTTATCTTGGACTCATTGTCTGAGAAGATGCTCTAAGGAAGGGCTGGGAGGCGGGTGAAGCGACGCTGGATACGGAGCTGAGGGAATTTTGTGTGAAGGGGGCACTGGGAAGAATATGAGACTGACATTGTTCCCGGGCCGGTTTAGACACCAGAGAGAGCGGTTCACAAAGACTTACCGCCATTGTTGAGTCTCCTGTGAAAGGAATAAGCTGGGCTGGTTAACTTGGTGTAGTCGTGGCTGACAAATCCGACAGTAGGAGGCAGACGGTACTGTCCCGGCCCGGGGCCTGGCACAAACCAACAAAATGCACATGAGTTAATAAGATGTCAGAAAACCAGGCTGCCATCAGCAATGTAGCTTAGTGGTTAGAGCAGAAGAAGCCAGGACTGCTGCGTTCTGTGCCTCGCTCTGGAAAGGAGTGTTAGGCAGTGATCCGAACCCAGGACTGAGTGCTAGGATGCCTGGGTTCTGTGCCCAACTCTTGGAAAGAGGCCGAGCTGGTGATTAGAAGAAAAAAGCTAGGAATTCCTCTGTACTACCCCAGACTCGGCCACTGACTCCAAGGATGACTTTGGGCAAGTTGCTCAACCATCCCATGCCTCAGTTTCCCCACCTCTGACACAGACACAGTGAGAGTTCTCTATCCTCCCAGGGGGACTTGACAATGAAATGATTTCATATTTGCGAAGCACTCGGCGATGCTCAGCGTCAAAGGCATCGGAGAAACGTTATGACATTGCTTCAGCCTGGTGGAGTTTTCATATAGAAAGCTGCCGATCACTGCCCGCACAGAATCCCTGGCGCTGTCACATCAGAAGAGAGATTGATGTATTTTAAGTGCTGGGCTCACAGCCGAAGTTCCGATTTGGTGCAGCCTTTGAGCAGGGGATGTACTGCCACGAAGGGCATGTCTAGCCTCCAATCACAGGGTGTGACTGCAGCTCACACAGCCGTACCTGAGGTCGCTTTGATCTAGCTAGCTCAGACTGGAACCATGGGGGCGTATTAGCATGGACTCGTACAAACCCACCTGGAACCCTGGGTAATTACTTGCAGGGCTAGCAAGCTAGCTCAGGGTGACTTGCCTCTAAGAGATAGTGGGCACTGTGTGACTCATTACCTGCTGCCCAAATTGGTCTTACGGAAGGCACCTGGACCTTATAAAGGGGGAAACAGGAAGAGGAAATGGGGGTGAAAATATCAGGGAAATGGGGTAGTATTAGAAAGGCGTTGTACCATTGCCTGCTGGAAAACCCAGGGCAGAGTGAGAGAATATACTCTATATAAAGGGGAAATTACTTTTTGTAGTGACCCAGCCACTCCCAGTCTTTATTCAGGCCTAATTTGATGGTGTCCAGTTTGCAAATTAATTCCAGTTCTGCAGTTTCTCGTTGAAATCTGTATTTGAAGGTTTTTTTTGTTGAAGAATGGCCACTTTTAAGTCTGTTATTGAGTGTCCAGGGAGATTGAGTTAGTTGGTCGTGGATATAGATTATTCAGCTAAGTCTGCTTTGCCATAGAAAGAAAGAAAGAAAGAAGCTAGCTGGGGAAGCAAAGCTACAAAGACTTAGACGATACCTGCAGGGTGCGGAGAGTGGAAAGCTGCCAGAGAGCCCCTGGTTGCAGGGAACAAAAAGCAGGCAAGAGTCAAGGTGGAACTGAAAGGTTTGGAGCCTCTCCTGGGAAAAGAGGGAGGGTGGAGTGGAGACTCCATCTGGGGAATGGCCCAGGGAAGGGGAGGGTTCTCTTCTGGGTGGAGGGGGGAAGCCCTACAGGACTGTGTGTTGTTGTGAATTGTAAATTAGACCCAGAAGGGGAATGTTTTAATGACTCTGGATTGGTGGGGGTGATTTAAGGAGCCCTGAAGAGGGTAAACTGAGGCCAGGGCCTGTAGCACCATGCTTTGTCAGAAGGGGGCGCTACAGGGCAGGCATACCCAATGATACATGTGCTGAAACTCACTGCTGCCAGCTAAATGAAATGTCGCTCTGGTACATCGACAGGAGAGGCAGCCAGGCCCCGTGATTGCAGTATAGCCACGCCCTAAGAAAATGAGTTTCTCTGCGGTCCAAGGATGCAGTGTCGGGGTACCAATGCGAGAAGGGAGCAGGTAGGATTCCAGTGGCGGACACACACGCGCGCTTACAGAAGCAACGGTGGAACTAAAGCATCTTTCACGGGCCATTCATGGAAACGCCTGCAGCTCCTACTTCAAGAGGAGTGAAGTGACAGCACTAAGGAAAGTGCTGCCTGAGTCCAGAGCACTGTAATGAACAGAAATGTCACAGAACCAAGACCAGCTGCCTCCCACCAGCTCCTGTTTCCACAGTGATTTCTAACGATTTAGCACTTATGGGGCACTTGTCTGTTCAGAGCTGCAGTCAAGATATTTCAGCGTCACCACATCCTCTGTGTTCCTGCTGCGAGGTAGGTCAATTTTACAATCCTTCTCTTCACAAATAGGGAAACTGAGGCACTGAGCAGTTCAGGAATTTGCCCCAGGCCAGCTGCCCTGTGGTGGGGTTGGGATGGGCAGGGTTTTATTTGGGGCCCATCTCAGAAATAAACATATCCAGACATTTCAGCCTCTTTAAAACAGAAACAAAAAAAACCTCTCAAATCTGATTCTCTAAAGGAGCAATTTTCAGGTAGGTTTCACAAAGTTCCTTTGCTGGGCAGCCCGCCCGGAGTCAGGAGATTAATTGCTATCGCCCACTATTTTTATTATGTATATGGCAGTCATAACAATAATACTCCCTCACTTTTATATAGCCCTTTTCATCAGCAGATCTCAAAACATTTGGCAAAGGAAGTCAAAGTCATTATCCCTGTTTTACAGATGGGGAAACTGAGGCACCGCAACACCTCTAGGTCAGTTAGATCAGCTTCCCATTTTGCTAAGGGCTGTACCAATGTACAGGAAATGACAGTCCCTCGGAAGTTATTTATGAATTTATTTACAGTAGCACCTAAAGATCGAGGCCCCATGGGGCTAGGCACTGTACAGACCCATCATAAAAAGACAGACCTGTCCCCAATTGCTTACACTCTCACCCCACGCCAAAGGCAGCCAGGGCTTCACAGCAAGCATACCGGTCTCATGAGCAGCGATGGCAGGTGTCTTTCTCCGGCCCACCTCTGCCATCCCGGACACGGGGCGGCTGCACAAACGGAACCAATGCTTTATCGGGCCGTGCTCTCTTCCCCGTCTCTCTTGCTCTCCCGGCTCCAAAACTGCTGCTGATCCTCAGTGCAAATGCCAACAAGCGGGGATTTCTGTCTGCTCTGATAAAACCGCCCTGCAGGGATGCAGGAGAGAAAAGGCCCTGGCAGCGGGGTGTTCCCAAAGGAGCCCAGCCCAAGACACTTGCTGGATCCCTGCTGCGGTGAAGCGCTAGTCCATCAGCACTGGTGACAGCCACTGGTCGCTTGACACAGAGCGCTCGCTGAAAGCAGACACCCGTGGAGGAGGGACCGGGGGTGACATTGTAAACTGATCCCCCACACACTCGGCCGTGGCCCCAGCAAAGTGATGCAAGATTGATGCCCACTTAGCGACCCTGCAGGCCGATGGCAAGACAGCTGCTCTGCCATGCTCGCTGGAGCATGACGCCTTCTGTTCCCCGAGGGGCTCACGGGGGCAAATTAGATTCTGATGAGCGCAGCCAGCATGGGGCAGGATTGCCTGGTGCACTGAGAAATCCACACCATGCTCGGCGGGGTTAGGTTGCTGCCCGTCCGCTTGATGCTTTTGGAACTTGTCAGGTGTCCGGGAGGCTGGTGTTTGGGGCAGAGGCTGGCCCTTTTCCTTTGTAAGGGGTGGGGTGGGCGCTGGACCCCTGGCCTGCACAGGATTGCCGACGATCAGCAGGCAGGGACTCCCTTGGCAATGGCAGGTGGGGAGCCCCAGCTCCTGACCTGTGTCATGGCGGCTCAGAGGAGCAGAGTGTGCACGAGGCGGGAGGGTCCCAGAACCCTGCAAGCTTGAGCCAGATGACCCGGGCTCTGAGACTCAGTGCTGTGGATGTTTTATTGCCGCATGGACGTATTCAAAGGGTCTGATCCCGCCCCGGGTCTGGGCTCACCGAGGCAGCCTGCACGCGGGCCCAGTGCTTGACGCCAGCTGTTCCACATGCCAGGGTGGTTCATTATTTTAGAAACTCTGAAACATCCCCAAGTTGAGTGTCACGTAGATTGTGAGGTGCTCAAATCCTACAGGCAATAAGTAGTTGGGACAGATACAGTAGTATCCTGGCTGAAAGTTATGGAATCAGGTTAAACCTTATGGAATGAAGGTTACGTATTTTGGGAGTCCATTGTCATGAAAATGCAAATGTTCATGGGCTAGCATGGGATTGTATGGAACCTCTTTAGGAGAGAGGACAGGATTAATGAAATCTCTGGAAGATATTGGGGACTTCAGAGGCCTTTGGCGGGGGGGGGGGCAATATGAGCGAAGTGTATTTCCTAGGAAATACGTGGGGTGAAGGAAATGCAAATGGCCCACCTCGAATCCAGCCTTTTGAAGCAGAGACTCATTGTTGCCTCTTCATGGTCAGTTCAAAGGGTATGAAGGGTGGACAAAATGTTTCCAGGCTGTGCTGGTTCTCCGCTGAGGGGGTGATGAACTTGCAACCAGAGGAAAATCCCTGGGTAAGGTTTGGAAGCACTACCCCTGCCAGAGCCCAGGTTGGAGGGGCGGGATCTCTGACCAGCTTAGTAGCATGCGGGTAGGTTCTTCTATTGTTTTGAATATGTTTTCTCTGTAGTGCTTTTACCTTGAGAATAAATATGGCTGCTTATTAAGAACTGTGGGATAATTTAGATACTCAATTGCTGGGTTGTTAGTCTCTGAAGAGGAAGCAAGAGGAGCCTGCTTCAGTAGCCTGTCTTATGCTGAGAAGGACACAGTGAAGGCAGGGAACTTCTCAGGCTGGAGATATCCTGGTCAGAAGGGAGAGAGACACGTGTCTGGACGGCCCAAAGCCTGAGGGGGGAGTCCTTGCTGGATCAATAAGGAGGAACAGGAGCAGCTGCCCTGAACGGTGCCAGTGGTAATATAAGTAAGTACTATAGAGAGAGAGATGCTATGGCTGGGATGTTCTGACTGGGCTGCCCGGTGACAATGGTGAAGCCCCACACAGCCGTGGCATAGTTGCAAATGCTTCCGTCTTGCAGCGGGCCTGCATTCACTGTGGAGAGCTTTGAGATCCGCGGTGGAAGAACAGGAGTTTTACAGCATCTCTCCCTTTACCCTGACCACAAAAATACTGAATAACCATAGCAACAACATCCCACTTTTAGCAGGCCCATCAAGAGGCCGAGCACCGTGGGTTTCCCCAATGAGTGGGTTTTCCCGTCCGCTGGGGGTGGGGCAAAGGAGCTGCAGCTGGAGCACTTGCCTGCCTGCACCATTAGCACCCTGCGTTGCCAGGGCTTGGACGTTGTGGTGGGGAGACAAGACGCGAAGCAGCAGGGACGGTACATCCATCACGGTGCATGACTCACCGCTTGGAGCAGGTTCCCGGTGGCAGGTTTAATTGTCAGCTGCTAATTTTAATGCAGCACATTTAGTCACTCCAGGCAGACAGCCGGTGGGAATGTAGCTCAGATGCTGCTGTGACCCGGTGACCCATCCCCCACAAATATAGCCTTCCCGAACAACAGCCAACAAAACAACCCCCCTCCCCTGGAGTTTCTGAGCAGAAAGGCAGCTGCAGCTCGGAAGAGCACTGCTCTCCTGCAGGAAATCTGCCCTTTCTCCCCTAGTGAAGTAAAGGCTGATCCTGGGGTCGCCAGCAGCCAAACCTAAGTGCTGTTCTAATCTGGGTCATCTTGTAATGTCCCCTACAGTTTTATACCAGGGAAGGATCCCCCCACCCTGCTCCAAGGCCTACAGCCTAACGGCTAATTTTCATTGCTCCAGTGGTGCAAAATGACCTACAAATAGGGCAAGATCTGTTGTACCTCCTCTAGGACATGCTGTGTAAGGAACTGGCTGTCTCCACTGCCCTGTGCTAGAACAGAATCACCGCTTCTCCGCTGTGTGCCGCTAAGAGCTAATGAAGAGTCTCCGTTAGCACTAACAGCAGGAGGATCGGACGGCTATCTCCATTGCTGGGTTCTGAGTGGTCATGAGGACCCAGACACGGAGAGGTGAAGTGACTTGCCCAAAGAATCGCAGCAAGAGCCAGACCCTGCCTAAAAAGAATCCAGAGCTTCGGACTCCCGGGTGTGCTCTAATCTCTGCGGTATTGCTAACAAGAGCCAAAAGAGTTAAAAGGTGTTCTAACCTCTTTCGCTCTCCAGTGTTGGAACAGTTGTGCAAAGGTGCTGGGGGAGGATGGGTTCTCCAGAAACCTTGGCTTACTCCATTTTTTGGCAAACAGCCAAAAGCCTTCATCCTGAAGTTGGACGTTCATTGATCAAACACAAGAAATCAAAGCAAGCATTTATGCGGAAACTGTGCAATTATGCAAAACAAACATAATTAAAACCTATTAAAGTCTTTCTCCTTTTGGTGGCAAAATATCAGTCTCTTATTTTCGCCAACAGTTTTTCTCTCAGGAAAAGGAAGAGGTTAATTTTGCTCTCAGTCCTGATGTTTGAAGGCTATTCGATTCTCCTGTTCAGGGCCGGCTCCAGGCACCAGCAAAACAAGCTGGTGCTTGGGGCGGCACATTTCTAGGGGCGGCATTCTGGCACCGGCCATGCCGCCCCTAGAAATGTGCCCCGGGCGGCCGCCCCAGCTTGCTTTCGCGCGCCGCCGCCGCCGCTTCTCTCCCTCCCTCCCAGGCATGCCGGGGAGAGCGGGGCCGCAGGCATGCCGCCCTCCCCGCCGGCGCTCCGGCCGGGGAGAGTGGGGCCACCGGCATGCCGTGCTCGCTCCCCGCCGGCCGGGGAGAGCGGGGCCGTGGGCATGCCCCGCTCGCTCCCCGCCAGCTGGGGAAAGTCGGGCAGCTGGCATGCCCCGCTCACTCCCCGCCCTCGCTCCCCGCCGGCACTCCAGCCGGGGAGAGCGGGGCCACCGGCATGCCGTGCTGGCTCCCCGCCGGCCAGGGAGAGCGGGGCCGCGGGCATGCAGCCCGCGAGTGGGAGAGATGGGGGTTGTTTTGGGGGTGGGGTTGTTTGTTGGGGGGGGCGCGTTTGGGGTGGGGTTTTTTTGCTTGGGGCGGCAAAAACGTTAGAGCCGCCCCTGCTCCTGTTCTAAGGACCGGAGAGACACAAGGTGGAGGAGAGACAGGCTAGAAAAGGTGGGGGGGAATTCTGCTTTCGTTGATGTTCTTGAAGCAGTGGGCAGATCTGGTCAGTTATGCTTCAGGCTGGCCATGAAACCTGTTGCTTGGACCCTGGCTCAGATTCTGGACAGGGACGTCATCTAGGCAGGTCCTATCTCCTCTGACAGGGCAGGGCAGGATCATCTCACTGTGCTGAGGCCTATGTACAGTTGATTTCAGGATCTGAGGAAAAGCCGAGAGTGAGAGACAGAATAGAACAAGTAGCTGGGCAGAAAGTAACACACAAAGGGAAGGGAGATGGAGCAGGATCAAACCTACCTCTGACTGGTACCCCTGCGGTGCTGACAACTAAGTGTCCTCACTGATGGGCTGAGGACTGGTTGGCATGATGTTATAGTGACTTTCATGATTCACAGATGAAAAACAAAGGCCCTTAAACACGATCCAGGCCTGGTGGCCTTCCTCTTGAGAAGAAAATCCTTCGGACTGGTCCCCTACTTCTGTCATGGGGTCAGGGAAGATGTGAGGTGAGCTGAGATGATTTGTCAAAGTCTCCTTTTAAGGCCCCCCAAAAGGGGGCAGGGAATGGGTGGCCTAGTTCATCTCGTCATTATTTTGCACAGCAATTACATCCATTTCTATAAGGCCATATTTAACTTCCTATTTGACTTCATTTCCACATTTTCTTACGTCCAACCTCAATTCAGTCCTTGAACCATAGCAGTAGGCAGTTGTGTTTGGACTAATTTAGTCTCTCTCTGCTTTCTTTGCACCGTTTATAACGTTCATTATTGAAAATAACTTGACCTAGGCTACTTTTCATGGTTAATTCCTAAGCGGGCAAAAGTTATAGACGTAATTGTTACAACACCACGGGGCACCTGCCCTCCTTTCATCTGATAGCACCTTTTAGGTAAGGATTTGGAGGCTTAATTCTGGCGTCCAGGCCAAATTCCAGCATTGGGTAATTTCATCCTGCCTCCTTACACGTCCCCTGTGGTTTCGACATACGAGTTATTCTTTATTTCCCCTATCTAAAACTGCGTCTGTGCGTCTGAATTGCTGGCACAGAGCAGCTCCCCTGGTAGCTTGTGCTAATGGGTGGCATTCTTCCGCATGGTAAATGGAAAGGGCAATTAATGTTTCCTGTATTGGAGTGGGGGGCATTATATGGAGAAATGGGTGCAGACCTCAGACACACAGGGACACCTTCTGCCCCCTCTTACTCCTTTGTAACCCCACTGAAGTCAAAGTGGAAGACAGCCCCTCGTAACAGAAAGAGCTGAGCAGACCCTGTTTCAGCGCAAGAAATCAAGCTGAGAGCACGCAGTGAAAACGACCAAGGGCCAGATGGTCAAAAATGATGATTCCGTCTATGACAGCAGCACCAACAGACCCTCACTGAGATCAGGGCCCCGCGGGGTGTGCCCGGTGCTGCAGAGACACACAACGAGAGAGAGGTCCTGCTGGGAAGAGTCTGCAGTTTTAACAGCCAAAGGGAAAACAGCTGCGGAGAGGTGGGGTGACTTGTTAGCAGAGCTGGGTTTCCTGATTCCTGGGGCACTGCCCTACCCAGTAGACGCTACTTCATTACCAAAAGTACAAATGCTCCAGGCCACATTTTCAAGTGCTCAGCGGCCTACAGCCAGAACTGCAAAAGAGCTCAGCTCCCGGTCAGGCACCTAAATAAGAGCCGGCTTTTCAACCTGTGGCCCACTCGTTACGGCACCGAGATGGGAGCTGAGCCCTGCTGAAAAAGTGGCCTTCCGTGCGGGTGCTGGCTGGTGCTGTTTTCTCTACAAATCGAGACCAAAGGGCTCCCCCTAGAGGTAGAAGGCAGGGCTGCTTTGTGAAGCTGGCGATGGTCTATCACCAGCTTTCACATCTCCTGAAAAACAGCAGGCTGCTGGGTGTGATTGTGAGAAGGAGCTAACGAAGAAATGAGAGTTCCTTAAACACGACGTTTTCTCGTCAGGATGCCAAGCAGCTTCCGTTTTTAAGTCATCGGATACTTTCTCTTCCTACCCTTTGTCAGTCTTGTCTATTTAGACGATAATCTCTTCGGGGCAAGGCCTGTCTCTCTGTGTCTGTGCAGCGCCTCCTGCAATGGGGCCCTGATCCCACTTAGGTCTCTAGGTGTCAGTTCCCATCAATTTGCATGCAGAGGCCAAGCACTGGTATTTGGGAGACCCGCAGCAGGACGCCGAAAGGCAATTTTCCCGCTCAAAGCGCAGTGCTACCATGAAAAGGGACCAGGGTGCATTCTTATGCAACAGACCTGCCTGCTGCGTGTGTCTAGCCACAGTCCTCTCTGCTGACCAGTGACAAAAATGCCTTTTTACTGAATGCAGAAATAGCATCACACTAGACCAAGAATGACAAATGGACACAGGGGATCAAACCCCACCCACTGTATAGCTCATGGGTAGGCAACCTATGGCACGCGTGCCAAAGGCGGCACGTGAGCTGATTTTCAGTGGCACTCACACTGCCAGGTCCTGGCTACCGGTCCTGGGGGCTCTGCATTTTAATTTAATTTTAAATGAAACTTCTTAAACATACAATAGTTTCGTTCTATATTAAAGACTTATAGAAAGAGACCTTCTAAAAACGTTAACATTTATTACTGGCACACGAAACCTTAAATCAGAGTGAATAAATGAAGACTCGGCACAGCACTTCTGAAAGGTTGCCGACCCCGGTATAGCTCAATCTCTGGGTGGCGTTTACCCACCTGTAACAGAGACCCGAAGGGCCTGTCGCATTTACACTTTGGCAACACTTGAAGAGCTCATCATGCCATTGTGACGGAGTAGAGAGCGAGATGGATCTGACCTGAGGGAAAGGCTGCATTGGAAATGTGAGACTTTACCTGAGGCTGTAACATGAGCCAGGACGGGGGTTGGGAGGTGACACCTTTGGCTGGGAGTTTGGTGCTGGCTGGGGAGAGGAAGGGAGGGGGGCAGACAGGGTCTGGCCTCCCTGGCCCATGTGGAGCTGCGGGGCGAAATGCAGGGAGCCCCAGGCTGGGGTCTAAGCTCCCTGCCCCCCGGAAGGACCCGACTGAGGGGTCCTGGATGTACTGACAAGCTCTGGTTGGGCTGTGTTCCTGGCATCTCTAATAAACCTTCTGTTCTACTGGCTGGCTGAGACTCCCAGTGAATCCGGGGAAGAGGGGTGTAGGGCCGGACTCCCCTATACTCCGTGACAACTGGTGGCAGCGGTGGGATGTTCTGCACCCCGTGAACGGCGCTTCCTGCAGTAAGTAACTGGGGAGCAGTAGAACGAAGGGGTGCTAACGAGGACCAGGCGTGCTGAAGGCTCACGGAAGAGCGGTTTCGGGGAGCGGAGGAGCTACGCTTAACCCCTGGGAGTGTGTGACCAGCGAGAAGGACTGTGCAATGAGGGGGTCCCCCTGGGGGCTACAGTGAGCAGTCCCAGGGGCAGAGGAGCCTGCGGCTTGGCCCTGGGAGAGAGAAGGAATTTTGCAGTGACAGGGTTCCCCTGGGGGTGCCGTGAGTGGACCCAGGGGCGCAGGAGCTGCAGCTCGACCCTGGCAAAGAGGCGGTGACCTGGAGAAGGGCTGGCACACTTGGGGTTCTTCCTGGAAACCGTGGGGAGCTAAGAGCACACAGGCCTGCGAGTCCACAGCAAACTTGGGAGCAGTGAAGTGATGGCGTATCGCCTTCTCCTTAAGAAGAGCATTGTAACCCTGTGCAAAAAGAGAGGGATACCCATTGGAAAGCTCACTAAAGCCCAGTTAATCATGCGGCTGGAGGAAGATGACCATTCCGGGGAGCAGATTCCGGACCCCAATGGGGCTACAGCAGGATCTGGGAGCAGCTGGAGTGATAGCCTGGCATCCCCAAGAGTCTGGTCCCCAACCAGACGGAGGTCTTCACGATCGGGTTCCCCAGCAGGGGATCGGAGACAGATGGGACTGGAGCTGAGTCCGAGAGAGCAAGAGGACGGTGAGAGACAGCAAGAGCCCGAGAAAGACCTACAGAAGAAGCAGCAGCGTGAACTTGCGGTGGTGGAATGGAGAGGCATAGGGGACTGGCCAGGGGTAAGTGGGGACAGATCCCGGGGTGCCAGCTCCGCAGGGAACCTCGATCCTAAATTGCTGCCCCTGGTTAAGGAGGGTGGGGATGTGGAGGCCCACCTCACTGCCTTGGAGCAGGCTGGTGATTGGAACCAGGGAGACCCTGCGGAAAAGCCCCGGGATTTAACCCCCTTGCTGGGTCCCAAGGCCATAAACTCCACCAGCCAGAAGGGTGGGATGGTGGACGGACTTCCACTCCTGGCCCTGGACTCAAGTCCTATGGACCCCCAGTGGAAACGGAAGCTGATGGTCAATGGAGAGACATTCGGGGGGTGGCAAGACCCCGGGACAGAGAGAGTTGTGGTCAGGCCCCGGGTGGTGCACCCCCACCAGCTGCTGGGGGGCTGTGTGACCTGGGTGAGGGTCCCCGGGACGGACCCATTCGCCCTGCCTATGGCCCAGATCCCTGTGCAGACCCAGGAGGGGTCGGGCTGGCTGGTGGTTGGGGGTCTCCAGGATATCAGCGGTGAGGTGCTGTTGGGGGGTGACTGTGTATCTTTGGGACAGGATCCAGGCCCTGTAACGGCCGGGGATTTGAATTTGAACTCAGGAAACCAATTGGCTAAGAGGGAAATGGTCAGTGAAAATGCAAATGACCTGGCTGGCAGGGGGGAGGAGCTGCCAGGCCCCGGTTACCTGCCTGCCTGTAACCAGACCCCTAGGGCGGGGTGGGTCAGAGAGATGCTCCCCACCCCCCTGCACACTGGAGAGGTGGCTCACGCTGGCTCTGATGCTGTTACCAAAGCAGCGAGCTCGCTGCCTGGCCCCACAGGGACAGCCAGGGCAGCGCTGAGCCCGGGGGGAGCAGAGACCCCAGCTGAGTGGGGGAACACACAGGCAGGGCAGGACGGCTGCCAACCAGGCTTGCCTGGTCCAGAGGTGCTGCCGGGAAGTGATTCCACGGCAGGGAGGGAGCCACCAGGGACAGGGCTCAGTGGGGCCGTGACCCCAGGCCTGGCCAGTGAGCTGCAGAGGGATCCCACTTTGGAGAAGCTAAGGGAACTTGCTGGCCACAGCGCTGCAAACCCCCTTGGGGAAGACTGCAGCGACAGATCCCTGTGGGAGAAGGGATTCCTGTGCCGGGAATGGGCTTCCCAAGGGGAAGTAGAACTGCGGGGAATCAGGAGGCAGCCGGTGGGGCACCCGAAGTATCATCACCGGCTATTATACCTGGTCCAGGGTAAGGGAGAAGATCCCTGGAGGTCCCTGCCCATCAGGGAGGAACCTTTCCAGAAGATGGCTATGAATGGGGTGGGCCCCCTCAGCAGGGCAGCCCAGTCGGGGAAGAAGTACATTCGGGTGGTGGTAGATTTTGCCACCCGCTACCCCGAGGCGGTACCCTTATCCTCCATTGAAGCAGACACCGTGGCGGATGCGCTGCTGACCATTTTCAGCCGAGTGGGGTTCCCCAAGGAAGTCCTGACAGACCAAGGGTCCAACTTCATGTCGGCCCTGCTCCGGTGCTTGTGGGAGAAATGTGGGGTCCGGCACAGTTGGGCCTCAGCATATCATCCCCAGTGCAATGGGCTGGTGGAGAGAGTTCAGGGGACCATGAGGCTGATGCTGAAGACTTGCATCAATCAGCATCCACAGGACTGGGACAAGTACCTGCCCCACCGATGGCACAAGGAAGTGCCCCAGGAATCACCAGGGGGCTTCCCTTTCAAGCTGTGGTATGGGAGGAGAGTAAGGGGACCCCTAGAACCGGTAAGGGACAATTGGGAGGAGAATGGGGAAGACCCCCTGATGGATCTCTCCCCTGAGATGGGAGCCCATCCTTCCATCAGGTGTCCCCCATTCAGAGTAACTGGGAAAAGAGCCCAGAACCTGGAGAGAGAGGCCAAAGACAGGCTGGCTTTAGAGGTGAACCAGTCATTCAACAGCCCAGGGCTGGCCAAGGCGGAGGCGATCAGAGATTGGCCTGTTCCCCAGACCAAGAAACAGGGCCAGGCCTTTAGCGGGATGGCGGGGTCCCACCAGAGGTTTGTACCCCCCTTTAGCTCCCTAGCTGCCCCCATCACAGAGCTAGGTAAGAAGAGGAAGCCAGACGAGGCAGTCTGGACCGAGCAGGGCCAGAGGGCTCTCTGTGCGCTGAAGGAGGCTCTAATCCAGGGCCCTATAGATCGAGTAAACCCAGACGGGGCCAAGCCCTGTACAGTGTTCACCAAAGCCTCAGACACAGGGCTGGGCGTGGTGCTGATGCAGGCCTATGCGAAGGGGGAGAGATACCCCATCGGGTATCTGAGCAAGGAGCGGCTGCCCTGGAGGCAGAACGGTCCGGCCATAGAGAGGGAATGCCTGGCCATGGGGCAGGCCCTTAAGAAGCAGCAGCCGGATCTATTTGGGTGGCGCTTTACAGTGTATATTCACCACTTCGCCCCGACGTGGCTGCATCCAGGAAAAGGGGCCGATGCCGAGCGGCTGGTGACACAGACACGTGGTCAGAGAGGGGACCAGATCAAGAGGGAGGCTCTTAACCAAGAGAGCCCGAACTACAGCCCTCCAGACTGGAGCGCTGGGAAAAGAGCTCATCTCAGCTTGAACCCCAGGGGTTTGGGGATGGAAAAAGGGCACGGGCCGCATAAACCTTCCCACATGCGGCCTGCGGGTGCCATCCAGCCCACCCGACCTAAGGGAGTTCGTCGAACTGTAACGGCCTGGTGTGACCGGGTTCGAACTTCCCCGGGTCACTAGCTAAAGTGACCCCGCTCAGTTCGGTCTCGAAGGGGGGAGAGATGTGACGGAGTAGAGAGCGAGATGGATCTGACCTGAGGGAAAGGCTGCATTGGAAATGTGAGACTTTACCTGAGGCTGTAACATGAGCCAGGACGGGGGTTGGGAGGTGACACCTTTGGCTGGGAGTTTGGTGCTGGCTGGGGAGAGGAAGGGAGGGGGGCAGACAGGGTCTGGCCTCCCTGGCCCATGTGGAGCTGCGGGGCGAAATGCAGGGAACCCCAGGCTGGGGTCTAAGCTCCCTGCCCCCCGGAAGGACCCGACTGAGGGGTCCTGGATGTACTGACAAGCTCTGGTTGGGCTGTGTTCCTGGCATCTCTAATAAACCTTCTGTTCTACTGGCTGGCTGAGACTCCCAGTGAATCCGGGGAAGAGGGGTGTAGGGCCGGACTCCCCTATACTCCGTGACAGCCATAAACACTCATTGAATTGAACCAAATACTGATTTTTGCTCCTCCCTGCCCTGCAGAACCAATGAGGCGAAGAGAGAGTGAAAGGGGTTCTGCATCTTCAACAGAAGTGTTTGTTTAGTTCTCGGCAGTTCTATCTGAGCAAAGGTACTGATGACTGCGGGGTTGCATAGGGTCACTGAGGGTCTGATTTGGCCTGCAGAACCTTTACTACAGGTGATGATGCAAGAGGAGGAAAGACCCCAACTGGTCTCACGGATCCCAGATTGAGTTTGCAGGGCCGACAGTGGGAAACACCATCTTGTTCCTTGCAAAACTGAGCACATTTGAGACAAGAATCATTGCAAGACCATTATCAAGGAATCCCAGGATGCACAAAGTTCAGCCTAAGGTGGGCTGTTTCCTACTGGAACTTTCTATCCATGCCACTAGTTCCCTTTGTCTTTGATTATTATTAATTATTTGTATTGATAGAACCCATGGCACCCAACTGAGATCAAGTCCCCATTATGCTAAGCACTCTACATACGCATAGTATGAGACAACGCATACCCTGAAGAGCTGACACTATAAATAGGGAGAAAGACAAAGGGCAGGAGGGGAAACAGAGACCTGAGAGGTGAAGTGACTTGCTACATATTACACAGCAGTTCAGTAGCCAAGCCAGGAATTGAACACAGGTCCCTGCATTCCACTTTAATGCCCTATCCACTAGCCTTCACTGCCTCAAAGGCATGCCAGCCCCTTTATACTCCTGGGTTGGAGCTAATAGGACCCACCTGCCTGCCAATGTGAGTCAGCAGAATTTCTCTGCATCTCTATCTAGGATCCTAGATCCTGATGCTCTGTTTACAAAACCCTGCATTTTTAGTCTACATTGACCTTTAACCTCTGCAAACCCTTTTCAATGGGTAAGACCTTTCACAGGAAGAGAGAGCCTTTCCGACCTGCCACTTTATTGCTTATTTCAGTGCAACAGTATGAGTAGCCTTGGCAGGATTCCATTTTTATTTCTTATAATATTGATGGACAATATCGATGTTTATTTTTAAACATTTTATTTTTATCAATTTAAATGTTCATAGTTGCAGGCAACCATTGGGGGAGGGGTCAGACAATTATTCAATGACAGCAGATGCTGAGAATCAAAGTTAAAACCCAAACTGTCAACATCACAAGTCAAAATATACAAAGTAAATGTCCTTAAATCAAACTCTAATAAGTTCTCAAGCAGTAGTTTTCTTACCCTGCCACTCTGTACACTTTTATTATCATCAATGGAAATATTTTTTGACCTTTGCATGTGTATGGTGAAATTGACATTTACCAACACTGACTGATAAGAATCTAATCCCTCCAAGCCTAAACCTGAGAGTGGCCAAATCAGACTTACATCAGCTGAGCATCTGGCCCTGACGATTTGGTTTCTAGTGTATCTATCTCACCTTGGCACAGCCAACTAGGATGGCAGCTTCCACCACAGCCAATTTGGATACTCCTTCATTACTGGAGCAAATCACCATCGGTTTCAATCGGAAGCTAGGTGATTTTCACAGAAAATACAACTACACTCTGGACTATACAGAGCTGAAGGCCCTGGCTTTTCAGGTAAGTGGTGACCCAGTGTCCACATTCAAACAGCAAGGATAATGTGCTAACAACCAACGTCTGCACGCTGTGCCTGCGTCACCTTACACTCCTATGAACGTGGTGGTCTCTCTGATGTTTATCAGCCTGAAAGGTGAAAGAATGAACGTAGCTGAGGACAGTTTCTTTCCAAGTAACAATTCAAACATTGTTAATAACTAATAATATTAAATCATTAACGATTATTTATCTTCTTTTGCTTGGAATGTTAGCCACCCCATTTTAAATGCTGCCAGGTACCGTGGTGATGGGGGCCTTAGCAATGTGAGTATAATGATCGTTGATGGTAAAGGGCTAGATTGTGACCCCTTTAACTGATCACAGTCACAAGCCACCTACACAGGGAACAACTATTTAATAATGGGCTCCTCAGTCTAGCAGACAACGATCCAATGGCTAGAAGTTGAGGCTAGACAAATTCTCACTGGAGGCAAGGTGTAAATATTAACAGTGAGGGAAATTTACCATTGGAATAATTTGCCACGGTTATGGTGGGTTCTCCATCACTGGCAATTTTTAACAAGAATAGATTTTTGTTGGTTTGTTTTTTAGTATATGCTCTAGGAAAGTTCTATGCCTGTATTATATAGGAGGTCAGACTAGATGATCTGGAACAATGGTTCCTTCTGGCCTTGGAATCTCTGACTCTGATGACCGCTTTCTCGCTGAAGTTACATGGAGGTTGAGAAGGTTTCCCTGTGGTGCTTCATTCTAAGTAAACTGGGGCTTGGTATGCAGATTTAACTGCTCTCCCTACTTGAAGCGACAGAGTCCTGTGGTACCTTATAGACTAACAGACGCATTGGAGCATAAGCTTTCGTGGGTGAATACCCACCTCTTCAGATGCATGCAGGTTCTTAATCCTCCACCATCGCCAGCTTTTCTGCACTACATTCCCTTCTTTTGTGACATGCATATCTCCCTTTTGTCCCACTGCCCATTCTCTTAGTAGCACGAGGCTTGTTGATGATTTGTTTGTTTGGATTGAAGGGCAGGGAGGACGTGCTGTTGATTATTACTTGTGATCATTTCTAGCACAATGCTTGTGCTTTACAAAAGGCAGAGTGCTGCACATTCCCCTGACCCAAGGAGCTTATGTAATCCACTCTAGGACAGTGGGGGTCTTTGTCCCACTCTACCAGCTGGTGTAGAAGTTAAGAGCCCATTACAGATGCCAGCTATTACAGTTACTCTTTTAGCTCCAGCTTATGCTTTTTAGTGCTGAAAATCACAAGTGAAACACCCTTCTGTCAGCTCAAACAGGTCACTAGACTCCCAGGCTGAGGCCAACAGCTTCAGGTAAGGGAAGGCCTGGAGAACCAGTAAGAACTGAGGAAGGATTTGGGGGAGCAGGTTGAGAGAGAGGGGGCTTGGTGAGCAACAACTGAGAGACTTTGGCATGTACATAACTGGTCTCAAACCAGGCAAGGGATTCTGTACAGCCCACACACATCGCCTTGCAGAAGAATCCAAGCCATTTCTTGATAAAACAAAATCACATGGAAGGGGGCTTCACACAATGACACTGTAGTGCAAAGGGAAGAGAGGAGAAGTGAACTAGCCAAAGCCAGGTGGGATCAGGTGGAGCTTTGGTGGCAGAAAGAGGAGGTAGCTGTCTGGAAGAAGCCATTGAGGGAGCTCTAGAGGAGAAAAGCTCAGCCGCTCCCTAACTCCTGCTCAGATGGGGGATTCACTGTGGTACCCACCAGAACCCAAATGCTATAACTAAACTGTATCCAGTGGAGCAGACTACAGGGGAGAGGACTGCCCCTGGTATGCAATGCCTCATCTTGCCCCAAGTGGTCGGGAGGTGTAGCCTATGCACTGCTCCATATTGTTCCTCATGTATGGCACATGGGGATTAGGACTCCCAGCATGCACTGCTCCATCATCCTCTCCATGCACAGCTCCCAGCATGCACCGCTCCATATTGTTCCTCATGTATGGCACATGGGGATTAGGGCTCCCAGCATGCACCTCTCACTCAGTCCAGTCCACTTGTGCAGCGCATGATCAGGTCCTAGCATGCCCTCCTCCATTTACCTCTCCCTCCCCAATCGGTTCAGTGGCACCATCGTGTCCCCCCACCATCCAGGTCACTGGCACAGCATAATTCCCTCATTTAGGTCAGTGGCACAATTGATCAGTGGTACAGCCTATAACACCCCCCGTTGGTGGTACGGTCTTCCCATTATTGACAGTGGTATAGGTCAGTGGTACAATCCTTCCCAGCTCCACCCCATGTAGGTTAGTGGAACAGCCCGATAAAGCTGTTCCATCTAAGCGACCGTTTGCGACCGTTATCCAATAGTTCCACCTTTCCCCCGCCTATCTAGAGTCCAGTCCAATCGGAGGGCCAGACTCCTTGAAGCCCAGGTGTGGATGAGCCAATCCCGAGGAGGGGTAGAGAAAACGAGGCTGCGCTGGGGAGCTCGCCGCAAGGTCTTTTCCCCGAACGGGGCAGAGCGAAAGGTGTCGCGGAGCTCCGCGATAGGGAGTCAGAGATGATTGACGGCCACGACCGTCAATAGCATGTTTTATTTGCGGTGACGCGCGAACGAGGGCTTGGTGGGCGTGGCAAACGGTGGAACAGACGGATCCTGAAGGCCGCTGGGGGCGTGGCCGCGAACGCGATGGGGTGAGGGAAGGGGTGGGAGGAGCCGGTTGTGGCTGCGCGCGCAGCGGGCGGAAGCGCGGACACGGCTGAGGAGGCGCTGGCCGGCGGCGCCGCGGGAAGGGTGGGGTTGCCCTGAGGAGCGGGCCGCGCCGGGGAGGACGCAGCCGGACCGAGCGGGCCGCCGCCGGCGGGATGGTGTCGGCGCCTCCGGCGTGAGGCGGCCCCGGTGGCCCTGAGCCCTTCCCCCCCTCCCCCCCGGGCTCAGTCTGGCCCGGCCCCCGGGGGGAGGATGGGGCAGCAGCGGAACCCGGGCGGCAGCAGCAGGGCCCCGGCCTCACCATGACCGGCGAGAAGAAGAAAAAGAAGCGGCTCAACCGCAGCGTCCTGCTGGCCAAGAAAATCATCATCCGGGACGGAGCCAGCGTGAGTCCGCCCGGGGGTGGGGGGCGAGGGTAGGAGGAATGGGGGAGGGGGTCTAGCGGTGGGGGGAGGGGCTTTGCTCCAGCCGGTTTTCCCGGCCCATCACACACACGCTAGGCATTCACTGTGCTGGCCGGTGCAGTATCTCCCCCGCCCTGGGTGTCACTGATGGATCCCTAGGTGGTGGGCGAGCAATGGGCAGCACTGGCCTGGTGTGGACAGCACCGGCCTGCTGTGGGACTCGCAGGTGGGAGCCAAGGGCACTTGTGCTGTTTGCACCACGCTGGGGCCGCCTTCAAGGTGGGAAAACACAGCTGTGGTCTAATTTGGAGCCGTTCTATGAAGATCTGAAGCTTGGATCTCACCCGTGTAGTGGTTCCAGTGGAATGAAACCACCTGGATCAAGTGGGTTGTGTGTGTATTTGGGGCTTGCATGCTTCACTGTGTAGGCTGACACTTAGGTTTGGATTTGCAGGTGGTCTGACGTATTTTGGGCCTTCCGTTGAGAAGTGTTTTTGAAGTAGGGAGAGACCAGCACTGCAACATCACCAGATGCTACCAGTATATGCCTATAATGCAGATTATTACGCTGTGCTGTGGTTAAATTTTAGCACCGTGCTATGTATTTTTAGACTATTGGTGTACTAGATACACCAGAGTATAAGATACTGAGTAGTAAGCTCTTTCCCATCATGCTGGTCCTCATGGAAGCCAAGGTATTAAGTAGTGGTCTCCTCCCGCTGTGCTGGTTCTCATGGGACCCAAGCAGTCATATCTTTAAAGTAAATGCCGGTTTTTTAGGCTAATATAGCATCCATAAAACTTTTCATATGACAGTTATAGCACTGCCCTGGGGGACAATCTACTTGGGTACAGTGATCTCTCCATATATTTTGAAGCAGATTAACCAGCTTCCTATTTCATCAGATTTGCTAAACTCGTTTGGACTAGTCAAAATAGAAAATACTTACTTAGGTTGGAAACAACTCAAACCTGAACTTTACATGTGTTCTTTCTTGTAAAGTAAGAGATTACTCTAAACTAGTTTGATTTGTGACACTTAACACTGAAACAAGCTTGGCGCTATGGGACTCAAAGGGTTACAAATAGATGGGTTTTTCTAAATCCTTGCCATTAACAGAACAGATATAAAATGTCTGCATCTGTTTGATTAAACAGTGGGAACTGAACACTTGCTGTAAACAATATGAGGGACAAGATGACGGAGTGGGTGGGGCAGCACTAAGCAATGTTAAAAGCCAGTGAAATATTAATTATTGTGCTATTTCCAGGGGTGGCTTCAAGCACAACCAAAGTGGGTCATTCAGAACGGTCAGCTCTGGAAGTAAATTTCACCTGGTGCTTCGTGACCAATGGCCCTCTACAGTGTAACCTTTAGTCCTTTATTGAGAGTTTGGGACACTGGTTTAGGCATTGAAAGATGAATCGTATAAATAGGTGGAAGATGCGAAAAGCTATAAAACAGGAATGAAGGTTTTGTGTAACTGTACTCCGATGCTAACAAGTTGTTATGGAAGTGGTCACATTCCAGACACAGTTCAAATACTGTGACTAACCCTTAGCAGTCATGGTGGGCGAAATCATTTTCCAAATATTCTTCTGCCTGACATTATTTCATCCACACGTAGCATAACTGCAAACCATGTTCATGAACCACATTACATTGGTTAACAAGGTTATATTTAGGCCATTGTCTGGCCTAATGTAATACACTGATTTACATGTGATCATGTCTCCTTCTATTGACTAGCTCCACTGACTATAACAGCCTGCTCCTTACAGCTAAAGAACTTATGGCTTTAGCCCAGATGTTGGGGCTTGTGCTTTTGGTGCTGAATGTCCCGAGTTCAGTGCCCACTGGCAACAAATTTGGCCACAATTTGTTCCATTAGTATGGTTCTAAAATAAAATCTCTATTAATGCTAGACAGGAAAAAAGGGGCTTGCAACAACCAATAGCTAATTGTGGTTAATGCTCATTTTCTCCAATATGGTAATTGCTTGCACAGTCTGTATTATAAACTGGGCCCTCCACAAGTTCTTGTTGCCAGTTCTGCTGTGATCTAGGCTGCTTAAATAGTTCTATACTGTCTGAAGGGGCTTACCTGTTTCCCAGAGTTCATAACCTCTGCTGCTCTGTTGAGGCAGCATATAGTCTTTCTAGCATGAGTTTGTAGCATACATGTATTTTTGTCCGAGTGACAAAAAGATCTAACTGCAGAGTTTTGGTTGAAAGGGTGTAAGGGAAGGATGTGATGGGGGAAGAAGAGAGACAATTTATTTCTGTGAGGGGAAGGATCTCTCTTCCTACTAAGACAGTGTAATGGGATGGGGGAATTAAATATCCATGCAACTTGCACTTTTCTCCAGCATTGCTGGCATAATGCCACCTTCACATTTTGTAGCAACAGAGAAAGGGTTTGTCCGGTTGTTTGTGTAGAATAAAAATAACTTTATTTAATTACCATATTTCCCTTGGGTGTTCCCTGTTTTGAAGGTGTTTATTTGTCTTTGAATCAGATTTACAACCTGTTTAAAGGAAGCATTTTTTATAGAAACCGTTAATATGGCCAGGGTCTCAAAATCTTGTCTTCTCTTTTAACAGTTAGTCTAATCTGTAGCTCCCCTAGAATAATTCTGCTAATATTTGAGGTAACAGCAGGCTATAAATTCCAGCATACCTTTCACACTGTGCCACAAATAAACTAAATAGGAAGCCCATTATCTACACTACACACACAAGGGCTGAGGTTTTCCACAGCTCACAGGAAATTCTGACATTCAATTTCCATTCAAATTCATGGGAGTTGTCTTAATTCCTTAGTTGGCTTTGAAAATTTTAAACAGCTTGGTTGAACAACAGTTGTACTTTATAATGTATCAGCACTGGTCTTGGTGCTATCTGTGCTTTCTGGAGTGTTAAAGTCATGTAGGCCAGTTGCACTAAAATCCCCTCTTGTGAAAGGCACACCATGCTTCTGAGCGTTTGATCTGGGCAATTCCCTGAGGCAGCTGAGTTCAACCCTATTTGCTTTCTACACTCCCTTGTGACTCCTGTTCTCCGTAAGCCTGTGACCTTGCAGGTACACCCTACACAGCAAAGGAAAACCTGGGCCAGTAGCTGAGATTTAGCACTTGGGAAAATATTTTTTCTGTAGCCAACTCCTCTATCAGCATTTGCAGGAAAATTCAATTGCCTCCCTTTACTTGTCCCCCAGGAGCTAGGGGGAAGACTTTCAAAGGCACAAAGGGCAATTAGCTGCCCCATTCCCATTGGAAGTCAGTGGGAGGTGAACACCTACCTGTCCTTTATGCCTTTGAAATTCTCCTATTTGTGCCCCAAACTGCTTTTCAGATTTCAGGGCATTAACATGTTTTTTCTTTCAGCGACAGGGGATTGGAGAGCCCAGTGTGTACCATGCGGTAGTGGTTATTTTCCTGGAATTTTTTGCCTGGGGGCTACTCACCACCCCTATGTTAACGGTGAGTAACTGACCTTGCTGATGGTAGCATGGTGGCAATGCTGAGGTTGAGGATTTCAGTGAAGATCGGGGTACAGTTTGGGTTTGAAGCACGAGAGGCAAAATCTAGGCTGCTGTACCTTATATCTTTAGAACTCATTCCGAAAAGTACTTTACACATGGGAATTGCTGCAGCCATCTCTGGAGTGGAACATGGCAATTGTTTAAAAGCATGTAAGAACACTGCTTAGTAATTTAGGACAGAGAATGAAGAATACATTATTTGAAATGGAATAGGGGATTTAGTGAGGCAGAATTTAAGAACCCAAACTGTAATTTGGCCAGAATTTCTTATTTAAAGCTCAGGTACTGGTGAAAAGTGCCATGGGAGATCTTTAATGATTGAGCAAAGCCGTGAGGTTTTCTAACTCATCCAATGACTGCAATTTCACACAAGTGCTGGGACATTGGTTTAGTACTGATGCAGAGATAGGATTGCCTCTTTCTGAATTACCAGCACCACTCCCTGCACTGTCAAGCCCTGTCCGATTACTGACCACACCCAACCTTGCCAAGATCTCAGCTGAGGGTGACAGACTGTCATGAAAAATTGTTGTTTACAGTGGTGGTGTGGCCATGTTGGTCCCAGGATATTAAAGAGATAAGGTGGGTGAGGTAATAAAATGTTTTATTGGACCAACTTCTGTTGGTGAAAGAGACAAGCTTTCGAGTTTACATAAAAACTCTTCACATCTGCGCTAGATGACCCTGTGATGACCAATATAGGCAACAAAGGAAATGCCACAATAAAACCGAGAACAAAGGGTTAGCTTGATCAAAAGAACTAGAATTCCCAACTCAGATATTTGTCTTGATTTAGAGGTAAGTGACTGGAAACTTCCAAGTTGGCAGCTTCAAGCGGGATTCTCAGCTTTCAGAACTTATTTTCGGCAGCTGGTATGACAAGTCACATTAGAGTTTAATGTACCATAACGATCTGTGAGCTGATTTCTGGGATCTAGGTAATTTCCGTACAAAGAAGGTCTTGTTCACAAGGGCCCTTAAAAGTACATTTACTTGTATAAAATGGAAGTCAAGTAGATAGGGGGTACAAAAAGGAGGAGGTGGTGATCAGGAAACACTTATTGAGTTAAATTAAGCAGAAATAGGGATTAGGCAGATGGGGCAGAAATGGAGAAATGTTTGACTGTCTGAAATGGCCTCATAGTGTTAGAGAAACTTGGACACAAGCTCACCCCTACCCAAATCCCACACAGTCACACGTCACCCTGTGACGTACCTGGGAGAAGTGGCTGCCTATGGCACTGATGAGGAAACAAACGGGCTCCATATATGTTGTTAGCAGAGCACGTATGTACGATGATTGTGGCTTGGGAATAGGAGTGTCAATGCTATGGGCAAACATGGACTGCAGGCTTATTTAGTCTCTTGTTTGATGTGATCCCGCTGGCCTTTAACAGCGGAACTTAGTGGAGGATCTGTAAAATCGTTGTCTTGGTCTCCACAGGTGTTACACCGGACTTTTCCTCAGCACACATTCCTGATGAATGGCCTGATTCATGGGGTCAAGGTAAGGAATTATTTCCTTCCATATTAAAGAACCAATGCTGTATAAGCATGATGAGCCAGACCACCTTGCCATCTGGGCTTTGTTCCAATCTGAGAACAGGGTCAGTAGCAATGCAAAGTCATTCTAATCAGAGTGCTGTTGGTGTGATTAGTCCAATCTATAGTGGGTAAGTGGCCACCTTATTGTCAAGAACAGCAGAAGGGCAGTTCTGTTTTCATGCCCAGCTGATTCTCTGCGTGCTAACCTATTTAGGTATTTTCTTCCAGAATAGCACTGACAGTCTGCTGGGAAGCCTGAACCGCATGCCATAGGCGCCAACTGTGTGGGTGCTCCTGGAGCACCCTCGGGAAAAAAAAGTAGATGCTTAGCACCCTCTGGCAGCCAGCTCACTCCCCCCTCCCACCAGTGCCTCCCGTCCACCTGCTGCCCCGCTGATCAACTCCTCCCCCTCCCTCCCAGCGCCTCCCGCGATCAGCTGTTCTGTGACATGCAGGGGGCACTGGAGGTGAGGAGTGGGGACAGGGCGGGCTGGGGAGAGGGGGTGGAACTGGGCGGGAAGAGGCGAGGTGGGGGTGGGAAGAGGCGAGGTGAGGGCTTGGGAGGAGGGTCGGGGCCTGGGGCGGAGCAGGGGGTTGAGCACCCCCTGTGTCCAAAGGACGGCAACACCCGTGCCCCATGCTGTGCTTAGAGCTAAGAACACTCCAAAACCGCATGAGAACAGCCTAGTGACCAGATTCTAGATAATAAGAAAACAAAAAATAGCTACTGTTATAGCTCTCGAGTGATGGAATTAAAAACGATGTAACCATGATCTAGAAACTCAGCCATCCCACAGTAGATTAGTGATTACAGCGCTGCGTAGCAGTGGATGAAATGGTTGTAGACTAGTCCAGCACCTGTGGGGGAATTTCAGAAGCTGGCAAGCACTAAAACAAAATGATTTTCTAATTTGCTTGGTAACATGGCATAATTGGTCGTTGGGCATCGGTATTAGCAGAAGGAGCATGACTATCATTGAAGGATGATTTTTCTCAGGCGGGGCAGCTCAAACAATCTCATGGATATCGTAAGGAGCTCATTTTCCCCCGTTTGGTCATGGTTCTGAAAGATTTGTAGATATGGGGAACTTTTTCAGAGGCTGAATGGACTTGGCCTCTCTTCACATCCAACCAGGCTCTATCTAGAGCCAGAGCTTTCCCTGAACTGCAACTGGAGCTTTGCCAGCATCTTCAGGCCGTGGTAACTCCCTGCTGCACAAATAGGCATGGGAATACCACAGCTGCAGACTCTGCGCACTTAGAGAGAAGGAAAATAATGTCTGAGCATTTAGCAGTTTTTCCAGTATAGAGATTTCAGCTATCTAATGAATTGTCATGTTTTGGTAACCTTGCCACCTCCTAGAAATCCGGTACAGTGGATTGCCAGCTCCTGTTTGTATTGGTGACATTTCAGCTCTAACTCTCCTATTGCCAGCCACAGAAAGTGGCTGTGGGATTTGTACCTGGTGTAAACTCCTCTCTCTTCTCCTAGGGCCTGCTGTCCTTTCTAAGTGCCCCACTGATTGGTGCTCTCTCTGATGTCTGGGGCAGGAAGTCCTTCCTTCTGCTCACTGTGTTCTTCACGTGTGCTCCAATACCTCTCATGAAGATCAGCCCATGGTGAGTCTGTGCTTGGAATGGAGATGATGTGAAGATGCAGTGATATGGGAGGGATCAGTCTGGAAGATGAGTGAGCGAGTCAAAGAGGAATTTGGAGGTGTAATCAGGAGG
The DNA here is from genome assembly GCA_037349315.1 of Chelydra serpentina. Classification (NCBI taxonomy): domain Eukaryota; kingdom Metazoa; phylum Chordata; order Testudines; family Chelydridae; genus Chelydra; species Chelydra serpentina. The sequence continues at coordinate 5,445,381 of JBAIAC010000107.1, read as the reverse complement.
ATCTGGAAGTGCAGTAACTGTGGAGGAGATTGGAAGTGCTTGTATGACCCAGAGCTTCCTTCACATACCATTGGATTCCAACTCCAGTCAGAAAGAAATGCCTTCTCCTGGTGTTTGCTTCCCACTGCTAAAAACTGCATCAGTACTGAGTTGCATTAATGTTCCCTTCCTGTGTGGGATACTACCAGAGCTGGCTCTGGGCTGGATTTTTAAGTCATGAAGTGTTAACAGGGATGGAAGCCCAACGGCATTTCTGAGCACTTCAGGATGAAGTGAAATCAAATGAATTGAAGCAGGGGTGTGGAGAAGAGGCTGTAGTTCAGCAGCATTAGGCTTCTGTGTTTGTCATGTGATTTCCTCTAATTCTGCCCCTGGGAATATCTTTCAGGTGGTATTTTGCTGTCATTTCCATGTCCGGAGTCTTTGCTGTCACCTTCTCTGTGATTTTTGCCTACGTTGCTGATATCACACAGGAACATGAACGCAGTACAGCTTATGGCTTGGTAAGGGCTCCCATCATTAGTTGATTCCCCAAATTGATACTCCAGAATTCAGAGAGTTGGAGAGGCGGGGTGCGGGCCCATCTTAAGAGTGGCCTCCCCATGGGTATTGCACGCAGGACTTCTGCATTCCTCACAATCCACTGTGTCCATTGCTGATTCCGTTCCTGCCTCCAAATGGAGCAGCGTGTTTAGAAACCAACCCCAGAGCTTAGTGCTGTGAAATCTGGAATCCAGCTGTATTGTCACTTAGTCCTTTCTCCAGCCTGTGGCACTACACCGTGCAAACACACATAGAACGGCTGTGCACCTGTGGCTTCTGCTGAACGATTCTTGCACAGTGTTATAAAAGGATTACTGAAAACACCTTCAGTATTGGTTGAGATGCCTCTGGTTATTGCCCATTGTCATAACCTAGCCTGAACTCTACCAGGGGGAAAATACCCCCATTTCTGTATTCCACAGTTCTGCAGAACCTGCCCAGATGGTTTGGCTACTCTCTAGGTGGTGGAGCTGATGGCCTTAGATGACTCTGGGAAAGAGGGTAGGCTTTGGCCAGAAGATACTAACAACATTTGTATTATGCTGCAGGTGTCAGCCACTTTTGCAGCCAGCCTGGTCACAAGTCCGGCAATTGGCGCATACCTGTCCCAAGCCTATGGTGATACACTGGTGGTGGTGCTGGCTTCAGGGGTTGCTCTACTGGATATTGGCTTCATTCTGCTGGCTGTACCAGAATCTCTGCCAGAGGAGATGCGCCCTGTGTCCTGGGGAGCTCCCATCTCTTGGGAACAGGCAGATCCATTTGCTGTAAGTAGTTTGCTACTGACAATTTTTCACTGCAATTTAACTTCTAGATCTATTTCCCCAAGTTTCGTGTTGACTCTTCTAACAGGAGGGTGACGATAAAAAGGGGATCATATTGCAAGAGGCAAAGCATGTGAATTTAGACATGATTGTATCAGGTGCAAGGATGATGATATCTGGCTGTATCTAGCAGTTATTCAGTCCTGGGTAATGGGTTCTGAGTGTATATGGCTACATAGTGTCTAAAAACAACTTCCAGTGTCCTTGAAGAAAGTTCATCTTTTGGTGGGAATAACTGATAGTGTGAGTGCAACTCCTATTGCTTTGCAGTTGCACTCTGTATGGCCATGCGAAAGACCTAGCATGTTGCTGCTTCTGTTAGCCTAGGGGAGTGCTGGTTGGGTCCCTGAAAAAGGTTGTCTTGCTCATTTGCTCCTCACCTTTGTCTCACTTAAGAGTCGCTGCCCAAGGAGAGCCAGAATTACAGAAATCTAGCTGGATTCTCTGTGATGCTCCACATTAGCTGGATGAAGTTTCCCACAGCTGGGAAGCTCTTCAAGGCAGAAGCAATTTGGTGCCAGGCTGACTGATCTGTCATACAGATGTGTCCCACTGATGTGCAGAAATTCTGTTGCCGAACCAGCCCTTCCAGGGTGCCTAGTGTACTAAGTAACCCTTTGTGTTGGGTTCATATCAGAGTGAGTCTAATGGTCCTGTTTGTTTCTCCAGTCTCTCCGCAAAGTGGGCCAGGATTCTACTGTGTTGCTCATCTGCATTACGGTCTTTCTCTCCTACCTTCCTGAAGCCGGCCAGTACTCCAGCTTCTTTTTGTACCTACGGCAGGTCAGTCATTGGGGTTAGATTCACATACAGGTTTGGAAATCAAAGGTTTGTAGTGCGTGTTGTAGTCTCCTGCATTTGTTTTTTTTCCTTCCTGACTATGCAGTATGGGGTGGCAGCTTCTGCCCAGTAATCCTGGGTTGGGGGAATTTGCAGCTTAGCTGCACACCAGCAGCCCTGGTTTGCCACTGCTGACCAGAAGCTGTTTGTCAATGAGGGTGAAACAGTCCCAGTAACCTGCTTCCTCTTGGCTAGAAAATGTGGGAGACCCATGAATGCTGGTTAACTGCGCAGCCCTTATATGCCTTGCGGATGCAGTCCCCAGGTTAATCAATAGCCACCTGCCCTGGACTCTGTTTACCGCACCTTGTCACCTTCTTCAGGCACTTGGGACAGCGTATCCATTCACTTGATTCCCTCTTTAGCCCATAGAAACATCTTCCATCTTGTCACTGGGGAGGCTTTAATGTTCACTTTCCCATGAGGTGGTAGAGGGTGAAGTTGTTTAATGCTCAAGCTACTGACACGTAGTATCAGTAAGCACTAGAGATGGCTCTCCTGGCATGGCTTTTCTCGGGTACAACACAAAGCCCTTTGCCTGAAATAGTGTCCTCTTCTGATGTCTTCGCAGGTCATTGGATTTTCCTCCGAGACTGTGGCAGCCTTCATTGGTGTGGTTGGAATCCTCTCCATATTGGCTCAGGTGATAACCCATTCTCTGGGTACTACCCTCAGACCCCTCAGTTATGAGAATACACCAACATTTGTGACATTGAGGACTGGATTAGCAACTGCCAGAATCCCTTTGTGAAGCCTTATCAATGCATGTTACTAGCTGCAGGACAGCCTAGGGGCCTGAAAAACCTGGCAGTGAGGAGAATTACCTCTTTTTTCTTCATCACTTTCTTGTCCAGTGTAGTTGCCTCCTTTCTCCCCACTGTAGTTTGATAACATCATCTCATTTTCTCTTTGCAGACGGTAGTGTTGGGGATTCTCATGCGTTCAATAGGAAACAAAAATACCATCCTCTTGGGCTTAGGCTTCCAGATTCTACAGCTTGCCTGGTACGGCTTTGGATCGCAGCCTTGGTAAGAATGGGTCAGCATTATTAAATTAACAGTTGACACATTTCTCATCCCTCCCCTCTTTAGGTAGCTGCTTGTGCTCCGTACAGTTGTGCAATGTTCTCCATTTGGCCACCAGAGGGGGGGATTTGTCTGCTCTTCCAGCCTTAGTTTGCAGTACTCGTTTTGTAGGGAAAGCTCTCCTCCTTCCTGCTTAATGCAATGGTTTTCAACCTATGATCCACAGACCCCTGGGTCTAAGATTTCCAAAAAGCTGTGCACCTCCATTCGAAATTGTTTTAGAGTTCCGCAAATGAAAGAAGGTTGAAAACCGATAGTTTAATGGGCTGATTTCTTTCTCCTGTAGGATGATGTGGGCAGCAGGAGCTGTGGCTGCCATGTCCAGTATCACTTTTCCAGCCATCAGTGCCATGGTGTCCAGGAACGCAGATCCCGACCAGCAGGGTACATCACACTTGAAGTGTGTCTAATGTTTGGATTAAAATTCATCCAGCAGTTATCCTGACAAGTTTTCTACTTTTACATCAGTGGGGGGAGAGCGCTACCAATACTGTACGGAGGATAGGTATCTCTTTAACCCTTTGAAATCCAGTGAACATCTGGACACACTCTGTGCGGCATGCCTCTCTGTATGGCTTCAAAGCTGTATGCCCACCACCCTCCATGTTAATTCTCTGGTGTGTACAGAGTGAGTACTTTTAATGGGCACCTATATGCTCAAAAGAATATAGGATTGAGAATATAGTTTATTAGGTATACTAGTTTCTAGGAACTAGTTCACACCATCAGCCTATCAAGACTGGTATCTGCCTTTAACAATACCTGATGCTTGAGGAAGGGTCTCATAAAACGCCCTGTAATGCTTATGTGCGACATTGAATAGCTGCTCGTTTGAGGTAGGGAGGAAGTTCCTACTTGACCATCCCCCCACCTTGAGTTTGTGCCCCGAATCCTGAGATCAAATTGCCTCTAATTCAACCTCCTATGTTCATCTGGGAGTTGTGGCATCACTTGCCTGTGCCCATGCTCTGGGAAATGGCAAGTTCGCTGTTAATGAGTTTGTAGGGAGGTACAGCTATGTAGGAGCTGAGATCTGTTTTCAAGACAGTCATTGATTTACATGTGTTCTGGATGTGGACTTAATCCTGTTCTTGTGAAACACAGGTGTCTTGCCTGTAAAGAGACGCCCTTTAGAAAGCTGGAAGCTTATGTCTTCACTTTTTCTCTCAGGTGTGGTTCAGGGGATGATCACTGGAATTCGAGGGCTCTGTAATGGGCTGGGGCCAGCTCTCTATGGCTTCGTCTTCTACCTGTTCCATGTGGAATTGAATGAAATGGCTGAAGTGGAAACCCTGGGTAAGGCCACGAAGGTCATGGTCAACCCTACTGATGAGGTATCCTATCCAGTTTCATCACTAGCTTTGTCTGTCTGTCTGTCTTCCCACTTCACTGCGACTTACAGCGTTAATCATTCCTGTACTTTGCTTTACAGAGTAGCATTATCCCGGGGCCCCCTTTCCTCTTTGGAGCATGCTCGGTCCTGCTGTCGCTCCTAGTGGCCTTGTTCATTCCGGAACACAATCTTGCATTGAGATCGGGCAGCCATAAGAAACACAGCAATGGAGCCCAGACCCACACCCACAGCCCGCAGGCTGGAGGGTCAGATGGCAAGGAACCCCTGCTGGAGGACAGTAGTGTATGAGGGGAGAACTTGAATCTCTTGCTTTTCAACTCCAAGCCAAGGATGGACTGTACCAACTGGAGTTGGGGTGAGAGTGGGGGAGGTAATGGACTGTACCACTAACAGCTAATGAGGGAGGGGAAAACTGTCCTTCAAAGCCAAATACATCCAGCTGGTGCAAAAAATGAGATTGTACCAGCTGGTGCTGAAGGAAGAAGTTTGACTGCACCATGTGAAGGGATAGTTCTTAAGGAAAACCTGCTTTTGTATGTGAATGGTGAACTTCACAGCGTCACCTGCCATATAGTCACCTTGCCAGTGAAAGTGAGGAGCCAGAATTCTATCCCTGCTCTTTAATATAAACTATATGATCTGAAAGTAAGAGAAAACCAAGGCATCAGTTACATGTCCCTTCCCCCAATATAATCACTACTAGCCTCTGGGCCATTTCTGCTTAATGGGCTAGCCTACTTCAGGTTGAGGATTGGGGGAGCATAGAAGTCACTGTCCAAGCCTGTGTACTCAGCTCATGCTGAGAGTACAAAATGGTCTGATACACTAAATATACAGAGCAATGTATGTGTAGAATAGACCAGTCAGTCGCCAGCTGAGTAGATCCTTACTTCTTGAGGAGCTGATGAATTTGCCTATTCCAGCCCATGTGATAAATTCAGACCAAAAAAAATATTTCAGTAATGTTCTGAAAGAAGTGACGAAAGGTAGGAAGTAAAGGTTCAGCTGTCTCCGCCCTTAGCTCACATGGCAGTGAGTGACTGGGTGGGGAAAAGGCAGTCGTGAGTTATGAATTTCTTGGTTTTGAACAGCGACACTGTTACTTAAATGTAACATTTTGTCTGCGCTTCCCTCTTCTGGAAGCGAATTGAGAGGTTCAAAAAATCTTTAATGGAACTAGAACATTAGAAAACACACTTCTCTGAGAGAGTTCGGAGAAATGGCTTAATCCATGTTGCGCACTTTTATAAAGCGTACTTCTTCCCCCAAACTGCTGCTATCTGATATCGGCTCTCTGGGAGTTACAGCTCGGATGGCGCTGCAGCCATTCTGCTCAGTCCATCAGTCTGAAAGGCTGCAGCACAAAATTTGCATTATAACTGAAGATATAGATTTGAATTCCACTTGGCATTTCTGAACCTCCTGCAGGGGACAGCCATCTTGCTGAAAAATGATGTCTTAGTGAGCTCAGCTTAGAATTAGAGCAGCGGAGTCAAGCAAAGGCTCAAAACCTGATGTGGGAAAAGTTAAGAGAAATGTGCATGTTTGGTGTGTCAGGGATGCTTAGCTATTTACAAATACATCAAGGGGCATTCAGAGAGGAGAAAAATCAATTGTTCTCATCAGTCTGCGAGATCAGAATCAGAAGTAATGGGCTTGAGCAATTACAGGGAAAATATAAGTCAAATATTGGGAGAAACTGTAAGCCGATTGACACTAGAGCAGATGTGATACAGCAGCGCTCTCTTGTTATTGGGAAAGTCTTCTGTCTTGTGGTTTGGGTCAGTTTCCTGCTGGCACAGATTTGTGGTAGGTGTCTTAGCCTCCCAGTTCATTGGGAACAGGAAATCCCAGCTAACCTGACTAAGCACAGCTGCATAGATCAGCTCCTAGAATGTGGGTGTCTCAAATACCCACTTGCAGCAAGGCTCAGAAATGCCAATTACTTCTAAATGAATTTTAGAGCTGGTGAGAGATGCCAGATGGACAGCCCTGGCGACTGAAGTCCTCTGATCACACAACAGGTACGGTACAGGGACCAGCACTACAAGATTCCCCATTCCGCCCTGCTGCTATACCTCAACCTGTCCTGGAGGGGCTGCTTTGGGGGATGTGGGGAGTTCAGGCTCCAGGGCTCATTCAGTTTTATGGCCTTTTGTGAGGCTACCAATGTGGGACCAGTTCATGTCAATGGTGTCGGCAGTTTTTGTGACATGGACAGCCGTCCAGTAGGAAGTGGACTGAGATCTACAAAATGAATTTCATGTAGACTATTGAATAGCTGTTGGGTAACAACAGCTCACTGTTCCTCTAGACAGGGTTTGAGCTAGTGACCTATAGTATCCATTCACCCAGTCCCCTGAGTCAGCCAGTTATAAGAAACGGTAATATTAATTAAAACAAATTCAATTCACAATTTAGAAACAATCTTTATCACCCAAGGCCCCAATCCTGCAGTTGGATCCATCGTCTTATGCCTCTGCAAAGGCCAGGGAACTTCAGGGGGACCAGTATGAGAGTGCAAGAGTTTGCCTGCATGGATCCGATTGCAGGGTTAGGGAATAAGCTAGCAGAAAGCGTCACTGAACACAATAGCTCTCGTTTTCTCAAGGCTTCTCCTTGATCATCATCAGGAACAGCTGGTACTGTCCGTGCACAGCAAAACCAGACCCTAAAGGAAATCGCCACATTTAAATTCCTTTTTCCCCTGTCCAAAATTCCTTGCTCTGTAGAATAGTAAAGCTACAGGGTGGTTTGGGGGGTTTTGGTTTTTTTAAAAGCCATTTTGCGAGTACAACAAAGTAAAACTGCCAGTTCATACTGTTACCTTTTGTATTAAAATTGGCTGCTGTGCTTTTCTCCTTCCCTCCTCCCCCACCCCCCAAAAATGAAATTAAATGAAAGTAATAAATACAATTACCCTGGTCACACTGAGGCAATCAGAACTGCAAGGTAAAATCTAACTGATGAAACACCACAAAATAGACTGTAAACTTAATATATAATATATTATAAATTCTATATATTTTTTAAAAAATCCTTCCCTTTATTTAATACCTTAGCTTATTAAAACTGACGTGTTCTGAATCTAATTTCCTTTGCACCGTTGATGCTGCCTGTGGCTTTTTATTGGTCATTCACTCTGCTTGGATAGGGAAACTAGTCTGGTTTCACTTCTTGGTCCTTAGTAGCATAATGTGGTGGTGATTTGAGTTTCCAGCACTGCAGCAAAGCACTTAAATTCCTCCAAAATCTGTTCTGACAAACTCAGTACAACAATTTTTGTAATAGATTATGTAACACCACATCATCCTAAATCTTGGGCCCAAATGACATGTTACTCTAAGTAAAATAACGAAACTCTATTTCCTGGCTAAGGCTGTCTTCTTCAAGGATTTATTTGTAAACAACTAGTTTCTAAGGCTTGATCTACACTTGAAAGTCTTACCATTATTATTGTCATGAAGGGTGTGACTTTTTTTTTTACGTATGCAGTTATACCAGTAAAAGCCCTAGTGTGGATGCAGCTATAGTATAAAAGTGCTGTACCAGTGTTAATTATTTCCCTTTTTGTACAGGAAAAACTACTTTGGTATAGTTAAATCGGGTCTTGTCTACACTAGGAAATTGTGCTAAGTGGCAATACTGCTGAATTATTCATTCTGGAAGCTTGAATGCAACTTAATGGCAGGGATGTTTGCATTCCAGTAGTGAAGCAGACAGAGGAATTTGTTTGCAAATCCTTGAAATTACACCTACCTTCTCAGGAAACTGGGGAGGGTCTTCTAACCCCACCCACAGACTCATTCCCCCGTACATGAAGGGGTATGATCCACCATTCTGCCTTTTGACTGAGAAGTATTTTGGCCAGTCTGTAAAGGAGCTAGAATTACAGGACCTGAATGAAGAATGTCGTTATTCTGAAGGGCCAATAATTCTGTAGCACTCCCCGTAGAAACTGGAAAAATCTGTACAGAACATTCAACTAGTGTGGCCAATTTTTGTTGCTTTATATGAAAAGCTGCATATTTTTTAAAGTACCTTTTTTTAAAACCCCTGCAGCGTGATGCCAGACACTGGCTGTCCAACATCAATATTTCCCAAGTTTGTCTGCTCTGTGTCATAAAACAGATGAGTAACAGCGATGAAACTCAATTGTGGCTGAAAGCCTTTCCCTTGCGTGCCCCCTGCTGGTTGAGGTGAAGATGACCTTTCCTCTGCAGCTCCAGCACGGATGCAGGAGTTCAAGTTTAAAATCTGATCTTGTTGGATTAAAAATGCGTTAAAACCAGTACTTTCTCACTCTGCTTTAGTTTTGCAAATTAGAATCAATTCAGTGAAAAATTCCTGTTTCGTTCGGTCTTTCTCTGCACCTGGGTGGCTGCAAATGTTCTTGGTGGTCTTGGAACGGTGCAGGCATGTGGAAAGGCTGCAAGTTTTAATGAAGAATGGCAGCACTTCCCCTCTTTTTAAATGAATGGAGTTTGCTCTTTGTGACGTTGATTTGTGTTCTTGGCTTATGATGAAATGTATTTAGTTTCTTTCGGTTGTGTTTAGAACTGGCTAATCTCTCCCACTGATGGGTTATTTATTAAACTGCTACTTTCCTGTTGCAGTAAAATCCTCTTTGCGATCTCACTCTTCTCCTCAACCAGGTGAAACAAGATGGCCTTTAAAAATCCGTGCCTGTGATGCTTGAAATGACTCCTTGCAGGGGTCCTAAACTTCTCTCGATCCTTGGGTGACGTGTGCTCTAAGGATTAGGTCTCCTGATGTCTGGTCTCCAGATGTCTTTTCTCCCAGCTCTTACTGAAGGCTGATTTACACACACACTTGCCCCCATTGAACACTATGAGCTTCCTAAACCAGATTTAGTTATTTCACAGCAAGTTTGTGTAGATACTTATTTTAGATAAGTGGCTGGTCAGCTTTGATCCTGAAATAAGTGTCCAGACTTAAATCACAGTAACTAAAACTGTATTCATCCCTTTTGCATGTAAATTAGCCCTGAGCTGCTGTCCTCTTGAGTGAATGTGCTCTCTGCCTTTCTTCTACCCATTTCCTACCTCACCAGGACTGTAGTGAGTCTTAAATAAAAATGGGAAAGTGCTTGTACTATCCTTGGATGAAAGGTGCTGCCTTAGTGCAGAAGAACTATTAATCACTGGGATTCACACTACAAGAACCTGCTCTGGGTATGATACAGCAACAGTAGCCCAGATGTTGTCGCGTGAGCCAGGCATCAGTGCACTAATGCTGTGATGGTCAAATGCCACCTGACTAGCGTGACTTGTGGATTGTCTTGGATTTGTCTGCGTTCAATAAGGATTCTCACATGCTTACCAGGACTCATTGGCAGTCGAATATGATCTATATACAAGCATCCATCATTCCTGCCTTTGCCTACACTAGATCCACCAGCTTGTTTTTGTGACCAGGTGGTCAACACACATGACGTAAACAGCTTTCCAAACTCCCATATTCTGTTCGTTTCCCAGCCAGGTTTAATTTAGATCCTATCCCGTCAAAGATTTTTTTTTTTCCAGAATCGATGATGCTGGTGCTAAAGCAAACAATCTAATTATGAGAAATAGAAACCGATGTAACAGATGCTCTTCTGTGGAATCAGTGATTCATGACTGGAGTCCTCTAATGGCCTGGAGAGGCGGGTCACATTTTACAGGGTGCACAGCTCTTTGCACTTGTGTGTACCAATTGTCTGGAATTACTTTACAGTATCCAGAGTGAGAACCAGAGGCTCCACGTGAATCTGATTGGACTGGGGAAATGCCCCTTCACACACATGGCAGTCCAGAGAGTTTGGTCTGGGATTTTCAAAAGACTGAGGTATTTGGGTACCTAAATCCCTTCAACTTCATGGGAGTTTTGTACCTAACTTCCTTATTTTCCTATGAAAATTTTGACCTTAACCAAAAGGCTTCTACCCTCTTACCCTTTTTGTTGAATAGAGTGTGTTGCCTTCCCTTGACCCAAAATCAGTTTTCATATGCGTGGCTCAGTGGTGGGCTGATATGCCACCAGATGGTCCCCTTTTGTGAGTAGATCCTTGCTCATTCCTGGACAGGAATGGCTTGTCTTTGCTAGAAAACTGCTTTTGAGTTAGAGCCCTTCCATAAGGAGTCGTTAACATGACTTCATGCTCACTGCAAAATCCCAGTCAATAAGATCTGTTAATGTAACCCCTCAAGGTAGAGTTCGAACTCTCAAATAATTCAGTCGTGAAGATGCTACCTAAGGGCTGGTAGCTTGGCAAAAGCAATGTGCTGAGAGACATAAGAGGCTAGACAGCATAAGGTCCTCTTTGACTGCCATAAGAGCTACAGGGATGGATGCTGGAGGGGCAGGTTGATTAGTCCACCACGGGGCTTAAGGGTGGGAATGGTTACAGAAGTTAAAAGGGAGCGTGATCAGGCCTGGATGTAACCACTTACGATTATTGGGGAGAGTGAACTTTTGTTTCCTCAAGAGGGAAACACCTTTCCACCCGCAAATCTAACCTCACTAAAAAAAGCTGGGAGTGGTTTCACATCCAGCAGCCTCATTGTTCTGAATCAGGGTGGTTAATGTTCCAAACTCCCTTACTGCAACTGCGGCCCTTGTCTTTCCTTCCCGAGGGGATTTACGTAGACCCTATCTCTTATCTCGCCGAGTAAGCCTTTTTCATATCTGTGCTATTCCTCAGCCACGGAGAAATCAAACCCTTAACTGACCACCATTACAATGGCAGCTCTGTGCTGCTTTAGAGAAAGCAGATTCGGTAACATACCAGCTCCTCTGAAAATCCTTTTCTGGCAGAATGGGAGGTGCGGCTGAGTGAGCACTACCAGGCTGTCTTATGGCAGGAACAGACATTCTATCCGGGCAGGGAGGTCCAGCTAAGCTGAGAACAGAAGTCTGTTGCAAAACCAGCACTGAAGTTGTTTTGCTGCTGCCAGTAAGTGTGTGTGAAATCCCAGCCTGTCTGGAAGATTTAAACTAAAAACTCCCCACCTACAGCTGTGCAAATAGTTCCCAGAGCAAGTGGAAACACAGGTTTGGATGCTTGGCCCAGATTGATCTGTTGGGATAACCTGGACCAATAGGTGGCTTCCACTGAAACCAGCTACCCCGTGGCCATTTCCACTGTTGTCTTTTCAAGTCCCAGGTTGCTGGGGGAAACAAAAAGCAAAATGGTGGTGGGCAAGTTGGGGGCAATAAACACAGTCTGACCTGAATCCAAAGAAAGGGATGTGAGAACCCCACGCAAACAAAACTGCGGCCACTGGCATATGAGCAACCTCGGCCCCATTTTGGTTTCCAATCAAAGGATGTTGTGATGCTGCTCCCCACAACTTCACTTTTCATCTTGTACCCAGTCTGGCTGTTCCTCATTATTAAGGGGCTGTGTGGGAATCATGAGCACCCTTTTCTATTCTGCTAAGCCCTTTTCCATGCAAACCTTTACAGAGACCTTCACTGACTGCAGCTGAGGCAGTAACAGTCCAGCCAGCGGCTTCTGAGCCTCGCGGGCTGCAATCTAACTTTCTCTTCGCTGTGTGGATTTGCCTGTCTTCCCGTCTGGGTTGTCTTGAGTTTTGTTTCCAGCAAGAGCCCTTCTGCTCTGGACTGTTGGGAAGAAGAGTGTTATCGGTTTCCAAGAAAACAAGCTTTGAATGGAAATTTTTTTTTTTTAATCACCCCTCCCTTGGTTCTAACCCAAAGAGTCTCTTGCTCCTTGCCGCTATATTGGTAGCACCTGACCCTCTTTCCTGACCCAGTCACCCTCGTGGTAAGCGCCCTCTTTCTCCTCTGCTCCCCGATGCCCACACACTCTACCCTTTGTGGCATGGAGATGACTAATCCACGCTCTCCCCTGGATTAGATTGCAAGAGCACAAGCAACTCTGCTTGGTTCTCTGTGCCGCTCAGCATTTAGCTCAACAGCTGACTCACTGGGCCGTAGCAGTCACTCCACAATTGCATAATATCTCTGCATGGGGGAGCTTTGGGAAGGAGCATCCTGCCAAAGGGTGACCCAGGGCTCCTGAACTGGAAGAGAAATGATAAAAATGAGGCTCGTGTGCAGCAGACGGGAGGGTAAATTTAAGACTTCATCATCTGGGCAAGCAGCATAGAGGCAACGGTCCAACAGCATTGCGTAGCACTGGGAGCTAAGATACCGGAGTGGAGAAAGGGACCAATCCCACCAGCAGCGTTAAATGACCTCAGATGAGTGTCGAGAGGGGGGCCTATTAATAGCTCTGCCACTGACTCACTCGGTGAGCTTGGGCAAGTCTCTTCATCTCTGCTGCTGCTCCTTGTTCTAGAGACAGTGAGTCCAGCCCAGAATTCTGGAGTTGGCAATTCCCTAGTTCCTTCTGGTAATTCCGGCTCCGTCTAACTTCCTCTCCCTGCCCTTTAAGGGAATCTAGAATGGAGTTTCACATACCAGGCTTCCTGGAGTCAGGTATCCTTCATTTCAACTACAATGTAAATCCCAGATCAGAGAGAAGATACCATTAAGTGTTTGAGCTTCTGCTTGTCATTAATCTTCCCTGAAGTGATGATTAAAAGTTAAAAATACCATCTCTGTGTTCGGGGTTTGTTTGTTTTTTCATTCTGCTTGACTTTGATTTGCGCTCAAGCTGACATTTCCGCTAATTGGAGTTTCAGGTTTAGTTGGCTGGGTTTCTCTGGCGCTTTGGGACTCCATATACTGAGCGGCGCTCTTCCAGACTGGGTTGTTTCTCCTGCTCTTGTGGCTGTTGAGCAACAGAGAATGAATGCCCTGGAGTGGGTTGTTGCTTGAGCATCCTCTGTTGTGAATTCCATCTGTGCATGAAACCTGAAGCCACAGATCAGGAGACTTGAAAATGCCCAGTGTGCTTCTTGCTGTTAAACTGCTCTCTCTAACCAAGACTTGCAGCTGTTCCAACAAGGAGGTACTTATCTCTAGTTTAGTAGCACCAAGTGTGCTCAGTGAGGTTCAGGGCCACGTTGTGCTACAAACACAGAGGAAGAGGTAGCCCATCCCCAGAACCATGTGCAGCTAAGATGACAAACCTAGGAAGGATTGTAGAAAGGAGAGATTGAAATGTGTGCCATTGCTATGTACGCGGATTGAGATCCCCAGTTGTCCCTCTGCCTGGCTGTCATTGGCTGATTTCTTACAGGTGTCTAGTAGAAGTGAGACTTTGGGAGTGGTTTGAAGATGACGGTTCAGGAAGAGTTTCTCTCGCCCAAGGGGCAGCATGGATGACGTGAGGAGAGTTGACAAACTAGTGAACGATGCTGGTGCCACCTAAGCAGAGGGGATGGCGGAGGGGGTGACCCGATGAATGGAGGAGCAGAGGTATGAAGGGCCTTGAAAACGAGGGCAAGCGGCTTGGATATGAAGGGGAGCCGGTGGAGGTATTCAAAGGGGGGGGGACAGCGCGGCTGCCCCCGCGCTCTATGGACAGTGATCTTAGCAGCTGTTTGGCATGGACTGGAGAAGGGTGAAGTGGATGTCAGGCTAATGAAGAGGCGCTTACGGTAAGAGGCAGGAGACGGTATGGGGCTTGAGTGAGGTTTTTTTGGCCCTCTAGACTGAAAATTAAAACAGGGTCTCAGGAATGTGATGGAAGGAAAGGCAGCGACAAAGCTGAGATGTGCTGAGCAAGGGAAAGAGCAGTCGGAAATGACCTTGAGATTACAGGCCTGAGTTTCCTTATCCATCTCCAGCGCGGTGGAGGAAATGCCCTGGGTGGCAGCGATAGGCCTTCCTAAGGGCTCCGGGTAGCTTCCTGTGTGAGAGAGACAGTGGACAAACCCGACTGCTTTGTGGTTAACAAAACAAATAGGAATCTGTCCATGCATCTCCCAGAAGTAATGGTGGAGAGTCAGGAAATGAATTTGCTAACACAGGACAGAAGGGAACCAAAAAAACCCCCCAAAAGCCATTAATCATTCTGACTGTGGCTGTTCACACACAATCCAATTCCAGGATGTTTACGTAGGACTTCCTTTGCCATCAGGAGAAAGTAAGCCTTCAAAAGATCCATTAATTATCCAGCCATCAGCCATCCGGGGAAAAGAATACGCCATCTACCAGCAGCCCCCTGCATCGAGAGTGCTCTGCTGGGAAGTCACTGGCTCTATACAGACCTCTCCAGTCTCGGGAAGAACATCCAGGGGCCAAGAGTCTCCCTCCTCTATAGAGCTTTGTCATGGGAAACTGGAGAGGCCTCCATAGAGAGCCAAACCGGCTGGTGCCTGTTGCTTCCTGAAGCTGCTGCAGTTCCCAGGTAGCCCAGGTCCCACTGGGTGAAGCAGACCCACCTGAGTGGGATGTAGGCAGCAGTGATTCCCCTCAATGTCTCATTGGAGAGGCAGATCGTTAAGGCAGAAGCAGGAGCTGAGAATATAGAGCAGTCACAAGACCAAGCACCGGCACTGAGGCGAGGAACCATTTCTGTGGCATGTGTGTCTGAGAGGATGTCAGGAGCAATTCTTCATACTGTTACCGAGTCCATTGCAAGAGACGCCCACCCCTTCACCCACCGCATGTTACTGACCGTCACAGAAACCGCCATCTCCTAACCCCTCCTTTGTCCCTGAGCAGCTACTGTCCTGTGTATAAATCCTGATTGCTTACCCAAGGGGACCTGGCGTCCTGTTGTGGGTCGCCTACCCAAGGGGACCCGGCGTCCTGTTGTGGGTCGCTTACCCAAGGGGACCTGGCGTCCTGTTGTGGGTCGCCTTCCCTTCCTGCCTTAAGGGTGCATCTTTGCAGCCTCAGCACTTCTGGAGAGTTGCATCCTCGACTGACAAGACCAGTTCTTCCTATATGGCCCACGGCCCCCGCTTAGCCTCTGCGATGGGGAGGTCACCTCCAGGTTCCTTAACTCCTGCTCCTTTTGTTGCTCCTTTCTATAGCCAGACTCTTGGAGGTACAGGAACGGAGAGCTCGGGAGAAACCCGCGTGGGTTTGCTTGTGAGATGCATTGACAGATGTTTCTGCTGGTACCTCTCACTTTCATTCAGTCCTGGGCTCCCCCTTTATTGTTCCACCAAAGCCCTCTCCTTACCCTCGCCAGGGTGGGGTGCAACCATCTTCTTTGGCAGGGGCCAGGAGTGTTTCTGTGTTGGTATGGCTTTCCTCTTGCAGCTCCCCAGGAAAGTCAGGCCCTCGATCCGTGGTTCTCAACCTATTCACCATTGTGGGCTGCATATGTGGCTCTCTGTGCGCGCGTGCACACACACACCTGTATGGCCCTGAAGACGTCACCTGGGCCACAGCTGTGTGCTGATTGGGCCATAAGTGGGCCGCAGCTTGAGAACCACTGCCTTAAATGGAACCACTTCCTGGGCTGGAATGGAGCCTCGTTACCAGATTTGCCCGTTGCTTTGGGGTCTGTACTTCTATCAATGTAGTGCTTGTCACTTGTGTTCTCAGACGGAGCTCTGCTTCTCCCTGCTGCAAGTTCCCTCCCAATGAAGCTACCCTGCAGGACCTAGGTTCCCCAAGCCTGGGTTCTTCCACACACACATACGGTAACCGAGCGTGTCTGAGAGGAGCGGGTTAATCAGCACTTCCAAGCTACCATCCTCATATGTCCCAGGTTCAGCGCGTCCCTATCCCCACTTTCACGTTGCAATTGTTCTGGTAGCAACCCACTTGATGAGCAAACCCCACTGTATTTTTGGGCACTGCAGGGATCTTTAGCTTGGGTACGAGGAGAGTTGCTGCAGAGTGAATGGGGAAGCCAAAAAACACCCACGGGGGGGGGGAGAGAAGCAACCAGCTTAACCATGAAAGTTATGTATTGCCAGGTAATAACCATAGAGAAGCCAAACAAAGAAAACCGTTATAACATTAAATCTAACTTAACTTTTTTATTATAAAAGTCAGGTTTAGAAAACTATAACTGAGCACACAAGTCATGGTCAGAAGGCTCTACCTAGAGAGAGAGAGAGCTGGGTCCTCACCACTCTGTGAAGCTTGACTCAATTGGGGGTCCCAGGTCCGGAGTGCTGGAGACGGGCAGAGCCCCCAGCATGATCAGTCAGGAGAAGATGAAGTCCCAATGGAACTGATGCAGATGTTGGATACACTTACTTGAGCAGGGGTAAGGGTTTTTGTAGGGAAACAACAATGGTTTAAGGGAGAACACTAGATTTGTTTATGGATAAACGGATGGCTCAAGGGAATATACCAAAGTCGTTTTGTTCAGGCTAGACAATAGGAACTGATCATTCCTGGCTATAGGCGGTGTTCCTTGGAGGGAGCCCACAATGCAATTAGGGAGCGTCTCTATTTTGGATACCAATAATGGATTTATTACTAGAATTGGTCTGATAACTGCTGAGCTGGGTGTGTGCAGGCATGGGTTCGTTAACATTTGGAGCAGAGATCCCCCATCATTCAGTGCTTCCCTGCTTTTCTGGTCCCAGAGTTCCGTGCGGTTCTTGCCTTGGAATCTCTGTTCTCCATTCTGGATGCTCATGGAGATGCCTCCCTGTCCCATCTTTGATGCAACTGAGCCTAGGGGAGTTTCCTTCATCCTGTCACCCTTGTCCGGAGGGGTTTAGGTGCGTCTCCCATGGCCTTTTCATTGCTTTTTGTAAGTCTTTCTTCTGATCGGTTTTGATTCAAGCAGCGGCGGGAGGGCGGGGGGTCTTTTGTGAGTCAGACAGGCCGGGTACTGCGCCCTGGTTCCCCAAGAACACAGAGCTGACAAATAACGGTCTCCCTGTTCGTCCTGATCTGTATGCAGTGGTGGTGGAGCCGTGTTGGTCCCAGAATATTCGAGAGACAAGGTGGGTGAGGTAATACGTTCTGTGGGTGAAAACGACAAGTTTTCAAGGGTGCACAGAGCTCTTCAGAAGCTCAATGTGAGCTCAAAAGCTTGTCTCACCAACAGAAGTGGGTCCAATACAGATATCACCTCCCCTGCCTTGTCATTCTGATCTGTGTCACTAAAGTCCAACCCTGGCCTGGAATGTACCCACCTCTGCTTGACATGAGCTGTAGGCTTCCCTTTGCTGCTCCTTTCCTTGGAGAAATTCACTGAAGGATCCTGGCCTTTTTTTCTGCTCAACAGGTACCAGGAACTTCCCCATCATCCTCTTAATTCTTCAGCATCAGGAAGAGGATCCTTTTTGGGGGGTGATAATGAGGCTGATCATTATCTCCCTCCTGGGACTGTTGTATGACTTACAAGATACATAGGTGTACCCTATGAATCCTGCTGTAGTTACTGGCTGTAACTATAATTGTTACCAGCCCGGACAAACTCACAACACCTAACATGCAGTTATAATGTGTATCCAAAGAGTGTCTTGTAACATATCCTATGAAAGTTGGTGACCTCTGGTCATTGATATTCTTGGGTGATGTATGCATGGTTAGCGTCTAAAGAGTTGTGTAGGTGTGCTGAAAATGTTCCTAAAATATGTTTAGACCAAGTAATCCATGTAGAGGTAATAACCAGGGTTTTTTTTTTTGTTGTTTTTTTTCCTGCCCACTCTCTGGCCCGTGTCCCTCCCAGGACCCGGTGCCCCTTTAACTGGGGTGCTGCCCCCTGGCAGGACCCCACCGGTCTTACTTCTAGGGTCTCCCCTCCCTAGGGGACCCCCAACCAACTATCCTCACCTCACCTTCTCCTAGACAAAGCAGTGTATATTGGCTGGTCTGCAGGGGCCAAGCTTTGTAAACCAGAGACTGTGGATCATACGTGGGCACCTGTGGTAAACCGCTTGATCACTCTAACAGAGCATGGGTTGGGTACGGACAAAAGACAGGGAAAGTATATTTGCATATCAAGTAAACAGAGTGATCAGGAAGAAGACCCCAGCGTGGTAGAAAACAAACAGCAGGGTCAGAGTCTGAGCCCCCAGGGGGTCATCCTGACTCTGGGGCCAAAACAATGAGTTTGAGGAATCGTAAGAAGCAAAAAGCCATTTTGGCATCCATCCCTCAGGGGCCAAAAGGGTCGGCGCCCTCTGATTCTGAGAACGGGAGAACCTCCTGCCTGCGGGGCTGGAGATATCATGAGAGAGCTGTGTAGGCAAAGATTGTAGCTTGCTAGAGCTAAGCTTTCGCCGCTAGAAAGGGCAGTTGTACTTGTTTTATTTGTAACCATCTTCTGTTTCTGTTATCTCTGTGCAGCATCACTTAAATCTGTTTTTATTAGTGGATTTAGTCTTGTTTTATTATCAATTCCTCTCGGTGCGGCTCTACTGAAGGAAGGCTGAACCGACAGGCTGGCGTGGGGTCTCTTTGGAGACCACAGACTCGGTAATTTTGGAACGTGTCCAGTGCTAGGTGCTGAGGGGTGCAGGGGAACGCTCTTCCAGGGGTTTGCGGGACTGATGCTGACTGAACGTGACCTGCAAGGCAAGGGTTGGACTGTCAGAGTCTCAAGGCGTTTGCTGGTTAGCATGGCAGGGAGCTGATGCACAATTCAAGCTCCAGCAAATCTTCCTCTTGCAGAGGCAGAGGAGTAACGCAATGGCTTGCGGTTCTGGGTGCCCCGAGAGCGGGTCACAACAGGTACCAAGGCCTGGAACCTCTCACTCAGTTTAGCTTCCTCCTCTGCCTAGCTGCGATGGTCATTTTAGGATTTTGGGGTGGGTACTGTGAGCTTTAGGCAATCCTGTAACCTGGTCCAAACCCTGCGTGGGCATGCAATGGGATAAAAGTGAGCTTTGACCAGTGTGATTTACTTCCCCCCCCCCCCCCCCCCCCAAGCCGTCCGGTCCTAGCTGTAGGTTGCTCTGAAGGGACGATAGACATGAGCACAGTGTTGGTGCCGGGAAGCACCTGTGCTCTGTTTTTGATCTCTGGCCCGTGTGCTCTGCGGCATTCTTTGTTTCCCAGCTCTCCTTTCTGGAAGCTACATTATGCTGCCGCTAATCAAAGCCAGATCCATGGGCTGCCTCTCCCGGGCAGAGGACACTCAGGGTGGGGTCCGTAAACCCCCTCGCGCCATCTAAACAGAACTGGGCTTGTCATGAGATCGAAGGCCATTGTCTAAAGGAGACGATTTTCCTCCACAGACAATTGCGTCTTTGGTAAATGCTTCCACAGGCTTCTTTTGAAGTTCCTGTGCTGTAAACCGAGCCAAGTTCCCGTCGGATTATGGGAGGCGGGTGGAATTTCAGTCACGGTCCAGGGGTCAGTGAGGAGGCAGGAGTGGGGAATACCGGGTGACCCCCGAGGGACCGACTGGACAGCCAGTTAGGATCTTACAGGAGTGATCTTGAAGGCCATGTGGGGAAAGCTCGCTGAGCCCCCCAGTGCCCATAGCTCAGAATTGTACTTTTATCAGGCTAGATAACTACTTATCTCACCTACACAGGGTCCTGATCAGCCTAGTCTCCCGTCTCTCACTCATGTATTTATCTTCCCACCACCCCTGTGGGGTTGGGGATTTTACAGAGAGGGAATTGAGGCACAGAGGGAGGAGGTAACTCACTCAAGAAGACGGTGGCAGAGAAGGTCTCCCGAAGGCCGTGCTAATGCCCAAACCACTGACCACCCTTCCAATGAACGTGAGCTTGGACAGTGCAAATGGTAGAGCTAAGGGATTGCTGGTGAGCTGAACCCCCCTGAAGGGCCCTGAGATATCTCCCAGGGAACTAGATTTGAGGAGCTGGACGTTTAGTGGACCCAGGCCCCATTCAGCCTTCTCTGCCCCTGGCCATGAGCAACTCCTTGAAGAAACCTCATGCACCAAGAGTGATGGAGCAAAGGGTGCTCTCCCTTGACTCTCCATTCCACATCTCTGGGTGAAGATCAAAGGGGAAAGAAACAGGGGATCTTGTAATGGGGGGGGGGGTGAGGGTGTCTACTATAGACCATCAAATCAGGAGGGAGGAGGTGGATGAGGCATTTCTGGAACAAATAACAGAAATATCCCAAAACCTGGGAGTAATGGGGGACATTAACCACCCAGACAGCTGTTGGAAAAGGTAATAGAGCAAAACACAAAATCTCCAATAACTTCTTTCAGAAGGTGGAGGAAGGAACTAGGGGACAGCAATTTTAGACTTGATTCTCACAGAGGAATTTGTTAATATGAAGATCAGAAGCAATTTGGGTAAATGTGATCATGAAATGATTACTCAATTGTGAGAGCAGCAGAATAAAAACAATGGACTTCAGAAAAGACTTTAATAAACTCAGAACTGGTACACTTTCTTCCCATCTACCTAAGGGATAAAGGAGCTCAGGAGAGCTGGCCGTTTCTCAAAGAGACAATATTAAAAGTGCAACAGCAACCTATCCTGATGCAAAGGGAAGATAAGAATAGTAAAAGACTCATCTGGGTCCAGCAGGAGCTCTTTAATAACCTGCAAATCAAAAAGTGGAAACATGGTCGAATTGCTAAGGAGGAGTACAAAACAATAGCACAAGCATGTAGGAACAAAATCCGAAAGGCTAAGGCACAAAATGAGTTACCTTTTATGTCCCTTGCTAGGTGTAACAAGAAGAGGGTCTTTAAATACATTAGGTGCACAAGAAAGACAAAGGAAAGTGTAGGTCCTCTGCTTAGCAAGGAAGGAGACCTAATAATGAACAACATCAAGAAGGCTGAGATGTTTAATGCCTATTTTGCTTCAGTTTTCACTAAAAAGATAAATGGCGACCAGATACTTAACACAATTAATATTAACAACAAGGGAAAGGAACACAAGCCAGAATGGAGAAAACTTTTTAAATAATATTTAGATAAGTTACAAGTATTCAAGTTAGCTGGGCCTGATGAAATTCACCCTATGGTACTTAAGGAATGAGTTGACGCAATGTCTGAACCATTAGTGATTATCTTTGGAGGATGGGTGCAGTCCCAGAGGACTGGAGAAGGGCAAACATCATCACTGTCTATAAAAAGAGGAACAAAGAGGACATGGGGAATTATAGGCCAGTCAGCCTAACTTCAATACCTGGAAAGATACTGGAACAAATTATTAAACAATTAATTTGTTACCAGGAAAAGCCAACATAGATTTGTCAAGAATGAATCATGCCAAACCAACCTAATTTCCCTTTTTGACAAGGCTACTGCGTTAGTGGATGAGGGGGAAACTGTAAACGTGATATAACCTTATTTTAGTAAGGCTTTTGACACAGTCCCACATGACATTCTCATAAGCGAACTGGGGAAATATGGTCAGGATGAAATTCCTATAAGGTGAGTGCAAAACTGGCTGAAAGACTGTATTCAAAGAGTAGTTATCAATGTCAAACTGCGGGGGAATGTATCTATTTAGATCCTGCAAGGGTCCGTCCTGGGTCTGGTACTATTCAATAGTTTCATTAATGACTTGGATAATGGAGTGGAGATTGTCTTTATAAAATTTGGAGATGACAGCAAGCAGGAAGGGCTCGCTAGCACTTTGGAGAACAGGATTAGCATTCAAAACAGTCTTGACACATTGGAGAACTGGTCTGAAATCAACAAGGTGAAATTCAATAAAGACAAGTGGAAAATACTTCACTTAGGAAGGAAATACTCCCCGTCACTGGAGGTTTTTAAGAACAGGTTGGATAAACCTATCAGGGATGGTTCTGGGGTTACTCGGTCCTGCCTCAGTGCATAGGGCTGGACTAGATGATCTCCTGAGGTCCTGTCCAGCCCTGCATTTCTATGAGTTTATGTTCCGGGCAATGCTACCCCCACCACCACACACACACACACCCCCGCCCGAACTGGCTGGGACAGCTACTCAAGAAGATCTCTTCCAGTCACTAGTGCTACAGACGCCACCTGTGACAGGCCTCTTGTGAATAGTTGCAGATGGAGATGGGTGCGTAATGAGTTCGCATGTGTCTAAGCTGTGACACCTCCTGTACCGTGCTCTTGTAAGAGCTCCCCAATATAGCGGTGCCAGGGTAGGTGAATTCTTCCAGGGGAGTGCTCCCAGAAACGTCTGGGTGCTTGGGGTAGTTTTCATGATTGTGGGGGGGGGGGTGGCTAAAGGAGGAGGATGTGGCTGCAGAGATCAAAGGCCATCCTTCGTTGGGGAAGGTGAGGTTCTGGTAGAACAGACCGACAGGATGCAGCTTGCAGCCGGCTCGCTCATCGCTGTATTCTGCAATGTTGAAATAAAATGATTTGCACTGAGCTAGCGACTAGGAGCCCCAGTCGTGGACCAGCGCCCCATTGCGCCAGGCGCTGTACAAGGAGAACAAAAAGGGAGTCCCTGCCCCACAGAAGAATGTAGTTAAGAAGAAAACCAGATGCCACAGCTTCTCTGAAAACCGCTGGCTCTTAGGGAAGGCCTGAGCTTCTGGCATGCTGATCTGACCTATTTCTTTCATAGATCTTCAAATAAAGATCTAAATTAGAATCCTGGCTGGCCTCCATCCTTCTTCCCGGCAACGCGGTAAGGAGTCCTACACCGACAGTGTCCACACCACACTTGTGTAGTGCCAATGACCACAAGCAATGAGGACCTTGGTGAAAAGGCAGCACTGGCTCAGGATGACGAGCACTCTGAAGCATTACTATCCTTTCCTGGGTGTAAATGAAGACTTTGTTAATGGGATTACACGATCGCTGGCTGCAAATATTCAAAAATCATGAGTCTGGAACCAAAAAATCGTGAGACTGGCTTAAAAAATAAATGTTGTTTGCCCGCTAGTTTCTGAGCCTTTAGGTCACATCTTCAAGCTTTTGTCTGCAATCCTGAGACCTAGAAACTCAACTATTTTTTTTTTGACGGTTCAGATCCTATCGTGATTCCAGGAATTGGGGTTTTACGTAAAAACCCAAATATGGCAAGACTTGTGATAAACCCATGAGAGTTGGCAACCCTGGGACAATAGATTGGCTGAGAACAGCTTCCACTTCGGAAAGTCTGCCGGACCTTTAAGGAGCATCGGAATCTTGTGACTCCACCCCTGCTTCCAGGTCTAGGCCCATTTAAAACTAGAATGAGCAAAGATAGTGAATGTTGAGTAGGGCGCAATCGTGTGTTGGCTGGTGGGATGGACTTGATGGGACCTACCAGACCTTTGGACTCTCGTTTTCAGCCTAAGAGGAAGCGATCTTTCTGAATCAGGCCTGTAGGGTGCCCCCCCCCCCACCCAATGTTGCTCTGAGGGAGTGAATCTTCAGGTTTGCTTGATGATTTCTGCATCCGTTGGATGGTACAGCCTCCCTACAAATATTAATCCTTCCAGTGTGTTTAGAGTTCTTCTGTAGGTCACAAAGACCGGTTAGTTATTTGACGGATGGGGAAACACAGGCAAGGGAAAGGGAACAGGACTGGCCTACGGTCACGTAGGACATCTGTGAAAGAGCTGGGAATGGGACTCGGGTGTCCTAGCTCCTACTCTTGTGACCAGCCCCCATAAGAACTGTTATTTAATTCAACTCACTGCTATACTGTGCTAGTAGCTTCTCGGTGAGGATTCAGATGGACGCAAGGGGCTGGCTTGCATTAGGGGGACGTGTGCCTGTATGAAGGCACCGAGAGCAGCTCCATACATTAAGGCTGCATCCAGCAGGTTACTTTCCGTGGAACCTTATCTCTGACCCTCCATTTTGTTTAGATAGAAAATGACGGTGTTGCGGGGCCTTAGGCACTCTCGGAACCTGCTCTGTGAAATTGACAAGGAAAGATTTGCTGGGAACCGGGAGGTTATTTGGAAGACTTTGCGGATCACATTCTTCCCTGTGTCTGGGACAAGCTGGTACAAGTTAACTCTGGAGAACATAGGGAGGGTAGCTGAGTAAACTCCCACTGACTGCCCTGCTCTTTGCCTTCCAGCTTTAACCCTTGCTGTGCCACGGGACTCAAAGCCCAGCTTGTTACTGGCAGCTGCTTTTTGAGTGCCACTTAAAATGCACGCTCTCTTCTTGTAAAGAGTTAACACGTGGCCTTATACTTCCTCCTAGGCATATCTGGCTCTCCTTCCTAGCCAATACCTGTTCTCTGAAGCCCCCCGATTTCACCCCTTTCACCTAGTCCTCCTCACTTGGTGAGAAATTCTTTCCCCACCGAAGGCCGTGGCAAAACCCCTATTGACTTCAATGGGGCCAGGATTCCAACCCTGGGCTCCTCTCCCTTTGTCTCTTTACTGGGGAGATAGGATTGGCTGGGGGAGATTCTGAGTCTCCCTTCCTTATGTTGCTGAGAATTGATTGAAAAGCTGAAAAGCAGCCAGTCTGTTTCCTGCTGCCCCCTGGTGCTCCTGGAACAACGGGGGTGCAGCATGTCTGACTGCTCGCTTCTGAGTCCTTGGAGAATCTCTCCCCAGACGCATCACCTGGGCTGATTGATAATGCCCTGTGTTCAATAGCGGAGAACTGGGAGCAACAGTGAACATGGCTTCCAGATACTGAGACAAAGGGGTTTCATCCCCCCCAGAGTCTTGGGCTGAATTCCTACCTCCTGTCTCCCCAAACACCTCCTGCAGAAGGAGCTGATGGGTGAGCTTCTGTCCCTTATTTTAAGGGATCACCCCTTATGCCATTGATTTGTAATGAGCTAGACATGTTCTCTACTGTCTGTCCATACCTGTTTTATGCAGCACTGATGTATTCTTCCCCAGAGGTATCTGCATTTCAGGGCTGGGCAAAACAATTCCTGGGTGTACAGTCTGTAACCTGTTTATGAGCGCCCATGGCTCTTTGGGTGGCTGGGTTTCTATAAATGTCTGATTATTTATTATAGGTGAACCTCAGTGTCACTGAAGTCTTGAGAATCCCAGTGCTCTTGTGAAATCAAGGTGGGGGGGGGAAAGGGGACTGCTCTTTGGACACAAGCATTTCAGACTAGAGAGTTTATTAATAATTCTGAGGGCTTTTCATCTATGGATCTCAAAGCGCTTTACCATTGTCCCCATTTTACAGATGGAGAAACTGAGGCACAGTGAGGGGATGTGACTCACCCACGGTCACTGGCAAAGCAGGGCATAGGCCCTAGGTCTCCTGACTCCCAGCGCAGTGCCCAGTCCACTGCATGGCCAGGATTTTCATCCCCTCAGTGTATGCACATGTCTCTGTATGCAGGGGTATAAATGGATGTGGCAGGAGGGGGCAGAAGGTTAGGGAGTTAGAAGTGTTCGGGAGTGGGGTGAAACATGTCTATGCATCTACTCAGTGTATCGAATGGGGAGGGGAGCAACACCGTTATGTAGAGTGGGAGGAGTGGATGGCACATACAGGGTTCAGTGTGTGGATGGGTTTTGTATGGAGATGGTTATAGGGTCTGGGTGCTTATTTGGGAGACACAAGGCATCTTCCCATGTCCTGTAATTCACCCGTCCAACCCAGGCAGGTTCGCATTTGTTTCGCTGTAGGAGGCGGTTGTGATTTTGGGGGTGTCTGTGCAGAACAGAATCCTTAGTCCATGAAGCCAGGTATTCAGGGGTTAAAGCTATTTTTACCATAAGGCTAAAATTCCCCGCTGGAAATTCCCAGCTGACCACCAGGGTCAAGAGCCTACTATCCGAGGGAGGTGCTTATTATCAGGGGGTGGTTCCTACTTAGGTCTTAAAGAGGTGCATGAGAATGGGACTTCTAGGCAGAAAGAGATCGGCCCCAGGCAGAGTCCATCTAGCTGGCTGGTGGGAAAGAAACCGCTGCCTGCAGATCCTGATCACAGAGAAGAGATTAGCTGGAGTGAAAACATTTCGCTGTAGCCACAGCAATGGAGCCAACTCCTTTCCTCCTGCTCCTCAGCCTGGGCTGGACTTGCAGCGGTAAGTTCCCTGGAGACCACAGCAGAGGAGGCTCTCTCTGGGCTGGAGGGATTGGGGGTTCCCTGCCTTCGCGAAGGGCTGAGCTATTCTTTTCAGCTATTTCTCCATGCTGGTCCTTGGTGCTGCTTTAAAGTTTTCCCTCTTCGCTGTGCGCTACACAACTGCTCTGCCGACGGCCTCCACTGCCGTTCTGCCGCCTGGTGCGTCTGGGTGAGCAGCTGTGGCACCGTTCTGTGTGCCGAGGGCTCCCAGCGATGCTCTGTGCCCAGTTTGGATTGGCTGTGCTAGCCTCAGGGTGCTTGGGAGGGGACTCTGCTAACAGCTGTCTCCATCCTTGTGCACACACATGGGCCTGTGTTTTGTTCTGTGGTTATACAGTGCATGGCGCAGTGGGGCTCTGGTTCGTGACCAGGGGTCCTGGGCACTCCGCTAATATAAACAATAATCCCACTTCCTTTCTGACGCCCCCTCTCTGCGAACCTCCACTGCACATGGATCTTTAAGTCACTGATTTATTTTTTTCTCCAAGCTTAAACGTTGTTAAAACTGGCTCAGAAAGGGAGGGAAAAACCACATCTCTTTGTCCGCCCGGACTTCGGCTCTGTCTCGAATGAAATTAATAGGGTTATAAAATGTCGAGATCTGAATTTCAGAGAACGTTTATTTTAGCTCTTAGAACAATACAAATAGCTGAGAGCCTAATTTTGACATCAGCGGATGTATAATGGCCCATAGACAGGTCTGTGCAGCATCAGTGGCATGAGACGTCCGCAGAGTAGGCTGCCAAGCGCTCTGGAAAAGAAATACTCTTGTAATGGTGCCAACGGCTACAACCGTGTCACTGCCACATTCGGGGCTAGCGCTGGCGTACTTTTAGATGAGGTTGCTTTATTGCACAGCTTTACTTTGGAGACAATCCTTCATACAAACAGCATCCCAGAGTGTTGTAGAGCCGGGGCGCTCATATTTCCACAGGGTGGGCCACGTTGTAATAGACAGCTGGTCTCCTGGCCCCTCTTCCTGCCCATGGGCAATGGCCCACACTGCCCCTCCCATTCATGATCACCTGCGGTCCTGCCTTTGCCACAGGGAAATGAATGTTAGGAAAGCATTTCGGAGCTGATGTAGGGTGCTGAGTACCCACCCCCTTCAACTGAAGTTGTGGGAGCTGCTGGCTCTCAGCACCTCTGACCATCCTGCCCTTGGGGGTATTTTAGCTGACTTGGGATGCCATCTAGCAGCTGGAAATCAGAGCCATGTAACCAGCAGCAAGTGCCCCGCAGACTCCCAGTCCTGCACTGACAGCAATTTGGGAACTGCCTTTGCAGAGAGTTAAAGCCAGATCCTCAGCTGTTGTGAATCACTGTCACTCCATTGGCTTCAAGGAGCTGGGTCAATGTACTGCAGCTGAGGGTCTGGCCCAGCCAGGCTGCTGGGGAAAATGGGAAATGATTTTGTTTTGTTCACTGGGCCACTCCAGTGAGTCATTAAAAAGCAAGCTGCTGCCCTCTTGGTCTTTGCGCAGACACTACAGATCTTTGGGTCGTTTTCAAAATGGTCGAGGTTTGTCCTTTGTCAAAATATCCGTGCAGTTTGCTGTGCACCCCAGAGGTGGCTGCATTTCAGCAGTGTTGCTGGCAGGGCACCTTGAGATGAAAGTCTCTAGTGAGATGTACAAATTCAATCCAAGTCGATCACGCGAGCTCCTGTTTCTGTAGGTATACCTCTGCATTCTCTCCTTTAATATTTGCAGCGGTTTTGTAACAAACATTTTAAAAGCATGTCATTTTCTTACTGTGACAAACCAAGGTTAAAATAATCTGGATTGAATTAAAATAAAGTATTAAGTGCTTTGTCTTTAAACACAGTCACCAGAACGTGGGATTTATATGGCTCACCTCTGATTGGCAGCCGGTTACTACTGGCTGCCTGGCTCCCAGGAGAGTTAACCAGTGGAGGATGACGGGCGTTCGGGCTTATTTTTTAAGAGACACTTGTAAACTCTTTGTGGGAAGTAGAGACTCAGATGAAGTTAAACCCAGGCTGTGTTACAGGGAGAATCTCATCCCATGGAACTGGCTGCCGTTAAATAAAATCCCTTCCGCCATAGTGGCCTCTTTCCTCCCTGAAGGATCCCACGGATCAGCACTGAAATGCTGCCACATCTGAGGTGGAAGAAACTTGCCACTGCATTGCATGACAGTTGTGGGAAGGGGGAATCTGAGCCAACAACCCAGGAGCAAACACTTGCTCTTCTGGAAAGTCAGAGGGGAAGTTTGAATGTCTGCGTGCAGTTTTGGTTTTGAGGTCACGACCGTTTGAGGGGAAGTGGAGTGAAAGGGAGAAATCGTGCTTCTTTTGAAGATCATGGCAAAATTACCCTTAACTTCACCTGGGCCAGAATTTCACCTCAGATCGGTTACATCTGCACTGTTACCGACCCTTCCCATTTTATTGCAAGTCATGTGATATCTGGTGTTTTTTAAAAGCCCCAGCTGCAGGAGTCCTGTGATTATGGGAGCATCTCAGCTTTGAAAGCAAAACAAAAAAAGGTGCTAGCCCTCTTGATTGTGGAGGTGACCTGAGTGCACCCTAGCGGCTCAGAAACCAGAACACTGAACCCAAAATCTCACCGTGTCTGTGCTGCCCTGTCCATTGGGAACAGCTGCCTTAGCTAGCTCTGGGTATTTACTGCTCTTCTCTGAATGACCCTTGTTTTCTCCACTCGCTGCTTTCCCCCTTCCCTCCACTCCACCCAGGCCGGCTGACCGTGCTGCCCCAGGAGCCGACAGTCGAGATTGGAGGATCCATTCAGTTGAACTGCTCCTTGGACTGTCCGGATGGGAAGGTGCAGTGGAAGGGGCTGGACACCAACCTGGGGAACATCATCTCCACCCCCACCTATACCCTCCTGTTCATCACCAATGCAGCCTTCGCCATGGAGGGCATGAAGATCTGCGTGGGGAACTGCCAAGGGAAGTCCTTGCAGGTGTGGACCAACCTGCAAGTGTACTGTAAGTGCCCTAGTTCGATGCAGTTACCCACCAGCTGCATGACAGTCTAGACTCCAAACACATTGCAGCCCAAAGGGGGGACGGTCACATTGAAACCTAGAGGTTTTACCGTCACATTGGCCTGGTGTTTTTCTGACTCAGGCAAACAGGAGGAACTGACTGCTAGGGAACCAGCCAAACCGACCCTGCACGAAAAGTGCTGCCAACTCAGAGACTTCAGAATGAAAGAAAACCAACTTCCCCGCTCGTCCCTTTCAGTTCGTTGCCTCTGAAGCTACTCCCAACAAACCTCTAATAAGGGGCACTTGACTGACTGTGTCCCTTTGGGGGCCTGATCCTATATCATCTGCAATCTCCCACCCGCCCCGGTTCACAGAATCCAGCTAACGTTGGCACTGCCACACTAGAACAGCCCAATGGTCCATCTCAGCTGGTATCCTGACACTGACCAAGGCAGAATGTTTAGAGGAAGGTATCAAGCCTTCATATAACGTCTCATTATGCCATCCTGTACCTCAGGATTCTTCCTGGCCCAGCTGACTATCAGTTTATGTCCAGAAGGGATTGATCACTAAAATGCAACCCCTTATGGGGTGAAGGATGGCCACAGACCAGGGCAAGAGAGCAGTTAAGATCAGGAGGCCTGGTTCTCAGAGGTGAGGGGCACCTGCAGCAGCCACTGGAGGCAATGGGAGTGGCTGGTACCCAGGCCCTCTGAAAATCAGGCCCTGGGGTTAAGGTCTGACTTGAAAGGCTCTCTCCAATGCATGGATGTCCTCTGGCAGAAGTGGCCATGGTGTAAGCCAGCCAGGAATGTAGTTTTGTGGCTCCTAGAGATCAGAAATTGGCCACTGGTCCCAGGACTGGTTTCAGTGATGAATCCTTAGGGGAAGAGGGCAGGAATAGATTGCATCCCACTCACTCCCCTCTGCATGGAGGCTCTGCAGATGCCGCAACTGACAGTACGTGCACTTCACGCCTGAAGTCGGTGGGTGGGATCCTCAGAAGGGGCAAGTGACTTTCAAGCACAAATCCTGCGGACTGTCAAAGGGACTTTGTGCATCTAACTCACATCGGTGCTTTTGAAAATCCTGCCTAATGTCTCCATTGGCCACTCCCGGCCCTGCTCCCCTGGGCACCCTGTCCCATGGTAGGTGATGCAGCTAGGAAGCCCGTCGTTCCTCACGTGCCATTCTTTTCTCAGCTCTTCCAGATACATTGCAGCTGGAAACCCAGCCAAAGGAGCTGGTGGCTGGGCAGCCAGCCCATCTCCGCTGCTCCATTAGCAAGGTGTACCCACCCGGCTCCTTGACTCTGAGCTGGTATCGGGGGGACCAGAGATTGGAGAGCCCAGAACCTGAAGAAGCGGCTGATGACGAGGAGCTGTTCAGTTATGACTCTGAGCTGGAGGTCCCAGGGGAGAAGGTGACGGAGGGCATGGAGTTCAGGTGTGAGGTGGAGCTGCTGCTGCCGTCAGAGAGGCGTTTCCGCCGGGACACAACGGTGACTGTGAGCACAAAAGGTAAATCCTGGAGATTTGAGCTAGGAATCTTAGCACGGTGGGTGTGCAACGTCTCCTGCCACCGCCATTTCCCCTTGTCGCTTGCCATACTTGTTTGCCGGGGGCAAAAAAATCTCCTGCTTCCATGCTGCTCATATGAACTGTATGGTCTGTAATGCCCTAGGCAGCATGGGAACCAGGGTGGCGTCAAGCTGAACGGGCCTGGATCCACCCATGTGAGGACCTTTTGCTAAACCCTTCCAGCTCTCCAGGAGAGATGCAGCTTCCTCTGAGCTCCTGGCACCTCCCTTGTACCCCACCCGATCTCCTTGAGTCGTTGTTATCCTTCCTCCTAGCCCCAGATACTCTTCTGAGTCCTCTTGCTAGCCCACGCTGTGAAGTTAGGGATCGTGTGTGCTAGTCCTCTTCCCTATCTAGGGCCCTAATCCCCAGGATCCTGCTGCAGCCCGCACACACAGCTGGCATGAAAGATGCCTGTGCGGGGTCTGCTGCATATATGAAGGGGAGAGCAAAGCCGGGGATATGGCTTGCAGTTGCTGACACAGCCATATCTCTGGAGCTGGGTTCAGAGGGGTGGAGGGAGCCAGCAACCCCTTCAGTCCCCTCCCAGGGGCTGGAGGATCATTCGGCGACAGCCGTGGTCAGAGGGCCACCAACCTGGCTTGCATGGTCTCCGCTCCTTAAGGACAAGGGCACGGAGTACTTGTAGCCAAGCGTCAAGAGACTAATTGAAACCTTCCATTTACAGCTGTAGCAGAGGAGCCCACAACTGAGTCAGTCCCTGGCCAAGAGAATCCCAGAACCGAGTCTCCGGCTACTACAGAGAACCCCCTTGCTACTGATTGCAGCCCCACAACTGGGCTTGGGGCTACTACAGGGAATCCTGCCAGAGAACAGACTTCTGCAGCGAGCCCCGCGGCGGGAGCGCCTTCTGCAGCGAGCCCCGCGGCGGGAGCGCCTTCTGCAGCGAGCCCCGCGGCGGGAGCGCCTTCTGCAGCGAGCCCCGCGGCGGGAGCGCCTTCTGCAGCGAGCCCCGCGGCGGGAGCGCCTTCTGCAGCGAGCCCCGCGGCGGGAGCGCCTTCTGCAGCGAGCCCCGCGGCGGGAGCGCCTTCTGCAGCGAGCCCCGCGGCGGGAGCGCCTTCTGCAGCGAGCCCCGCGGCGGGAGCGCCTTCTGCAGCGAGCCCCGCGGCGGGAGCGACTTCTGCAGCGAGCCCCGCGGCAGAGTTCATTGTCACGTCACACAAGCCCAGTGCCAAAGCCACCTCTGTCCACTGGCTGGCGACCACGGAGACCCTCGCCACCGAGTCCAGGCCTGCCTCAGAGCACCCCAGTGCAGGCTCAGCCACAACAGACTGGAGCCCCAGCAGTGGCTTGAGTTCTGCTCCAGAGAACCCCACCGCAGGGGATGTGGCTAGCACAGAGAGCCCCCTGACCGAGACAGCCACTAGTGGCCACAGCCCCAGAACAGAGGCTGTCTGCAACCTTCAGATCAGGCCTGTCCCACCTAAAGGGACCACCGGGGAAGCCCTGAAGATCATATGCGAGGCAGAGTGCAGTGAGGATGTTACCGTCAGGTGGCTGAAAACCCCTGTGGCGCTGTCTCAATACCAGGAGGAGGCATCCGAGGGCAAATCCACCCTGACGGTTGACCGTATAGGTCTTGACTACCAAGGGATCTATCAGTGCGTCACGCTGAGCAGGAGACCCCAGGTGGCAAGCCTGCACGTCGCGGTGTCTGCTGGTGAGTGGCTGCCAAGGGCTTTGCATTCCGGAGTGGTTGGTCCCTGTGGGGAGGTGCAAGCCAGCCCAGGGAGGAGGAGGCAGCATCTCAGTAACTGTTTGTTTCCTTCCCTGATCTGAACTC
Source organism: Chelydra serpentina (assembly GCA_037349315.1). Lineage (NCBI taxonomy): Eukaryota > Metazoa > Chordata > Testudines > Chelydridae > Chelydra > Chelydra serpentina. The sequence continues at coordinate 5,412,636 of JBAIAC010000107.1, read as the reverse complement.
CCACAGGTAACAATCGAACACAAACTACCGCTTCTGGTCAGCATAACCCTCTGACCAAAACCAGCGGTGCGGGGAGAGGCAGAGTGTGTGTGTTTGAGGGCCAAGTGTGTCTTAGCCACACACTTTTCTTGGTTGTTGAACTCTCCAGTGGATAATGGCCGGGGAAAGTTGCTGGGTTGACCGCCCCGAAATTCCATCCACAGGCCGTAGTACAACACGGGCAGCGGCAGGGCGAGCGTCCCTGCCCACGTGCCTTAACCCGGGGCTGGAGGGATCCATCTCTAGGCATGAGCCTGTTGTTGGCCTCGACAGCCCATTCAGTCCTCTCTGCCAAGGCTGCTGATCAGTGCCACTGGCCCTGGGGGCCCATGTGATGTGACGATGCAGCTGTTGGTGGCCGGCTGGAGAACCACCCGCTGGTGTCAAAGGACACCGGGACCCAGGCTGTGCTGTTTAGACGTGCCGATTGTAGAGACTGAGTCCTGCTAAGGGCTCAAGCATGGCCACTGACTGTTCCGCTTGTCTCTTCCTTGCAGCTACCTTCAGCACCGACTCTGCCATCGCGGTCGGGACGGCAGGCTCCTTCCTGGGCCTGATAGTCACCGCGTTCGCGTCCCATCGCCTGTGGAGACGACTCCACCCACCGGGCGCCAAGGGCCCTAAGGGGCACAGCGTTTAGGTGCCTGGGGCCCCATCGTAACTTGTTTTGAACACTCATCCTCGTTCCACTGACGAGCGTGCCCGTTGTTATGGAAAGCTTGGTATTGGACCCAGCCAGGCCTCTTGGACTGCACCTGTCCAGAGACGGGAGTGGAGGAGCTGTCTGATGCTTGGGCCGCTGCTGGGACAGCTGGGTAAATGGCCATGTTGGAAGCTGCCCAGCAGAGCTGAGCAGACCTTTGGGTTGACCAGTCTCTTCCCTTCCCCCCACTTCACTCCTTGGCATCGTGGTTTCAAGGAGCAATTGGGAACATTTTGGTCCAAAGTCCAGCCAGGTGCTGAGACTTGGCTCCTACAGACACACCTGTGTGACTAACACATGGCCCGGACAAGAGCTTCCCGATAGAGATGAACAGCTCACAGGCGTCAGGTACAGCAGTTTCTAAAACAAACCAATGGATTTTCCCTTCCCTGAAAACTCTCTCCTTGCTTGAGGCTTCCGGCTGAGGAGGCCGGTTGTTCCTGTAGGATTGGTTTGAAATCCCTGATCCTGTCTGGATTTGCCTCGTTCGTTTTGATGTTGGCTTCTTATTTCAAAACTCTCTGGGGTCAGTTGCTCCTGTGCTTGTTCCCAAGCATGTTATGTATTTCCCGGGGGGGTGAGGAAAAGATTTGGGGGTGGGAGGGAATTCCAGGTGCATCGAGGGTTGGCTAGGGAGGGACGAGGTGAGAATATGCTCAGCCTCAGCCCCTTGGAACTGAGTGGAGACTTACAGCAAATGTACAACAGTGACAAACTCTCGGTGAGACACTCTGTACTGCTCATACAGCTACATCTCCAGGCCCTGGGTTTCTTTGCACGGATACTTTAGAGCCACGCCCTCTCACTCTGAGACAGGGTCGCAACCCCTTCTGGGGAGGGCTGTGGGGCAACAGCCTGGTTTCCTTCCACGCCGAGATTGTACATGTGCCAGCCCCGTCTGTTCAGGTTTATTTAAAATGTCCTAAGAAACCCCTCCCAATTGCTGTAATCTATCAAAACTGGCTGCTTGTAAATAACCTGTATTGAATGTTGAGAACGCAGTAGACCTGTGGTGTATACTGAGTTTCTGTTGTATAGTGAGAACTGCTGCTCTAATAAAGTTCTGTTTTTACATATTCCCTGTAGTGGTTTCCTTGGCAAGTATCGCTTCTCTAGACCCTGGCCCTACGGTTTGCCTGCAGCAGCAGGGCCATGTGTATGCTTGTATTGCACGCTGGGGGCAGGGAGGGTACCTAGCGTCTCACAGAATAGCCCCATTGAATATGTTCCTGTGGGCAGTTCGCCGTCAGCCAGGTATAATGGGGGCCATCAGAATTTGCAAGAGGCACCGAATTGCGGCTTGCTGACTTGATGGCTCTAAACCAGAATACCTGGCTCTCACGGCTGAAGCAGAGGCATGCCTCCCTTGATCCTAGAGATGGGAATCCCAGACATACCTTACCGAGAAAAACCAGCTCTCCAGGAGTCCAAAAAACAGAGCTACACCACCTGCGCTCCACACACTCCTGGCCTCTCCCATCAGCCCATGGGCTCAGTTCCTTATGACACAGCAGCACTTCTCTCTACACTAGTTCACATGTAACCATCTCAGCAAGGAGAACCTCAAGGCTGGGGCCTGGGTTGCCTTTTATGGCCCCTGGGGAAACTTCCCAGAGCCAACGCTGCTGTTCTGAACTTGGGTTCCTGCTTCCTGAGCTCAAGCCCTGTCCGCACGGGAAGCCAGGGCGGAGATAAAGGAGCAATCACGGAAACAAGCCCATTTAGTCCTGATCAGTCAATAGGTGTTTCTGCAAAGCACCCCGCTTCTCCTGCCCGGCAGGGTGGAACAGCCCTGGGCTTAGTAGGGTCAGTACTCCCACATGCCTACTCCTGCAGGCGGCCTAGTGTTTGTGCTCCGCCAGGGATGACTGTGGCCGAAGCAGCTGCCAAGCGAGGAGGTGAGTCTGGCCTTGTCCCCGCAGGGAAAGCTGTGGTGTTGTATGAAGCCCAGTAGGTCACCTTGGGGAAGCAGGGAGAGCACAGAGCTGGGTCACTGGCCATGGCAGAGCTGGTCATTTCTCCTTGCAGCTGCAGCACTCAGAGCTGTCATTCTCAGGCTACCTGCCACACCTGTGGCGGCTGGGGCCAGGCCTGCAGAAAGGGGCCATAGAGGGAGCCAGAACAAAGAGCTGCTCCCCTCCCTGGTAAGGTCAGGAGCTAGCTGCAGGTTAGGGACATGGGGGAAAGGTACAAGATCCCTTGGCAAAGAACTTGGCTATAGCCCATCTCAGTGAGTTTCCCATAGTGCAGGAAAAGTGACAGCTTGGGCCTCGCGTGCTGGGAATTAAGCACTCAATTCCTGCCTCTGTTCCTTGTGCAGAGAACTCCTCTCTCTGGACCCAGCTCTCGGAAAACAACCATTGCTCGGTGGCAACGTCTCTGTGTATGTCGGGAGTCAGATGTCCCAGCAAGGGCGGGTGGAGTCTCCTTCCCCTCTCTGACCTCCCTGCTCCACTGAACAAATACCGGGCTCAGGAACCCCCCACCTGCAGTAACCACACCCCCCACTTACAGAAAAGGAGAAGATCTCCCACATATCCAGCTGAAAGGGGATGTTAATGCAGCAGAATATAGTTACCCTTGTTGGAATCGAGGCTAGGATATTGGGGTTAACAAAGGCCTCACAGCTTGTGTACTCAATCACAATGGGTGCAGTTAAAAAATAAAAATCCCTAGCGATCTGTAGTCCCTCCAACTCTGAGCTGTAGCAGCGCAGTACACTCTGATACTGCAGTGGGGGTACTGGGTCAGCTGATTCAGCGGGAAGTGCTCTTGCCGCCTAAAATCAGCACCATTTCCTGCGTGTTCCCTAAAGGTCTCCACTCCAAACTGACCTGACCCAGCCCTGCATAGCATGAGAGCAGATGAAGGCCTGGCTAAGGTGGAAAGACTGCTGCCATGTTCCCAGTGATTAGCAGCCAAGGTTTGTTGCTTTGCGTTCAGATTGTACAAGCAAAAAAAACAAACTTTATTTAAAAACAAAACACAAATCCCTGCACGTACTCAGTGGGCCCCTCCTCCGGCTCCTGCACAAAACGCTGTTTTAAAGCGGCAATGAAGCCTCGTGTTCGGTAACAGGCTTCTTGTTAAAGTACAGCCTGCCGGCTGCAGGCACATCTCATGGACCACTGCCGTTTACCCATTCTGCCGCCACAGAGCAGATTCAAGGGCAACACCATCCCGTTGTCAGCTGCTCCATTTCAATTTTCTTTAGATACAAGGAGACTTTTGATCCCTGCCCACTGGGAAGAGTGATCACAAGAATGGCCGGACTGGGTCAGACCAAAGGTCCATCCAGCCCAGTGTCCTGTCCACCGACAGTGGCCAATGCCAGGTGCCCCGGAGTGAGTGGACCTAACAGGAAATGATCAAGTGATCTCTCTCCTGCCATCCATCACCCCCCTCTGCTAAACAGAGGCTAAGGACACCATTCCTTACCCATCCTGGTTAAAAGCCATTAATCGACTTCATCTCCATGAATTTATCCAGTTCTCTTTTAAACCCTGTTATTGTCCTAGACTTCACAGCCGCCTCAGGCAAGGAGTTCCACAGGTTGACTCAACCCATGGCACGTTGTGGGGCAGTTTGGAACTGGACTATGACTATTGCATAGTTATGACTGGCCCTGTTGCCCTGAGCAGCTGAGCTGAAAGGCCAATGATCTGTCTATCCTGACTGTGGCTGAAAAGTCCCATGCCTTCTGGGAACCCCGTTAGTCTGAAGACTGTTATAAACCAAAAGATAAGCCTGTCAGGGTTTAAAGAAGTAACAGCCCACTTTTCTGCCATGATTAATGGAGGGATGGCTACACCACTGGAAAGGCAATCCAGTTGTAGCGTACGCTGCTCCCACAGGGGAATTTCCTTCCCTGACCTCCAGTCCTTTTGGTGAAGCCAAAAAGCCCCTTTGTCTCTGCACCGATGCCATTTGGTTCAGAGCAGTGCTTTTAGTGCCAGAAGAATGGACCACTTCCCTCCTTGGTAAAGTCCTAACTCTGGTGTCCCCATGCACACTTCAACAGAAACCAGCTGTACGTCTGTGCTCACAGCACAGGGGCCTGGCTTAGCACAGAGGGGCTGCATTGTAGCTGACTCAGATCCCGGCATTGCTCTAGCTCTGGGTAGGAATCAAGCAATCCTTTGTCTTCCATTGACGCTTTTGTTTAAAACCCCCTTTAGCATCCCTCACGTCCCTGACTATTTGCGGGCAGAATGAGTTACGCTGGCCCAATTCTGTAGAACTAATTTTAGGAGCTTGTTTATTAGTAACCATGGGAAAAATACTCAGAAGACTTTCAAGTTAAATCCTGTCATTGGGCTGGAGCCCACCCCTCCTTGGGAGCTGTGCGTGTTGGGGGAAAAGAGGGAAAATCTCCAGTGGTTCACATACACTCCTCCCTTCTCAAGTTTGCTCCCCAGCCCTTCTTCTGTCAGGAAGTAGAAGTCCAACACCCGCTCTCTGGAGAATAAAGCATTCAATCAAAGATTCTTGGAGGTGGGGACCTGCTTTGCTTGCAACGTCTGTCCATCACTGCAGAACACAGCAAGGTGGATGAGCTTAACTGAACTACAGTGGCAATCAGATTACAGCGAAAGCCTGTAAGGGACATGGTACAGAATTCCACCCAGAAGGCACTACTGCCCCATTGAGGTAGGTACGTGATAAAAAACATGACATTGACAGGCTCATGATTTAAAGCAGCAGGAAGCAGCGCTTACAGTAACTGAGTGGCCATAGGAACACTCTTTCCATCAAACAGACTATGCTGGAAACCATTCTGTTTGGGATTTGTCTTAAGAGTGCATGGAACAATGATCATTCAGATGCATCCAGTCAAAAACAAGCCACCTCCAGGAGGTGGACGCCAGGCCCTATCCGCTTTTTCCCCCTTCACCCAAACCTCAGATGCACTAGACATATTCCTACAGCACTGAAACCAAGATGAGGGGAAAGGGGGGCTAAACAGAGGCAGCAGAAGCAGAGACGCCCGCTGCAGTTTGTAGTGTAGTGTATGAAAGACCAACTGCATCTGTGGGACAGATGGCAGCATCGTTTTAGCAGCGCTCTGCTCAGACCTGAGCTTGGAACACAGGAGATCTCTGTCCTGGATTAAATTGGCAAGTGTCACCCTCCTGAAGGATGTTTAAGAAGCGGGATCACAAGGGAACCTTTGGTCAGACTGTAAACCAGAGTCCAGCCATCTGATAGCAGCTCCTGCACCAATATCATCTGTGCACAGCCACTGCCCGCAGCTTCCCATTCAATGGGAAGCATTATAACCGGCATGGCGCTTGAGCTGCTTCAAAGCCCAGTCTCCTTATCACGCATACTCAAGGTTCTGCCTCCTTTCCGTAAGGCCCAGCTTCTGTACTGGGTTCAGCACATTCCCAGCCTCCCACAGAGTATGGGCAGTCTCCAAGAATGGGGCAGCCTAAGCAAGTTAGACTGATCACAGCTCCGTGGAAGCAGGAGCCGGGAACGTGCATGCTCCTAGCCATGCACCGTGCGCTGGTGCTTCAGTAGGTTGGATTTGTGGTTGAAGGACTTGGAGCAGCATTTGCAGCTGAACTGCTTCTGGTTCTGGTGAGTTCTCTTGTGCTGCAGGAAGGTGGAGAAGTGGGTGAAGCTCTTGGGGCAGTGCTCGCACTTGAAAGGCTTCTCGCCTGTGTGGATGCGCTGATGCTCCTTGACTGAGGCTTCCCATTTGAACCTCTTGCTGCACTGGGGGCACTTGAACGGCTTCTCCTCGGTGTGGATGCGGAGATGCTTGATGAGGCAGGATGTGCGCTTGAAGCGCTTGGCGCACACGTCACACTGGAAGGGCGCCTCATCCGAATGGACCTTGCTGTGCTTGGCCAGGTCCCCAGCCAGCTTGAAGTGCTTGCCACAGGCGTCGCAGCAGTGGGGCCGATTGTCGGAGTGGACCAGGCGGTGCTTAATGAGGTCAGCGCAGCGGATGAAGTTCTTCTGGCAGGTCTCACAGTGGTAGGGCCGCTCGCCCGTGTGGATGCGCTGGTGCTCCTGGAAATTGGAGAGGTGCTTGATGTCCTTCTTGCAGATGTCGCAGCGGTAGAACTCCAGGGGAACAGCCGCACGGCTGAGGAGCCGCTGAGATCGCTTCCGCTTTCTCCTGACTGGGGACTTGGGAGAGCTTTTCCCTGCTTCCATGACGCTGGAGATCACACCTGGCAAAGCAAGGATTTACATAACACCGTACGCACTTGAGAAAGCACGAAAGAAGGCAAGGTCCCCACCTTGAGGACCTTCCAGTCTAATTATGGGGCATCATTTGAGGCTGTTCGAAACTCCAGTGATCAGTGCTAGAGATTTAATGACAGAAGCAGCTTTGAAGGCACAGGAATAGTGAGTTGGTCCAAAGGCAGGAGGTATCATGAAAGAAGGGGAGAGTGGGAGAAACAAAGGAACAGCTGGGAAAGAGGATGAAGAAAATAGGGAGGAGGAGGAAGTGTGAGCACATGCTTTATTAACCACAGGCTGCCCTTTCTCTAGTACCCTCCCCTCTCACACACCTGTTAGGTCAGATTATACACACCGGGCCAGAGAGGAAGAGGAATGTCAATCAGACCGTGACAGAGCTGGAAAAACAACCCAGGACTCCTGCGTCCATCACAGCCACCTGGTGGAAGGGCTTTGTCTAGGCGGGCCACATGGCGGGAAGGAGTAACCTGCATCCTCCCCTTACGTCGCCCCTCCCTCACGCGCACCTAGTTTCCCCCCCCCCCCCCCAATTATTAGAGGGATTCAGCCCTCAATTAGCCCAGCCCCCTCACCCACAGCTCCCGCCCAAGGGGGTTGAGCACGGGCCTGTTACACACACACTCCCAAAACGTGGGGGGTCCCTAGAATCGCCAGCCCCCTCCCCGAGCACGGGGGGCCCCCCTCCCCAAGAAGACCGGGGTCACACACTTCCCCCTCCCAAGAACACCGGGATCACACACTTCCCCCTCCCCCGATACAGGACCCGCATTACCTGCAGCCCCCAGGCCCGGAGAAGGACAGTCACGAAGGAGCTCCTCAGCACACACCCCCGCCCCACTTCCTTAGTGAAGGAAGAGGTCAAAGGGCACCGGATATAGAAACCCGGGTCAGAGGTCAGCGTCCCCAGGTACCGGTTGCTAGGCGTGGGGCATTTGCCCACACTAACTATGGTAGCCGAGGCTTTTCCGGGCTGTGGCCGGATGTAGACACAGGGGGCGGGGCCAAGGTTGACCGCAGTCCCAGGGACATAGGGACCGAAGATACCAGAACTAAGATGGAGGCTACCACGCTTCATTGCCCACAGTCAAGATGGCAACCTCCAGCGCTTTCTCTGATTGGCTTAGAATTGAGCAAGATGGCGGCCACCAGCTTCCCTCGCCAGTTGATTGGCTGCAGGGATGCAAGATGGCGACCAACGGTCTTCTTCACCCACTGATTGGCTGACAGCAAGTAATATGGCGGACAGACGTTTCCTTACCAACTTATTGGTAGCCCACCGTTAAAATGGCGGTAGAGTGGCCTCACTGCCCACAATCAAGATGGCGGCCTGTGAGAAGCGGCGCTCAGCGCCGGCCCCGGCGACTGGGAGCGGGCTCGTGGAGCCGGTTCGGGCCGGAGTTGGAGTCCGGGAGCCGGAGAGCGAGGCCGAGTTCCTGCTCCAAGCAGGGGTGACGTCCATGGTGCGGGAGGCGCTGCTGAAGGTGCTGGAGGCCCGGCCCGAGGAGCCCGTCTCCTTCCTGGCCAGTTACTTCGAAAAGCTGGTGCTGAGCGGCCCGCAGGGCGGTGCCGCCGGGGACCGGCACGGCCAGCAGCAGCGCCTCGTCCGGGCCCTGTGGTACATGCGCCTGGCCCACCATTCACACAGGTGCGGAGCGTGAGCTGGGGGACGGGGGTGCGACGGGAGACTACATCTCCCGGCATGCCTCACGCCAGGCCCGATATAACTTTATCTGGACCGGCAAGTAGAGCATTCTGGGAGTTGTAGTCTTTATGAGGCTGCCGCTTTGAAGGGTAACCAATGCATGATGGGACTTGTAGTCTTCATGACTGTATTACTACTGGGCTTTTCCTGCTCTCTTGTTAGTTAAGGGGGTCCGCATATGCCAGTCTGCTGAGTGAGCAGGGTCTTGGAGATTTGCAGTGTCTTTAGCCTGCTAATCCTTGGCTATTCTGTCCTTGGTGCCACAGCCTTGCACAGCAGGTGCGGGGCAGGGGACTGTTGCTCTGCAAATCAGGTGTGAGGGGGAACTACCCCGGGGCCCAAGTGCTATTCATTTCATCCACTTTGAGAAGTAAGCAAATCTGTGTGCCCTGCTTTGCTGTCCAGAGCACTGGATTAAAGAGGATGGACCATAGGCAGACAGTGGGTGTGGGGCTCAATGTTATTCAGTATAATTCATCTTGCATGGCAGGAAAATGTGTCCAGAACTGTAGGTGGACTAGACTGTTGCAAGCTTCACCCAGTTGTGTTTTGGTAGCCGTTGCTTTAGCTACGGATCTGAAACTTGGAACTTCCCCCTCCACACCAGCCCAAACCCCGTGTGCTAACAAATTATTTGATTGTATGTCATGGCAGGACTGCCTTTAACAACAACGTCAGCATGGCTTACGAGTGCCTGAGTGCCAGGGGCAGGAGGAAGAAGCCAGGTGTCAATGGCAAAATCTACAGTGAGTTGCTCAAGAAGATCTGCCAAGATGGGGAAGCCCCTGAAGAGATTGTTTCTTCTTTGCTGAGGAAGATCCAGTGCCGGGACCATGAGGCAGTGCCTTTCGATGTCTTCCGCTATGGGGTGCTCAGCTGCTTCGTGCTGCTTGAGTTTGTGGCCAAGGCTGATACTTTGTACGACGTACTTGATGATGGTTCTGGCGTGGCGGATAAAAGGGTTTGCCAAGCAGTCCTGGGCACTCTGGAAGATGCTCTTGGAGCCAGCGACTTCTCTGTGCCCATCCGTTACTTGGAGGCCGGCTCCAAGCTGGGACCAGACTGTTTGGCTTTGGCCATGGACAGAGCATTGCTAGAGAGGAAGATTTGCTCCTCCATGAACAGGGAAGAGTTTCTAAAGAAAGCCACAGGCCTATTCATTGCAAAAGTAAAACCCATTGACTGACACTCTCCAGTGGGGACAACACTCCCTGTGTTCTCCTAGGGCTTCAAATGGAGCAGATTATTCTGGGAAAACATCAACTCCTGGGACTTCAGGTGGCCACAGTAGGCCACAGGGGGAGCAAGGTGGCCCTGCCAGTTCCTATCCTTGCCTGAAGAGCTCTGGATCTACTTGACTAGAGAATGCTTGTCTTAAATTTCCTATTCACCTTCTAACTCCATCCTGAACACCTTAAATGCCAGCCACCTGTAGCATTTGATCTGCTGGCTTGTATATCCAGAACTGACAACCTCCTTTTTAAAATGCCTGTTTATTTTCAGTAGCTATTGTAAACCTCTGCTTATACCTTGGGGAGCATCCAGGGGAGCCCAGGAATTCCAGGGCAGTGCTAGAAACTAAAAATGAGCCAGTGTGGCCTGAGCACAGGACTGGGAGTTAAGGATTTCTGAGCTGTGGTCCTGGCTCTACCACTGATATATTTTGTAACTTTGGGCAAGTTAGTTAGGTTCTGTTTTTCCTGGCTATAAAATGCGGGTAATACCTTCCTCAGAGGGTTGTGGTGAGGCATACCAAGTAAATGCAGCACTTGGAGGATCTAAAGTGCTATTTAAGTGTTATTAATTAAGTGATGTAATTTTGTTAAATAGGTAAGATGACAAATATCTGGCAAGAAATCAGATGTCCTCAAAAGCAGAGGCTAGTTCTGTGTTGGCCAGTAGCTGAATTTCAGAACCCTATATTAGCATTAAACTATTCTGAGTGTTTCATCATATTGAAATTACTAAACTGCATCCTGTAATCTGGCCCCGCAAAAGCAGAGATCATATGTAACTGGTAATCTATACTGCAGTTTTGCTTTATATTACGGATTTGCTAGTAAATTTGTAATTTAAACACCAGATAATGAAGCAAAAACAGGATAGTTCTAATTCCCTTATGGGCTAATACACTTTGCTACGTTTACTTCAACTGGCAATGTTGGTTGGACTATACCTTATTTATCGGTGAGTTTAGATCTATGATTATTCATGCAATTATTTATTAGAGGACATTAAACTGTTTAAACTTTTAGTTTGGCTTTCTTTATTGTATGGTTGCCTTTACTGTCAGCAATGTTGCATTGTATAGCACGCTTTCTGTGAGGATTTCAAAGCACTGGTAGCCCCCTGTGAATTTAGAAACATCCCCATTTTGTAGAAGGGGGCAGCAGGGGGAGAAATAGAGTAGGAGACTTTGAAAAGAGGCCTCTAATTTTGGATGCCCAGTGTTTAACACCTAGGGCTCAGGGCTGCTGGAACAGTTTTTATAGTTGGGGTGCTGAGAGCCATTGAACCAAACTGTAAAGCCTGTATATAATGGATACTACTTCAAGCCAGGGGGTAAGGAAGCACTTCCAGCACCCTTAGTTTCAGAACCTATGCTATGGCTTCATTTTTTTTTTTTTCAGAAATGCTAAGCACCCACAATTCTAACATGAGCTCTGCCAATCGGGTCCCATAGGTTAGAATTTGGTCACCCAAAATTAGAGGCCACCTTTCTTGACTTGCACAGGGTGCCTTAGTGAGTGAGGCAGAGCAGGGAATACAACCCAGGGGTTCTGGCTCATGGTTCTGAGCTCCAAGCAGCTAATTCATAGATTCTAAGGTGAGAGACAGGACCATTGTGATCATCTAGTCTGACCTCCTGTATAACAGATCACACTGCAGCTGAGCTCATTTCCAACTCATTTACAGCAGCAAATGCTGATGTTAGCTTACACTTCCTTTGAAACAGAGGGGTAGCCATGTTGGTCTTGATCTGTAAAAGCGGCAGAGTTCTCTGACACCTTATAGACTAACAGACGTATTGGAGCATAAGCTTTCGTGGGTGAATATCCACTTCTTCGGATGCATGCCACTTCCTTTGTGGGCTCTTTTGATAGAAGCAGACTCAATAGCTATATAGGCCCCTTTTCCTTCGTTCTCTGCTGCCCAGCTGTGGCTGTAACAGAAGTAAACGTGCTGTCTTGTTTCTGTCGAGTGTGTGATGTATGTAATATTATCCAGCTAAAAGCCCAACACACCCCAATGCCAAATTATACGGGGAAATACACCGTGATTCTTTCCTGGAATACGTGCAGTGCTAATGTGTTTTGCCAAGCTGCTCAGCACTATTGCATTCTCAGCAAGGCCAATTGCTTCAGCATTTCCTGTTTACACATCAGATGTACCCTACTTTCCCCTTGAACAGAACCGTAGCCAATCCCATCTCAGACCCTGCCCCTCTAAATCCGCCACAGTCCCCCCTGCTCCTGTCCTCCTCCCTCCTCCCCGCCCCCATCCTGTTCTTGCTCTAATTCCCCCATTCCTTCTCCCTGCCCCACTCCAGGGCCCAAATCCCCTTCACACGCTACGCCTCTCTCCCTAGTGTCTGTCTCACCGCCTCCCCTAGGGGGCGGTATCTCCTCCTCTACCCCCGCCCTCCGTGAAGTCACAAATCCCTGCCTCTCTCGCAAAAGCTGCTGGGAGCTGGAGTCCCTCAGCGTCCGGCCCCGCCCCCACGCCCAGGGCCTGAGCCTCCCATAGGTTGGCGCGAGCGCGGTGGGCGGGGTCGCTCTTCCCCCCCCCCCCCCCCCCACTCACTGAACTACAGGTCCCGTCGTGCCCCGCGCGCGAGAGAGAGGCTCTGTCCGGCAGCCGCAGGAGGAAGCGGTTCGTAAGGCGCCATCCCGCTTGCCCGGCCGCCGCGCTCAGGCGAGTCCCCGGCTTCTCCGCGGCCTACCTCGGTTGTCGGCATGGCCCGGCCGCTGGTGCCCAGCTCGCAGAAGGCGCTGCTGCTGGAGCTGAAGGGGCTGCAAGAGGAGCCCGTGGAGGGGTTCCGGGTCACCCTGGTGGACGAGGGCGACCTGTACAACTGGGAGGTGGCGATCTTCGGGCCCCCCAACACCCACTACGAGGGCGGGTACTTCAAGGTGAGGGGGGCGCCTGGCCGTGGTGGGGGGCCCGGGGGGGGTGTCCCGTGGTGATTGGAGGGGGGACTGGGGTGAGGGGCATTGCCCAGAGGGGTTTTTTGGGGTGGGGGGATGGGATGGATGTTGTCCCGTGGGGATTCGGAGGTCCCGTGGCGAGGGGCCTGGCCTGGGGGGGGCGGGGGCATTGCCTGCGGGGTTTGGGGGGGGGGTCCCGTGGTGAGGGGGCTCGGCTGGGGGGCATTGCCCAGGGAGATTGGGGGGGGGGTCTTGTTGGGGGGGGTCGTCCCGTGGGGATTTGGGGCAGGTCCCGTGGGGCTGGAGGGGGCCCAGTGAGCAGCGACTATGAGGGTTACTGTCCTCTGCCCCTTAGCGGGGTGACATCAAAGGATGTCAGAGAGGCTTGAGGGGCTTTTCTAATGAGAGTGATGCGGGGGGGGGGTCCTCTGGTTCTTTTGGGTGCGATACTGGAGTGGCTATTAGCAGGGGAGCTCTCCCTCCAAGGTCTCCTGGCATTGTCACAGCCCCATATACCCTACTCCAAGATGGAGACAAAGGACTCAGGCCCTGTGTATGGAGAAGAGTAGTTGAGGCCTAGTGAGCTGTTTCTTGGTGATAGTGTAGGTCCTTCTGGGGAAGGAGGGTTGGGGGGGTATTGTTTTAACGGAGGCCCCTGGAGATATGGTGGGGGGTGTCTGCCTGTGTGTGTATGTTGGATGATATGTAGAGGAGGTGTGTATGTAAATACTGAGTCTGTGCAATCCGGGAAGTTGCTCAGTCTCCTTCCTTCCCCCTCCGCTCAACCCTGGGGATGACTTAGTGGAAATGAGCCCAGGGAGTGAGTCAGCCTAAGGTCAGCTGGGCCCAAGAACCTGAGAGGGTCCTCTTCCCTGTGCCTGGGCAGGCATATCTGCCACTGCAGATGAGTCTCCTGCCTGACCCCATCTTTTAGGCTGGGCTGGGAGTTGTCTGTCCCTAACTAGGCTCTCCGTGTGAGGCTCTGATGGCTCCCCTAGGAATCACTGAATTCTTACACATACCCCCTCAACAGCTCTTGCCTTTCTCTTTATAGCTCTCTTCTAATCCAATACCTTGATCCACAGACAATAGACTAGTCTCCCTGCATGGGGGGGTGGGGGGGGACACCTCTCCTTGAGCTTGTGTTAATGTCAGCGGGCACAGTTCATAGCAAAGTGCCGTTGTTTTCAAGGATCCCCTTCTTGGGAACTCTCTGCCTCTGGAAGGTTTTGTTCTGATCCTCGCTAGCACAACAAAGGGGATTATTCTGAGAATTTCTGCTGTTTCTGACCAGAGCTCACTGCACGGCCTTGTCCATGTGGAGAGGGGGGAGCCTGAACAATATGAAGCTATGCAAAAAATCTTGTTTCTAAGTCCCAACTCCTTATTTTCATCCCTCTTTCTGTGTCCTGGAGAACAGGATAATCAAACAAAGGACTGTGATTGAAGGCAAGATGGTAACATATTTAAAGAGACAGTAGACCCAGTAATAATCCCCCTTCCTCCTCACAGTTGTGTAGAGTTCTTTGACCCAAGACCTAACTTGTGACTGAGGATTGAGTTTGGCAGGGAAAAGTGATGGGGAGAGGAGTAGGAAGCCATTTGAACTGTGAATTGAATTCGGGCCCATTTTGGGGAGGGTGGAACAAGGAAAGCTCTCTGAATCCAGTGTGACAAAGCAGATGTGTCTGTGTTTTACACTAATCTATTAATGTCTGTTACCTGATGGCCCAGTAAGGCAGCATCCTGTGCTGTTCAGGTTGTAATTACAAAAATGTCCTAAACCTGTCCTAATCACACAATTACCTTCCTGAATGGGGCCTGTGTTGGGGTGATGGGTCTGGGACCACAGAGGTGGGGTGAGGTGAGAATATGCTGTCCAGTGAAACAGGATTATTTTACTGAGCCAGAAGTGTTTTTAGTTGGCACTGTTCCTTAATAGGCTTTACCTTCCAACTCTCCCGTACAGGACCCCAGGGACTCTGCTGAAAAGCACTTCAGAAAGTTACAACACACTTTAAACCTTAATCTTGCCATTTCATCTCTCTGTGATTGTGCTGTCCTTTCTGAGGGCTGAATGTCTGTTGCTGTGTGCAGCCTACTGCTGGCCCTCCTCTACCTGCCTCTGGAAATCCCCACAGGGCTGGCGCATCACCCCTAGGCTACAAAGTGACATCGCTGAAGCTCGGTGTCTTTTTGTATGGCTCTAATGCACATGGAAAGTCTATGTGCCAACAGACTGGAGTCCTGGCTCTACAGGGAAGGGTACAGCACTTGGCAGGGATGTTGCTGGCTTCCCACACACCATCCTGCGGGTGATTTCATCCCTAACTCAGAAGGCTGAGTGAAAGTCTGTTTCCATGGCCCACTTTAATCCTTGGATTCCCTGTTGCTACTGCCTGCAAGCGGACCCATTTGTGATGGCTCAGTTTGCTAGAGAGCTGGACTGATGTGCAAAATTCATAGGGATTTATTTTTAGCATCTGAAGTATGCACCCCTGCCAGCTTTTGCTTGGTCTTTCTCAACGGGGACCAGCTATTCTTAGGGATTAAATCAACTTGCATTAATCACAAAGCCCCAATTCTCCACAACAGCTGAGGATCTGCAAGTAGCTTACAGACAGCTAAGCCATACTGGAGGAAGGTACTATTCCCATTCTGCAGATCAGGGGACTGAGGCACAGAAGTTGAGCAAGTCACATAGGAAGTCTGACAGTTAATACTTAACCTCAGCTCTTGTAGCTGCAGCTTTGACCAATTGACCTAACAGATTTCTGGGTCTCAAAACCAGCTGCTGTGTTAGGTGGTGGTTTTGTGCAGACATGCTCTAGCTGCTCACTTGGCTTTAGTGCGTTGAGCTATTTTTGTCTGAGCACTACCACGCTGGGAGTAAGGCTGTTTTCTTTGTTTCATGTTAATAAATTGGACTGGGAGCGGGAGCCTTCATTTCAGAATGTCCTGAGAGATTTAGCTGATTGCGCTCAGGTGTAAAGCGGTGTCTGAGACCAGCATTATGTTTCACATCTCTACCCTCGCTCTGTAATCCCTTTTGGGGGAATGGGGGCAGGGGGGAATGGCAAGTACAAGGCACATGGAATAACAATCTGTAACCACTAAGAACATCCCCCCCACCCCCCCTGCTCCAACGCCCAGCTGCTTTCCCCCTTCCTTTCTCCCTAGTATTAGAGGGATGTTAATGGGCCACTTCACTTTGAGTGGTCCCTTGGAATGTGTTAACTTATGCTATGCTTATCTGTTCCATCTTTTATTTAGCTGTGACAATCTGTAAGTTTCCCAGACCTGAAGCAAAGCTCTGTTGAAGCTCAAAGCTTCTCCCTCTTACAACAGAAGTTGGTCCAATAAAAGATACCACCTGGTCTCTCTAATATCCTGGGACTGAAACAGCAACACTACAGGAACACCATGTTTGTCCCAGGATGGGCCAATATTCGTGGGATTGGATCAGGCTAAGATCTTATTTCATGGCAGCTCTTAACCTGTCTGGCTCCTTGGCTTCTGCATTGATCCTCTAAGGCTGCTGCTGCTGAATACATTGCTGAGCCTTTTCAACAAAACTCGGTCACCACCCTATAACACTGTCAGCTCTTTCCTTTATGCTGTTACTGGCATTTGGGAAGGAATGTGGTTGGAGACCATGACTGGGATCAGGATTCCTCAGTTATACTCCTGACTCTGTCGCAGCCTACTAACTTGGCAAGTTATTTAACCTGTCAGTGCCTGGATTTTCCATCTGTAAAATGGTGAAATGTACCTACCTGGTGTGAGGCTTAATCTTTGTAAAGAGCTTTTAAGATCCTAACATGAAATTGCTCTAGAAGAGCAAAGTGCTTGATGTAGGAATGTTTCTGGAAGTTCTGTAAAGGGTATACAAAACTCTTGTAGCTATAGCAGTTGAAAGCTTTAGACAGAGTCTAGGTTTATGGTGTTCCTTTAAATGTTATCCAGTCCTGGCTAGATCTGTGTCCAGGCCCCAAACTGAATTTATCTTTTGAAATAAAACAACTTATATACCCACTTCTGTATTCCTGTCAACCAAGAAAAGGCCCTGCTTGTTTTTGTTACGCTGGCTCTGCTGACCTCTTGTTTGTCTGCGTGCTAATCTGGTTTCACTTCAGAGTGTGGAACAAAAAGACCTAGAGCTGCAAATTCTCATCCAAACTTCAACAGGGTTTTTGAGGGGCTGCCTTGATCTAGGATGGTGGAGTCCATCTTTCTAGATACAGGGGAGAGGCTCAACCCATTTTAGCTATTTCCTGTCTCTAAAGGAATTAACCCTGAAGAACTTGTTAGGCAGAAAGCCTGAAGTTCTTGCCTTAAGAGCTATTATTATATCACAGGAACAAAGTTTGTCACTCTCTGTCTCTCTGGTAAACATATTGACTACCAGCAAACCTGACCTAGTTACCAGGCTGCATGGCCGTCCGAAGATGCCCCTCCACAGATCTGAGGAGAAAAGAATTTGATCCACGGGCAGTGCCCTAATGCCTGTATGACAAGAGTACTGTCCGGAGAGTAATTTTCTGGTACCATCTTGGCATTTCCTCCTGGTGCCACGAGTCTTGTGGTTTTTGTTTTGTTTTTCTCCCATACCTGGCTGGCCTCTTGAGCAGTGACTCATCCCTCACCTGGGAGGAAACAATAGGTGTTAGAGGGAATCATGTGTGCTTGGGAAATGATAGAGACCTGGTACTCTGCTGGGTCTCCTGAAGAGGGAAGGGGAGGCTTGGTGATGGGATGGGGAATACAAGGAAGCAGATTTGATAAGGAGGCAAGACTGCCATGATCTCTTGAAAGTCCACTCCAAAAAGTGCCATAAATCCAGCCTGGGAGGTCTCCCTGTCCTCAGCTCTGAATCTTTGCCAAAGCTCAGACCACCAGTGTTCTTGTCAACATCTTCCTGGAAGCGTCAACACTACAGGGATGCCTCTCTCATCAGTCAGGATTGCCGAGTAGCAAGGCACTCCCCTTCCTAGGGGATAAAGCTTGGGTATGGGATTACATGGCTTCTATCCAGCAATGCAAAGCTGTTCCATTAGAGCTGCAGGGGTTGACCTCCACTTCTACCAGGGGAAGGATTTTCAGGGGGTTAACACCCGAGAGAGTTGAAAGTGCCTAAAATCTTCTGAGCTGGTTTATATCTGACTTTCCATAGCACTGTCTACTTAAAGATCTGAAAGTGCTTCTTATGAGCAATGGTCATATCCTTCCAATTACACACCCCATCCCTAGGGAAGCGATCATCCTCACTTCACAGGTAGGGAAAGAGGCACAGGTTAGTGACTTGCCCCAGGCCCCCAGGCTATGACTCAGCTGTGAACAGTACTCTTAATTTTCTGTGCCTGTGCTCTAACCACTCAACCATGCTTCCTCCCCCACTCAGCAGTAGTAAAGAGAAGCTGGGAGCTTTGGACTTAGCGACTGCATGGGAAGTGGTACTGGTGCTCCCACTGGATGAGGCATAATGGTCACATCTTGTTGGAGGTGCAGGGGAAGGGGTCTGTCTCCTGTCTGCGGGCAGAGTGCCAGTGGAGGCGTACATGGGCTGCATGCCCGCACAACTCATCTGGTTTTGTGTACAGACTCGGCTGGGGTTCCACAGCTCCCCCAGAAGCATCAGCATGACCATGACACCTCACCGCTGCCACTAACGAACCCTTTGTTTCTTCACAGGCTCGTCTGAGGTTTCCTATTGATTATCCCTATTCGCCCCCGGCCTTTAGGTTCCTGACCAAAATGTGGCACCCTAACATCTATGAGGTACGTCACATGGACCATCTTCTCATCTGCCCCCTGGGACAGATTGGGGTTCTAGTCAATTGCTGCAGTGGCACCAAGCCCTCTGGATCGCACTTGAGTGTTGACCTCGGTACTGTGTCAAACACCAGCCTGTGTTGACATGTCCTGTAGTGGAGGAGGGTTTTAAGCAAATACATTGGGGTTCTCCAGAAAGTGTCTTGTACCTTTCTCAGTTTGTGTTGGAAACCCAGCAGCTAACCCGGGCTTGTCCTGGTCTCAGACCATTCATCTCCTTTCTTGGAATCAGTTCCAGAACTGGTCTGTCTGTCCAGTCTTGCAGTCTTCTATGTTTCTGGCTGGAATGTGGTCATGCCCTGTAAGATCCCTGGGGAGATACTGAGCGAGCGGCTTGTGGGACTCTCAGTGCTCACCTGCTGTGTCTGGCTGCGAAGAGTATTTAGGGTACTCAGTGCTCTGTGTACTTGCGCCTCATTCAGAGCACTGGGGGATATGGCCCATGCAGGCAGGGAGGACTTCTCTCCAAGTGTCCCAGGACAGAGATCAGTGCTTTGTGCAAATGACTCATAGGGGTTTCAATGCTAAGTCATTGACTGCCATCCGTTACCTGTTCTGCAGTAACTATGGCAATCTCCGGTACCCTTAAGGGCTGGTAGGTGGGTCATGTGTGTGATTTAGATCAGTGCTCTAAATCTTCACTGCAGGGGTGATGGGAGTGAACCTCTCCCTAAAGAGCCTCCCTAGGGCATCATATCTGTACTGGCTCAGCCCATAGGCACATCTCAGTACAGTTCAACTTGTGGGGGGTTCTTTGCTGGACCTGTCATAGCAAGACGCCTCACTCCCTGCTCTGAGGCCTTTCAGGCTAACTGAAATCTGCCTGAGCTGCTAGCTTAGGGGAAGCCAGAAGAGCCTTCAGGTCCCTGTCCTGGGACTTGCTCCCCAAGATGTGGCTGAAGATAGGACAGCTAAACTGATCCTGGCTCTTCTTTGGGCACTGGGGACAATGGTTGGCTTTCCGTTCCCAGGTACTTGTAAGCCACTGGGTGGCATTTTCCTCAGATCTGCCCTGGAAGCAAAATGGGAGGTGAGCAAACAGGGCAACAGGCAGAATAAATCAACCACCGTGTAGAGCGGTTTGGAGTGCCCCGGGGTTGAGACATCAGCGCCTGTGTAAGCAAACTCTCTTTCTGTGTGCTTTCAGACTGGCGATGTCTGTATTTCAATTCTCCACCCTCCGGTGGATGACCCGCAGAGCGGGGAGCTGCCTTCTGAGCGATGGAACCCCACCCAGAATGTACGGTAAGGCCTCAAGGAGGAAGAGGAGGAGCACATTGGATGCGAGATGCTTAGCAGATCTGATGCAGAGGGTGGAGGAGGTGCCCGAAGGAAACAGCTGGGAAAAGCCCTTCTAATCCTAGAGGTTGCAGGAACTACCTGGATTTAATTTCTTTTGAAATTCAAAGGCAAATCAGTTTCTTACAGGCTGGATGTCAGCACTGTTGAACGGCAGCGTAAGCTGGCAAAGGAATTCAGGGCTTTCATGCACCAGAGACCAGCTTGCCTTCTGATTGGCATTCAGTTTCTCCTTCAGCTTAAGAAGGTCATGGCGTCTGACCTGCTCGTGGGAGTTAGGATGTGGTCACTGTTGTGGCATGCAGTGTAAGTGACTGCTGCTCTTGCAAACTGACCGGGTTCTATTAAACTCCTTGCCATGCAAAGATGCATGTGATTTCCAGTCCCTGTCAGATCTGGGTGGTGCAGGTTGGCCGATCTCCTGTCTTGGCCCTTACCGCTCATTAACTGTTTTTCAGGACTATCCTTCTGAGTGTGATCTCACTGCTCAATGAGCCCAACACCTTCTCACCCGCAAATGTGGATGCCTCTGTGATGTACAGGAAGTGGAAGGACAGCAAAGGGAAGGATCGGGAGTACACGGACATCATCAGGTGCGTGGCAAGCTGAGCTCTGGCTTGTCATAACTTGCATTTAAACAAGAGGGGAGGAGCATCTTTCTTGGGAGTGTTTATCTAAATGGTCCCGCATAGACTTTGGGGTGAACAACTGAGGTGTCTGAATGAAGGAGGGATTCTTGTTCCACTGTTGCTGTAGTCCTGTACTCCCCAGTTGGCTAACATCGTGAAAGCTCATTGCTACCAGGAAGGTTGGGGACTATATTTTTTAACATAAGACGTGAATTTTTGCAGAGAACAAAGGTCTCAAATGCCGATCCTACTCAGCGTGCAGCCTAGCGAAGGCATGGCAAAGAGCCTGTGCTGGGTGTCAAGTGGTGGTCTAGAGGGGAAACTCTGCTGTGTTTGTCTGCAAACGTGGGTTCTAGACCCTGCTCTGCCCCTTTGACTTAGTGTGGGGCCCAGAGCAAGTCTCTTACTCTTCCCTGTACCTCAGGTTAAAATGGGAGGGGCATTGCGAGGCATAAATGTTTAACGGAATTGGCCTCTGAAAGGTGCTAGGGAAGCCCCGATACATGGCTCAAAACCTGGAGGGTGGAATAGTCATGGGAAGATTTTCACCTTAGTCACAAACTTAGTTTCTGGGCTGGGCTGTTTTTGTTGTGGCATTACATAAAGACATGGATCAGAGCTCTGTGCAGACACACAGGCCCTGCTCTGGAGAGCTCACGCTGTGGCACTTAGACAGCATGGTGCACATTGGTAATGATGCTGCCTCATTCACTTACGTATATCAAATGAGTCTGTTCTCGGTGGATAGATGTCCACAGCAGACACCCTCACACTGTTCCCCTTGGTGGCCATTGGAACGTTCTGGGGTGCAAGCCAGACCAGTGAGTCTTTGTCATCACCTGCCCTGTAACCTCCGGTGCCTTAAAATGCTCCGCTGCTGTGTCTCCCTTGTCTGGATGCTCCCAGCCAGTGTACAAGCACGCACTGAGACTGTGTGATAAGCAGCCCTGGATCAGCAACTCTGACTCCAGCAGCCTGCTTGTTACCCCCACAGCCACAGTCTCATCCCCACCAGCCTTGGTTACTACTAGCCAAGTGACCCCAAAATACTCGAGTCCCGAATTTCCCCCAAACCCTCCGCCCTTAAATGTCCAACCCTTTCCTGGACCGCTCAGAAGTAATAAGGTTCATTTGCTCCTTCAAAGAGACAGTACCTAGCAGCGTTCCATGTTAACTGAAGTTAACAATCCCTTCCGTCAAATTCAGCACTAGGTTGGTTTAGATTAAAATAAAACCAGTTTACTAACAGGACGTGGGTTAAATGATGCCAAGTAAAAGAAATGAAGGTAGAGATGGTTACAAGCAAATAAAAAAGAAAAACGCTTTCTAGTGACTAAGACGTAACAAATCAGGCTTGGTTCAAGGTGGATTTCTTTCCAGCCATGGCTGACTCCTAGTCAGGATCTTCCACAGCGGCTGGTTTCCCTTGTCTTCCTAGGTGGAAGATCTTTGCCTAAGCAGGTTTTTCTCGCTTATATTCAGTTCCCAGAGACTTCATCCCTCTTGGTTGAAGGACCCACTTTATCAGTTTGCAAGAGCTCTGGGCTGGCCCCTTGTATCTGTCCAATGATGGATGGCAAGATGGCTTCTTCTCTCCTTATATTTTCCCAAACTCACTGGTTGGTCCCCAGACTCAGGATGACCTCATGTTGGACTTCCCATCCCCCTGCTGATTCGTCTGTAAATTAAGCTTCAATTTTTTTGGTCACACCTTGCTTAATTTCATTAGAGACCGGTAGTTAGCTGTCTTCCCTCCTGTCAGCAGTGGAGGAAAGGAGAACCTGTTTCTCCCTGTGTTTTGGTCAGTTTTTAAGGCATGATGTCATTGAGTATCGATATTTCCTCATATAGTGTTACTTCATAGATTTCACAATGATCTTAATGGCCAATGTCATTAGCTTTCATAAAAGACCTTAGAGTAATATTGTATACAACATGGATCAAGTATTCTAAATCAGTTGATTCAGTTACTTACCATGTGAGGTTTAGACCTCAGGTTCAGCCTCTGGAGGCTATCTCTCTAGGTTGGTGGCTTTACCTTTTATGTAAACGTGCCTTTATTGTCTCAGCCTGACAACCAGGCTGGTCAGACAAACAAACACACGTTCCTTTGTCTAAGGCAGATTGAGCTTATAGTATTGCTTGCCAAACATAATTCGAGCACATATTCATCACTCTTTGTATGAACCCTGAACACACACCATGCAAGAATATTCGTGATCAGTAAGCTACTCGTTTTCCCAATGATGTCTTACCAGACACTGTTTAGATGCAGATTATGACAATGTGTTAGACATAATGAGCATGTCAGGTCTGACAAGAGCTGCTAACACAGAATAGTGAATGACCAATGGGCCTCTGTCACACCCATCTCATGCCTGAGTAGACCCTGGAGATCAACCTGCCTTTTTATCCCTAGAGGTGTGTGCATGCATCAGTGCCCACTGGCAGGCCAGAACGAGAGAAGCATGTCCAGCCCTGAGGAAGACTTCAGCCTTCAGGGCTGGCAGCTCTCTTGGTCTTCACACCTTGAGTGAATAATGGCTCCGTGTCTCTGCCCTGTTCTCATCTGCTCCTTGCACTTTTCAGGAAGCAAGTCCTGGGAACCAAGGTGGATGCTGAACGGGATGGCGTGAAGGTCCCCACCACGTTGGCAGAATACTGTGTGAAGACTAAGACTCCAGCCCCGGATGAAGGCTCAGACCTTTTCTACGACGACTACTATGAGGATGATGAGATGGAGGAGGAGGCAGACAGTTGCTATGGTGATGAGGATGATTCTGGCAATGAGGAATCCTGACGCCCTTCTGGCAATCGCAAAACTTATCATAAACTATTGAATTTTACCTCAACTAGGACACACAAACTGGCTTGAATTTAGGATCTGTCAGCCCTGAAATTAACTCTCTACCTCACAGGGAGACTGTTCTGCTGTAAAGGAAAAACCACAACTGTCTTTGTAAAAACCCTGTTTTATAAACTTCCATGGGGTGTGGGGGGGTCGAAAACATGGAGCGTTTACAAATCCACCTTGAGCTTGGGAACCTAGCAAACCTGGTTACACTAAGGAGACAGTGACAGACAACCTGGCAAATCATGTGTGGCGCTTGGGGATGTGTGTCTTTGTCTTAAATCCTGCACAGGAGAAATGGTTTCCGGGAAGTTGCAGCGTTGGTGAAAGGTTACTTGCAGGAGGTGGAGAGGTTGGGGGAATGTGTGTGCTTATGACTAGCTCACTGCAGTCTATGAACCAATCAATATGGGATTGGTCATCGCAGTAACTGGTTCCTCCCCGGCACTTTGTTTTTAAAGTTTCAGCTTTTTCATCCTGGCGTGGCTCTGCAGAACCTGTCCAGGCCATCAGAGGGCAGTAGGCTCAAAAGGCTGCCTGGCCAGCATTGGAGTCTTAGGCCCTAGAGAATAAGTTAGCTACTTTCTGCCCCTGTACATGGGAGCCTCTCTTTTTCGCAATTGCCTAGCTTTGGGCAGTGGTGCCTAGTGTGATGCTAGCAGGGATGGGGAGAAATGAAGAGTGTTCCAGGGCAGAACATCAGGGCTGCACTGACAAGCCTGGGGCGGGGGGAGTTTTTAGTTCTTAACTGGGTGGGGGGGTGGGGGGGTTAATTTTCAACCTTTTGGTTTCTGTTTTTTGCGAAGTATTTAATAAAGTACTTTCAGGGACTAGCCGTGTGGCATGTGAACACTAGGGAGAGCTGCCTCAGCATGGTGTGCTCTGCCTCTGAGGTTTGGAGACTTGCCTGGGGGACTTGACTATTTATCTCAAGTCTTCCAAGGCTACAGCAGCAATTGCAGGGGCGGGGGGAGAGAGATCTCTGCAGTGCACAGTACAAGCCGCCGTGAGTGAACTGGAAAAGGGTCTAGGTAACAAAGCGAGACCAGTAAATAAGCATCTGCTCCATGGGTTGGGGGTGACAAGTGGGAGCCGTTGAATAGGTTCCTGCTGTCTGTAATGACTACATCCTAACTCTGTTGACACACAAGTGATAACTGTATCCCCCACCACTGCCCCTTTTGAGGGCTAAGGATTGTCCAGCCAAGGACGTTATCATCCCCCCCAGCAGGATCTGGTCTGTAGGGCACTCAGGCTGCTGCCCAGGCAGGTAGGCTGCAGGTGTAGTTCAGCATCCGCTGGGATGTTGCAGTCTCTGACTGTCTACACTACAGAGCCTCTGCCACCATAGCGATGTTGACACAGCTATGACTGCATAGTCCCTGGGGTAGATGCAGCGTGTAGGAAAACCACTTCCACGAATGTTAGCCATGCTGACAGAAGCCCTTTTCTGGCAACAGAGCTTCAGCGCATGGGGCATCATCCTCCAGTCAACTGGAGGAGAGCTAAGAACACCCACAATTACAGGCTGGTAAGTCTAACTTCAGTGCCAGGCAAATTGGTTGAAACTAGTAAAGAACAGAATCGTCGGACAATATGGAACGCATTGTTAGGGAACTCCTAATCTCTTTGGATTCTTCGTGGGTGTCAGCAAGCATGTGGACAAGGGTGATCACCTTGATATGGGGCCTGAGCTTTTAGAAAACCTTTGACAAGGTCCCTCCATAAAGGAACATAGGAACATCATAACAGCCACACTGGATCAAACCAAAGGTCCATCTAGCCCAGTATCCGGTCTTTCAACAGTGCCAAGTGCCCCAGAGGCAATGAACAGAATAGGTAATTATCAAGTGATCCATCCCATGTCACCCATTCCCAGCTTCTGGCTCTGAAGCGCAATCCTGGGACAAGGGAAAGGTCCTCTCATGGATCAGTAACTGGTTAAAAATAGGAAACAAAGTATAGGAATAAATGGACCATTTTCACAGTGGAGAGAGGTGAAGGGAAGGTTCCCCCAAGGCGTTTGATTGGGACCTCTGCTGTTCAACATATTCCCATGGGGGCCTCAAGCTCTAAGATGGCGTGTCATCTCCCCCTCCTCCAGATGGTCCCACTGGCAGTGACAAAGCAGAGCGGCTGGCAGGGGGCCCCTCCTATTTGCAGCCTTGGTGTGGGGAGACTCTTGGGGGCCTGCATGTGCTGGAGTGGGTGGGGGAGTAACTGGCCTGATAAAGCTCACTGGGTGGGGGACTGTAATGTGCTATCTGATTGCCCCTAGCTGTTAATTCACCGAGGGGGAGAAGGGGCCTGAGATCCGGCTCAAGGGTTTGGGGAAAGGGCTCCGTAGGCCAGTCCTTTTGGTGGTGGTGTTGCTAGTTCAGATCCAACTCATGCCACTGGTGACTAAATGCTGGCTGTGCGATAGCCAGCAGGGTGTAGAATGTGCTTGGGTCTCTGTGGCTAATGGAGCTGGGATGCTGAGCCCAAGAACTCAGCGGGCCCTAGACTGACCTCCCCCCGACGGGGGTGGGGGTGGAGGGGGTGTGACTGGATAAATAGGAGGCAGTGAGTCTGAAGGGCTGCCTGGTATGTTTTACCAGAACTAAATTCACTTCAGTGTCTCTCTTAGGTACTTACCTGGCCCCCAACATTAGTATCTGAGCACCTCACAATCCTTAACATTTCTCCTCGCGACTTCCCTGTGAGGCAGGGCAGTGCGACTGTCCCCATTGTACAGGGGGAACCGAGGCCCAGAAGGGCCAAGTGACTCGCCCACGGTCGCTAGGCAGAGCAGGGAGTTGAAGCTGGGTCTCCCAAGTCCTCGTCTAGTGCCCTAACCATTGGGCCATCCTTCCTCTTCCCCCTTTCAATCTTCCCTCTATCTCGCTTCCCCACTTTCTCTTCCCTCTTCTGGGACCCCACTTAACACAAGCCACGGTCTACAGTCAACATGAGAGGGCAGCCGCTGATGCTTGCAGGGAGATCTCTGGGTCTTGCTGCTGTCCCTGCCCTGCTGTTCCTCTTTTAACTTCTCTTTTTTTGGTTTTAAGATCTTCACTTTGTAGCGTTGGTGCTCCGATGTGACTGTAATGATGGGTTCTTGGCTGGAAAGCACAGGGCTGGGCGTTGAGTCACCGGGGTTTGATTACTGACTGCCAAGTTTCACTGGGTGACTACCCACTGCATCCCTGTGTGTACACAGGGATCAGAGCTGTTTCAGCAGGGGCGTGTGAGGCTGATTCGCAAAGCACTGAGTCACTTCTATAGCAGCTTCGCTCAAAACGCGGGGTTGTATGATGGGCTTGTGGTGAATACACACCACTTGCCCTGTGGCCGATACATCCTACATCATCACTAAGAACCCAGAAATCTTTCCCTAAGCATAGTTTTTACCACTTCACTCCTGCTATTGATTTGACATGCAAAGTGCTCTGATGCTACAGTGCAGCAGGATGAAACTGAAGGATACAGTGGAGACTGAAAATGGGGAGTGTTAGGGCTAGGTGGCATATAAATGTTTGTTCCTGCTCAGCCCTGTTTTCTGTATGGCTGGGTCAGACCCGCCGATTGCCGTGACCTAAACAAATTTCACCTCCCGTTAAGAAAGCATCATCCCAGTTAGGAGTCCTGCAACAACGTGAACTCCTCTGTGCTTTCCTCAACGTCGCTTGGTTCCAATTCCATGAATGTGTCTGCATCTGAGTAAGTCTAGCCAGTGGGACCAGGCATGTGCAGAAGAAGTATTTGCTGAGGAGGGCCTTAGGTTACAAATTCTCCAGTGCTGGGACTGTCTCGTGCTGGGTGCTGAACACGACTACTGAGTCCTGAGCTTGATTATGGCCCCGGGTTGCCCCAGGGCCCCTACGGCTTCAGAAGAGCAAACTAGATTCTATTGTGCCCCATGAGTCCCCAGCAAAACTGCCTCCTCTGTTCTGAATGCAGCACCTTCAATGCTGGAGATGATAGGCAGGAAGATTTCAACGTCTCTTGGCTCCCAGGCTGAGTTTGCAGCATGAGCAGCTGGGGAAGTGTCTGGACGTGAAAACGTAGGCGCTGGAATTGAGACTTAAATGCGAGTCCTGGCTTAATGTTTGTGTTCAAAGCCATGACTTTGGTGGCAGATGCACCAGCAATCCCTTCAACCGGGGGCAAGAGTTCAGAACTCAAACCGTCGTGGGATCTGGTGCTGTCCTGCAGGTGGCAGGCTTTGCCAGTCCCTAGTACCTGAGCTGCTGAGACTCGGAGGGGCTGGAAGGATAGGTCAGCTTGGGCTGGGTGGAAGTTTCTTCCTCTCAGCCAGTACGATCTATAATCTTGGTGTGTGGTCCAGAGCAGTAGCGTAGCTAGTGGGGGAGCAGGGGGAGCGGCCGCTCCCCCTTGGGCGGAAGCGGCGCCTTTTTTTAGCAGCACTGAAAAAAGGCGCCGCTTCTTTTTAAGCGCCGCTTCTTGCACTCACCCGGCGGCGCTCCGGATCTTCGGTGGCATTTTGGCGCGGGGTACCACCGAAGACCCGGAGTGAGCCGCCGAAGATCCGGAGCGCCGCCGGGTGAGTACAGGGGGAGGCGCCTTTTATAGGGCCGCTCCCCCTGCGCTCCGGACCTGGCTGCGCTACTGGTCCAGAGTGTGTTGGCTGAAGAAAAGGGTGACCCGCCCCCTTGGGGTAATGGCCGTGCTTGTTTTAGCAGTGAGCTGGCTCTAGAAATGGATGGGGCCCTACTGCATTGTGCCTTCGTACAGAACCTGTCTGCTCCTGCTGCTGTTGCAAGGCTAATCCATCTCCCTTAGCTCTGGCTAATGGTTCTACACTGATTCGTTTTCCTTCCAAGCTTGGTCCAACTGATTTTTGTCTCTAGTGCTCAGGTGTCATGTACCCTGACTAGGGTGACCAGACAGCAAGCGTGACAAATCAGGACAGGGGGTTGGGGGTAATAGAAGCCTATATAAGAAAAAGACCCAAAAATCGGGACTCTCCCTATAAAATCGGGACATCTGGTCACCCTAACCCTGACCCATGTCTGCCTTGAGCTGTGTGCAGGCTCTGCCCCATTGAGCTGCTGAACTTGGGTGGGGGGAGGCAGTGGGATTGCTTTAGAAGGCCCAGTACATGCATTAGACAGTCCACGCCCCAAAGAGCTTACACACTAAATAGAGAAGGCAGGTAAATGCTGGGAGGAAGGCAGGATTAGCTCCATTTTCCAAATGGAGAAACTGAGGCACGGTGAGTGATTTGCCCAGGTTCTCACAGGGAGGCCCTGGCGGAGCTGGGAATTGGACCCAGGTCTCCTGGCTGTCAGTGCAGTGCATTAACCACAAAACTCCACCCTTCCTTTGCAAGCTAGCTGTCCTAATCATGTGATCTGTGTGTGTGAGAGTAACACAATGGGGTCCTGGCCCTAACGAGGGGAACAAATCATTTGTTCCCCCTCCCAGGAGTCTCTGGAGTTTCCCTTCTCTGGATAGTCTCACTGAAAACTCCCCTCCCTCTGTGAATTGGGGTACTGCCATAGAATCACAGAATCTCAGGGTTGGAAGGGACCTTAGGAGGTCATCTAGTCCAACCCCTGCTCAAAGCAGGACCAATCCCCAATTTTATTTTATTTTTATTTATTTTTTTGTCCCTGACTCCACCCAGTTGGTAACCTGATGCTGGAACTAAAATGCCGCCACCAACTTAATCATGGAGCGGGAGAGCCAGCAAGCTGCGGCCGAGCCCCGCTTCCCAGGGAGAACACACGCAAACCCATCTATGGGCCTGCACAAAGGGGCCTGCTCATTGTCACTTGTCGCTGCGTCAGTGGGGGACAGTTCTGGCCTCTTGCCCGGTCTGCTAGGTCTGTCCCAACACGGAGCGGCCCTGAGGGGAGGCCAAAGAGGGGGGTGTGCGGCTGAGAGAGAAATAGAAGAAACAAAGATCAAGGAGATGCTGCCACCCTGGACTTTTCTGGCATTTTGAGCCAAGAGGGTTGCTTAGACTGAGTGTTTTACCAGCTCTGGGACAGGCAGACTTCCTGGGAATCTGGATGAGGTCCAATCTCAGCTGGGTTGGCTCAACCCCGCCTGCCTCTCTAGATAAAATGCGTCTCAAGAAGGTTACTGCTTGCTTCTGTTATCTTAGTGCCTAGGAGCCCTGGCTCATGGACCACAACCCCACTGTGCTAGGGGCTGCACAGAGCAAAAAGAGTTCCTGCTCTTAGTTTTTCAGAGAAGATCTTTTAAAAAACGCAAGGTCCTGTCTGCTCTGAAGGAGCACCAGACCCTACAATTCCTCTCATAAGGGCAGGGGGCTTGACTAGGAACTCTACAATTGGCTCCTGCATGCCACCCCAGAGGTGGCTGCATTTCAGCATTGTGCTGCATGTGTATTGTTCGTGAAGCACTTTTAGAATCATTCCATAGGGACCGACGGACACTGGCATGTTCTGAGAGCCTTTAGGCTGGAGAGAAATGGATAATACCATTCCTAAATGCTCGGGTGGGATGTTCAGAAAGCCATGCGACAAAAGCATAACGTGCAGGAAATACAAGGACTTTGAGCAAGCCAGCATGCTAAAAATAGCAGCAAAGAAATGGTAAACTGCAGCACTTAAACAGTTTGGGTGTAAAAGGCTTGGCAATCTGCCCATAAAATGCTCTAAAATGATCTTATTTTTCTCTTCCTTGGCCAGTCTGTCTTAGCCCATCATATGGGTTGTGGATCAACGCTGGGATGCCTTTCTCTTCTGAGCTGTTTGGGTTTTTTTGCTTTATTTTTACAGACACTATCTTAGGAATTTTTAAATACTTCTTTCCTGTATCTTTGCAAATATCCAGGTTTCTAGACTTTTTTTCTCTCTCTCCACGTCTTGTTCAGCCACGGTTCTGCAGACGCTGGGTTGCCCACTCCCATGATTTTACCATGGGCCTCACTAGATGTGTTCTGGGTTTTTCTTAAAGCTTCAGCTCCTGGAGTCATGTGACTCGGTGAGAATCTTGGCTTTCCTTTTTTGAAAAGTACGTTTCTAATAGAGCTGGTCAGATTTTTCAGTGAACTGTGTTTCTGTTGGAAAAAGCTGATTAGATGAAATCAAAACATGGTGGGAACTGATTGGGATTTTTTTTTGGTGGTTGAAAGTCCTGATAAGAAATGATCAAAGCGTTATTTTGATGAGCCTGAAATGTTTCATTTAGTCTTCTAATTTAAATATATAAGTCAAAACAAATGTTTTGAGCTCAGCTAAGTGTTCTGGAATGCTTTGTTTCATGACAAATTCAGAACTTCTACTCTGGCCCCATGCAGGGTGAAATTAAATTGCAGAATCTCAGAATTTCACATAGGATACAACCTTTATTTTAAAACCAGCTCCAGTTTCTAAGCCTCATGGTAGCAGAGAAAACCCTGAAAACATGACCTGAGTACACTCCAAACCTGAAGGCAAAGTAAAAGAACCCAGCTTCTATTATTTTTTTAAATCTCATGATTTTATTGGGGCTTGACTCATGATGGTCAAACCCAAGGGACTTAGCAATAGGGCAGACGCTGTAGCTTGCTCCTTTCAAATCCAACGAGTTTATACGTCTATACTCACGTTTATACGTCTATACTCATGCGTCCTGTCGGAGGAGTCCAATCGATCTTCTGGGTTCGATCTATCGCGTCTTGTCTAGACGCGATAAATCGAACCAGGAAGTGCTCCCCCGTCGACGCTTGTAATCCTGCTCGACGAACGGAGTAGGCGGAGTCGACGGGGGAGCCTGCGCGCCGCGTGTGGACCCCGGGTAAGTACCTTTCCATTCGAACTAAGATACTTCGACTTCAGCTACGTTATTCACGTAGCTGAAGTTGCGTATCTTAGTTCGAATTGGGGGGTTAGTGTAGACCAGTCTCAGGAAATGCAACCATGGAACACACCAATGCTTCATGTATCCTGCCCCCTACAGGGGTCTGCTTCAGCGGAAAGTCAACGCCTCTCCTCACATAATGCACATGGCCATTTGCTTGGTGTGATAACCATGCTGAAAGGGGTGGACACATCCTTCCTGATCCTGCCCTCCGCCTGAGAATCATCTTCGTCTTGAGGCATGATCCTAGTGGCTTGAGAAACACTGCGAGCTTCCCCTAGTGGTGGGTGTGATGTCAGTTGACCTAAACCCAAGGGATGTCCTTAGCCTTTGAAGTCAACTTGCTCCTGGCTTTGACTTTGTTATGCTGCCAGTGCATTGTTCTCT
Source organism: Chelydra serpentina (assembly GCA_037349315.1). Lineage (NCBI taxonomy): Eukaryota > Metazoa > Chordata > Testudines > Chelydridae > Chelydra > Chelydra serpentina. Next base: position 5,381,009 of record JBAIAC010000107.1, on the reverse strand, counting down.
TCCCTGGCCCCCCAGTGCCTCCCCTCCTGTTTAAATATTCTCTCCTGGGCTGACAGATGATACCAAAGACCAAAGCAGCTCTGAGGACCAATGAAAGGGCAGAGGGGGGAAGTAGAGGAATGAGAGGCACTATCTGAGACCCAAGCATCCTTCACTGCAGCTGGAAGCCCCTAGATCCTCTGGCTAACGAGCACATCATCACACTGCTATAATTAGCTGATCTAAGCTTGTTTCTTCCATTCCCCTTCCTTCCAATTAAATCTAATGTTGCAAATTGCTGTCTGTAAACAACGCTCCACTGTGCGGGGCATTAGGGGAAGGGATAGAGTTCTCAAGAAGGGCTGGCCGTCCCTGCTGCCTGACTCCCGTCCTGTGCGGTCCCCATTCCGGCGGTGCTCGAGTGCCACGGGAAGGTTCGGTGCTGCCGTTCGCTAAGGAAATGGCCTAGTTCGGTTAAAGGGCGATGTGCTGATACCTCTGGAAATGCCCCAGGTGAAAGGACACAGCGTTTAATGTGGGTGAGAAACTTGCTCGGGGCCACACCCACCTCTTAAAACCCTTTACAAGAAGAGGTGCCTGCTGACCTAGGTTCCTTCCATAAAAATTAAAGTTTAACAGGTGTGTCTCTGGAAGAGAAACGGCTGGAGGTGGCCTAGGAAGGAGTCGGGCTTGTTGTTGACCTGGGATGCAAAGTCCCCAGGCGTGAGACTTGTGGGGAGGATAGTTAATGGGAGGCTTTTGCTACTGAAGCAAACCAGCCTTCCCCAGAACTTGTATTCCAACAGTGTTGCCTTTAATCCTCCATGACTGGTCCTGGTTCTGCATGAGCCACTCCCACTGACAACATTAGGGCCGGCAGGGTCCAGACTTCTATGTACAGGAATCTCATCTCTCCCTTCCCCCACTAAAATGCAGCCACTTCTGGGGTGGAACACAGCAGCTATTGAAGCGCTCACAGCAAGACCAAGCTTGTCTTTGGGTGTTTAAAGACAAGTGTGACTATTCGGAGGGGCTTACAGACACAGGGATGAAAAGCAAAGTGCTAGAGCAGCTATGGTCAGGCACCACCATGCTGTTTCCATAGTTCTTGCTCTGCCTTTTTAGCTGTTCTTTATCCAATTAATGTTCAGCATCAATATGGGGGGGACAGTTTCAGCTGGCAGTGACGAATGGAAAAACTGTGAGGAGGTGGAAAAAGTTTACATGGGCAGAATGTATCAATCTGAGCTGGAATTTGGCCTGGATGCTAATCTGTAGGGGGCCCTAGGAAAGAGTGTATTGATCTGCCAATACAGACCTGGTCAAAGTACAGTGACATGGAGCATCATCCCCTATATCTAGCTTTACATTGGGGGAGGAGGGGAGTTTGTTTTAAGGCTGTTTCTACATAGGGTGACCAGACAGCAAATGTGAAAAATCGGGACAGGGAGTGGGGGGTAATAGCAGCCTATATAAGAAAAAGACCCCAAAATCGGGACTGTCCCTATAAAATCGGGACATCTGGTCACCCTATTTCTACAGCAGCCTCTCACCACCCAGCCGTGGCAAGCGAGGGCCCTGGCTGCTGCAGAAAAGACACTGTCACAGCGGAGCTCCTCTCTCTCTAAGCTTGTTGACAAAGCCCCAGAGAAGCTGTGCGGCTGCCCATGTGACTTCTATGGTAACAGACACTGCTGAGGCAACCCCCAACAAGAACCCACTCTGGCCTGCCACAAGCAACATACCAGCTGTGGATCATGTGGCTTTTTCCTGCAGCAGCCAGCAATTAAAACGGCCCTGCGTTCCAGACTTCTGTAGGCAGGTCTCTCTGAAAGTTGGCATGTGGTCTTTACAAATAGGTTGATAGAGGGATCCCTAGTGTATACAGGGTACAGAGGGAATATATCTGCTCCTAGGCGTTTGTATCTAACTGGCAAGGTGTACAATCTCTGGTGCTACTTTGGGGCATCTGAAAAGCTTTGTCACTAAGCTTAAGACATTTGGAATTTTTGGCACTGGAGTAGATGAGGTTAGTCTCAGACAGATTCCGTCCCTTGAACTCTCACTGTGTTATCCATCCGCTTACACTTTAAGCTGCCCTACACATGAACTGTCTTGTCTGTCGTGTCTTGTACAGCTCCAAGTACACTGGCAACAATTAATAGTATAAATGCTATAGTGGATGCTGTTAGTGCGGTTTATAAAGTGACATGCGTAGGGGCTGGAAATCTTTAACCCCACACAAGTCCTTCTGTGTGTCTTTTAATTCAAAGCTGATATTTTGGGTTGGGAAAAACTGAAAATAGCAAGTGCCCCACTTCAACTGTCTTTGTTCAACCGAAACTAGACTAGGCTGGTCAATTTCGCTGTCCTTCTGAGGTGTTTTCACTCTCTGATTATTGCCAGTTACCTAGCACCAATAATGTGCTGGAAGCTTGACAGCAAATGGTTTGCCCCGAAGAATGTACAGTCTCAGATCCCGATCCTGCCAGCTGTTAAACTCAGGCCTGCATGAGTCGTCCCGTTACACATTGTGGGATAACTCATTCACATGCACGGAGCCTTCCAGGTGCCTAAGTGCTGGTCTACATTTGAAATGACACAGCTGTCACTGCACTGCTATGTGGAGACACTATCTTCTACACCAACTGCAGTGGACAACCTCCTGTGGGCATAGGTAATCCACCTCCCCACGAGGCAGTAGCTGGGTCAACGGAAAAATTCTTATTGTCAGCTTAGTGCTGTCCACACTGGGGGTTGGACTGGTATAGCTGCGTCTCTCAGGGGTGTGGACTTTTCACACCCAGACACACAAACGTAGCTACGCCGATGTAAATTTTCAGGGTAGAACAAGCCTTAAGTGAGAGCAGAATTGGGGCCCGATCCTGCAAAGGGATGTAGCTGGCTGGATGCTTATGCCCATTTGCAATCCCAATTAAGCCAGGGCGGTTCCACATAAAATGAAATTCAGGTTACGTCTACACTACAGCCTATGTTGGCAACATTTACGTTGCTCAGGAGTGTGAATATTCAACCTCCTTGAGCAACATGTTACACCGACATAAGCGTTTGTACGCACAGCGTTATGTCAGCAGGAGAGCTTCTCCCACCAGCATAGCTTATGCCGATCACGGAGGTGGGGTTTTTTATGCGAATGGGAGAGCTCTCGCTTGTCGGCATAGAGCGTCTTCACCAGACGTGCTGCAGCTGTACCGGGACAGCTGCACCGCTGTATGTATAGACCTGGCCTCAGTGAAAATAAGTGCAAAGTACTTCGCTTAGGAAGGAAAAATCAGATGCATAACTACAAAATGGGGAATAACTGGCAAAGTGGTAAGACTGCTCTAAAGGATCTGGGAGTTAAAGTGGATCACAAATTGAATATGAGTCAACAATGTGATGCAGTTGCAAAAAAGGCTAATATTCTGGGGAGCATTAACAGGAGTCTTGGATGTGAGACGGGAAGTAATTGTTCAGCTTTACTCAACAGTGGTGAGGCCTTTGCTGGAGTACAGTATGCAGCCTTGGCCTCCCCACTTTGGGAAAGATGTGGACAAATTGGAGAGAGTCCAGAGGAGAGCAACAACAATGATCAAAGGTTTAGGAAACCTGACCTGTGAAGATAGGTTAAAAAACGGGGCATGTTTACTCTTGAGAAAAGAAGACTGAGAGGGGATCCGATAACAGTCTGCAAATATATTAAGGACTGTTACAAAGAGGACAGCGATCAATTGTTTTCCATGTCCACTAAATGTAGGACTAGAAGTAATCAGTTTCAGCTGCAGTGAGGGAGCTTTAGGTTGGATATTAGGAAAAACTTCCTAACGATAAGGCTAGTTAAGCACTGGAATGGGTTACCAAGAGAGGCCGTGGAATCCCCACCAGTAGAGGTTTTTAAAAACAGCTTAATAAAAGCCTGTCAGGGGTTAAGTATACCTGGGGGGCTCGACTAGGTGGCCTTTTCCAGCCCACATTTCTGTGACTCTGTAATAGCACCTGGTACTATTGCCCTAGGTACTACCATGGTGCAGAGGATGTTCCAGCTGGTAGGAGTTTCTGCACTTTCCTTTGGATGAAAGGAGGTAGGTATCACAGCACTTTATGAAGGTGGGCGATGTCACCCCCTGTAAAAGGCTACCAGACTCTGGCCCCGTATAGGAATGTACAGCTCTTCTGTTAAATCAGCTGTTCACGCTGGCGCTTGTCGCGGCAAAACATTTGTCTTTCGGGGGGAGGGAGGGGAATTAACACCTCTGAAAGACAAAAGTTTTGTCATTCAAGTGCCAGTGTGGACATAGCTTAAGTGTCTTGGGTCAGGGACTAGCCCCTATAGGGTGACCAGGTGTCCAGTTTTCGACCAGGCCGTTAAAAGTCCCATCAGTGGTACTGCCCAGCTAAGGCAGGCTAGGCCCTACCTGTTCTGACACCGCGCTGTGCCCCAGAAGCTGCCAACAGGTCTGGCTCCTAGGCAGGGGGGCCATGGGGCTCCGTGCGCTGCCCCCGCCGCGAGCACTAGTTCTGCACTCCCATTGGCCGGGAACCAGCCAATGTGAGCTGCGGGGGGGGGGGGGGGGCGGTGCATTTGGGCGAGAGCAGCATGCAGAGCCGCCTGCGTGTCTCCCCCTTGGAGCTAGACCTGCTGCTGGCCGCTTCCGGGGCGCAGCGTGGTCCATGGTACCAGGACATGCAGAAAGCATGCCTTAGCACCCCCGTTGTGCCACTGACGGTAAAGCCGCGCCCCAGGCCCGCACCCGAATCCCCTGCCCCAGCCCTGATCGCCCCCACAAACCCAGCACCCTCTCCTGCAGCCCAAACCCCTCATCCCAGGCCCCACACACTCATCCCAGAGCCCTCACCCGCTGCCCCAGCCCAGAGCCCCCTCCCACACCCTGAACCCCTCGTCCCTGGCCCCACCCCAGAGCCTGCACTCCCAACCCCGAGCCCTCACCCCATCCAACACCCCAAGCCCCTGCCCCAGCCCAGTGAACGTGAGGGAGGACGAATGCATAGAGTGGAGGCGGGGCCTTATGAAAGGGGGAGGGGCCTCAGAAAAAGGGGCGGGGCTAGGATGTTTCCTTTTGTGCAATTAGAAAGTTGGCAACCCTAAGCCCCTGTCCTGGGGCGAGTGACCTGCCACTTGGCCAGTGATGGAGACAGGCCCGGACATGTGTCTGCGCCCTCTGCCCTTCCCCCACCCCATGCCTCCCCCGCAGCAGCCCTGCCTCCCCCCCTCATTTGCACCGCACCCTCTCCCTCGTCCCCACAGGCGCACGTGACTCTCCTCGTTCAGCCCCGCCCCTCCCTGTTCCTTGAGGTCAGGTTCCCGGACGGTCACATGTCCCCTCGCGGATTCCGTCCTTCGCTCTTGCCGAAGGTCAGTGGGCGGAGCGCTGCCTCGGCCTCGCCCCTGCGATTGGCTCCGGCGCCCCTGGGCACGTGGGCGGGGCGTTCCCCTCCGCCCCCTCCCGTCCTGCGGCGTTGTGATTGGCCGCCCTGGGCAGCGGAGGGGCGTGGCTGGCAGCCGGGGAGTGAGGTGACTTGGCGCGGCGGCGGCGCGCGCGCGCGCGGGGCGGCTCTTGGCGGGGCCGGCGGAGCAGCGAGCGGCGGCGATGGGGGCGGCCGGGGCCACGGGGCTGGTGCTGGGGCTGCTGGGAGCGCTGCTGTGCGCCGGGAAAGGCGCCTCCGGGGCAGGTAGCCGGGGGGACTGGGACCCCGCGGGGGGAGCTCGGGGGGGACCCGTGGGGGGGGGAGAGAGGAGACTGGGACCCCGTGGGGGGGGAAGGGGCGACCTGTGGGGGACCCCGTAGCGGGAGGGGGAACCCTGCGGTAGGAGGGGAGACTGGGACCCCATGGTGGGAGGCCTATGTGGGACCCCGCAGTGGAGGGGGGGGACCCCACGGTGGGAGGGGAGACTGGGACTCTGCGGGGGACCCCGCAGCAGGAGGGGGGACCCAGCAGCAGGAGGGGGGACCCCATGGTGGGAGTGGAGAGAGGAGACTGGGACCCCATAGTTGAAGCCCATGATACAGACCCTGCAGTGTGTGGGGGGGCACCCTGTAAAGGGGGGGGGAGACAGGGACCCCCTGGTGGGATGCTCAGGGGGGACCCTACACAGAAGGGGGAAGGGGGGAGATTGAGACCCAGAAGGGCAGGAGGGGATCCAGAGGAAAGGGAGGCTTGTGGGGGACCTTGCTGAGGGTGGGGGGAAGCAGACTTGTGGGGCAGTGGTGGGTGAGGAGGAGGCCAGGACTCTGATGAGGGGGACCCCACTGGTGAAGGGAGACTGGGACTCCTCTGTGGGGGGAGCTCTCGTGGGTGGTGGCAGGTATTAGAGGGGGAGGCTGGGATCAGAGTGACTGTGGAGAGGAAGATGAGTATGAGAGGCAGACTCGCTTAAGGGAATCCCCCTACCCTTGCTAAGATGAGGTGGGAAGTTCCTGAGCATGAATAGAGGAACCCTGAAGGAGTGCGAGCTTGTCTGGGGCACATGCGAACAGGGGGGTCCCCCTTGGGGCATGGCACATATGGTCCTTGGTTCAGGGACCTGGCATCTTGGGGGAGGAGAATGGGGGAGCTGCAGCTGGGACTGTTGTGTGTGTTTAGGGCATATCCCACTCAGGGAGGGGGGCAGGCAGGATGTGTATATGGGACTGTTCCTTACTTTCACCCCAAGGTAGGATGTGCCCAAACACAGGGAGATCTGGGATGGTTACCCTCCTTCCCTAGGGACATGTACCACTATTTCCCATGATAAAAGGGTGGGAGTAGGGGTGTGGAGGAGACTGCTGTCCCAGGGTGGCATCTGATCTGAGGGAGTGTTGGGAGGCAGGTGTTCATCGTCTCCCCAGGGCGAGCTCTCCATCTGCGGATGGTCCCCAGAGTAAGGCTGTCAAGGAAATGGTGGATGGGATGAGTGGTTATGTGTAGGACAGTTCCACTCACCCCAGAAGTGCTATGAGCTGTCATTTCTCAGTCCATCATTTCCCCTTGGGGAGCATGAGTGTGCTTGCTGCTGGAAACTCTCTCTTAAAAGGTTAATCTGTAATTAGCATTTTCTGGTTTTACTGTGAAGCTGGTTTGATGCTCTCTCATTTCTCTGTTGTGTTCATTTTGAAATAAAGCAAAAGATTGAGAGAAAACTAAGGTGGCTCCTTGTTGCCAGTCTAGTTACTGTCAGCATGAGTTCAGGGTTTAAAAGAGAACTGGATAAATTAATGGAGGTTAAGTCCATTAATGACTATTAGCCAGGATGGGTAAGGAATGGTGTCCCCTAGCCTCTGTTGGTCAGAGGTGGAGATGGATGGTAGGAGAGAGATCACTTGATCCCGTTAGGTTCACTCCCTCTGGGGCACCTGGCATTGGCCACTGTTGGTAGACAGGATACTGGGCTGGATGGACCTTTGGTCTGACCCAGTCTGGCCGTTCTTATGTTCATCAACTCAAAAGGTTTTTCAGTGGTAACTGATCTTCAGACTTTAAAACCCTGTAAATGTGTACATGGGACTTCAGTATGTAATCTGCTAATGGAGCAATAATTCTGCCATATGTATCTCTTAGGTGTTTATAATGTACCAGTAGTACCTAGGAATGCCTGTGTGGTGGCCATGTTAAAGATGTGCACCAGCGTGACGTTGGGCATGGCTGGAAATATGACTGTAAATGAGCCAGGCTTTGGCATTTCCTGCTGCTTTGTGACATTTCAGTTTCCCACCTCTTGTGCTGTTATCAAAGTAGTTTGCTGGACTTATTTACACAGAGCCACGGGTGTGCCTTAGGCCATAGGGGGGTTTAGAGAACAAATAAGACTCAGGATTCTAATTCAAACCTAACACTGCACAGAGTGATGGGAAATGCTTTGTCCATCAGGGATTGCAGGGTTGCCTTGTGATTATGGTGTCTAGCCTATTTCACACTTGTGTGCCTGTGGGATCTTTGGTCTGTGTGTGATTTTTCTAAATCATAAATAAATTTGGTACCCCATGAAAACTCAGAGGAGGCAAGTATATGGGGGAGAGAAATGCATGGATAGTAATAAAATGGGTTTGCTTTCACATTGCCCCACAGCAAAACTGCATCTTGTTTACGCAGCAGGATTAAAGGCAGAAAATTGTATGCGGTGTGTCGTCCCCCTCCTCCCACCCCAAGCCTTCCATCCCCTAAGGCTTGTGACACAGTGTCCAACAAATTAAACTAGAACAGCTGGTGTTCCGGGCTACATATGGGGCATTTGCATTCCTCCCTTCCCATGTTGTATGCATCTGTAGTGAGCTTGAATTCTTCTATAAAGGACTGACACTAACCCTAATACCTAGCACTGCTTTTCAAAATTAAGGTAGTCTGTGGCCCATCTGTAGTATGTGACCGGCTAATGTTTGTGCTGTGTGTAAAGGTCTCATTTCCCATAAGATGCTTCAAAAATCAGAGTTTTGACACTAACACCCCTCCGTTCCCCCCTCCCCCTGCCCTGCCAAAGCAGTCAGCTTTTGCTAGTGTTTATCCACTCTCCTGCAGATGAATTTGTTCTTTCAGGTGCTTCAAAGTGCAATGGCCTGGCAAGCAACTGGTGCTTCTAGGCAACCTGTCAGTAGTGTGGAATTTTACCAGCTGGTCTTCTATAGTCACGTCTTCCCCTTTGGTCAGTTTACATATGATTTTTTATGCCAATGTTGTTCAGTGATGTAATTTGTCAAGTATTGGTCTTGCTGTAAACTTATTCTGTTGCTATTGGGCTTTGTCTGTGCAGCTTTTTTTTTGCCTTTTTTTTTTTTTTTTTTTGCTTAAATAGTGGGGTCTCTGTACAGACAACAGCTTTCCTTCCCTACTCGCCCTCAAAACCTCATGCTGTAGCTAGCATCTTAACCTCAAGAAGGCTTTGAGGGGGATTTCTTAATAAACCAGTCAGTTCTGCAGTGCCCCCTTAACCATAGTGGGTTTCTGCAATGATGTGGATTTTCCTGAGCTTTGTGTTTCCAGCTCCTTTTTTCCCAAGGAATGAGACCATGGGCCACAGTGTCTCATGTCAGCTAAGGTGCCAGCGCTAGGCAAAGCCCTGGAAAATATAGTTTAGTAGGATAATTCAGGCCACTATTTGGGCAGCTCAGTAGCTTGCTGCTCTGAGATCTGTGTGGTGTGTCAGTATAGTGACATCCTGGCTTCTTTTATTAGGACTTTAAAGGTTACAGAGTGAGTCTGGCTCAAAACAGAACCTTTAAATGGCGCTCAGTAGCCTTCCATTTATGGCTTGATTCTGTTAATGGGACTGGGATGGAAAAATCATTAAAACTTGAAAGCAGCAAGTATAGAAATGTCTGATAGGCTGGTTTGCTGGTCTGTAGTGATGAGCGTGTAGATGAGAGAAATGACTCGAAATGCTCAGGTCTAACTCTTTGAGTCTCTCAAAAAAATATCAAAACTATCTTGACTGCATTGAGGACATGGATTTAGCTGCTCTTACAAATTCCAGTAGCACATCTGGGCAAATGCTTACAAGTTTTTTATTCTTCCTATTCAGTTCCTTTATGATTCTGTATGAAGAACTTTCCCTCTTTTCCTTAATGAACAAAATTAAGCTCTAAACATTTTATAAGTACGCTGTTAACTTTTTTTTTTAAAAAGTGTGGATACTGTACTGAGCCCACTTGACGATGTCTGGCTTTCCAACCATGCTTTTTTATCTTTTCCCTCCTTTGTTGCTGTGTGAGACCCACACAAATAGGAAAATAAAGGGCTATCAATACACCAAGTAAACAAAATGAGGGTGGAAGGGGAAGCAGATATTTTTCCTCTCTAATCCCTTAATCATGTGTAATGATAGGTTTAAAAGAAAACAGATTTAGACAGATGAGATTTTTGTATGTTAATGGTGATTCCTTGTAACTTTGCAGTGCCAAGAAATAATTTTTTGGCTATTCTTATTGGAAAGAACAATTAGTGGTCCCCTCCTAAAAACTGGGCCATGCTAATCCCACACAGAGATGTCTTGTGTGCATGCTTGGAACCTGCTGTTCTCTGCCAGATTCATGGGGCAGACTGAGCAATTCTGACTCCCGGAAGTTCTCTCACCTCTCACTTGGTTACTCATTCACGCTCCCTGACATTATATAAAACATTCCTCTTGGCTTTGGGGGGGGTGTGGAGGCTGTATCCAGAGCCTCCATCAGTTGCTGGAACGTTCCCATATCATTTCCTGGACAAAGGCGGCACGCAAGCTGATTTTCAGTGGCACTCACACTGCCCGGGTCCTGGCCACCAGTCTGGGAGGCTCTGCATTTTAATTTAATTTGAAATGAAGCTTCTTAAACATTTTAAAAAATCTTATTTACTTTACATACAACAATAGTTTAGTTATATATTATAGACTTATAGAAAGAGACCTTCTAAAAACATTAAAATGTATTACTGGCACGCGAAACCTTAAATTAGAGTGAATAAATGAAGACTTGGCACACCACTTCTGAAAGGTTGCCGACCCCTGCTATAAGCAAAGGGGTCTTCTGTGCTGAAAAGACAATATTCTGCTCTGGGAGAGGATGGCTACTAGGCTAGCAGATGTCTGCTAGGCTTAGCCAAAGGAGGACGGACAGTCAGTTACATGTGCCAGACTGTTATAATGCAGCAGCTCCTCCCTCAGCTCAGAGGGAGTGTCTGTTTTTAGATGAAGGTGACTTTCATGTAGAGAACGTTATTTAGCATGTCATGTGTTTTTTTTTCTTCTGTGGGGCAGAGCAGAGTTTGAACAAGCTGTAAAATGGCAGAGTCTCATACACTCGTGAGCTCTCAGTTGTCAGAGAATGTCCTGTCCTTTTGCTTGCTTGTTACCCCTCCTAGTCCAGGGCCAATGAAAACCAAGCAGTTAACGGTGCTAGTCCAGTGAGTTGATGCTAGTTGTACCTGTATGTTCTACAACAGCAGGAACTCTCATCAGCTCCAGAGAATGCCATATGCTCTCTTGGTGGCTATCTTATGTTCTAATTCATCCATCCAGTTTGCCCCGGTTAATGCTCAGAGGGGATTTTGTTACTTCCATAAGCAACAGGGGTGATGCTTGGTTACTGCAAGTACTGAAGGGTGTCACATGAGCAATGCAGACCTGCTGAGCTTCTAGCCTGTTTGAATTGTGAATGAGGGGCCCTGTAACTTAGAGCAATAATCGTGGAGTAACTTATTTTGTCGAGCACTCTATAGTCAACTTGGATGTGTAGCAGTAACCTTTATTTTAATGGCCCCCTTTAAACCGGGCTGTAGTTAAAATGGGACAGGCTCTCACAGGAATGGTGTTTGCTTCCTTGACTCTTCAAAATTAGGTAGTTAAGAATGTTTAATCACAGGCTTGTGATTCAAAACCAGGCAGTCTTGCAAAATCAACAGAGATTGCCAGCCACGACACACGAACGTACTTGCCCCTTGTGATCAGGTGAATAAAACCTTGCAAAGCTGTATAAATTGCTCTCTACTTATTTAATAGTAGACATGGATTCTCATTAGTTCCTCAGTGCTAGAAGTATGCAAAGCTTGGTGTATGGAGAGAGTGAATATCCTCTGATGCCTTTGTTACATATGCATCTTGTGGAGCCCTTTTAGGGAGAGAAAAAATTCCACTGTACCCGCATTCAGGCATCAAAAATGTAGGAGCAGCAAAAATTATTTTATATATCTATATCTATAATATATGTATGTGTGTGTATATGTATGTACGTGTGTGTGTGTGTGTATATATACATACACACACACACACACACACTCACTCCCCCTTTCAGGAGTTTACTTGATTACATAAAGGGTAAATTGCTTTCCTGTAGGGAGGCCTGGCAGTGCTACCGTTGGCATGCCTGAGAGCTGCACAGTCTGGAGTGACTGTACAGGATGCACGTCACAAAAAACCCTAGTTTTTTTTGTCAATGTTCCTGAAAACCCCCTGACTCAACGCGGTCGTTTTAGCTGATGTCACTCAGTGTTTCTTCACTGTCCAGAAATGACTTCTCTAGAAATAAGTTATTTCCTGCAAAGCAACTCCTAGACCTTGGCAGGGGTGGGGGGTAATATGTCTACATTACAGTGGCACTGCTACGGTGGTGCCACTGTAGCGCCATAGTATAGACACTTTCTACATTGACGGAAGGGGTCTTTTCCATCTGTAGTTAATCTGCTTCAGCTACTCCGGTGGAAGAATGCTTCCAGTAACCTACCTGTGTCTACACTGGGAGTTAGGTTGACCGTACCACCATGCTCAGGGTGTGAAATTTTTCACAGCCTTGAGCAGCGTAGCCAGGTCGATCTAATGTTTTAATTTTAGATCAGGCCTTAAGCAATATTTGCCTCTGAACTGGAACAGTATCTTCTGGCTCCAAACAGTTAACTGATTGTCTGCAAGCCATTTTACAGCCAAATAATCTGGAGTGGTGCGGTATCTGGCAGGTCTGACTGCTGTGAGGCTATTGATTTACAGATCCATCAGTGCAGAGCCGTCTTTCCAGTTCTTGGAAAGGGTGAAATAGGTGAATCCTCTGGACTTTGCTACCTTGAGCACAAAAGAAACAAGTATGTTCAGGCTCCTACCCTCTAACCACTCCTGGAGTCTATGTAGCCTTGATTTATGTAACCTTACAAAGTTGAGCTTGCCTGTGCTGAGTGAAAATTACTTCATTCTCTGTATCTTGAGTTGTTAGCAAGTCAGTTTCGTGCCTGGGCTGGTGAATTTGCATGACTACTTTACAAAGCTGCTATTAACTATCACGTTGTAACTGCCCTTTTTTTCTTAGCTGAAATATATGAAACTATCCACAATAGGGTGACTAAGAGCAAGTTTGCAAGAATCTCTGAAGCAGAACAGATCAGCTAGCACCACGAAGGCTGGCAGATGATGCAGTAATTGGAATGCTGAACAATACCACCCGGTCACCGTGACTGGGGTGAAAGCCGGGCTTTGGCCAATTCTAAACCGTGGTCAACTGACTTTGGAGTGTGCGAAGGCAAGGACAGAATTTGCACGTCTCTCACGTGGTGGACATGGGGACGTGTCTTTTTATAAAGCACAGAATTCTCTATACAAAAACTTGTTTACTATATTATAAGTGACTCACTTGCCTGTGTTCCTCACCCCTTACTCTGTCTGACTGGGGGCTACTGGGTCACTTGTGGACACATGGGGTAAATTCCACCCTAGTAGGTGCAACTGCTGCTTAAGACTATGAGAGCAATACCTGCTTACACCAGGGCTGATTGGTACTAGTTTTAAAGGGGCTTGTGTCCAGCTCTCTTCCCTGAAAAAGGTATTTCCTATGATTCAGGATCCTTTTAGTGGTGAGCAATGGGAATCCTTGGCTTTTGTCCTGACCCCAGACCCTTGAAAAGCTCTTAACCTTCTTTTAAAGACCTCATAGTGTGATAGGCACTTCCGAGATAGATTAATACTCAAATGGTGGTCTGAGTTTATAGAACTCTCTCACCCTTGTTCTAGCTTTGGTCAAGTCATTCAGCCTTCCTACCTCACTTTTCCCAATTGTAATGTAGGGATTAGCTAGTTTTGTAGTGTTTAGAAGACTTAGCGTGACTAACAGAATTTACATTACAAATAACTCCTAGTTATTTGGGGCACTCAGCAAATCACCTTAAAGGGGATGGGAGGGATTTCAGCTATGTTTGAATCAAACTCGTGTGCATACATATGGGTATCTCATGCCTTTGATCCATTTTCCTACAATATTTGTGACTTACCAAATCTGTGGTTAATCAAGGGTTTGATCTCTTCTACTGGTGCTGTGACCCTGCATCCATCCTCACTTCCATAATAGTCATGTCCCACAGGGCTGTGACTTTGCAGGGTCAGCTAGGAGAAGAATCTGGACCATGATAAGAGAGACCATATCACTGCACATATGCTGTAATAGTAAAAAGGAAATGTAAACAGACCGCTCAGATGAGGGTGTTTGTAGCCTTTCAAACGCAACATAATTCGCTAGCCCAGGTACAAAATTTTCTTGCCCATTCTACACCAAAAGGGTAATGAAATAACACATCTCACTTGCCTGTCTGAATAATCACTCTCCAAGTGAGAAGAATTTTGGAATTTGCTTTATAAATCAGTTTTGCTAGCTCTAGTGTGGAAGGTTGGCAGTGGCGTAACTAGGCTCCTGACTCAGTAAAAGACAGTGCCTCTCCTATGATCACCTGAAATCATTTGGGTTTTTTCCCTAATGGAAATGCTGCCACCCCCTGTATTAAAGCCATCCTGCTGTGTAATAGGCTTGTGGCACACTGGGTGTAAACTCCGCAGCACAGCCCCCTCACTTGTGTTACACGCAGCAGCACGTCGAAACTTCTGTGGCAGCTGCCAGTAAACTCCCAGAAACCTGGGGTGGTTTTGTAACTGAATTAAATGTGATGAAGATAATTCACCCAGTCCAGTGGATAGGGCACGGGACTGGAGGCAGGAGACCAGAGTCCTATTCCCAGCTGTGCTACTGAACTCGGCCAGTGGTGTTCTCTCTCCCCCTCCCCCTCCCCCGCCCAAAAAACCTCCAAAACTCTGATGTCTTTCCCCATCCACAAAATGGGGGTGATAATGTGCCCCCCACCTTCAAAGTGCCTTGAGCCTTATGAATGAAAGGTGGCTGGAAGCTTTGGGAGGAAGGCTCTTGACCCCCAGGATGCTGATATTTTGGCACTGGAGAAGGGACTGCCTCTTCTTTACCTCCTGCTTCTGGGCCGGCACAGAGAAGGGTCAAACTCTTAATTCCACCGTAACCTTGAATGCTAGCCAACCAGTTCCTCCCAAAATATCCAACGCTGCATTTAACAGTGAGGGGTGAGTGCACGACTAGCAGCAAAGTAGTTAACCATGTTGTCATTAGGTTCCAGAGTCAGTGTCCCCGCCATCCCAATGGGATAGCTGTTGCCTCCCTCTTCTAGGTTCTGTGCATGCTTGGGCAGATAGCACTGCCTCGGTTTCTCTGTTCACGTGTGGGGGGTGTCCTTTATAGCTGTAAGGGCTAAAAACTTTGCTTCTCTCAAAAATCAAAGCTTAGATTCTGTGGCTGAGGCGCATTCTGTGGCAAAAAAACATAGACCTGCTCCTGCTGGCTCAGCTTCCAGACTATTTAAGAACTCCAACATGCTTTCAGGTTTCTTTCTCTTCCATCCCTATGGCAACACTTATCTGCTCTGCGCACACATCGAGCATTTTGCACAGGCAGTTGATTTTATTTGCCTCCTTGCTCTACATTACGTTGGCGGGCTCGTAGCATTGCTATGCAGGGCGGATGGAGAGTGCTCACATTTGTGCTAGGGTGCGTAAACAGTGGCCGTTGTGCTGCATGCGCCACTCTGAGTAGTGTGGTTGAGCTCCCTGTTCACTGCTGGTTGGGGGCTCTGGTTCTGTAGTAGCCTGTAAAATGCAGACTAGCAGAGCTGGTGGGAAGCATTGTTTTGGGTCGCTATATCGAACAGCATGGCTGGATATAGCACACGTGGCGTGGGGGGCAGGTGTGCTTACCTGAAGCAATAACGTGTTGCACCTTCTTAAAACAGCTAAAATCTATGTGGCTGAATTCTCTCTTTGCACTAACGCTTTGCACTAATACCTCTCCAACTCGTAGCTGGCTTTATAAAGTCACCACTGTCTCAAAAGAAACTGACCGAGGACAGTGTGGAATTGCACTGCGAGGCGATTGGCAATCCTATCCCTGAGATCCAATGGTGGTTTGAGGGAGATGAGCCGAACGAGACCTGTGCTCAGCTCTGGGATGGCGCACGGCAGGACCGTGTCAAAATCAACGCCACCTATAATCTGCACTCTACCAGCACCATCTACATCGGAAACCTCACTATCAACGACTCGGGCACATATGAGTGCCGGGCTAGCAACGACCCTGACCGTAACCACTTGTCGAAGAACCCCAAAGTCAAGTGGATCCGTTCCCAAGCTAACGTTTTTGTCATCGAACGTGAGTGGCCACACTGAAGCCTTGGCACTTGCTCGGACGCTGTGATGTCTTGAGTGTTTTGCCAGGCCTGTACCCCGCACTTGTGTCATGTGACTTCCTGAAAACTCTCCTCACCCTCCCGTCCTGGCTGTAGAACTGAGAGACTCCTACCCTCCTGTGATCCCCTTCACCGTCCGTGATTTGATCCACAGTGGCCCTGCTCAAAAAGGGTTGTGACTTCCCAATCAAAACACCGTCCGACCATCCTGTACCTTTCAGAGCCCAAAGAGCTAGAATGTGCTGCTTGTCCTAAGATGCCTCAGTGTCCCTATGCTGACTTGCAGAATTCAGAGTCTTGATTCTGCTGGTAGACTCTGCCTTAACCACCACTGACAAACCAGTCCTTCCCTACAGTTCCTTCCAACTTCTGCTGCTGTGACCAGTCTTGCTTTACACTTTCTTCCTTGCTAGCAGTACGAGCTGTGGGCATCAAATTCTTTTTTAGTTCCTGGTGATACAACCGTTTTTGAAGTGGCCGTATGTGTCTGTGTGTGACACTGATAATGTGACTGTAGTTACCCGTACTATGGAAGAGACCAAACTTTCTCTCACTTAGAGTTAAAAGTCCGTTTTTTGAGCTAGAGGAGATCTTTTTCTTCTCACTAGCTGAAACTTGGACTAATGCATGGAAATCAAATTTAACCTCACTACTTAAGATGGTATCTTGGCTCTTGAAATCATTGGAACTAAATGGTTGTAGCATTCGCTGTGTATGTTCTAGGTAATGCAAATGTTCTAGATAATGCAAAGAAATCCAGTGGAAGAGAATACTGCTGGAGTCTGTTCTTAGCTTTTTTTTTTTTTTTTTTTTAACTATCCCAAGTGCTTTTCAGCCCTGTGCGAAATGTTCCTTCAGAGAGGGGTGGGGTGGGAGAGTAGAACACCTCGTTTTATATTGGCTGCTTAAGAGTTTCCATTGATTGAACTGTTTTCCCAGAGACTCTTTCCTCTCCCTTTGAATAGAATTTTTCCTCTAGTGATCGCTTAGCTGCATGACAACAGGTTAGATCAACTTTCTTGTCAGACTTCGGAGAGTCAGGACCTGATTCTCCTGTTAAACTGGTGGAAATCCGCCCAAATCAGTGAAGTGACACTGATTTCAGATGTGCAGGCTGGATTCCAGTCTCTCAGACTTGCATTGTGTTTCCATCCAAAAAAGGACTGGATTCTGATCCTCCCTGTTCAGTCACCAGGTGAAATTAAATCTCTTAAACCCTGACAGATTCAGGTATGAAAAATTGGAGTGAATGATAACACTGCTTATAGAGCTGTGCCCTTGTAGTTGCTCAAATACGCAGTGGAAAACTAAGTGCTTTGATGGGCACTTAGCTGTGATGGAATATTAAACACAACCACTCCTGAGAGCGCAGGAGGCTCCGAACTGTCTAGAGACGGTTTGGAGAATGATTTTGCCTTGCTCTGCTAAGGAGTGCGAGGAGAACATAGTTGCCTTTTTGCCAAATGTGATCAAGACTTGGTTGTCTGACTCCTCCCGCACCCTCCCTCGCTGATACCGTTTATCAGTTTCTTATAAGTTGCGAGGGTCAGTGAAAAGCTGCGATGGAGACGGTGAGTGTGTAGATGTTCTTTGTTTTAAAGGTCCTAAGGCAGGTGAAACGGCGGCTGAAATATATAAATGCCACATTTTAACTTAGGTTTGTTATGAATGCAGATCCCATTGTAGAAACCTCACCAAATGTGACTTCTGGCTTGGATGTTGTCATTTTCTGTAACTTGACTGAACCTCAGTCTCCGATCCTGGGCCGAATGTGGAAGAAAGGAGACAAAATCTTGACATCAGATAAGGAAACGTCTGGATATACCTTCTACAAGTAGGTGTCTGAGGGCATGCGGGAGGGTGGGGGAGGGAAGGAGGGATATTGTTCTTGCACTGGTCTGTTCCAAGAAAAGTTCTATCCAAGGCAGCTGATGCTTCAGGTCAGCCAGACCCAAATGACAGTGTTGTGGAGCTAACTATGAACATAGGACAGGTACTTCAGAGAAGGATCCAAACTAGGGGACAATAACAGAATAGGACTACCAGGACTAAGATTCATTGAGGCTCAGGATCCTCTTGTTTGCAGAAAACTTGACCATACTCATGCTACCAAAAAGCCTGCCTTCTAAAGCACTGAGCAGGGAAATTTACTTCCTTTCCCCAACCCCATTACACCCAAGGTCCCTGCCAGTGTGCCCCAGAGAGGAAATTCCTTCCCACTTCTAAACTATAGCAGTACAAGATATAACGTGATCTCAGGCTACTTACATATCTGGCCTCTGCTATGACTCTGCACCCCACCTCCCCTGGGACTGTCTGGTGATAAAACACACTGGAGTTCATGCAGCAATTCAAAGGATCGCTGCTGGATTTCCTGGACTGAAGGGGCAATCGTGAGTGCAGTCAGAGGGTGCTCAGATACACCCCTGGAGTCCTAAAACGTATCCCGAAGGCCAGGAAGTCCTCTGCAGGACTGGGAAAGTTCGGGTGGGATTTTAGTGCTCCAGCATTGTATAGAAGTGCTGGGTGTGTCAGGGGGCCTGAGAAATGAACCTGGGTACTGGTCCTAACTTGGCAACTGTCAGATCTGGCACCAATGGAGAGACTGGGACTTGCCCAGTAGGAATAATACAGTGAGCCCCTTGGTGAAAGGCATATTTAAAGGTATGTATTCTAGTGTCCTAAATTCGTTCCTTCTGGCTTGTCTGCTGTGTTGACTTTGGGCAGACCTCCGACAGCAAGGTTCCTTGTGATAAGCTTTGGGAAATAGCTTTGATGAAAATCAAGGGCTCGAAGGCACTCAGGCCGACCGATCCAGCATTCCCACTCTCTGGACAGGACGTGAACTGTGCCGCTCCTGCAGAGGGCCACATGTGGGGCAGGAGACTCCAGGATGTTTTGTTTGTCTGCACTTGAGTCGGGAAATATTTTCCTGCGCAATCCTCCTCTGGTATGCTTCCAGGGTCCTGTCCGCTGTCCCCAGAGAGCTGCCCTGCTAGTTACAACGGTCACTGCCCAAGCCTTGCTATTCCCAGGCTGTGGCTGAGTGGGACCTGGAATACCGGCCCCATTGTAATGGGGCAATGAGCTTTCCAGTCTCATTACCATCAGCCCCTGCTGGCACTGTCCCAGCCAGCCGGAGAGGCATCATGTCCTTTTGTTCGGCAGAGCTGACGTGCCTCTCTCCCCATAGCAACAGGGAGCTGAACAAGGATTAAAGTATTTCTAACCCAGCCTCCCTCGCGTGACCTCAATTCCTTAGCTTGAGTGGCTTTTGGAAGGGGGAAAGCTCCGAGGAGCGCAGCAGAACTAACAAACCGCCCATTGTCTCTGTGCAGTAACGGCACTAAAACTCGGCCCCCCACATCGGGGGTCACCACGCTGCAGAATCGAGCGTTTGTTGTGAGGCAGCTTTAATCCATCAAATCCTGTCGCTGCAAACCCCCCAAGACACACATGGCAGGTTCTGGATTCGGGCAGGATTATTCTGCCCTGATCTGATTTTCTTACTTTTGAAAGCTGCTGCATAGCCCCACGTGCGGCCACTCCCCCAGTCAGTAACTTTCTTTCAAACCCATCCTGCTGCCACCTTAGCTGTCTGATTTGCAGAGCGATCACGGGGTTGATGTCTCACATGAGTGGTGGGACAGTGGATCTGGAGTCTTGCTAACTTGGTTATTCACTTTTTTTTGTTTTTGGTTGCACGTCTTGTGATAGCTTTGCTCTGCTGAGTTCATTTAAGTTGGCCTCTGAGGTCTTTGCTGCCTGAAAGAAAGTTTACGCTGAATACAACCTCGCTTCTGGTGCCTCAGAACCTTGGTTTTGTGGACTAGTTTTGTCCTGTTATTCACAACTCCACATTAACTGCAGAGTAAAGAATTAGACATGCACAGGTCCAGCCAGCTGACTCAGGCTAAGGGGCTAGGACCACCTCGCAGTGTTTGAGACCCTGGGCTCCCAACGCAAGCCCGAATGTCTACACCATAATCAAAGAGCCCCTCAGCCCGAGCCCCATGAGTCTGAGTCAGCCGGCATGGGCCAGCCATGAGTGTCTAATGGCAGTGGAGACATACCCTCGGTGGGTGAGGGGGGCAGAGATAGGAAGGAGTGAAAGGTGGATGGTAGGTTTACAGGTTCATCTGTCTGGGTAGGAACTTAAAACCAAGCAATCTGGCCGGGTTGGACAATGCTGTGAGTTGGCAGACCTTAGGCCCAGTACAGATTAAGGGCAGGAGGGATCCGGGGAGGAAAGGCTTGTACGGGGGGCTTCCACTAAACACAGGGATGGGCTTAAATATTATTTTAGCTCCAGTTCAAGTGCCTAAGCAGGAAAGTCAGCCTGTTTCTCTCACCCATAGGTGAAAGGTCAGCCCTGCTTCCTACAGGCTGTTCCTTTCCAGCCTCTGAGCTAATGACAGGCTGGCCTCCCTGCTCCTGGTAGTGTGACAGGCCAAGATATCCCCTAAATATCCCTGCTTATGTCCCTTTCTTCGTACAGCATAGGGGAGGTGAATGGAGACAGCTCAGGGGTGTACGAGTGTGTCTTCGAAATGAGCTCCCCTGTGAGTAGGACTGTGTACGTGACAGGTAACTATTTTACTATCTCCTCTTGGGTAAGGGGAGTGGGCAGATGTGGTGTCTCAGCTCTGGAAATTTACAGCTGTGTCTGGTAGTAAAGGGGGAAGGAATGGGATAGATTCCTGCTAGGGAGCTTCTTCTAGGGTTAGTATCAAGCAGCCTGTAAACTGAACAGTTTGGCTGCCTGGGGAAGCAGAACCAAAGGTGCATCAACCCTCTGCCTTCCTGAACAAAGGGAATGATCCCCATGGACATATGGGCAGGGGCTGAAGACATCTAATAGTTGATCAGGCGGTCTTGAGACATGAATCTCTCATCGCCTGCTTGGGAAGCACCTTGGATGCTCGGCCTTCTGAGAGAAGAGCTGGGGGATGGGAGCCAGAGGCCTGTTTCTCGGACTCCTGTACAAGCCTATGGCTACCTTGCCCAGGACACTGGCTAGCTGGCCTACAGCACTTGCAGCCCACGCAGGCTGGCCAAATCCCTCTTGTCTGAGCTGCCTTTCTCTGCAGTGAGGCCACACGTGACGGCCTACAAGAAATCCGAGCATGGGAACGAGGGGGACACCGGCATTCTGATCTGCAAGTGTAACTCCTATCCTCCCGTTAGTCAGTGGACCTGGTACAAGATCAAAGACGGGGCGAATGAGGTGAGCATCTTGGGGGGACCTCTCTTCCCGGAGGAGTGGTGGGGAGGGGGACGGCTTATCCCTCACCTGGAGCTGTAACCCTGAGGTAGGCAGCTCCAGAGGCGCCTCAGTTAGCGAGGCAGGTCCGTGTCGGGGTGGAGTTGCTAGTAGTCCAGTCACAAGAGGCTGCCCCATATCATTCGCTTCCTCCCCCCGCTTCCAGCCCATCGTCAATGGCACAGAGCAGTTCATCATCAAGTCCAGCGGGAACAAGACAGAGCTGCGCATTGCTAACCTGGACATCGAGAAGGACCCGGGCGAGTACCTCTGCAACGCCACCAACGAGGTGGGCACCGACGGCGCCGTCGTGGGCCTGCGGGTTCGTAGCCGCCTGGCAGCGCTCTGGCCCTTCCTGGGCATTGTGGCCGAGGTGCTGGTTCTTGTCACCATCATCTTCATCTATGAGAAAAGGAGAAAGCCAGATGAGGTCCTTGATGGTAAGGTGCACCTGGGGTCTTGTCTAACCCAGGAACTCTGCAGCATGTAGATGTAACAGTTCTGGGTAGGGTGGGAATGAAAGTGTCTTGATTTCAGAGGGGGCTTCCCCGCTTGAAGAGATGCTTCCGGAGTGGTTTCTGATCAGACGTTAAAGGGGAAAACCGCTCTGCTCGGTGCCTCCTGCCCCAGCCAGGGATAGATACAGCCTCTGAAGGCTGAGATCCTCCTCATCTCGTCCTAGCACAGTGTTGTCACGTTGGTAGTAGCCAATCACATTGCAGAGAATAATTACGTAGTGACTTGTACTGTGGGTCATCTGATCGGAAACCCTTGAGCAGCTGTTACCAAGAACTTCTGAAAGGGGATTATAGATTCCTAAAAACTAGCTGCAGACCAGTCAGTTCTGGCTCTGTAAAAAGGTGCCTCAAACTCTGGCCCCCTAAAGAAGGGAATTGCAGGAAGCTTATCCTGAGCCAGCTCAAAGGCTTGCCCCGGGAGGTTATGTGGTGGTGGGTTTCTGGGATGGCTGTGACCAATGTCCCACATTGCTGGCATTATCTTTCCGCTCTCTTCCCTCCTCTGCTGCTGGGTGGGACCTCACATGGTAAGTGGAAGAGACAGCTCCAGCTGTCCCTCTGCATCAGTCCTCTCACCAGCTGCGGATACTCTTCAAAGTGCCCCATTGCAGTACCATGAGTCTTACCGCTGGGCGGCACGTGGGAAGTGTGGGCCGTGGAAACGATGGCACACAGCCCTCTCCTGTTAGAGGGTGGCAGATTCCAGTGAACTGGTGAAAGGTCTGAGCGAGTCAGGTGACACCAGAGATGTCTTTCCCTAGTTACAGTGCTGTCGATGTAGCCAGAGCACGGTGTTTGGCAGAATGTGTATAGGGTGGGGGCACAGTACCTCTGATGCTCCCCCCGCTTCCCTGAAAGTCTCCTGTTTAATGCAATCTTCGCTTGCTGTCAGGGTCTGTGTGCGTCAGTGCTTGGGCTCTGGGACATTCAGCTGGATCAACGGGGCTGCAGTATTTGAGGCAGGAAACAGGTGTAATTGTGGCTCTTCTGCTGACTTGGGCAAGTCGCTCCCGCTCTGTGCCAAAGAGGAATAATACCTCTTGGGAGTGGAGTGACTGAGGGTTGATTTTTGTGCCCAGCACGCTGACGCGGTGAAGGCTGTTTACACTCCAGTCTTGACCGTTCGTTGGTAAACAGCTGTCCAGCCATTCCCCAGCAGTGTGGCCTTCAGACCCACCTCAGTTCATGTGGTACAAGAATTCCTCCGGGCTGGGGGAGAAGTTTAGTTCTCCTGGGCAGCAATTGGTCTTCAGGGATCCCATAAAGGGACAGCCCTGGGACAGCCAAGCCCACTACTTGCCCCAAAACAGGTGACCACCTAGGCACAATACAGCTCTTGCTGCTTCTGGCCTTAAATTCACATCCCTAGACCCTGCTGCAG
This sequence comes from Chelydra serpentina, assembly GCA_037349315.1. Taxonomy (NCBI): domain Eukaryota; kingdom Metazoa; phylum Chordata; order Testudines; family Chelydridae; genus Chelydra; species Chelydra serpentina. Next base: position 5,357,890 of record JBAIAC010000107.1, on the reverse strand, counting down.
TGAGAGCTCTATTGCCCGTTGGGAGGCTCCGGATGGGATGGCATCACCTGTCATCCCAGGCCATAGGCGGCAGCCTATATTGAATGGCTGTTCAGAATGCTGGCTCTTAAGGTTCGGGGACCGGTGGCTGGGTGGGGTGTACAGGACGTGATGTCTGGCTAAAGGTTGCATCCTGACCTTTCTTTTTCCTTCTTACCGTGCGATCCTGCGCCTGAAGATGATGATGGAGGGTCTGCGCCACTGTGAGTACCAGCTCTCTTATTATATGACATGCTGGCACAGATGCAGTGGTGTGCTTTGCACGCTTGTGGGCATGAACAAACTGGCTAGTGTCCTAGTGCAGTGGTTCTCAACCAGGGGTATGCGTATCCCAGGCGGTACGCAGAGGTCATCAGCTCATCTGGCTATTTGCCTAGTTTTACAACAGACTACATAAAAAGCACTAGCAAAGTCAGGACAAACTAAAATGTCACCCAGACAATGACTTGTTTATACTGCTCTGTATCCTGTACACTGAAATGTAAGGACAGTACTTGTATTCCAATGGATTTATTTTATAATGATATGGTAGAAAGGAGACAGTCAGCCATTGTTCAGTACTCGCGTGCTGGGACGCTTTTGTGTCTGATTTTATAAGCAAGTAGCTCTTAAGTGAGGTGAAACGTGGGGGCATGCAAGACAAATGAGACTCCTGAAAGGGGGACAGTCATCTGGAAAGGTTGAGAGCCCCTACCCTAGTGAGCCAACAGGCTACCAGAAACATCTTCCAGTTGCTTGTCATCAGTATGGTCTTTATTCACCGTGTTCCATTGGGAACAGTAACTTAGCAGACTTCTTTCATGTTCAGATGACTCATAGCTGTATTCCGCCATGTCCTGGGTGCCTGTCTTTGCATCTGTCCACTTTGGATCCGTGCTCCATCAGTGGGGAGGGAGTTGGCTCCTTAGCTCTCGACGCAGCCAGGCAGTTTCTTCTTTGTTCTGCCAAGAAGTCCTGGCTCTCCTCTCACTGCCTTCTCTCCCCTTTTCCTAGGAAAAGCAACGCCCCAAACCACAAGGACAAGAACGTCCGCCAGAGAAACGCTAATTAGGAGCGGGCGGCCAGGTGAGGCATCTCAGCAACATCCTCAACCCTCGGCTGGCTGCAGAGCGTGGTGTGGTTTGCTCTCCCAACCAGGGCTGAGGCCTTACCTCTGCCCCCCGGGTGTTCCCCACTGCCGGCTGAACTCCCCTTGCTGGAAGCATAGGCAGCTCCAGCCCTGGGTATCGGATTGTGGGGTCTGGTGTCACCCATTGGGAGCTAGTGGATGCAGAGGGGAAGCAGCAGCCAAAGCCCCTGACTGAGGGAGGAAATGAGAAACCGCGGGTACTTCCAGCTTCGCAGGGGTCCGTGTGCTGGTGATCCGGAGCCAGTGTATCAAAGGGACAACACTGGTTAAAAAAAAACAACCTTGCCCCTCACATGAATAGCCAAAATCATCAACACTGGGGAAAGGCTCCTCACGTAAGCTCCTTTGCCCAACTGCAGGGCCTCAGGCACTGGGGCACCTCGGTCTTTCCTGATCTCTGCTGTGACAGGTCATAGGCTGTAATACTTGGGTCTCATTTCGGTTGTTGGGTTTAGTGTGCAGGTGCTGGGTGGCGGTGGTGGCCTGTGACACACAGGCAGTCAGACTAGATGATCTGGTGGTCCCTTCTGGCCTTAAACGGACTTTAACAATCGCCTGTTGTAACAATGCCTGTGCGAGGCACAGTGGCAGAGTAACGCAGTCACGGCCCTGAGGAATCTAAGTAGACAAAAGGTGGGAGAAAGGATGATCCTCTCCATCTTGTACAGGGAGCGAAGGCACAGAGACTTAGGCCTTGTCTACACTACGTTGCCGACGAAACAGGGGAGGTGTATACCCTACAAAGCTACTTTTGGCCGCAAAACTCGGCTGTTTTGCCAACAAAATAAAACCACCTCAACGAGAGGCATAAAGCCATTTGCTGCAAAGTTAAATCGACAAAGCGTCAGTGTAGACACTGCTGTATGTTTTGTCCACGGAACTGGCTTCCGCCAGTAGCTCACCATGCCTGCACTGCCCGCTCTGCTCACTGTTTTGATCTCTTTCAAAGCTCCGGGGAAGTAGCTGACAGCTGAGCCTGCTGCTCTGTTTGGGGAACAAAGAGCAAATCCTTAGTGTTGAATGCTCCTGTTCTGCCCTGACTAGTGCTCCTTTGACAGTCCGCCTGCTGCCTCCCCTGCCACGCCACTCTTCTCTCCCTCCCCCCACACACTTCAGTTGAAAAAGCTGCTGACAATCTACTAGGCTGCCCCTGGAACCATGGGATTGAGAAACCTGCATCATGTGACGCTGTCCCTGCCCCAGGAGGCACTGCAAACCCTTCCCAAAGCATCCTGGGATCTCAGCCACAGTGCACTGCCCTCTGTTGTTGCAAGAGCTGCTCATGTGGACGCACTCTGCTGACGCAAGGCGCTAGTGTGGACACGCAACACCGATTTTAATTAAAGCGACATAACTTTTGCCCACAAAACTTCGTAGTGTCGACAAGGCTGTCGGGTATGTCTGTGCTGCAGCTTGGGGGGCGCTCCCCATGCGAGCCCATCTTGAGCTCGCACACTAACAATAGCCGCATCAGTATAAAACCAGGAGATTGTAGTCAGTTGATCAGCCCATGCCGCTACGGCCACGCTGTTTCCAGCCCACTGGCTCGAGCACAGCTAGTGAGTGTCTGTTTACCCACACTGGAAAGCAGCCTCCCTGCTGCTGTGTAGACAGATCCTAAGTGATTTGCCTGACAGCGTGCGCACAAAGTGACAGTACTGGGAGTTGAGTCTTGATCTTCCCTCTGGCTGTACCAATTAAGCCACTGTACTGCCTACGAGTGCAGCACTCCCCTAGCTGTCTGCAATAACACCGCCTGGGTTGGGTACTTCCCAGCAACGGCTAACTGGCTTCTCTCTCTCTCTCCTGTCAGGTGGCGTGTAGCTGAGAAGATCACCTGGATGTTTTGTTTTGCAAAGTAGCACCAAGAATATCCTAGGGCGTCCTTGCAATTCAGTTACTTCACTTTTTAAAGAAACAAACTTAAGTTGTAGCTTCTAAAATATACACTTTTTTAAAAAGAGCGGTGGGAGGGTTTTTCTACCTGTAAACTTTAGCCCCTTTGTTGCTGGTAGTCTTTGGTCACTGGCTGTCTTTGTCCTAGATTCTCAGTGTTGGTGTAGGGAGGGCGAGGTGGGAGCATGACCTGTGTGGTGTCTTGCTGGCTTTATGCAGCGTGTGAAGTTAGTCTGGGGAGAAGGCGCTGTGCCGGGAGGGGTTGGAGTGTGTCTGCAGACACTGCGCTTCCCCGGAGTCAAAGTGCCTCTGCCCCCCCTTCCCTGATTTCTGGTCGGAGGCCCTGCAGGGAGCTAAAGAGAGAACTGACGCCTCCGAGCGTGAACCTTGGACGCACGCGGCCCTCATGCTCTCTCTCCCCAGGAGCCCTGTCATCCTGCCCTGCTTTGTGCATGTCAGGGAGAAACTGTTTCAATGACCTTTCAGAGGAGACCTGATCTGACCCAGAGGGGTGGGAAGCCAGTTATGCACCGGCTATAGGAGATACTTTACCGAGCTAGGGTTGGGTGGTGTGTGTGCTCCCACTCAGGAGCACCTCTCTGTGGCACCAAGGCGGGTGTCTGGCTCCTGGGAAATCCTCCGATATTTGCAGGAACCTCCCCCCTCCCCCCCCCCCACCTCCGGAAATTGATCAATGCCATAGCTACTCTCACAGGCTTCCTGCCCCATTGTCTCTCTCAGCAGGGCTGCTTTATTTACCCTCTTAAACAACAAAGACAACTTAGGGGTAGATTTTAAAGCTGGAAACTGAGCAAATGTGACTAGTTAACTTATTTCACACAGTTTTGTTAGTCTCTTTTTAAATGTCTCTACACTGGGGGTGGGGGGGGGGGATGGGGTCTGAGTCTTGGAGTGATTGCTGGGCTGCAGGGCCGATCTGCCAGGGAGCTGATTAACTGCATGTTTCCTTGTGCTCGAGCCATCTCAGTGTTTCTCTGTGACTAGGCGCCTGCGAGCGGACGAATGCGCCACGCAGTCTGTATTCATCACCCGTGTTGTTGGGTTAGCACTGAAATATTCCATCCGTTAACAAACTTCACAAATAAAGATGATTCCTTTTTCTGTTCCCGCTTGTGTGAATTCCGAGTCCCGCTTTCAGCTCCTGGAAGGCCAGGTGCACCTTCAGCATCAGTCACTGGCACCTCTCAACAGAGATCACTGTGGTTTGGAGACACGGGGTCAGACCTTGCCTACAGGCTGGTTGGACTTGAATCCCCAAATGCTTACGGCCTGCATTACATAATCATCCCTAGCTCTCACAGAGCACTTTTCATCGGTAGATCTCAAAGCACTTTGCCAAGGGAAGTAAATATTATCCCCCATTTTATAGATGGGGAAACTGAGGCACGTACTGACAAAGAGTGACTTTCTCAAGCTCACTCCATGGGCTAATAGCGGAGCTGGGAATAGAACCTAGATCTCTTGAGCGCATCTCCTGGGATCCCCTCTGCCCCATGTAAGGTGAAGTGTTGGGTTCCTTTTGAGAGGCACATTCTCCCCTGCCTCTTCTGGAGCCGTGGATCCTACGTGGCTCTCGGAGGGTGACTGAACACTGGGTTGTGGCCGTTATGTTTGAGCACTATTCGGATGAATATGGCTGGAGGCTGAAGGCCCTTCTCCATGGATCGGGTACAACGCAGGCACCGGCAGCAGTCTAGGCTTGCTGCTGTCTCCAGCTTGACCTGGAGGGGTTACCGGGGGCATGAAGGGATAGCTCAGGCCCCTTCAGTCTTTGGCACACCCGAGATTCCATTTATTACCCAGGTGAATGGGTTTTTGTGGACATCTGACTAGTAGGAGCTGATTTGAGCCTCAAATGAATCTCGGTTGCAAGTACCCATTTTCTGTCCCTACCGACCAGCTGGCGAGGAAGGGATGCTGCATAAGTGAAGATCGTAACTGATTCAAGTCCAAGGGTGTCTGATACGTGATCAGTCACTTTCCCCTTTACTGGCAGAGCCCGTTCCTGTCACCCCTTGCCACCCCTTTATTCCAACGGCCTGCCCCCTTCGCTTGCACCATCCCTCCCAAGACGCTTGATCCGTAAGGCATCCAGCAAGCCGAACAACGGGCAAGGAGACATTTTCAGTTTCAGGTTTCACGGCTTGTAAACAAGCCGAGGGGGTTTCGCTGCTCCTTGCATGATGTGAATTGAGGCCTTCATGGGGATTCCCCTAGCACGAGCTACAGGAATGGCCGTGCTGCATCAGCCCAATGGTCAATATAATCTGTATCCTGCCTCTGACAGAGGCCGATAAAGGTGTTTCAAAGGGGATGCTATTTTTCCCCCCTCTTTGTAAATGCTGCCGTAGACGAATGCTGCTTAAGCAACACGGGGGCCCCAGACCCCGAGGGCACAGCTGAGAAGTAGCAGTGTTACCAAGAGCAGTTAATGGCTCAAGTTTTCCTTACTGCACTCTCCTACCCAAGCCAGATCTCTAGTAGGCTCTTTTGGGGGCAGGGGCTGTTTCTTTATACAGCACCTAGCGCGACGGGATCTTAGTCCATGGCTGGGCTGCTAGGTGCTGCCGTAACACAGCTAATCACCGTTTTCTTCTTGTTACAGTGTTTAGTTCTTAGGAGTCGCTGGCCTACCGACGCCTTTGGTATCTTAACGTGCTACCCCTTCTTGAAAACCTGAAATGAAAGCATAAAGACGGGCCCTACAGCAGTTTGAAATCCACTGGGATTAGGGCACCAATGGGTGCTGAGGGCATAACTCCCTTAGACTGGAATTTTCAAAGGCATGCAAACTCTCCCTTTTGGGCTCGTGGCCTTTCTGAGCCAGTGCCGGCTCGGCTGGAGGCAGCTGCTGCTGCCGATAAACATTTTCCCCCAGATGCGAGCGACTCTGTATTTTGCAAAGCGCTGATAAAACGGCCAGCGCGCAGAGCAGAAAGGAAGGGGGGATGTTAGACTAACTGAACGGAGTCCGTCCTTCGCTCCCGCTGGCAAGCCTCCAAAAGCAGCTCTGCAATCGTTGTTATGAAATCTTATCTGCCTGTTATCAGGCCGTCCGAACCAGTGTTTTCAAAGCTCTGTAATGCTGGAGCTTAACAAAATGGGGTGGACGGCGCTGGGAGTATAAACATCAACCCACCGGCTGTAAACAATCCAGCCCACGGCCTGCCCTGGTTCGCAGAACACCTAGTGCTTCTAAAGGAGAACGGTATTATCCCTGCCCCCTGACGAGCTGGGGTAGGAGAGGGCAGGGAGGAAGGAAAACAGGACATCACACGGCTGTAGCAATTGTATGAAGAATAGTTAACCTCCCTCAGGGCCTGGGCTCTGCATTGCTTAAGCAGTGACATGCAGAGGTTCCTCATCTGTAAAATGAGGCTACGGGGCTTACCCCCAGTCACCCGGCTCTCCTGAGTCCCAGCACAGTGCCTGAGCCGCTTGGCTACACTGTCACAAACGGCGCCACCAGTCTCGAGGGGAGAAAGGGACCTCTCTTCTGCCTACTAGTGATCAGGGTCACACGGGCGGAGTGGGGGAGTGCAGGCTTGGGGGCAGGGGGGAATCGAAGTTCCATGAGCCATTGCAACAAGGATTTGCATACAAGTCTGAGCAGAAAACTCATGTCAGGTTCATTCAATGGCAAATTAAATCAGGTGATGGCTACTGCCTAGTTCTTCCTTGTATAGTGGCAGGAAGGAAAATGGATGGTAAAGCGAGAGACGATTTTGCAGGTCAACTTGCCGCCTCCACACACGAGTGGAAGGGAGGCTGGTGTGAAGGACAGAGCGAGGGACTGGCTGGCAGCTGTTCTAATTCCCAGCGCTGATTTATGGGGACCCAATTTTAGGCCTCTCGGGCCTGATTCTCAGAAGTGCTCAGCACCCCCAGTTCCAGCGGAAGCAAATGGGAGCTGTGGGGGCTCAGCATCTCTGCAGACCAGGCCAGTGGAGGATTAAAAAACAAGGGGCCTCCTTGAAACTCTGGGCCTTAACCCTGCTCTGCTTCAGTTACCCAGTCAGATAAGGCTTAGTCCCCGGGATACCACTGAGCCCTCTGACTTACCAGCCTGTGCTCCTCTCACACTCTGCTGCTGTGACAAACTGCAAAGCCCTCCAGCCTGCACTTTCACCAGCATTCACACAGGTAGGGGCACACCCAGCTGCAGTTACATGCGGGCTTCTCTAACTACCAGCCCGGGACCCCAGAGCAGTACTGTCCTGCCCTGGTCAAATCTGGCCAATATACGGGTTTAACACCCGGTCCGCCTCTCCCTCAATGCGAAGAGGACCATGCACACTTGTAATTATCAGCATATTAGCTCGGTCAGTCAGAATACGGGACAAGCCCCATACCCAGATCGACATAACTTCACTGACCAAACCCCTGGTGCAGACGCAGCTGTGTCAACGGACAAGGGCTTCCGTCCACATTGCTGCTCTTTCTGTCGGTGCCGGCTGCGTCTACGCGAGGGGGCGTGGCTGGCACAGACTCCGTAGTAGAGGCTCCTACCTTCAATTACAGGGCTGGTCTATGCTGAAAACTTGCATCGGCCTCGCTAGGTCTTTCCGGAATGTGAAACATCCACACACACCCCCGAGAGATGTAGTTCTGCCAATGTAACCTCCCTCCCACGTCTCAGGGAGACGGGTTAACTGCCGTGATCGGAGAGCTCCTCCCATCGCTATGGTGAGTGCCGACGCTGAAGCGCTAGAAGCGTAGACGCAGCGTGAAGATTTGACTTCCTTGCTTGGTGTTGAATGGCAGCACGGCCCTTGGCCGGGGAAAGCATTAGAGCTTTCGGCAGCGGGGAGGGAATCTGCTTTCAGGCCAGCCAGGAGCGAGCGGGCGTTGCATTGATTAAGCAGTGAAGGAAAGGGCCTGGCGCGGTGGCAGAACGTCCTGCATCCTCCGCAGTGGGTATCCTCGGGAACGCTGCAGTGCGGGCTGCACGTGAGAAGGGCGGGATGGGGGGACTGTCCTCCAGTGCTCCTTCCCTGGCACGGCTGCTCATGGCTGGGCACGGTGCTAATACCAGCCCAGGCCCGTCGACTGTAGGGGGAGTGAGATCATCTCCACCGGGCGCTGACTTCAGCGCCGGACTCTAACCAACCGCTGCTGGGGGGTTCGGGGGCAGCCCGTGCCCTTGGCTGCGCCCCCGCCATCTTCATCAGCAGCGAAAGCAGGGGAAAGAGGAGTCGTTTGTTTGGCCGATCAAAACCACGTGCCCGACGACGTGGGTCAGTGATTTTACAGTGAGGTTGGGCCTGTTTCTGGCACCTCTTCTGCCGTGCTCACAAGCGGTGCACTAGGCTTGCCACTGCCCCAGGAAGCGTTACCGGGCCCCGGGAGGCAATCTGAGCTGCAGGGCGGTTCAGGGGTTTGCACAAGGTTGCAGAGGGAGTCAAAGGCAGAGTTAGAAAGAGCGCCCAGTCACCGGCGCTCACCACTCAACCCTTCCCCGCTTGACGTGCTACCGAGCGCTTCCCGGGCACCCTCTGATCCTTTACCACTCATGGCTGTTGCTGAAACACAAACTCATCTGCTGCAGTTGGGCGCTTTTGCCTTGGCACCGTGGCAAGTTTCCTTCCCTGGGGCGCGGCCGGGGCCCAGCTGGCCCCCCACACCTGGCGTGGCAGCTGGCCTGCAGGATTCTGCGGCATGCAAGATGGAGCCTGTCCGCGGCTCGCCCGGTCCCCTGGGACGCCTGGGTGTGGTCCGTATGGTCCTGTTTACAAACCCGGCCCAGGCCGCATCGCTGTAGGCCAGACGCTGGGCCCCAGCCTGGCGGAGCCGCACGAAGCTTGGTTTGTGTCTTTGTTCCAGGCCCCAGCACAACAAACCCCAGGCGCAGCTGGGCTAGGCATGGGGGGAGAAATAAACTCGGGGTTGTGCTGCCCCCTGCCGGGCTGGCTCAGCTCCAGCAGCCCTGTGTGGCAGAGCCTGTGTCATGTCCAATTGTTCCAATTGCGGCTGCCGCTACATCCCCTCCTGGCGGGGCGGTGGCTGGAGCACCCTGCTCCCAGGGGCTGCAACCCCCGAGCCAGACAAAAACAGACCCATGCACAAGGAGGCTTGGTCGCCTACTCAGAAAGCCACCAGAGAGTCTCAGCACCGCTTGAATTCAATGACCTACCCCTGCGACTTTCAAATGCCCAGCTACTTACCAACGGCACAGCCAAGGCTTCCTCAGCAGCCAGGCTGCCCCGCTAAGCCGGGACCCACATGCGCCCCTCCGCCCCTTTCCCCTTGGGCTCTCAGGGTGAGGGAAGGTGCGTGCCAGGGGGCAGAGCCAGCGCTGGGCGAGGAGGCTTCTGGAGCGGAAATCAGCGTGGCAGATGTTGACCCACAGGCTGGGTGACCCATGGAGGTGAGTCGGGGTGGAGATGGTGCTTCCTCTTCACCCTCTGGCCTGGGTCCCACTGCACTGGCATAAGCCACCTGGTCTCACCCCCCCCCCCCACGAACATTCCTCCATGCCCCCCCGACAGGGCGCACCCACCCCCCAGCCTGCGTTACCGCTTTCCTCTCGCTGAGGTTCGCAGCTTCAGAGGACCTTGGATCCGTGCAGGGTCACCCTCTTCGCGCTCTGCGCTGGCTTACCTTCCGCCCTGGGCTTTGCTCCCGGGTTAAGCCCGTAAGGAGCTGCGGTCAGGGAGGTTGTCTTCCTGTTGCATGCGGCGAGTTTCAAGGTCTCAGCGCTGCCCTGCGGCCCGTGGCCACTTCAGATAAACCGGACTAAAAGTGACATCTAGACCCCTCAGAAGTCCATGGGAGTTTGCCATTGGCTTAAGTGAAGCCAGGACGTCACCTTCAAGCTCCGGGCAGCTTAAGGTGACCAGATGTCCCAATTTTATAGGGACAGTCCCGATTTTTGGATTTTTTTCTTATATAGGCTCCTATTACCCCCACCCCCTGTCCCGATTTTTCACATTTGCTGTCTGATCACCCTAGGGCAGCTCTGGGTAGAGGCCTGGTGTCTCTTATCCTCTTAGCCCTTTCTACAACAGGATGCCACGGCTCCATCTTTATCTCTGAAGGGTCTTTCTTCAGCCGCTCGGTGACATTGGCTAAGTTTCGCTCTACCTGACAGCGTAAGTATGGTTTGAAAGGCCTGATGCCTGAGATGTCCCTTGTCCCAGTAGCTCTGGTCTGTCTCTGATGGCCTCTGCCGTTCAGTCTCTGGCTGAGCCACCACAGCGGGGGCAGAGGGCTCTCTTCAGATCACTGGCACCATTTTAGGGAAGGCGGTTGGCCTTGCAGCTGAGGAGCTGGGCTGGGACTCAGGTCTGATTGCCGTGGTAGGGGGGCAATGATTCCTTCCCCAACCCGTGCACTGGGGGGTTGAAAGGAGGCGCAGTGGTCAGGAACTCAGTTGTGCGGCTGATGGGACAGACGGTGACTCTAACACGGTACTCCCTAGCATCAGTGCGGGGCATTGGAGACCTGACCCCCATCCAAGGCTAGCCTGGGGGAACTAAAGGGCTGCAGTACAAGGTGGTGTGGTTACAGGGAGTATCACCCACCCACCCTTGTGGGGTCTGGAGTGCGTATTCGAATCTCCACCCGCCTGTGGGGCCACACGCTGGGCAGCAGAGGGCACTGCTCTCCTGCAGACGCTGGGCAAAGGAAAATGATCCAGTCGCTTCAATTGAGTCTCCTGAACCCTTCTGGATCTCACCCAGCCGTCTGCTCAAGTCTGTCGCCAGGAGCCCGGGCAAAGGAAGAGGCTGCCAATCAGTCCCCTGTTATCGTTGCCTTTAGCTCATCCAAGCATTTCTGGGAGCTGTTGATTGCTTGGCACCCTGCGGCCGCCAGCAATCCCAGCCTCGCAACCCCACAGGTGGCAAAGCGGTATCGCCCCCATTTTACAAGTGGGGAAACTGAGGCACAGAGCGGGGACACAACTCACCCCGGGTCACTTTGTGCTAGAGGTGTGGAGTTCAGGCCTCCCCTGGCTGTGCTCAGAGCGCTAGGCCATGGTGTGTCTGTCCATAGATCGAGACTCTGTTTGGAGGCACCGATTCGCTTGTTATCGCGCCAGGTTCTCTGATACTTCTCTGTGCTTTCGGACAATCCCATCCCAGCCACGAACCCCGCCAATGCCCCGCCAACGCCCCCTCTGTTGTTCTCCACTCCCTATCTTCTGTGTCACATGCATTTGTACTGGGTCTTCATCCCCTCTGTCCCCCTCCTCTTCTTTTCTCTATTTCCTGCTCAGCAGCCATCGCCTGCCCTCTGTCTGTCCCACCTGACAGCAGCGAGCCCGGATCCTGCAAAGGGTCTAAATAGGGAAACAATCCGCGGATATTTATAACCCAGGTTTCAGGTTCAGCCTGCGGAGCTGGGAGGCAGAGAAACCGCCTTGTGCTCATGGCTGCTCCGTCAGCCCCTGACTGGTTTTAAAATAGAAGAACTGTGTCCATTTCGATCGGCTGCGGGTTTTTTCTTGCAGCCCGACGGAGAGACAAGATCAGGGAGGACGGGAGAGAAATAGCCCGGTCTGGAAGGAGATTTCCTATAAGCTAAGGACTGTTCCGCTTGGAAGCTGCTTCCACTCCCGAGTATGGAGGTAAAGCGGAAGGGGCCAGAAATCTCTCCAAGAGGCCAGGAAACAGGGCTGGGTGTGATGGTGCCTCGCGCACTCCAACTGATGCCATCTGTGCAGAGCGTGGCCAAAAATGCCGGTGGCAACCGGCTAACAATGGGGCTGGTTTGTTTTCGGTACAAACTCTGCTCCTTCCAACGTGAGCTGCCATTTTTGCAGCATGGAGCAATGGAGCGGGCGCTGGCCTGGCACGCGAGACCCCTTTTATGGCCCCGCTGTTTGACTTTGGGCAAGTCACTTCTCTGCGCCTCGGTTTCCCTTCTCCCACCCATCTCTGCCTTGCCAAAGCTGCTCAGTAGAGGAGGCATCTCCCGCTGTGGGGCTCAGCTCTCAGCTGGGGTCTCTGGCCCGGCAGTAATGGAAATAAAACTCTGGAAGATGAACTCTATACATACTTCATCATCCAGAGAGACATCGTCATCACCCAGCCTTCTTCATGCAGAGATAGCAAAGCGCTTCTCAAAACGTCATGTCATCATCCGCATGGTACAGGTGGGGAAACTGAGGCACGGACGCGGGGGTGAGGGCCTGACTTGCCCAACGTCACCCAGTGGCAGAGGCAGGAATAGGACCTCTTCATTGACTATGGAGTCCAGGATCCAAGTTCCCTACCTCGTGTTCTCATTTCCACCTGCGCAGGATGGTCCCAACGCAGGATTCTTCTGTTGCATCAATGGTAATATTTCACGCCGGGGTCACTGACACAAGGGGGCAGACTCAGTGCTGACCAGATTGCTATAACAAGGGGGCTCGATCCTCTGCATAGCCCCACGGAGATCAAGGAGGGGATTTGCATCATGCTTACACCAGATCCAGCTTAGGGAGGTGCAGGCTGGGCCGGAACTCCGAACTCGCTAAAGATCTTCTGAAAAATCCTACCAGGTAACTGACATGGACTTCATGCTCGGCCTTCTGTATGCCCGCAGCACCAAAGCAGGCTAGTTATCTTGATCTGGACCCCCTGGTATCCCCCTCGCACGCTGCCTAATCTTGCGCTGTTCCAACCCTCTTGTTATGGAGTGAGCAAGCACATAGCGGGAACCCCCCACCCCGCCTTGTCTGCCCTTTATGCTGAACATGTGACATGGCCAGGAGAGAGCCAAGCAAGGACACAGAGGGCCCGCGGGCGGCGGGGAACTGGGGTTAGCTCCGCCAGCGTTCTCCTTTGTAACAGACGAAGGCGAGCCATAAGGAGGGGAGGGGAAATCTCCCGAGATGCAGGCCGTGCTGGAAGGGACAGGATAACACCAACAGGCTGTTCCAGCGGGTCAGTCGTTCGGGCACTGCTGGGGTGGGGCAGAGTGGCATTCTTCCGCACGAATCGTTGCGGTGGGGGGAAAACCCAGGTGGTGGATTCCAAGGGGCCGGGCTTTGACATGGGCACTTGAGCTAGATCCCAGGAAGCCGGGGAAGCAGCCAGGTCTAGAGCTCAGGGGCCCAAGAGAGGAGCAAGTGGCACTGAGGGCCCTCCCCAAGGGGGACGAACATTGCCTCCGTCTGCAGAGGTGATGGTGGGAGATAGGCTGGACTAGTGGTTAGAGCCCTATCCTGGGAGACCTGGGTTCAATTGCAGGTAATTGAACTGCCTGGGTAAATGAATCCATTTCTCCAGGCCTGTTTCCCCAGCTGTACAATAGCGCTGCTCACAAACCCATACAAGAGCGGGAGGGGCTCAGATACCCACCAATGGGGGCCGAGAGAAGATCCCCTGCACTAGAAGTGTCTCTGCTTGTACCGCTGGCCGCTAAAGCCGGTGATGGTCCCGCTCCCAGCTCGGCTGTGCCACGGCCTATGGCTGTAGTATCAGCCCTGGGGGAAACTGACTCTGGGCCTCGTCCTCGCTCCCCCCAGCCTGCTCGAAAGAGGCCTGGCTGTACTGAGAGATGGGACCCTTGTATCTCCTCTGCAGGGAGTTCCTGGCAGTGATTTCCCTGCACTCCCCCTGAGTTTCCCCAACACCCCCCCCAGTTTTGTGAACTAGTTACATGCCAATTTAGTGACACCCGCCCCCCCCCAGTAAATTCAAAACCCCCCACCCCCCCATTTCAATTCCTGGGGAGGCCACTGCCGTGATGGAGGAGAATGAGTCTCTCCTCCCATAGGGTGGGCTCAGGCTTGCACCTTCTCGTGAGCGGGAAGATGCTCTTAGACCCAGAGTCAGCTAGGCGGGAGGGGGGACAGCTCCCTTTCCTTCCCCATGCCACACGCAGCCAGCCCCTTCTTTCCCGCTCAGCTGACCGGGAGATGCTGTTGCTGGTGGATCTAACGCTAAAAGGTTCTGATTTCAGCTGGCGGGAGGGGAACAAAGAATTACTGCAAGGCCTACTTTCCCCACAGCTTCAGACGGGCATCAGCAACCGGGACTCTCTGGTCCCTATATTGCGGTAGCGCCCAGAGACCTCGATCTGGACAAGAGCCCACTTCTGCTGGGTGCTGTACAGACGCAGGCCCAGTCCTGAGGAGGCTACAGTTTAAGATCAGATGCAACAGGCGATTGTGACAAAAAATTGGAAGGAAACGGGGCAGGAGGAGATGAGGCAGTTACATGGGCGCTTAGTCAGCTGTGAATCTGTGTCCAGAAGACCAGCCAGGCTGGCAGTGTCAGGGGATGGGCTGAGAGACAGACGCCCCTCGGGAACATGTGTGCATATTTTTCCGTTTTCCTCTTATGTGCATCCTCTTCTCTGTGCTCTCACTTGCCACAAGAGGCTTGTGCCTAGTACATTGTTCAGCCACTAGATGTCTCTGGGTGCTGTGTGGAATTCGGGACAGTGGTCCCTGGTACACAAGGGAGACAAAGCTGGCACGCAAGCTGTGTGGAAGCCTGTTTGTGGCTGTAGTGGTTTTCTTTAATAAATGCCTCCTGTGGTTCCATGTACCACGACTTTCCCCACCACTCCCCCACCCAGGCACATCAGTCTATGGAACTTATATGATCCCCATCAGCAGGGTGATGCGCTGAGCATCTCACAACACTCCTGTGAGGTACAGCAGGGCTATGATCCCCATTTTATAGATGGGAAACTGAGGCACAGAGAGACTGAGTGACTTGCCCCAGATCAAAGAGAGAAGAGAAATGAACCCAGAAGTCCCAGGCTAGTGCCCTGACCTCTGTACCATCCTTCCTCACCTCATTCAGTCGCCTGCCTTTCCTCCTCCTTTATCCCGGAGGGCTCTGATTAAGGCAGCTCTCTCTAAGGCCTCGCCCCTTGCTGTCTCACCTGCCCCCTCCTCACCTGGTCTGTCTCTGGAAAGGTCAGATGATTCCAAACCCCTCCAGACTGCCACTAGCAGCAGCAGCATGTTTTGCTACCGTGCAAGAGCTGTCTGCCGTGAGTGATCTGCCGTGCGAGGAAAACACCTTGGTCCACAAGCCACCACTGGCACTAGGGGCTGAGCACACGAGGGCCTTTGGCCGGCTGTCGGCTTGTGACACACACACGGCTATCTGCAGCTGCCAGAAGGGACAACTGACCCCAAAAGTCTCCATAAAATCCAATCACATTCAGGGTCTCCCCCCCGCTCTTCCCCTCCATCACGCACACACCAGATGGCTAACGAGGTGGCGGCCGAGTGCAGCCCGAAAGATTCTTCCCGGTGCAGCGTTGAGCCTTGGCTGGTTTTCTCTGTGCGGAGTGTCCTGCTGTCTGATTTGCTTTGGCTGTCTGTCCCTGGAATGTGTTTGTTGGCAGGCCTGATAATGAGCCTGTAAACAGAGGATGCTGCTGGCACATGTCAGCCCTGCGTGTGTGATGGAGATGGCAACCTGCTGCTCATGTGTGTGTGTGTTTATCCTTGTGTATGTGGTGCAAGTAGTAGACTGGTGTGTGGGGGGGGGTGGGAGTCATGCAAGTTGCTCTGTGTGTGTGTGTGTGTGTGTGTGTGTATAAAGCTGTGGGAGGTAACACTGGCTGTAGCATATGGTGAGTATATATGTGTGTAGCTGGGGTGATGCATGGGGGTGACTGTAGTGGGGTGATGCAAGGTGTAGCATGGGTGAATGTAGTGGGGTGAAGCAGGGTGTCGCAAGGGGATGGCTGTAGTGGGGTGATGCAGATTGTAGTATTTGGTTGATTGTAGTGGGATGATGCAGGGTGTATCATGGGGGATGGCTGTAGTGGGGTGATGCAGGGTGCAGCACGGGGATGACTGTAGTGGGATGATGCAGGGTGTATCACGGGGGATGGTTGTAGTGGGGTGACACAGGGTGTAGCACGGGGGATGGCTGTAGTGGGGTGATGCTGATTGTAGTATTTGGTTGATTGTAATGGGATGATGCAGGGTGTATCATGGGGGATGGCTGTAGTGGGGTGACGCAGGGTGTATCACGGGGGATGGTTGTAGTGGGGTGATGCTGATTGTAGTATTTGGTTGATTGTAATGGGATGATGCAGGGTGTATCACGGGGGATGGCTGTAGTGGGGTGACACAGGGTGTAGCACGGGGGACGGCTGTAGTGGGGTGATGCTGATTGTAGTATTTGGTTGATTGTAATGGGATGATGCAGGGTGTATCACGGGGGATGGCTGTAGTGGGGTGACGCAGGGTGTAGCACGGGGGATGGCTGTAGTGGGGTGACGCAGGGTGTAGCACGGGGGTCTATGCATGAGCATGCATTTGGGCTCACGCCTGGTGCTGCATGTAACTGTATCTGTGTGTGACGTAGGGGGCAGTGTCATATATGGGAGGGGAGGGGGGGTCTGACAGGTTGGCTGTGTCTCTCCTTGCCAAGCAGGTGGCAATGTGAGTGTGAAATGCAGCTTGTCCCAGCTCCACGGGCTCGGCGCTACGGCCCCAGCTTTGGAACAGTCTCCAGGCGGAACCCCTTCAGTGGGCCAGACAGCCAAAGAGTGCCCCTCTTCCTCCAGGGTGAGCCATGCGGCTTCCCCACCTCCTCGGACTGGCCCTCTGGGCCTTCAGCGCCCCTGCTTCACCCGGTGAGCCCCGTTCAGCCCGTCCCGCTGAGACAGACTTGCCCATGCCTTGGGGATCAAAGCAGCTCACCCAGCATTTGCAGCCACGCTCACACGGGTTTGTCAGTCACCTGGAACCCAGCATAGGACGTCCTTGGGGTAGCACAGAGAACGGAAGGTTAAAGCATAATCCATTCTGGTTGGCCCAGAGCCCAGCCCCGCTGTAGTGAATAGGCTGGTTTCCATCTCTGTCCATCTGAGCTCCTTCATCAGACCCCAGGGAGAGCCCTGGCTCCTTCCAGAAATCAGCTCTTATCCCCCCATCACACCTCCCAGTCCTTTGATCTCACTTCCCTAAGGAGAGGTGGGGAAATCCAGCTCCCTCTGGCTCCTTGGTTGCTAGGTGCCAATGTCCTAGCATTTGGATTTGCCACTGTCTTCTCAGATACTCCATTGATATGGCGACTGAGGCCCAGGGAGCTGGGTGACACCCACATCTATATCTCCTAGTCTTCCCCGAGAGCAAACAGTCCCCTGCCCCCCACTGGGTAACAATGCCGCCCATAGGGGAAACCAAGGCACACACAGGACTCACAAAATGATTCCCACTTTGTCACACAGCTCCCAGTCTGGTTTTGTGTCTCTGTGTGATGCAAGGACCAGGCAGGCTGGTGTCTAGGTCCCCCGGTAATGGGTGAGCTAGCAATGCCCTGAGATACCTGCCCACATGGTACTGGGATCCTGCTTTGTGTCAAGTCATTTTCAGCCTTCCCTGTCCAGCCGTGGCAGCTCCCTAGGGCGTCTCACATGCTGCCACAACTTGGCTTCTTTTCTCTTGGCTGATGGACCCCTGAGCTTCCATGCCTGGGCATCTATCCCAGGAGAGGAGCTGAAATTCTCAAGCCGCTTTCCCCACTGCTCTGTCCAGACCTCTCGGAAGCTCAGACTCTTTCCACAAACAAAACCCGAACTAGGAGGCTCAGAGTGAATACGAGTCTGATTCCCAGTTACGCCTGCACTTGGGGAGCAAGGATGGGGTGGGGACAGTTTAAAGTGTCTTTAAGCCGCCTTTGCTCTTCCCTTATTCAGGGGCTGTTCAGAGACCTGCCTGGCCCCCAGTCTAAATTAGAGTCACCACGGGGCTGCGCTAACTTACGGTCTGCTTCCCTTGCCTCTCTGTGGCTTCTGGGAAGCAGAGAATAACTGCAGGGAAGTATGCTTTGGTCATGCCCCCGCCACACTCGCTCCACCAGGGACTGAGAGCAGGGCCAGTGTAGATCCCTTGTGCCTGTTCTGCAGCAACTGGGGAGGCCATTTCCACCACCTTCAAAGCCATGGGCTTAGTGTAATCATGCCTATTGTTTTCTACCCGGCCCACAGTCTAAACGAGAGCAACCACAGGGCTGCTCTAACCTACGCTCTGCTTTCTTCGCCTCCCTACGGCTAGCAAGAATTTGGAGTCTTTCAGATGAGATGTAAAAACTAAGACTCTGACCACCGGAGTCCATTCTGCATCCTGCCGATTTAAAATTAGACAGGCCCATCCAATCTCCAGCGTGTTCAAAATCAGGCTCTGGATCAGGCTCTGAATATTCCCACTAGATCCCCTGATCTCTAACTCCCCCCCACCACCACCACCACCACTGCAGTTTCAAGCAGACAGTATTTTTCTTTCTTCCTTTTTCTACTTCACAGTGGCAGGCTGTGCTAGTCAATTGCTGTATTTCAGCAGCTGTATTTCAATGGTGGGTGTGAGGCGATTCCTGTGTATGCTTTAAAATGCTTTGACTGTTTAGTATTGTTCATGCTAAGCTGTGTCAACCCAGAGGTAATTCTGTAACAAACAAATGTTCAGGAAACAGACCAGAAATCAAGCTTGACTCCTCACCCTGCGGATTCCTGTCCATCCAGAGAAAGGGAAAATTGGCCGACTAGTTCTTAAAATGTCTGCAACCCTTAAGGAATGTTTACACATTGCACCACAAAGAAAGCTATTCATCTCCATTCCCTTGCAACCCAGGCCAGGTTGGGAACCTGCAGCGGAAGGCGGGGCTGTCAGTTTCAGGGCGGTGACATCAGGAGTACTGCCTACAGTCAGATTCCCCCAGGAGTTATAAAGTGGATGATTAATGCCCAGCGTTCTGTGTTCAACCCCGAAATGGCAGCAATCTCCCATAAAATGCACTTTTCTTCTGAATTGGATCCACTCAGCACATGCAAAGACGGGCAAAGGATTCAGATAAAACACTAGGCGTGGGAAGACGAAATCTTCCCACAGTGTCACCTTTTCCCCAAGTCTTAAGAACATAAGAAAGGCCGTACTGGGTCAGACCAAAGGTCCATCCAGCCCAGTATCCTGTCCACCGACAGTGGACAATGCCAGGTGACCCAGAGTGAGTGGACCTAACAGGTAAGGATCAAGTGATCTCTCTCCTGCCATCCATCACCCCCCTCTGACAAACAGAGGCTAAGGACACCATTTCTTACCCATTCTGGCTAATAGCCATTAATGGACTTAACCTCCATGAATTTATCCAGTTCTCTTTTAAACACTTTTATAGTCCTAGCCTTCACAGCCTCCTCAGGCAAGGAGTTCCACAGGTTGACTGTGCGCTGTGTGAAGAAGAAGTCTTAGCTGTTTCCCAGGCAAGATTAATGGTGCTCTGATTAACTCTGTGTAGTACAGCGGCATCAGGATCCACAAGTGGGTTCCATTCTGAAACCTGGGTTTTATGGCTCAGGGCCTCAGCTGCAAAAATTGACATGATGGTGAATGAAGTCGCAGCCCCGAACTGATTTCGCTGGTTTTAAGTCATCGGGGGTGTCAATAAATATAGTGTGTGTATCTAGCTATGAAAGTACAGACCATATTGGCCCCCTGTTTGTGCGTGTGTCAGAGTGGGTTAGTCTCTTAGCGTGAAATGGCTGCTAATCCTGTTGGCCCTGCAGAGCAGAGGGAGAGAGGCAGTGAACCGTGCACTGCACTAGGATACAGGACTCTTGGGCTGTCACAAACTTCCTGTGTGACCATGGGCAAGTCGTTTCCATGTCCTCTCTGTGCCTCAGTTTTCCCATCTGTAAAATGGGGAGAGTGGTGCTGACCTCATTTGTCAAGCGCTTTGAGATGACAGATGAACACGTTATCAGGGCCGAAAAACTTTATTTTTTACTTCATCAAAAAATATCAAGAAAGCTTGTCACTTAAATTCTGGCTGCAGAATCGTCCGTTCCTCATGGCAGTGAGGTCAAACCCTGCAGAGTCTCCAGTTTTCAGGCTGAGTTTGCAGGGTGTACAGTTAATTTAGGGTTGGGAAATTGGTCCGGAACAGCTTAGAGAGACTGTGTGGGACTCCCACAGCATGGTGTTCAGAGAGTCATTTTTATAATTTTCTGGGCTGGTGGATTTCAAAACTGGGTTTGTTTGTTGTTTTAAATGGCAAAGTTAAGAAGATGTCAACTCTTTGGCGATTAAGTGACCTGCCCAGGGAGACTGTGGCAGAGCCGGGAACTGAATCCAGATTTCCTGCATCCCAGTCCAGTGTTTTAGCTGCAAGACCAGATAGGAAGCTATTACTCATGCAGAGTAAGTACATTCCCCTGTAAGTACTTTTCCTCTGAATCCTTCCATCACCTAGTCACTGGGTACAGAATGCACAGCCCCCAGCCCCTGCAGTCCCTCTTGTCAGGCCTCCTGTACCGCCATGATGTAGCTGTTGTTTCAAACAAACATTAAGGAGAGAAAATCGAACATAGTCGCTGTGAGGTAGGGCATGAATGGGCCAAGGATAATGCTCTTTGTTGAGGCCCAGACAGCAATTCCGTAATCCCACAGCCTGCCGCTGAGACCCTTGCAACTCATAGCAGGTGTATGTGTGCGTGTCATCCTTAGCACCCGGCCATCCTGGGCTCTGACACTGACAGCATTCTAGGCCTCCACAGGGGTCTGGGACTCATGCACAAGGACTCAGCTGCTCCCTGGGGGCGAGGAGGGGGTTGTGCTCCATTGCTAAGACCTGGCTGCAAGACAGGACTCACGCCAGGGGGGACTGAAGGCTCAAACCTGAATTACTTTTCCCAGTGGAACTTTTACCGCTCACATTTCCCTCCCCACTTTTCTCTCTTCTGCCCCCTCTGCCCATTCCTCCGGTCTTGCCTTAGTCTCCCCCTGCCCTCATTTCACTGGTGCCTGCTTCTCTTTTCTCCTCCTGGGTCTCTCCTCTCTCTCCCTCCAGCATTCCCTTTCTCTTTGCCTTCCTTTCTACCGCCTCCCCCTCCCCCACTTGATTTCCCTTTCTCCTGTCTCTGTCCCTCTCTCGGTTCCTTTCTTCAGTCTGATCCATCTCCCTCTCCCTGTTATCCCCTTCTCCTGCCTTATTCTACCCCTCCTCATTCTGCACCTCTCCCTCCATCCCTCCAGCCTCCTCCCCCTCTTCTCCTTGTCTCTCTTCCTCCTTCCCCCCCTTCTCCTTGTCTCTCTCCCTCCATCCCTCCTGCCTCCTTCCCCCTCTTCTCCTTGTCTCTCTCCCTCCATCCCTCCGGCCTCCTTCCCCCTCTTCTCCTTGTCTCTCTCCCTCCATCCCTCCTGCCTCCTCCCCCCTCTTCTCCTTGTCTCTCTCCCTCCTTCCCCCCCTTCTCCTTGTCTCTCTCCCTCCATCCCTCCTGCCTCCTTCCCCCTCTTCTCCTTGTCTCTCTCCCTCCATCCCTCCGGCCTCCTTCCCCCTCTTCTCCTTGTCTCTCTCCCTCCATCCCTCCTGCCTCCTTCCCCCTCTTCTCCTTGTCTCTCTCCCTCCATCCCTCCGGCCTCCTCCCCCCTCTTCTCCTTGTCTCTCTCCCTCCATCCCTCCAGCCCCCTTCCCCCTCTTCTCTTTGTCTCTCTCCCTCCATCCCTCCGGCCTCCTCCCCCCTCTTCTCCTTGTCTCTCTCCCTCCATCCCTCCTGCCTCCTTCCCCCTCTTCTCCTTGTCTCTCTCCCTCCATCCCTCCTTCCTCCTTCCCCCCTTCTCCTTGTATCTCTCCCTCCATCCCTCTTTCCTCCTTCCCCCCTTCTCCTTGTCTCTCTCCCTCCATCCCTCCTTCCTCCTTCCCCCTCTTCTCCTAGCCTCTGTCTCTCCCTCCGTCCCTCCTTCCTCCTTCCCCCTCTTCTCCTAGCCTCTGTCTCTCCCTCCACTCCTTCTATCTCATTCCCTCTCTCCCCATCCTTCCCCCCCGACTCAGTCCCCCTCTTCTCCTTGTCTCTCTCCCTCCATCACCCTTCTCCATCCTGCCTCCTTCCCCCTCGTCTCCCAGTCTCTGTCTCTCTCCCCCTGCTTCCTCCATCCGCCCCCCCCGGTTCTCCGGGCTCGCTCGCTCTCCCCGCCCCTCTCCCCGCCCCCCGGCCGGGCTGGGCTCGCCACTCGCCGGCTGCCGGCTGCGGCTCTCGGGCGGGCCGGGCGCGGGAGGCGGCGGCTGCAGCATGCGGACGGGCAGCGGCGGGGAGGCGGCCGGCGGCGGCGGCGGGGCGCCGGGCCCGGAGGAGCGGCCGGCGGCCGGGGAGGAGCCGGGCCCCGGGGCCAAGCGCGGGCAGCGGCAGCTGCGGGGCGGCAGCATGAGCGGGCGGGCCGGGAAGGGCTCCCCGAACGGCGAGTGCCGGCGCGGGGAGCCGGAGGCCGAGCCGCCCCGCGAGCCCAAGGTCTCCTTCTCGTGCAGCGGGGCCGAGACCGAGAGCGGCTCCCCCGGGGGCCCGGACGGGGCCGGCGGGGAGGAGGGCGGCGAGCCCCGCGGCAGCCAGGCCAGCTTCATGCAGCGCCAGTTCGGGGCCATGCTCCAGCCCGGGGTCAACAAGTTCTCGCTGCGGATGTTCGGCTCCCAGAAGGCGGTGGAGCGGGAGCAGGAGCGGGTCAAGTCGGCGGGGGCCTGGATCATCCACCCCTACAGCGACTTCAGGTACCGGACCGGGGGGGAGGGGGGTAGAGCACCCCTTCAGCGACCTCAAATACTGGGGGGGGCGGAATCATCCACCCCTACATCGACTTCAGGTACCGGACCGGGGGGGGGGTAGAGCACCCCTTAAAGGACCTCACCTACGGGGGAGGCGGGAGCCCGGGTTGGGGGGGGCGGGTGGTGGAACCATCCATCCATCCATCCATCCCTCCAGCGATTTCTAGTACCGGACCCCTGGGGGTGGAGAGCTAGGGGGGAGGCAGTCGGGCAGGGAGCCTGGGGGTACGAAGAGGGGCGGGGGAAAGTGGGGTGGGAGCTAGATCACCCCTTCAGCGACCTCAAGTACAGAGGGAGCCGGGGGAAGGTGAGCCCAGGATGGGGGGGGGGGAGAGAGGGGCAGGGAGACCGTGGGGGTGAGCCCGGGAAGAGGGGCAGGGAGGCCAGGTTGCGGGAGGGACCGGGACCATCTACCCCTACAGTGACTTCAGGTTCTGGGGGAGCCAGAGGGGCAGGGGGCCCTGGTTCATCTCCCCCACCCCATCCCACTGATCAGCCCCCCGGGGCGGGGAGGAGGCTGAGGCCAGGGCTGGCTGGGAGGCCGGGCAATGGTTTGGCGAGAGGGCACCTTGAGGTGAGCCTGGAGCGGGGAGAGGCAGAGAGGAGCCCGGGTCTGTTTTACGCCTTCCCCTCCCGTCTGGCCCTGGGGGCGCGGGAGCCCTAAGCCCAGCTGAAGCAGCAGCAAGGGCCACGCAGAGCCCCAGCTGAGCGGGCCCCGGGCCCCCGGCTTCCCTCGGGGGCGGGGAGTGCGGTATCCAAGCTGGGTGCCTTTGACAAGGGCATCCCTTCGCCTTTCCCCAGGGCCGGGCTTCTCCTCCGCCCAGGGCGGCCTCTGGGCCTCCTAGCCCTCCCGCCGGGGTGCCTGAGACCAGCCAGGAGGCCATCACAGTGACCCAGCAGTGTTCAGAGACCTGGCTTTGTCCGGGGCCGCTCCCAGAGAGGCAGAAAGGGGAAGCCAGCTGTATGGCCCAGCCCAGTGGCCCCCCCCCCCCAGTCTAACGTCCCACTGCTGGTGCAGGGGAACTGCCCCTCTCAGGGCAACCTGCTCCTCCCTGCCCTCAGCACTGGGCTGGCCATGTAAACGGAGCGGTGGAAGGTAGGGTGGGCGTCAATCTGGTCTCTCCCCGTATTTAACCATCAGTGATGCAGCACCTTTGTGTGTGTGTCTCTCCCCCCTCCTGCACCGCAGGATGTTTTCATGAGGCCGGATTGTGTTCCTAGCTTTAATTCTCCCGGGGGGAAGCCAGGTCCTCCGTGCTGAGGCTTCCCAGCAAGATTTTCATCCAGCACCATGGGGCTAGAGCCCCTTGGGAGTCACGAAGCAGAACGCGAGCGACTGCAGCGGTGTCGGTGTCCTCTCCATCCGGCGTGCCATAATCTGTCCCCATCCCTCCCCCCAGCCTCCTCTGCCCAGCCCTCGGGAGCACTTTGAAGGGTCCCAGTGTTTGCGGAGTGAAATTCAAACGGCTGCGGGGGGGGGGGGCGTATTATCTGACCAAATATTGGACAGCTACGTGTGTGTGGGGGGGGGCTGCAGTTATTATTGGGGGCTGAACAATTGCCCGTGACCCACACTCCCCAAGGCAAAAGACTGCACAGAGGATGCAGCTGTCACCGGACATCTGGGCTCTCGAGCCCGCTTGGGTACCATTTTCTTCCTGCTCTACCTGCATCTCTCCCCGGCAGCATTTTGCAAGTAGGTGGCCGGGGCTCGAACAGCAATGCCGGCTGTCTCCCCCTCTGGAGAGTAGGAGATGCAGAGCACCCATGCGGCGGACAGGAACTCTTGCAGTTAGTCCCTCTGTGGTGGTAGCCACGTAACCTTGTTTCCTGAACCAACTGGGCTGTTTTATTCCCTTCCTGGTTCTGCTGCCGCTTTCTGTCTGTTTCTATGGGCATTTCAAGAGAGGATTGAACTGAATTCCAAAGCGGTGTGTGGGGATTTTGGAGGATCTGGCTTATTATTTGTATCCTAGCAGCACCTGCAAGATCAGGGCCCCGTGGTGCTAGGGGCTATACAAATATGTAGCGAGAGACTGTCCTTGCCCCGAAGAGACCGGGCAGACAAAGGGTGGGAGGAGAATCCGGGGGGGCATGATTTGGCTGAGGTCATACAGCAGGTCAGTGTCAGACCAAGGGAATGGAACCCGGGTCTCCTGGCTCCCAGTCCAGTGCCCTCTCTCCATTGGCTCGGACAGGCTGCCTGGTGGGTGACCTCTGGTCACATGCTATCGGCAGCGGGTGCAATGTTTCTGGGGTGTTTCCCCAGTTCAGAAGACTGTCGCTCCTGCCCGCTGACTGTGCCTTACAGGGATTCTCCAGCAGGCCCCAACCAGTGGATCCCCGCCCCCCCATGGTGTGGGTCCCTCTCAGGGAAGGGGCCATATATGCTGAAGGGCTGAAACATGCCCGAGATACTCAGAGGAAAGGCTCCCTGATCTATGGCCTTCACTAATCCCATTCTAACCACCTGTAGGGTCGTTAATCTTCTTCTATGAGTCTCTGGCGTAGCGAGCTCTACCTTTCCCCTCCTTGTCAATTACCGCCTTCCATCGTTTGTCCTGAGGCATTAATGCAGAATAAGCAGCTAGCGTAAAGAGCGTGATTCGCGCCAGTGTAGAAGGGAAGTTCAGCCCGAGTGGTTTCAGGTCAAGAATCTGCCCCTGAATGTCTCTCCCCCCTGCTTCATTCCATTTGTCGTAGCTTTGTTCTAACGTTATCGGGGGTGGTGCGTTTAATGGCATTAGAGCAGAACTTGCATTGGCATCTGCTCGTTTCATCTTGACATTGTGGTGTCATCTCCATTGTCTGTCTTGACCTTGTCATAATGAGATCGCTGTGGCAATGCTCGGGCTGTGTTCAAGAGAATTGGGAATGAACAGCGCCACGAAGAACAGGCTTGCTCCCCACAGGCTCTTTCTCGCCGTCAGACATTGGCATCATTTCAAAGCGTTTCTTTTCCATTGGGTTTTAACAAGAGACGAGAACAGACAGCGCCTTGCACTTTTGTGGCGCGTTCGTTCAGTGCTCTGCAAACACTATCCATTGTGCATCTCCACTCCCCGGGGAAACATCTCCTCCTCCTCTCTCCCATTTTATGGGAGACGCGGAAGGCCCCGATTCTGCCATGGGCTCTGTGTCAGCAAATCCATGTGCTGGTTACAGAAACTCCAGATGCCAGTGGAGGTCTGCCTGGGCACTGGGCTCTGCTCTTTCAGAGCTCCTGGTAGAATCGGGGAGATTTGCCCAAGATTATGCCGTGAGTCAGTGTTAGAATTGGGAATAAAAATCCATGTGTGTTTTGTTGTGATCTGCTTCAATCAAGGTCATCTGGTAGGCAGCAGCGAGGGCAAAGAACTAGGAGGCAAGAGCTCTGGGTTCTGTTCCCAGTTCTGCCACCAACCTGCTGTGTGGCCATGGGCACGTCACTTCCTCTCTGTGTTCCCCACCCTTTGTCTGTTTTGTTTATTTAGGCTATAAACCCTTTGCGGACAGGGACTCATTTGCTAGTATCTAGCGCAATGGCTTCCACTCTCACCTGGGGCCTTTAGGTGCAGAATAAAAAGAATTCATCACAAATCCATCCTGTTCCATACCCGGATTTGATGCATGCACACAGAGAGCAAAACCTGTGAAGAATTTATCTCAGAAAATCATATCCAGGTGCATCCGGATTTGTCTTTATTTGATTTCCGCTCTACATGTAAATGCTTTTGCCAGATGATATTTTCTCGCCCCAAAATCTGGGCAGGATAATGGAATATGTTTCCAGCCTTGTTTTCCTTGCAAGATCCATTTTCTCATTTTAAGATAAAATCATTCCCATCTGCATATGTGACATCACTTCATAATCTCACCCATTTGCAGACTGTATCTCATCACAGGCAGAGCACTATAATTATTCATGCAAAATGCAAGGGGCAGATATGCTCCAGGAGCTAGAGTTCCTATTTACACAAATATTGAATTACTAGGAGGCAACAGGGTGGCTGTTTCGTATCACTAGTTGCAAATCTGATAAAAAAAAAACCCTTGTAAATGACATGCTGAAACATACAACGCAGAATTGACCCACCCAGCGATGAGCTGTCTTGTGTTACCCTCTCCCTTTATTTCCTGTTCCTGGTGCCTTTTAAAAAATGTCTAGTTAGCGCTTTTATCCCCAGCTGAAGCTAAACTTTAAAGCTAAGATGGGACAGATAACTAAGAGTCAGGACTCATGGGTCCTATTCCCAGTGCTGAATTTCGCTAAGCCCCAGTTTATCCCTCTGTAAAATGGAGACACGGGAGGGTCAGGAGACGTAATACACCAAAACATGTTTGTGGAATGTCTTGAGATCTGTGGATATAAGAGACTTATAATAGCACAAAGTGTTGTTATAAGAGAGTTTTATATCCAGCCGGCAGGAACAAACATACTGGGCAAATGCAAGGCCCATCTAGGGTAGTATCCTGTTTCTGACAGGGGCTAATGGCAGATGCTACAGAGGAAGATGCAGGAAACCCCATGGTAGACTGATGTGGAATAATCTGTCCCCATGTTAGGATGCATCCTGATTTCTAGTAGTTAGAGCTTGGTTTAAGCCCTGAAGCATGCATACAACCTGGGACCGTCAGAAACGAGAGCAATACACTTTGGATGAGTCAGTTAGTTGCGGCGGCAAATGTGTGTCTCTGTGTATTTGCTTTGGGAGTGTGTGGTACAGAGATACTCAGAGTTCACACTGAGGATCCAAAGTTGCCTAAGGAGTGACTCGGAGTCCTGTAAACTGACTCAAAGGCACCATTTCCCTGCAACTGCAGATGGGAAATAAACCTGAGCAAGATGCCGGGGGTTTTCTTTCTGGTGAGGTCCTGCTGGTGAAGCAATAGCTGTTGAGCTACCAAGCAGGGATATGTCAAAGCAAGTGTTATGGCAGGTGTGTGTTTTAGATAAACAATTTTGTGCCAATTAGCTGAAGCCTTTATACCCATGGCAAGTTGCCCGTGTGGCTGTTGATGCTGCAAAGCCTGCAGCTGCTGCTCTAGTAATTTTACCAGAATCTGTATTGCTTCCCTGGGATGTCTGGCCTGTTGTTTCTGATGGTGTTTTTTTAAAATGATGTCTTGGCTACATAGGTATGTGATGCCCTCTCTCTGTGAGCGGAGAGGCCACTCTGATGAACTGGTTATTACCGATATCCTGGGTGAGTCTTCCGTGCTCTGGAATCAATGCAAAGTGGTCATATTGGATAGATGGGAGACAGACTTGGTGGTTTGTTCATCAGGAACATGAGCTAGCGGCTGCTGCTTCAGGGACATGTTTTAAGGGGTTGGGAATCTTTTTTGATGCCTGCTACGAATGCTGAAAAGCAGCCCCCCAAAGGATCCCTAAAGGAAATTGGCGGTCAATGAAATGTCACACACAGCTGTGTTGGGATCCTTGCCTATTTGAGATTGGGTTCAGTAGTGTACGTCTCACTGTGTCTTAAACACTTGGGCCAAACTTTTCAAACCTGGTTCCTACAGTGAGCCTCCTAAACCCATTTAAATAAATGGCCCGATTCCTTTTTTCAAAAGCGATGGTGGCCCACTGCTCCCGTTAACTTCAGTTGAATATGTAGGTGTGCAGAACTTCTGAAAAATGGCTGTTTATACTTAGGTGCTTCAATATGGATTTAGGGGCCTAACCTTAGACAACTGGGTATGACACTTTTGGCCTTCGGGCCGGATCTAAAAGGTGCTGAGCCCCCACAAAGCCTGGGTGGCCGTGTAGGATGTGGGTGCTCAGCACCCCTGAAAATCAGGACCTTGCTCTTTGTGCCTTTAAATCCTTATTTATCCCGATGGCTATTAACCTTCAAGCAGCATCACGGCTAATTAAATGTTGAATTGGTTAATGGTAGGGGGGATGACTCGTGTCATAGAAGGGAAGGAACCGGCATGTGTTGCTTGTTTACTCTCTTGACTCACCCTAAAATTTCTGCTTTCTGCACTCTGGCGATGCAGCATATTCTAGGCTGGGCTGGAAAAATATTTGACGGTTGCACTGTTTCATTTTCACTGGCATTCTGGTGCTGGGGATTAGTTTGCAAATGTTCCCTGCTCTGAATCACTGGCCACGGTGAGCTGTCCGTGGTGCTGAATTCGAACGAGCTTGAGATTTCTGCCCAGGAGGAATCATAGAACTGGAAGGGCCCTCAAGAGGTCATCTAGTCCAGTCCCCTGCACTCAAGGCAGGACTAAGTATTATCTAGACCATCCCTGACAGGTGTTTGTCCAACCTGCTCTTAAAAATCCCCAATGATGGAGATTCCACAACCTCCCTAGGCAATTTATTCCAGTGCTTAACCACCCTGACAGGAAGTTTTTCCTAATGGCCAAACGAAACTTCCCTTGCTGCAATTTAAGCCCATTGCTTCTTGTCCTGTCCTCAGAGGTTAAGACAATTTTTTCTCCCTCCTCCTTGTAACAACCTTTTATGTACTTGAAAACTGTTATCATGTCTCCTCTGAGTCGTCTCTTTTCCAGACTAAACAAACCCTTTTTTTTCCAGTCTTCCCTCACAGGCCATGTTTTCTAGACCTTTCGTCATTTTTGTTGCTCTTCTCTGGACTTTCTCCAATTTGTCCACATCTTTCCTGAAATGTGGCGCCCAGAACTGGACACAATACTCCAGCTGAGGCCTAATCAGCGCGGAGTAGAGCAGAAGAATTACTTCTCGTGTCTTGCTTACAACACCCCTGCTAATACATCCTAGAAGTAGTGTTTGTAGGGGGAGTGGGGCCGCTCTGCTTGTTTGCCCTGGTTTTGTTGTTGTGTCTGCGGTCTTGAAATTCCAGTGGCAAAATTAAAAAGGATTAGTGCAGACTTCTGCAGCAGGCTCCAGCACCGTGGGAGTTTAGAACTCTTAAGCCCCTGGGACAAGTTCTCAGGAAATGGTGGTGAGGGAGTTACACTGGGATTGGCAGTGCTGTTGTTATTTACGATTTGTACTGGAGTAGTGCCCCTGTCATGGGCCAGGACCCCATTGTGTTGTGCAAACACAGGGGGGAAAAGCACAGAGCCTCCTACAGAATTTACAATCCGTTGTCTTCGTAATCTTATATTCTCTCCTGATCGCTGGGTTCCTGTTAGGTCAGGGAGCAGGGTACCTTATGGAAGAGGTGCCCAGCATTTACATGCTCATCTTTAATTGCTTATAAAGCTATATTTTAAGTAGCGTGGAATGGATCTCTCCCGACTGAGGAATACTTACTAACTTGGCGTTACCCATCTCTGCTATGCGATTACTCAGGATAGCTCTTATGAAAATACAGTAGGTGACCGGGGCCGGTTTGTCAGTCTCAGTGGGCCATATTTGGCCCTGATTCCCATGGGGTTGTAATGGGATTCAGGTCAGAGGAGAATTTTGCCCAGTGTGTCTATATTTATTCTCTCAGTTTTTCACAGCTCTGCTCACTGGGACTTGCAGTGTAAACAGGGGTCAGTTTACAATGCGCCCAAGGGAGGTAGGGTGGAAGCTTACAGGATGGATCCCAGCCATGCTGCTGCCCTCCCCAAACTTGCTGTTCCTCTCCTCCCTTGCAGGAAGGCCACGAGGCCTGTGGTTTGTACGGCACCATGGTGATATAAGGCACTATATACATGCCAGCCATCATTGTAGTGAATCTGCACGTGCAAGGCCAGGTGCTTCCTTTCCCACTTGCTACCGGGCAAGGGGCATAAATCGTGCAAGGGACTGTGCATAACGGGGAACTAGGAGCTGAGATTCCTCAGCTGTGCACCTGGTTCTGCCACTGATTCATTACCTGGCCTTGGGCGAGTCCCTGAACCTCTCTGGGGCCAAACTTTCCTGGCCAACTCATTGGTCCCCCTGGAATCCTGAGCATTTGCTGCAAACTCGCCGGGCAGAGCTAACCTCGAGAGTCTTAAGGGGTGGTTTTGGATCTAGCTTGTAGAATTTGGGGCAAGCAGGGTTGTGCAGTTGTTAATGGATTTGGGGGCCTTTCTCCTCCATCAGTCTCCCCCTACTCCAGCGTTCAATGAACTCTAAGACCCCCTGGGACTTTGCAGAGGAAGGGGGATGGTCTTGTGGTTAAGGTGGGACACAGGAACTTGGGAGACCTGGGTTCGATTCCCTCTCTCTGCCTCAGGTGTCCGTTGGTAGAATGGGGATAATACTCGAGTCACGGGACTACCTTCGCTCATACAGGTGAGGAACTCAGATACTGTGACGTCTGGGTCGGTGGAATCCCCACCACCTACTCGCTCCTTGAGGCGGTCCCCGGGGAGCTCTCTTGCCACCATCGCGGCCTCTTTGACTGGCCAGAGGGGGACCCTGATAGATTAGGTGACTTGCTCAAGGTCATACAGGAAGGCTGTGGCGGAGCAGAGAATAGAACCCAGGCCCCTAGATGAAGCCACTAGACCGTACTGCCTCTCTCTCCTCTCAGCGGCGAATGGTCCCTCTGGGGATCATTGAAGGGTACCTTGGAGACGCACCCCGTGCTGCGCTCTGACGTCATAATGGTGCAGCTGTGACATCACTAGCTGTTGCCATGGCGACGTCTCAGGTGCCGGCTGGCACTGGAGAAAGGTCAGGAGGCTGGCTGCAGAGGGGAAGCTGTTTTTGCTTTTGAAAAGATGCAGGTTTCATTCTGTTCACGCGCCAGCCTTTATAGAGGCAGGGATGGGGGGGGGGGAGCCACCCCCCCCCCCCCGATATACCCTAGCTCCTCAGCCAGCAGTGACCATGTATCTGTCTGCTCCCCCTCGGTGGCTTGCACCTGCCTTTGCTTCGGTCCTGCGGCGTTGAGACTTTTTGTGCGGCGAGGTGCCCCCGGGACCTGCGCGAATAAATTGCCACCATTAGCTGAAGCGAGGAAACACCCGCCGCCTCCCAGGCAGAACAGGGGGCTCTCCGGGGCCGCAGCACCACGTGCGCCGGCAAAAACCGCAGCCCGGCCCCTTATCGGGCAGGGCATCCGGTGCCCCGGCGACGAGAGGCCGGGAATCCGCCGACCCGGCCAATTGCTCAGAGATACCCCGAGGTTAGACAGCGGGGATGCCAGGGGCCCGCTGGCTGCGTTCCTGGACTCGGAGAGAGGAGGGTGCGCGAGGGTTTTTCTTTAGCATGGGGCTACTAAACCCGCAGCGTCCTCTACACACACACACACACACACACACACACACACACACACACACGCTCACTCTGCTGCCAGGGGTTGGTGCGCTCCTGAGCCGGGAGCCGCACGCTGATGTGAGCAGGGGGCTGTGGGTCTCTGCTTCGACCTTGCAGGCGCTTGGGGAAGGTCGTTGCCGGCCCGAAGGCGCGGAGAAGGGCCGGGGTGGAAAACACACTGGGGAGGCGAGAATAGGACCCCCCCACCCCCAGCCTTAATCCGCCCCCCTCCCTCCATCTAACGCAGGTTGCGGGAAGCGTTGGCTTCAGCTGCAGTTGTACGTGATTCAAACCAGCGTCTGCCCAGCCTCTCTCTGGAAAAAGCACCTGCATACGTCGCTGTGCAACACGCCAGCCCAGCCTGCTGTCAGCATCACAGCCCCTGAGAGAGCGGGGCTCCCTTCCCCTTCCCCCCTTCCGTGTGGGGAGGCTCTGGGGAGAGGGGGTTTCTGGAGTTGGTGCTCTGTCCCCTCCCGGGACAGGTTTCCACTGCTCGGCCCTGAATGGCTCCGGTTCAGAGGGCCCCGGTCTGGCCGGAGGCTGTTTGTTCTTGGAAGGGAAGCGCTCTCGAGGGGTTAGAGCAGGAGACTGGGGGGCAGGACGCCTGAGTTCTATTCACGGCTCCAGCGCTGCCTTCCCGGCATGCCCAGGAAGGACGAGGGGGCCGTGTGGAGCTCAGGAAGTGGGGTGGCCAGTAGGCCCCAGGTTGCTGAATTGGGGTCTATGCCCCTTGCCCCGGGGGTTTGCAGATCCCTCAGGCTGACGGATCTCACTACATTTCCTGCTGCTCTGTCCCCTTAGCCCCCGTTTTACGGTCCAGCCCGATGCTGATCCGGCCTCCTGAATGTGCACAGAAAATCCCCTGGCCCGCAGAGCGTGGAGCCCTGCGGACACTCCCAGCCCCGGGCGACCTCATCCCACCATTGGCCAGCACCAGACTAGCACAGAGCCACACGAGGGGGGGGGGTGAAGGAAGGGAGGAGAAGCGGGATGCACAGGGAAGCTTTTCCCGGCAGGTAGGAGGCAGGGAGCTTCCCCAGAGGGTCACGCCTGCAGGAGGCTGTTGTGAGGAGGGGCAGGGGCGGGAGCGCAGGAAGCCGAGAGGGAACCCGGCGGGCTTGTCGGTGATGTCTCCTCGTGCTCTGCCCCTCCAGGTTCTACTGGGACTTCACGATGCTGCTCTTCATGGTGGGCAACCTCATCATCATCCCGGTGGGCATCACCTTCTTCAAGGAGGAGACCACGGCCCCCTGGATCGTCTTCAACGTGGTCTCCGACACGTTCTTCCTCATGGACCTGGTGCTGAACTTCCGCACGGGCATCGTCATCGAGGACAACACCGACATCATCCTGGACCCGGAGAGGATTAAGAAGAAGTACCTGAGGACCTGGTTCGTGGTGGATTTTGTCTCCTCCATCCCCGTGGATTATATTTTCCTCATCGTGGAGAAGGGCATCGACTCGGAGGTGTACAAAACGGCCCGGGCCCTCCGCATCGTCCGCTTCACCAAGATCCTCAGCTTGCTGCGTTTGCTGCGACTCTCCCGGCTCATCCGCTACATCCACCAGTGGGAAGAGGTAAGGGGCGTCTCTCGGCCCAATGGCCTTGGGGCACCTGCCGGCCTCGGGGGCCGGCTGGGCCGCGTTCCCTTCCCCCATTCCTTGCTGGGGTTGGGATCCAAGTGGCATCCCCTGCCCTAAGGGGAGACGGGGATTTGGGGGACACTCCCAGCTCTCAGGGCAGCGTGGGCGTCTGGGTTTGCTTTCTGCTGAAACCGGCCCACACGTGGGGCCCGGAGTCGGCTCGCTGCTGGGATGCTCGGCAGGGGAGTCAAAAAGCCCGTGCTGCCCTGGCAAGAAGCTGCCCGCTGCAGGTTTCCTTGCTGCGAGGAATCCCGCCAGGGAAGAGCCGCTCACACCGGATCAGAGCTGACAGCCCGCTCGCCACCGTGGAGCCCTGTCAGCGAGGGGAGTGGCCCTGCGCTGTGACCCCACTCAATAGGGGGAGAGCCCAGCGCTGTCCGTCCCTTGTCTCTGTTGGATGTGGGAGGCTCCTTCTGCGTAGGCACAGGCTCTGTGGGACCCCCTGGTGCCCAGAGCTCCGGGGAGCTGCTTCCCTGCACCTGACTGGCAGGGGAGCTGATGCTGACACATTCAGGGCTACAGAGTGGATTCAGATTCTGGCTTTTGGACCATCATTCACTGTCTCTCCCATCCTGCCCCTTCGCGTGAGTCTCTGCGTGGGGACTCAGGGGGGTGTAGTGAGGGTGCATTTGATTTAATCATGGTTTTCTACATAAAAGTGCATTCTTGTTCGTTGTTATAACCTTACTACACATTCTTCACAACTCAGAGATAGATGTAGGTTTCATTTTTAGAAGGTACACACTATACATTTTTAAACAGTGATTTATTTTGAAAATTTTTCAGTTTAGTTTTACTATATCAGAAAATGAATGCTTGATTATTTCATTTACCAAAGGTAATTGAAACAGATATTTATGAAGTCATGGGGAGGTGAACTATCTCCAATTCAACAGGTTAATCATTGATATTTGGAGGATTTTCTTGCCATGCAGTATTAGGAGGAGACCATCACCAAACAGACATTGAAATTATTTTATTTAACTAAAACAACAACGTTAAGTATTCTGGATTTTTTTCTTCAACAGCAAACATAATATTTTAACAAAACAAGCATATGTTCCTCACTTCTGACATTTATCTCCAGGCTTCTTCTCCTTGTCCAGATCTATTCCGCCCCCAGCAATCTTCTATTGATTGAACTTTTTAAAACTTTGCACTTTTAGAGAGAGGTAAGGGATTGACCGTGTGTACACAAATTGGCAGAGGGACAATAGGGTTGAGGTCTGTTATTTCTCACCTCTATATATTATTTATTTATTTAAAAACATTTTTGCTGCTAACAAGCATGTTATCTCTGGAGACACAAATCCACAGTTTGAGAACTGCAAAACTAAGCATCTCTGATGGTATCTTATAGACTGAGCACTGAGTCCCATTGGGTAGGTAGAAAGATTAACCTAAATAATCTATACAGAAGCCCCTGGAACCCCATAAGATTGGGTCCCTAATCCATGAACTATTAGAACTCATTTACAAAACTTTTCTTAAACGTTACATGACTATATTATCTCCTACTATAGAATTAGAATTTATAATCCCTATTCCATGATGAGGCCTTCATTCATCCCTCTCCCTTCCCGTGTCTCTCCCCGCCCGGACTCATCCTTCCTCTCCTTGGATGACCCAGTGTCATAATGACGTGTTGACATTTACAGTCTCGTCATCCTGGAAACAAATAGGACCCGTTCCCACCTCAGAGCAATGGTTTCAGGCTCTCTGCAGACTCAGGCAGATGCTGCTGCATTAGTCCAATGTGGGTCGTGTTTACAAGGTTTGCTGTAACAGGCAGAGACTTGGGGTTTTTTACTGAAGGTTTGGATGGTGGCCAACAATTGAGAGGTTTGTCCTTGCCTCCCCCCCCCCGCCCTTCTGTTTAAACACACGCCCATTGGGACATGCTGGCCTACCCCAGGCCCTGCTTTGGACACTCAGCCATATCTCTGCAGCCCATGTTGTCAAACACCCCTTGGATTGTCTCATCTCGCATAGTGTTCACTCCCACCAGTCCTGACAGCATGTGTGCGGGCTCAGATACCACAGTGATGGGCGGTGGTATAAGAACCTAGATAGAAAATGTGCCGCCTCTGGCTTCTCCCGGAGGTGCCCTTGCGGGGTCTGGCCGACACCAGTTTCAGAGTGGTCCGTGTACCACAGTGCCCAGGCCCGCCAGGCGACTGATGCCCTGGAAGCTGGCGTCTGCCGCTGTTAATATTTCATACGTGGCTATTAAAAGCCTGTACCAAGCAGCTGATGAGAGAGCGCAGAACCAGCGGAGGAGTCCAGCCCTGCAGCGGTGGGATGGGGGTGCCAGGGCTGCCTTGGTCTGGGCATGAAACTAGGTGGAGGCGAGTGAGAGGATTTGAAGCACGTTTAATATCTCCCTCCTGGGGTCTTTGAAACAGTGGGTGCAGGGCCCAGCAGGGTGGGGAAATAATGCAAAAATCCCCTGCGCCGGGCGTGCTATGGAACAGCCTAAGCCTAGATCTCAGCAGCAGGATCCTCCTGGCGGTTCCTGGAGATGAGGGAGTTTTACACCCCAAGCTATGAAACACCCATAACCCCCCATCACGGAGTCCCCGGGCGATACTCCGGAACTACTCCACATGAAGCCAGGCAGAACTCTGGGGGTCTCCACTCTCTGAGCAGACTGTCTCCAGGGCAAGAAGCTTCCCCAGCTTCGCCCTTCCTGGGTCTGACCTCGGAGCATTCAGCATCCCCTGCCCCACCGTGCGCTTCCCGCAGCGAGTCCGCACCGGCGGGGCTCCTGGGGAAGCCAGTGGGCCCTGCCCCCCGACTCCACAGTCAGACGTGACTCTCAGCCAGCCACTAAAACAGCAGGTTTATTAGCCAACAGGAACCCAGTCCAAAACGGAACTTGTAGGTACAGGAAACAGGACCCCTCAGTCAGGACCATCTTGGGGCCAGCTTTCCCCAGCCAGCTCCAAACTGAAACTCTCCAGCCCCTCCTCTGGCCTTTGTCTCTTTCCAGGGCCAGGAGGTCACCTGATATCTTTGTTCTCCAACACCTTCAGCCAGCACCTTTGCAGGGGCGGGGCCCAGGCCATCAGTTGCCAGGAGACGGTGTCGGCCATTCTCTGTGCAGACGGCATCACGCTGGCCCTCTCAGGTTCTGCAACAATCACACCCCCTTATCCCACCATCTAGATACTTAAGAAATGCATAGGGGAAACTGAGGCACCCACGCAGTATTCAGAGAGAACATTAAGAACATTCCCACTTCGTCACCCCCCCACACACGCGTGTGTTTCTGCCCGTTTGTTGCCTCCTATCTCCTGAGTTTATTGACATGCATGTTTTCACGCTGTCAGCATTGCCAAGGCCCCGGCAGAACCAAGTCCTGGACTGTCTCCTCTTCCCCACCCCCCCGCGCTGACCTCCCCCGGTTCTAACCACCGGATGACGTCACCGGCGATAAAGGGGAGTAAACTCATGATGCTCTCAAGGTGGAGACTTTGTCGTGCCGTAAGCTAATAACAGTCACTCTGAGCTAAGGAACAAGTGTTTTAATTCCCGTGCCACACGCCATGAGGCATTGGCACGGGTTAAGCCCCTGTGTACTGTCATGTGGCTATGGACAGTCCTGGGTAAAATGGTCAGGCCTGTCCCATATCCGGATCCAGGCAGGGGCAATGCTGGAGCCAACAGAGGATTGTTAGGATGCACCTAATGCTGGGGAGGAACAGGGGTGAGTGTTCACAGCACCAGCCCAAGAGTTTCGGCTTCTACTCTCAGCTCAGCCCCTGACGTGCTGCGTGATCTTAGATGTGTTGCATCCCCTGCTTTGCACCCCCTCTGTAGTACGAGGAGGAGGAAGAGGATGGACTGGTGACTACAGCACAAGGCTGGTAGGCAGGATTCCTGGGTTCCACTCCCAGATGACTTTCTGCCACTGACTCACTATGTGACCTCGGGCACCTCCTTGCTCTGTGCCTCAGTTTCCCGATTTGTTGAACAGGGCTAACATCGGGGGAGGGGTGTCGTGAAGCTTAATTGCGCCCTGCTTGTCAATTGCTTTGAGATCCTGCTGTACCAAGTGTCACGTGTTAGAAAAGCTGCAGGCAGGGGAGGAGCCTGTCTCCTCGGCATTGGAAACGGAAGCCCGGCGGGATTCAGGAGCCAGGCAGCCGCACCGAGTTTTCACTTTGCTCTGGGCGAGGGGTGGGCTGCGGAGCCTCACGCCCCTAGCAGTGGCACCCCCCCAAGGCGGCTCTGTCCCGTCCGCTCCACTCGGGACGGGGGGAGTTCGACCACCGGTGGGAAAGTGCTGCTGCCGGAGCTGGCGATGGCTGGATCCGCTGTCCAGAGGGAGGGGCCCTGGCTGGTCCCTGGTGTTTGATTGGGGGCGGGGGGGAGCTGAGCTGCTCCTTCACCGAGACTGAAGCGCAAAGCAGCTTCGCTGAGAGAGCCCCGGATCTATCCCTTCGAGTGGCTCAGACGAGAGGCTGAAACCCTCTGTGATGCATCACGTCTTAACCCTGGGCATGGGCACGGGAGAGGAAGGGACGCTCGGTGGCTAGCCCCAGGGAGACCCGGGTCCAGTTCTCTGCTCTGCCCCAGGCTTCCTTGGGCGAGTCAGTGGAGGCCGAGTGCTCCAAAATCACTAGGCGCCTAAATCCCTTTGTAGGTCTGAGCCCCGCTCTGTGAAATGGGGTTAATAGCCGTTCCCTACTGCTGTGACGAGCCGTGCGTTAACAACTGGGAGGTGCACCCTAGAGGCAGCCCTTGGGTGTGAGACCCACGTCAGCCTGAGGCGGGCAGGCCCCTGTGTGGAGCAGGCTGGGGGCCTCGGTCGTACCCAGTGATCCCCCAGTCAGCCTGGCCCAGGTTTTATCCCCTGAGCTCTGCAGGACGGCCTGTTTTGTTAGAGATTCCCCACCCGTCACCCTCCAAATCAAACACCCCCGTGCTTTGGGCCTTTCAGGATTTGAACCTGGGGCCAGACAGGCGTCTCGCGTTTCAGCCTGTGTGTGTCTAACAGGCCAAATAAGATCCTAACCGCCCTGAGGGTGGAAATCTGGCTCTGAATTTTGCACCATCTCTGCTGTCAATGAGGCTGGTACTCGGATGGTATGGTGTCGTCGTCTGTCCACCGCCCCGCCCCCCATGCTCTTGATTTCAGGGTGGCTGTGAGGACCATTGACTGGCCGCTGGGGTAGGGGAAGGAGAAGAAAGGGTCACTCTGGTGTTTTGGTGGATGGGCTCCTCTGTTTGATTTGCCAGGCCTAAGGGGCGAAAAGCATGTTAAAATGGGGTTGGGAGTGGGGGGAGATCCAAGTGCTTTGTGTCCTGTTCAGTTTGGGGAGCCCCTGAGGGGTCATGGGGGGGGGATAACTCCATCCCTAGCGTAACTCAAATGGAGTAATTGGAGTAGTTGTTAGTAGTAGAGTAGCGATGTGACTCCCTGGACGGGGACACCTAGGTTCTACTCCTGCGGGCTGAGCTTTGGCAAGTCACTTCTCCCCGGGCCTCAGTTTCTCCATCCATACAATGGGGGTAACGACCCTCCTTGGTAAAGTGCTGTGAGATCTATGGGTGGATAGTGCCAGGTGGTATCATTATGGAGGCCCGGTACAAACATACAGGGAGATACGATGCTTGCAGTCTAGTGTTACCCGAGACTAATGTATTTAATCGTGTGCTGCTCACATACCTTCAATCCATCAGGAGCCCAGGATATTGGCAGGGGAAGTGACTGCAAGAGAGCACTTCTTCCATAAACCCCGCGATTCATCCCTTCTAGGCAGCAGACTTTACAGGCTGGAGAGACAGGCAGGGTGGCCTAGTGGCTGAGACTCAGGACACCTGGACTCTTTCAGGCTCTGCCACTGGGCAGCTGGGTGGCCTTGGGCAAGTCCCTTCCTGCTCTGTGCCTCAGTTTCCCCATCTGTAAAATGGGGATAATGATACCGCCCGCACTTTGAGATCTGCTGAGGAGAACTAGGGATCGCTGTTATTAAAGCTTTGCTGGATCGGGGCCCAAGAATAGATGCAAAGAACGTGTAGTGAGACTGTGGCAGTGGAGAAAAAGGAGGCAGGGGAATCCCAGGTCCCTAAAATAACTGCAGGTTCCTGCTGGGAATAGAGACTGTTTTCAAAGGAACAGATGTCAGTGAAAAGATGGGCCTCCCACAGCGGCCGAGGGCTGGAGTGTTACCGCTCTTATTCATGAAAAGAAGAATGCAGCATAGCCCAGCGATGTGCCCGTCCTGGCTATAAACGGGGCCACTCATGTCAAAGGAGTCTGTTGCCCTATTGGCCCAAGCGGTTCGCCAATATTCCCATAAAGAAAGGGCTCTGCTGTCTTTAATGTCCATGCGGAAACTGCACTTTAAAGTCTCCTCCTAAAGATCCACTCACGGCGTCCTGCACGGGAGTCAATTTATTCCCCTTCAAAATGTGCCTGGCTCAGTTAACCCAGCCGGGATTTGAACCCCTGGTTCCTGAGCGTCTAGGAATGTCAAAGCAGATGCTTCTTGTGCTAAGCAGCCCTGTCTTGGCTCGTTAGCATCATGAGCAGCTGTGAATCAAGAACCTATGTGCAATGGCTTTCAGAGAGGGGTGTGTGTGAGAGAGACAGACAGACACAGAGCATTGCTATCAGGCATATGGAGACAGTACAGATAATCGCTGAGGGCAGCTAAATAGTCCCTAGCTCTTTGGCCGGGGGCATTCAGGGTAGCAAGGCACCAGTTTGCGTGACCCCCTGATTCTGGTCCTGCGTGTCCGGGGAGGTGGGGCAGAAGGACAGCAGGTGATTCCCTGATGCCGGACAGCTGGGCCTGGAGCCGTGGGAGCTTTGCTGCCGGTGCCCTGCGGCACTTGCCCGGTTTCGGTTGCAAGCTCCCCGCTCGGCCCAGGTTCGGGAACGCTGGGAGAAGACACGCTTTGGCTGGGAAGCAGGTGCCACAGGAAGGCGAGGAGCCCGACGCGCAAGGGAGGGGGTTGCAAAGCTCCCAGGTCAGAGTGGAGGGAAAGGCTCGAATCAAACCCTGCAACTCAGCCCCGCTAGGGAAGCTGCTGCTGGTACTGGCTCTTGTTTTGCAGCCCCCCCAGAGGTGGGGCCGGCGCAGGCTGGGACAGCAGGGGGAGGCCTGGCTGGTCCTGGCTCTAACGCCGCTTGTTCCCCCCCGGCAGATCTTCCACATGACCTACGACCTGGCCAGCGCGGTGATGAGGATCATTAACCTCATCGGCATGATGCTGCTACTGTGCCACTGGGACGGCTGCCTCCAGTTCCTGGTGCCCATGCTGCAGGACTTCCCCAGCAACTGCTGGGTCTCCATCAACGGCATGGTGGTGAGTGGGGGGGGGGGGTG
This sequence comes from Chelydra serpentina, assembly GCA_037349315.1. Taxonomy (NCBI): domain Eukaryota; kingdom Metazoa; phylum Chordata; order Testudines; family Chelydridae; genus Chelydra; species Chelydra serpentina. The sequence goes on along the minus strand of JBAIAC010000107.1, from coordinate 5,317,165 downwards.
CCTTCTGCTCCGGGGGGTGAGCGAATCGATTCCCCCAGCCTTCTGCAGGGCCGGTGCAACCACTAGGCGAACTAGGCGGCCGCCTAAAAGCCCGCTGAGGTGGAGTGGAGATGAGCTGAGGGGGGAGCGCGCGGGGACGGCCGTCCGCAGTAATGGGGGGGGGGGCACGGGGGAATCGCTCCCCGCCCCAGCTCACCCTCGCTGAGCACGCCGCCCCCGCCCTAATTCTCCTCCAATTGGTGCCACAAGCCTGGGAGGGGAGGAGAACCGGGCGGGCTCAGCGGAGGAGGCGGAGCGGAGGTGAGCGGGGGCGGGGTTAGCTGCCGCGGGCGGGGAGGGGGAGAACTGCCGCGGGTGGGGTTAGCTGCCGTCGGGGGGGCTGCCGCGGGCAGGGTTAGCTGCTGTGGGGGAAGGGAGGGCTGCCGCGGGCGGGGGGTGGGGGTAGCTGCCACGGGGGAAGGGGGGGCTGCCATGGGGTGGGCTCCCCAGGCGGTGTTAGCTGCCATGGGGGAGTGGGGGTTGCCACGGGCAGGGTTAGCTGCCTCGGGGGGGGGAAGGGAGCTGGGGGGGGGGGTTAGATGCTGTGGGGGAGGAGGGGGGCTGCCATGGGGTGGGCTCCCCAGGCGGTGTTAGCTGCCATGGGGGAGTGGGGGTTGCCACGGGCAGGGTTAGCTGCCGTGGGGGGGGGGGGAAGGGAGATGCGGGGGGGTTAGATGCCGCGGGGGATGGGGGGGGCTGAAGACCTGGCTTCATCCATCAGTAGGCTTTGGCAGAGTCCCAGACGATATAACCCGCCCTTGTCACATCAGCCTGGTTCTGGGAGCCAAGTGACAGGCAGAGTAAAGACGAAACGCTCCCAAGCCCACGGTGGATCTGTGCGGGGGAGAGAGGGAGACAGGAGGTTGGGAACCGGACACTGGACAGAACAAGGGTTCAGGTTCATTAAAGGCCTCTGGAAAAATGTACCAGCAGCTTGGGCCTGGTCCTGCCATCTCGCGAGAGGCTCTTCACGAGAGTCGTGCCTGAGGCAGGATCGTGGAAGGGACGATGCTGCTGCTCTGTGGAACGTAACTGGGACTCGGGGTGGAATTCACAAAGGGGTTTCGGTGCTTAAATCGCATTGAAATCAAGGGGAGTTAGGCGCCTAACTACCTTTGTGAATCCCACTCGGCGTGGTGCCCAGCCCTTGGTCTGCTTACGTCTCTACGCTCTGTTCCGCTCCTCAGTCACCCAGAAGAGTATAAGGCCCCATCTGTTCATTCCGGCCTTTGGCTGAGGACGCGGAATTGCGCTATTCTAGGCTGAAGAGTCATTTCCCAACAGCTAGCGTTTGCTATTGGGCGTTGCTGACGGTCGTTAATAAATTATGGATACTATTTTAATTTTTGTAAAACACGCTCGGGAATCCGTGCGTTTTCATAAGCCACTAAAAACAACCAAATAACTAAACCGGGGCGGGGAAGGCCAGGACACATTGTACTGTTTCCATTGATACTACGAAAGAAGGGTAGAGAGGCAGCATTTGCTGTAGGCGCCTCCAACCGCCTTGTGTTTATTTCTTCCTGACGCTGTGTCAAAAATAACGTCTCCCGGCGCCCCAGCAAGACTCTAGCCGAGTGGTTGTGTTTTAAAAGCTGGTCCTGAGGAAGAGCGGAGATGGAGCTGAGCAGCCGCTTTCACACACAATCACACACACACACACAGACAGACAGACAGCAGTTATCTTTTATCAGCTGGTCTCCAGGAAGCTGCGAGCTGGATCTGAGCAGCCGCTTTCACACACACAGTCTCTTAGACACACACAATCTCACACACACACAACCTCTCATTCACTCACTCCACGCGCACACACACACACAGCGGTTGTCTTTTATCAGCTGGTCTCCAGGAAGCTGCGAGCTGGATCTGAGCAGCCGCTCTCACACACACAGTCTCTTAGACACACACAGTCTCACACACACACAACCTCTCACTCACTCACTCCACGCGCACACACACACACAGCGGTTGTCTTTTATCACCTGGTCTCCAGGAAGCTGCGAGCTGGATCTGAGCAGCCGCTTTCACACACACAACCTCTCACTCACTCACTCCACGCGCACACACACACACAGCGGTTGTCTTTTATCAGCTGGTCTCCAGGAAGCTGCGAGCTGGATCTGAGCAGCCGCTCTCACACACACAGTCTCTCTCACACACAACCTCTCACTCACTCACTCCACGCGCACACACACACACAGAGCGGTTGTCTTTTATCACCTGGTCTCCAGGAAGCTGCGAGCTGGATCTGAGCAGCCGCTTTCACACACACAGTCTCTTAGACACACACAATCTCATACACACACAACCTCTCACTCACTCACTCCACGCGCACACACACACACAGCGGTTGTCTTTTATCAGCTGGTCTCCAGGAAGCTGCGCGCTGGATCTGAGCAGCCGCTTTCACACACACAGTCTCTTAGACACACACAGTCTCACACACACACAACCTCTCACTCACTCACTCCACGCGCGCACACACACACACAGCGGTTGTCTTTTATCAGCTGGTCCCCAGGAAGCTGCGAGCTGGATCTGAGCAGCCGCTCTCACACACACAGTCTCTTAGACACACACAGTCTCACACACACACAACCTCTCACTCACTCACTCCACGCGCACACACACACACACACACAGCGGTTGTCTTTTATCAGCTGGTCTCCAGGAAGCTGCGAGCTGGATCTGAGCAGCCGCTCTCACACACACAGTCTCTTAGACACACACAGTCTCACACACACACAACCTCTCACTCACTCACTCCACGCGCACACACACACACACACACAGCGGTTGTCTTTTATCAGCTGGTCTCCAGGAAGCTGCGCGCAGGATCTGAGCGGCTCCTTCCGCACACCACCAAACACGTGCGCTCACACACTGAGTGATGCATTAAAAGCCGGGTGGTTGACGAGAGTTACCCGCCGCTGCTGCTGATGTCGTTGCAGAACAACTCCTGGAGCGAGCTGTACTCCTTCGCCCTGTTCATGTCCATGAGCCACATGCTGTGCATCGGGTACGGGAAGCAGGCCCCCGAGAGCATGACGGATATCTGGCTCACCATGCTCAGCATGATCGTCGGCGCCACCTGCTACGCCATGTTCATTGGCCACGCCACCGCCCTCATCCAGTCGCTGGACTCCTCCCGGCGCCAGTACCAGGAAAAGGTAAAGGAGAGCGGGGCGTCCCACGGAGGAGGGTTGTGTTGGAGTGGGAAGCCTAGAAGATTTTTTCACACTGGGAATGGTGCAGGCCTGCGGGCTGCTGGGAAGCAGCGTGACGGACCCGGGCACTTGGGTTGTGGGGGCTGGGATCGTCGGAGGAGGAGGACGGGTTGACCGCTGCAGGGCCCGATCCTGTGAAGTGCCGCTGAGCACCGCCTGAGCTGGCTTCAAGGGGAGCCCAGGTTGTTCAGCGTTGGCCCCAAAAGCACATGTTGGGGCGTGGGGGATGCTGTGCCCTGGGGGCACTATCGACCCATGGAAATGTCCCATCGAGGCCCTGCTCACTTGATCCCCAGGTCCCAGGAATTCTGCGAGAGCAGGGATGTTAGCCCATGTGCCTGGGCTGAATTCCTGCTTGGGTGATTACCTTCTGCCCCCGAAATCCCCCTCCGCAGTTTCAGCTGGGTACGGGTTTTTTGCCTCATTTCCAGCCCTAACCTAAGCTGATGTTCAGTGCAGCTGTTAAACAGCTGCCCCATTCCACCCCAGAGGTGGCTGCATTGCATGGGGAGGCGAACTGAGTCCCTAGGTGTCATTTGTTCACCGTTTCAGGATACAGGATATTGTGTATTTTATTGCTGTGACTGCAAGCTGTGCAAGGAAGCAAACTGGGGCTTGGTCCTACGGCGCATGGATAGATGTTGACTCTGTTCAAGTCCCCTGTCAATGAGTTCCAGGGAGCGACCCTGGTCTTCGGAGAATGTGCTGAGCGAGGGTGTTCCTGGAACTTAGACAACACCCTGTCCGAGGTAGAATTGAGTACCTTGCACAGGGAGCCTTTCAAGTCACCTCCACTTACTAGCGGTGAATGCAGGACCCTGGCCAGAGATAAGGTCTCCAGTAGGATCAATAGCTCAAGGTGGAGTCACATGGAGACACAAGCCCCAGCCATCTTCAGAATCACGACCCCGAGGGCAGGAACTGAGCTGTTAGATTAAGGGGGAACCAGCGCCCTTATAGTCACGGGGAGCCAGGAGGCGTGTTGGAACAGCGCAATTGACCAGACGCCCGAGGGACCCACCTCTTTTTAATAACACAGAGCAGGTGCATCTCCCGTTATCTTTAAAACATGGGCATAACCCATGGAGACTTCAGAGCCCAGCGTGCCATGGGGCATCCTGATCAAAGCTGGGGCCACGCCAGATGAGCCAGGGCAACCATAGGGTCCGGGGGCTGCACCGTCGTATTGCAGGGGTGGGCGGAGGCAGGCTGTGGGCCGGGCTGAAGGCAGCCGGGCGTTATAGAGAGGGATTGACCGGGCCTAAGGTTTAGGCAGACGGCCCCTGGTTCAGGCAGGGGGATTTTGGCTGCGTGGCATTCTTGGGGACGGATCTTGGCTTTGGAAACTTGCACCCCCCCCTTTGCTGCGGCTGTGTCACGGGGGCAGGGGGCTGGCCCGTCCTGGCAGGAGAGGCAGGAGGTGTCTGAGCCGCAAGGCGACTAATCATCCCGCTGCTAAGCCCGGCGTTTGCATCCTCCCCAGACGGCCGCTTCCCTTCATTAGCCGGCGTCCCGGGAGAGCCTGCGCTGCGGGAACGCGGCTTGCTCCACGCGCGCCTCCCCGGGGAGCATTCGGGGAGCTCATCAAGACTCCCATGGGGCTGTGCGCGCGTGGCAATCGCTCCTCCAGCTGCCAGGGATGCAGCTGCTGCTTGGGTCCGGGGGAAGCGGGGGGGGGGTGGAGATTCTCATGGGAGGAGCCTGCCCACCCCCCATTGCTCAGGCGGAGGGACCGCCCTGCTCCCAGCTCAGACCCCTCCCTCGTTGGGAGGGCCCGCATTTGTCCGGCGAGCGCCCCAGGAGCCTTGCACCAAAGGCAGAGGGCCCTTTAGAAAGGGCCGGATCCTGAGCTCCTTCGTGAGGACTCCAGGATCTGGCCCACCGAGAGAGCCTCTCCCGCACCCCCATTTCTACTGCGTTCTCCTCCCGCCCCTCCCGGCCCCAGGGCACCAGCTCCCTGCCCCCTCCCCCGTGCCCGTCTCTGTGGCAATGGCTCGGGTTGGACGCCTTTCCAGCCTCCGAGGGGATGGGTCGATGTGGAGCCGTTTGCAGTCACCGCGCAGGGCAGATCCGGGCTGTTTATAGACGCCGAGACAAAGCTGGGATGTCCTTGGTGCACGGCAGAGCCAGGAGGTTGGGAAAAGGAGGCGACTTTGCTCTGCCGTCAGGGGCGCGGGGCTGCGTGTGTGGCCGGGCAGCCAGGCCCGGGCTGGTGGCTGCGGTGCTCTTCCCTGCAAGGTGACCTCCCCTCTCCACCCCTGGAGCTGGGAAAGCGACACTGGCAAATTGCTGCAATGGAGTGAGGCTGCCCAGGGAGCTGCTCTGTGCCAAGCGCCTGGCAGCAGCCACGGGACCTGGCTGGAGCATGGCAGGGAGGGGAGCGAATTCACGGGCAGCAGTTACAGAGCTCAGCTGTGGATACAAACTCCTCTGATCAATCCCCAACTCCCCCCACCCCTCCCCCATGTTCCCTTGCGCTCCCCAAGCTCTTGCCCCATCTCCTACTCCCCACACCCATCCACCTTCCTTCCCCCCCCCCTCACCGCGGGAGGCAGGTTTCTGACTTGCTGTCTAACCTTGGGGCTCTCTGTACAATGGGGGTCACGGTGCCAGCCCGTAACAGAAAGAGGGGCCAAGATGGGAGACCGGGGTGCAGCTCCAAGTTGGGATTCAAACCCCAAAAAGCCGGGGGGGGTGTGTGTTCAGAAATGGGGACGGGGGGGGTTCGGGGATTGTATTCCCAGCTCATTGGGACCCCGGTGTTGGGCAAACAATCAGATTCTTGCTGAAAGTGAGCCCTGCTCTGGTGCTGAGGTGGGAAAGTCAAAGGAATGAGCACACAGCAGCTTAGAACTCCTGGTGTAACACAGCCCAGGCTTCATTTGTGCCAGAGCTTGCCAGGGCTGAGCCCCGGCGCCTCTGGGCCTGGCAGTCCCTAGCCCCGGCGCCTCTGGGCCTGGCAGTCCCTAGCCCCGGCGCCTCTGGGCCTGGCAGTCCCTAGCCCCGGCGCCTCTGGGCCTGGCAGTCCCTAGCCCCGGCGCCTCTGGGCCTGGCAGTCCCTAGCCCCGGCGCCTCTGGGCCTGGCAGTCCCTAGCCCCGGCGCCTCTGGGCCTGGCAGTCCCTAGCCCCGGCGCCTCTGGGCCTGGTGGTTCGTAGCCCCAACACCTCTGGGCCCGGTGGTTCGTAGCCCCGCCAGGAACCTGGCACTGGCTGGGAGTGAGCACGGATGGGCAAAGACGAGCGGCTCTGTTTGTGGGGGGGCGGGGGGGTGTCTCTGAGCGTAGCTGTTGGGATGGGGCTCGGGGCTGGAGCTGACAGCAAAGGGATCAGGCACCCAGCAGCGCACAAAGAGCTCCCCGGGTGACAGTGGTTTGGTGCCCATGGGTGATGCTGCGAGGCGGGCGCAGGTAGGAACCGGCCTGAGCTGCCCCTGGGTTTGCAGGGGGCGGGCGGGGGGGGGGGGGGGGAAATCTGCTAAAGGCCCTGGATGGCCGAGCTCCCACCCACGCTGTTTGAGAGGCCCTGACCCCGAGCCCCAGCCACAGACCCCTCCAGGCTGCTGGGACGCCCCGAGAGAGCCCCGCTCCCTGTGATGGGCCGACCCAGAGCCAAACGCTGGGGGCGCAGGACGGCTGGGCTCCGCCCGTGCCGTGCCCAACGCCTGCGATTGCTTTTGTCCCCCCACCCCGGCAGTACAAGCAAGTGGAGCAGTACATGTCCTTCCACAAGCTGCCCGCCGACTTCCGGCAGAAGATCCACGACTACTACGAACACCGCTACCAGGGCAAGATGTTCGACGAGGACAGCATCCTGGGCGAGCTGAACGAGCCCCTGCGGGAGGTGAGGAGCCCTCCCCGGGGGGCTGGTGTCATCCCTAGAGCGAGGCGGGGGCTCCCTCGCTGCTGCCCTGCCCCGAGAGCCAGGCTGGGGGGGAGGAGCCCGAGGGCCACCAGGGTCCCCCGCCTCCGACCCGCCCGCTTTTGTTTTCGGTACCTTTGTCCGTCTCTTCACCCCCGTCCCCGCCTCCCCCCGCAGGAGATTGTGAACTTCAACTGTCGCAAGCTGGTGGCCTCCATGCCCCTCTTCGCCAACGCGGACCCCAACTTCGTCACGGCCATGCTCACCAAGCTCAAGTTCGAGGTCTTCCAGCCGGGCGACTACATCATCCGCGAAGGCACCATCGGCAAGAAGATGTACTTCATCCAGCACGGCGTGGTCAGCGTCCTCACCAAGGGCAACAAGGAGATGAAGCTCTCGGACGGCTCCTACTTCGGAGGTGAGCGCCCGCGGGAGGCCCGCCCCGTCGAGCCGGGCTCATTGGACTTAGTCCGTGGACGCTGCTGCAGGGGGCTGGGAAGCGTCAGGCTGGCGCCGCCGTTCTCCCGGCTGGATGCTGCGTCCCCGGGGAGGGGGAGCGGCCCTCTGGGCCAGCCCCGCTAGGACGGCGCTTGGTTCCCATGGGAGGGGGCTGCGGGCTGGGGTTTAAAGCTGTGAGCAGGAGCCAGGACTCCTGGCTTCTCTCCCTGGCTGGGCCATAGCCTTGGCCAGGGTGCTCCCTCTCTGCGCCTGTTTCCTGTGTCTCCCGGGGAGGGGGGGGTGTTTGTGAGGCTGGCTGTGTTCGCGTGTGGCGTCTCCCGAGGGCGGGCACTAGAGCGGGCACGGGTTTATTGTAACATCTGGGTGCCTCTCTCCCCCCCCCCCCCCCCCGCATGCCAGAAATCTGTTTGCTGACGCGGGGCCGCCGCACGGCCAGCGTCCGGGCCGACACCTACTGCCGCCTCTACTCGCTCTCGGTGGATAACTTCAACGAGGTGCTGGAGGAGCACCCCATGATGAGACGGGCCTTCGAGACCGTCGCCATCGACCGCCTCGACCGCATAGGTACCGGGGGGGGCACTCTGAACTCTGGGGTACAGATGTGGGGGACCCGCATGAAAGACCCACTAAATTTATATTCCACCAGCTTAGGTTAAAAACTTCCCCAAGGCACAAATTCCTTCCCTTGTCCTTGGATGGTATTGCTGCCACCACCAAGTGATTTAGAGAAAGCTTCAGGAAAAGGACCAGTTGGAGTTCCTTTTTCCCCAAAATCTCCTCAAGCCCCTTTACCCCCTTTCCTGGGGAGGCTGGAGAATAATATCCCAACCAAAAGGTTAACAAAGTGAGCACAGACCAAATCCTTGGTTCTTAGGACACTGAAAATCAATCAGGTTCTTAAAATAATTTTATTAAAAAAAAAAAGTAAAAGAATCACACCTGCAAAATCAGGATGGAAGATAACTTTACAGGGTAATAAAAAGATTTAAAACACAGAGGATTTCCCTCTAGGCTCAACTTCAAAGTTATAAAAACAGGAATAAACCTCCCTCTTAGCATAGGGAAAATTCACAAGCTAAAACAAAAGATAATCTAACGCATTTCCTTGCTATTACTTACAATTTCAGTAATTGTACATGTATTATTCTGGTAGGAGTTGGTTACCTGCTTGGTCTCTCTCTTTGTCCTGAGAGAGAACAACACAAAGAGCACAACCAAACCTTCCTCTCCCCCCTCCGCACCCCCCATTTGAAAGTATCTTCTTTCCCCATTGGTCCTTCTGGTCAGGTGCCAACTAGGTTAATTGAACTGATTAACCCTTACAGGTAAGGGAGGGATTTTATGCGACCCTTAGCTGTATGTTTATGACAAACTGAAAAATATCGTGCCACGTTGGGTGCCAGGACTAAGAGTCTGCCGTGGCCGGGGAGCTGTTAAAGTTACCCAGCTCCAGCGATCGGACACGTCACGGGGGGGAGGAGAAGGTCTGGACACAGGGAGGCACGTGGCAGTGCCCTCTGCCCTGTCATGCTGGCTGTGGCAATGCGAGCCATGCATGGAGAGGGGTCGGTGCTGTACCAGGGCAGGATAAAGGGCCGGCCGGGCGAAGGCGGGGGCCGCATGCCGGAAGACAATGATGGGGTGTGACTAACCCCCTGTTTTTCCCCTTCCCCACCCCCGCAGGGAAGAAGAATTCCATCCTGCTGCACAAGGTCCAGCACGACCTGAACTCCGGGGTCTTCAACAACCAGGAGAACGAGATCATCCAGGAGATCGTCAAGTACGACCGGGAGATGGTGCAGCACGGGGGGCTGCAGCAGCACACGGCTATCTACGCGCCCGTCCAGCCCCAGGTGACCTCGGCCATCGCCAGCCTGCAGCAGGCCGTCGCCATGAGCTTCTGCCCCCAGATGGCCAGCCCCCTGGTGAGCTCCGTGGCCCTCGGGTCGCCCAGGATGATGCGGCGCCTGCAGTACGCCCAGGGCGTCCCCGGCCCCTTCTCCATCTCCCCGGCGCTGTTCCAGCAGCAGCAGAACCTGCAGCTGCAGCAGAACGTGTCACTGCAGCGGCAGCCGCCGCCGCCCCGGCCCAACTCCACCGGCACCTTCGCCTCGGTGGTGTCCAGCCCTCCGACCCAAAGCCCCCGAGCCAGCCGGACGTTCCCTTACGCCGCCCAGGGGCAGTCGGGCTCCCAGCTGTCCCTGACTCAGCAGCCGGCTCCCGGCTCGCCCCAGCGGCTGGCCGTCCACAAGAGCACGCAGGCCCTGCACACGAGCAGCCTGAGCGAGGAGTCGAGGCCCTTGTCCGCCTCGCAGCCCTCCCTGCCTCACGGGGTCTCGCAGACCATGACCCAGAGCCCTCCGCCCTCGGCCCACGAGTCCAGCACCTCCGTCGCCGGGGCCCAGGCTTCGGCCTCCCCTGGCTCGGGCCCCCAGGCTGGGCTCCGAGGGGCGGTGCCGCCCCGCATGGCCCTAGCCCACCAGACGCCCCCGGGCTCGGCCTACGCGGGGGCAGCCGGCAGCCAGCAGGACTTGAGCGGCGCCCGGAAGGATTCGGTGGTCAGTGCCCCCGACACGGACCCAGCCAAATCCAGGCTCTCATCCAACTTGTGACCTTTGCTCCAGGCCCGCGGATCCCGGGCATGGGGGTAACGGTGGGGCTGCCAAGCGGCAGCAATGGCCACCCGGTCTCCACGCTCCCGCCTGCTTGTTTCCAACTGGCGAAGGCCCCACCCTGGCTCGCTCCCTAGGGGAGTGGAAATCAAAGGGTTCGTGCGCCCCAGAGCCAACCGTGGGGGTCACCGCTACCACCTGACTCGAGACCTGCGGCCGGGGCCTCTGACCCAGCGGGGGGCCTGCCCCCTTCTGTACAGAGCACAGCAGCCGGGCGTCGCTTCCACACGCTTTGCCCGGAGAGGCCAGGGCAGGAGGGGCGTGGACAGAGGCCCCTGCCGTTCCCCGGGGCCGGGGGAGGTCAGGTCGAGCCTCCCGCACGCCCCGATGAATCATCTATGACCAAAGTCCAGACCCATCGCCCGCTGCCACCGCCCGTGTGTGAAGCGCATCGTCCATCCGAACCCACTGACTGCACCATAGAAGCCATAACTAGTTAATCTCTTGATTATGAAATCTGTATATTATATATATATATGAATATAGATGTGTGTGCAGGGCCCCCCCCCCTTGGAGAGCCGCCTATGGGAGCCCCCACGCTCCGTATCGCCAGGCTCCGCGACAGCACAGGGCTGTGTGGATCGGGCTCCCCCCCCGCCCTGGCCTGGGAGGCGTAGCCAGAGGGGGCTGTGCCCCTGCCAGGCCCCGCCGAGTCCCCCACCCAACGTGTTCTGCCTCCTGTGCCCAATGCGCGCCCGAGCCTGTCCCCTGTGCCACATGGATGCCGGGGTGGGGGGAGGATTTGGAAGGGGACGGGCGCCTTGGCTGAGTGGTTCTGTGTGCACAGACCCGTGAGGGCAGGTGCTTCCTGGGGCTGCCACTTCCTCTGCCCTTGCTGGACTAGCCCTTGGGGCTGGACACTTCTGCCTCCCCCCCACCTCATCCTATCGCCCATCGCCCCTGCCTCGTGCCCTAGCTCCTCTGCTCCCCCCCACAGCGCGTCGCCTCATCTCCATCCCTGCTCCCCCCCACAGCGCGTCGCCTCATCCCCACCACCGCTCCCTGCTCCCCCACAGCGCGTCACCTCATTCCCACCCCCACTCCCTGCTCCCCCCAGTGCGTTACCTCATCCCCACCCCCGCTCCCTGCTCCCCCCAGTGCGTTACCTCATCCCCACCCCCATTCCCTGCTCCCCCAGCGCGTCGCCTCATCCCCACCCCCACTCCCTGCTCCCCCACAGCGCATTGCCTCATTCCCACCCCCACTCCCTGCTCCCCCCAGCGCGTCGCCTCATCCCCACCCCCACTCCCTGCTCCCCCCAGTGCGTTACCTCATCCCCACCCCCACTCCCTGCTCCCCCCAGCGCGTCGCCTCATCCCCACCCCCGCTCCCTGCTCCCCCCACAGCGCGTCGCCTCATCCCCACCACCGCTCCCTGCTCCCCCACAGCGCGTCACCTCATTCCCACCCCCACTCCCTGCTCCCCCCAGTGCATTACCTCATCCCCACCCCCGCTCCCTGCTCCCCCCAGTGCGTTACCTCATCCCCACCCCCATTCCCTGCTCCCCCAGCGCGTCGCCTCATCCCCACCCCCACTCCCTGCTCCCCCACAGCGCATTGCCTCATTCCCACCCCCACTCCCTGCTCCCACCCAGCGCGTCACCTCATTCCCACCCCCACTCCCCCCAGTGCGTTACCTCATCCCCACCCCCATTCCCTGCTCCCCCAGCGCGTCGCCTCATCCCCACCCCCGCTCCCTGCTCCCCCACAGCGCATTGCCTCATTCCCACCCCCGCTCCCTGCTCCCCCACAGCGCATCGCCTCATCCCCACCACCGCTCCCTGCTCCCCCCCAGCGCGTTGCTTCATTCCCACCCCTGCTCCCCTCCCAGCGCGTCACCTCATCCCCACCCCCGCTCCCTGCTCCCCCCACAGCGCGTCGCCTCATCCCCATCCCTGCTCCCCCCGCAGCGCGTCACCTCATCCCCACCCCCGCTCCCTGCTCCCCCCCCAGCGCGTCACCTCATCCCCACCCCTGCTCCCCCAGGGGCTAGTGCAATCCCTAGCCCCACTCCAGCTGGGGTTCACCCCCCTGCCCGGGTCCCCTCAGGGTCCCCCAAGCCTTTTCTTACACCTCCCTGGCTCTGTTCCAAGGAGCGGCCTCCAGCCCCTGCTGCCTGGCCTGGGGGAGTCTGGGGAGGGGACGCCCCAGCCGGGAGGCCCCAGGTCACACTGGCTCGCTGAATGTTTTCTATGTTTTAAATAGAAAAATCAATGTCAAGCCGCTCAACACCCCCCCCTCCTTCCCCTTCTTCTCTCATCCTCCCCCCACACATAGTTTAACGGGCAGAGCCAGGGACTGGGCATTTGAGTCCCTGGCTCTGGCCCGACTCGTTGGGTGGCTTTGGGCAAGTCGCCTCACCTCTCTGTGCCTCAGTTGCCCCATCTGTAAAATGGGGATAATAATACTTACTCGCGTGCCCGCACGAGGGGTTGTGAACTAAAGTGCTGTGCGAGCCTTGCACCAGAGACGGGCAAAGTATTATTATGATGATTTGATTATTAGCGTCCCTGCCCTCTGGTGTCCCCTCTCCCCACCTTCCCAAGGCACGGCTCCCTGGTGCCAGCTGGCGCCTGCAACCACCAAGGCGCGCACTGAGCCCTCTTGGGCACTGATTAACACCCCCCCTCTCCCATGGGAGGGTCCAGTGCCTAGGGAAAACTTGCTCTGATCTCCCTAGATCACCACCCCCAGTGGGTCCCACGGCAGCTCTCACTGGCGGGAGAGTCGTGTGCTCAGCCCCCTTGTAGGCTCTGCAGCTAGATCCCTTCCCTGCTGTCCCTGCAGTACGATCAGGTCACGTAGCAGCCTCTACAGGAGGCTGCTACGTGACCCTGAAGGTGAGTGAGCACTGGCCATAGAATCATAGAATCTCAGGGTTGGAAGGGACCTTAGGAGGTCATCTAGTCCAACCCCCTGCTCAAAGCAGGACCAATCCCCAATTTTTGCCCCAGATCCCCAAATGGCCCCCTCAAGGATTGAACTCACAACCCTGGGTTTAGCAGGCCAATGCTCAAACCACTGAGCTATCCCTCCCCCCGTGAGGGGGTCGGGGATGCTAAGAGGAGCGGGTCGGCTTTGGGAACGCCTGGCAGAGCAGAGAGGGCAGGCAGGCTCCAGGAGGCGGCTGGGCACCGTCTCCGGGGGCGGCTGCCCCCCTCTTGACATTGGCACTTTGCAACCTGTTTGTTTTTCAAGTGCACTAGTGAACCGGAAAGCGCTGGGCTCGGCGAGCGTCGGCCCTTCCCTCCTGCTACCCTCATTGCTGCAATAATCGTGCCAGGACACGCATACTACTCGGCCTCTGGCACGGACCCTGGCCTGCAGGCTGCTGGGGCTGTGTGTGTGGGGTGCAGAGCAAAGCCGCTTTCACCGGGGGGCTCCTGCTTTGTCCTACAAAAGCTAATTCCCGTGCGAGCTTTCGTCGTGCTGGTGGGGGGTGGGAGGGGAGCAAAATCCCCATTAGCTTAGTAAGAAAGGAAATGGGGCTGGGGCTTTGTGACTGATGAATCCAGAGCGGGGTGGCAGTGGGCCCCCACTTCCCATCAGCCCCTCGCTTGGGGGTGGGGCGCTACACCAGCCACGGGAACAGCATTAGCTGGACAGTCAAATGACCCCCCCCTTTCCCTCCACAGCCAAAACACCCAACTTGGGAGAGCTTGAATCTGGATTTAGCAGCTTGGGCCCATCTCTTGTACCTGAAGCGCAGGGCGTGTATGGTGGGGGTGTTACCACATCCTGCCCCTACCCTTCCAGCTGCCTCGCAGTGTTTAGCGCCACCCAGTGTCTGTGGTGTCTGCATGTGTCGGTCTGTCTGTCTGGCCGTTGGGCCTGCTGTGTGCGTCTTTCGTCCCGTGTGCGTTTGCATGTGTGGGGAGGTGCCGCATTGGCTGCATCTGGAAGGCAGGGATTATTGGGGGGAGCAGAAGCTGGGTGAGGGCGGGGGGGCGGAGGGGGAATTAGCCCTGGGCGTGTCTCTCCCTCCTGCTGTCCGTGGACAGGGCTGGAATTCAGCTGGTACAACGCAGGGCTGGTAGGGCGAAGATCTCACCCTCACTGCTTTCCCAGCCTGAGGGGTATCAAGACTGCACCTTTCCGGGGTCTGCCCCCCTCTTCTCGAGCCTGGCCTCCCTAGGGGAAGCAGAACTGACCGGGAAGGTGCCGCTCAGAGAGGGGTGTGATGAAATCAGCCCACATGGGACTCCCAACAGGGCAGGCACCAGGCCTTGCCCCAGCCGCGAGGGACCCTAAACGTGTTCTGTCACCCTGGGGGTGTTTGAAACTGCGCCGCTGAGGTAGGGGCCAGACTGCCAAAGCCAGCTAAGCCTAGGGGAGAAGGGGCTCAGGCCACCCGATCTCGTGTGACCTGGATTCCTCCCAGGTAAGACGCCGTGGGGAGGGGAGATGCAGGACGTAAAGCACACGGGGCCTGGTGCAGCTGCTCTTGGACTTGTTGCCGGGTTGCCCAATAACCAGCCCAGCCCTCCCCTCCTTAGAGCCAGAGACCGGAAAGAGCCGGGGGTCCCCATCCTACTGCATTTTGTGAAGGCTCCCTACGGCACATGTTCCCTGGACTCTCAGCCTCAGTTGGTTCACCTGAGCAGAAGCGGGGGATAATTTTTCTCCCCTTAAAGGGGATCTGAAGAGCACAGTCCTGGGAGGTTGCTTAACGGCCGGTGCAAAGTGCTGGGGTTGACTTCGGCGTTGTAGGAAGCGCGTCTGTTTTTTCTAGTCCAGCAGGAGCTGCGCTTGTAGGAAGGGGACGAGCCTTTTAGTGCTTTTCTCGCCTTTGATTTGAGTTTGTTGCAGCGCTTTGTGCGTGGATTTTTCATGCACGGTTCCCTTAGGACTACGCTGACGGCCAATGGTGATGGGGGCGATTAAACCCAACGTCCATTTTTAAGGGACGAAAGCGTTTTTAAAAGCAAAAGCTGGCGCGGCAGCTTCCAGGGGCTGTGACCTCCTGGAAGAGGCTTGTGTGAACGCAAGCCCTGTCCTGGCACTGAGGAGATAGGGGCCAGGAAGCGAAAAGCTGGGGCGGGTGGAGAGGGGGGAAAAGCAGCACAACCCCTTGGCTTGGTGAGTAGTATTTGGGTCACGCCTGGCCGGCGCTGAGGCGTTCTTGCTTTAATCCTCGACGTCTGATCCACAGCGGACAAGGCCAGGAGCAGGCAAACGGTCACCGTGTTTCTTATTATCAATACTACTTCCTGATATCCTTATTACGCTAACGTGTCGCCGGTACCTTGTCTAAGGCAGCGGCAGGTGAGCTGTGTGCGCTAACGCCTGTATTCCTAGCATCCTCGCGCCTTTCATGCTGAATGTATAACCGAGAGCGGGACCCGGGGCGCCACAAGCCCATCAAAGCGCCCCGTCGCTATGGAGACGGCTGGATCGTGTCACGGGCACCGGCGGCTGTTTCCGTCAGAGAATCCACCTTTTTTTCATCCAGACCATCCTGTGCAATAAACATGAGAGCCCTGGCAGAGCTATGCGGGCGTCCGTCTCTTTTCACTGCTGCCCGCCATGTTCTCCTGGGCCTTCTCCTCCCCTGCCTCTCCTTGTCTGCACGCCAGCCGGCTGCCCCTGCTTCTTTCTCCCCCCCGCCCAGCCCTATTGCTACCCCCTTTTCAATCCCTTTCCTCACTCCAGGCTTGTTGTGACAGTTCCCACCCCTGCCCACCAAGTGCATCTCAGAAAAATCAAGGCCCTCTCCCAGCCTGGCAGGGTGCTCACGGTGGCGCCTCTCGTAACAGGGGATGCTGGCTCTGGAGAGGAGCATCCCCAGCTGCAGCCTTGCCCCACAGGAGGTGCTGTGGGGTGCAGGGCAGGCGCACGGCCAGCTACTCCAGTCCTAGCCTCTCCCTGCCACGGGCGTGGGGATGCTGGCAGAGGCTGGGGGCGGCTGGGACTGTCCCTCTGCATTTCGCTCCAGCTCTGTTGCCCGGTGGAGACGTTAAGCCTCATTGTGAGGATTTGTGTCAGGGCGGAGCGGGCAGCCGTGGTACCTAGCGCCAGCGCTGCTCCTTGCCCCGGGCTGCCTGGCCCCTTGCAACATCATCGTGTTTTAGTCCCCGCTGGTCCAAGGCCATCTTTAGCCTCCACCCGCACAGGGTGGCAATAGTCCATGGCGACGTGGGCCAGTCTCACCCCCTCCTATAGACCGAGGCTCCTAGATGCCAAGGCCAGAGGTGAGGCCTAGTCTGACCTCCCAGGCCAGAAACTCTTCCCTCCCACGTCTTGCCTCAGGGGCTAGGATCCAGGCACCTACTTCCCGGGGTGCAGGAACTGGGGTGCTGAGAGCCGTTTGAACCAAACTGTAACCCCTGTAGTGGATGGCAGCCACTTCAACCCCACACCCGCCCCAGCACCTTGCTCCATCCTCTTGGGATGCTCGGCGCGCTCCCCAACGCCAGCGAGCAGGGCCGGCCCACAACATTTTGGCACCTGAGGTGGGGCACTCAAACGACGCCCCCCCCCCTCACGTGGGCCAAAACGTTGAAAGGTCTCGTGCCCTCCTTCCTCCAGCCCAGCCCCCCCACCATCTCTGGGCAGCTGGAGCAGAGAGGAGACAGGTGCGCCAGCAGCAGACACAATTTTCTACACGCTGGGTCCTAGTGGCACCCCCCAGTCTGGCACCCGAGGGGGCTGCCTCACGGTAAGGCCAGCCCTGCCAGCGAGCGCTAAGGCAGCCTCCCTAGCGCGGAAGCCAGCGGGCATGGGGGGGGCTCCATGGCATCGCCCATGCAAAGGGAAGCTGAGCCTTAATGCCCAGGCCTGCATCTCCGAGGACAAGGGCACCTATCTCCGCCGGTGATCCCAGCGCCGCGAGCCCCCCCCCCCCCCCCACCTTTAGCAAAGCCTAGGACTAGTCTGACCCTCCTCCCATCTTTGGCCATTTGGTTCGTCCAGCAGGACAGAAAAAACACACAGCAGCTGCTGCAGCCTGGGGCCTGAGGAAGCGCAGGGTGATGAATGTGGCTCTCGTGCCCAATGGCTTCTCGGGCTTATTAACACCCACTTGCTTTGGTGGGTACTTTCTCCCCCCTGCTCCCCAGCTCTGCCCACCCCCAAGCTTTCAGCAGGCTGCCTGAGCTGGCGCTTGCTCTCTCTGCCAGGGGAGGTGATTAATAGCAGCGGCACACTGTGCCACGCGGCTCTCCCCCAGGTATCCAGCAATTCTGTGTTTTACTAGCCCTCCCCCCCGTCCCCCCCTCGGCCGAGGCCAGCCGGCTGCAGGAGCGGCCGCAGCAGCCTCCGTGCGCCTCAGCTGCAAGGTCGTGCCAAGGGCAGCTCCGTGCCGCGCAGGACGCGAACACCGCTCCTGCCGCAGGGGCTCTGCTGGGGGGGGGGGGGCAGCCAGGAAGGCGACAGTGCTTTGAAACAAGCCCCCCCCCCCCTTCACTCCCCCACAACACTCGCACACTGAGTGCTGGGAAATGGGACCCCCCCTTCGGAAGCAGCTCAGGCTGATCACCTGAAGGGCCAGCCGCACCCTGGCTGCTGAGTCACCACCACCCTCCCGGGCTGCAAGAGACCCTCTCTCACCGCGGCCCGCCCCCAATGGTGAAGCAGACCAGGCTGGTCCATGCTGCGGTGGCCCCAGCCCAGGTTGTCGCACTGCAGCCCGCCCCAGCCGTCATGTTGCCTGTCACACACCGCCCTCCCCTTCTCCAGCACCTGCCCTAGAAGGCCAGCATGGTGCCCCCGGGTTAGTGACACGGCACAAGGTTTTTATCCCCATGTTGCAGATGGAGACGTTGAGGCAGAGACACTCATAGAAATGGAGGAGTGGAAGGCACCTCGCTAGGTCATCTAGTCCCATCCCCTGCACCCAAGCAGGACTCAGAAGGGGACATGTCTTGCTCGAGGTCTCTACATTAGGACACGGAGCTGGGACTAGAAAACCAGCTCCCCTTACCCCCCACCACCGGTGCTGGGAAGAGAACCCAGGAGTGCAGCGTCCCAAGCCACCTCCCTACTCTAACTACTAGACCACATTCTCCACCCCATGGCAGGAGCAGAACCCAGGAGTCCTGACTCCCACTTCCCCCGCCCCACTTCCTGCTAGACCACACCCCTGCTCCCCCAAACACGTGGCGGGGGAGGGTGCTGCATAGCATCCAAGGCCAGAAGGGATCTTTGTGCTCATCTAGTCTGACCACCTGCATGGCCCAGGCCAGAGCCCAGCCCACACACGACGCTTTTAGAAAACCAGCCACTCTGGAGCTGAAAAGCAGCGGAGATGGCAAATCTGCCTCGCTCTACCGTTAATTACTCTCACACGTAAACATTTATTTCCAGTCTTGATTCCCCCCACCCCAGGCCTCACACGTTTCCCATATGTGTGGGAGGGGGGGCGCTGCAGTGCCAAGGGGGCACCCCCTGCAAACACGCAGATCAGATGGAGAAGGCTGGTGGGGAAGCAGCACCAGCGATACTAGCAGCGGGAAGGCAGGTTATGATGTGTATTGCAGTAGCACAGTGGCGCCCCGGGCCTGGAGTATCGCACTAGGTGCTGTACAAACCCAGCCATCCTGTGCGAAGGAGAGCGAGGGTCTCCTGCTGAGCAACATGGTGCTGTGTAGCCCATAGGAGGAGGTGAAAAGGTCGGGACCCAGACCCACACAAAGCCCTTACTCGGGGCTCAGTCGCTGTGCTCACGCCAGGTGAACAAGGCACGAGAGACTTTCCCTTCTGGCCCTGCAAAGGCTTCAGCTCACATGAGCTCTGTGACCCCCCCCGGAAGAGATGAACACAAATTGCCTGCGAACTTGGTCAGTGAGTAACAAAAAACCCCCCCCAAAACCCCTCACCATCCACCCCTGAGGTTCTCTCAGAGACACTTCAGATGCATAGCCAGGGTAGGCCTGTTACAATGGTCAGTACCTGCTGCTAATCTCCCACCTCTCAGATACAGCCATGCCGGGATGCAGCTGATCCGCCTGGGCTGGACTTTACCTTAAAAAAACAAAACAAAAAAACACGCCCCACCGATGAGTGATCAGCTCTGAGATCCTCCCCCCTCGGATGCAATTATGTATTTAGGTGCCCAACTCCCATTGACATAAATGGGGGTTAATCACCTAAAGAACCTTTGAGGATCTAAGCCCGTCTCTGGGAGGCGTCACGGTGAGATGCTTTTCAGCAAACGCCTTTGAGACGGGAATTTCCAAAGCCCCCCCGGATCTGCAGCCCAGCCCATGGATAGCCAGTGAGGGCAGGGGTATCACTTCAGCGGAAAGGAACCAGCAGCAGGGCCCCGACAGCTGACACTGTCTGGGGATTTGGGGAAAAACAAACAAAAAAACATTGCTAGCGCCCGCTAACGAACAGGCGCGCCACCGCGATCGACTGGGCTAGAGCAGGCGAGCCATTAGAATAATGGACTAATGCACCCTGGAATGTACTCTCTTCAGTTATTTGGCAAGCACAGGGTCGCTTCAATTATTCATGACACTTCACCACATCCCAAGCAAAGGACCTGTCTCCTGGGCAGCAGATTGGGCACTGGGAACCAACTCAGCACTGGGGAGGCTCTGGCCACTTCGAGCTGAGACCTGACAAATCCAGACTCTCCCCAAGAGCAATGGAGGCCTACGACCTAGTCTGTTACCCTGTCCCTGAACAGGACCTGGGGGACGTTTAGATAAGGTGACCAGACAGGAAATGTGAAAAATCGGGACTGTCCCTATAAAATCAGGACATCTGGTCACCCTACGTTTAGATGTCTTTAAGCCACCTTTGTGCTCCCCATCTTCTGGAGCTGGGCAGGTCTCTACCCAGCCCCTAGTGTAAACCAGAGCAGCCTTGGGGCTGCTGCAATTTGCAATCTGTGGCCTATGTTCCCCTGGGAAGCAGAGAATAACCAGTCCACAGCCTCGGCCCATGCCCCCAACACACTTGCTACACCAGAGACTGGGAGTAGAGCCAAGTTGTGCCTCAGCACCTGCTCTGGGTCAGCTGGGGATGTCCTCTGGGCACGGGATAATCTCAGGGGGTCATTTCCACCCATTTTAAGGCTACCAGCGCAATGCAAAAGGGGCTGTAATGGAGAACACACACACTCATAGAATCATAGAATCTCAGGGTTGGAAGGGACCTCAGGAGGTCATCTAGTCCAATCCTCTGCTCAAAGCAGGACCAACCCCAACTAAATCATCCCAGCCAGGGCTTTGTCAAGCCTGACAAGCTCTCCTGAGCACCCTGCTTGCTGTTCAGTCTGTGTGAGAATTAGGGGAGCACGGATTAGCAAGGTTCTACTCTGCCTCCCAGAGGGCAGCGGGGAGCAAAGAGAAAAGATTCGTTGGTACCTGGCACCGAGAGGCTCTTGCTCGGGGAGGGGAGTCGCTCCCAGCGCAGGAGCGTGGCAGGGAAAGCATGACTAAGTAGCACTGTGGCGCTGAGCCTGGGTGGGTAGGTGGACCGGTGTGACTCACAGGTACCGGCTCAGCTCAGAAGAGATTTCAATGGGGGCGTTTTCCTTTCAAGAGGCAGTTCCAGCCAGAAAAGTGACAAATATAAACCCATGTCGCCGCCTTACTCCAGATCCTCACCTCCTATCCAGCTGACTTGACTGATATCCCCATCCCCCTTCCTCCCGCTAGCTGTGCGGAGCTCACACAGCTCAGAACTACGTCCTGGCTGCAGATCTTAGAAGCCGAACATGACTGGGCCACCGCCGGACTGTCAGATCCCAGCTGGAGTTTGCAACTAGAACAATCAGCTTTGAAATGAAGCTGCCGGCTACCGAGAGGCAAGATGGCTGTGTGGTGAAGGCACTGAGCCAGCATTCAAAGGAGCCAGGGTCAATTCCCCCACTCTAGTACTGACTCCTTGGGCAAGTCACTAGGCTGCACTGTGCCTCAGTTTCCCCCCCTTTAACATGGAAACAATGATACTGACCTGTGTGGCAAGGGAACAATTCCGGGGGGGGGAGGGAGGGGGAAACTACAGGGTAATTAACAACAAATTAGAGTCCTAGTCATCACTACACCCCAAACTTGTCTCCCTTCAGCACCCCATAACTGGGGGGCGGGAACAGACGTAAGATGGACTTTCACTAGTCGCTTTCCTTCCCCCTGCAGCAGAATCTTGCTCAGCTCCTCAGCCTGTGTGAGCTGCGACTGAACAAGAGTGCGCAACAGGGAGGTTTCATCTCCCTTCCTGTGACAAAACGCGCTACAAAACGCTTGCCGGGAGATGCAGAAGCGTCGTAAATAATTAAAACTTAACTTCATTTGTCAGATACAGGAACAGGAACAACGGGCATTTCACTCATCAACTCACAGGTTCAGTCACTTACACCAATCTCCCCCCACCCTCCAGGGGCTGCTGCAGAGAAAGGAGGCACTAGAGAGCCAGTCACATGCCCAGCAGGGTGACACATGGTGGTTGGAAGGGCACAGAGCTTGCTCCTGCTGCTCACCTAGGAGCTGATCCGGCCCCTAGCATCACAGGGGCGAGCCGTGCACAGCCAGTGATGGGTTTTAGCCTCACACCCCCCCCCCCCACCCGCCGGGATGAAGGGAAGAGTTATGGGCAGGGCCCTACCAAATTCACAGCCGTGAAACACGTCACACACTGTGAAATCTGGTCTTTTGTGCACTTTTACCCGCTACAATACAGCGTTCACAGGGGAGACCAGCATTTCTCAAATTAGGGGTCCTGACCCAAAAGGGAGTTGCAGGGTGGGGGTCACCAGGTTATTTTAGGGGGGGCTGCAGTATTGCCATCCTTACCTCTATGCTGACTTCAGAGCTGGGCAGCTGGAGAGCAGCAGCTGCTGGCTGGGAGCCCAGCTCTGAAGGCAGCGCAGAAGTAAGGGTAGCAGTACCCCGAGCCCCCCCTCCCCAATTCCTTTTTGGGTCAGGACCCCTATAATTACCACACCATGAAATTTCAGATTTAAATCGCTGAAATCATGACATTGATGATGTTTAAAATCCCGTGGCCGTGAAATTGACCACAATGGCCTGTGAATTTGGTAGGGCCCGATGGGAGACGGGAGGCTCGTGGGAGATGAAGTGACTCACCCAAGTGACATGGAGGGCATGTCTCCACTGCAGCTGAAGACTAAGGGGCTGTTTCATTGCAGGGCACATGTCCAGGGGATTGGGCTGGAGCCCGGGCGGTAGGACCCCGGGCGGTGCGAGGATTCCGAGCCCGGAAGTCTACACCGTCACGAAACAGCCCACGCCTGAGCCCCGCGAGCTGGTGAACCGGCTCTCAGCAATGGGGGTGGGACCTTTCCCTTGGCCACCTCCCACCTCCCCACTTGTGAGGCTTCCGCACGTTCGCTATTTCCCCCCCTTCGGCCCTGATCCAGCCCCAGCGGAGCCCCCAGCACGCTCAAGCCTGGGATTCTTAGGAAAAGGGCATAAAACCCAGGCCCCGGCCGACCACGGCCCTGCCTGCCCCAATCACCTTCACGTCCTGGGCGAACCCCGGCTTGACCAATCTCACTCTGCAGCCCTAAACGCCTCCCTGCCCTGCCTTCAACCAGAGGAGCGATCCTTCCCTCGCGGCCTGACGCTGCCGCAGCCCACCCCAGAGTGGGCTGCAATTTACTCGGAGCGGAGCCCTTCTTACAGGGAGAGTCCGTGGAGCATTTTTGAGCCTCCAGGATGGATACAATTAAACCCAAGCCTGCAACGTCCCCTCCCCAGCAGGTACAATTCACAGACACATGGTAAGGGCTGCCGGGCCGACTGCTGCAAGGGAAAACCGCCTCACGATGGGCTCCCGGCAGGAGATCCCGGGCCCTGGCTTGGCTCTGGGATCAGCCCCGGAAAAGGCCCATTTCCAAGGCACAAAGAGCAACGAGGCTCCTAAGCTCGGAGGGAGAGCGCGAGAACATCTTCGCCTCCCCCGCAGCACACGCTCCCCTTGCCCCGGACAGCTTCCTGCCTCCGGGCCTGATCCAAAGCCCCCCAGCGTCAGCTGTCAACTTTCCAATGACTTCCAAGGGCTTTGGTGCCCAAGCGCCTGGTCGCTCTTGACTGGGGACGTCTAGTCCCCGCTGCTGAGGCTGCTAACCCGGCTAGGGGGCGCAACGTAGATCCCTGCAGGCTAGAGAGCCCACCAGCTCACTGCACCCCGCAGCGGTCACGACTGCCCCCGGCCAGGTTCAAGCGGCTGGCTGAGAAGCGATCTCCTCTGCAGAGGAGGGAGGGATCCGTGCCAGCCGTGACATGCCCAAGCAGGGCTGAGGGCGGCAAAGGGCTTGCGTCACTCAGCTAGGGAGGGCGGTCAACCAGATGCAGAAATACCCTCGGGAGAGGAGATGCGCTCAGTCACACCCTTCGGGGGGGGGGGGGAATTTGGGAGTCGGTCCCCCACCTATTGGTCCCCCTTTAACCTTTCTCCACAGAGCGGAAGGGGAGAGGCCTACGACTACCCTCCAGCCGGCCTCTCCTACCACCTCCACCCTGGCAGCTGTGTTTTCCCTTCATTTCCTCACGCATCCCCCTCCACCCCCAAGATTCATTCTGATTGCATCCAGCACACTCATCGGCGTCTCTCGTTTCAGCGCAGCCTGCTGAGATGCCGAGATCTGGCTGGCATCTGCACCCCCCCGCCCAACTCAAACACGCCAGCGAAAGAACAAACGAAACAACAGCCCTCCATCACTCCGATCTCCACGCATGGCTGCTCATGCAGCTGAGGAGCAGACCGTGATTCTCAGGCACTCAGCTTCTCATCTGTAAGCGCCACGGTGGCAACCTGCTCCCCCCGGGCAAGGAGCGGCCCCATCCTACCGCTCGGTTTCTAACCAGCCTCTCCTAACCAGTTTCTGACACACCTGCAGACTCAGTGCACCCACTGATGGTCATGAGGGAGGGGTTAACACACTGATTACGAGAGAGGAACCGTCCTCTGGATCAGACCAGTAATCCATCTAGCCAATAGCTGATTCAGAGGCAGGTGCAAGAAACCTTGTAGTAGCCAGTTACGGACTAATCTACCCCCAGGACACATTTCCTCCTGACCCCCCACCGTTAGAGGTAGGCTTAAGCCCTGAAGCATGAATACTTACATCCCCTTCCAGAACGCTCACTACTGTCTCTGTGCATAGTCTTGTTCTCTCAGGGTCCGATCCCCTTTTTCAAATCCCAAGGAGCAGGATCCATCCCTCATTAACCCACCTAGACAGAATCTAAAGGCCAATTGGAAGCGGAGCCACTGGTGCAAATCTCTTAATTAGCGTAAAGGTGCACTTGTAAAGAAAGGCTTGAAGGGCGTTAAATGGCGGATGGCTTGTGTCTTTTGGAGGAAAGGAAAAAAACAAAGTAACTCCAGGTCAATTACGAGCAAGGGAAATTAACCAGCAGCCAAGCCATGGTCTGTGCTATCACTGTCTCAGGGAGCTGCCGGCCCCAGAACAGAGGTGACAAGGGCAGGGTGCGCCTGGAAAAGGGACATGTGAAGAGTGGGGCCATGTCAAACGTCACTGACCAACTCTCAGCTCATCAGAGTCCTGGCAGAGGGATGGGTTGAAAGTGGAGCCCTGTCATGCTGCCGTCAGACTGCACTGAGCTCAACCTCCACGGGATGGGACTGGATGGGAGACCTCCAAGGAAAAGCCGGGTGCCGTGGGAAGTGGCGCTTTCTCCTTTGGGTTGTGCTGAACGGACGCGCCAAACCGTCGGCAGATTCTGTGCTGCTGGTGGTAACAGGCTACAGGCGTAATTACACTTTAAGGCCCCCTGATGTTGCTGGTGGGGAGGAAGAGGCCTTGCCCAAAGCCCAGATTCGGCGCCCAGGTACCTCCCACCGCAGCGGAGAGCAGCCTCGGCTGAGTAAGTCGCTGCTCTACGTTCGGGTCCTGGTCTTGTGCAGTGTTGCCAGCGCAGCCTCTGCATGCGCACTGCTCGGTAAAGGCAGCCCCTCCGTGTACACATCCATGCGGCAGAGAGCACGCACCTCCACACAATGAGATCCGCAGCGTGCCCCAGCGACAGGCTAGCGGAATGGGAGTCGGGAGCCCTGGGTTCTCTATTGCTGACCCTGACCGCCCTTCCCCTGCCATCCTTTCTTCGATTTAACCTGTCGGCTCCTCGGTGCAGGGACACGCTCTCACAGTGCAGCGCTGGGCCCAACCGGCCCTGATCTCGGCTGGGGCCTCTAGACGCCACCGGAATACAATCACACGTGCTAGCAAAGCAGCCCCGATAGGAGATGTTTCAAAGGGCTTTAATGTCCAAGGCTTCACGCACCGCTCCAGTTACACACCCGCCCCACTGGAGACCGTGCAGCCCGAATCTCCAATATCCCTGAAAACGACACCCCGCTGAAAAGCACGCGGCGGAGAGGAGTCCGGGTACGGGGGAGAGAGGGTGAATCAGCCCGGGAGGCTCCTCTGGATTACAGTAGTGACTGGCTGTCCCCAGCGCAGAATAACCATTCCCCTGGGGAGGCCAGACGAGGCACAGCATCCCAGGAGCCGTCTTCCCCCCCCCCCCCCCCACTCTGCTAGAGGAAAGGAACAGAAACAGAGTGACGGGCTGAGCACCGCACCCCGGCCAACCCCAGCAAAGTCCTACGCAGCTGCACAGACCAGGGACGGGCAGGTTCTCGTTCCCCAGGCAAGTGATTATTCCCTAAAGAGGCAGCTTCTTGGCCAAGAACCCTAAAGCACTCTGGGGCCGTTGGTGGTAGGATGCTGCTGTTCCTGGAGGAGTTCTCTAGCTCAATCCCCCAGGCACGCTCGGCTAGCCCGCAAAGGCGCCATTCCAGCTTCTAGCACCGGGATCCAGTGAAGGGAGGTGTCTCACTGGGATCCTAGCCCCGCGGCCCCCTTCACTCCGCAGACTGACAGCACTCCGGCCTGGCGGGCTGATCCAGGCCTGGGGGGGATCCATCTGCAGACGCTGGGGGTAGTGAGCAGGGGCGAGCGAAGGGGGAAGAGAGGCCAGGTCGATTGGCCTAGAGCACCTTAGTTACCAGCAGCAAACAGGCCCCTTGCTGAGACCCAGCTGTGTGAGAGGCTGAGGCCGCAGGGAACGCAGTCCCCAATCAGCCCCTTGCCTTACACCTCCGTTTGGGGCCGGAGGCTCCCGGTGAGCGAAGCAACCTCATCCTTGGGTCAGCGTCAGCGACGCCCAGTCGCCAGGGGAAAGAGCAGCCGGTGATCTCCAGCTCAAGGTCCTTCGGGGCAGAGGGAGGAGCGGGTGAGCTGGGCTGGCGAGTACCAGACCAAAGCAGCCACGCCCCTCCCGGTACAAGGGAAAGCAGAAATCCTGCCTCCTAGTGGGAGCCACATGCTCCTGCTCTCCCGGCAGGGTCCGTTTCCAAAGCAGAGAGGCCGATCCATCCCCTGGGGGGGATCTTGCTGGGCCAGCTGTCTGCTGTGCCCCCGGGACGAGGTGCTAGACACACAGTCTCCCCTTGTTCTCTGCTGGGGGTGCTGTGAGCCAGGTCCCACCCTGGACTCGGCTGGCTGGCGCCTCTGGTCCAATTAGCCAGCGTTCGATACAGTCCAGGGCCTTGCCTGGGTCCCTTTCAGCTGAAGAAATACGTCGATTCCTTCACCTTCTGCAGGTCAAAGTCGCCTGGAGGGGAAGAGGGAGCAGAGGGAAGGTCAGAGCGGGGGCAGCACAGGTTGGAGATGGGGGCGTCTCTCAGCATTCTAGGGGAACGGATTCACCAATGTGCGCTAGCTCAAACACAAGATATGGGCTGGATGCAGGAATCGCGGGGTGAGCTTCTCTGGCTCGTGTTATGCAGGCACTCGGATTGGACGACCCCACTGGCCCTTGCAGCCTTAAATTCTAGGTCTCTATACCCCCCGTGCCCGCAAACTCCAGAAGATCCCCCTCACTCCAGGGAGGAGAGAGCAGCAAGAGAGGTACTGCGGCCCCTTTGGGCCTGCTGCAATCAGCCCGACACTCCCTGGCCCCACCTGGGGCAGAGAGCACGCCAGGGCCCCCACACTGCTCACAGGACCCCTCCTGCTGCTCGGCCCATTGCGCGTGGATGCATTCCCTGGGGCAGAGGGTTAGCAGCGGGGTAGGAGCTAGGACTCCCACCCCAGGACATGTTATCCCCCGTCCTAGGCTGTGGTGGGTGCAACACGGAAAGGCCTCGGCACTGGGCACTCTCTCCAGCACGGCAGCTAGGTCAGCCTACGTTTTAGGTGTATAGACCAAGCCTCTGTCTCTTTCACCCCATCTCGCAGGTTCCTCCTGCTCATTGCGGGATGAACTCAGATACTGGTCATCAGAAACATGGCTACTACGGGGAAAGGGTTGCGGGGCCGGCTCATCCCAATCACTCATGTCAGAGGGCTCCCGCCTGGGAGCCGCCCCTGGGAACCAGCTCCAGACGCAAGTGTTTGTCCAGTGCCTAGCATTCGCGGGTGGCCCGGAGGCACTACCATAATAACCACGACGGAGAACAATACCTGTCTTGGGGACCTTGGACAGCAGCTCCACCAGCCTCTTGTGTTCGAGGGACTTCTTATCCCTCCACTCAGCCCTGGGTCAAAAAAAGCCACGACACGAAGGGGCGTTAACTAGGAACCGGAGCCCTTTCTGCTCCCAGCCTGAATCTCTCACCTCTCCTGTGCAGCTTGTGGACACATGGCTCTGAGCCAAGGGGGCGGTGACGGGTCCCTGGTGTCAACGGAACCACCAGATCAGCTTCAAGATAAGACTCTCCCTACATGGCCACTTGGGCATCCAAGTATCTTCCTGCGGTCCATGTTATCTCAGTATCGCTCTCTGGTGCCTAGCCGCCCCCATCTGACCAGAGTATCCGAGCGCCTGCCACCTTTACAGAATTTCTGCACACAAAGCCCCTCTGATGCAGGGCAGTGATCCCACCCTCCTTTGCAGACGGGGAGCTGAAGCCCAGAGAGACTTGCCCAAGGTCACACACGGGGGATCTGTGGCAGAGCAAGGGATTGAACCCAGGTCTCCCATGCCATAGCCTAGCTCTCTAACCACTGGGCCATCCTTGTCCTAGAGCAGCCCAGAGGCAGCCGGAGGAAGGATACCGTGGACAGGCTCCAAGCCGGAGGCTGTGGGGCTGGGTAACTTACACAGCACAGGGAACAAAGGGAGTTCCCGCGAAGGAGCCCCAGAGAGGGCGGGCGAGCTGGGTACTTACAGGGAGCCAGTGCAATATTTCTGCAGCATGAACCTGGACAGATCCCGCAGGATGGGCTGGCTGTGCAGCTCCACAAACTGCTCTCGACACACCTGCCAGAGCACGGAGGTCACAAGCGAGTGGAATACAACAACATGCACCCCCGCTCGCCCCCAGACACATCCCATTGAGACTATTCTCACGGGGCTGCAGGTGGGGTGCGTCTGCAGGTTGAGAATGAGGGGTGTCAGCAGAGCCGCAGGGCGATGGGAATGGGGAGCCCAGGGCTGGGATAGCAGGGGGCTGTGGGCTGGGACTGAGGGGCATCAGCAGAGCCGAGTGAAGCACCCACCTGCCCTACTCACGTGACGCTACAGCCAGGACGTCGTTTTACAGTTATCGGGCCCTCTAGGCAGTGAGA
The DNA here is from genome assembly GCA_037349315.1 of Chelydra serpentina. Taxonomy (NCBI): domain Eukaryota; kingdom Metazoa; phylum Chordata; order Testudines; family Chelydridae; genus Chelydra; species Chelydra serpentina. The sequence continues at coordinate 5,288,400 of JBAIAC010000107.1, read as the reverse complement.
GACCGGGGCTGATCAGACGCCTCTTGCCCACCTAGCCCATGGGACACCTTCCCGATTGAGTCACACGTGACCAGGAGGGGCCAGGCCGTGCCACAAGGACACGAACAGCAGGGGCCATCTTGGCGCTCTGCATTTGGTTACCAACAGCCAATCAGACTACAGGGTGGGGAGGGAATTGGGGGGGGGGGGGGGGGAGGAGACACTTTCCAGAGTGTCCGGCCCCTGTCCCTGGGACAGCACCCGCCTGGGTCAGTGAAAGAGGCTCTGCTCACGGGCGGGGGGCTGGTCTCTACCTGGTTCATGACGTCCACAGTCAGCGCGTGGGTCCAGTAGCAGTCGTGGACCGAGACGAACGTCAGGCCCCGTCTGAAAGGCAGCAGAGCAGCCGGGTCAGGTGTCGCCCGCGGCGACTCTCCCTCTCCTCTGAGGTCAGCCCAGGCCCCTGCCTCGGGCGGCCAAACCCCCCTGCTGGCGCCAGCACAGGGGCCTGCGAGAGCTGAGCTGGGGGCTGCCATCCCTTGCGGCACGGGGCCTCCCTGATGGCAGGCCCGTGCGGGGAGGGGCTGCCGGCTGCAGGGCTGGACCCCGGCAGGGGCAGCTCAACCCTGCGGATTTGCCTCCACCAATGCTAGAGTAGCCCCCAGGATGACCCGAGACGGAACCCCAACCACCCAGGTCACACCCCCCACTTCCCGCTCAGCTGATTGCTTTAACCCTCTCCTGCCCAGCAACAGCTGAGATCTTGGCACTGAAATACGCTTCCCTGCTGCCCGCCGTGCCGTGCCCCAGACGAGGACGCGACCCCCCAGGTCATAAGAGGCCCCTTGTGGACTCCACTGTCTGTCCCCGCCCCCCCCCCCCCCCCCCCGAGTCTGGGGAGCGAGGGCAGCGACTCCCTACCTGTGGCAGTGCAGTGCCGTCAGCATCATGTGCGTGGAGTCCAGCGAGTGGATGAAGTTGGGCGGGAAGGCGTTTTTCTGCTTCACCGTGTCCGGTTTCCTGCGGCGGAGCACGGAACAGTCAGACATCCCGGCTGCCCACCACGGCCAGGGCCGGGGGCGGGGCAGAGCGCCCAGGACCTGCTGTCAGGGTAATGCCAGCCAGGGCTGCACGATGGGAGGGAACTGGATCCAGTGGGCTGAGCACGGATGGGGATGGCACCTGGGCTGCATTTCCCGGGGTGACGGGAGCTCTAAGGGCTGCACACACACACACACACACACACACACCCCCCGCCTGATTCCACTGGTCCATGGGCGCAAGGGAGCAGCTGGCAGATGCTGCCCTCTCCAGGAATCCCACGGTGGGTGCTACGGCCCTGCACCCCCAGCGCTGTCCACAGAGGCTGCTGGATTCCCTCCGGACCGTCCTGCCCAGCCACCCCCATACTCCCGCTGGCAGCAAGAGGTAAGGAAAACAGGAGTGTGCGAATACCAGCAGCAGCTCTGACCAGTGCCTGTCTCTCCTACCGGGGGCTCATCTGCCAAGCTCCGGGGATGGGAGGGTTTTGTCTCCAAAGCGCCTGGAGTCGAGGGCTCCCCCAGCTCCAGGCTTGCCCCGGGGAGGGAGGATCGCTCAGGCTGAGGGGAAAGGGGGGAGGGATAGCTCAGTGGTTTGAGCATTGGCCTGCTAAACCCAGGGTTGTGAGTTCAATCCTTGAGGGGGCCATTTAGGGATCTGGGGCAAAAATTGGGGATTGGTCCTGCTTTGAGCAGGGGGTTGGACTAGATGACCTCCTAAGGTCCCTTCCAACCCTGATATTCTATGATTCTATGATTGGAACGGAGAGTCTGCACCCAGCACTCGCAGTCTGGTACTTACTGGTTGGCGTCAAAGCGCACGTTCAGACTCAGGGTTTGCATGGTGCTGTTCAGCTAGAGAGAGAGAGAGAGAGATCGGACTCAGCTGAAGAGAGACACAATCGCCCATTCCCTGGGAGACCCGGGCACGCCACTCTTGGAGAGCAGATCACGCCAGCAATAGGCCCCCAGCATGTGCGTGCGGAGCCTAGGACTAGGGCAGGGAGCCCATGGCCAGATGAGAACAGCCTACTTCAGATCTTTGGAAGCGGGCAGGAGCCTTCGTCCTACTGGCCGGCATGTCTCCCGGGAGGTGGCCAGGCTCACCGGCTCCCTGGCTTTAAAGGCCTTTGTCTCACCAGCAGAACTGGGAAATGCAGCTGAACAAATCAGTGGCTTGGAGACAGGCAGGCCGCCCGGAACTGCCCCATAACTGTAGATTCTGCGTGCAGGTGGGCAAGCAAGAATCTGTTTACCTGCTGATATGCCGGAAAATTGCCCTTGTGGGTACCATGTGGGGGTCTCATCATTGAGCCTTTGGGGAGCCCTGGTTACTCGCCAGCCCCATGACTCTTAAATACCATCCTGACTTCGTCCCACTGACTCACCCTTCAGCCCCCCAAGGATGCTGGCTCTGCCGCTGGCCCCGCCCCAGAGCTGACTCATCCCCGCATGACAAGCCCCCTCTAGTCTCTTCCTCTCAGGGATAAACTCCTCTCCTCCCCCCTCTCCCCCCCGAATCTCAGCTGCTGAATTAGCCCGAAGCTACATGGAACGGGAGGGGAGGGAGAGAGCTGCTGAGGACTAGACTGACTCGGGGGAGGAGGAAGGGGAGTCCAAAAGGTTAATTACCCCGGTGAGTCAGTGGGGAGGGAGGAGAGAGAGCGGCCTGACACCATACCCATCCCTCACAAACCCTCCCCGCCCACACATGCCCACGGGAGACTTCACTGTACAACGTGCATGTGTAACAACCAGATTCGGCACCCCCGCCGGCTGGAGTCTTCACAGCACGGTGTATTCCGCGTGCATGTACACAGCAAGGTTCTGCGGCCATCTGCACCCAGCATTGAGCACAAGTACAGGCGCGTACACAAGGTTCTACACACATGCACCGGCTGGAGACTTGGCCGCGCTGCCCCCTAATGCCCTCGGTCCAGGGCGGTGGTTGGCAGGGCGGTTGACCTAGATCCCCCATGTTCCAGACTGAGGTCCCAGCTCCCAAGCGGCCGGTACCTCTGCTCCCCTTTGTCTCTGCCCCGCGAGGCACTCACCACGGTGGACTTGGCCTGATGGTACGGCTGCACGATGGGGAGGCCCAGCGGGGTGACCCACTCCACCGTGTTCCCGGACTTGGCGATGAGCCGGGCGCTCTCCGTCAGCCAGATCTGCAGGGACAGACGGGAGTGAGCAGCTCCCACAGAGCGTGGACGCAGCGGGCCAAGGGCCCCGGAGGCTCCAGGGGTTCTGAGGACAGATTCACCCCAGAACGTCCCCGCCCACCACGGGCAGTTCTGAGCGCCATGGATGGCACAACACCCTCCGGCCCCATCCCCCAGGGGATTCATTCCACCTGGGTGGGGGGCGGGGGTCAGGGCTAGGATCCCCCAGAGACCTGCTGCTTGAGATGCCGGATCCAGTGGCCCTGATTCACTTCCTGAGTAGCGATGGCGTTAGAGATCGGGCTGCATTCCCCGGGGTGATGGGAGGAGACATGTGATATCTAGGGACTGTCCCCCTCCTCCTCTCCCCTTCTCCGGCCTGCGTGTAGCGCTCCCAGGAGCAGATGCCAGGAGCTCTTCCGAGCTACTCTCTCCAGCATACAGAAGAGGGGAGGAAGGGGAAAAGCAGGAAGGAGAGAGAGAGAGAAAAGCAGCAGGGACCTTACCTGGATCTCTCGAGTCCCTGAGAACATCTCCTTGAGGCTGTTGAACACCTGCTGGACGAGGTAATGCGACGCCTCCCAGACGTACTCCTGTGTGGATCAGAGGCAGGGTGAGGGGCTCCCCATGGGAGGGGGGGGGGTCCCTGTGATGAAGGCACGCCTGCCGTCTCACCCGAAGGACCGCAGCGGGGATGAGCTGCTGCTGACGTGTCTCCCACCCCTCCGGGGTTACCGCCCCACAGAACCTGCCTTCCCACCTGGGCTAGCTGAGACCCACGATCTCGCTGTAGATCAGGGGAGCCGGGAATCTGAACCCTGATCTGCTGCTGAGTAGGTGGAGAGGATGCTGAGCTCTGGCACTTAACCCGACTCTCCTCTCCCACGGGAGGAGGCCAAGCCACCGGGCACCCTGCCGGCCTCTGCGCTGCATTGCTGGCCGTGTAAGTAACAGGGACAGCACTAAGCGACAAGCCTCTGAGCCGCCGCTCTGCAGGAGGAGGCCCATACAACCCCAGAGGGAGCAGCCCAGTCTCTCAAGCCTCGTATTGTACATGACCCCAGTTGAGGCCCATTACTGCCAGAGGGGCTGGGCAACAGATGACAATGCTGGAAACCAAAGGGACAGGATGCACCTGGTTGAAGAATCCACCCCATCGGGCGGAAAGCAGAGAAAGGGGCCTGCACACAGCCTAGCCGCTGGCTCCCATTCCACCCCACGAGCTGAAACCCTGCCCTGGATCTGGCTTGGCAGGGCAGCACCGGGGAGGAAGAAAAGGGAACTCTCTCCACAGGGAAACGGGCGCTGCACGAGACTCAGCCAGGCACCAGTGGCGGCGGCCACGGACGGGACAGAGGGGAAGCCGGGGCGGACGTCCTACCTGTGGGAAGCCGTCGATCTCCTTGAGCCGCTTCTCGATCTGCAGCCTCCCTCCGTACCTGGTGACGCCGTACACCACCGTCATCACCGTCTGCTTCACCACCTTGCGGCTGATGAAGCCGTCCAGGACCTGTGCGACCTTCATCCCCTCCTGGGCGTCCTGCCTCCGGAATTCTTCTACCTAGGGCAGCGTGGAGAGGAACCCAGGGGGAGATGCCGTGATCCTGCCGCCGCTGAATCAGGACTCGCCGACCCTCCCACATAGGAATAGGGTCATCGAAGGAGCCCCTGGGGCCCAGCTGGGCTGCACCCCCTCTACACAGACTGTGGAGAAACCAAGCCAAGACCCCCGGTCTGCACTAGGAATGCCCCTCCCCCACACCCACGACAGACACTGTGGCCCATGCTAGCCACCCTGGAGGACAGAGGCCACTAGCTGAAGGAACCAGGGAGTTCTGGACCTCAGAGACAGCGGCTCAGGGCCCTGGTATTGCGATACTGAACCTTGTCACCCGGTGCTGGCACAGCACCCAATGGCTGTCAGGTGCACTGTGTGCCCGAGTGGATTGAGCACTGGACTAAGCCTTGGGAGACCTGGGTTCTGTTCCTGGCTCTGCCAGTGGCGCTCTGGGTGAGCCGCTCTCTGTGCCTCCATTTCCCCACCTGAAAATTGGGGATAATGATACTTGACCTTGATGATCCACAGCTGAAAAGCTCTAGGTAAGAGCCAAGGATCGTTTGTGTGTGCAGAATGAATGTGGCAGGTCTCCGTTCAGTTCCCAGTTCCTGATTTCACATTGCAAAACTTCGGAGACTGGGGTTTTCTTAGCAAGAGAGGCCGCAGACTGAATGTGCCATGGAGCTCAGTTTCCCACAACGCCCAAAAGCAAGAGAATTCCCCTCCTATGTGCCGGCCAGGTGCTGCTTGGAGACCCCGTCTCGCCAACTCCCCATCTGCACATGGGGGAACCCAGAGAGAGGAAGCCTGGGAATGGTTCATGGCTTGGGGATTTCTCAGTCCCGGCTCCTTCTCTGTTTACTGTGATCACACCCCCCACTTCTAGCACAATCTCAGCTGGATTGTCATTGTGGCCACCGCAGCGCTTCCCTCTAGGGGGGAGAGGGACAGTCAGGCGCTGGATTCCAATCAGTTGATATCTATTGTCTGCTGCATGATAGTGCTGTCTGTCTCCGCCTCTCCTCTCCCCCTGGAGGGCCGGACTGCACCATCCTGCTCGGGGACACTGAACACCAGCTCCGAGCAGAGTTGTGAACCGTAGGACCTGCCAGGGTTACCGGCTCTGTCTCACCTGCTGGGCCACTCCGCTGTACACGTCCTGGGGGATGTCGCACGGCATCAGGTTGACCGAGGTGGCGCCGATGACGTCACGCCCCAGCGCGGCATAGTGCTGCAACCCGTTGCAAGAGCCGTCCTGCGAGTAGGAAGAACAAAGGGTGGGACTGAGAGCCTGGCCATTTAAAGGGGCATTGCCTGGTTTAAAAACCAAGGCTGCGATTTTCAGTGGGTGGATAAAAATCTCTGTTTTCGAAAACAACATTTTTAAAACAGATTTTTTTAAATTTAAATCAGATTTTTCTTATTTTATTTAAATAACATTTTCTTTAAAAAAAAGTAAACCTGTTTAAAATGAAATCTGAATTTAATACAAAATATGTTAAGGCCTAAAGTTATTATAATCTCTTAAAACATTTAAATAAAAAAAATATATGTTGAATCCATGAGCCTCTATCAAAAATGTTGCGTTAAAGGCTGCTTTTCTGTATAAAGAAAGAATCAGGGCAATAAACATCTAACTTCTGAAGTCAAGCTTTATAAATACGGCACAAAAGATCCACCTAAGTAACTTAGGAGACTGTCTCATTTTCAAGAGACTTAGGCAAGTAAGAATTTAAGATCTAGTCACTTTCATTTAGGCTTATTTGAAAATTTTCGAGGCTGACCTGAAATAATCAGTTTAGTTCACTGACTGCGGTTAATCCCTCTGTTTAATAAACCATTTAGTTGAAAATCTGAAACATGTTTTGATAAGGGAAGTTTATGTGTCCAAAACATTTAAGGGTGTTAATGTTTATACGCTGTTGTGTGTTTCACTACATTCCAGTTACCATCCTGACGCAGCTTGACACAAATCACGAGGAAAAAGTTAATTACCTGGTAACTAAGTACTGTATTATTCCCCATTTTCTAACATATTAAAAATGTTCAATTAATAAGAATCTGAAAATGTTAAGTTGTATAATTGCTTAAATAAATGTATATTTTTCTAGTGGTCCCCCGCCAGGTAGAAGATAGATGTACCAAATCCAATGGAGAGGCTCTGTTCAGCTGTAAATCAACATGTTTTAATGGTTATCTCAACCAATGAGAATGCACCTTTTTTAGAAAGAAAAAAAAGTTGATTCAAATTGATGACTTAAATCGAGCCTTTCCACCAGGTGGTTTCAATCAACCCACCCTGCAACACACACTTTGAACTGCAGAGGCCTTGATACTCAGTACGTCCCACCATTCCTGCTACCGTGTCTGTATTTGGGGGGGACTGAAGCCACCAGGAGAAAGGACCACCCCGTCCCACCTGGGGCACATGCAGCTCCGCAAACAGATGAGGAGGGATCCACAGGCCCATGGCAGCCCTGCCCCCACAGTAGAACTGACAGGAGGTTGGTGGGTCAGCTGTTAAGTGACTCCCAGCACTCTGCTTGATCTTTGATTTTCCTTCGCCATCACACCGATGAGATCCGAGTCATTAGGGTTCATTTCTGACACACGCTCCCCCTTGCCCCATTAGGACCATCCAGCCTCTAAGGGGATAAACACAGATCCCTCTCGCAGGGAAATGTTCATGACCCGGCATCCTCTGATGACACAGGCCTTTGACTAGTGCACTCAGGCTGCGCAGACAATGCTGCCTGACGGGACGGAGCAGGGTAAAAGGTCTGGGCGAAGGTTAATGACAGCAGCTGATCCTTTCTGCCGCAGCTCCTCTCCGGATGGTAAGGGCAGCCCCCGCTAGCGAGCGTGAGTAGACCAAGCTCAGGCTTGTTTTGCTTCCACTGCCCAGTCGGCCTTGCTGTGAGCACAAAGCACTTGGACTCGCGTCATTTAGAGCGGCAGGAACCATCTCTGCCCTCATCCAGCATCAGGCTTTCATCCTTGCAGTCAGCAAAGCGGCTCTGCTCCGGCCCTCAGACCAGATGAGCAAGGACCCGGAAGAGCTGACGTAAGCCCTCTGGCTACAGAGTAGGAGAGATCCCCTTCAGGGGCATATACCAAGCAGTTGCAGCGCCTTTCAGAGACTGCAGCCATGACCGCTATCCGCTGATCCAAAGCAACACAGGATCAGGCTGGATTCAATTCCCAGCTTCGCTACACACTCGTGGGTGAGTCATTTCCACTTTGTGACTCGGTTTCCCCATCTACACAGCCTAGTTAGTGATGCTTCCCTACCCCGCGGGAGAGTGTAGCGAGACTGAATCTACAGATCCTTGGGAGATGTTTAGATACTATAAATACACAGATAACAGGCCCGGCAGCTAATGAGGAAAAGACCAGGGATTTGGCACGCCGATCCTTCCCGTCCATACCCCAGAACAGGAAGCACTTGAAAGTGGCCTGGCCCTTGCCATGGGAGTGAATTAGGGTCTGGCTGCTGGCAGGTCGAACCCAAGCACCATTGCAGCTCCCTGCGACCCAGAGCCTCCCACATCTCTCTGCTCTCTCCCCCCGGAGTTTCCGTTAGCTCCCCAAGCTCTCTGCCCCATGCAGGAAGAATCCAACAGTCACTGGGCCCCTTACCTGATGAATGGGGAAGTGGGAGATGTAGCCTGTGGGGTCCGGCGATCTCAAAGCTTTGGCTATCTCCATGCAGCATGCCAAGGCCTGCCAGGGTTCATCGGTGTCCATCCACCACTTCCTGCCCTGGGGAGGGAAGAGCATCTCAGCACCAGAGCAGAAGAGACCCTGGGTACTGAACTGGGTCAGAACCAGGAACAGGAGCCACGTCTCCCGCCACTGACCTGCGGCACAACCCCCGGCAAGTCGCTCCACCCAGGGGCGGGCTAGTCCGCTCTAGAGGAGGTTTGACGGTACAGCTGCATCGGCAGCGCCTCCGAGCGGAGACGCAGCTTCTACCGGCGAAAACGGGCTTTGCCAGTAGCGCGTATTCCGGCTCCCCAAATGAAATATGCGGTGCCACCTTCTGCCGGTATAACCGCATCGACACGAAGGCCGTGGCCAGTCTAAAACGTGGCAGATCACATCCCTAACTACCACTATTACACCAGCAAAAGTTCCTAGTGTAGACCTGGCCTCAGCATCCCTCTTCAACCCCTCCTGTTGCGTGTATTTAGATTGGAGGCGCTCCCTAGGCCTAGCACAACCTCGACTGGGACCCCAGGGTGCTACTGGAATATTAAAAAAGCCACCCAGGGTGGGCAGACGCTCACCAGCTGCCACTTTGGGCCCAGGGCAAGATCCTCTCTCTCAGGATCCTGGAGGCCACGTCTAGACTAGGGGCGCTTTGGCCGGCGCCGCGATGCCAGATACAATACCAGCAAAGCGCTCCTACTGCAAACACAGCTTCTACCGGCAAACCCACGCTACTGCCAGCAGAGTTTATTCCAGCCCCTCTGAGCGAAACCAGATACCCCAGGAACAGCAGAGATCTGCAGGTATAACCGTGTCTACACTGGGGCTGTTGCAGGCACAGCCGGGTTGGTCAGGAAATCACAGCTCTTTGCACCTCTGATGCAGCTCCACCCACACAAGCCTGTAGTGTGGACCTGAGCTGAGAGCAGCCTCGAGAGGTCCTGGATTCCAGGCTACTGCTTTGTCGCTTAGCTCCTGAGGGCTAGCAGTGCCAGGCTTGTTCTGGGCTCCCTCCAAAGCCGGAGAGCCCATCCCCGCCACATACCGTCAGCGGGTTGTCAGCGGAGTCCAGGATCTCCTCCACGATCTCGTTGGCGTAGGCCAGCCGCTCCCGCAGAGAGTTCTTCTTCTTCAGCCCCGTTAGGTTAATAAGGTGGATCTTGAGCCAGTCAAGGCCCCGCGCCCCCAGCGGCTTTCCCTCCGCGAACAGCAGAATGGCCCGGGTGACGTCGCTGCCCAAGTGGTTGAAGTAGGGCGGGCAGGGGTAGGTCCTGCCCCGGAAGTCCATGTTGTGGGGGAACCAGAACACCTTATCCCTCATGTGGTTGGCGATGGAGAGCTTGTAGAGAGCGTCCATGCGCAGGCTGTACATTTCCGCCGCCTTCTTCCTGCACTGCGTCAGCTCACGCTTCAGGGACGATTTGTTCCAGGGCGTGCCGGGCCCCGCGAGGAGGGCCGCGGACGGCTTGGGGGCCTCCGAGAGGGGCGGCGGGATGTCCAGCTTCTCACTGCCCTTGGCGTTGAAGATGGAGATGATGATGTCCAGCACGGGCTGGTTGATCTTCCAGGGGCAGTTGCCCAGGCTGGTTCAAGGCGTCCAGCACCGAGTGCAGGTTGCTGCGGGGAGACGCCTCCAGGAGGAGCTGGTGCTGGATGGCCCCCTCCACGCAGCGCATCAGCTTGGTGGGGACGAGGATGTAGGCCCCGAAGTGCGGCGAGGTCCACGGCACCGGGGGGCACAGCATGGGCATGACGAAGGAGTCGAAGGTCAACGTGGTCTCGGCGGCGTTCGACAGGATCTGGGTGAGGATTGGATGGGGCTTTATAAACCCGATCTGGGGGGGAGAATTAAAGAAGGGTGAAGCTCGGCGGGGGGGGGGGGGGGGGGGGGGGGAGGGCGGGGAGACAAGTTAATTAGCGACAGGGGGCTACAATTCCCTTCAGACTGGTTTCAAAGAGAGTCCAGACAGGCAGCACAATGCAAAGCTACTGCAACGCTGCACCGCGGCTTCACTTCGCTCACTGCCTCTCGCCCCAGCCCTCCCCCTGGGAGCCAGACAAACGGACAGACTCCAGTTCATCCATCATGCCCGGCTGCCCTAAACCCACTGATCCAGTTAACCCACCGCACGTGAGCAAGGCTCACAGCTATGCGGGAGCGGGCCTGCAGGAGCAGAAGCTGCCGAACACACACCCTGGAGCTGGCGAGGCTGGGTCCCCGGCTGGAGCAGGCCTGGGTGTCTGGACCGTCAGGGGCAGTTTATGACCCCCTGTCCCTTCTGGGGAGGCTGTGGGGTGTGCCAGGAACTGAATAGGGGGGAGGGAAGGAAGAGGAGGAAACTTTTTGGTCAGTGGAACGGGGCCTGCATGCAAGTCACACAATGGACGCACACACAAGTCAGGGCAGTTGGGAAGGGGAAGGAAAGGAAACTAACATGACGTGCCTGACCGTAGCCCTTTGCTGGTATGAGGCATTCCTGCCCCCCACCCACTCCTGAACTCCACCCTGCCTGGCTTAGAATCATAGAATATCAGGGTTGGAAGGGACCTTAGGAGGTCATCTAGTCCAACCCCTTGCTCAAAGCAGGACCAATCCCCAATTTTTGCCTCAGATCCCTAAATGGCCCCCTCAAGGATTGAACTCACAACCCTGGGTTTAGCAGGCCAATGCTCAAACCACTGAGCTATCCCTCCCTCCCATTTCAATGCCTATTCTTCAGATCATTGCAAACTAGTGCAGCAAGTGAAATCTCTTTCCCGTACATGCATTGCCCATAAAGGCATCAAGTTTATATAAATACAAACTAATTTCAAAAGGGAAACATAATTCCAGTAAAACACTCCACCAAAAAAACCCACACCATACACCCCGCCCCCGCCCCCCGGGATGTCTTGCTCTGTTTGCGAGGAGTGGATGGATCACGTGACGATTGCCTGTTCCTTCCCTCTGAAGCAGCTGGCATTGGATACTGGGCTAGATGGACCATTGGTCTGACCCAATATGGCCGTTCTTATGTTCAGTTGGATAGCGATGCCTCCCCAGCGGGATGGGGGACCATACCTGGTGCTGGCAGAAGGCCGGACCTGACGACCTAGCAGGTTTGTTCCGATGGAGGGTCCAGATGCCAGGTTACAGACCCCTCCCGGCCCCAGGGCCCTTACCTGCCGGCTGCTGCGGAAGGAGTAGACGTGATACAGGACGGGGATGAGTTTCGCCTCCAAGCCGGGCTTCAGGACGTTGCTCTGCACCTTGATCACCTGCACGAGCAGCTCCACCATGTGAGCGCCCAGCTGCACCATCAGGACGTGAGGCCAGGTGCAGTCCTTGCTGAGCAGGGAGGCCCCCGAGCTGGCCTCCAGCTTCTCCCAGTACTCCCGCGGCAGGTCACCATCCAGCTGAGGAGGCAGGAGGAAAAGGGCCCAGCGTGAGCAGCAATGATTTCTTCTGAGAGATTAATTGGGGCTGACCGAGCTGTCTGGAATCTGGGTCAGACAACCCTTCGCGCTGCCTCCGGGGGGCTGGGGGCCTTCTGGAGAGGGGCAGCCGAGGACGCACGGTGCGGGGGGGAGCGATGCCGAGGAGCGTCCCTCCCCTGCCACGCCCGCAGGGCAGCTGCACGCTATGTGTAAATGTTAACAGGAGCGACAGCTCGAGGAGCAAAGACACACAGGCCCGGTCAGTGCAGGCAGGAAAGGGGCCGGCTTCCTGCAAGCAGCTTCTGCCAACCCACCTCCGGCATGACCGGCAACGACCCCGGCCTTTCCAGATCTGCCCCCACCCCCCGCCCCCCCCAGACACAGAGCTCTGAGAGCCAACTTCACCAGCAGGGCTTATGCTGTACAAACCCAGGGTCGCTCCTGGACCAGAGCAAGATCTAGCTTGGGCAAGCAGTGCCCGAGTGGCCCTTCCGACTCTGCCAGGGGAGCTCATCCCGGGTCGGAGCCACACCCAGGAGGGAAGAGACCGCCAGGCACGCCAGACAGGCTAGGGGTTTCGTTAGCTCCTGAGGCCTCTTCTTCGGAACCTGCACTTCCCGAGATGCCCTCCCAGGACACAAGCCCTGGAGGTTTGCGGAGGCAGAGTTTGCCCTCCAGACTGCCAGTCTCTGGGAGACGGCCTCCAACCGACCGAGTCCTGGGATAACGACTCCTCCAGCTCTCAGCTGTCGAGAGTCCTGCAGCGGGGAGCAGTCAGTCTGGCAGCAAACCCCAAAGCCTCTGGAAAATCCCAAACATCTTAGGTGTCGGGGGAGCAGCGCCATTCACACCCCAACTCCTCAGTCAGTGCTTCCTCCCCACGGACGTGGGCTCAGCACTCAGGGCACCAAAAGCCGGATAGGCCTGCATCCTGTAGACAGAGATGCAGCCCTTTGCCCCATCCAAGAAGCAATCAGCTGCCCAGGCTGCTTCCCCACAAAGAGCTGCTCGCCTTTACTGGGGCAGATCGCCTGAGACAAGGCCCCGGGGCCAGACCATGGAAGCTGCATCTGCCCTTGTCTCTATCACACCCAGCCCCTTGTAACCCGCCACTGCCCACCAGTCTGGGGGACCCCTGACCCTTGGGGCAGGGAACAAAGACAGGCCTACCTGGCTGTCCTTCGCCAGCAACTGGACGTACTCCTCATAAATCTTAAGGAGCTTCTCCACCAGGCGGCTGCGCGATTTCTTCCGGACGGCATACTTGTTGTAGATCTTGGTGCCCAGCTCTTTAGCTAAAACCAGCAGGGACTCTCCTTGGGGAGGGAGGCTGGAGAGGCTCTGGAAAGGGGGAGGCAGCGAGGGTCTTAGGGGAGAAGGGCAAATCAAGCAGGGCGTTAAAGGCACCACCCAGGCTCACAGCAGCAAAGGGAGAGTGCGACACAGACAAAAGCCAGCAGGCCGCAGCCAAGACGGGGACGAAGGAGCAGCTGGGATAGATCGTGGGCCTGCTACTCAGCACACAGCGCAAACGTGGCCCTGAGCTAAGACCCGGTCCAGGCTCACGGCGCAAGTTCTGGTTCTGCAGGCCCAGATGCAAATCTCCCCATGACAGAGCCCCGTGGCACAGCTGCAAGCCCGATTTATCGGCCACGGGAGCACTTGGTGGCATCGAGACTCTGCCGTTCCGCCAGGGCAGCCTAACGGGGAGGGGGTAGGCGTCCTACCTGCAGCATGATGTCCACGTACTCCTCGTCCTTCAGCAAGCACAGGTAGGGATAGAGGCTCATCTGCCAGGACCTCCTGTTCGCCATGTGGATCTTAGACTCCCGCAGGGTCTGGAGGAGGGACTTCCGCCACTCCGAGCGCAGCGCGGTCAACAGCTCCCGCTGCACACAGGCAAACAAGGCAGTCAGCTGCTCGGCAATCGCACAGAGCGAGCGCAAAGGCAGGGGTGGGCTAACCGAGGGCACAGGAGATTGCCGGTGGGCTTCCCCATTCCCTGGTCTCTAGAGACCCACACTGGCCTCCCACTCCCTTTCCAAGTATCAGGGCCAGGACTCCGCTGCCGCCTCCTCTATCTCACTGCCTGCCTCTGGCTACGTTTTCTTTCATTCGCTTGCCCTCCAATGCAACCCCCAGCGGCTCCGTAGAGTCAACGCTTCTCCGGATGCACCAGCAGGGGGCACTCCCCAAGCAAAGGGAGCCTTCAGTCTCCGCATTCTCTCAGCAGGGCGTTCAGTTACACAGTGCACAGAACGGCTTCTACTCCCCTACCCCTAGGGCATCCGTTATTGCGCCGAACGCCCATAGATAATCCAGAGCGAGTCACTAACCAACCCAACCCAGTGGAGCAGGGGGTTACACCCCGGGGGATGTGGTCCCCTGCTTGTTTTTAATGAGACTGTCTAGCTTCGAATGGTGGGTGTTTACTGACTTTCCAATATTGCTGTAACCCCCGGCACGGTTTGGGCTTAAGGCTCCGGCAGCACTTCGCTGGATAGCCAGTGATCTCCAGCCCCAAGGCTCACACTCGTCGCCTAGTCTGACCTCCTGCATAACACCCCCAACGATTCCCCCATCGCCGTTGGCAGAGCCAGGGGCCCGGCTTCCACAGAGCGACCCAAACTCCATTTCCAGCCCTTGCTGTCAGAGGAGGGCAAGGGCAGCGCCCGCGTGAACTCCACCGAGTGCCAGGCTTTACCGCTTTGACGGCTTGCTCCGTCAGGGGCTTGTCCGACTCCACGGAGCTGATGGTTACGGTGTTGGAAGCCTCCATCTCCAGCTGCTGGCGGAAGTGTTCCCGCAGCTCGCGCACCGAGAAGTCCAGCTTGGGGTAGGAGACTGGCTTTTCCTGCAGGGAGACGGAGGCGGTGAGCGCTGGGATTCAGGTAAGGGCGTTCGGGTGCTTCCGTCGCTCAGCGGCTGGACGTTCCCAGGTGTTACAGACCTGAGGCACAGAGACCCCTAGTGACACGTGACAGAGCAAGGCACTGAATCTGGGCCCCAGGCTAGCCCCCACCCAGCTGAAACCCAGGCCGCCTCCTCGGCAGGCGTGACAGCGAGATGAGGGTCATCACTAGCAGCTCCAGTTAATTATGAATCCCAAGCTCGTGAGCAGAACGAGGGAGGTGACGGGGGCTGGCCCCACGCAGCCTCTCCCCTTTCCGAGCGGCTGGCCGAACTAGAAGAGACACTGTATGAAAACGCTGCGATTGATGGATGGCTACACAGAGGCTGCAGTCATACGTCAGGCTACGCTGCTTCCATGCCTTTGCCAGCTTGATTTCCAGCAGCGAGGTAGCACCCTATACACCTGGCGTGGGCACTACTCCCAGCTGTTTGGGGCAGTGGATCCCCCCCCACGCCCTCCCCGAGACATAAGGCCCCGTTTTCCACGGCTCTCAACCTAGGCACCTTGGGAGCCAAACTGCCAGCTAGCAGGCATGCAGGAGGGACTGAACCCCAGCTCTTAGCATGGCCGAATGGGACTGATCTCAGGATTGAGTCTATGGGAGGAAAAGGAACAGAAAGATTAGGCGCCAGGAACCTGAGAGTTCTCATCCCAGCTCTGACACAGGCCTCCCTCTCTGGCCTTGGCCGAATCACTTATTCTCCCAGCTCCTTTCTCCCCATCTATAAAGCTGGCGCTGCCTCTCGGGGATGCTGGAAGGATTCATGTGTCCATGCTCAGAGCTCACTCAAGGGGCTCTGGTCTGTGCAACCAGTTCTGTGACAATCACCCCGATAAGAAGGGCTCCGTGCCCCAAATAGCCTATCCCAAGAAGGGCAAATGTCATTAGCCCTGCAGGATCCCTGGGCACGTGCTCCCAGCAGCCCCCTTTACCTTGGAGTAGAAATCCCGGAGCAAAGGAGAAGTGCAGATTTCCGAGTGGGGCAGAGAGAGTGGCTGAAAGTTGGGCTTGATTATCCTGACGGCCTTCAGCACCATCTCCCGCTCGTCCTCCTCGAAGACGGTGTCTTTGAAGAGCTCGTCCAGGTGGAAACCATCCCCTTCCAGCTGCTGCACACATCTGGGGAGACAGGTATGGATCAGCAGGGGGGACGGAGGAGAGGGAGGGAATATCTACCCGGGAAGAGGATAAATGTTTAGGCACAGGACAAGGGATGGTGCAAACAGAGAACCAGAGACTAAGCAAGATGCACACCAGAGAGAAGAAAGGAACCGTGTGGATCAGAGCACGCCCCACCTTGGGGAGCCCCGATGGAACGGTCCCTCTGGGCCAGGTCTGCTGTAGCCTCTCCTGCTCCCAAGCGCGATCAGGTGTCAGCCAGCACAACGGGAGTCACGCTCAGCTGGAGACGCTGGCCGGCGTGAAACGCAGACACCTACCGAGACAGGGCACTGGAGCTGGAACCTCTGTCACTTGCTACCAGGCTTCCAGCTGCCGCGCTGCCCACACCTACAGAGCTGGGGCAGGAGCCGACAGGACTTTGAGGGCAGCTACATAGAAGGGGTTCGACGCACTGCCCTGGCCAGAAGAGGGGGCGGCTTTGCTGACACAGCCATCCCTTGCCCTTCTCTCATGCCAACCCGTACAGCCGGCTCTATCCCATGCACCCCTCCGAAATCCCCAGTGAACCAGGAAGCCTCACACCACAGACACCCCGTCCCAGTGATCTGTGCTGCAGTGCCCCAGCCATGGGCTCTTTGGGGCAGGGCCTCAGCTTGGCCGGGCAGCGCCAGCTCCCCCAGGCAGCGCCGGCATTGTCCACGGGGAGCCTTTCAAACGGGACCTGCAAAATGCCTTCCGTTAACAGAGGGAGGGGGAGCCAAAGAGGGTTTGAAATGAACTAGTTTCTACTGTGCAACCCATGGCAGACTGGCCCAGAGGTTCTCAGCCTGAGAGAGGTGGGGTCAAGACCAAGCACTGGGGGCTCATGACCCCCTGATCTTACCCATGCAACTAAATGGGGGGGGGGGGTGGTTTCTGGCTAGATGCCAGCTGGATGAGAGACAGGTTTCAGAGTGGATAAGGCTGAGAACCAGTGGATTAGACAGACGGGCAGAGCATTTGACAGGCAAGAAATCAGACCGTGTCCCTGCCAGGAGTAAAGACAAGGCCAGCCCGAGGGGCAGTTAGCTAGATAGCAGAGCAAGGGGAAAAAGAGAACGCGCTCAGTGGTTTGAGCATTGGCCTGCTAAACCCAGGGTTGTGAGTTCAATTCTTGAGGGGGCCATTTAGGGATGTGGGGCAAACAATTGGGGATTGGTCCTGCTTTGGGCAGGGGGTGGGACTAGATGACCTCCTGAGGTCCCTCCAAACCCTGATAGTCTATGATTCCATGAACTGGCACCACTTCCTGCAGTGTTCTGGATTTTTCTCGCAGGGTCTCCTAACCCCGATTAGCTGGAGAGATGCAACGAAGTCACAGCCTGAGCTAGTGGGGATACAGGCCCAACTGCAAGCTTGGGAGGGGAGAGGACTGAAGCCCCGACATCTCTAGGTCTCATCACCTCCAAACGCATGCATCCACCCGTCATTCTGAATTAGCAGAGGCTGGAAGATGGAGTTAATGGACCAAGGGCAGAGAACCGTGAGCTGAATATGCCCCTTTCTCCCTTAGAGGATCCTCCCCCTACTCTAATAGCAAAGCAGCCAAATCCCACTGTTACATTGGATCCTGCTTCCAACACGTGCCTGGTATCAGATCTCGTCAGAGATCGCTCCCAGCCACGCTGCAGACGGGTGGCATCTGGCAGAGAGCGTGTAACTGAAGGCTGGCGGCGGGACAGCTGTCAGCGTGACCGAGGGCCAGGGAATTTCAGCCTTTTCCAGACCTATGAGGTTGGGTTGCAATGGAGTCGTGAGATCAAAGGGGAGGGACAAAGGGAAGCTACTTGGATATCCATGTTGCAGCCCTAGGCCCAGCTCCACCCACGCCGTTATGCCGGACTCCTCCGATGCCTGTTAGAAGGGCAGAGGCGAGTGTTTGCATAGAGGGTGCTGAAAGGCAGCCTGCTCTGGGGTGGAGAGCAGCAGCCAACCAGCACACTAGATGTTATTCTTTCATAAGCACCGTGGGATCTTTGATGCTCATGCAGAGCAGGCAGGACTGTGGGTTTACCATCGAGCTGTCTGGACAACAGCCTGGGGGTGCTGTGGGCATAATTCAGGCCACCATGATGCTAAATAGAAGCCAGCTGCTGCATAGACGTTAAGGAGGCGAACCCTGCTGGGTTAGGACTATCTCCATTCACGTGATGCCCTGGGATTCTTCTGCAGCCACCCAGAGCCCTGGCATCAGAATCTCTCCCGTACACGGAGCCCTTTCGGCTCCCAAGGTTAAACAGTCACTGCTGCTCATAGCAGCTACAATCCTGGGAGTCTGCAAGCCACTATTTAAAGCCACCAAGATCTCTGGGACACCAGCAAGGCAGAGTGCAGACAAAGCTGCGTGCTCTGAGCGCCATCTGGTGGCCCCCCAAGCACTGCACAGCAAGTGACAGGGAGATTTGCAGGCAGCTGATCTTGTAGAAGTGAGCGAGGACAGGCAAGCTCACAGCTGGGTAACCACAGCCTGTTCCCCCTCCTAACCTCAACTCCGACTGCAAGTGAAATCGATCACCTGGAAAACCCAGGTCCTGCCTTGTCCTGTGAGAGCAGGAAAGATCCCAAGGCATTTTACATCAGCACCCTTGGCCAAAACTCCTCCCAGTGCGGCGTGCTGTGCCCCTGGCTGCCGCACTCCTCCCCAGAAATGACTGCATTTCAGTGGCACTGTACGTAAAGACTGTAGGCACTTCGGGAGCCTCCATGACAGAAGAGTTTACAGCCGTGCAAGTCATGGCGAGCTCTTTTCTCCAAAGTTGGCCAATCAACACCCCACTACAGCGAGTGAGCCATGAAAAGTACATTGGAAATATCTAATGACTACCTGTATTACAGTAGCACCTATGGCCCTGATCTTGGTTGGAGCTTCTATCACACTAGGCACTGTACAGACCCAGAGTCAGAGACAGTCCCTGCCCCAAAGCACTTACAATCTAAATAGACAAGACACATAAAAGGTGTCAGATGGAACAGGGAAGTGATTTGCCCAAGGCCACCCAGCAGCTCAGTGGCAGAGCTGGGACTAGAAGCCACGTCTCCAGTCCATTAAACTCTACCCATGAAACCACACAGTCTCTGAATACAGGATGGTCCATTCTGAATCTTTATGGGGCGGGGGACATGCTCAGAGGCAAAGGGACGTGCAAATGTTTTTATAGATTTGTGCAGGCAAGAAATCAATGCAATTGAGCTCTCAACAGGTGACCCGGGACAAGTTAACAGAGGCGTCTGCAACACGCAAGCCGGCCAAGAACGTACAGACTGCCATAAAAGTCACTGAGTCACAAGAAGCACGCAAACAGAACTGCAAGGAAACTAACAACGGCCCCATTTCAAGGCAAGTGACAGACATCGGGCCACAGAAATTCACCTGGACTGAGACCCTTTTAATAAACAAACACTATTCATTATTTTTAAGAGGTCTTTCGTGCTGCCTTGACGCATATCCAGTGCTTCCCACACACTAGTTTTCAACCACAAATCCTTTTTAAGCCGTGCCCGTCATCCCTAGGACTGAAACCCTGGGGCTAACAGCAGCTTCTGGCACCGATCCATAGCAACCAGGAGAAAAAGCGCACAAATCCCATTGAGAGATAGTGGAACACCAACTGGGGGAGGTGGCCGGGTCACCCTCACCTGCCCAGGCATGGCTAACTAGAGAAAGGCTCTGGAGGAATAGCACCTAGACAGACCCAGCAGGACACCAGCTCATCCCAGAGGCAGAGGTTCTGAGTGAGCGGAGTCTTAAGGAGCCACCCAGTAATGACTGCATGGAGGGCGGGAGATCCAGCTGTTTGCAGAGGCTCACTGCTTTCCAACCTCCCACCCCCCAGCAGCTCCAGAGAGACTGTTCCTAGCACGGACCAATACGGGCTTGAGATTTGTGCGCCTGCTCCTCTTGGTTCCCCTTCTGAGCACCTCCGCAATGTCCCGTCACACCACCACCGCTGTCTGCTGCCCGTTCTGTGCCCCACTGCGAGATACGGCACTGCACATGCCCCACGGCAGGTTGGGAGGACATGCCCCAGCCTGCCCAGCAGGGAAGCTCTGCTCCAGCCCACCCATGCCCACTGGTTCAATGGGAACTAAACACACAGCGCAGAGTGCTACAACCCCCAAATCTGCATTTCCACAGAGAAGGCGGGTCTCCCCCGCTGATCCCACGCACCTCCCCGAGCCGATTCTCCCCAGCTCCGGGAAGCAGTGGCAAAGGGAGGGGCAGCGTTGTTATTTACATAGCACGCTGGGCACGCCCGGCCAGTTACCTTTTGATGACCGTGTCGGGGGCTCGAGTGCGGCCCAGGCACTCCAGCGCGGCCGCGTAGCAGCTGAGATTGGGCTTCAGGCCAGCTTCCTCCAGCATGAAGAAGAGCCGGCCAATCTGGTTCAAGGAGCCCTGAGAAGAGAAGGAAGAGGGATACATTCGAGCTCCAAGGCCCCCATTTCTCTTCCCGATTAAACCTGATTCGTTCTGAACCCAGCCACTGATCGGTCCCACCATCGAATGGCTCCGAGGGGTCCTGCATGAGCCGCGTGTGGGGGGGGGTGTCTCAGACTAGTTCCCAGTGGGCCTTAGAACTGGCAGCAACCCACAAACCACCAGCCCAACTGGCCCCATTTTGGGCGCCAGACTGAACGGGCTTTGGAGCCCGGGTTCCCCTCTCACTCCTTCCAGCCCAGTCAGAGCTGAGCCACGTTGAGTGGCTGTGTGTGGGAGGCACACAATCTGCCACGCCCCATGCTGTGCCAGCGCCAAGGACCCGGTCCCCACGGCTGGCAAGCCGCTCCTTCCCATCAGTGCTACGCTCCCGCTCAAGTTAATTCCTCCCAAGGCCAAAAAAAAAGTCTATTTCTGTCCAATTTAAATTGCATTTTTTGATCTTGCTATTTAAATTATAATATGTTTTCTTTTTAAAAATAAACCTGTTTAAAATTAAATCTGAATTTAATACAAAATATGTTACAGCCTGAATTTATTATAATCTCTTAAAATACTGAAATAGGAAATAAATATGCTAAATCCATGCGCCTCTATCAGAAATGTTGAGTGAAAGGCTGCTTTTCTATAGAAAGAAAGAAGTAGGGGGAAAACATCTAACTTTTTTGGTCAAGCTTTAAAAATATGGCATAAGAAGTCATGTCCTGTATTAAGGGCTTGTTTTGTTTAACGAAAATAAATCTGATATGCTGTTTTGTGTGTTTAATTAAATTTCAATTACCATCCTAATGCAGCTTGACACAAATCATGAGCAAAAAGTTGATTATCTAGTAAATCAGCAATAAATCACTTTTCTAACATACTAAAAACATACAATTCATTAATAAGAATCTGAAAATATGACGTGATATAATGGATTAGATAAACGTATACCATTATAGCGTGCCCACCTAGGGAGCAAAATGATGTACCCAATCTAGTCTCAGTTGTCAATTAGCATGTTTTAATGGTTATATCAACCAATGAGAATGCCCCTTTCTTCAGAAAATAACTGAAGTACAAAAGGAAAAGTTGATTAAAATCGATGATTTAAATCGAGGCTTGCCACTTGACGATTTAAATCAATCTCCCCCGACAGCACCATTTCAAGAATGAATAAATATGGTCAAATGGCTCGGAAAAGTCCACCCTGAGAAACACGCCAGCCCCCATTCAAAACAGACGCTTGGGCCTGGCTCAAGGGTGCGCGCCGAAACGAGATGCAACCATGCCCGGGGCTGAGCTCCCTGCAGGGATCGGACCTGGATCTAAACGCATGCGACTCCAGCTTGCGCCACTAGCTCAAAGCCAGCTCCCGACTCAAACATCCGGATGCGGTGAGGCCACCGGAGGGCGAGCGCCCCCATCCCAGCAGCGTGGGTTCCTGGGAGACGGTACCTTTTTAGCCCAGCCGTGCATGAGGAGGTCATACATCTTGATGCCCAGCAGTTTCCTCCTGGCGTGGGAGCGGTGGTAGAACATCAGGCACTGTTGGGCCCTCTCGGGCTGGCGGAGGAAGAGGCAGCTCTCCAGGTAGGACAGGATGATGAGCTGGATGCTCCCATACTTGTTGCCCTCTTTGTCTTCCAGCCGCGGCCTCGGTTCCCACTGCGCCGTTGGCCCCTCTAGCACCCCCATCTCGGACAAGTCCTCCAGTCTGCTGCATTCACACCCCTGCGCAGCACAGGGGCTGACAGGAGAGCCCTGGGCAGGAGCCACCGCAGCCCTGGGGCTTTCACGGGTCTTGGATTTGCCGGCTACCTTTGGATTTGTGCCTCCCTTTGGGGGAATGGCTTTGGCCCGGCCTTGGCTCTCTTTGGCTCCAGCAGCCTTGCCTGGCTCCAAGACCGGCTTGCTACTTCGTTCTGCGCCAGGGGGCGAGGCAGCCGCGGAGAATTTCTGCTCCAGCTTCAACTGTCTCTTATGCTTGATCCATTTCTCCTTTTTCAGCTTTTCAACCCAGCGGCTGGGCTGGGACGAGGCCCCAGAAGAGGAGACGCCCCCCTCCCTGACTTTCGGAGCAGGCTCCTTCCCTGCCAGGCTTGGCGCAGGGCACTGGAAGCTGCTCTTCCTCAGCGGGGCAACGTCCACTCGGTCGACTGTCACCTCCGAGACGTTATCGGCCTGGAGCTGCTTGACGCGAGCCTCCAGCACTGCCAGAGAGCAAACGGGGAATTAAAGTGACGCACGGTCACTGCAGACAGTCGTCCATCCACGTCCCCCCAACCACCAATCAAGCGTCTCGTCGCTCCCCACACGCCCCAGCTTCTTAGCTTGACACTCTTCTTTGCACGAGTGAGTTATCTCTCCCCAGCCTCAGTGAGGCGAGCATGATCCCTGGCTCCCACTGAAGGAAAGCGACTTGGCCAAGCTGCCCCAGTGTGGCAAAGGCAGACAGCCTTGACCCCCTAGAGCGGTGTTTCCCAGCAGTAGGTCCTGCCTTACCAGGGGGTGGCTGGAAGGTTGCCACATCCAGAGCCAGATTAACCCATCACCGGGCCCTGATTTAGGCAAGCACACATTCCCGCCCCAGGACGGCGGCCTGGAGAGCAAGCCCGCCCTGCAGTGGCAGCTCCTGTCCTGTGGGGCTAGGCCAAGCCTGAAGGGCTCTGCAACCCCCCCACGCCAGGTCAGGATGCCTGGCCAGCCCCGCAGCACAGAAGCTGGCGCTGTGGGGGAAGGGGAGGAGGGGGAAATGAGGAGTGGGTTTGCTCTCCAACCCCCAACCTGGGGGCTCCCCTCCACACCAGGCCAGGATTAGGGTCGCAAGGCTAGGGCTGCATATAAGTAACGGTGGGTCGCAAAAAGAGACCAAACACAGTTGGGGGTTCGCCTTATCCTGCATTTGGGAACCACTGCATTATGGGACGCATTCGCAACCACCCTCCCTCTCCTTGAGGCTAGATGGGAGGGCTCCCCAACCTTTCGCCACTGTAACCTGGGCTCAGAGCAGGGAAGAGGCGGAGAACCCCTGCAGCGCAGCGCACCTCAAACCTGGCATCAATGCATGGGCCAGCCAGGAGGTGGAGTTAGCTGAAGGATCCTTCCCACTGCCGCAGGGGCATTTTCCCTCAAGCTACAGGCCTGCACATCAACCCCACTGGCGAGGAAACCCAGACTGCTCCGGGGCGGGGCTCTTATGGGAACAGATGCCTTTGGTTCTCCCCCGTGTCCGACTTACCCTCCAGCAGCTCAGCCTTCCCACAGGCGCTTCTCCTCCTGGCCTCCTCCTTCGCGCTGGCTGAGGAGTAATTTCTCATGATGGTCCATCGTCCTGCAGCGAAAAGGGACAATGAGCACGAGGCCCTGACCCCCGGGGTGGACGAGATGGATGGAGTCACCGCTCTGCTCACGAGACGACCGCTTGGGGGGGAGGGGGGTCCCTTCCCCCTTCCCACCCCTGCACGCCCCCTCGACCATGGCTGGATGGAGGCACAGCTCAGACACACGCGGATGGTGTCACCCCTAGTCCATGCACGTGCCCCACTGGGCATCGAGAAGCCCCAGCAGCACAGGGACGGGGCAGGGGCTACAGCAACCAAGCTAGAGCAGCCGAGCGGAGAACCAGCCTCCCGGGCTGCTCCCCAAAGGACCCTGATGCTTCGGAGGAAGGGGGGCCCCTTCCCCATTACGGGGACTGTGCAGAGGAGACTGTAATCTGCCCCACCCCCGAGGAGCAGCTCATGCCCAGATCACCCCTCACCTCCCCAGTATGGCTATCAAAAAGGGGATGGGATAACGGGGGGGGGGGGGTGATCCCCCCAGTGCTGTGCAGGGGCAACGGGAAAGGGCCAGGGACTCAGTGGCCCCCATTGTCTTCTATAGCTGGGATTTGGGAACACACCTTCACCACCCTGCTGGGAGGGGAGGGGACCGGGGGGCTCAGCCCCCCCAACTCCGTGTCCATGGGGGCGAGGGGGCTCAGCCCCCCCAACTCCGTGTCCATGGGGGCGAGGGGGGCGCGGGGGCTCAGCCCCCCCAACTCCGTGTCCATGGGGGCGAGGGGGGCGCGGGGGCTCAGCCCCCCCCAACTCCGTGTCCATGGGGGGGAGGGAGGCGCGGGGGCTCAGCCCCCCCATGTCTGGACCCGCCGTTACCTGGGCCCCACAGCCAGACCGGCCCCCGGCCCAGCAGCGCCGCCCGCAGCCTCAGCACCCGCCACATGCCCCCGGCCACGCTAGGCCGCCATCCCTCCCCGAGCGCAGCGCCGCCGGCTCCAACGCGCACGCGCCGGCCGCACCGCCTCCCGGGGGCTGTAGTTCCCCGCCTCACCCCGGGGCCCCGCGGAACTACATCTCCCGGCGTGCACCGCGCCGCGGTAAGCCCCAGGCGGAGGTTGTCTCCGCGCTGGAGACTCCAACTCCCAGGATGCTGTGCGCTGTCGGGGCGCCCTTTGGCTCCCTCTGGCGGGCGAAGCTGGGAGCGCAGGGCACTGTCTGTGACCCTCTCCCATGGTTGCTGCTACTGCTGCTGCTGCCTCCCCTCCTGTGTCCTCCTGGAGCTTTGGGAGCCTGGCATGGCTGGTGCTGCTCACAGGACACTGGCTACCCTGCCCTCTCCCCCTCAGTCGCCCTCCTCCTAGGTCCGGGCTCCTTCTCCGTTGATTCGTTTCGCTCTCACCCTCCAAGGCCGGCCCATGGGAGCGCCCGGCATCCTAGGCAGGTCGATTCGGTTAAAAGCAGGGGGAGTATTTCCAGCAAAGCGGGCAGGAGCGGGCCCTTGGCTTGTAAAATCCTCCACTTCCCGGACCTTGTCTCTGCCCCTCCCTGCCCCCGCTGCTCCTGTAGTCCCAGACCTCGCCCATAGCCTTGGTGCAAGAGCCTGCTCCTTGGCAGCCCCTGCCCTCCCATCCCAACCTCTGCTTCACCGGCTCCCTGCACTGCCAAGGCCTCGTGGCAAGCGGGTATTTAAACCTAGAGCTGGATGTTTGCACCAGGTCCAGCAGAGGGCGCACACACCCTCTCCCTCTGCCCAGGGCCACAGATTCCCATTGGTTTGGCCCTGAGGATCTCAAAGCACTTTGCAAACCCTAGAAGAGGCAGCGTAGTCCATAGCATACTGGGCTGAAAATCGAGTGCTCTGGGTTTTGTTTGGGGTCCTGCCGCTAACTTGCTGTCTGTCCCCGAGCGAGCGGCTTCCCCTCTTCGGGCCTCAGTTTCCCAGTCTGAAAAATGAGGGATGATGAAGATGACTCAGCTCTGAGAGCCAAATACTACCTGATCATAACTCCTGGTGACAGAGGTCAGGGCTATCAGACATTTTACAGATGGGGAAGCTGAGGCACAGGGAAATGACCTGCCCAAGCTGGCTTAGTGAGTCAGTGGCAGAGCTGGGAATAGATTCCAGGAATCCTGATTCCCAGCCCCACTGGTCTACCCATTAGACCACACGCCCCTGCCAGAGCCAGTGACAGAACCCAGGAGTCTGGACTCCCAGCCTCACTGCTCTAACCATTAGACCACGCTCCTCTCCCAGAGCCAGTAACAGGACCCAGGAGGAGTCCCCTGTTCTGACCAGTCACCCACACTCTCTGCTTGGTCTCCACAGGCCTCTCCTCTGAGCCAGCCGGTTCTAGGGGAACAATCCACCTGGGTGGCACCAGAAGCCTCCCTGCAAATAAACTCCTGCCAAGGCAAGCCTAGAAAATGCCACCGCGGTGCAGACAGAGGAACAGGAACGCCCCACGCCACCTGCATGGGGCGAGGACCGGGGCGGCTCTTAGCATTCTGCCGCCCCAAGCAGGGGTGGCGGCGCCCCGCCCCCGACGCAGGCAGTCCCATTCCGGAGCGGCAAGGGGACAGCGATGGACGTGCTGCCCCTTTGCCGCCGCGGCAGGTGAGAAGGGGGCGGCAGTCCAAGTCCCGCGGCAGCAATTCGGCGGCGGGAAGAGCGGACCTGCCGCCGAATTGCCGCCGCGGGACTCGGACTGCCGCCCCCTTCTCGCCTGCCGCCCCAAGCACCAGCTTGGCAAGCTGGTGCCTGGAGCCGGCCCTGGCGAGGACTCTTGCTCATTAGGATGACTCCACCTCCAGTGACACGAAGAGCCGCTGTCTGCTCCAGTGACTGCCCTGGGGTGCTGAGAGAGGGGCACGCAGGCACCTACCCTGCAGGAGGGTGGGGAGGGCTAATGGTTACACAGAGCCGCGACGTCCTACCATCGGCTTCGCCAGACTGGATCAGACCCGAGGTCCTTCTAGGCCACCCTCCTGCCTGCCACGGGGGCCAGTACCGGATGCAGTAGAGGAAGGTGCAAGAAATGCCACAAGAGGCAGATGTGAGATAACCTGCCCCCCACTTTGGGGTCTTGTAACAGATCAGATGAAGCCCTAAAGGACAAGGTTTAACAGCTCTTCCAACGTCATGGGGCGTTACTGTCCCCAGGTGGAAGGGGTTAATTCATAGTCACGCTCCCTTCCCAGAGCTAGGAATAAAAGCCAGGAATCCCAACTCGCAGCCTCCACCCTGCTCTAACCACTAGACCCCTCTTCCCTCCAAGAGCTCAGAGCAGAACCCAGGAGTCCTGACTCCCAGCCCACTGCTCTGACCACAATAACCCCAGAAGTTTGCACCCCTCCCACTTCTCACACACAGAGATGTCTCCCCACCTCCTGAATAGCAGAGGGGGGCACTTAGCAAAAGGCTCTTAAATCTACCAGGGACCTCCTCATCTCAAAAAGGATATACTGGCATTAGAAAAGGTTCAGAAAAGGGCAACTAAAATGATTAGGGGTCTGGAATGGGTCCCATATGAGGAATAACACCCTGGCATTGGCCACTGTCGGTGGACAGGATACTGGGCTGGATGGACCTTTGGTCTGACCCAGTCTGGCCGTTCTGATGTTTCTAGCAGGCTGCTGTTGGCAGAACGAGAACGAGCGTCACCCACCAGCCAGATGGCCGCAGTGCATTGTGGGAGTCATTGGCCCAGCTTCATTAGGGTTTGTTTGCCTCCCTGCTAATTGGCAAGACACAGGAATCGGCAATGGGCTTCCCCATCTGCATAGGCACCTATGGACTAACACCCAGCAGGGTGGGGCTGTGAAAACACGCTGGGAGTAACATCCGCCGTGGGTGTGGCCAGCGCGGGCTGCTCTCCCTGAGCCTTTACACCAGTGCAAATCTGGAGCGACTCTGTGGAAGCCAGTTACAGGTGAGCCAGAGGGGGAAATGGGCCCAGCTGACATAACTAGACCCCATTACCTCCAAGGATGCTCATTTGGGGTGTGAGGCCGATTGCTGGCGTCGGCGCCCAGGCAAAGCTGCCGGTGATGTGACAGGTGGCTGGGACTCAGCTCACGGTCGTCCCCACCCTTAACAGGCAGCCTGCCTCTTTTGGGAGGTGGACGCTCACCCTAGGACCAAACCCCCGCCACGCAGCCACGGTTTGGTCACTCCCGTCTGCAGGGGATTTGAACCACTGACCTCGGGCTGGCGGAAGAGGGCAGTGGATCACACGAGCTCCCGGAGCCGCCCACTCCCCACGGCCTGGGCATTGCACGGAGATCAGATTAGCCTTTATAGCCATTATAATATAACCACGTGCGGTGTGGGGCGGGGCGGGGGAGGCACTGCGTGCAGCGGGGGACACAGCTGCAGAGAGATTTACGGGGCAAGAATTCTTGTTAAACTGCCGACCCGACGGGGCTTTGGGTTCAGGGGACGTCCCCTGAGCTGCGGGCAGCGATGGGCCCCATCCAAGTCCCGGTGGTGGCTCATAGCAGGGGGGGTCCTGACACCTCAGTCTCCCTGAGCAGCCAGTTCTGGGGATGCTGATTCCGAGAGTGCAGGGGGAGGCGGCGTGCAGTGGGGGTGACCCGGCGTGCTGTGGGAGGGGCAGTTCAGTAGCAGGCAGGTGCAGTGAGGGGTATATATGGGTGTCACCGATTGCAGGCAGGCAGCTCAGACCGCAGATGGCTGACAACAGCGCTGAGTGACACTGCAGGGGGTGGGGCCCCGGGGCTGGGTGGCGGACACGGATCCCACCCCCAGGATGCTCATGTGGGCAGGTGAGCTTGGGGGCCGGGGTGGCGCAGTCCGAAGGCCTCCAGGAAGCAGCAGGTGACACTGATTGCAGGCAGGTGAGCAGAGCTTCCATGAATCCCTGGCTGGCAGCGAGATAATTTGGGGTTGGGAGGAAATTGATCTCCGTATCCAAAGGTGCTGGGAGAGCACTGAACCACCCAACCCAGTTCAGCATCTTCCTCTGGGCCGGCAATAGACACCTCGTCTGCCGCTGTTGCCCAGCGGGCAACGGGTGAGCCGCTCTCGTTTGGTGACCCAGAGCCTTCCTTAGCCAAGGAAACCGATCCATAAAACCCCGGCACAGGGGGGATCCCTCGAGAGGTCAGGTCCCAGCACCTTCTGCATCATCCGGATCCAGCCCCCTAACTCACCCAGCCCCTGCCCTCTCCCTCCCGCCTGCATTTCTAAAAGCTGTACCGGGTCCCTCGGGAGTAGGGTGACCCGGCATCCTCATATCATAGGGACCGTCCTGATATTAGGGACTTTGCCTTATAAACAACTATACCCCCACCCCAGAAAAGAACAAAATGTCCCAGTTTTTCACCCTTGGTACCTGGTCACCTGAGTAGGGAGGGAGGGAGATGAAC
Organism: Chelydra serpentina; assembly: GCA_037349315.1. NCBI lineage: Eukaryota > Metazoa > Chordata > Testudines > Chelydridae > Chelydra > Chelydra serpentina. The sequence continues at coordinate 5,259,371 of JBAIAC010000107.1, read as the reverse complement.
GCTCCTCTGCAGGGAGAGTTTACAGGAGAGTTATTGCCCCAACGAGAAATCAAACCTTGGACCCTTTAATCTCCAGCGATAGCATAAAAGACGCAGAGGGTCTGTCAGTCATCTCTAAGTCAGTTGGTCTGTCTGACTTAGAGATGGAGGCTGCACCGCTTGGCTCCTGATCCGGTCTGTCTAGCTGTCCATCCTCACTCGCCTTAGGACCTGAGCCCCAAAGATCCGGGGTGGCCAGATCAGGGGGGTCTTCGTTTAGTCCCGTCTGTCAATCTTTCTCCCCCTCCTCTCCTGCCCCCAGGTTCCAAGAAGTCCGTTCCCCAGGCTGGATCGATAGTTGCTCCCTTCCTGCCCACTTTGCCTGGGCACGCTGGTTTGCTGCCAAGAGGCCTATTCCGGGTCCTCAGGAGCATGGCACTGGGGACGTGAGGGAGCCCGGAGGTCCATTCCCAGTGCCGCACGGTTGGTTCTTTGTCTGTTCCTAGCCTGGTCACCGTTTTGTGTTCCAGGGTGTCACTGCTCGACCCATCTGCTGCACCCCGGGGCATCGCACGGGCTCCCCCGGCGTTTCACCACCACGAGGGTTCCTGCTGCCAGGCTGCGTGGGGTGCTGCCCTGCCCGGCTCCTCCGAAAGCCACGGGCAGACAGAAGGGGGCAGGCGGACAGCGACTGTAGTGGGGGTAGGGAGTGGGAGAGGAAAGTGACCCTCAAGAGGGCTGGGCAGGTGATGGGGCAGGTCACCCCTTCCAATCAAGCCCTAGTTGGTAGTGACCAAGGCTGCTCCTATCCCACTAGCAGAGCCTAGGGAACAGCTGCCCGGATCGCCAATGAATCCCACCGCGGCCGGCACCCCTGCTGAGCAATCAAGCCCTGCATGGGCTTTGTAGACGCTCTTTCCCCGCCCCGGCATGTCAGGGCAAGGCCCATCAACAGAGGGCAGCACGGGGAAAGCTTGTCTTGCTGCCGGACAGAGGCCTTCAGTCCCCCGGGGCTGGCAATCAGGACATGTCGGGGCTGGATCCCAAGCCAGAGAAAAGATGCCCATTGGCTGCAATGGGCACTGAAGGGAGCCGGTGTTTTAAAAGACAAAGCAAAGCCAGATGCACCAAGAGCCACAATCCAGCTGCGCAGGCTCAACGGGGAGCCAAGGCCTGAGTCAAGGTCAAGGTCACTGCTGATTTACATAGTGCACAGTGCGAAGCTGAAACCAGCCTCCACCGCTGGGGCCAATATCCCTTAATAGTGCCCAGCATCAGAAAGGGTCCGAGCCTGCTGACTGAGCCCTGTGACTTCTCTGCCACTGCCAGGGCCAGCGCCGGCTTTGCAGTCGCTCCACGGTTGGCTGGGGAGAAAGCCTGTTTAAAGCCCGCAGCAGCTGGGAGGGACAAGGCGGTAGACTTCCTGTATCCCCCAGCACTCGCTGCTGGGTCTGGTGCATCAAGACCCGGCTTGAACTCCAGGGGTTGCCACATTGAGCTTGGGACGGGGGTTGTTTCCTGGAGGCAGCCGCTGATGCTAATTACCATGAAAGTTGCACCATCATAAACTCTGTGTGCACAACAGGGCAGCACTCGCGTGTGCACGCACAAGCCACACAACTGGTGATTGTGTTGGGGTGTACCTGTGCATGTACTTGTGGGGGTGTGTGTGTGCATGAGTCACATGATCAGCAGCAGTGTGTGCACACATAAACGATGCCTACAGATTACATGGCCAGCAGGCATGTGTGTATTTTTGCACGAGTACATACATGTGTGTGCATGAGTCACGTGATCAGCAGTCACATGTGAGTATGCATGTGTGTATACACATATGTATGTATGCGAGTCACATGTACATATGTGTTTGTGTTGCCAAAGTCACATGCCCGGCAGTGTGTGTGACTAGCACATCGATACCCAAGGTTGCACTCCGCCAGCCGTACAGGTATTCCAGGACCTGCTCCAGTACCTGGTAATTCTGTCTCGGTGCAGAAATACCCCCGGTGACAAGTAGTGACTCACAGGCTGCTATTAGGCTATAAAAAAACTGGTCAGGTCAGCCCAGGCATATTTGTGCTAGTTTCCCTCCCTGCTGCTAATTAGGGAGAAGAATGTTCCTCAACACAGAACAGTAGCTGTCTCCCAGAAGCTCATCTGCTGCTCAAGACACTCTGTGTCGCAGCAGAGCCCCCCCATGCCAAGGGGCATCCCGGGGTTCAGATGTCGGGCCTGTACGTCAGAAGGTGCAGAGAGGCAGATCGCAGATGTGCAGCTGCTGATCTGGATTCTTCAAAGCTGTCCGGCCTGTTTCCAACTCTTCCCCCTCTCTAGAGCTGTCTGTCCGGAGTATTTCTATAACCCTGTCGCCCTAGTATCCATGCACCTCACAATCTTTAATGTATTTCTCCTCACAGCCCCCCTGGGAAGTAGGGCAGTGCTATCATCCCCACTGAACAGATGGGGAAACTGAGGCACAGAGCGATTAAGCGACTTGCCGAAGGGAGTCAGTGAAGAATTGAACTCAGGTCTCTGAGGTCCCAGGCTAGCACTGGACAACTCTTCCTCTCTAGTGCCCCCTCCAAATGTGAAGGAGTCAGGATCAGTGGTTAGAGGGGATAGGTACGTAATTAGGTATCTAAGTGACGTATTATGAACAAGGAGGGAACAGTGAGTTGGGGTGCGGGGGGGCGGAGATTGGCTTCCCTTCTTTAATGCATATTCAAAGGCCTCTCTGGTTTCTCTGTCGAGGATCTGGCTAATGTCGCTTCAGGAACCTCATGGCAGAAAGTGGGAGAAAGGGGACAGTTCTCCAGCAAACAGTTTACTGCTTTAGAGGCGTGACCAAAAGCAAGAACAGGAAAGAGCCGGGGGCAGGTGCATTTATTGGCACTGAGGCAGACAGGGGTCGCTGCAAATAGTGAGCTAAAGCTACACAGCGTGGGCCAGATGTTCCCCCCAAAAGCACAGGGCCGGCTTTTCAAGAGCTCAGCTGCACCCACCGTTTAAGCACCATCAGCAGCCTCAGGATCCCGAGGGAGGGACGTGGAATTGTGTAGCTGGCTTGTGCGCAGGGAGGGTGACCCAGAGCCTGTCTCTGAAAAGAAACTCGGTTTTGCGTGTCATGTTTCTGTGCTAGGTTCTGTGAGTTCTCTTCTCCGGCTCTCCCTCCTCCCCCCGGCTCCGAGGTCTCTCTCACATGTGTAAACAGACACACCGATTTTCACACCGCCTGTGGGGCACACAGACAAAGCTCCACTTTCCAATGTGCTGGCATGACGAGTGGAAGAAGAGCGGTGGTTGGGGTGAAAAAGGCAGAATGCTCAGGTGTGTGTTAGGGGTAAACACAACACACTGATGTCAGGACACAGCCCCCCCCCCCCCCACACACACACGTCTCTCCCCGGGGTGAGGGAGGTGAGGAATAGTCCATCTGTTACAGAGAGGGAAACTGAGGCATGGGGACAGGACTTGCCCAGGATCAGTGGTGGAGCTGCGATTACTGAAACACCCTTTGTCTTACACACACACACACACACACACACACACACACACACTTGAGTTTCCATGTCACTGCCCCTTGCACATCTGTTCACACTAGCGCCCAGAGGATCTAAAATGACAAGGTGGCAATTGGGGGGGGGGCAGTTGCAGGGAGTCCCTGACACTGAAGGGGAGGTGAGGTGAGGGGGTCACACAGGGAGCTTGTGGGGGGCAGCAGAGGATGGAAGGAACCCTGGTGGTGCGCAGAACTGGGCTGACACAAGGTAGGAAGTGTGCAAGTGACCGTGCCAAGGACAAGGCAACAGACACACACATGCATGCACGGTCCCAAACACACTCACATTCATATACATACACAGGCACCCCCACACACAGGCCCATGCACACAAACATAGATGCACACATGCACACATATATACATATATATGCACACACGTACGCACACACAGAGATATGAACACAAACACACACACAAATGCAAACATCCACACACACATGCACACAAACATGCAAACACATACACCCGCACAAACATGCACACACATGTATGTACACAAACATATGTCCACGTGTATGCACACACACAGATATGCAAACACACATGCAGACAAGCACATACACCCACGTTTACACCCTCCCACGAACATGCACACACATGTATGTACACAGACATGCACACACATATGTACACACGTCTGCACACACAAACACAGATATGCACGCAAACACACAGGCAAACACATACACCCACGTGCACACACCAACACGAACACACACGTGTGCACACAAACACGCGCGCCCAGGGGTTTAACGACCTCGCAGCCGCGCCGATTTATGAATGAGTGGAGCCGCCCCGCCCTCCGCCCGCTGCCATTGGCTGGGACTCCGCAGGGCAAGGCTCCCCCCCGGGAGAAGCGGCGGCTTCGCCCGTCAATGGCAGGAGTCCCCGGGTCCGGCCGGCCCCGCGCCGCTTCCTCCTCCCGCGGCTGAGACCGAGACGCGCCCGGGAGTCCCCGCTGCCACCTGCCCCGACCCTGACTCCTGCAGCGGCCGGGCAGGGAGCCAGGGCTGGGGGCAGCCGCCGACTCCTGCCTGGGCTCCCCCAGGGGCTGCTGCCCGCTGACCCCTTCCTGGGGGGGGGGGTCGCCCCCCTGCCCCCGCCCTAGGAGCTCTGCAGGGAAGCTGGCACCGGGGATGCCCCCGGGGGGCTCTCGGCCGGGCCCCGCGCCTCCCGCCCGCCTGAGCCCGGGCATGTGCCGGACCCAGCGGTAGCACATGGTCACACCCCTCCCCCCTGCCCCTGGGGCTGCCATGGGGCGGCGGGGGGCGGCCGGCCCCTGCTCCCTCTGGCTCTGCCTGGCCCTCTCGCTGCTCGCCGGATCGGCCCCCGGGGACCCAGCCGCCCCGCCGGGGAACAGCCCCTCCGGGGCCACCCGCAGGCGCTCCCGCCGGAGCTACAGCCACCTGGAGGGCGACGGGCGCTGGAGGAGGCTGTACAGCTCCACTCACTTCTTCCTGGGCATCGACAGCAGCGGCAAGGTGCAAGGCACGCGGTGGAAGGAAAGTCGGAACAGTGAGTATGGAGGGCACTGGTGGGTGTGTGTGTGTGTGGAGCGGGGGAGGTCCCCAGGGGACATTAGAGGCCTGTGCATCAGGTATCAGGGGCTAGTGGGTTGAGCACTGGGCTGGGAGCCAGGAACAGCTCCTTTCTAACCCCTGCTCGGCCTCTGGCTGCAGCCCGGGATAGCTCAGTGGAGTGGAGGGATAGCTCAGTGGTTTGAGCATTGGCCTGCTAAACCCAGGGTTGTAAGTTCAATCCTTGAGGGGGCCATTTAGGGATCTGGGGCAAAAAAATTGGGGATTGGTCCTGCTTTGAGCAGGGGGTTGGACTAGATGACCTCCTAAGGTCCCTTCCAACCCTGAGATTCTATGATTACTTTGCCTCTTTGTGCCTCAGTTTCCCTGTCTGTGAGATGGGAGACAAGACTTGGTGTGGGAAGGTGGGCTTGGTTAATGTCTGTAAAAGGCGTTGATGGTGGAAAGCTCTGTTTTTAATGGTCCTATCCCCACCCCCCGGGCCCTGATCCTTCCTACCCTGCTGCTGGACCTGGTCTTTTTGTCTGGAGCCTGGGTTCCCCCAGGTTCCCACTCCCATCACCAAGGAAAATAACAGTAAGAGAGTCCCCATGAGGAGAGGTGCTGGGTCATTACAAGCATGTTAACTCTCAGAGATGTATGTAGGCCAGGGGAGCATCCATGTATACGGGTGCCAGGGTGGAGGGGGGTGTGCTGGATACGCTGCGGCAGGTGTTTTTTCAGAGCAATTTTTCTGGGATTACTTAATGCTGTTTGGCCGACTGCTGCAGGGAGCAAATGCCCTTGAAGGCCGCAGGAGTTTTCATTGCATTGAAACCACCCCATCGGGCATGGCTGTAACCATAACGCACTGAGCACTTCCCATCACTCAAGCTCAAAGTGCTCCACAAAGGTGGGTAGGTGCCTTTATCCCCATTTTACAGATGGAGAAACTGAGGCCCGGAGCGGGGAAGCCACTTACCCAAGGACAGGAAGGACGGACCATGTACCCAGATGGTCTCAGTTCATCAGAGTTCGGCTGTAAATATTTTCACTGTGGAAGCAAAGTCCTGATTCAATTCCACTCTCTCCCTGCTCTGCCAGTCCCCACCCCTCTCCCGTCTCCTTGATAACAGTGCTGCGGCTCCCGACTTGGCCCCCAAGTGCAGCCATGGAGATAGGGACGGGAGGCTGACGGTATCTCGAAGAGAAAAGCCCGGGAGTCGGGGAAGCCGCCTGAGATCTGTGCGCGATCCGAGGGGTTGGCTCCTGCAGGACTCAGATCCCGTCCTCGTTTGCACCCAGGCAGTGCCACTGACCCTAACGAGGGTGGAGTCCAGCCCAGCGTGGCTGTGTGGTGACTAACATGGCCCCGATCAGTCAGGGTTACCCTTCCCCGTGACTTTGGGCAAGTTTATTATTGGTGTGACAGTAGCACCTACAGGCTCCGGCTGAAATCTGGACCCCATTGTGCTGGGAACTGAACAGAGAGACCCTGCCCCAAAGAGTGTAGTCATAATACACAAGACCGACCAAGGATGATCTCCCTTGCACAGATGGGGAAATGGAGGCGCAGAGCGACGGGCCTGACTCCACGCAGGGCCTCAGTGGCAGGGCCGCGTTCTTCCTCCAAAGCTGATGGTTGCAAACGCCAAGGGCCCAATTGGGAGGATTGCGTCGCCCTTCACTCCTGCCGAAGGCTTGGAAAGGAGCAATGAGGACAGATCAGTGACTCCGTATCGGTCCTGGCTAGCAGCACTGCCGACGGGAACTTGGCCAGATCAATTCTCCTGGGAGCTCTGACTGCGGTGCAGCCCCCTCTGCTAAGCCTGGTGGCGATTTTATTGGGCTAGGGAACAGAGACCCTGTCGGGTTTGAAGTCCCAGGACAGATCCAGCCGGGACTGAGAGCAGACCAGCTTGTGTTATTTTTAGAGAAGCAAATGTCCTTGGCTATTAATAGCAACAGCCCCGGAGGATCATTAAACCTGACAGGGGTTGCAGCCACCTAATTAGCTTCTCACCACCCAGGCTGTTTGCTGGTGGCTTTGCTCAGACAGTTTTGCTCGTGCTAAGAGATGAAGTGGTGTCCAGCCAAGTGTGAAAATCTAAAGGATGTTTTCACAAGAGAGAGTCCGGGGTCTTACTCAGGTGATGCCCCATCCTGGCCCCCTCCACACACAAAACTCTCGTACGGGGGTGCTTTAAACCTGGGGGTTACCTGGCCCATCCTGTCCTGAGTGCTGGATTCACTCCAGCTGGTAACCACCCCTCTTTGCGGGGAGGATGTGGCTAGCACCAATCAAATGTTGCCTGTCCTCCAATGCTTTCCCGCAATCCCCCCTGGGTGCCTGGAAAGACAGACAATCCTCCCACAGGTCACTGGGGAGGGGCAGGGGGGAGATCAGAGCGGAGCCGGGGTGACTGCAGCACAAAGCGGCATGGGATACGCCCCAGGAGCGCCACGCCACCGATGGGCGTGGCTTTGCAGCAGTGTGACCGCCCACCCCTGGGCTGAGCTAACCCAGACTCCCTTACCCCACCCAACAGTATTGTTAATCTTTCCAGCTATACTCTCAGCCCAGCAGAAGAATCTGTCCTTTCTCGGGGCCTCTCCTTTTGTCCCTCCAGACCCACGAACATGATACTACCAGACTCATGGGTTACTGTTGATGCCCCTGCGTTGCTCCCACTGGCCCGGGAGCTGCCCGCCACAGCAAAGCCCGGTGCAGGTGCCCCAGTGGCTGGGTTGGGAACAGAAAGCGCCACCGGAGGTTTTATTCTCTGCTTCCAGGGGTGTTGGGGGACAGGAGACGGAGAAGAGACAGAGAAGAGAATGGGCCTCAACGGGCCTTGGGCCTGCTCCATTGTTGGCAGTGGGAGCCTGTCCCCAGGCTGCCATGGGTGCTGGAGCAAGTCCTGCGGCGGCAGTTTGTGGCGACGGGTCCGTTTGCCTGCAGCTACGTCAAGCCGCTGTGGCACAAAGCGAAGCAAGGCGCCTGCTGGCTGCTTCCAGAGCGAGAGAGACTAATCTCTGTCCTCGCCAGCAGGGGGTGCTGATGGCCAGGGCCAGAGGAGGTGGCCAGAACCCCCTTGGCGTAGAGATCTTCAGCAGGGGCAGCTTCTCCCCAGCTCCAGAAATGAGCCTACCTGTCTCTCCAACTCCTCTGTAACGGCTGCTGCAGCCGCCCCAACTGGGACTGTGTTGAAGGTTATTTCATGTGAAATAATTCGGCCTAAATTCTTCTCTGTCCGTCCATCCGTGGATCCCAATACGCACGCATCTGTCTGTGCCTCCTACGGTGTCTGGAGCCTTCTCCCTTGCTCAACGTTCCTGCCGGCTTCCCACCCACCTCCTTTACCCTGACCGAGGGCAGCTCCTGCCGCTTTTCCCATCCTCATCTGGGCTCCATCTGCTGGGTTGCCCCTGGGAGCTCTTCCCCTCGCTCTGGAGAGTAAACGCACGTCCTCCGTCTTCCCCCCCACGGGGGGCCTGGGGCGATGGGGGAGAATTCTGGCTTGCCGGTGCTGGCCCATCAGAGCAACGGGGGGTTGATTGCAAACACACCAGTGGACTCAGCTGGGGGAGCATTGAGTGGGTATCTAGACTCCCCCGTCCCCAGCCTCTGCAAGGGGTGCCGGGTGCCTTCCAGTTCCCAGCCAGCTTCCCCAGCCGTGAAGTGCAATCGGAAACAATAAAGAGCCAGGTGACCTTTGATCCTCAGAGACTGCCAGGCTTCCTCGGCGCTGGCCTCGTTAATGACAGACTTCCTGCCTTGTGATCACACACAGCCGCCCGCCTGCCCCTCGCTGGCCCTATCGACGATGAACCGGCCCAGATGTGGCTGGGAACTCCGGGTGTCTGGCAGCGGGTCAGGAAGCAGCTGGGAAGATGCACCTGGCTCCGACTCAACCCTGGGCTCTTGCTTGGTGCCTTTGAAGCTGCTGCATGTGTGGCTCCATCCGTGCATCATGCGGCGCCCCCTGCAGTCTACACCCGCCTGTTGCACCTCCCCCGTGTTTAGACGGCAAACTCTTTGGGGCAGGACCAGTTGACCAGCGCCCGAGCGGAACGGTGGACTCGCTGCAGGTGGGCCCCTTCGTGGCTGGGCCCAGCAGGCTTTGTTCAAATGCTCCTGCCACAGGTTGCTCCAGCCCTGCAGGGGGCTGCTTTGCAAGATGGGACTGAAAATACTTACCTCAGTCCCCAGGGTGTTGTGAGAACTAGCCCTTTGCAAAACGCTGTGAGGTCCTCAGGCCCCAGACAAAGGCCACGTGAATTCTCATCACACGACTGTGCGAGGAGGTTGTGCGAAGGACACTGAGTAATGCTGGCTGAGGAGCACCAGTGATGGCGGGGTGGGGAGCTGTGTGTCTGGGCCGAGGCTCGCTACCCCCAAGGTCTTGGCCAGAGCAGGAGCTACGGGAACCTGGAGCTGGAGTTTCCTGAAACTGCGCTGGGTGTTTCCACTGTAAACCCTGCCTCGTCTAGCCACATGCCTTTCGCATTAGTGACTCTGCTAGATCAGCCAGCCAGACACTCACCTCTGGCCAAGCCCAGAGCCAGAGCCCAGGATAGTTCTGTATTACAACTGCACCCCTCGTCTCTTCATGTACTAACCCCCCCACATACTCAGACACCCGCGAACCATCCCATGGCCATAAATCCTCCCCCAGCTCCCTTCAGACACGCACACTGCTCATCCAGCCGCATTCTCTCCACGTGCACTCACCCCCACCCCCATGTGCGCACACCCTCTGCCACCCCCATTCTCACATCTCCTCCCCTCCGCCTCGCACAGAGCCACCTGCCGTATACACACCTCCACCCCTATTCTCACAAGGACGCAGACGTGCAACCTCCTCCAGCCATTCACACAGAGACACGGCCCCTTGGCCTCCCTGGCTGTGCAATGCATGTAGCGTGTACACGTGCAAGCTAGGTGCGTGGCATGTACATCTCCCCTGCAGACATAGCGCTGTGTGTAGAGGTGCAGAGTGTGTGTGTAATGCAGGCTGTAGGTTATTGTGTATATGGGCAGAGCAGCTGTAGGGTATTTGTTTATTCATGTAGGGTGTAGTGTGTAGATATGCATGGTATAGGCAGAGTATGTATCCATGAACACCACAAATACACCCAACCCCTTTGCCCCAGGCTGAGTCTTCTCTCTCTCCTTGGAAGGGGGCGGTCAGTGGGTTGCAGGCTGACATGAGGAAGTCGTCCTGGGCCCGGCCTGGAGGGTCATGGAGGACGTGGTGGCTCTCACACCTAGCAGGTGTTTCCCAAGAGGAAGGGGAAAAAAGCAGTTTGGAAAACAAACCCAGCGGCACTGGGGCGGGGGGGACAATTGCAGCTTTACCACTTTAATCCCTTCAGTTCCTCTTTCCTCTCAATCTTTTTTCCCCCCTCTGCCACTCAGCGAAAGGAGCCAGGAGCTACTGTCACGCTCTCTGCTCCCCTTCCCCTCCGGCCCCCTCTCAGCTGAGAGTGAATGTAACAATCAGCCCTGGGGCCCACCCTTCACAGACTACACGGGCCCCCCGGGAGCCGACGAAAGACCCTTGGGAGGGCGCTGAGGTGAAAGAGCCTGGGATGATCTAACAGCGGGTCTGGGCCTGAAGATCAGGAACCGAACCACATTTTGGCTAAATGCACAATACGGGTGCTAATTAGGGGGGGAATAAATCAGGGGTCAGCGCAGGTCAAAGACTGACACTTTGTTCCAGCCAAGTGGAGGTTTTGCTTAGATCCCTTGCGCCTGGCTCTGGGGAAGCAGTTGGTCCCAAGGGAGAGGGGAAAATAAGTCACACCACAAATCTGGACGTTTCCCTGCAGGGAAATCAGTCCCCAACTTTCATCTCCTTGACACTGTGAAAGGACATCCCTGGCTGAGGCCAATGCAGCCAGGTACAAGCTGGGGCGGCTGTGTTCTTTGCTCTTCCTCGGTAGAGGCAGGCCTGATCTCGCGGCCCATGCCGCTCGTGAGCAAAGTGCTGGCCTGTTTTTCAAGCTGGAGCTCAGAGCGCGGGGACAGAAATCCCAACGCCCCAGCCAGCGCCTGAGACGGTAACCGCGCTTTCCCTTTCAGCAGCACCTTCCATCCAAGGATCTGCCAGCATAAGTTGCTGGGCTGGTGGAGAAGGGGAGGGTAATTCCCTCCACGCTAGGGCCCATGGGGTGAGGTTCTCTGGTTTGTGTCATGAGGAAGGTCAGACGACGAGCATAAATTATAGGGCCCAAAGGGCCCATTAAATCTCATCCCAGGGATTTTCGTTGGCTGACCACATGAGGCACCAAGAACATGGGTCACAGTGTGTGGGAACTGGGACTAGAACCCAGGACTCCTGACTCCTCCTCTGACCACCAGACTGCACGCCTTCCTGCGCTCACAGCACCTCCTGTCTCTCAGTTGGGGTAGGCCTTTGGGAAAGGTCCCCCCGAACCTCCGGCTTTCCTCGTCCCTCCTTGGTTTTGCTCATGGTGGTGAGACGCTGTAGATCCCTATGAAAAATGGCAGTTATGGGTCTCCTGGATTTTGTCCAGGCGGATCTTGTGCTGCAACATGACGCCTGATGTTAGCCGGCAGGATATTCAAAAGGACCAGCAGCAACTCGGTGTTTGGTCTCATAGTCCCTGTAACTCTGTGTTTGATTCAACTGGACATGAACTAGCGTGGTGGGGGAAGAGCTTAACCGCACCGGAGCCCAGCACTGCGCCACTGAGTAGCAGAGAGCTAGCACCTGCTGAGTGCCCTTCCAAGTTGAGCCGGGAAGCTTATTTAGGAGGCCATTTTTGCTCACAATCTTCTCAGCTCTGTGGGGGAGGCGTTCTTTGTAGGTAAAGAGTATACAAGCTAGGAGTTACTCCTGGATATATGGGCTGTGGGTCCCATGCTTGTTTTCCATTCAAGAAGATGTTGGGCTTCGCGAAGCATTGGCATGACCGAGATGGAAGTATGACCACACAGTCTTTGACACCCGGGTCTTAAGTCTCCACTTCTTGCAAGAGTCTGATGCTGCCATGCCTTAGTTCAGGTTGTTCCCAATCTTTTGGAAGTCTCAGTCTCTTGAAGCGAGGCAGATATCATCTGCCTACCTGAATGGCCTTCACAGTGTGGGGGGCAGGTCATTGCCAACAAGTTGGAAAAATTGGGGCCAGAGCAGATCCGGGAAGAGTCTATTCTTCTAGATGCTCCATGTGCTCCGTTTACTGCCTAATATCGAATCATAGAATCTCATGGATGGAAGGGGCCTTAGGTCATCTAGTCCAACCCCCTGCTCAAAGCAGGACCAATCCCCAATTTTTGCCCCAGATCTCTAAATGGCCCCCTCAAGGATTGAACTCACAACCCTGGGTTTAGCAGGCCAATGCTCAAACCACTGAGCTATCCCTCTCCCCATCACTTGGAATTGTCTGTTTCAAAGCATCACTTCTGTAGCCATAACAGCCCATTGGAGGGAACATCTTTGACGTCTTGACTAGCAGGTTCATGTGCCAGATGGTGTCAAACCAAGAAGCACAACCCGTCTTCTCCTTCTGTTGGAAACCACTTTATGTATAGGTGGCAAGAGCAAGAACTTGGTCACAAGTCCTCCTATTAGGCCTGCCTGCTCATCACCCAGAGCCAACTCTACGGTGGGCATGAAGCTTTGAAGAATTAGTTGCTCCAGAAGTTTGTAAGCAAGCTTGGAAGTGATATCAGCCAGTCGCTAGCTGATAGAGACTGGTCTGTTCCTGGTTTTGAGATAGCTATCGCCCTAGCTTTCTGCCATAGCTTGGACATCTTGTTCTCTTGGATGATGTGAAGATTGACAGCTATTTTATACTCTTCTTACCAAGGTGTGGTGGCATTTCTGGTGAAATCCAATCTTCACATCAGATGAAAACAACCCGCTGCACGCAAGGCTGACAGTGGTTCCAATAGGAGCAAATTAGCAATGTGCACTTCCTACAAGATGATTGTCTAGGGTCCAGGAAAAAAAACAAACAACCTGCAGTTTCTGCTGATGTGCCATGACTGCCTTTGCATCATCCTCTTGTAGCAGTCATTCACATTCATGCCCAGTGCCAATCTTCAAAGCTAGTAACACCCCTTCCGTTGACCCATTTATTTATTAGATTCTTTATTTGGTTTACATAAGCGACATTACTTAGTTCAGGCCCTCGGGTAAGGGTTTGAAATTTTACTTTGTAAGTTTTAGGTGTAACTTGAAATTGTTTTAAAACCAAATCCTTGAATTTCTTATAGTTAGAAGCCTTAACAATAGGCATCTTATTGAATATGTCCAGAGCCCTTCCAGTCAACTTTGCTACCAATGTGGTCATTTTGTGAGCATCAGGAATGTTATGGAGTGTGCATAGTCTTTCAAAGGTGATAAAATATTCAGCAATATCACTGGATTTATTATACTGTGGACATAGTTGCTTTCATTTAAGGTTTGTTAGTGTTATTCGGTAGATTTCGCTCCGTCCTGGCCTTCTTTATCTCCAGGGCATGCTTCCTTTCTTTCTTCTTCGCCTCCATAGCATACTTTTGTTGCCCAGTGCCTAGTGCACTGGACTGGGAGTCGGGAGACCCAGGTTCTAGTCTCATCACTGACCTGCTGTGTGACCCTCCCAGTCACTTCCTCTCTCTGTGCCTCAGTTTCACCTCCCACCTATTGTCTATTTAGATGGAAAGCGCTTTGGCCATGCACTGCTCGTTATTTTGCCATCCCTCCTTAAAGCTCTCCTCGGCCTGGGGGTTTCAATGGAGCAATTTGTAACTCAGTCACTTGTGGATTCGCTCCCCTGTCAAGTGATACATTAAAAGATCTTCCCTTGCCCCTGGAGAGCATTATTGGACCAACTTCTGTTGGTGAGAGAGACAAGCTTCACTGCATAAAGCAATGCCTTGTTAGCCACGTGACAGCAGCTGTCTGTCTCTCAGCTTTCTGGCTGCTGGGGCTGGTTTGAATCTTTAACAATGAGAGGCATTCAATTAACTCAAGCCTCCTGGGGACTGTTACTGGGAAATCAAAGGTCAGGCAAGCTGGGCTAACGGCTGCATTGTACATGCAGGCAGGGTGTGAAGGGAGTGAGAGTGGGATGTTTTGCTACCGGCAGCCAGAACCATCCACTCATGGGTGTCCTTGACAAATTCTAACCTAGCTGCTGCCCTCTGCCTCCCTTGAACAGTTCGAATTGGATGAAAAGCTTCTTAGGGATTGAGTAGTATTGCTGTAATAAGCTGCTAAACAGCTGCCCCCTTCCACCCCAGAGGTGGCTGCATTTCAGTGGCAGGTAATGCGATGTCTTCCGTCAGCGTTCGTACAAAACGGGTCTGCAGTGCTTTGCTGGCTAACGAAATGAAGCGGCTGGGCCCTGCGCCACAGCAGCCCAGCCGTTTTCCACCCCCGCTTGCAGCACGGTTCCACTCTCCCGCTTAAGTGCCCTGAATTCTCTGTCTCCCCACAGGCATCCTGGAGATCCGGTCGGTGCGAGTGGGCGTCGTAGCCATCAAATCTGTGTACACGGGCTTCTACCTGGCCATGAACAAGAAGGGCAAAGTATACGGCTCGGTAGGTAGCAAGCTGTTTCCCCTCCTCCTCGGCCCTCTTTACATGATGCTCTGTGGCTTCGTTCTGGACCAGGGATCAGACTGGTCGGCAGGAGAGTTTGGGAGGACCCTGCTCGGCCCAGCACGGCATTCAGGACGTTGTGCCTGATGCTGGCAAGTTAGGGGTGGGGTAGCTGCTTAGAGACAGGCAGCCTGCTGGAAGGAAGCCCTCGCTGCTGGGGGGGCCGGCAGCATATTGCTAAATGGACGCGCACATTGCTAGGAATAGAATCTCCCGGCTGCTTGCTCTGTTAGACCCCACTCCCTTCCTGGAGCAGGAACTCCCTGACTCCTAGTCCCCCGCTGTAACCTCTGACCTTCAGTCCCGACCAGGAGCTGGGGATATAACCCCAGACTCCTGAAGGTCCGTGCTCTATCCCCCGTCAGAGGACACTCCCCCGCCGCACCGCACTCACAGCCCTGTTTCTGTCTCCCCAGAAGGTGTATAACCTCAACTGCAAGTTCAAAGAGCGCATCGAGGAGAACGGCTACAACACCTACGCCTCGCTGCGCTGGCGCCACGGGCACCGCCCCATGTTCCTGGCCCTCAACGGCAAGGGCAGGCCGAGGCAGGGGGGCAAGACGCGGCGCCAGCACCTCTCCGCTCACTTCCTGCCCATGCTCCTCTCCTGAGACGCAGGCAGCCGCCCTGGACCGAGTCGGGTGGGTTTTTTTTAAAAGGACTTTTTGGTGCTGGAGCCGGGACGCTGGCTCCCACTTGGATAGAACTTGGCTCCCCGTGGAATCACCCCGGGGGTCACCCTGAGCGCTGGCAGCTCCCCCATCCCCCCGCAGCAGGCCCCAAGGATCGATGGGCGTAATGCTCCAAGCACTGTTCTCGCAAAAGGAGGACCACGGATGGAGTGAGGCCGAGCCACCCACGTGGGAACGGCCAGACACTTTGGGGTTGTTTTTGTTAAACTACATATCAATTCACATTGATACACATACAGTGTATGTCTATAAGCATCCAGGCAAATTAAAGCACTCTTCCGTACTTTTACAGTAGCCACGGGGCTGTGTCATTGCTGGAGGGTGAGGGGTAAAATCTCCGGAGTTTTGCTCTTCTGGGTTCTCTAGGCTGCATACACTTGGCTTTCCCAAAGCTGAAATCGCTTGTCTGCAACTTGTGCCTTGCCGAGAGAGTGGACTGCAGCCAGCTCTGGAACATGGCAGCTAGATGGGCCCATTCTTGAAAGGGCGTGCACAGCCGTGATGGCCTTTGATACCTTGGTAAAGTGCTTTGAGGTCTACAGGTGTCAAATGCTATGTGCGAAGTATTACCTAGGCACAGCATCAAGACCTGGGATGGGATTTGTCCTGAAGAGCAAAGCTAAGGGAATGAAGCAGGGCGCAGATGGTGTGAAAAGAACCAGTGGCTCCCGCTTTTCTGAGTCCTTGTCTCACGTGTCCCTTTCCCCACCACCAAAGGGCCGATAGGGCTTTAAAGCAGCCGAGCGGCCTGCCCTGCAATGCTCTCTTTCACAGAGCCACAAAGGATGCCCAGTAGCCAGTGTAGAGCCCAGCAGGGGTCAGGTTGACAGCACACAACTCAAAGAAGGGCACAGGTCCGAACGGGCATGAGCTCACTTTGCCCTAGGACATTGGATCCGTACGGTAGCCCAGTAAAGGGATCAAGACGATGGGGCCTTTCGACCCTCTATAGGGCGGCTATGACTCACCACCTAGATCCTCATGACCACCACTGGGCATCCCCAGTAAGGACCTAAATAGGTCAGCACTGTGAGCGCTGGTCCCATTAATATGGGTACCTCCTCCCCCATCCACAGGCAATGAGCCGAGAGAAAGCGAAAGGCACGTCTCCATTTAAGCTCTTGTGAAACAGCAGGAGACTCCGCCAGGGAAGGGTCGTCAAGAGACTGAAGTAGTTAGAGAGACTGTGCAGAGATAAGATAGTGAGTTCGGGGTCCACTCACAGCCAAACACGTCCCAGGAGACCAGGGCAAGGCAGGGCCCCAGATACAAGAGCAGCCCGCCTAGCTCATCAACGGTACCCCAGGGGCATCTCACTTCATGGCACTGATAACGCTCCCAGAACACGCTTGGACTTCATACTCCTCAACAGATAAGGACAATCAGAGGGAACCAAAGGGCTCCCAGGTGCTCTCGGCATGTGTTCGCCAGGTTACAGCCCAGCCTGCAATCCCGGCCCTACGCAATGGATTTCAGGCAGGGGAAACGGCCTGCCACAAGGAAAGATACCTGCGTTTCCTTCTAAGCATCACTACGTGAGGCGTCACCCTGCTGCTCCCATCTGTATTCGGAAGGAAATTCCCTACTCCGGACATCAGCAGCACGAACTGGGGCCGTGACTGGATTTCCCACCCCCTCGTCACCCCGCAGGCAAAGCCCTGGCGGAAGAACAATTTCTCACCGGAGCAGCAACCGACTCTGCTCTTCCGGCTGGACTGTCTGGTTAGGCCCAGGACATGCCAGCAGGAGAGGGGAAGCCAACAAGGTAGGTCTGAAGCCAGGTGGAGAGAGGCTCCGATGGGGTCTAACGGCTAGGAAGCAGCAGTTCAGAGTCGATCTCCGTGCGCGTCCTCCTCGTAACTGCGAACAGCATTTGGGTGCCACCAGGAATGGACGAGCTCCAAGAGCTTAGCTCTGTTGCTACTATCTAGCAGGCGCCTGCTCCCACACGGAGGCCGGCACGCTCCTGTTCGTAAGGCCGCCCAATCGCTTGGAGTCTCGGCATATTCCGCACGAGGAAAACACGTGCCTGTTGCTTATGCGCCAAGCATTACGGAACTACGTGGAAGGTGGGCTGCAGACCGGTGGGCAACCCAGATCCTGGACTCCAGCTGCGACCCTGTTGAGGAAAGGAATTGTGATGCAGCAGCCCTGTAATGGATTATCATCTGTGATACAGGAACAGCTACATGCCCCAGCTGCGATCGGGACCACACTGTGCTAGGTGCTGTACATACAGTGACATCCCTTTCCCAAAGAGCTCGCAATCTAAATAGGCAGGACAAAGAGTAGGAGGGGAAACTGAGGCACAGAGCGAGGATGTGATGTGACTTGCCCGAGAGCACACAACGGGTCAATGGCAGAGCCAGTAGAACCCAGATCTCCTGACTCCCAGTTCAGAGCTCTAGCCACTACACCACACTGCTGCTCCAGCCTGACCAAGAAATTCCTACCCTAGGTGTATACTAGACAGGCTCCCCTCTGACCTCAGGAGGCACAGAGCTACTTGCTCCTTTGTGCTGGTACGTGAACTGGCCTATCTTCATTATACTGCTGCCAGCTTCTCACACGGGGGCGTGGGGCTGTGCCCAGGACATCAAAGGCTCCACTGTGGAATCAAGTAACAGCAGCTGCCTGATCCTAATCACTGCGCTTCCAGCTGTAGCAGCACTTCCCGGAGCAGGAAGAGGAGGAGGAAAGTGCAAGAGGGGAAACCCCTAGCTATTTAGCAGGAATCAAAGTCAAGCTCCAGGGAGCTGCCCAGCTTCTCAGTAACTAAACGGGGCTAGGTTCCAGAGGGGTAGCCGTGTTAGTCTGTATCTGCAAAAAGAACGAGGAGTCCTTGTGGCACCTTAGAGACTAACACATTTATTTGGGCATACGCTTTCGTGGGCTAACACCCACTTCATCAGATGCATAGAGTGGAACATACAGTAAGAAGATTTTAGATAGATAGATATCTTCTTACTGTATGTTCCACTCTATGCATCTGATGAAGTGGGCTTTAGTGTGTGTATGTATATCTAGATATATAGATATCTATCTAGATACACACACACACACACCATGAAAAGATGGGGGTTGCCATACCAATTCTAAGAGACTAATAAATTAAGGTGAGCTATTATCAGGAGAAAAAAAATCTTTGGTAGTGATAATCAGGATGGCTACCCCACCCAGACTGAGGCAACAACTTCCCTAACACAGCAGCATCCTCTTACCGAGCAGGAAAAGCCACCTGTGATCCCGTGGGGAGCACCGGGCTCCCAATCTCACCCACTAAGAGGCAGTTCAGGAAAGCTCGGCTGCAGGAGAAATCTATTTGCCCCCACCCCCCATCTCAGGTATTAATGTTGGAGCGCAGTTCTGGCCAGGAAAGCACACACGAGGCTTCCCTCTCCATGAGGCCCAGAGCATCGCACAGCGGGATGGAAGCTTTAGATTGTATTAGTTGGTTATATCCCCTAGTAATGGGCGTTTATGTTGCCCAGCAGGGACTCCGGGACCCCAACTAAAAACAGTTCCAGGCAGTGCCTCATTTTGCACCTCACCCAGTTAAACCCACTGGTTTGAGCTACTTCTATAGCCCCATTCCCGAGCACTCAGCGTAATCTGACCTCCTCCAGCTAAGGCATCGCCTCCCAACACCTCTCTGAGGTAGGACAGGGCTATTATCCCCAGCTTACAGAAGCACAGAGATCAAGGCCCAGATCCCAAACCTTTAATCTGAGCTCAAATGACTTGCCCAAGGTGTGTGGCACAGCGGGGAATCGAACCTGGGTATCCAGAGTCTAAGGCTAGTACTTCAGACACACGAAGGATGACTCAGTGTCTGAAGGCAGCTCGGTGCTTACAGGGGCACAGGCTATAGCGCTTTTGAAGGAAACAACCGGGTGAACGTAGCCATCTTGACACTGGCTGGAACCAGACATAGCCAAGCACGGAAGCTTCACACACGCAGTGCACAGTTCTGCAACACCCTTGCTGAGCCAGGTTCTCAAAACTGCCTGGTCATTTGGTAACATGACTGGAGCAGAAACCACCAGACTTGTTTGCTTTGTCACCAAGCCAGATTTAGAACTGGTCTGTGCTCAGGGGAAAAGCTCACGCATTAACCCCCTGGTGCCTCTTGCTAAAGAGAATCAGGGCTCACACCACCACCCTGAGGTTCAACAGCTGGAGAGGAAACTCTTGGAAGCCAGCTGGCAGTTTGAGAGACTGACTGAATGAAGCCATCCTATACCTAAGCCATCCTATCCCTGTTTTACAGGTGGGAAGACGCAGCAAAGGTGTCCAAGGTCTCGGTCGATGGCAGAGTTGGGTATAGAACCTACCTCTCTGTCTCCCAGGCCGTGTTTTAATCATGAGGTAAATGCTTCCTTCTGTCCATCCTGGGTCTAAACCCACTCATCCTCAGAAGCAAGCTCGATGGGCTATGGGAGAGCTGGCCCTCAAGCAAGGCAGCCCTAGTGACAAAATTCCTGCCTCATCATGCAGCCCAGTTCCAAACAAGCCACTGACCCTGATGCAACGTCTCGAAGATACCAGCCTTTTGAAATGTCAAAGGAACTTCCCAACGACACCTGTCCACTTGGCAAGCGCGATGGGAGAAACATTCCAGCACTGCTGCTCAGGTGGAGCTCCCCTGGGCTCCGCTGGATTAGGCTCTGCTGTGAATCCCAGGAATGCTTTTGATGGCCACATGCTGCACTCTCGGTTAGGCTTTTGCTCCAACCATTTTAGCAGCTCCGTCCTCTAGCAAAACGGTCTAGTTTTTCTTCCAAAATAGTTGAAGAAGAGGTGCTAGACAAACATCCATTCTCCCTTGGATGGATCTTAAGATTTAGACTCCCAGCAGCCTCGACAGCACAGCTGAACTACGATGGACCAACACCCTGCACGTGACAGAGCGTAAAGAACTGGAGGGAACGAATACCCTTCTGGACAGATTTTCAGCGCTGATTTTCTTAAGGACTCAGCACCCAGCAGCAGCCCCATTGAGAACATCTGACCACTTGCCTAGATGGGAGCAGAACTCTTTGGAAAACCTCGTCCTTAACGGGAAGGGGTTATGCTGCCATGATCTAACTCTCTGGGAGGATGTGGGGTTCCCCACTCCCGATTTGAGGCTTGGGGTGCTACCACAATCATCACCACTGTGTGCTTAACCACCAGCTGGGTTTTCATGGCACCGGCTCCTCCTTTATGTCAGTAACAACCTCGAAGTTGCGTGTTCTCCACAAAGCAGGGCTAGAACCATCTTGCCCCAATGCATCTTTAACAAAACTATAAAAGGCAACGTATGGTGCACAAGGAACCTCTGCGAGCATCTCAAGAAAGATGCAGTTGAAAGTCGTGGAGGTGTCGGAAAGTGACCTTCTAAAGGAGATACCCAGAGTATCATACCTTCCCTCCCACCCAGAACGTGAAACAAGTCAAAAGATTTTCAACAGCACAAGGCAGCTGAGAAGCGAGCCGAGAGGGTTTGAAGTGTGTGGCAATCCAAGTGACCTAGCTGGCGTGTAACAGCCAGTTTGTTTTATGAAGTGTCACTGGAACAGAAAGTACAGCGGCAGGATTGCTCAAGTCATCCTACCAGCCTCTCCCACGGCCCCACTTCACAAACTGGACTGTCAACGTGGGCCTAGCAGCCCCAGTCTACCAGCTCCTCCCCCTCTCCACAGCGCACACAGCTTCCTGGTTGCATGCTCAACCTTTCAGAGCACAGCCGAGTTTCTGCCCTTGAATCCTAAAAACAGAGACTGCCCTAAAAGCCAACCAGCAACGGGGCCTTAGGACAACAAGTTAATTTAGAGGAGTCACTAGCATCGTAGTCTGGCAACATTAAGCAACGGGGACACAGGGAAACTCCAGATGAAGTATGAAGCAGAACATACCCCAACACTCTGGGTAATGGAGCAGTGGAGCTAAGCTGGAGAAATAAGGGAAGGATCCATAGGCTGATTTTGCCAGGAGATCCAAAGACTCAGAGCCCAGAGTTAGGTTTTGGTTCTCACTGGGTTTGCCCCAATGGAAATACACTATGGCAGGGATATATGGAAGGCAGTCAGTTTTATATGGATCACCCTAATCACGACGGGGTGACTCGATGACTCTAGACTCGCATACTTTGGCCTTTGTCGCTGCATATCCTACAGCAATGGTGTCAAACATATAGCCACAGGCCAGCATGGTACATTTACGTGGCCCACATGGCTCATCTGGAGTCTAAACTTTCATTTTATAAAAAGGTTTCTAGCCCCCCGGTTATGAAGATAACCTTCCAAACGTGCACCCAGGGGTACTGAGGCAGCGGTCTCTGCCTGAGTCTGCAGCAAGCCTGAAACAATGAGAGAGGTACGTACTCCCTCGCTTACCAATTAACCTCACTGGGGCGATAACGCACGTGACCAACGACGCTTTAGATGGCGGGGTGAACTATTTCTAGTTTTAGCAGATGGGAGGGGGGGGCAAGGGAATGGGAGCTGGATCCACCGATGGGGGACTAGAAGGTACTGCAAGGGAGGGAAAAGAGGTGACAGACAGACTGGAGGAGAAATGGAGAAAGGTGGCTGGAAGAGGAAGAAAGCCCACCGGCCTTAACCAGGAACATACTTCCCTTCTTAGCACAATGGCAAGGACTGAATAAAAGTTTAGGTACACCATAAAGGCCAGATCCTCTCCTTGACCTTTGGGCAAACCTCCCATTGAGCCCAGTGGTAGCTCCGCTGTGGACCGAGGGGAGAACGGAGTCCTAAAATTTACACCCGAGCCACAGATCTTAAAGGTATAAGCCAGGCCCCCTTGACCCCCTACCCCAGAGTGCGAATAAAAGCCTTCACATGAACTCTTGGTAAGCTGGGTCAATACGCGACCTGGCTGACTGCCACTAGACACCTGGGAAAGGAATAGGACACAGCTTGTGGTTGGTAACATGTAATCCAGAGCAGCCGTTTCGAGGGAAAGGACGACAAACTTCCCCAATCATCTTTTCAGCTCTTAGGACCTTTTAGCTTTGCCACAACCAGATTGTTTGAAACCTCTGGGCCTGTCACTCCACCTGCTGACAACACACAGAACTGCAATGGTGACAGATTCTTCCTGTTCAAAACTCACATTACTTGGGGCTTGTCCACACAACAAAGGCTTTGGGCAAAGTCCCTAGGGCAGATGCAGTTTATACCAGCAGAAAGAGTTCTTCTGCTAAACCATCTCCCCGAATGACATTAGCTATACCAGCAAGAGTCCCTTTTGCAGTATAAGATGTGTCTACACAAAGGGTTTTGCTGGCAAAGCCGTGAGTTGCGGGCGGTGGGGGGTTCCACACTCCTGACAAAGCTACATTGGTAAAACCTGCCAACCTGGCCTTGGAGATGAGAATGCTCATGCGCCTTGCCACACACTCCCACCCTGGAGGAAAAGGATCTCTCTACAGCAGACTCCTTACCCATCTTCCTCCCCACATACACTTTTGTGAAGGCCTTCAACACTGCATATCACACTCCCACCGATCTCGGCTAAGACGCCAGGATTCCTTCTAAGGCCAGACCATGTCAGTGTGGCCAGCTCTCGAGCAGATTTTTTTTTGAGAATCCGCCACTGGACTCCAGAAATAAGCTTCTACCTCTCACCTTGAAAACACATCATACAGCATCTTCTATGGTCTGACTGCTAGATTTCCCACCTAGCTCTCCCTGCTGACTGGGCAGCCTCAGAGCTCAGTTGGATCCGCACACGCACAGGAGGAGAAATTTTAAAGTGAGCAGAACAGTAAATGAAATATGTCCTGCCCCCAACCCATGAAAACGTTACTTTGAGCATACCTGCTCTGACTTCCTCTCTCCAGAGTGGATCAGCTTGTTAAAAAACCTCATACAAAACCTGCCCCCACCCCCCAACAGCAGGACAAAGAAGTTCCCCCCCCATCACCCTCCCCCCAGCAAACCAACTCTTGCAAGGAAACCGATGCACAAGCTCCTGGGGATTTTTAAAGCAGCTGTATTTTGAAGTAGCTTTGAAATACATTTTTCTCAAGTGTCACTTGCTCTGTATTTTATCTGATCACGATGGCGTTTGGCTGGTCCTCACTCTGGTACAATTCCAGTCCTGCAGCCAACACTCCGCGTCCAGGGTGAGAAAAGGGACAGGACTCTGGGGTTGGCGGGGGGGGGGGGGGGGAATACAAAAATCGAACAAGGACGCTGCAAGTTTCTATCCCACAGCCGACAGCGCTTGACGATTTGCAAGCTGGCAATGTACACGGGTGCTGGTCAGTAGGAACCTAGTGCTAAAGACGTCACCGTGTACCAGCCTATGGCACACTGGGGAGGGAAGGAGGGCACCATCTCAGCACAGACTGGCTTGCTGCTGGGAAGATATAGTACAGTCCTCAGAAGAGCTTACCCTGTATTTATCCACAAATCATGCATAACTTCTTGTTGAGCTGAAACGTCCATTTATTTAACAGCAGTAATAATTTAAAATTATAAAAACCCTTTCCGTGTTGAATATGAGAAGGGCGAAGTTATAAAGAAAACAAAAAGGGACTGTGGCAGGGGAGGGAAGGATAGCGTGGTCTATTCCAAGAGTTCACATTTTCTGTGGCAACTCCCTGACCCTCACTCGCCCTCCCCACCTGGAGATCCTCGGAGCAAGCCAGATTTTGTTACACTGTCATTTTAAAGGTTTAAAACTTCAAAGCATCAGGGATGGAGGAGCGGGGGTGGGGGGATATAAAGAGCGGAATCTCAAAACCATATAAACCACCTTCCCCCAGTTGGAGTTACAGCCAATAGCTCAGCACCTTGGGTTTCCAATTTGTGAAGCTTAACGGCCTTTCACGGCAGTTTTAAGAGTCCACGCGGCGACGCGATGAATTCAGAGAACTTCCCCCCACTGGAGAGCCTGAGGTGTCTCGTCTCTGAAGAACCAGGGGCCTCGTGAGGGAATTTCTGGGTTTCAGTTCCCCCCCTTGCTCCGCTCCAGAAGGCCCTTAGTTGCTTATGTTGGTTAGGGAGGAAGGACTATGGACAGGGAACGCGGGACAGGGGCTGGGCTAGGATTCATGAGTTGTTTGACGAGTTTTCATTACTTGGTGAGCTGGAGGAAGAGGAAGACGAGGAGGAGGAGAAATTCATCCCTGTGAGTCCTGGGGGATTCGTGGCAGTGTTTTGTCCACTTAAACTTTTCCGGCACACGGGACATGTGTCGTGCTTTGGAGATTTAAAAAAAAAAACCAGGAGAGAAAGGATTAGACATAGGACACGGGAACAGTGCAAGTAACAGCCGGTCATGCTGCTGACTGCCTCCTTCTTCAGAGGCAAAAGGCTGCTCATGCTCAGGCATCATCAGGATATAGAAATATTTACCAATGAGAACAGTATAATGGAACATGTCCAGAGTATATAATATTCCCCTTGCATCAAAGGGATCCGCGCGCTGGTGTAACTAACCTGTTCCAGCCAGGGGACTATACAGCCATTGTGGAATAGATGATTGCAGGGTAATTGCCGGACATTTTCACCAAGTGTGTAATCCTCTTTACATACAGGACACTCGAGCCCGGAACCTGCGAGGCACAAAAACACAAAGCTGAGAATAAAGAGGGCTGACTGGGTATCATTCATTCACGGCTTGGGAGCCGAATGAGTGCTGGCTTCCCCAGCCAGTTCAGAAACTGGTTCAGAGCTGCCCAGCTTTGAAAACTAGCCACGGACGTGCTCCAGGTCACCTAACTGCCTTTCTTTATTCCTGACTTAGGTCATCTGGCGACTGGCCCTTTACAGTCTCCCCAGCACTGGGGAGAAAGCTATTGCCTCCAGAGCTTCTGCCTATATTTTCTCTCTTATGCCCTTCCTCAAAATGCCGCTGCCAGTGTATCATGTGTAGGCTTGGAAGGAGTCGATTTTCATTTTTAAACGTCAATGTCACTGTACACACAAACACCCACCAAAAAATATTTCCATCAACAATCATCAAAATTGACACACCGGTAAAGAAAGAAAAAGGCTGTTTGAGAACCTATTAGAATTTGAGTTAAGGAAATTTACCTTGTATATTTTGACATACGAGGTCGACAATTTGTATTTTCACGATTATAAAATTAACTTTAAGTCTCAACGAATACTGTCATTAAATAAGTACTGTCCGATCCCTCCCATCATTTCCCACAATTGTGAAACCTTAAATCAACAAAAAAGGAAAAAAATGCTTACAAATAAACACTGATAGTATAAAAAATAAAAATCAAAGTCTGCCAAGCCTAACTCTATATTAAACCTAACAGATTCAAATCTCTCTTCCTGTAAGCCAGTCGGCCCAGCATTTTATTATGCACGGCTATGACAGCCAGCAAACACTATTCGCTGCTCCCAAGAGATTTTTATATGCAGTGGCTGCACCAGCACGGATAATTTCAGGAGAATTTCACACTGCTGCAGCCCCACCGGGTGCATTTTTACTGCTGTCTCATCTAATGCTGCGTATAGCCCATCTAGAAGAGACAGTGGCAGAGGCTGGCAACCTGACCAGAACCTGACTCCAGGTGTCAGATCAGGCATGAAAAGAACTTGACGCTCTCACACTCGGGTTTGGACTCCGGGGGAGAATGGGAAGGATCCGGTTCCCTGTTCCCAGAGCTCAGTGGAGGTGTCAGCAGCTGGCTGAAGGACTCGGCAGACAGCTGCCCGGCTCTGCCATGGAAGGGGCACTTCTCCCAAACAGGAAGCCAGGCAGCACCAGGATGCAGAGAGGAGGCTTGGAGTGCACCAGGAGCCCACGTTGTGCTGCAGTGCAGGTAGGGGTGGGAGACACACACCACACCACAGCGGGCACGGGACGATGCTGGCTTAGCCAGGCAGGTGGGCTGGATTTCTTCCCCGTCCTGCCTGCCTGCCAGGAAACCCCATGACCAAAGGCACTGGGGATGTCTGAAGCCATGGCCAGGCAGCTGAGCTCCCTGGAGGGGCACGCCTCGCAATGGGGCTCCCCAGTCCTATAGGAGGGCGAGGTGTCATGTACCGTTTGCACCCAGAAGTGGCATGGATAGAACCTCCCAGGGGGTGAGTGGAGTGCGGGGGTGGAGACCAGATAGCGTCGGGCTCCTGGCCCAGAGTCCGGCACAGCGAGGGTGGGGGCGAGAGCCTTGCTAATGAAAACAACTCAACCGGTTCGGTCTGGGCTTTAACATTAGGCCTGAGCAGAGCTCTAGGCAGTGGTGAGCAGGCTGTTCTACACCACCACCTCTACCAGTGGCACTGCAGCGGGGTGAGATTCCCCTAAAAAGCGCCAATGCCCAGGAGATGGTAAAGACCTCTCATTTCCAAGACAGGCTGCAGACTGGGGAGACCGAGACAGTCCCCCAATTTCTACGCTGGCTCCAATCTTTATACGCATCTTAGCTACATTAGCTTCCAACGATGGGGCAGTTAATCGCCTACTGCCAACGTATCAGCTTTACAGTGCTTGCCTTCAGGCAGGAGTAGGAGAGAGCGCTGTGCCTAGCTCTGCCTCTGGAATTCTTCAGCCCTACGATAGATTAGTCGCCAACAGGAAAATCCCAAGAGAAAACCCATATGAAAGTGTTGCAAAGATCTTCGTTGAAGGAGGCCGGGGACATACCTACGTGTTCCTCTGTTATCTGAACGGTGGGGAGCGCTTGGATCTTCTCTTTGTCTGCTGGAGGCGGCCCAGTGTTTTCAAATTGATTTAATAACTGAAAGACAAAACGCCATGCAGTACAGGACAATGACACCGGCTGGATGGGACACAGGATTTGTTAGGCCAAGGTATTGAGCCATCTAACCCAGTGTCCTGTCACCCGTACCCTGCCTTTACTGTTGGCTAACACCGGATGCTTCAAATATTAATTCCCCACCGCCACCAAGGAGCTGGGCAACTTTGCAGAGCTGCACCGAGGAGAAAGATTCCATCCTGGCCTCCAAATGGACCAGCTGACAACCCCCAGCATGAGATTTAACATGCGTATTGACATCGGGAACCACGAGTCTTGAACCCTGGTTCACAGGGTAAGTTCCAATCTGCCACCCAGGGACCTGCTAGCAGTTGCCAGAATAGAAGCCCCTGGCAGAGGACTCCAGTCCTGGAATCTGATTGGCAGAATGCTGGAGGTCCTGATTGGTTCACAACTTCTATATAAACCCAGCACAGGAACAGGGAGTTGTGCATGCAACTGGGATCTCCCTGCTTTGGATTGCTTCCTAATTCCTAACTCCTGCTCCAATCACTAGGTGTGACTGCCCATGCCCCAGTCATGACAATTGGTCTTCGAACTCCCCAGCAGTGAATTCTACTTGCCAAACACATGCTACAGGAATTATTTCCTCTTCACATTTTCAAATGTTCCTGCCAAAAATTTAATGGGTGCCTGTGTTATTGGACAGCATGAGGAATACCAGGAGCAGAATCAAGCGTGGCCCCCTCTTCTACCTCCCTAAATCACCAACAGCCATAAAACAGGCTGTCAGCTTGTGGCAGACAGGAGAATATGCTTGTCTTTTGGAACCACAACCACGCCCTGACTGAAACATGTTACTGGTCATACTGTTCCCTCTAGGCGCTGATCTTGTATTTTCAAATACATTGCTTCCTTTAGCAAACAAACAGTTACTGAAAGGCCTCGTTCCAGGATAAGCCACTGCAGGGGAAGTAAATGGAGCCCTCCTACTGGTGCTTTTCAAGACACATGAATGGAGCGCAAACCTGAGAGCCTCCTGTAGACACTTTTACACACTGACTCAACGCTAGGGTTTGGAGGCATACTGGACTGTAAGCCCCCTCTAACCAAGACAGAGGTCAGTGCTATCCCCCTATGGAAGGGAGAAGGGGAGATTCTTAAAGAAAGGGCTCCACTCCAGTACCAACCACTGCACATGAGCGTCCCCCAGTGGCATAAGCATAGAACAGGTGCCAGTTTTACCTGTGTAATAATTGCATCCAAGCCATTGGCACCCCAGGCATAGTCCATTGGATTCGAATGCAAGACTCCCCTTTAAGAATAAAGACAACAGGGTTTTAGTCTCCACTGGGACTGCACACAACCAGACCTTCCGGGAGAGTAACCTGGAACTCCAACTCACCAAGGGCCTAGTCCTAGGTTTGGTATTGTCGTAGGTGCAATGATGCCGTTGACCAGCTGCTGTATAATTCTGAAAGAGAGAAAATCAAGATCAGATAAGAAGTAGGATCTGCTAAATCCCACAAACAGCCCTGAAGTCCAGAGTGGCTGGGAAATACTGGGGTGCCATCAGGGGGAATGCAGTATCCGGGTTCAAATGCAACTGCATTCCAGTGACTACTTATTTCTTGCCACGGGAAGTAGTCGAAGGATTTCATTCAGAGAGGAACATTTTCCTACACAAAGGTGGGAAGTGGACAGTGTCTCTGGGGTGTACTAGAGAAAAATCAATCCTACTCTCTAGCATAGGCCAGTTGCTGATTGTAAGAGCAGGGAACTCCAGGCCCCTGGTGCCTGGGAGAAATTCACCAGCGATCGGACACAACATCTGGGTTTCATGCTGCTTTGCCCACAAGTGACCATGCTCAAGGAAAAGAATCAGGGCAGACAGATGCTTATTCATTCTAGGGCAACTTTTAGTTAAAAGCCCCTAAGCATATTCCCTTCTTTGTGGTAGGACCTATTCTAGAGAACACGTAAATCATGGCCAGCAAGTCAGTTTCACTCAAGATACAGGTTTGATAAGGTTCTAATCCAGATTAAATTTAATCTCCCAAACACAGCTGTCTGCATGGGAAGTAAGGCACCTGTGAAGGAGAATAACTCTACGCAGGAAGTTTTTAGTGAGGGACTAGTCCTCACGAATGGAGAACACAAACAAACGTTATGGATCTCAGCTAAACCACGTTAAAAAGAAAAGCAAGCCTTGGTCACCGAGCAGAGCACCAGAAAGCACTTCTCACCCTTCTAGCGTTGGGACTCCCTCGTGCCTGCCAGCGGCACGCCGTGCGGTGAGACGCGCTCGGGGCTGCCTTGCACCATATCTGTGCCGGGACTGGTGTTCTCTCTCCCGCCGGTTCTCTGAGTCCCTGTTGTCTTCAGATTGGCCACTGGACCCAAAAGCAGGGAACTCAAAGCTGTCATCAAAAATCCCAAAGGCAAACTGGCCATAGCCCTGTGGCAGGGTGAATAAGTGCTGATCCACGTTCTGTAGCGAAGAGAATTCAAGGCAGGTTGGTCACAAGGAGAGAGCTCGGCTTTTACTTCTACTAACAATATTCAGGTTCCAACAAAGGCCTCTGTGATGAGGCCAAGCCAGACTCTGCAGACAGCCTCCAGCTTCACAGCTGAGGGCTCTGTGCTGAAAATCAGCTCTGGAATGAGCAGACAGCATCGGCTGAAATTAAATTTAGGAAATAACCATTATTGTTCTGATACCACTGTGTGGCAACTGAGGCTAACTGCTGACTCTTTAAACTGGGACATAGCATGCCCAGATAAACAGTTCAATACACCACAGCATGGCTCCTCCTAACAAAAACAGGATATGGGGGAGACTCAGCTGTCCACTGAGAAGAATGCCATATTTAGAGAGTTCTAGAAGCGGCACTTGGATGCTATTTATCCCCAAGCTTTGACAAAATCCAGGGGGACATAAAAAAAGAGCTGCCTGTGGAAAATATTCAGATTCAATGGCAAGAAAAAAAATAAATCTACCAGGGGATGGGGAGCTGCTAGTACTCACCTCGAATGGATGCCTGCTCTGATCGCTAGTCGACGCGGAGGAGCTGGAACCATTTTCAGCATTCCTGAGAACAGCGAACAGCGTTGGTTAGCCTCAGACATGCTGACTCGCGACAGCGCGGGGTAGATGGAAAGGCTTTTGCAGCAGAGGGAAGCAAGGGATGGGATCTCGGTAGCGGCAGACATCACACCAGTTTACGAGTTATGCAAAACCATTTCACAGGCAACACGTTATTTTCTCATCAGCTGCTGTTTTCCACCACAACTGCTCACGTAATTTTTTTTTCTGGCTGTCCCTTACTTCCCTGAATATTCAGCAAGAGGGGGGAAAGGTCTGATCGCCTTGTGCACATCTCGTGAAGCTGCAGAACAGTAACTTTGCTAGGGAAGACCCACCTGTTACATCAGCCAAGCATTCTCTACCCCCTCCACCCCTAGGCAACTCAGCTACGTTCTCCGGAGCACCATGAGGGTAAGATTTAGGATGCCAACACTACAACGATGCAAACACGCTTAATGCTGCTGTTGCAAACCCATTCATCAGAACCAGTCCTCTTTTCTGCACTGCAAAATAACATGACCAGTCAGAGAATGAAAGTTAGCAAATGATTACAAGAGAACTATTAACAATACATAGTGCTATGCTTTCAAAGAACTGTATGAACATTACTCCTCATGGCCCATGTGTGCGCTAAATGTTATCTTGGTTTTACAGCAGAGTAAACTGAGGTTCAGAGCGACTGAGTGACTCTGCCAAGGTCACAGCAAGTCACTCTCAGAGCTAGGATTAGCTAGGCACGATTTCTAACTCCATCTACCAGACAATACTGCCTTTCAGCGTGCCTCTCTGCATAGGTTTAGAAAACCTACTGCAATCGAAAGGAATAACTAATGCACCCTTGATACAGTTGACATAGGCAGAGACTTACTTATACGTTTGAGAACAAACAAGTGGACTTCTTTAACACCTTGTCACCTTGCATTGTTTAAATCTCAAGGCCACTCTCTCTGTAAGTCAAGACCAAGAATCACATTACGTGTAACCTGCACTGGCATACACACCATTACAGGCAAAACAGGTCAGCGTGTCCACACATTAAAGCATTTTTTACAAGGCAAAAACCACATCCTGATCACATTCTGTATAACTATGCATGTATCACTGTTTCCTGCTGTGTGTATGGAATAGTGCAGTGGTTCTCTAACTTTTGCACTGGTGACCCCTTTCACATAGCAAGCCTCTGAGTGCACCCCCCCTTCTAAAGAAAAAACACTTAATAGATTTAACACCACATAAATGCTGGTGGCAAAGCAGCTTTTTGGGTGGAGTCTGACAGCTCACAACCGATCCCCAGTTTGAGAACCCCTGAGATAGTGGGTGTTTCTTCACAGTGCCCTTGGGACATCATGTGCTCTCTCAGATTTCAGGGGGAGGGAGGAGCTACCCCAGATTAACCCACAGCTAGGTGCTACTGTCTACATAGCAGAAAAACTGTTAGAAATCAGCTACTGTCATGCTTACTGTTTCATTTAAATTAATATGTATATTTCAGTAGTGCCCAAGGACCAACCAAGATTAGGGCATATTTGTGCTGGGCAGCCTGCAACACAGAACAGTAGACGGTCCTGCCCTGAAGAGCTTACAAACTAACTAGACAAGACAGACGCAGGGTGGGGGAAGAGGTAGAACATACAAGCAGAGTAAACAACTTGATGGCAGCAATTGGGATTTAAGTTGCATGGTGGTTTTTTTATTGGGAGGGGGCGGGGTTTAGTTAGCAGGGGATCAATTAAAAGGAAAGAAAGGGGCAGGGGGATGAGGGGTCAAGGCATGGGAGCAGAGAAGGTATGGAGTGAAGCTAAGATGAAGAGACTGTGGGGAAGAGAGAGGTTTGGAGCAAGCAGCCCATCAGCACAGGGCAGAGAAAGTCCAGTCAAAACTGCAGAGAGTTCTCTGAATGTCCACAGGTCACTAACTAGGATGTCAGGCTTCCAACCATCATGGCTGGGAAACATGTTGACTTATTTGTGGACACTGACTGTGTGAGAGTTAAGTATGTTACAACCTTGGAAAAAACCATATAGCTGGGCCGCCAAGGTTTTCATTGAGAAAAACCAAGTATCGTTAGAGGTTGTCCAACTACATCCCCTTAGTTTGTAACGTCTCCCATCCCAGGAAAAGGAAACAGAACAGAGAAGATTCCAAGTTAACGCTCACGGTACCCTTCAGGAACAGCACATTACCTGGGCTCCTCAGGAAGTTCTTCAATAAAACCAGACTCACACCTTGGGCAAATATAATCCTATAGAAGAGAAAAACTACATGAGAAACGCAGGTGCTAGAAAATAGTTACAGATAGTATCTTCCATATGGAGAAAACCCCTGCGTTCTATTCTCCGGGATGGATGTTACAGCTAGCCAACAGGCGTAAGGCACAGAAAACCTGACTCTGTGCACTCAGAATAATACGAAGAGGTGAAGTCAGGCAGTGCGCCACTCCCCAAAGTCCACCATGCTTTAAGTACCAAAGAATTCACTGTTTTGAGCCACTCTGGCAACAAGCAGGAGCTCTAAGCCCTGGAGAAGGAGGAAGCCATCTTTATGGATTAGATATGGAAGGACATGTAGCACTGCAGCCCCATGCAACACCGGGCTCAAATTATTCACATTTAAGGGGACTAACTAGAAACTGGTTTTAGCTCATGCAGGCCACACCACCTTTCACAACGAGGACCAACGTGTAACAATACGTGAAGTTAACAATTCCAGAGAAAATGCCAAACTTTACAACCTCACTCTTACTATCCTTCCCCAGGTAGAGCAGGATTAACTCCAAATGTAATCGGCAGCCTTTCTACCTCACACTTTCCGGAGCATTCTTTAGTTTCTGATGGCAACTGAGAAGATTTCAGGAATTCTGACTGGACTTATTCGGTGACTGAAGGCTACAAACCCCAGAATCCCATGCTTGTTTCTCACCCTTTTGTAAAAAGAATCTCTACTTAACAGACTCATGGGATACAGGTTTCAGAGGGGTAGCCGTGTTAGTCTGTATCAGCAAAAACAAGGAGTCCTTGTGGCACCAAGACTAACACATTTATTTGGGCATAAGCTTTCATGGGCTGATGAAGTGGGTTCTAGCCCACGAAAGCTTATGCCCAAATAAATTTGTTAGTCTCTAAGGTGCCACGAGGACTCCTCATGGTTTTTTATGGGATACAGACACATGGCTACACTCTTCTTCGCTCTCCACACTGTATTACATGAACCAGCTTTAAATGCTGCATAAAACCATTTCAGGCGTTAAGTTTCCCTAGTCAGTGTGAACAGGGTACAACTGTACTCAAATCATGTTTTAAAAGCATTCTGTTATGCAGAGATTACAGGCCACAGAAAGTCGAGCAGCCTTTACAACAGGTTTAAAACCATTAACGTATGCCTTCAACATTCCCTCTCATTTTTACGTCCATGTGCAGAATGAATTTTCTTATGTGCACCAATATGGAGGTGATGTGTGGCGGGGGTGGGGCCGAGGGGTTTGGAGTGTGGGAGAGGACTCAGGGCTGGGGCAGAGGGTTGGGGTGCAGGGGGTGAGGGCTTCGGCTGGGGGGGTGGACTCTGGGGTGGGGCTTGGGGTGCAGGCTGCCGGGAGTGGGAAGAGGACTCCTCCCTTCTCTCGCCACAGCAGTCCCGGGAAGAGGCGCCTCTCCCTGCCTACTACGCAGCCATGTGGCCGCCCAGCTTAGAGGGAGTTTAGGCCTTCATCACACTGGCCAGACAAACTTAAGCCTGAATCTGTTTGGACTGGAGCATGGTTTAAAAGTGGTTCAGGTAACGCTGGTTAACCCCCCAGCGCAGACAGAGCATTAGAAAGAAGACAGATCTTGATGTAGTCACAGGCGAAGTGAAAGCAAAACCACTGGATTTCCTGGCAAGGCAGCATGCATACGTGTTGATTTGCAAATGGCTTCTAGAGGACAAACTGTCAGAATGAAAGAGAAACAATGTGGAGTTACAGTTACTACCAATTATAATGTCAGGAAGAAGTAAGAGGAAAGCAAATACTAACAAGATCTGGGATTTTTCACCCAGGGTACGTGTACACTGCAATTAGACAACCCAACTGACTCAGGCATGTGGGGCTGGGGCTGAGAGGCTGTTTAATTGTGGTGTAGACACTGGGTCTCTGGCTGCAGCCCCGAGCTCTGGGACCCTCCCACCTTGCAGGGTCCTAGAGCCTGGGCTC
Source organism: Chelydra serpentina (assembly GCA_037349315.1). Classification (NCBI taxonomy): domain Eukaryota; kingdom Metazoa; phylum Chordata; order Testudines; family Chelydridae; genus Chelydra; species Chelydra serpentina. The sequence goes on along the minus strand of JBAIAC010000107.1, from coordinate 5,225,035 downwards.
CAGCCAGAACCCAGATGTCTACACCACAATTAAAAAGCCTCTCAGCCCCAGCCAGCTGGCATGGGCCCGCCATGGGTTTTTAATTGCAGTGTAGATATACCAATGGAGGCTTCAAGGAGACATCAGGGGGTCATTCTGCAACACAAACACTAAAATAACCTCCCACACTGCATGCTCATTAGAGAAAGCTCTTTCCATCTCTATCGCTCCAAATTTAAGACCAGGTCTTTTATAAAGCTCAAAAAGACTGCATGTTCAGAATCAGGAATCCTTCTCAGAGTAAGGGTCTTCTACACCTGCTTTTCTCGTTTATTCCCAGCTTTAGTGAAGCGTTTATGTTTAATGACTATTGACGGTTCGAAAGCCCCTTTGAGACAGGAGAAACTCAAAGGGCTTAAAATGATATGAAGGAATCACTTGTCACTAAAGTGAGCCCTCACAAATAACTGCGCACAACAGTGCTACACATACAGTGCAGCTGAAGAGAGGAAGTGAAGTGTTTGAACCAAACAGGACATGTAGGGTAGGCAACATATAAATGACCAAAGTGGAATTTGCTAATTCCACTAATATTGATAGTTGGCTTGCCTGAGCTTATCTTAAAAAACAAAACAAAAAAACCACTTTTACTTTCAGGATTGTCACACCCACTAGAACATAGGGCGTGTCTACGTTAACCCTCAGCTCGAACTAAGCTGGTATGAATAGCAGTGAGTACCAAAGTGCTGTGCTGTAATTCCCATGTGGACGCTGCAGGCATGAACTTAAAGGTCCCAAGCCCAAGAGGACTAAATTAGCGTGAACTTGGGATCTTTACGTTTTCACCCAAAGCGCCCACACGGGGGGAGTTACAGCAGAGCACTTTGGGGCGCACTGCTATTCACACCCCTTTAGTCCAAACTGTGGGGCAGTGTAGTCAAGCCCAAAGATATTCCACTTAGGAGCCAAGCTACCTGATTCCCAAAAGGAACAGGATGCAAGTGGCCCGTGTTCACTCTGCTACGAAGTGTGTGATCCCTCCCCAAGCCATGGGAAAAAACCCATTGTAAGACCCTAGCTATGCACAGCAACACCCGAGATCCATTTGATCTTGTCTCTATTCAAGAGAATAGCAAGACACCACCCATCTGTAGGTACTGCCACTGAATACCACTTAACAGACGCAGCAGCCTCCTCTCCCACACGGAACTCTTTAGATCTGCAGTCACGTTTCTACAAAATACCTGCAACTCGTATTTCAGACGTGTTCCTACCTCACCCAAACGCCTCATAGGGAGATGGTTAACAGCACACAGGGGCAAGAGTATGCAAAAAACTGGATCAGTCTCTCCCCCTTTGAAATAAACTTCAGCCAATGTACTCAATTTCCATCAATGCTCCATTCGGATAAGAATTTACAAAACCAATCTACTGCTTTTCACGCTCAGCACCATGAGCCTGATCAAGAGAAGCAAGTAATTTGCTCCTCTCAGCTTTCCTATGAGAGGGATATAATTTTGCCAACAGGCAGTTCTGAATACAGCAATCAGCAAATTCTTTTGCAGCTGGAACAGCACAATTGCCAAAGTTTGCTGCTCCTCAAACTGTTAGACTCTTTCCTTTTGTAACACATGCAGTGCCAGCTCCACTCTGGCAACTTAGTTTGCTGTCAATAAGAGTGGCCCATCTAATTTGGACCTCTGAAACAACTAGCTTCTTGAGCATCAACTGAACCTGGATTTTCAGCACTGAGCTATGTTAGGAGACAGAAAACTGTTGCATTCACCACCAAAAGGATTGCTCCAATTGTTATAGGAAATCCAACTTTGCGTATTACACAAGGCTAGTAACCAATATATCTGGGAGGAAGTTTTTGTTTGGTTTTTTGGGGGGGGAGGGGGAAATGGGGAGGGGAGAGAGAACTAACAAATTCTCTATCCATCCTCTCAAAGCTCAAGAGTATTTAGCAGGAGCATATCAGCCTTTTAGCTCTTAAAATATATATAAATGTAAAATATAAATCCAATTCTTTCATCCCGCTGAAGAACGGATCAGCTATACAAAGGGTTCATTTCACCCACTGCTCAAGTGCAGGTATCCCAGAAGTGAAACAGCAAGTGTTTAAAAGAACGCAGCAACATAACATTGCAGAAAGAACTGTAGGTAGGTGGACTAATTACCTAAGCTGGAATCTGGCCAAGAAATCTGTCTTCGGCACGTTTTGAAAAGCACCATGGAATCTCTAATGGGACCAAAGATTAAAGGCCTCAGTTTTATGTATTTCAGAAACGGTACTTCCAGTTGCTGACTAATGAATGCCACCAGCTGCATCACCACGCTGGATTTCCTCAACGTCTTCCATTCAAGCAACAGCCAGCCCTGTCCTTGGCTAGTTTATGAACCAGTGCTTGACATAAGTCCAAGGTGGCGTATCTAGAAAACCTTGCTAGAAACATTCTCTTTCCTGATTTTAAAACCCAGCCAAGTTTTCATCAAACAGCCACTGAATTGAGGAGTTATCTGGAGAGCTGGATGCTAAGATTAAAGTCTGCGGGCTAAACACGCTTTAACAAAAATGTTAACCTCCCAGTTCAACGGTAATAAGAAAAGGAATCCTTGTGGCACAGCTGCTGTTCACAGACAAAGATCACGTGCTGAGGAGCATCCATAATGCTGGTATTTACCTTAAAGCTAAATCATATACAGACTGAGATGTGGGAGAGTATTTACCAAACAAAAAACAACAACAAAACGAATATTTTTGTAATTATTTGCAGGGTTTAAAAAACATCAGGAAAAGGCAGAATCTTTTCACAGTAAGCATCACAGCAATGCTACAGTAGCAGCTGAACAGCAACGGATTTAAAGGAGACATTTTCATTTATATTTTAAAATAATTTAACAACCTTCTCAGCAGCCTGTTAGAATTACTAGACAATCACTAAACTAATCTAGACACCCTCAAAACATAAAAAAAACCCTAAAAAACTTGTAAACTTTCCTCTAGTTCATTTTAAGATAAATGTACACTCCTCTCCTCTGCACAATCTACTGGCACTAGGTGTAAAATCTGACACTAAAAGATGGCTTGAACACCACTGCAAACTATGTTGGTCCCAGGATATGAGAGGGACCAAGGTGGGTGAGGGAATATCTTTTATGGGACCAGGTTCCGTTGGTGGACGGTACAAGCTTTCAAGCTAGACAGAGCTCTTCATCAGGTCTGAGGCAGAAAAAGAGATTTGTGTATCTCAAAATCTTGTACACTTCACCAAGGCTGTGTATACACTAGAGAGCTTACAACAGCAGACTGTACCAACGCAGCTACACCGCTGTAAGATCTCTTGTGTAGCTGCTCTATGCGGATGGGACAGACAGAGCTCTGCTGTCAACATAATTAAACCACCCCCAAAGAGAAGCGGTAGTTATGTCAGCAGAAGCTCTTCCACGACATAGCGCTGTCCACACCGGCACTTCTGTTGGTGAAACATATTTTGCTCAGAGGGGTGGGTTTTTTTGCACACTCCTGAACGACATAAGTTATACTGTACTGACAAATGTGGTAGTGTAGATATAGCATAAAAGATAGATAGATTTTTGGTTGGATTCTGCAACTCAGACTTAACAGCTAGGAGTTTCAAAGAGACCCAAGGGAGTTAGGCACCCACTTCCCATTGAATTAATAAGAACGGAACACCTAACTTCCTTTTGCTCCTTCCAAAACCCCAGCCAAAGTGTGTGGTAAAAGCTCGCTTTATCACTATAAAATGCTATAGAGTTGAACTCTCAGAAAGATGATTTGACAAAGTACCGGTAGTCCAGCACAACCAACCAACCATTCACAGCCCCGTGAACTACTCTAGTAAAGAGACCGGTTGACAGCAGCACACATTTACAATACACAGTGAAGCTCTGGGTTGATTTTTAAATATGAATTAAAGTGGATTATTTTTGCACACAATTTTAAAAGACTTCCACAGAAACAATACAATGGGGAGAAGCCTCATGGTCTAGTGGCTAGAGAAGGGAAGTGGGTTCTATTTCCAACCTTGGCACTGATGTTTTTATGACTTTGGGTAAATTTCTTGATCTGTTTGAGGGCTCAGTTTCCCCAGTAATACAGGACTAATATTTAGCAACATGTCTAAAGGGCCCTGAGATGTTAAGCTGCTAAGCACTCTACTAAAATGTCAAGTAGTATATCTGGAACTCACTACCAAGTTCACAGCACAACTTGAGTTTTCACTGTACACCAGATCAGCAAATGAATTTCACCAAAGATAGAAATTCTATTGCAATTAATTTCCTGGCACGATGTTAAGAGTTTCAGGACAAATAAAGGCTCAGCATCAAGGGAAAGGCTCATTAACTTCAAAAAACAAACTTGATGGGCTGATGACATTTGGCAACTCATTAATAGAACACATCTTGGCTGGATTTCCTACAAGTCATGGTCAAGCATGTTACTTTATCAAAGTCACTTTCATGCCAATAATCAGCACTTCTCTCTCACCATTATGGGGGGGAGGATGTTTTTCTCCTAACAAGTAAAGATGCATGGGCATTTTAGTTGGAGCTCAAAGCACACCATTAAAGCACTACAATGGGTGTAAGAAACACTCTTGCACTGGTCAGTGAAATTATTGCGTTTGCCTCACTGTTGCCCATTCTTACATTCCAAAGCATTACTTTTTCGAAGGGTTACACTCAGCTTTTCTTCACTGACTGTTAATAGGAAATCTTCCTGATAATTGGAGGAACTCTATCACACCCCCTAGGTTTTGTGTTCGGGGTTTTTCCAGTGCACACAGAGTAGAAAGCATGCAGCTTTAGTTTGGAAGAATGTCACTTAGAACCTTTCCCTCTACCTAAATGAAGGCAGTGGGACAAGAAGAACCCAGAGGCATGGATGGGTGCCAGGAGACACCCCCTCTGGGTACTTGTTGTAGGGCAGCCTTGGGGGTGGGCGCATCTTTTGAGCAAACATTTTGCAGTGTATGTTACCGTGAAACATTTAAGGCACCTTCCCAGTCAAGTTGTCCCAGTTTGAAAGCCTGGGGGAAGGGTGTGTGGGGACAGCCACCGCCTCGTAGTTTAACAGTCAGCAGGATCCCACTCTTCCCAACCACCCCAGAACATGGGGGGGGGGGGGGGGGAGCCCCATCACCCTCCTGCTCCCCACCCGAGAGCCTCCAGTCCCCTTCGCTACCTTACAACCCAGGAACAGCACGGGGATGCCCAGCAGGCTAGAACCTCCCCCAGCACAGAGCCCATCACCCTCCCAGACTGGCTTCCCCGAACCCCGCCCAGTGCAACCTCCCTTCCCCTCCAGCCTAGGGGATCCTTTTACACCCCTTCCCCGAGCCCCCCCCCAGCCCCCCGATCCCAGCCCCCCTTCTCTGCCCCCCATTTCTCCCCATTGCCCCAGTCTCGTCAGCCACCCTCCCCAGCACGCTGCCCCCCCAGCGGCCCCCTCTCGCTCCCCCCAGCCCTTGCCTCGCCCCCCAACTGGCCCGAGCCCCTCAGCCCCCCAACTGCCCGGCCACCCCCCAGCTCAGACCGCGGCGCTCTCCTCACCGGCAGGCGCGGAGCGATCTCGGCCGCGCAGCAGTGGCAGAAATACCGTCCCGGCTGCGGGGAAGCCTCCGCCATCTTTCCCCCCACGCCACGCCGCCCCGCCCGGCCGGGGGCGACGCACGGCGCGGCTACGGCGGCCGAGCGGGCACGAAAAGGGTTCGCGGTGGGATGGGCGGAAACGCGGATTCGGGATGGAGCCTCTGCGACTCCTGAGGAGGAAGGGAGCGACGCTGCTGAGAGTCTTGAGGGCGGGGCCGCTGGGAGCCCAAAGGGAGGGGGCGGGGCCTCTTTGACTTTTGGGATGGAGCCTTGAGTCGCCTCAGGGGAGAGGATTGAGGTGGGGCGGGAGGAAGGGGGCATAGCCACGCCCACTGGGGGGGGGCTCCTGAGGAAGTGGGTGGGGCTAAAACCATTTTGGGAGGAGGAGCTAATTGAGGAGAGAGGGGGGAAGAGCAAGAAGGCTTGGGGAAGGATTCCCCATCTAGGGTCCATGTCCCCTCAGTGCACAGGGGCAAGGGGGAGCTGCACAGAGCTATAGCAAGTGGGGGGCTGCACAGGGGTATGAGGTGTAGGGGGCTGCACAGGGGTAGGGGGCTGCACAGAGACAGGGGTGTCCCTCTGTCGGGCTCTGCACATGTGTATGGGGTGTAGGGGGCTGCACAGGGGTAGGGGGCTGCACAGATGTATGCAGTGTAGAGGGCTGCACAGGGGTATTAGGTGTAGGGGGCTGCACAGGGGTAGGGGGTGTAGGAGGCTACACAGGGGCATAGGGGACTGCCCAGGGGTATGAGGTGTAGGGGGCTGCACAGAGGCAGGGGTGTCCCTCTGTGGGGCCTGCACAGAGGCCTGTCTGCTTGTTGGTCTCAGATACAAAAGAAGCCCCCCCACGACAGTGTCTCCCACTACCGCTAAGCCTCAACAACTAGACCAGCCTGGTGCTGACACACAGCGGTGGAGCGGCTCCTTTGACTGAAGTGCCGGGGCTCTGGCATCTGGTGCTGGCGAACGTGACACTCGTCTCGCTGCGGCTGCTTAGCACCAGCAGCCCTCTCACATCTGTGGGTGAGTTTTTCTCCGTAAATGTGTGCTTGCAAGCACAAGAGTGACTTCATTGGCCACTGAAATGCAGCCACCTCTGGGGTGGAGTGCAGCAGTTGACAACCCCACAGCAAAGCTGCATGTTGGTGAGGGACAGAATTGAAGGAGTAATAGTTTCAGCTGCAGTTTACATTTTTTATAAATGACACTGTGGAAGGACAATGTTCTGACTGACAGGAGAGCTTATTCATAGAGCTACTACCAGTTGTGTCCTTGGGCTCACTGCTGCCCACAGAATTCCATAATTTAGCTAATGTCTGCTCTCCTCATTAATACTGAGGTATCTCCATTGAGACTACATATCCCAGCATGCTTCTGATCTGAAATCAATAAGAGCATTGCATGCTGGGACCTGTAGTCTTCATCAGCTGCACCTCTGTGTAGTCTCAATGATCACTCAATAACAGTCCTAAAAGTGGCAATTCTTCAACAAAAAACCCGTCAAAAACAGACTCCAACGAGAAACTTCAGAACTGGAATTAATTTGCAAACTGGATACCGTTAAATTAGGCTTGAATAAAGACTGGGAGTGGATGGTCATTACACAAACTGAAAACTATTTCCCCATGCTAAGTTTTCCCCTACTGTTACTCACACCTTGTCAGCTGTTTGAAATGGGCCATCCTGATTATCACTACAAAAGTTTTTTTTCTCCTGCTGATAACAGCCCACCTTAATTGATTAGTCTCTTAGAGTTGCTATGGCAACCCCCATCTTTTCGTGTTCTGTGTGTGTATATGTGTGTGTGTGTGTATGTATATATATAGCTATATCTATATATATCTTCCTACTGTATGTTCCACTCTATGCATCTGATGAAGTGGGTTTTAGCCCACGAAAGCTTATGCCCAAATAAATTTGTTAGTCTCTAAGGTGCCACAAGGACTCCTCTTCACTTCACTGAAGATGGATTTGACCCAATATCTGTACCTGGCAAGAACTGATGCAGCTGTGGTGTGCTGATGGTGTGGTGTGGTGTGCCACTCCAGCACCTGTGCTGTCAAAGAGTATTTTTTTGCTATGGTGTTCAAATTCCAGTGCTGCATGCTCATGTTCCTAGTACTTCTGGCAGCACTGGGGTTCATCTCTCCCTTGTGCCTGGCATGTCAGGTAGCAGAGAAACAGTTAAATCAAATTCCCCCATTTTTTACCATTTCTGTTTCCATGGAAATGCTAGCTGGTGGTCAGGGATGAAACCATTCATTGCCAATTTCAGCTGTGGCTGGCAGCTGGGACCAGTTAGTGCTGGTTGACAAAAACAAGTGCAGTGTATTTATTTTGAATATATATATGTTTCCCGTGTGTACGCACACACAAACAAAATTTCATTTTTTTTTTTTAAAGAGAAGTTTTTGGAACACATAAGAACATAAGAAAGGCCGTACTGGGTCAGACCAAAGGTCCATCCAGCCGAGTATCCTGTCCACCGACAGTGGCCAATGCCAGGTGACCCAGAGTGAGTGGACCTAACAGGTAATGATCAAGTGGTCTCTCTCCTGCCATCCATCACCCCCCTCTGACAAACAGAGGCTAAGGACACCATTCCTTACCCAGCCTGGTTAATAGCCATTAATGGACTTCATCTCCATGAATTTAACACCGTTCCCCTTAATATCTAAGGAAGAATTGAAGTCTCCTGCATATACGTGTGAGGGCAGGTTTTGGCTCTGAGGACAAACCTCAGGATTTGGCCCATTGGATGATTGGTCCTCAGATATAAATTTGGTTTTATGAATTAATCTGATCTAGCCATGCATAGACAAGGGCCCCAATTCTGGGCCTCAACGTTGCTCCAGCAGCTTAAAGGGGCTAGAACATTGGCAGATCCACCAGCCAGAAATTCCCCCCCTTGCAGGTGGGTTCCTATGCAGCATAAGGCCTTATGTTGCCTCCATTCACAGCCTCTGACAAAGGGATATAATGTAGGGCAGACCCACAGACATGGTAGTGGCAGGAAGGAGCACTCTATGTTCCAACTATTCTGGGTTGCCAGACAGCTCCATAAAGTTATCTCCTCTACCCCACAGCCGACCAGAATTTGGGTGGCATGAATCTACGTTTGCTCCCTCTGTGTTGGGCCTTCTGATTTGCACCCACTAAGAGGTGTAGCATAGAATCTGGCCCAAGATATAGATCAGGATGGCATTGTGAAAGGAAGTCTCTGATTGACGAGGGTGTGGAGAATATATATGAGTCCGAGGCATGGTAACGGGATGCAACAGCCAGTTACAGAATTATAGCCAGGGCCAGTGCGCCCATTAGGCGACCCTAGGCGGTTGCCTAGGGCGCCAAGATTTGGGGGGCGGCGGGCGGCTGCCTCCCAGCTCCCTGCTCAGCGCCTGAGCGGGGAGCCGCGGGGAAGCCGCTGGGAGCCGCCCCGCCGCACCCTCGCTCAGGCGCTGAGCAGGGAGCCGCCGGGAGCTGCCCCGCTGCTCAGCGCTTGAGCGGGGGAGGCAACTGCCGCGAGCCGCCCCGCTGCTCCGGGCTCCCCGCTCAGCTTCCGTGGCCGGCGGGTCACGGGTGGGGGGGGGGCTGAGCGCCCACAGGTGGGGGGAGCTGGCAGAGGGGGGCACTATGGGCGGGGGAGGCTGAGCTCCCAAGGGCGGGGGAGCTGGACGTGGGCGAGGGGTGGCGGCCCAGGGCGGGTGCAAGGCAGTGGTGCTGGAACAATTTGTATAGTGGGGATACTGAGAGCCATTGAACCAAACTCTAAACCCTGTATCCGACGGAAACCACTTCAAACCAGAGGGTGCAGCAGCACCCCTAGTTTCAGCAGCTCTGGATAGAGGCCATGAGGCCCTCGGACTATCACTGCACAAAACAGGGACAGCTTAGGAATTTGCAGAGCAAGCTTTTCTCCAACTCCCCCCAGCCAGAAGTGACCCTGCGTAGGGCAGAGAAGGGAAATCCGTCTCCATAGCCCATTCAGTTCTTGTCCTCTCCAGTGAGTCTTATTCCTGCATGAGTTGGTGGTTCAGTGATGTGCTTATCTGTGGATGGATGGCACCGTTTTCAAATCAGTGGAGCTAGCTGGTCATTTGTTTTCTCCTTGTGAAAAATGTTGATGAAAATGAAAAGTTGGGGGTTTTTTTCAGTGACTGAAAACTGAACATTTTCTTCTGAAAACCAAAATTGGGGTGGGGGAGCTGGTTAGCAAAAACTTGTGGGCGGAGGGGCAGGAATTATTTTTTGGATGGTGTTTCAAGTGTAAATTTCCAACAAAAGAACCACTGTCAAAATAACTGTTCAGTGGAAAGTTTTTGATCAGCTCTGCTAATTTATTTTAACTTCAGATGTTGGAACTGGTGAAAGTTAAGGGTGGTTTAAGCAACAGAGGAAAAAAATAGCTCTTTTACTCTGTTTCTCCAAGTGCCCTGATAGGCAATAAACTAAAGCCTCAGAATAGCCTAAAAGCCCCAATCCTGCAAACACTTAATTAACTGCTTAATTTTGCACATGTGAGTATCCATATGAGGCAAAGTTAAGTATGCATGTGTGTGTGCAGAATCCTAGCTTTATTTTAGAAAGTGCTGCCTATTCTTAACCACAGTGTTAAGGGGGAAAAAACATGCTGGTAAAAATAGCCCTATGGCAGGCACCTTACTTAGATTGTAAGATCTGTGGGGCAGGGACTGTCTTTATGTTCTGTGTCTGTACAGAGCCTACCGCAGTGGGGTCCTGATCATAACTGGAGCTTTTAGATGCTACCGTGATATAAATAATAAGAGGCAAATGCCATGATACCACATACAGATTCACCCATCAACATGAGACGCAGAGAATAGATTGTGTATGTATGTGGTGGTTTGAGAATATTCTTCCTATCTGCACATGCTGGATTTAATTCACCCCTGGGATAACTCCACTGAAGCCAATAGTTAATTAATACAACAGAAGAGTCTGGTCCCGTACAAAGAAGCGGCTGTTGCATAGATGCCTAAGCATCAAATTAATCTGTATCCACGAGAGGGCGCCATTGGCTCAGGTTTTTAAGAAGAGATGAAATCTGGAGGTGTTTTTGCTCTGAATTTTTGTACTTCTGAAAAGCAGAGGTAAAACTCTGTGAAATTGTCAGTTTATTTAAAAAATAATAATAAAAAGCTAAGGGACCGTGGTACAAAATTTTGCCATTGGTTACTAAATGATTGGCTTTTTCTGGAGTGGTTTAGAAATTGTTATAGCAACTGATTAGTAATTGAGCAGCTATTTCTAGAATTGCTTAGTAATTGCTTAGAAATTCTAACAATTGCTTAGCAAATTCTACAGTTGATTAGTAACTAGTTAGTTACTGCAGAGTCATTAGTAATGATTCTAGTATTTGTTGAGAAATTTTTACAATTGATTGGTAATTGATTCACAATTCTGCTAGCTTTTCCTGTAACTGATGAGTCCCTCCTTTTTATAGGAGATGAGTCTAGACGAAAACATCACATGTGAAATCCCCTGACTCGGGTGACAGTTCAGCTCTAAATCTAGAGCCAAACTTTGTAAATTCCCACTAACTATACTAGTCTGAACCCAAATCCTGGATTCTAACATCTCTCAAACTTAAGGAAAGTTCTGATCTGACTTTTTTGACTTGGACCTTTTTTACTCTGTGCCATGGTATGAGAACAAGCTGTAGCGAATGGCTGTAAATTTATAACAAGCAGGAAATACTCCTTTGCTTTCTGTGTCCCTGTGGAAGTCCCTGACCAAGGAAGGGATGCAGTCAAATATGGCAGCTGTATCATTTTAATAATCATTGAAAATATTTTCACATATGCATGTTGAGATAAGGGCAATCAAATCTCAAGTTTCAGAGCCTCAGGCACTGATAGCCTGGAGCAAGCAGGAAATCATTTCCACACAGTCTCCCTGTCATTAGTGTTGTTTATTTTATTTGTATTGCAGTAGAGTGTGGGAGCCCCAGTCATGGACCGGGGCCCTGGATGAGGTGTTGTACAAACACAGCACGCAGCTGGGGAGGTTTGCACTGTCCCCTGAAGCATCAAAGTATTAGCTATTGTTGGTGCTGAGATTCTGGAGGTGAATGGACCGATGCACAAGAACAACTCTATTCTTCAGTGCTGCTGTTTCTCATCTTAGGTGAGAGAAGAGGAGTGGACAATGGAAAGAAAGACCCTTTAGAGGCAATCTGACCGGAGAGGAAACTACAAGTTTGTGGACAGATTTACAAACCTGGGAAAGTTGCAGTCCCAGCAGTCGGCATCTAAATGCCTATAGACAGATGGGTAGATAGATAGATGGGTAGTAGAGGCTGAGTCTTGCATTTCTGCACTGGGATAGTAGAGTGTATTGGCAGCCACTTTGCCCAGGCTGTCCCACCAGAGGCCACATCCTCAATAACAGATGTGCTGAGGGACATTCCAAAGCGGTTGATTTTTAGAAGGCCTCCTGGAGACAAAGGAAGAGATTGTACCAGTTGATACTACAGATGCCCAGCTTTTCCCTCTTGTGGGGCTTAAGTCAAGCAGAGGTTGTCACATGTGCTGTCTTCACTTGGGTGAATGTTATCCCCTGTGAGTAAACCCAGCCATTTAAGGAGATTATAGTGGGAGCTGGGCGAATATTGCCAGAAAAGTTTGCTGCAAACATCCAATGGTTTAAATGAGCCTGCTTTGCGGAGTGCACGCCCCTCTTCTGAATGATTTCTAGCACACAGGTTCACCTACAGGAGCATTTGCAGAAACCTCACATTTTAAGCAAAGTCAATGGTCATTGACAGAAAGCGGCTATCACATTCACAGTGATGCATATTTGTACTGGGAAGCCAATTCTAAGAGTTATATTCCTTCAGTGGGGGCAGAAAATTCTCAGGTGCTATATGTGCCCAATCAAAGTGGACTCCGTTTTGAATATTTGCAAGTGAGCTGCCAGCCATGAATGTTTTCTGCTAATGCTCTTGAATAGCAAATATGAGAAAATTGCAGTCTGTTTGCAGAAGACTGACCAGCAGGCAAAATGTTTTGAATCAGTTATCCTCAGTGAATTAGTTGCGCTGCACTAAATTGTCCGTATACAGCACCTTCTATTCCCAAAATGCTTTTCTAGCAATTGCTGGATTGCAGCCATAACCATTCAGGGAAGGCAGCAAGGAAAGAGGGAGAATTTTGGCTAAGGGCAGTGGAAAATATCACAAACACTTAAATGTCCGCAAGGAAGAGACAGGCCTGAAAGGACACATCTGAGAGGCACGCAGAGTAAACTGCAGAGGCTGATTATATCTCCTTTAAGATGAAGAGTTGGAGACCTCACTTGGGATTCTGTCCCTGTGATTACAGGGAGAGTAAATATAGCTAGGCCAATGCGAAGACCTTTAAACTGTCCACACCTGCAGGAAAAGGGGGAGTTTAATCTAGGACCACTGCAAAGCAGTAGAATCTTCTCTGTTCAGCTCCCTGCAGGAAGCAGCCTACGGATCATACCCAGCCCCAAGCAAGTGATTCTGTCTGGCTCATGCACATGAGATGCAGCATGCCCAGGCAGCCCAAAGGAATTGAGTCAGGGCACCTCTTGTTCCATTCACAGGATCCTGCCGCGTGCATTCCATCCAAGGGCCTGTGGGCGTTAACCATGAGATCACGTCCCGAGACGTTACTTCAGTCAGACAATGCCACTCTGCCAGGCTGTTGGCGAGGGGTGAGAGGCGTCTCAGACTGTGAGGCTCTACAGTGGACTCCAGCGTGCATGTGTGACGTGTGTTCATGGCACACACTTGCTCCCATTTTGTGCTGGGGGAAGCCCAGCTTGCCAGCACTGTGCCAGCTGTGTGGGGTCTAGTTTACATTACGCAAAGGTGGGTAGCAGGCAGAGGAGCCTGTAGCCGGGGCCCTCTCTACCCAGACATGCCCTGCAGGAAGTAACAAAGCTTTGGGTAAATCCGTCCGACTCCTGGATTTGCTGACATGAGCTCTGCAGTGTTAATATAAATCCCAGACTCTCCGATGTTGTTCCACGTAGATGTTGCATTGCACAGACGTGTCCCCAAAGTGTCTCTCCTTCACAGTGCCTCCCGGTGCACACACCAGATCCACATCATGCTGTTGAAGCCAGTGGCTCCCAAGCGCTGTATATTTCCTATTCAGAAAAGCTGAGAGGTCATCAGCAAGTCTGGGGTTAAAGCTGAGCTGTTGCAAATGACCTCCTTCCTCACCCTAAAGAGCTGCTTCTAGAACGACTTCCCCGCCCCAAAACTGGGGTCTTTGTTTTAAGTGATATCCAGAGTTGAAATCCCAGTTTCAAACTCTCCCAGACTGCCCCACAATTCAGATCCAAACTCTGCCGTCCAGAATGGCAGATTCTCTCCTGCAAGGCACAGAACCAACCCCAGATTCTGCCTTAGAAAGACCCTTGAAGCCAGGAGGAGCTCAAAGGAGCCAAAGCCTAGCTCCGTGTTGCATTTCTGGATAAGTGAGAATAAATAGAGTAGCTGGGCTCCTGGCTTTCCCCTACCACAGATGATGTATCATTGCATATTTTAATGAATAAATTGGAGACCGTTCAAAGGAAAGCTGCAAGGTTTGTTACAAATGCTGCAGGGATTGTCAGCACTGAACCAGCCGCTCACGTCATGGTGGATTTGAATCGGTTTCCCTTTGAATTAATGTCCAGGCAGATCATAAGAATTACATTTCTAGCCCCACCTCCACCTAAAGAGCCTTTCACCTCTGGCTCACAGGTTCAAATCCAGCCCCAGCTGCCTTGCTGGCTGTTTGGTGGCCTGCGTGAAATGAGTTTGAAGGTCTCAATCCACTTTCCACCAAATCCTGTGAGCACCTCGCCTAATCATGTGTGCACTGGCACACCCTTGTGTGATTCTGGGCAAGTCACAGAAGTCTGGTATGTACCTAAAACTTGGGTCTACCTACCTACATCGCTCAGGGCTGAGAAAAATTCCACACCCTGTGTGACGTAGCTAGGGAGACCTAACTCCTGCTATAGACCCAGCCAGGATTCTTCTGTCATCCTGGCAACTGCCTCTCCGAGAGATGAATTACCAACACTGCTGGAAAACCCCCTTCCATTGCTGCGGTACGCGTCCACGCTACAGCGGCACAGGTGTAGTGCTATAGCTTAGCCACTGTAATGTAGACCTACGCTGTGTCTGAGGAGTGTGATCTGCACAACGGGGATAATGGCACTGCCGTTCCCCACAGGAGGTGGTGTGAGGATCAGGGGCGGCTCTTACAATTTTGCCGCCCCAAGCAGGGGCAGCGGCCCCTCCCCCGACGCAGGCAGACGTAGCGGGGCCCCGTCCCCGACGCAGGCAGTCCCAGTCCGCGGCGGCAAGGGGAGAGCGGTGGACCTGCCGCCCCATTGCCACTGCGGCAGGCGAGAATGGGGCGGCAGTCCGAGTCCCGCGGCGGCAATTCGGCGGCAGGAAGAGCGGACCTGCCGCCGAATTGCCACCGCGGGACTCGGACTGCCGCCCCATTCTTGCCTGCTGCCCCAAGCACCAGCTTGGAAAGCTGGTGCCTGGAGCCAGCCCTGGTGAGGATAAACCCATTAAAGATTGGGAGGCGCTCAGATACTGCGGTGATGGGGGCCAGATACATTCTCGGGACAGAAGGTGTGGATTCTATTCCCAGTCCCGCCACTGACCTGCTTGTGTGACCTTGAGCAAGTCTCTTTTCTTTTCCACTGCCTGTCCTCTTTCGATTATAAGCTCTTTGGGTCAGAGGCTGGATTTTGGTATATAGTGTCCAGCCCAACAGGGCCCCAATCCAGGGGCGGGGCTTCTAAGCACTCCTGGAGTGCCAATAACAATCAATCATTCGTTCATCTCTTTGCCCTGCTGATATTCCCAGCCCTTGCTGGAGGGGCTGATCTATAGGAGCCGCTCGTGGCGGGAGACCCCACCTGCCTTTTAGGGTTCATGAAACCTCTAGAACTTATTTTTTAAAAGTTTGGGGTTTCATTAAACTTGTTGGAGTTTCACTAAAGTTTTCTTTTCTTTCTTTCTTTCTTTTTTTCTCTCTCCTTTTTACCCTTTAATTTAAACCATTGTTTTTCAAGGGAAATTTAATGTGAAAAACATGTTTTGTTTTTATACTAACTGGAAGCCAGTACTAGGCAAACCATCAAGATTCTTCTCTGAAAGTCATTCTGGCCCCGCTGCTGGGGCCGACGGGGCAAATCAAAGCATGTAACATGCCACGCAGCCGCACAGGACTCGCGTGTCACTGGAGCCAGTCAGAAGTGGAACCTTCAAGCTACCAAGAACCTAGAACCCTGATTTCTGAAGGGATTCTAAGTCTGGCAAAGTTAGATCCCTCCCTCCTGGCTAACAGCTTGCTGAGCCAATGTAACTTTTGTCATTGCGGTTCTCTGAACAATTCCTCTCTTTCCGTTACTGAACTATGTAAGTTATGGTCGCATCAGACCTGCCAGGAGGGTACTGATCCAACTTCTGACTAAGGGCCCGATCCTGGGAGCTGCTGTGCACCGTCTGCTGGGTGCCGACTACCCTCAAAACCCACTGAAGCCAATGGGAACAGAGTGTTCTCCATGCCTCGCGGCATCAAGGCCTCGGATGCCATTTTGCAGCTTGCTTCTCTTCCCTGTGATTCAGTGGGAGCAGGATTGGGTCTTCAGTGGGAAATGCTGATCGTATAAATAGCACTTTCTTACTCAATGTCTCTGATCCCCACCATGTGTCAGGCTGTGAGTAATAGCTGCTTGCCCTGCTTTCCTAAGGATTTTTTCATTTCTCTGGTTAGTGCGGCATTGGCAGGATGGCTTCTACAAGAGCGGCCCAGATTCCATTCGGCCCCATTCATCCTCCTCCATCACACCGTCATCTGACATCCGGTTGCAGGATCTTTGTCACAGGCGATGACATGCAAGGGGCAGGATGAATGCAGCTGGCTCGTCAGACCTTCTAGGACCTAGAATCTAGGTGGAGCTTTCAAGGCAGGATCTGGAATCGCATGTTGGACACCTGTGACCCATCATCGAGAGAATAGACACAGAGCCCTGGGATGTGCCAGATTGTCCCCTCCTGCCAGAAGATGGGAGGGTTGGGGTTGGTACCCTGCATGAGGGTCACAGTGAGGAGTTAGTACCCCATTGTTCCATTGGGGTGAATGAGGGGAGGGTGGATAGTAGAATTTCTCTCCTAGTCCTGGCAGAAAGTGCACAGCCTTTGGCCCCCTGGAACCAACAGACCTTGGGTGATCTGCCAGTTGAAAGGACTATCTGCACAGACAGCCTCTTCTTGTACACCTACTTTGGGGAACCGCTGCTCCTCACAGCGTCTCTGTCCCCCGCTCTCTGGAAGGTCCCACCAGGCTCCAGTTAAAAGGGTATTGCTCACTTTGGAGCAGATTCCCTGCAAGGACGATTGCAGGATGGGCAGGGCAGTGCATTAAGCAACCCAGTCCCCTTTCCAACCACCTCTAGCCCCACATGCAGATCCCACAGCCTGCAGCGTGCCCTCCTCACAGGACGGGGAGGGAAGGGGAGAGCGGGAAGGAGGCAGCACCCGCTTCTGCCCAGAAAGGGGAAGATCGCCCACAGAGGCCCATATGAGTGTGCAGCTCTCAGCAGGATCGTCTGGCCCGTCATCCTTGTTCATAGTCACTTTCCTCGCTCTAACCACGCTTTGGGACCAGCTCTGCAGCTGGTGTACATCAACACAGCTCCTTCTTGAATTGATACTCGGTGCCACTAACTACCGCTGTCACCTGGTGTTTACAGTCTTTGTCCCTTTTCCAGCTTACTCATCCCCCGGGACAGACTCATGTCCGCAATAACTTATGGCAAGCACCCGGGGTTTTGTGAAATTACGTGGCCCGGGTCCATCATGCATGACACAGTTTGCTACGTATCTTACGCAGGCATGTAGTGTAGACAAAGTTATGAGTCAACACACAAGCAGGCTGTGTGGGTTCCCAGTGCTAACGGTTCTTCTGTCCTGTTAGACGTCACGGGCTAAACGGAGCCTTGATGTATAAAAGGGTGCAAGTCTATTAAAGGCACCTGGGTTGAGTTTGCTCTGGAGGAGCAGACACACTGCCACATAACAGAAGTGTAATCAACGGGGGATGTTGCAATGCAATATTTCCGTGACTTTTTGGACACATATCTTTGTGCACCATATTACTTGGGTGATATGACTGCACCATCGGTATTTGTGCAATACCTTTTTGTGCAAATATTTTTTGTGCACTGCTCCTGAATTAAAATTCTTGGACCAAACAGATCAAAACATCTTGCACCCATTAGCATAGGACATTGATGACAACATGATTCCTTTGACTTGCATGTCTTGGAAGGGACTTTGGACACGGTGCTGTTTTCCCCAAGGCCCAGAGCAATCCTGGACGCCTCCAGATGTGCTCATTCAGGACTCTTCCTGTGCCCCCAGATTGTCTGGCCACTACGCCGTGTCCACCTGGCTTCAGTTAGACCCAGGCAAGTGACTTGGGCAGAGAGTCTGGGTCATTAGAAACATAACCTCTTCGGCGACAACTAAAATCTTGCCATCCAGCCTCCCCCTTTTCTTACATAGCCTGGCACGTGTGCCCCAGCCCCCATCCTAATGATCAGAAAATTATGTGCGTAATTTGATCATTTCATAAGGAACCAATTAAGGCAGCTATAAATTTGTGTGCATCCCCAGCCTGGAGAAATCTAATACAGAGCCCAGTGATCGCCATAGACAAGAGGCATCTGTTCCTTCACTCAGATGGGAAACCAGCTTCATCAATGACTAGCTGCTTCTCTTCAGTAGTAACAACTTGACTCTACCGACTTCCGTACAACTTTCCCATCTCCAAGGTGCTGTCTATATTTCCCCTCTTCTCTGCTTTCCATAGCTCTGCTCCACAGCCCCTGTCATGGTTCTTATGCCTTTCTTTTCAGGCAGTTGGGGCCATAAATTTTAATGTCCTTCAGTACTGACAAATGTGTTTAAAACTCTCCAAGTCAAATTCAGCCTTGGTGTAATTGGGCACACGTACATTGACTTCATTATACCTACTTATGCCAAGGCTGAAGTTGACCTTCCATGTTCAACAGCCCAGACTCTGACATGTTGTAATGAAAGAAAAGGACCTCACTAGAGGTCAGAAGTCAAATCCTGGCCTTATTGAAATCATGAGAATTTTGCCATTGACTACAGTAGGGCTAGATTTTACCCAAGAAGTCTTTCCTGGGACCCACAAGAGCTACCAGAGGATCTCAAGATCACACATTTTGCTTTGTATCTTCAAAGTATGGTACTAACACCAACTAATTGCAGCAATCCTCCCAACGCTCTTGAAAGATAGGTAACCAAGAATTATGTAAACGTTTTTCAGACGCATAGGGGTCAAGGCCCTGACTGTCTGTGGTATTTAGGTGGCTAACACTCATTGAACATAAGAATGGCCATACTGGGTCAGATCAGTGGTCCATCCAGCCCAGTATTCAGTTTTCTGACAGTGGCCAATGGCAGGTGCCCCAGAGCAGAACAGGTAATCATCAAATGATTCATAGATTCTAGGGCTGGAAGGGACCCTGTTGCCCATTCCCAGCTTCTGGCAAACAGACACTAGGGACACCATCCCTGCCCATTCTGGCAAATAGCCATTGATGGACCTATCCTCCAAGAATTTATCTAGTATCTTTTTGAACCCTGTTGAAGTCTTGATCTTCTTATTATCCTCTAGCAAGGAGTTCCACAGGTTGACTGTGCATTGTGTGAAGAAGTCCTTGGGAGTTAGGCACCTAAATATCGTTGAAGATCTAGGCCCAAGTGACTTGTCACAGAATAAGTGGCAGAGCTGGATGAGAACAAAGAAAATCTAAGGCTGTTAGCCCTGTGCAAGCTCTCATAGACCACTCTGCCTCTCAAGCCTCATGTGGAAGATGAGTAATGTTCCTGTTCCTGTTGGAATGGCAGGGAGACAATGTATGTAAGGGGTACAGGCTGATTTCTGACCTGTTACTATTACTATCTGTATTATGCTGGCACCTAGAGGTCCCAAGCAAGACCCTGGCCCCACTGAGCTAGACACTGTACAGACACATCGTAAGAGACAGTCCCTATCCCAAAGAGATTACATTCTAAATTGACAAAGGGAGGATTATTAATCCCATTCTACAGATGGGGGACTGACTCCTTCCGGGGCTGGTAAGCTAGCCCACCAGCTCATAGTGATTTTGATAGGTGAATGGATAGATACTAATATAGTCCAGGCCATCTGTGAACCAGATGAAGAGAACAGGATGGCATGCCAGGATTAGAAAGATACCCAGAAGGGTGCAAGGAATACGGGGAAACGTTGAGCTCATGTGGGAACCCAGAACCCGGATGAAGAATGCAAGGGGAAGAAGCATCCCCAAGAACAGAAGAAGGCTGGAGCAAACTTACAGTCTGAGTAAGAAACTGAGTCAGGATCTCTGGACTTTGCCCAGCACAACTGAGGAGCAAGAGGCCATGATGTCAGGAAAAAGAGAACCACCAGGAGCAATAAGGAGGCTGATGTGGCTTTGAATGGGACTGACGCAAAGCTCTGAGGATTAAGGAGGTGATGTCCTGGAAACTGAGAAGGAAGGAACCAGGAAAGAATATTCACTCGGATGAAGCTTGCAGAGACGAAGCACAAGCAGCTCTATGGCACTAAAGATGTCTCTGGGCTGGAATAGCTTTCAGGCCACTTTTAGTGGAGAGAGAGGTCAGAAAAGAATCAGTGAAACAGCCAGAGTGGGGCCACATCTGGATTCAGTTGGAGTCTTCGGTGTGCTGCAGGGTCTATTGCCATGGGATTAAACACACATGGATCAGGTGGCTTAATATAGGGCCAGATTTTCTGTCTAGGTGGCTTTGAAAATCTGGGTCTAATTCAACATCTGTTGAAATCAATGGAAAGACTCCCACTGACTTCAGGGGGGCTTTGGATCAGGTCTTTCTAGAGGGAGCAGAGCATGTTATGAGACGATAGAAGTGTGTGTATGGAGAGTATAGTCCGGGAAGAGATCTGCAGGCACCCAGGGGTTAATGGGACCCTGGGTAATAAACAGCTGGGTTCATAGAGAGCAAACTGTGCCAGACAACCTCAATAGCTTTTCTGATCGAATTACAGACGGAGCTTATGGAGTGGGATGCAGGCAGCGTAATAGATCGGAACTTTAATTAAGCATTTGACACAGCGCCTTGTGAAATCTTACCCAAATAATTAATTCAAATTGCCTGGGATATAAGCACTGCCACATGTGCCGAAATCCGGCAGGAGGAAAGTAAACAAATGGCAAAGTGTCAAGTCGGGGTGGGGATTCGCTGCAGGACTAGGCATCAGGCTGTTTATCATTTAACCCCCTTATTGTTAATAATCTGGAAGATGAGGTAAATGGGGTATTAATGAACTGTGCCATTGAGGCTGCCGTAGGAGACGGTGCAGCCATCGACATGGCTGGAGAGGGAAAACCCAGGTCAGGAAAAGCAGCTGCACAGGGATAAAACACCCAGTAGTGGAACTAGGTATTTATAAGGTGGTATCATTAGTATCTTGCATTCCCTACAGAGGCTTTATTTGAAGGGACCAGGCTGAGTATTCCGGGGGAGTCTGACTTGATCAAGACCAGACACCCAAGGGAATCAGGTTGGGAGGAGTTGGTCTTTGAAAGATTTGAAACCCTCTCTCCCCATTTTGCAGAAATGGAAGTGTGACACGAAAAGATTTCTTGGGTAGGAGAATATAGCTCAGTAATTCTTGGCATTTCTTCGGGGGGTTTTCATCTTCAAAGAGTTTTGTGAATATTAACTAATTAATCCTCAACCACTTCCCCGCGAGGTACCATAGGATGGAGCAAGAAACATCATCTTTGTTTGACAGAGGGGGAAACTGAGGCATGGAGCTGTGAAGCAACTTGCCCCAGGGGAACAGAGGAAGCTAGTCTCAGAGCTGGGATTAGAACACAGCATGCCTGATGACCATCTTTGGGCTCAGACCCACTCCTCTGTACATTTCTCTCCCCAGCTCCATTGATAAGACCATGGTCTACAAGCAGCTGTCTCATTCAAACTCCATGAAAAGCGTGAAGAGGCGTGGGTGGGGCGAAGGGAATACAGCCAGGAGGCAAACCCATGAAAGCGGCATCGCTCTGAATAAAGGTCCAGTTGGTTTAAATGGGCGTAGCTCCTTTGAAGTTGAGGGGGCTGCACCAGTTTATACTAGCTGAGGATCTGGCCATTTGCCTTAATAACAATCCCTAGCTCTTATTCAGCACTTTTCATCAGTAGGTCTCAAAGTACTTTATAAAGAAAGTCAGTATCGTTATTCCCTTTTTACAGATGGGGAAACTGAGGCAATGAGTAGGGTAGTGACTTGCCCAATGTCACCCAACAGGCTAATGGCAGAAACAGAGATACAAGCCAGGTCTCCTAGTGCTCTATTCATTAGGTGACACTGCCTTAATACACCCTACTGTGCTGAAGACACCTCAGAACAACATAAGATACATGCTGCAGTCCCTGGGCACAAGTAAAGAGTGGAGCTTTGCCCTTAACTCTTGGTTCCCTGGCTTTGCTGGGCTTACATTTGGATTGTGTGCCAGATCCTTCACTGGTGTAAACCGAGGCAGCTCCACTGACTTCAGTGTAGCCATGTCAATTCACACTAAGTAAAGACCTGGTCCTCTGAGCCAGATTCCTAGGCGTGTGTTCACCAAGTACATGGCAATAATGCACAGTTGTCATTTTCTATAGTGCGGCCTATAAAATGTGCCCCTCTTGTTATTTCTTGTGCAAAACACTATTGACAAAGGTCAGCCTAAAAAATTCCCTGTCCAGAATAAAGCTACCTCTGTATTCTCTGTAATCACCCGCCCTGCTTAGGCAAACGCCTAAGTAAATAGATGGTTCTTATATTGCACCCTGAAGGTCAGCGGGTTGGGGCTCTGTTTAATCACAGAGCAAATTCCTACCCCCCACCCGCTCCTGCTGCCTGGTCTCCCACGTTTATTTGTAGGTTTATCACCACCATTCCCAGTTGTATCAGAGCAGCTCATGAGTGTTAGTGGATTACATCCCTGTGGGGTGGGAAGCTATCAATGCCATTTTACTGGCAGGGAAACTGAGGCCGAAAGTGAGATTAAATTATTTGCCCATGGCCCCACTGTAAATCTGTTGCCGAGCCAGAATGAAAACCCCATTCTCCGTCCTGTTGCTCTAGCTGTGGGATCTTTAAGAAGCACTTTGCTCAATGCCACTAATGAATTCAATGTCTTGTTGCAAATTGGAGCCATAATTTATATAGCAGAGTGTAATTAGTCCACAGAAAGGAGAGAAGCAAGATTCTCTTGAAGGGTCATCTGCGGTTCAGGGATTATGGAATGAGATTAAAGAAGATTGTTTCTTTTTTCCTCTTTAATGTACACATCATTTTAAAATACCACTACAGAGCAAAATACCATTGGAAGCCGCTTGATCCAGAACAATGCCAGCACCCAGACAGCTAACCCGAGTCGTTTCAACAAGGGAACATAATCAGACGGAAGGTCAAGTGCAAGGTTACCATTTATTGTGTCTGTAAAGAATTGCTTTATCCCTGCCCACCAAACACTGTAACGGCACCAAAGCCTGTTGCACAAGCCAGCATGACAATGTCCCTCTCTGTGCGGGGGCAGATGTAGAAGAAACATTTTGGCCTGGCCTCTGCATGCCCGGGACAATAAAGGATAGAGACATATTTTGTTTCTTGGGTGCTCAGGCACCTATGACCTTTCAACATACTTAGTTTTTCCGGCATGGCTTCTCCCTTTCCCCGTTGGCATGTGCTGCTGTTATGGCTTCGTATCTGCCAGCTATTCCTTTTTGTTTTGACCTTAGGCTGACAATCACAAGCGCACCAGGGAAAATGTGAAAAGGGGAGGAAGGATCTTGTCTCTTGATTACAGCACGGGACTGGTTGTTACGTTCTGTTCCGGGCTCTGCTACAGAACTCCCCCCTCCCAGCATGACCTTAGGCAAGCCACTTCTTCTTGCTGCGCCTCAGTTTCCCCAGCTGTAAAATGGGATAATGATACTTCCCTGCCTCCCAGGGATGCTGAAACTAAATTAATTAATGCTTAAAAAGGGACAGATCCTCAGCTGGTGTAAAGTGTCATATCTTTATTGACTACAGTAGCAAAGCTATGGCAATTTATATTAGCTGAGTATTCCCCTTCCCCCATGCCTTGCAATCCTTGGAGGGACACTACAGCATTATGTTCCGAGAGGAAGAAAATATGCCATGCTTTGACCTTTTCCTCCCCAACACAATGCCATAGGGCATCTGACCAGCAGTTCTGGCAGCCTGCCTCCAGATGTGGCCAATACTCGATGCTGCCGAGAAAGGTAACCACCTCCCCATAATGCACCTGGTCCATTGCGCAATGCCAGGGAAAATCCCATCTTGGCCACTGCAATGAGCAGCTCGTGCCTTGAAGCGGGTGGATTAATGATCCCTCAGTTGTGCTGCATACTTGTTCTTGCTGATTTAAAGCCAGCCACAGAATTTGACTCTATGACCCGCTGCCCTTCCGTGCGCAATTGCTCAGCGAGAACACAGCAAATGTCCATGTGCCGCAACGGAAGGGTACAAGGCAGGCTTGAACGCAGGCAACTAGCCTCCGCCACTGCCCATGCTGCTGCCCCTTCACTGCTATTTTTAGTGAGGTCTCTGCACCAAGGCTGGAGCATTCTGATGTGGTAGTGTTTGACATGCACTAGTATAGGTGCAATGACTGCACAAGGTGTAGGGTAATGGAGAATCTGGTTCCGTGCATGGCTGGCCTTTCCTGGTTCTCATGATTCTAGCTGGCTGGAGAGAGTTGCTCCCGCCACGTGACATTTAGTCCTGGCTGGATCTGAACTAATCCCCCACCAAACTAGGATTCAGGGATCACTCTAGGATAGCATCATCAGCTCTGAGATGACATGCTCCAAGCGGCAAGATCACTGCGCCGCAAGGCGGAATTTAAGGGAGAGGGCATGTGAAGCAAGGGAGGTCCCCTGTGTCATCTGGAAGGGGCCTCCCTTCTGAAAGACCCTGGATCCGTCTTGCAGAGTGAGTGACCTTAGCGGAGGCCAGTGTTCAGGGGCTGATGTTCCCCTCAGCTGTGAAGTACAGAAGGACGAAAAATAAAGGTTACACACTACAGGTTAGAAAAGACCTCCAACACAGCATGCATCTCTGCTCTACCCAACCTCAGGGAGGCGGGGAACAAGCGTGGTTGGCCTGGGGCACGAGCGAAACCCTGGAGCTCCGCAGAATGATATTCACGGTGGACGTGATACCACTCCAGCTTCCCTTAACTTCCACTCCGCCCCAGCACTGGTGTTGCACAGGCCTGGGCAGATGAGTCAGTGGCCCCTGAGGAGTGATGCTAACAGAGGGAAGGAAGCCAGGCAGAATCACAAAGCAGCTAGAAGTTCGTTTCCCTGTATTTTCTCCGGATCTGCGGGTTTTGGAAGCCACACCCCTTCCCCATGCCAGCCCTCTCACCGCCGTGTAATATCCATCGAAAGCCTGGCGACATTTACTTTGCAGACTCTCCTTGGCCTCACAAACATGGCCCCAAGCATAAAAGACTAAGCACAGGACTGGAGACAGGACTTCTAACCCTCACTCTGACACTGAATTGCTCTATGATGACTGACAAGGCCTGTCTGTGCCTCAGTTTCCCCCTCTACAAAATGTGGATAACGCCATTCTACTAGAAAGGCTGTGAACTTGACTCAATTAAGATTTGCAAAGTGCTTTGAAGATGAAAACGGCTACATAACAACAAAGTAGTATCAAAATTATCTGAAATTACTGGGCACTCTGGTACCATGATAGAGAGGGTGCTAGAAAACCTAGGTCACTAGACAGCTGGATAGAATTAACCTGAAAGAAAACCCCAGACCCAAGCCTGCCTGAACTTTGGCAAAGTTCAAATCAGGGGTCTGGATTATTCGTTGCCCTACGACCCATGCAGACGTTTACTCTAGCGTGGACTCTTTGAAGTCTGGTCCCATCCTTCCACTGGGGCAAATGGTTTGCCCCACTCCACATCAGTTACTTCATTTACACATACACACATCCCTGAAGTGCCAAGAAAAATCCCTGGGGAACAACACTAGAGCTGATCCTCCCAACCAACCTGCGTCCCACCAACAACTTCAACAACAAAAATCCAACAGCCTCATATTAATTCTGCGGGGCTCGTCTTGATTTGCCCCCCTTCTACTTCTTTTTTGACCCAACTGTGATGTATAAACAGCTGTCATTTCCCCCCACAGCTAAGCAACAAATACAAACTGAAGCCATTTGCCATCCAGCCTGGAACCATGAGTGATTCTAAGCCGGGGCTGGCAGGAGTAAACAGAACAAGGGAGAGATCTACTCCACATACCAGAGACATGTGTTTAAAGGGTCAGGCAGGGAGCATTATTTTGGCGGAAAAGAATAAGGAGTGGAGAAAAGAAAAAAAAATAGAAGTTGGCAGCCAGCTACACTAGAGAGTTTTCTCCCCATCCCTCCTCCTGTCAACTTGTATGTTATTGATTGGGGGGGGGGGGAGTGGGGTGATTTCACACACACACACCCCCACTCCCCCACCCCCCCTCTCTTCCCGGCACTTCACTGGCTGCTGCGCGGGCACCGCCCACCCCAGCAGCATGATTCAACCCCGCACGAAAAAAAAAATCTTTATATAGCCAGTGGGAAACTGAGCTTTGTAACTCAAAAGGCAACAGGTCAGCCCAGGACCAGGCGAAGATACCGGCGGGCCGGCCCACGCCTCCTCCCGCATCTCCCCCTCGGAGACCGGCGGGAGCCGCACGCCCCTGGGGCAAAGGAGAGGACCGGGCGTGTGAAATTGACTACCAGACTTTTCCAGTTTGGGGGCTGCCTGGCTGGGTTTTGATCGCGTGTCTCGGCTCAACATGAAGCCCTGGCTGGTGCCGCTGCTGGCTGTGCTTTGGTGTCACCTCGCCGGCGGGGAAGGGGACTCCGCTCAGGGTAAGTGATGCTCACAGGCTGCTCCCGGTGCAGCTCTTCCCGGCAATCGTGCAACAACCCCGGACACACAACGAGCACCCCGGCACCCCACCATGCTGCCCGGAGCTAGGGAAGGGCAGGCAGCTGCAGCCCAGTGCCTGTCTGCAGGTGAGCGTTGCAAACCTGGCTGGGCAGAAGTTGGGAGGAATTCCCCCTCCAAAATAAAACCCGGTCCCCACGCGGAGGTTAAACCTTGCTCTTCCGCGGCGCTACGGTCTCAAGTAGCTCAAAGCCGGTTCTGATCTCAGGCCGGCCCTTGTCCCGAACGAATCCGGATCAGGATCCCGGCACCAAATGCAGGGCGCACCTTTGGTTTGTGTTTTGTTTTGGATGGACTTCCTAGACGCGCACGCCTCGCCTGGCCATAACGCGGCCATTCACGGGGGAGTTGCCGCAGAGTGGGGTGCCCCTGAGGGGCAGCGAAGCTACCTGTGCCCCAGACGGTCCGGCCAGAGTTCCTGCTCTGGAGAGCTGGGCTAGTCCCCAGCTGGAGCTCCAGGGGAGGCTGTTAAGTGTTTCTGCAGCTCGTTTGCACTCGGAGTTGAGTAACTTTCAAAACGAATGATCTGTGTGGGACGGGTTGGTCGCAACTTTGGATCTGGGATATTTGCCGTTGCGAATCATGTGCAGTCCAGACAACTGCATTGGGGCAGACTGGGGGGAGATGCCAGCCAAACGCCCGTCCATTTACCTGCCACATATTTCTTACCTTGCCCTAGCTGGGCTTAGGAAGAAATTGCCTCCCTGCGTCTGATGAAGTGGGTTCTTAACCCACGAAAGCTTATGCTGAAATAAATTTGTTAGTCTCAAAGGTGCCACAAGTATTTTTTCTTATTTCCTCCCTGTGTTGTAATTCAGCAGGTGTCTTGACCTCAGGGGAGCAGTCCCTTAGGGGTCGTAACAAATGGGGGTGTGTGTGACCACTTTCCCCCGTCTCAGATTGCTAAATGGGAAGGGGTTTCCCAGCTAGATGGGAGAGAGATCCCAGGCCGGCATGGGGGTGGGGTGTGTGTGTCCCAGTACGGGAAAAGTTGAGAACCACTATAAATCTAGCATAATGGTCGTTCACCCCTGGCCACTACTGGAGACTAGCTATTGGTGTCAAGTATCAGAGGGGAGCCGTGTTAGTCTGTATCCACAAAAACAATGAGGAGTCCGGTGGCACCTTAAAGACTAGCAGATTTATTTGAGGATAAGCTTTCGTGGGTAAAAAAAACCCCACAAAATGATGCATCTGAAGAAGTGGGTTTTTTACCTCACAAAAGCTTATGCCCAAATAAATCTGTTAGTCTTTAAGGTGCCACTGGACTCCTCGTTGTTTTTGTAGCTATTGGGGCATTTCTTCCGTGCTTGTGTTCTGTCTCACCAGGCTTGCTAAGGGCCCAATCCTCTGAGGTTCTGAGCCTCCTCAACCCTGCCCCATCGCGTCTCTCCCTGCCCCATTTGGTCCCGTGTGAAGACATAAGGATGAAGTCCCACTCTCATGGTCACACTGACATAAACTGCAGTGTCATAAGGGCAGTGATTTCATTGTGGAAGGAAGCCCTTTTCTCCATAGGAGAACACCAGTAGCTATAAAGCAAAGAGATCACGGGCAAATGTTAGCCAAGTCCCCTGCTATCTCTGTATACAGCGGCTGGTCTGTTTCACCAAGTTGGCCTTAGTATAAAAATTGCCCATTGGGGTCAGTTCTGAGTGCCCATAACTCCCACTGAAGCCCACAGGTGCTCACCGCCCATCAGGATCAGTCCCTAAGGATCTCAAAAGCAAGAGACTGCACGTGCTTCCTGAGTTCTATCTGTTTAAAAACTAGAAATGGTTTCCAAACGCCAGCTCGAAGCATTGGACATTCAGAATCCAAACCTGGGAACTGATTTTCCATTGCCTCGTGCGGTCATTTACCCCTGGGCCAAGTGAGTACCAGGTGCGATCATTCTGTTCTGGCAGCATTTTACAGTCACTTTGCACCATGGCAAATTGCTGCTGAAGATGGAAGGTAGTGGAGAATCAGGCCCCTCAGCTTTATAAAGAGGCTGTCCCCAAACCCCAGATCCATCTAACTCAGAACTGGAGCGCTCCAAAGCCAGGGGCAGAGGTTGCCGCTGGAGCCCCTTTCCGTTAAGAACATTGTTACGGTAAAAGAACACTAAGCGTGGGGTTTGCCTATGGAAGTTTGGTAATGGATGTCTACCGGGGAACCTGCCTCAGCGACTCTAGCCAGCCAACAAATCCCTATCTTACGAGAATAGTTTAAAGCATCCAAGTTCCCACTGCGGCTTTGCTCAGCCTCGAATTCTGCCAGGCAGTGGGTTTGTGCTTCTTCCTTGAGTGATACAGCGAGGTCGACTGGAAATATTTCTGAATATTTCCCCATCATCTTAGCATGCTGCAAATATGAATAGATTTGATGCTTGCAGCATCCTTGGGAGGTAGGATTCCTGCTTTACAGACACGGACTTTAATGTGATTTACCCAAGGGCCACAGGGCAGAGGTGGGTATTGGACCCAGATCCCAGCCTCATGCCTTTGCCACAAGACAAATCTGTGACATTGCCTGCACCCCAATGTTTCCACTGATAGTGCACCCCTGAACCTGGTCTAATATGAATAAAATCACTACAGTATGCGATACTGTTACTGACCGGCAATAGGAGTACAGGCCATTCGGACTCCTGCTGAAATCAAAAGAATAGCCAAGATCCAGTTAAATCATGGGGATTAGGTGCACTAACAGTGCCACACGTGCAGTCCCTGGGTGAAAACCCTGGAGTCCTTAATGAGCTCTTATTCTCATAGAGGAAGGATGATCCGGTGGTTCTGCACGATCCTGGGATTTAGGAGACCTGGATTCAATTCCCGTTCCTCCACATCTGAGCCTCGGTGCCTGAGTTCTCCATTTAACAGCACTTTCCCCACCTCGCAGGAGTGCACTGAGCCTCCATTGCCGCTTGTAAGGAGCTCAGGTACTCCAGGAGTGGGGGCTAGAGACGTACCGTAGATGGATTCAGTCCCTGCTGAGGCAGATCAAGGGGTGAAATCCTGGTTCCATTGAAATCAATGGCACGACTCGCCGTTTCAGCTTTTCACCCTAGGAGTCAACAGGAACTTTGCCTGAGTAAGAACCTGGGGAATTAACTCCTTCCCAGGGATTGTAAAACCAAGCTTGTGACCATTCCTCCTCCTTAAAGAACCCAGAACGTGTTTGCCCTGAGGTCCAGGCCAAATTGCAGTTCAGAGAATTGCATTCTGTCTCCCTCCAATTCTCCCCTGCAGCATGCAATTGGATATGGGATTGTGATTTGCTCTCTTTCTTCCCCGAACTGCTGTGCAGCGTTGTTGTGCATTGTTAAACAGATCCTGTGCTCCTCCCTAGCTGCATTTCAGCAGCAGCTGAAGTGTCACTTGTGTATTCTGTGCTCCTCCCTAGAGGTAGCTGCATTTCAGCAGTAGCAGAAGTGTTACTTACGTATAAATTCTCCCGATGGTTAAGTTTACACAGTGCTTTGGGGTTCCTTCAAGTTGAAAAGCACTAGCTATTGAGGGACCCTAAAGAGTGCCAACAGTGTAGTACTTAGGCACGGTTAGAAATGCAAGAGGTTGTTCTATGTAGAAGCAACGGGATTAATGGATGTGGTTTTTTTTTAAAGGAATGACACAGGGTAAATGTTAGTGATAACCTTAAAACAGTTTGTTTTTTCTCAAAAGGCTCAGGACAACTGACCTCCTCTTCACTTGCAAATTATTTTGTCAATTCAACTATTTTAAAATAGCCAGATTCCAGAAAACCTTGTTCGGATTATAGCCAAATGTAGACATTCTCCCCTCCACGGTAGCTGAGCCCTTTAGATGATATCTGTGTGTCATCTCCCAGCCTGCAATGAATTTAAAGCCTACTGGAAGGATGACCTTGCTTCACTAAGGAGGCTCCTGGCGAGGGGTTTGGCCCACTTCTAATACTTGTGCTTATATTTTTCACTAGCTTTTGGGGCGGTGTGGTGGGAACGGACATTCATGGGACTGAGATGCCATGAGATCAGGAGGTCTTTGGGTAATTTTAATTAATTTCCTGGCTCTAACCTAGGGTGACCAGATGTCCCGATTTTATAGGGACAGTCCCAATTTTGGGGTCTTTTTCTTCTATCTGCTCCTATTACCCCCCACCTCCTGTCCCCATTTTTCACATTTGCTGGTTGGTCACCCTACTTCTAACCTAATTTATTTCTAAGGTGCGGGTGGCACTTTAAATACCTATGACTAGTGGAAATGCTATAGAGAAATGAGTGGGTCGGGATCGAGGTGCGTCAGCTGAACGGAGTGCGGAGCCCAGGGCTGGGGCAGCTGCAGGTTAAGATTGAGGAGGACGGACAGAGAGCTGTGTGGGGAGCCCAGCAATGGAACGGCTGGCCGAGTTGCAGCAGAGCTGTGTGGAATTGATGGAGTTGGGTCTGCTGGGGCCAGGATTGGGGAGGACTGACAGAGCTGTGTGTGGGTTGTCTAGGCCTGGAACAGCCGGGCAGGATGCAAGTCGGGAATGGGGAGGTTTGGCAGAGCTGTGGGGGGGCCAAGGCTCCCCACATTTTGCATCAGAACTTCGTACCCAGCCAGTTATTGAGATTTCCCCTTGGTGAATTATGCTCAGGAGAAGACGGCGCAGTTTCTGCAGCAAGCGATAAGGAATCCTACGGGGCTGTGGTGGTGGCAAACAGGACTGAAAGAAGAGGTGGCAGACAAGGGCAGAGGCCCAGATCCTCAAAGGTATTTAGGTGGCTGACTCCCATGGGAGTTAGGCACCTAAAGACCTATGGGGATCTGGGCCTCCGCGCCTGTCACTCCCGTTTACTTCGATGGGAACTCAGCGCTTCTTGGGATCAGGCCCAGAATTAGCATCTGGACTTAGAGATGGGTGAAAAGTCGTGGATCCAAACACTTTCCAACCTTTTGGGGGGGTTGAACCTGGATTTTGCTCCGAGCCCCTTATCATGTGCTAAATTAAAAAACGTGGGCCAGATCCTCTGCTGGTGTAAATCATTGCAACTCCGTTGAATTCAGTGCATTGATGTGGATTTACACCGGTTGCCGGCATACTTTAAAAGCAAACACATTCCTCTCTCTATAATGCTTAAAACTGAAAGAATTTTAACAATCTATTTTAGAGGATTTGATCCTGCAAACACTTCAGAACAAGATCCCTGTCCTCAGGGTCAATGGGACTACACAGGGTAGTAATTACTACACTCAGTAGTAACAGCAGTATCTGGCTTGTGCCTGTTGCTCTTTGTTTACCTTTTACATTGCTCTCAACTTGGACAAGGACAACAGGCTGGTCAGTTTCACTGTTTCCAGTCAGTTGCACCAGCAGAATGTTGCAATGTTTGGGTTGCAAATGCTGCAGAGGATGTTTATTTGCTTTAAAAAACCCAACATGTTTTACCAAGAGGGGACAAAGATCTGGCTCTGGGCTAATGCTGTGACATGCAGAGTACAGGAGTGAGGCTTAGGGCTTGTCTACATGGGAAAGCTACCAGTATAAGCCAATTGAAATCAGTTATATAGCCATTTCTGAATAACTCCATGTGTGCATGCTCTATTCTAGAATAAAATGTTCCTGTTTATCTTAATTCACAAGTAGATTAAGCTAAACCAGAACAAGGCACTCTGAACGAGACTGTCCATATAGAGAGTTACTCAGGAATCGTTGTTCTGGAATAGCTGCATGTGGAGACAAAGATATAAAGTACCTTTTTTGCTTATTTTATTGGGCTAAACTGGAAAAAGCCACTCCTGCTGGAATACGAATGTCCACAGAGAGCATTATACCCGTATAGACAACCCATTCAATCACTCCGTGCCTCAGTTTCCCCATCATGAGCATGATCCTCACTCATCCCCCCAGGGGGCACTGTGAGGATTAACTCACTAATATGTGTGTGATGCTATTTACAAAGGGTCATGTCAGTGTTCGGGGCTGAATCCTGCTCTGATTTACACCCTCTGTGATGCCTTTAACATGGGTGAGATTAAGAGCAGAATCCAAAGTCCTGGTTTGTATGCAAAGAAACACTGCTGGCAAGAGGTGTGACAGGCCCTGTCTCTGACCAATGGGGGTGGGGAGGTGAGGATGGAAGAGGGTATACTCCGCCCCAGGGTCATCTCTGGGGGTTTACCCTTGGCTGCAGCATTGTGAGGTTGGGAGAAAGGGAGTGGGGCCCAGCAGTCAGTCACACCGAATGATCAGAACTCAGTGGGTTTGTCCAGGATTAACCCT
The DNA here is from genome assembly GCA_037349315.1 of Chelydra serpentina. Lineage (NCBI taxonomy): Eukaryota > Metazoa > Chordata > Testudines > Chelydridae > Chelydra > Chelydra serpentina. The sequence continues at coordinate 5,192,104 of JBAIAC010000107.1, read as the reverse complement.
GCGTGAGGCCACTTGGGAGAAACCCTGCTGAATGAGACAGCGGGCTCCCTCTTCCCATTGTTTCTGCTCAGACACCCCACCCGTCTAGACTAGTGACCGGGGGCGAGAGGGGGAGACTAGGAACCTTCTGTTCCTCAGTTAGTGGCCTGGTGTCCTGCGCTTTTAATCAGAGAGGGCCCAGACACAGAGCCTGTTATTATCTTCTCCTCTGGCTGGGCTGCAGTGGGAAATCTTCCCTCAGAGCTTCCAATTGCCCAGGGCAAAGAGCTACTGCAACCCAACCAGAGTCAGGTTAATTGCGGGCTGGGGAATCTCAGACTAGACTCTGATGTGCAAGTAACTCCACTGATTAACATAGTGTCCCTCCAGATTTACCCCTGGCACGTCTGAGGGCGGAACCTGGCCCCCACGTCTTTAGCCATTTAACAAACCCCAAATCGAGCTAATGAGAAAACCAACCAACCCGCAGTGGCCAGTTTACAAGGAAGGAAGTGGCAAAGGAATCACTCACAAAAGAGAGAGAGGAAAAAAGAAATGATTCGCTCATGAGATTAAGAAACAAACAGGCTTTTGACTCGGTGAGATCAGATGCCAGTGGGCTGGCTGTGTGCCAAGGGGCTGTTTCCAGTGCCCAGTGGTCAAGACGTGGCTGCGTACTAGAAGGGTTGATCCTAAGTGCCATACCACTCATGGTCCTGCACGTCTGCTCCACCACTACAGCCGGTAGTTTTGCAGTGCTGCACACTGTACATAGGGCGGCACTCTCCTCATCTTAGCCCAGCCTGGGGTCATGGCACCAGGGTGTCCGTGGCATGGTATTTTGGTGTGTTTTAGGCCAGGAAAATTCGTTGTGCTGCCAGTGAGGTGCAAGGTCTTTTCAGCTTGTTCTAGTCTTGCTTGAATGCTCTTGTGGTTTTTTTGAACGGATGTAACAATGTAAACGATGAAAACCTAAGAAAGGGGAGAAGTAACGAGAGAGGGCTTGGAATCACCAGAGCCAAATGTCCCTGGACGCTTGGAGGGAGGCTTGAAATTTAATCCCAGATTTAAACCTCTTTTTGCAAATCCACGGTTAGGAGTTAATTGCAATTGAATTGCAAGCCTCGTGCTGTTCAGTGCCTTTCTTAGAGCCCCAGATCCTGGATTCATGTGAATAAGAGAGAATCTCGACTTTCATTTAAAAAAAAAAAAAGATTCTCGCCCTTGTGGTTGTTGAGAAGAACTTGAAAACGTGACCCACTAGAGGCTACGATATGGGAAGGCAAATGAAAAGCATTCCAAAGTTGCCATTTTTGAAAAGTCTCATGGTTTTTAAGCCAATCTGATGGATTTGGGGGGCCCAACTCATGATTTTTGAATGCTTGGAGTTGACAGAACTGCAAATGTCTTTCAATGTTGGGGTCTTTGCTGTCTGGCACTCAGGACTATAGCTTGGGCCCCGTCTGTAAAACTAGATTCAGGAGTATCCAGCCCTACAGATGAAAATGAAGGGGCTTGGGAACTGCCGGTTTAGGTTCTTGGTGCTGTTCTCTTTAACTACTCTGTGTCTGTTTTCCAGAGCCTAATGCCAGAGATGGGTGAGGGTCAATCAGGTGTGGCTCAGCGAAGGTGCTAGAAGGGGGTGAGGGGAGAGAGAGAGGGAGAGACAGCCTGTCTCAAACACAGCAATTTGCAGACCGTTTGCCATTTGCAAACCGGCACTTTGCAGACCATGCTACTCAGCACCCCCCCACCCCGCATTTCCCAAGCCAGGCACAATGCGTGCACCTGCACACATATCTGTATGCACCTGTGCAAAGCCCTGCCTTTGCATGCACATTGGGCAACTGCACATGCAAATGCAGGTGCTTGGAAAGCACGTGCCATAGCAGGCTGATGCACGTTTTGCAAATCCAGCCCCAAATATTAGTTTAGTGTTTCCCCCCGGAGATTTAGCTCGGTTGTGTTTTTGAAGCGGGGCGACAGCCAGCTTGTGAACTGCAGGTATCTAGGAGCACCAGTAGGTGGGGAACTAATTCTCACACATTATGCACTGTTTAAGTGGTGCAAAGGCTTTGGGCTGGCTCTCTGTCCAGGGGGTAGCTTTCCCCAATACATGCAGTAGCTTCATCTTAACACCGCCGCCCAAGCGTGGTTCTCATGATCTGCTTTCTCCTCGCAGGTGGGATCTGCTGGCTGCAGCAGGGGAAGGAAGCAAAATGCACCATGATCCTAAAGACCGGCGTGACCTGGGAGGAATGCTGCGGCAACAGCAACGTTGACGTCGCTTGGTCCAACTACACCCAGCCAGGCAACAAGATCAGCCTCTTGGGGTTCCTGGGGCTGGTGACCTGCCATCCTTGCAAAGGTAGACATGCGTGCTGACGGCTGAAATGATACAGCTGCCCTGCTGTCCTTACGTAGGCAAGGGCCCGCGGAAGCCCGGCCTGCCCAGAGGCTGGAGGCCCGAGCCTATTGTGTTTATTATAAACTGCTTAGTGTTATGGGAGCATCTAGAGGCCTCAGCTGAGATCAGGGCCCCATTGTGCTGGGTGCTGTAAGACACAGTACGTCTACATTGCAAAAAAACACCCCGCGGCAGGAAGTCTCCGAGCCCGGGTTAACTGACTCGGGTTTGTGCTACAGGGCTAAAAATAGCCGTGTAAATGTTCCCACCCGGGCCCTGAGACCCTCTCCCCTCGCTGGGTCCCAGACCCCGGGCTCCGGCCTGAGCAGGAACACCTACACTGCTATTTTTAGCCCTGTAGCGTGAGCCCGAGTCAACAGACCTGGGCTCAGAGACTCGCCGCCGTGGGTTGTTTTTTTTTGCAGTGCAGAGATACCCCCAAAGGCCTGGTCTACACTTAAAAATTAGATCAACCCAGCTACATGGCTCAGGGCAGTGAAAAAAAATCTCCCCTTGTGCTGTGTAGTTAGGTCGAGCTAAGCCCTGGTGTAGACGTGGCTAGATCGACGGACGAATTCTTCCATCAACCTAGCTGCTGCCTCTTGGCGAGATGGATTAACTACCTGGATCGAAAAAACTCTTCCGTCCGCATAGGAAGTGTCTATGCCGTGAAGCAATACCCAGAGTGAGACTGTCCCTGTCCCAAAGATACGCGCTTAACTAGAGAGAGCAGGTAAAGGGTGGGAGGTGAAACAAGGGCAGTGATTTGCCCAAAGTCACACGGCAGGTCAGCGGCAGAGCTAGGATAAGAACACACGGGTCCTGAGTCCCAGTCTGTTGTCATAGCTACTAGATCACAAACCGCCACGAGGAGCAGAGGTTTGGGTTCACATTTAAAATGGCATCAACTCCGGCGTCGCCCTGGGGGGATTTTGGTCCTACAAAGCAGCAATCTCCAGCCATTGTTCTTGCAGCAGTTCCACCACCTTGGCCTGGTAGCTCAGGAGACGGCCCACAGCGGACCTAGACAAACAGGCCCCTTTTTGGGTTGGGGTCCGACATGGAACCAGCAGAGGTGGTTCTGAGCCAAGTCACTGCCATACAGTTGCTTACACCAGTGCAAAGGGAGTGTAAACTGATCCCCCGTGGAACGGGGGAGCCATTTGCGCCCACTTTGCACTGGTGGAAATGATGACGTGGGCTGTTAGGCCCAAAGCCTTGTGTGACCTTGTTCCTCCCAGCTCCTGCGTGTGGGGGAGGGACGACCTGGAGGTTCCCCCTGTCGTGGCCCATGGTTATACGTCATATCAGGATCAGGAGGTGAGGGGGTTTATTCCCTGCCCTGCCACTCCCAGCCAAATCCAGAGCAGAAGCGCTGGTCGGGGTAGCAGGACACCTGTAGAAAATCTGTTTCACAAGCCATTTTCCCTCGAGCTGCAAGATCCCCAACTAGAGGCAAGAGCCCAAGGGGGCGACGTTGGCATCATGCCCTCAGGATGCTGGGTGGCACCGAGGACTGGGACGGCCCCTGACATCAGTCAGAATAACGCCAGGCGTGCGCTGTGTTACAGCTCCCTATGGGTTGCCCTGCGTTCCAGAGGAGCTTTGCGTGTCCATGATTTGCACTGCGGAGACTCCTCCTCCCACTGCTGGCCCCGCCTCCTGCATAGCGGTTTGCAAGGGGGCAGCGTAGGGCGATTGACTGCCGCCCCCACTGTGCCTTCTCCAGGGGAGTTTTCTCAGTCCCGTTGGAATGCCGCTGCCGGGGCAGGGAGGAGCAGAGATCCAAGTGCGCTAAGCCAGTTTGCGGCTGCTCATTCTCGGTGAAATAACAGTTTCCTCTTGCCAGATCCTCCCTTTCCAGCTGCCCGCCGCAGATTTCCCCGAGGGGGAATTTTTATTTATTTATTTACTGCTCTTCCCTTTCAACATCTCCAAATGCCTTTATAGAACGGGCTAGTTCCAAAAATGGAAACACTCCAGTTTGGGCGTTCCAAGCCATCCAGATGTTTCAGAGCGAGCCAGAGGCACGGATCCCCGCGTCACACTTGCACGGCCATGTGAGGACAGGCCAGGAGACCCGCTGACCGCAGTAGTAAGGGAGTGGGGTTGGAAAGGTCGCGTGGTTCATTGAGTCATTTGTTTTACAAAGGCCATTAACAAACAGCCTTCCCCCGCCCTTATGCAGCCATCTCCTGCCTGATCACAGACACTGCTGCCTCCCTGCCTTTAATTCAGCCTTGGAGAGGTCCCCAAGGGGAACAACATGGCAGGTAGTGAGAGAGGCTGGCGGTAAAACTGAAACTGCCCTCCACGTCCTTGATTCCTTATAGAGACCAGGCTCAGGCTTCAGGATTCAGATTTGAAACTTTCCCCCAATTCAAGGTTCTTCGGATCAGGTCTGCTTCTGATGTCTGACGTCGCTCGCCACGGAGTGGCAGGCAGCGCTGGGAGAGAACGGAAGCAGAGGCCCTGGTTTAATGGGTGTTGAGGGAAGCCAGCACCTGGCAGAATCAGCCTCCAGGTCAATGCACCTCTTTACTGCACCTCAGCCTGCACTGCGAGGCTGAGATAGGGACCCCGTTGTTCCAGGCACACCGCAGAGCAAGAGCCAGTCCTTCCGCCAGAGAGCTTACAATTGACATGCACAAGGCAGGCAAGGGAAGGATTATTCTCCCCATTTCGCAGCAGAGAAACTGAGGCACAGACAGCCTGGCTGCTTCTGAGACCGTCTGAAAATCCTAAGCAACTTGCTAAAGGTCACGTGATGAATCGGTGGCCGAGCCAGAAATGAAACCCAGCTCTCCTGCGTCACAGGCTGAGGCCTTAGCCACAGGACCACTCACCCCATAAGCATGATCCAGGAGGAGGCAACCGAGCTCCTTGATCTGCTCGGCTTCTGCCTACGTTTTGCTCTGCTGCTGTAGCCAATCACCGATCCGCTGCACGGGGTTTATCGGAGCCTCACGACCCCAAAGACGAGAGGATCCCAAAGCAAGAGGAGGAACAAAGTCCCCACACAGAAACCCCCATAAAGTCCAATCTGATCCTGCCCGTTCCCCTGCGTGCCGGAAAGGAACCTCCCCCAGAGCTAGCCGATGAGCAGGAGGCCTTGGAAAAGGGCCGGACGACCTGTATGTGTGATCCAGCTCCAGGAGAAGCTGTGTTCTCGGCCCCTAGGGCAGTGTCTCCTCCTGCTCTGAAGCCGGGTCAGCTGGAGAGTGGCAGAAAGGTGCTGACGGCGCCCGCAGGGCTCCCGAAGGGAGGAGGGTGCCAGGGTACCATGCCGGAGGCAGGTTATGTTCCTCCTGGGGCATTCAACTGAGCCTCAAGCAGGGTACTGCAGAGCTAACCTGGGCGAGGGGCCGGGGATGCTGGGAATGGAGCCGTGGCAAAAACCCCCAGGCTCGTGCTTTGTGTCTAACAGCCCTCCCCAGCGCAGAGCGCCCTGCGCGTGCTGGAATCGCCCCGCCCGGCTCGCTGAAGGGCGGGGCCTGTTTGGATCGCGGCCCACGCCGGGCGAGGGCCGCTGAGGCTTGTGCATGTGGAAGAGCTGCATCCCCGCAGGAGCTAGCCCCACGTCGCTCATGCAGACCTGGGGACTCTGACTCACAAGACAGGCCCTGTTCCAGGCGCTGGCTACTGCTTGGATCTGGAGCTCCGGGCGCGAACAGGAAAAGCAGCTGGTCCCCTGCCAGGGGATTTCCCCTCTGCAAAATAGGGGCAGACTCCTGGGGGAATTCCACCTTCCTCCCTACGTGATCTTCCAGGGAAACCGCACCTCACCATGACCCCATCCAGTAAGGGGAAGGGATTTACCGTGGAACACTTCCTCCTCCCCCCCATCTCCTGGGGTAACATTCCCCAGCCCCCCGCTCCCCACCTCAGTGAAGGAATGACTCCACAGGGGGAGGGTTCTCTAGATCCAAAGAGACACATTGCCAATAATACCCTGGTGGGAGTCCGTGTTCCCCTGATCCAAACGGGGCAGTAAAGCTGACCCTGCGGCCGACAGGCTAGCGAAGACACCGGGGAAGGGAGCAGCCCCGCAAAGCAGGGGCAATGGGGCCGAGTCACACTTGTGGAACATGGTGTAAATGCTCCCATGGGGGCAACCTAATTTCTCCCCCCTTCCCCCCGCACACCTCCAGCCTCTGGAGACGTGCAAACTAGCCACTCGTAGGAGCCAATGTCACCTCCCCGCGGCTAGCGCTGCGCACTCCCCAATTGTCTCCCGTGTTCAGGGGAAATTCCGCAGCTTGCCACACACGCACATGAGTTCAACGGCTCCGTTGAACCCGCGCAGACTGTTTTTGCTAGGAGGCGACCCAGTGCGACAATGCAGCCATCTGTTTCTTCCTCCCCTGCCTGTAGGGAAAGAGGCGTCCCAGACAGATTTCCCCCCTCGCTGTTGCCCATTCTCGTTTTCAAGTCACGGAGGCCTGGAGTGAAACAGGGCTGGGTATTGTTTGGGAGAGAGAATTTGTTGATCACACAGACGCTTGCACAGGCTGGGCTTTCTGGAGGGGGCCGTGCACAACAGAGCAGGGTTCTCTGTTGCACGAGAGAAAGAAATGTCTCTTAAAAAAAAAAAATCAGCTGGCAGTTGAACATAGGGGCCAGCCCCTTGACTGCCGTAAACTGGTATAACTCCACTGATGAATGGAGCAACTTTTCCAGCGGCAGATCAGCTCGGTTATTAGGGTTGCCAGGTATCTGGATTTCGACTGGAACACCTGGTCGAAAAGGGACCCTGGCGGCTCTGGTCAGCACTGCTGACCGGGCCGTTAAAAGTCTGGTCGGCAGCGCAGCAGGGCTAAGGCAGGTGCCCTGCCTGCCGCGGCTCTGTGTGGCTCCCGGAAGCAGCAGCATGTCCCCCCTCTGGCTCCTACGTGTAGGGGCAGCCAGAGGGTTCTGCACGCTGCCCCTGCCCCAAGTGCCGGCTCCACAGCTCCCATTGGCCGGGAACCGGACCGTTATGGGGCTGCTTGGCTCAGGATTTTGTGTCATTACCCTGTAGTTACACAGGTACTAGCAGGGTAAAGCTTGGGCTACCGGGCATGATCTGAAACTGAACGATCAATCAAGGGAGTTCTGCGTCCGGATGGAGGGCAAGTTGCATTCAAGCTGGAGGGAACAACCCCTTGTCTAGACAAAGCCCGGGGAGCTCTCCACAGCCAGTCCCCCAGGGCTGACCCCAGTGAGAACTGGTAGCTGTTACCATCTGTTTGTGTAACGACTTCGGGGGGTGGTTCCTAGGAGACGGGCACGCTCGTCCCAAAAGCCAGCGCTGCAGTGAGCAGGACTGAGCAGGCCATGGGGCTGTATTCTCTCTCCCCCAGTCTGTGGCCCAGCTGGGGGCTGTTAAGAGCAGCTGGCCTATAAAGAACAGCCTACAAGAAGCCTTTGACAGGGCTCAACAAGAGGCGGCAGTGGGCTGATCGAACCCAGGACCAACACTGCATTGTCTCAAGCGCCCCCTACTGGCACCGTCACTGTGGACCCGCTGTTTAGATAGGCGCAGCCATCTCTCGGTGATAGAGCACTCTCATCACAGGAGGTGCTGTGGGGAGGCTCGGCCTGCTTGCTCCTGTCCGGTGATAAAGGAAGGATTTCAGTCCCTGTGGGCGTTAGGGGATTAATTCATCTTTGGCTCACACCAGGGGGCTGGTGAGCAAGATTCAAACCACAGCTGGCTCTTGGTCTGCTCCGGTGTCTCTGGGTCCCCTTGCAGCCTTCGATCGCTCTGCAGAGGGAGAGGACGCGCCCTGGCGCAAACCGAGTGGGGGCTCCCTTGCGCTAACTCCTCTTTCCTTCCCCCCCCCAGAGACCTGCGAGGGGGTGGAGTGCGGCCCCGGCAAAGTCTGCAGGATGAAGCACGGCCGCCCCCACTGCGCCTGCGCCCCGGATTGCTCCAGCCTGCCCAGGAAGCTGCAAGTGTGCGGCTCGGACGGCTACACCTACCGTGACGAGTGCGAGCTGCTGACAGCTAAGTGCAGAGACCACCCCGACCTGGAAGTGATGTACCAGGGCAAATGCAAAAGTACGTCGGCCCCCCCTATTTCTTCCCGCTTCCCGGCCCTCTCCCTGCACGCGACGGGCGGAGCCTAACAGCCTGAGTGGAACTGTCCTGGAATACAATAGCACTGACTGAGAGTACGGCCCCACTTGGTGCTGCACTGACAGACTGAGGCCAGCCTTCACTTTCCATAGCACAGGAGACAGATCCTGTCTCCTACAGGGCCTCTGACCTATTCAGCCAGTAACTCTAGGGGTGCTCTGGGGGCCTAGGAGCAGAGCTGGGCCACAGAGATGGAGTTCAAATCTGGGCTTCTCTAAAGGGCCAAGGCGGGGCCGATCTGTTATTTGGTTCGGGCCTAGCTCCAGTTTTATTGTTTGTCTTTTCATGGGTTATTTTAACTTTGCAGGGTGCCCAGGATGAGAGATCTGTCTTTCTCCCGGCTGTTTCTGTCCCCAGGTGGTGGAAATGCCGGGCAGAGAGCAGATGTTGCATTATTTCATCCTCCTAAATAACAATACCAAGCTCCTATCTAGCACTTTTCGCCAGTAGAGCTTAAGACACTTTACAAAGTGTCATGATAACCCATGGGGCAACTGAGGCACAGGGCAGTGAAGTGACTTGCCCAAGGTCACCCAGCAGGTCATTGGCAGAATAGAGCCAAGAAATCCTGAATCCCACTCCAGTGCTCTGTTCCCTAGGCAACACTGTCTCCCATGTTCCCCTGAGGCGAGAGCCTCTCAGCCGTTCTCCCACCCGTGCAGCCCCACCCGTGCCAGCAATGCTGGCCCCGAGCAGGATGAGACGCCTCACTGCAAAACCTCCAGCACCAGGTCTGCCTTCGTGATCCGCTTTGGTTGCTTGCCTAGGCAGAGCTGCATTGGTGCCAGGACTTAGGGAGGCCCCGTGATGATAATGTGTGTCGCTGGCTGGGTCCTGAGCCAGAGAGAACCACGGGGTCTGCATGTGTCCAGCAGCTGGGATAAATGTAGCAAAGAATGACTAAGAACCAGAATCTTCTAATACTGAATAGCCCGATTCTGCCACTCTCTTTGCATAGCAAGTCCCCAGGGGGCGTTCCTTGCCTAGCAAGGTACCACTCAGCATAGGTACACGTGGCAGCATCAAATCTTGGAGCTGTTGCTGAAGAACATGTTGAAACTCAGTCCCTGATTCTGATCTCGTTTACGTTGGTATAATTCCACTGGCTGCCAAGGGTTTTCCTCTGATGTACACTGGTGTAAGTGAGATGAGGATTAGGCCCCCTGTGTCTAACTCACCCTGCTGCATCTAGTTGTAGGGAGTCTCTGGGTATGTCTCCACTGCATTGTAAACCTGGATCTGGGGGACCCGGATTTGTGGACTTGGTGTTTCCAAGTCTGCGTTTGAGCTTCCCACTGCATTGCAAACCTGGGTTTACGTTTGCTGGACCAGAGTCTCACAGCTGTACTAACGCAATCATACTGCACTGCGCAGCTTGTGCTGCGTCCACACCGCAAAATGACAGGGCTTGGACCTGAGTCCTAGTAGGACTTGGGCTCTGATCCAGCCTCCTACCCGAGTCGGAGGACCCAGGTGCTGAGTGCTTGCTGACCCGAGTCAGACTGATTTGTGTGTGGACGGAAGTGGGGCTTGGGTTCAAACCTGGGTCAGAGCCTGGGCTTAGTGTGCAGTGTAGACACACCCTCTGAGAAGTGCAAAACCTCACACACCAGAGGGCAGATTCTCAGTTGCTGCGAACTGTCAGAAATAGAGCAATGACAATTTCCACCCATTGTGGATGTGGTCCCGTATGTATTAAGCTGACTAGGCTCAACGGAAGCTGAGGAGTTAAGGTGATAAAGAATAAAAAGAATGCCTTCCATTTAGATAGCCTGAACCATCCCAAAGAAATTTGCAACCTGATCTACTGCTGGGGGGGTTACTTTATCCATCACTGAAATGCAGCCACCTCTGGGTGATAAGTGGCAGATGTTTAACAGTGCACAGCAACATATATCCTCATATTTGCTCCAAAAGGCCCCTTGCAATAGGAACTGTATGACTCGAAAGGCTTGATTCTCCATTCCCCTGCACCTTTTGCAATCGCACCAGCATGAAGTGGGTATAAAATGCTGCCATGCTCCTTCGTAAGGGATCCTCCTTCGGAAATGACTGCACAAGGGGCAGGGTGACGGGATCAGCCTCAAAGTCTCATTGAGCAATGGGATTTTTAAGCATGCATAAAGCCCTACGTACTCACTGAAATACCATGTACAGTATTGAATGCACTGTATATTCTACGCTGGAGTAGCATCTTCCGATGCGTAAACAGCTCTGGATTTAATGGGGGTTTTACATACATCACTGACTAAAGAACAGCAGCCCATAACATGTCACTTAGACGCATCAAGTTATTGTTTTTTTAAAAAAAACAGACCAGAAAAACATCCCAAACCTGCCAAGGTCTGGCAGCTTTATTGTTTTTGCCAGCCCCCTCTCTGAAATTCCTTCCTGTCGAAATCATCTTAAAAGCCAAATCTGGGGAGCTGGGAGCTGGGATGCCGAGTCACCGCCTGATCCAGCTTCAAAAAGAGCTGAAGTTTTAAACCCCTGTGAAAGAGTGTTTATAATATACAGTAAGTGATGACGCACGCTTGCCATGGAATGCCCCTGTCTGCTGGCGTGTGTGAGTGTATGTGTGTACACAGCAGAGATGGGACGCAGGCGGGTTGTCAGAGCAGAAATCAGCCGTTGCTCCATGTGTTCTGGCTAGCTTAGCGTGCGGGTTAGCACTCTTGTCACTGCTCAGTGGGTTGAGAACCCAGCAATTTGCCAGTTCCGTTGGGCTCTGGTTGGGCAGTGCCTCGGGACGGTGAAGCCACTGTTCACTTCTTGTTTTAATTTGGAGCGAATTGTAGTACCCAGGTGAAAGGACCCTGGCATTAGGTACAGTGCAGACGGGCATCCCACATTCAGCTCTGCCAGTGCACCTCTATTCTGACTTCCAGCACCTTTGCTGGTCTAAACCTGGGCCCCAGTGTTGCTCTGCTCTGCTGTTGCACTTGAATTCTGGCCTGCATATCCCTCTGCCCTCTTCTGAGCACTGACCATCCGTCGGGCAGTGGGGAGGGGCCAAACGAAGGCTCACCGGTTTACATCAGCTGAGGTTTGGTGAAGTGTGCAAGTGTCATGCTGGGGGCAGGTGAGGCCATGAGAGTCATTGCACTTATTTTCCAATTTGCTCCTGTACCCAAATCTACAGAGGCGCAACCAAGTAGCCATCAGATGCACAGCACCATCTAAACCCCCACTTCTGCTGGGGAAGAGAAGCAAATGTTTGCCTGTAGCCAAATATCTGGATTTGTGCTGAATAAAAGCGGGGAAGCCCATTTTCCCAGGGAAACTTGTTGCTAAATCCTGCTCCCAGTTACGTCAATGTAGAGGTGGAGAAACCTCACTGAAACCAGTGGGGTTAATCTGGGGAAACTGAGAGCAGTATTTGGTCCACAATGATCCTTCGAATACTCCCTGCGTAGAAAAACAGCTCTAGAACTTTCTGTTGATGGAGCTCGAATCACACACACACGTGTTCCGACCAAGTGGTTGAGCTCACTCTCCGGCTTGCGGCTGCTTCCCTTAGAGTCCTGCTCCAGCGTGGTGTGCCCCGGGACTCACACCTGCGTGGTGGACCAGACGGGCAGCGCTCACTGTGTGATGTGCAGGACGGCCCCCTGCCCCGATCCCTCCACCCTGGACCACACTCTCTGCGGCAACAACAACATCACCTACCCGTCTGCCTGCCATCTACGGCGGGCAACCTGCTTCTTGGGCAGATCTATCGGAGTCCGTCACTACGGAAGCTGCTTAGGTATGTTTCCCTTCTTGACCTGGAGAACATTCACCTGGGTCCAGTGGATGGAGAAGTGGCTGGTAGGGCCTTCCATGCAGTCAGACCTTGCATAAAGATGTGTTGAGAAACAACGCAGGCAACACTTCTAGGGGGCTCTTGAGGGTGGAAAGGGATTCCCCAGCCTGATGGCTCTGTCCTGTCAGTCCCGTGCCCTCTCATTTTAGTGTCTCCATTTGCGGAAGTCCAATTTCTGCTTCTGACTGTTACCATTCAGCTTAAAGAGATGGGCATGATTTCCAATGGCACCGGGCACTCACTGCTCTAGCGGGGGTCAGTGGGGGCGGCCTGAGATCAGCTCCTCTGGGAATTCAGGTCCTAAGATTTTCAGTGGAGCTCAGCTCCCAATTAGGCCTTAGGAAAAAGGGGCTGGATACTCAGGTGGGCTCCTGGCGTTGGGTGCTGAGCGTTAGGGAAAATCTGTTCCTTGCTTTGGTGTCTGAAAGGGGAGGTGAGCTCTTCTGAAAATCTGGCCCTTTTTGTGGCTGCTGAGTGCTTGGGAGTCTGACCTTAGTGGAACCCCCAGACTCAGGCACCCCAAATTAGATGATGTGGTCGCACTGTAAACAACTGGAGTTGAGCTGCGAATAGAGCTGGGAATAGATCCCAGATCCTCAGCTTCCCCTGATCCAGAGACCTGACCGCTGGGGACTGGTCTGAGAACTGTCCCGAGAGGAGAGTGATGACTTTTGGCCACTCTTGTGATGGGCCATGTTACACCAGCGACCTAGTGATGAAAGGCTCCATGGCCCAGTCCTAGTCCCCTGAGCCCTCCAGACTGTGGTGTTTAATATTTCCCTGCAGCTCATTTTCTTTTATGACTCCATTTACAGCTGTGGCCAAGTTCCCCCTCGATGTGGGCGATGCCGAAGAAAACTATGTGTGAAACACTCCTTCTTTGCCAAGAGGCCGAACCCAGGAGACAGGGGCATTATGTGTATATTGTACAAACCATATACCTGATATTTATTAAGATAAAAGATCCTTATTTATATCTGTTTATGTTATGCAGATGCATAGGGCCCGATTCTCATTACTCCGTTCCTGCATCTGGGACATGGAAGGGAGATTAGGGTGGCTTTAAACCACCTTTCTGCTCCTTATAGTCCAGGGTGGTTCGGAGCCTGGTGTAAAGTAGAGCAGCCTCTCGGCTGCTCTAACTTATGCTCTGCTCCCCATGGGAGGCAGTGAATAGCCATAGCACAGGGCACTCCAGCCAGTCTTCAGTCTGCCCTCTGTGCTGTGGGCTGGGAGCAGAACCATTGTACAATCTTTACACCAGCTCTACACTGGCTGGGAAGCCCCCATGTGCGGGAAGATTCTCTGGGGACCATTTCCACCTTTCTTAAGGCCCCTTTATGCTGCCAGAGGGCCTTAGTGGCCCTGAGAATTGGGCCCACACTGTATACTAGCCCCAAGACAGCACTACCGGGCGTATTTATTTTTTTGTTTTAATTCTTGGTGCCTCCCTCTGCAGAAGTTCCTGGACCTGTCCAGCGGGACTCTGAGGTTGAGCCTTCCCTTGAGGGACGTTCTGTCCTAGGGGCTCAGCTGTGGGGATGGACAGCTCCCGCCGGCAGGAAACTCCGTTCAAAGCTGTGGTTGTTGCATCTTTTGTTTTCCTGATCTTGTCCAATCCAGGTTCCCATGTACTAAGCAATGTCAGTGAGGACGCAGAGGTACCACGACCTCGCACACTGCCCTCGAGGCCGGTTTCACTCAACGGGCACGGCTGGGCCAACCTTTGTCAGTATAATGCCATGCCCCTGGGTGGGTCATTGGCAGCAGGGATAGAACCTGAGTCCTCTGGAGCTAAAAGCATCAGCTCTGGTAGCCAGTGCTGTGGCAGGCTCATTGACCTCTAGCTGCAGACTGCGCCCCACTAGACAGGGAAAATGTGCCACATGAGTGGGTTACACCAACCCAGATCATTGCAGCTGCAAAGGGCTCCAGATGCCAAGTTTGGATTCGGAGCCAAATTTACCCAGAATTCAGCGTTTTTCTCTGGGGTCTTAGTTCAGGCCCATCTCGGTAATGACTCTGGGCTTCATTTTTCATTGGCCTGCACCTTTGCGAAGCCGCTGATGCTGGTGCAAAGCAAGTATGCATGGTAGCACTTTGCACTCCTTCGGCGGCTCTGCAAAGGGCAAGGCAGCTGAGACTAGGGCCCCAAGGGGGTGTGCGTTAAAGAGACAGGCGGGCAGCTTTGGTCCCAGCTCTGACCTCTCCTAACGTCATTACAAACCTGATCTCCCCTACATCAGCTTTCCCCAGCTTTAGGGGAGTTGCTCTGATTGACACCGGTGTAAGTGAGAGGAGAACCCGGCCCAGTGCCTTCTGGGTCTTAAATATCATTCTGGGGTTTTCAAATCAGCCCCTCACTAGTTAAACCCACGGTCGCCATCAGGCCCACACTGAAAGGCCACTGCTAGCTACAGAGCATGCTGCGGGTTCACTGCAAACTCTGTTTCCAGACTGGACCCCGTCCCCCGGCTGCTGACACTGATCCCCAGTGCTGGGACACGAACGGGGGAGGAATCCCACAGGGAGTCACTCACTAGAAAGCGGGGAGGGCAGGCGGGAAGAGAGGTGATGGGTGCTTGGCAAATAGGGAAGCGTTGTGAGACGAAGGTTGGCTACGTGGTCAAGCCCTGAGGCTCTGCAGATCTGGGTTTAATTCCCAGCCCTGCCACAGCTTCTGTATGTGACTTTGGGGACCCTGGGCCTCAGTTCCCCACCTGTAAAATGGGGGTGGTAGCTCTTCTCTCCTCCAAACTCCTGCCTCTCTCTCCCTATGTGCATTAACAGAGCTCTGCCCACAGGGGTCCTGATGGCAGCAGGAGTCTAGTTGCTATTACATTGGGTCGGCCTGTGGTGTCCTGGAAGCGGTGCCTGGCTCCATAGCCCCTTTGTGACCCACCCCAGCTGCCCCCTCTCCAGCAGGTTGGTTTCTCGAACCTCGGGACAGTACAGCTGTCCCTTATCACACACATCACAAGAACCTCATGGACACATTCAGAAAGGGGGCAGGGCAGCTGCCCCGTCCCCCTCTGGATCCTCAGCTCAGCTTCCTCTGATTGCATCCCTGGTATTTATTTTTCACATTGTGTGTGTTGTGACCTGTGTAAATAGCGTATTGTCTCCAACACCACGTGGCTTGGGAACTATTGCCTTTATATTATTATATATATTAAAAAATCCCCTCTCTTCTATTTTTGTATGGTTGTCCCCCAATCCTTTACGTATGCCATGTAACATGTATGTTTCCTATTCCATATTGTTCGGGGGCATTTTACTGCTATGTTACATTTTGGGTTATAATTAAAAGGAATAAAACTAGTTCCACATGATTGTTTTCTTTTAGTAATTTCTAAAGTGGGGGCCGAGCCCAGATTCATAGAGTTGAAGGCCAGAAGGGGCCATTCTGATGAACTAGTCTGACTTCTTGCATACCACAGGGCAGAGAATTGCAACCAGTGATTCCTGCAGCAAGACCGGTAATTTGTGGTCGAGCTAGAGTATGTCTTTAGGAAAGAGACATTTAATTTGATTGAAAGATGGCGAATGCTCAACGATTCCAGTGAGTAATCTCTATTAAAAATGTGCATCTTTTTTCCAGTCTGAGTGACAGCACTGGAGACAAGAGTCTTCTGTCATCCATAGAACAGGTGCATCCTGGGTAGCAACTGCTCCAACTTCCCCAGCAATATATCTCAGCCCTGACCTTGGCCTCTCAACTGAGATTGACAGCAAAGGGGAGCAGTTAGTAGCAATGGAAGTGGTGTTTTTTGTGGTCTCTTGGCCCGGATGGGGAGTTGACTGAGACCTGTCAAACTCATTTCACATAGGCTGCCAAACAACCATCATGTGGTAAAGCCATCTGGGCATCACTGACCAGAGCTATATCCGGCCCTGCGGGCCAGTTTATACCAGCACATAACACGAAATGGAGTTCCTTCGCTGTAACGGAGACCACTGAAATCAGGGGAAGCCTTTCCATGGCCCTCATTAGCACAGTATCCGTCTTTAATGTATTTAGCCTCACAACACTGCTGGGAGTTGGGGCAGCGCTGTTAGCCCCATTTTACAGATCAGAAACGGAGGCATGGAGCACCTGGGTGACTAGCCCAAGGGCACACAGGGAGTCTGTAGCAGAGCAGGGAATTGGATCCATGGCTGTAGAGTCTCATATCACAGGCTAGCACCCTAACCACTGGACCATCCTTCCTCCCCGTTCATCTCACTAGGCTTTGTATCAGACCCTGGAGTGGAAATGTTTCACTCCATTCCCAATCCCCGGTCAATCCACTTGTCTTTGTTAGGACACCGCTTGTTAAAGTTGGTAGTTACTTGAATCAGGGCGGTTTGGCAGAGTCCTTAAGGAAGTGTTCTTCATATGAGATCACCGCAGATACTCAAGGGCAGGCAGCGAAACCCATTCAGGGAAATTACACAGGGGTTAATCATGCAAAACGCCTTTGATCAGACTGGGTGAGCCCGTCAGTCCTTTCTGCACCTACGGCCCCTGGGTCATATTTGAAGGTGGCTATTGGTACATCCCATGTTCGAGGCAGTACGGACTTGTAGACTGGGCACTGGCCTGGGTGCCAGGCCTTGGTTCTGTTCCTGGCTCCGCCAGTGACCCTGTTGTGTGACCTTGGGCAAGTCACTTCCTCTTGGTTTCCTTCTCTGTCAGACAGGGATAGTGAGACTTGCCCAACTTTGTACAGCTCTTTGAGATCTCCAGCGTGAAAGCGCGCGCCGATGGCCCCCTGAACGGCACGCAACTTCCCAAATGCATATTGCAAAAGCCATATTGCTGCAAAGTTGGACCAGAGTCACTTTAGTTCCCAATAAAAATGGCTGGGAAACATCACCGCATAATGATATTTGAGCTGGTCTGTGGAGCTGGGGGTAGCATGTTTACTTCATCCACGGACAGATTAGATCCTGTCTCTGGTTTTCTCTCATGCCCCTTGCTGAATTCAATGAGACTGAGCGCAGGGTATGGGGCCAGATCCGGGGTTCACTTACAAGTGAGGATACTTTGCAGAAAGACTAATTGAGCTGCATGCAGCTGTTTCTCAGTTTCTACTTTTTACTGAGAAACTTCTGCTCCCATAGCTGAGACTGGAGCACAGATTAGCTTAAAACAACAACAGCACAGAACACTGGCTAAAAGAGCCGGACAGAAAAGCAAATTCCTAGAGGCTTTGCACAGGCATCAGTCTGGCTGGTGCAGGCTGAGCCAGAGGGTGTGTTTGAGTGTGTGAGTGCATGTCCCTGTGCGTGTGTGTGTGAGAGTGTACACAAGTCTCTGCAAGTGCATGTGTGTCCCTGAGAGAGTGTGTGTGTGTGTACAATGTGTGTACAAAGTACCTGTGTGTATGATTATGCATTTGAGGGTATTTGAGTCCACACACGTGTCTCTATTAAGTGCATGGGTGTGCACCTGTGTTAGTATGTGCCTGTTTGTACATATGTGTGAGCAGACCCATGGCAGTCAGGCCACTCCCATAGCTCTGGGCAGGTGCAGGGAAGTCCCGTCTCTAAGCTTGCTCAGCACAAAGCATTGACAATAGCCGAGATGATCAGCTACATAGATAGAGCCAGAGTTAATTCCATCATTAACCAAGCCTCTGGTTTTGCACCCACAAAACACATGCAGGTGTAACCAGCTGCTTACACCTAACATGGCCTTGCAAATAACGGGGGTAGTGGGGGTGGGGGTGCAAAACTGCACCAGAAAACTTCAGAGAAGAGAAGCTGGCATTTGAAAGCCTGGCCCACACAGGAGTGAGGCAGAGGCAGGACAGACTGAGCCATAAGCCACACTGCTTCCCACGTGAGCAGATGTTTACCACGGTGAGTAAAGGATTCACAGACAGATCAGCTTGCTCAGCTGAGTGCCTGGGACATTGGTCTTCCCGGGTAGAACAGTGCCCCTTGTTCCTTTAAAGGAGCTTTCTCCCTTAAGTGAACACACATCCCGGCTTGGAATCTGGCCGCCCAGATTTTTCTCATGAATAGGGCTAAAAACATCAACACTGCCCCTGCCGCAGACATATCATCATGCGCCCCAGCTGGCCCCGGTGGGCTTGGAGGGGCCCCTCCGGGCCAGCAGGTGAAGAATGCACTGTGGCACCATGCACGGTTGTGGCTGGAACGAGCCAAGCCCACGGCAAGCATCTGTTTCGACTTTGTGCTGGGTTGTTTCCAGCCTGGCCAAGTCTCCTCTCTATGCAGAAGGAAAGAAAGAAAACAACAACAACAACAACAACCCCTCAAATGTGTTCCTAATATCAGCGTGTGCCATAAAGGTTTGGTATTTCACAACACAACTCCGGCAATTAATTGAGTCCCGATGTGTGACTCCCCCGACACCCCCGGCCCCACAACCTCCTCCTTTGGGAAATCGCAGGAGCTGCGGTCGAAGACGGGCTGGGCGATGGCCGGGGATCTTCGCTCCAGTCACTGTGTGTGTGTTTGGGGGTCGGGGGGACACACGAGTCTATCAAGGAGTTTGACTGACCCTAGTGCAGAGGCCTAGCACAAGC
Source organism: Chelydra serpentina (assembly GCA_037349315.1). Classification (NCBI taxonomy): domain Eukaryota; kingdom Metazoa; phylum Chordata; order Testudines; family Chelydridae; genus Chelydra; species Chelydra serpentina. The sequence continues at coordinate 5,173,253 of JBAIAC010000107.1, read as the reverse complement.
CCTAGGCACAGACCAGACCCACTACATGCCCCGCCCCCTGGGCTGCAGGGACCTAGCGCAGGCCCCGCCCCCTGGGCTGCAGGGACCTAGCGCAGGCCCCGCCCACTGGGCCGCACAGACCTAGCACGCGCCCCGCCCCCCAGGCTGCACAGACCAAGCACGCGCACCGCCGCGCCCCCTTCTTATTGGCCGTCTGCCTCTCCGCCCTCCCGCCTCCAGGGGCAGAGCAACCAATCAGAGCAACCAATCAGAGCTCTTTCTCGCTTTCCTACCCCTCCCTTCCTGTGAGCACCACGTGGGCTCCTCTCTCTCCTTCTCCTGCAGGACCTGGGCTGGGGGCGGGCTGAAGCCCCCCCGGAGCTGCCCCCCCCCCCGGCTTGGAAGAGGAGCGGGGACGCTGCTGCAGCCCCCCCAGGCGAGTGGAGGTGAGGTGCTGAAATGAGGGGTGGGGGTTGGGGAGCTGCTGGGGCAGATGTGGTGGGGGCTGGGTGGGGGTGGAGGAGCTGGGGGCAGAACTGTTGGGGGCTGGGTGGGGGCAGAATTGGGGTGAGGACAGAACTGATGGGTGTCTGGGGGGCAGAACTGATTTGGAGACTAGGGGCACAGGGTAGATTTGGAGGTTGGGGGGGAATAATTAATTGCCAGGCAGGGGACAGGCAGATGTGGGGGGTGAAAACTCCTGCAGCAGGGGCCAAAATCCTCCTAGCCAATATGTCTGGGAGTATGGGCAGCACTAATACACTTTCTCTCTCAATCTGGGGATGGGCAGGGGCAATTCAGCAATTGTTAGGCAGACTGAACCCCACCGCCCCCACATAATCTCTTTGTAAATAGCCATGTGTTCTGGAGGGCCAATTTCCTGATTTGTTTCCATGGTCATCACATCCCATACCCCTCCCTGCGCCCTGTGGGAAGTAGTAGTAATAACAACAACCTCTAGCTGTTATCATCCAGAGATGTCCAAGCGCTTTACAGAGGAGGTCAGGCACCTTATCCCCATTTTACAGATAAGGGAAACCGAGGTACAGAGAGGGGGAGTGGCTTCCCCATGGTCCCCCAGAAGGCTAGTGGCGGAGCTGGGAATAGAACCCAAGTCTCCAAAGTCTCAGTCCAGTGCTTTGTCCACTATGTGTCATTACCCTAATGTACAGATGGGGAAACTGAGTCATGGTGAGGCGAAAGATCCGATCCCATGAGGTGCTGAGCAGTACCCACTGCCCTCAGTGAAGTCAGTGGGACATGAGGGCATTCAGCACCGCAAGGGATTGGCCCCTAAATGCCCGGCCTCATATCACAGAGTAATAGCAGAGCCAGGAGTCCTCTAACCCTTGGTCCCTTGCTGTAACCCTGAGATACCTTTTAAATGGACTAAACCGGGTCTCCTGGTTTACAGGATTTTCCTCACAAGCCTTGCAGCTTCCAAAGGGAACCTGCCGTTTCAAATCCACGGCCAGATTCACCAGTTCACTCCCAGCACGAGCCCAGTTTCACTGGCCGGTTCTGCAGGGTTGATTGCATCGCCAGAGCTGTGCAAAGCAGCTGGACCATACCTGTAAGTCTGGTCCCCTCTCATTACCTGATGACTTGAAACAACGCCACTGAAAACTGCCTAGTGCTGCATTTCATGCAGGTGTTTGCATGGCCCAGACTGCAGGGCAACTAGATACCGATTGCTTAAAAACGTGTTGAAGTTAAACGGCTGCTGAACTATTGCATCGGCATAAAGCCCGAGGCGACGTGTTTTTAATGATCTGCTGCCTTTCAAGTAACATGCAATGACCGTCCCATTAGCATACATGTGAACCACACATCCAAGGCCCTGTGCTCACTGAGAGAGGAGCCCACGGTTTGCCAGGGGCCCATAACTCCCTCAGGTCAGGATGATAGCGATTTCCTTCCTATCCTTCCCAAGCGAAGCCTCATAAACTTTTGTTGCCTCCAGCGCCTATGGCTGCATTGAAAGACTCGTCTCTTGAGCGCGGCACCAAGCTAATCGGGGACTTGCATACCACCCACATGGTTCTCAGACTGTCCTTCTTTGATGGTTAAAAGGGACCGTGGAGCGAGACCAACTGAATTCAAACCTGACCAACTGTTTCTAAGCGAAACAGCCTCCCCACATATTCTGAGGGCTTCCGGCTCAGAGCTGGGGTCAGCGTCTCCGCATGGCTTGATGGAGCCTAGAAAAGTGGAGCCTCATCTGCACTAGAGGTTATTTCTGAAGATGTCCCACCACTGCTGCTCCCGTGGGAGTGGACCTGCACCTCCGGTTTGTCCTGTGGGTTCCCCAAAGGGTCGACCAGTGAGGGGCGGAGGAGGAAAGTGTGTGTGCAAAGGAAGAATGGCCTGATCCGGTGTCTCACCAACAAGAACTCTGTTCCTGGCTCTTCCATTGACTTGCCGTGTGACCTTGTGCAAGTCTCATCTAGTCTCTTGTGGGCTGTGACACTTTAGTCTAATTTTAGTTGTTGGATTAGTGTGCGGGTGTGGGTGGCCTGTGATACACAGGAGATCAGACGCGATGATTGGGTAGTCCCTTCTGGCCTTAAACTCTCGGACTGTAGCTCACTCTCTCTGTGTCTTGGTTCCCTTATCTGGCAGGGACAGGGAACTGTACGAATGCTTAGCGAAAGAGCTGGTTGGGAAATGTTTGGGAGGAAAGGGTTGATTTCGACACATTTCCCATTCTGAAAAAAAAATGGAAATAATAATTTAAAAAATTGTTTAGAAATGGTCACTGTCCCATTTTGGATGTTTTTTTAAACGAAAAATTCCATTGTCGGTTCAAAACAACTTTTTCTTTTACAATGTAATTTAATGTACAGTCAAAGGCTTTTTAAAGTAAAAAATGTCAACATTGAAATAAACATTTTGAAATGATCAACTGAAACATTTCAGTGGACCCAAACTGACATTCTTTTCCCCAGATTTTCGGTTTGCCAAATTTTTGAGATTTCCACTTCTCATCCTGGTTTGGGACAGGAAAGTTTTTTGAAATCTTGACAAATTTTGCCAGACAGGAAATACATTTCCTGCCCGTCTCTGCTTCGCACCAGGGTCCCCGATCTAGAATGCTACTGTAATATAACCATTATTAGCATTCCAGTAGGCTCTGTACAAACAGAACAAAACCAGTCCCTACTCCAAGGAGCTTACAATCCAAGTATAAATCACCAGATGCTCCCAAAAGACAGCTGGCTCCTTAGAGAGATAGAATCTCTTGGAACTTGAGTCTGGGGCTGGTGGCTTGTTTTGCAGTTGTTATTTCTGTTCTCTCTCTGATTAAATCCAAATGCTTTCAGCTCACCAGGGAGGTGCATGTGCCGGGTTGCATCTAACTTTATCTTGCATTGTATGTGGCTGGCTCTTTCCTCCTTTGATTAATCCATCCTGTCTGGCAGCACCTTTGCCCCGGGATCTGGAGCTTTCTCTGTGGTTTTAGAGTAAACCCTCGTTCCTTTAATAACAGTCGTGAGAATGAAATCCTGGTGAAAAATACAAGCTTCTCCCCTGGCTGGCTGCTGGCAGAGTCATTCATTCAGTTGTAATTGATTGATATGGTAGAAAATGCAGTTTAAAAAACAAGACAGTCCCTGCCCCAAAGATTTGGCAAAGCTAATGTGCGACAAGAGACTATGTGGAACAAATGGACACCCATGGCAAGGTAAAAGTGTACGGATTGTGGTTAGTGGAATAAGCAGTGGACAAAATGCGCCCATCGCCTTGTGTCCTGTAGGCATCAAGGCAGAGGGGCTTCTGAAGGAGGAGAACATAGGGCCTTTGGCCCAGATCCTCTGGGTCTGACTCCCATATCCGTGAGGATCTGGCCCTTTATTGCTTTTTTTTTTTTTTTTTTTTTTTTTACAGGCAGCTCTTCCCAGGCAGAAATGGCACCGCTGCTCGGGGATCAGTGCTCTTAATCGATTGCAGCCCAATGCGTTGCCATCGGTAGCACTAGTACGATGTGTTTGCATTCCAGTAGCACTAGATGCCCATGCTGGGGTCAGTGCCCTGTTGTGCTGGGTGCGGTACATACACATAGTGAGGGACAGTCCCTGCCTCAGAGAGCTGCTGGTCCAAGTTCACAAGACAGACTCAAGAAGGGGGCAGAATATTTACAGACGGGCACCTGAGACAGAGAGACGAAGGGCCAGATTTCCAAAGGTGCCTAATGATGCAGGTAGGTGCCTAGGAGGATTTTCAAAATGCCTCTTCGTGTTAGGTTCCTAACTCCCATTGGTTTCTTGGGATGGGCCTGGACTAGAACCCTGGACCTAGACTCTAGAGCCACACTCCATACCACCCCAGTCTAAACCTGACTCCTGCAGGACTTGCATGAATGGCTGCCCAGTGCAGCCCCGCGGTGAGGTTGGGAAGCGTTTACCAAGGCCCGGTGGCAGGTGGGGAAGCTGCAGTGCAGGATGAACATGTGACTTGCCCAAGACGCCCCACAGGGCCAAACTCTCCCCAGGTGTGAGCCTGCTGACGTCCATGACGTTGTACTAAGGATGAGAATTTGGTCTGGGGAGTCAGGAGAAATAGAACCCAGGAGTCCTGGAACTGTTCTCCAGCCGCTGTTCCGTGTTTCCTCCTTTGTTTGCTGCCTTTCTCGTCTCTTACAGCAATTCAGGACCACCCCAGTCTCTCTGGTGCTGGCGCTCACCCACCAACGTATAGATGGGCTGCCTGCAAACTGAAGGGGAAAAGTCTGGGTTGGATTTCACGGCACATGAAACCAACTGGGATCCCGAAGGGAAGGAGGAAAAATTCTCCAGCCTTTGGCTCCAGGAGTGAGGCATCCTGCTCTATGCAAACGACAGGTGGGGGAGGAACAGACTGAAGGGGACTCGGGAGTTTGCAGCCAGGCTATAGAACCAAAGGTTGCCCCATGGTTTTTTGGGCGGCAGTGTTCTCTAATGGCTAGGGCTCTGCCACCGATCTGCTGCGTGACCTTGGGGAAGTCACTTCCCCCTCTCTAGAAGGAGGATCATGACCCTGGAAAGGGCTCGGAGACCCAGAGCTGAAAGAGCTCCGTGTGCTGGCAGTGGAGGTTTTCAAAGGTGACTTAGGCGCCTACGTGCCATTGATCGCATTCGTGCTCCTCAGTCCCTTATGTCTTTTCTGCGTAGCATCCTCCCTCTCTGCCCCGGGAAAGACAGGCCTGCGCAGAGAGTGCTGATGAGACATTGGCTGGCTCAGGGGCAGGGCCGAGCATAGGGAGCTCACCCCACGTCCACCTGCGTAAATACAGTGTGTCATTGCAACGCTCGCCTTGCTGCCAGCCCAGGGCGCGCTGGCTCTCTCCTGTCTGCTGGTGGGGGGTGGGTACAGGAGCTGGGGCAGATGGGCTGTGGTTTCACAAGAGAGGCCTTTGTTCTTTTCCTCGAGGGCCGCTCCAGACTCCCGTTCCTTTTCCGGTCAGCCTGCTGGGTGTGAATTTTACTGCTGGGTTTTGACAGCCGTGGAGACTGGAGGCCTCTGCTAATCCGCAGCACAGACCCTGCCAGGGCAACGCCTCTCCTGTAACGGGCCTCTGCTGGCCCCTGGCCTGGGGGAGGGGGGATTGCTTTCCAGCCCCCATTCAGGCTTGGGCCTCTCTCTGATTCATGTGCTGATTGTTCCCTCATGCAGCTGTGATGGGGGCACTTGTCTACTGGAAACGTTGACTGAGACCTGCCAAACTCGTGCCACCTAGGAGGGCAAACAGCCACCAGGCTGCAACGCCTTTGTCATTGCCAGCGTGGGCTGGGCCCATTAACCCCCCTCCAAGTCATCCATTCTCCCCCAGCTCACTCGCCAGAGACACTTTTATTATATGTGTCGCCGTAACACACGGAGGCCCCAACCAAGGCCCCAGAGGTGCGGTACGGTGCAAGAGAGAGGCCCTGCCCCCAGGGTCGATAGGCAAAGGAAGGATTATACTCCCCAAGGAACTAAAGCCGAGAGAGATGAAGTGACTTTCCTGAGGTCACACACTGAGTCAGTGGCGGGGTATTGAACTCGGGTCTCCTGACTCCCTGCCCAGTGCTTTAACCACGCAAGACCACCTGCCGGGTCGATCGGCTTGTAGGGGGCATTTGCTGGGGCTAAGACTTTCCGAAGGGGCCACCAATTGTGGGTGGCCAGCTCGAGAGCTGTACGGCCTGATTCCCAGAGGTGTTGCTCGATGCAATTCACCTGGGCTTCCCAGCCCTCTGCGGCACCGGGCCCAGTAGCTGCGTGGCCGGAGAAGTGCTGTTTACGAGCTGTGAGGTTTAGGGCCCCAGTGGAATCAGGCTGGCTCCAGCCCTGGCTGGGAGTGGATGACTCAGCTGGGATTCCTGCACACGGGTCACTGGCCTGGGCCGCTCTTTGGAGCCCGGGGGCCGCTGTTCGTCCCAGAATGCCGCCTCCCGCCGCCTCCCGCCAGTCTTGGGGGTCTACAGCTCATGCACCTTCAGAGGTGGAGGCAGCTGCCTCCCGCTCAGACCCTGCGTCCTGGATCGGGAGGCCGGGAGCAGAGGAATCTCAGTGTATCTGGAATAGGGTCACTTGTTCCATAAGGAGGGACCATGGCTTTGCAGGCAAGTGAAAGGCAAACGCCGGCTGAGCTCCAGGCATCCTTCTCCCGGCAGCTCTGCGCCCTGCCAGGGAGCCAGACAACACAGGTGGGCACGGACCACTGCAAGGATGGGAGGCCTCCCAAACTAGACACCATCTCCCCGCTCAGTCTCTGTCCTGAAGATTCACAGCTTCCTTCCAGACTTCAAAAGGCGGAGACACCGGTGTGTCCAGTCTGCGCCGCCTTCTGCCTCTTCAGGCCTGTCTAGAGCAGGAGGGTGCTGGCTATCCCCATCCTACAGCTCGCGGGCTGTTGCGGAGTGTCTGAGCCGTATGCGACGCTGGGCACGTTCTGTCATTGACGAGGGGGCACCTGGCCGCGCGGGCATTGAATCAGCATTCTGCAGTCAGGCTGCACCTATGAAAGGAGCCGTGGGGCCGGCAGTCCCGGTCTCAGCGCAAGGCCCAGAGGTAGCCGGGTTAGACGCTGTGACTTTAACAGGATGGGCCTCCCGATGCAGATCATACATAGGCAGTGTGTCCGTGTGGGGCGGCTTGGGAGAGGCAGTGTTGACTAGTGGCTGCAGCAAAGGCATCTATCCCCCAGCTCTTGGGAGAGGAGTGCTGTTTAGTAGTTCCTGCAGCGGATGGGGAGCGAGGAGTCCTGGGTCTATTCCTGAGGCTGCTCTAACTTACACCAAGCACTGGGCAGGCAGCCTTGGACTATGGGGAGCATAAAGATGACTACCTTAGCCCTACTCCATCCCTTCCCCAGGAGCAGAGTAAGACAGCAGCGGGTGCAGGGTGCAGGTCTCTGTGTCCACGGGATGCTCTTTGGGGTTTTTCCAATGCATGGGGCCTATTGCAAGCCAAGCCTGCCTGGGGATGATGTATCCCAACTGGTTAAGAACGTAAGAATGGCCATCCTGGGTCAGACCAAAGGTCCATCTAGCCCAGTATCCTGTCTTCCCACAGTGGCCAATACCCGGTGCTTCAGAGGAATGAACAGAACAGGGAATCACCAAGTGATCCATCCCCTGTCGCCCATTCCCAGGTTCTGGCAAACAGAGGCTAGGGACACCATCCCTGCCCATCCTGGCTAATAGCCATTGATGCCCATGCGCCCATCACCTCCTCCTGCGTGGTCCCTGGGAAGCAGCACTCCCAGCCCAGGTGACCGGTTTGCCGCTTGAAGGCGGAGCAGGCGTTCGGCTCCTGTTTCCCTGCATTAGTCTTATGAGCTGGCTGCCTCTCCGCCCTCCCCACCCCCCAGCTGTTCTGGGGCCAAGCTAATAGGTATCTAATTCCACCCCTGGGGAAATTGTCAGCTACAGGATCTGGCCGGGGTTTGGGGTGGGGGTCATGAAACAACACTAGGTCTGCAAGGCGGGCACTCACCCAGCTGGCTGGGGCTCAGGACTTGGTTCTGTGTGATGAGAACCAGAGGCCACTGGGTAGACACCCCCCCACCCCCACTGGGCAGGTAACATCCGCAGGCTCCTCAGCCGGGCCACATGTCCACCAGGGAAGCAACATCAGCCCCCAGCAGCGGCTCCCTTTCCAGCCGCGTTGCGTGTGGCCTGTGCCGGGGGCCAGCCAGGTCCCAGAAGGCGTCTCCGCTCGTTTGACCGCTGTCGCCGGTTGCGTCGAGCTTGGGGGGGGGGGGGGTCGAGAAATGGCGGGGGAGGGGGGAAACAAGCCCCCGGCAGTGCAGCTTGTGCTGGCTGCGGCGGCGCAATGGGCGATGCCGACGCCTGCCCCAGCACACGGCACCGCCGGCCACCGAGGCACAGCTCCTCGGGGGGGTGGTCTGAAGGCACCAGCCCACTTCCCTTCTCTCTGGCTGGAGCGGGGAAGGTATTCGAGGCAGGGAGGAAAGGCTTCTGGAGGAGGCGTTGGCTCTGCTTCTCCTCTCGCTCACCCTGGTGCAAATCAGGAGTAGGCCCCGTGTTTGTACCGGGCCTGGTCTATGATTGGAATGAGCTGTACAAGTGGCGTAACCAGAATCGGGCCCGGGGGCGAGAGCACGCTCTTGGAGTCAGGACTCCTGGGTTCTGGTCCCAGCTCTGCACCTGACTCAGTGATCTTAAGCAAGTCTCTTCCCCCAAGCTGTGCCTCGGTTTCCCCGTCTGTAAAATGGAGAGGATAATTACTCCCGAGGGCATTCGGCGCCTAAAAATTCTGCGCACGATATTTTAAAATTTGGCAAATTTTATTTGTCAAATAAATGTGGAGGCTCCGGCATGGCTTTGGGGAGCATAGGCCACTGGCTGCATAGAGATGGGAGATCACTGTGAAGCTTCCTCCTCCCCCCACCCCCAACACAGACTCAGCGATGAGGCTGCACCCAACCCTGACACAGCGCAAGGACCGGGCCTGTCCCAGAAACACCCCAGGGCCCTGCGCCAGGTAGGCTCAGCAAGGCAGGATCCAAGTGGGGAGGGGTTTAGTGGGGGGGGGGGGAGATCCAGATGTGGGTGGAGAGGATTCTGTGGGGCCATCTGGGTGCAGGCGACTCAGTGGGGGATCCAGGTGTGTGGGGGGATCTGGAATCACAGGGGCTTCTTGTGGGTGTAGGGGTAATGGGGCTCTGCAAGGGGGGTCCAGGTGAAAGTGGTTGGGGCTCTGGGTGTGTGTGGGGGGGCTCAGTGGGGTGGGGATCCAGGTGCAGCTGGTTGGGGCTTGGTGGGGATCTGGGTGGCTCATTGGGGTGGTCCGGGTGCAGGGGGTGTGGGGTTCATCAAGGGGGAAGTTGTGTGTGTGGAGGGGTGAGGCTTGGCAGGAGGGTCCGGGTATGAGGGGATCTGGATGCATGGGGGTTGGGCGGAAGGAGGAGCAGCTCCCTATACAGGGATCCCTCCCCCTGCAGCTGAGGAGCGATGGGTGCAGGAAATGTGTGTGTGTGGGGGGTGAGTTTGCAGAGCTTCCTGCAGCCGGGGGAGAAATCTGGGGCCCTGGATGCCGTGCAGGGGAAGAGGATGTGCCATCCTCCCCAGCCCAACCGGGACTAGCAGCTGAGCGTGGCGCAGGGTAGGAGCCACCAGTCGGGTCTTCCCCAGTTCCGCCTCCTGCCCCACAATGATTTACCTCTCTGCTGGTTGCCCTGGGCACCCAAAACATACTGCTGGGGAGGGTTGCGTGACCGTTCTTGTGGCTTCCCTTTGCTTCCCTGTCACAAAGTCATTTTTCTACGGGGAAGTAAATGAATCTGTGGGGGACCTAAATTCTGCGCCTGCGCAGTGGCACAGAATTCCCCCAGGAGTAGATAATCCTCCTGGGAGTCTTAATTTCTTAGTATCCACAGGGTGCCCATAGAAATGCCTGTAAATACTATGTACAGTATAATACCTCGCACAGCAGGGGCACTAAGTCTAGGCCTAATGGGACAGCAGCCGAACCTGCGAGCCACAACCACCCTCTCCAGGGAATGCAGTCATGTCAATCTTTGCAGACAGGCTGTATCCCCTCCGTGCTCTTTATTTCCAAGCACTTTACAGCCAGGAGCCCATTAGCTTGCACACCCCCACCCTGGGAGAGGTAAGAAACAGTGATCATTTTGTCCGCCACTGGAATGCACCCACCTCTGGGGTGGAAGGTGGCAGCTGTTTAACAGTCTTGCAGGAACACTATTCAAGGAGTGAAGGAGAAAGCAACAGAAACTGCAGAGAGAAGTTGAGAGGGGTGGGACAGAAGGCTAGACTTTGACACACCAACTTATCCTCCCCGGGCCAAGTATCCTCTCATGTTTGGGTCCTCTGAGGGATAAATAGCTACAGATGTTTAGTCTCCAGCTGTTGCTAGTTCTGGAGGAGGCAGTGTGATCTAGTGGTTGCAGCGGGAGTTAGCGTGGGCCAGGATTGCTGGCTGTAGACCTCGCTGTGGAAGGGGGTATGGGCTAGCGGTTAACCTGACACCCTGACTTTTGCCAGGGGTTATTTAATGGTTACAAAGGGACAAGGTGTCCGTCGCCTCTGAAATAGTGTCTCCAGCAGCATAGCGCCCCCTAGCAGCAGCCAGACAAACGTTACGTCGTCGCCTTCATAGGCTCTGCCTGGGCTAGCCATCGCTGCGGCGAGGCTGTCTCCATCCCGGCCCCTTTCTTTGCAGGGTAGATGCGCGCTGCGGCGCTTTCCGCTGAGTTCAGTAATACAGCCAAATACGCCCCCTGCTGGCGGACCAGAGAGCAGCGGGCCCCTTATTGCGCTAGGGGCATTCCCATGGGCTCTGGCTCCAGAGGTGAGACCTGCCCCCTTTGTCCACTGACCCCCTGCCCCGCTCATGTGCACCCACCCCCTAACACAGCGTGCAGTTGGAGAGCCACTGCTCCTGAGGATCTGCTCCAAGGCTTCCCCAGCAGCTATCGGCCCAGCCTGGGCGGTCCCCCCCCCAAGCTATCCTGGTGCAATGAACCCCTTCCCCTCGGTTCCTACCAGTGCAGAGGGCTCACCCCATGCATGCCAGGGCTGCAAGGACCAAGCACAGGGCTGCCTCTTGCACACACGGCTAGGGAGAGGCCTGGGCAGGCTCCTTGTATGGCCGTGCAGAGCTAGCCCCAGGCGGCTGGAAATCTCCAAAGGCCGCAGAGACAATCAGACAGGGCCTGAGCTCGGGGAGGAACCCTTTAATGAGGAGCAGAAACACAGCGGAGCGAGCGGCAGTGGCCGTTCCAGCTGCTCCCAGCGACGCGTTTCTGTCCCTGCAGGGTGACGGCTGCAGGGATACTAGAGCGTCGGGCAGACGTCGGTGGAGGTAACAGGATGGATCAGCATCTGCCAGGTTTTCAGGGGTCAGCCGAGCGGAGGTTTGTAAGTGGAACGCTCCAGCGTTGCAGCCCCAGAGTGGGGCCCACAATGCCTTGTGGTGGCTGTCTGGTATAGGTGTAACGCAGGCCAACATTGTAGGGCTATGTCACCTCTCGTGGCTGGGTTACATAGAGGTGGCTCTTCTAGCTCACTCCTTAGAGGCCTGTGTGCTTAGGTCCAAAGGTTGCAGGTTCAATCCTAGGTGTAGCTGATCCACCCTGGACTGTTGCATCACATCAAGCAGCATACGTGGATTGGGTGATGAACCTCCAGGCAGTCTGGGAAAGGCATGTATCTTTCTGCATGCCCATTTCGTGAGGCTGCGTAGGACAGGGAAGTGTGGGCCCAGAGCGGGTACAATGCTACTGCGGAGCTAGGCGTGTCCTGAAATACCCGAGCCAAGATGATGGGCATCACCTGTCTGCCCCTTTCACCCGAGCATCTCCAAGCACTTCACAGGTACTAACTCATGAAGCCGCCCCCAACAGCCCTGTGAGGTAGGTACCTTTCTCCCCATGTTACAGATGGGGAAACTGAGGCACAGTGGGAATAAAACACAGACGCTCCTACTGCTAGTTGCCACTAGACCACATGTCCCTCACAGAGCTGGGAATAGAACCCAGAAGTCCTGATGCATATTTCCTCCCCTCCTAAACACCAGACCCCATGGACTTAATAATGAAACGCACATTAACTGCCCAATACAGAAAGATCCCTCCCTCTTTTTCATAGTCCCAAATTTCCCCCTCCTCGGAATCCCTGTCACACACGGAGCCCCCAGAGCTCTCGTCTCCAGCATTAAAAGCGCTTCAGAACGTCGTGGACCCAGGAGATGTACTTGGAAATCCGCGTGTAGATGTCTGGGTACCTGCGATTCCCACACCTCTGCCCGGAGAAGGAGACTATGCCATGTACCCTGCCCCCACAGACGAGCGGGCCCCCGGAATCGCCCTACAATGCAAGAAGAGAGCTGTTAGCACAGGATGGGACTGGCTAAGGCTGAAGGACGAGGAAAGTCTCAGGAAATCAAAATTAAGCCCAGAGCTGGCCCTGTATCGCCCTAGGCCGAAGAGAAGGGTCAGGACCGGGCTGCAGTGAATATAAAGGGGATTTTTGACTGAATGAGGCTGCTGGACACAGACAGACCCCAACACTGGTTCGGTCAGTTCCAGCCAGAACTCGGAGTCTCCTTCCAGTGCCCAGTCACCCAAGTGGTTTTTAGACTTCAGTACTGTGGGATAGTGCTGCATGGCCTTTCACATCCAGCACAACACCCATCCATGCCTGGTAAGGCGACTGCCACAGAAACCTTCCCCACGCCGGGGGCTTGCTATTTGCAGTGCAGGCAGCAGCGTGGTCTCTCTCAAAGCCAGGCCAGCAGTCAGGGGAATAGGGAGCCAGAGAGAACCCTAACTGGAGTGGGCATGGTACTGGTACGGCAGGTGTCATGGCTGGCACAGTCAAGGCACTACTGTGGGGAAGATCACAGCCCCAGCTATGGACTGGCGCCGAAAGCAGCTCCAGGCTTCCCCCCAAAGCTGGGTCTGGCAGCGGGGGCGCCTGGAGGCGGGGAAGGTGCTTACCGAGCACACCCCCTGGAGGGTGCTGTTGAGGCTGGCGGCGCACAGCATGTCCTTGTTGACGTGACCCACCCACAGCGCCTTGCAGATCTTCCGGGACACCACAGTCGTCTGGGTCTCCCGGAGCTCGGTGGGGATGGTGCCGAAATTGGAGGTGTCACCCCAGCCCAGCACTCGGCACACGACCCCAGGAGGGAGGTCGGCATTGGGTTTGGGGAGCCAGATCCGCTTCACAAACTGGTTGAAGGTGGCCGACGTGTTCAGCTGGGGAGACGAGAGCAAACCCCTGTTAATACGGGGGGGGGGGGGGGGCGGCGTCTGTCTCGTGCTAGTGGCTGAAGCATGTCAAGAGGTTGATGAGCCTATGGCGGCCCTCCTAGCTAGTGGAGCTGGCAGGGAAGACGCCGGCTTTCACCTGGGTTCAATCCCTGCTGGGGGGCTGTGATCCCAATACAATCCCATTTCTTGGTTTATCCAACCCCCCCTCTGGTTCTGCCTCTTCGAGTGCCCAGGCGCCTGTCTCAGCATCACATGCTGCTGAAAGCAGCAACCCGGGCGGTTTGCCTGGCGGCTCTCATTGGCTAAGGTTGCTGTCTGGATGTCACGCAAAGATATGGCAGCAGGCTTCAGGTCATAGAATCTCAGGGTTGGAAGGGACCTCAGCAGGTCATCTAGTCCAACCCCCTGCTCAAAGCAGGACCAATCCCCAATTTTTGCCCCAGATCCCTAAGTGGCCCCCACAAGGATTGAACTCACAACCCTGGGTTTAGCAGGCCAATGCTCAAACCACTGAGCTATCCCTCCCCCCTTCAGAGCCTCTGCTCCCTGCCCACCCCAGGGGCCAAATCCAGCCTGGCTGTAAAGCGGGTGTAACTTAGGGTGACCAGACAGCAAGTGTGAAAAATCGGGACGGGGTGGGGGGTAATAGGAACCTACATAAGCAAAAGACCCAACAATCGGGACTGCCCCTATAAAAAAGCCCCCAGACTTGCAGCAAGGGCTGAATTTTTTTTCCCAGGACTGTAATGCCACCTAGTGGCCGATGTCGTTATTGCTGTCCGGTGATGTCCTCACTCCAGTGCCAAGGTGGCAGTGACTGATTTTCCCATTCCGCCCCGGGCTGCGCTTCCTCTTCCGCCCCCCATCCCAAGTCCTGTGCCACCTTCACACAGGAGACAGGGGCTGGTACTGGGGCTGATTCTGCCCTGCTGCTGCAGAACTATGGGGGGGGCTGCCCCACTGCTGCCATCAGCAATGCCCCTTGCTGCGTCCCGGGGAGCCCAGGCATTTCTGTCGCAAGAGACACTGGAAGGGGGGCAGCCGGGATTGCACCATGACCGTGAAACCCACTCCATTTTTGTCCCTATATTTCACCTCCTCCCCCACAGCCTCACCTAAGGCCAATGCAAACCACTCAAGTGCCTTTGAACCCACCAGCTTCGAGGGGCCCTGATCTGTGCCCCGTACAAATCCCTGCCTCCCAGCTCTGTCGGCTGCACTCTTAATGGGAATGGGGCAGCAACAGATTAGTCATTTACCCCTCTGGTCGGCGTTGGCTGCAGTGGGTCCAATTCAGCTCTGCTGGGTTTAGTATGGTCGTCATACCCGGGGGAAATTTGAGCCTGATTTTCCAGTGGGGGTGGGGGATGGAAGGGTAAGGAGCAGAAGATGAGAGTTTGATTCCTCCCCACCCCCTGTATAAGGTCTGACCCTCCCACTCCCCAAAGAAATTTCTCTGTAAACGCAGAGAATTTTGGAGCAGCTGGAGATTTCCATCAGGGTTGTGAGCGTCTCTCTTTCCCCCAGGCAGCCAAGGAAACTCCTGCTGTGACCAGGGCGACTCACTTCCAGCATGCGGATGTCGTTGTGGACCGTCCGGGCGTTGAAGTGCGGGTGCATGATGGATTCCCGGATGCTGAAGACCTGCTGAGAGGCCTCCTGGTGCTTCAGGGAGTGAGCCCCCAGCACGATGCGCACAGAGGGGGAGTGCCTGAAATGCACAGCGAGAGGGATTGAAATCAGCCTGGGGCTGGCCTGCCCAGCACGGAGCCGTAACCAGGAGCAGGCTGGGGAGAATAAGGGGACAGGAGCACAAAATGGGGTATGCCCACCCGAAAGGGGCAGGGGCTGAGCCGCCCCTGCTGGGATTCGAACCTGTGTCCCCAGCAAGGGTAGAGCTTTCAACTAGGTGATTGGGCTGGGCTGGGCTCCGGTCCCTGAGCTGAGCAGTGGGGCAGGATCTCTTCCGCCCCTTGCAGTGACTGTCAGGGGAACAGGGTTTATTTCACACCCATGGGGATGCAACCATCAGCGCCAGATGGGGTTCCCCGAAGCGCCATGACTTACCTGGGAATCACACAGTGAGCCGCCGTCATCACCCACTTACGCCAGACCAGGAATCCCCCGCAGACGTGCCGGCCATCCAGCTGGATGGAAGCAATGTAGGGCCGGGAATGGGGCTTGACTTCCTTCCCCCCAATGATCCAGCTCCCCAGGGCACCTGTCCCAAACCAAACAGCTCTTTGGGGGGTGGGGAAAGAATCCACCCTCCAAAATGGATGATTTCAGGGGGGAAGGGGCCAGGCAAGGATTCCCAAGGGAGCAGCTAGGATTATCCTGGGAGCCACGGGGCTGTGGGAATGGCTGTGTCAGAGCACTGGGGGGACGCACCAGGGGCTAACTCAGACGAGTTGCCCCCTAGGGGGGTCACACATGAATACAGCTCCATTCACTTCCATAGGGGCTGTGCCCACCGGTGGGGAGGTGACATAGAGTGACCAGACAGCAAGTGTGAAAAATCGGGACGGAGGTTCGGGGGGTAATAGGAGCCCATATAAAAAAAAGCCCCAAATATCGGGACTATCCCTATAAAATCAGGACATCTGGTCACCCTAAGGTGACAGACATCTCAGCCCGAGGCACAGACCCTACGCACACCCAAGATCCTGGGGAAGACACCGGGATAAAAGCTCAGCCATTCCTGGCTCCCAGACCCAGGTGGCGGACAGTAGATCAGACATCGCTCTAGGGACTTACACTCTTGAGCACTGGAGGGAAATCCTGGCCCCACTGAAGTCAATGGCAATTGTCAGAACGCTGCTCGACATTTAAAGCATTTCTCGTCAACCCCCCCGGGAGGCAGGGCTAGCGTCCCTCCTTTTACACCGGGGAAACTGAGGCACAGAACTGAAGCGACTTGCCCGAGGTCACCCAGCACATCTGGAACAGTGCTAGGAATTGAACCCAGGTGGGCACCCTAACCACTAGGCCATGCTTCCTTTTCTATACAGCAGCTGTCTCAAGACCCTCTGCCCTGCCGCTTCTCAGCATCTACTCGCTCAGCCCAGGAGCGTCTGTGCTCAGACACCCTCTCCTCACGGGTCCTCCCCACCGAGCCCCTGCTCCCACATGCCCGTTTTCCTCTACCTGCCGCGATGAGCACCAGCAGGAGCAGCAGGCTGGGGCTCCCCATGCTGGCTCTCGTTGCTCCTTCACGCTGGGGGAGGACGGTGAGTGCTGATGGCTGAGGCTCTGGGGGCAGGGGGTTAAGTAAGCCGGGAGGGCGTGGGAGGGTCTAGCGGTGCCACTGTCTTACATAGCTAGGTTGCTGCTAGGCTCTCGGCCTGGCCTGCTCGACTTGGTTCCTCTTCGGTTTGCGGGCTTGTGCAACCCCTTCTCCCGGCCCCTGCGGTAAGAGCCCAAAGGGAGAAACCTCAGGGTTCATGCAACTTCACGGGGGCGATTTAGACACACAAAGGGGGCAGGGGCTCTGTGCCTTTGCAGGGAGCCGGATGTGTTAGCCAAAGGGTCCTGCAGACGGGTTATTTAGGAGCTAGCTGAGCACAGGGGTCCCATCTGGCCTCGGAATGGCGGAGGAGTCAAGGTCCCATTGCCCAGGGTCCTGCCCATATGCACAGCGAGGGACGGTCCCCACCCTGAAGTGCTCGCCATCGAAACAGACAGGACAGACACAGGATTCTTATCCCCAGTTCACATATGGGGACTGAGACCCAGAGTGGGACTGTCCCCAGGAGAGTCGGGGGCTGCCAGGAATTGAACCCTGAGACCCAGAGCATCCCCCCCGGCACTCGCTGCAAGATGGGGAGGGACGCCGGAGTCTCATTTTCTAGCTGACAGCCCCTGAGGCAGAAAGAGGCTGGGTTGTGTTTCAAGACAATCCCGGTTATGTTTCAAGTGAGCCTGGCCCAGTCTATGCCTCTCTAAGCACTCACAGGGAGGGACTGTCTCATCCTGCATGTCTGTACAGCACCTAGCGTAACAAGGCCCTGAGCGCTCTGGCTGCTACTGTCATACAAATAAATAATGATTAAAAAGCATGTGACTATGGGAGGCCGCGTTGCCTAGTGGTTAGGGTCCTAGTCTGGGGCACAAGATGCCTGAGTTCTTGTCTGACCTCTGCTACTTAGTTGCCGTGTGAGCTTTGCCAAGTCATTGCCCTTCTCCATGCCTCAGTTTCCCCATCTGTAAAACTAAGATCATAGGTCCGGTGCCTCAAAGGTATTTAGGCACCTAACTCCCATTGAAATTAGTGGGAGTTAGGTGCCTAAATAATTCTCAGGATCTAGACCCTGATACTATGCCCCTCGGAGACGCTATAACAGGTGAGATTTGAGGGGTTTGGCTCAGCTTTACTTTAAAAAAAAAAACCAAAAAACCCCAAACACCTCCACTTCAAACAAAATGTAGGGGCTGGGATAAAAATGGGATCAAAGCCAGGGAGACACAGACCCCAGCCAGCCACACGCGCGGAGCTTCCAAGAGAGCTAGTCAGTGGGTGACTTCTGCCCGTGTCGGCTGGAAGCTGACCGTCATCCCGCCAGCCTCACCTCCACCGCCCCAAAGCTGCAGTCAGAACGTGGCTGCATGCGTGATTCAGGGCAGAATCCAGCTCACTCTGCCAGAGCTGCCCACACGCCGCAAGCCCTGTATTTGCGCACATGATAAAGTGAGCACCTGGGAATCAGGGACCTCAGAGAGCAGGTGGGAGGTCTACAGAGAGGCCAGTTTTACAGAGATGCTCTCCTGGCTCTTATAGTGCAAGAATTGTATATGTTTGGCCCACAGGACAAACCTGAGATCCAAATTTCAAATCCTCCCCAAGATGTTCAAACCCACAATTTTATTTCCATTAGAGAGATCAGGGACTGCTGTGAATTTAGAATCCCTGTTCAAATGCACCTGCAGATCTGACCGCTTGGTTCAACTCATTATAGAGATACGGGTCAGCTGTGAAATTTGGCTCCAGATTCCAACCCCACCCATTGATGTAAGAGTTTGGTCCAGTCCAGCCCATTCTAGAGATAAGGGTCAGCTGTGAACTTCGGATCCCAATTCTAAACTCACAGGCAGATCCAGGATTTTGGGTCAGCCCACTATAGAAGCAGAAGTGTGCATAGGGTTTTCCCCACCAGTGTTTGGGAAGGGGTTTGTGATTTGAAGCTCTGATCCCATCTCTGCTAATTGGATTCAAATTCATCAAGTGTTCTGAGGCCTGTAAAAGTGGAGTAATTCAGGGTCCTGCTCTGGACTTAAGGCTTGAAGCTTTCACCATCTGGATTTCCCAACCCTAATAGTGGTTTTAGGTTCACCATCTTTGCTTCCTGAGGCAGTTTATTGAAGGAAACCGTTGTGTTGAGGGGGGAAAAATACCAGACTTTCCTGGCACCCAAAATTTCTCTCTCCTCCTGCGGCTGCCACTTCCCCTGGGTTCACGCAGTATCCAGCCAGCAAGATCATAAACTGGATCCAAACGCTCAGTAGAACTTCTTGGCTCAGCTCCCTGCTGGCAGAGACACCGCCGTTCAGCTCAGCCAGAGCTGTTTGGATACTTGGCACCCGCAGCCAAGTGGAAGTGAAGTTTGCCGGGCCACCTCGGTGCCGGTGGGGATAGAACTTGGGTCTGCCTGCTTTTTGCAAGCAGTTCTGATTCCCTCCAGTAGAGGCCAGGGGTGCCGCATACACGTGCACCCTCAATTCCTTAAAACGTAAATGGTTTTAGTTCCCAAGGAGCCGGCGTCGCCTGCTAAGGGCTGTCCTCTGGGGGAGGAAACTAAAGCACTGTCAAGCACCCCTGGGGAGGTGGGTGGCTAATGGGGGACAGGAGAGCTCCCCCAGTGGTGGAGTGGGGGGCACAGACCTTAGCATTGCAAGCCAAGGTGGGGCTGTAGGGTGACCAGACAGCAAATGTGAAAAATCGGGACGGGGGGTGGGGGGGTAATAGGAGCCGATATAAGAAAAAGACCCAAAAATCGGGACTGTCCCTCTAAAATCGGGACATCTGGTCCACCTTATGGGGCTGTGATTTGTGGCTGGGCATTGTTGTAGGGGCCGTCTTCGGTGGCTGTCCAGCTGTGCTTTGTGGGGGAGAGAGCGGACATCCAGGAGCCTTATTATTAATCCTACTGCTTATGTCACAGGAGCGGCCGAGGTTAGGGCCCCGGTGGGCATGGTGCTCGGTAGAACCCTAGTGAGGACAGCGCCTGCCCCAGAGGCCTTGCTGTCTAAACAGACAGGAGGTGGGAGAGGAAATAAAGACCTGGCCTTGCCCCGGGGCACTTGGCAGGCGTGGGGTAGAGGAGTCAGCACAGGGGAGCGTCCCGCAGAGAAACTTGGAGGAGTCTATGCCGCCGGCAGAGCCCCAGTGCTGGCTGGTAATCACCTGAGAGCCATCGGCACCTGACTTACCCTGTGCCGTGACTCTTCGGGGGAGGAGAAGCAGCCAAAGCAGGGACTTCTGCCCTGGGGAGGTCAAATGGGACCACCCGGCGCATTAGCGACCCACCCCTGTTGTAGGGGCACTAGGAGTCAGGTGGTGCCTCCCTTCTCCACCACGTTTTTCTTCCCCCTCAGGAGGTAATTTCCATTCCTGTACACTCATTTCCATCGGCCTGTCCTGCCTTCGTGCCTGTGTTCCATGTTATCGTCCTTTTGGAAAACCAAGGCAAAGTATTCATTTTAGTTTTGAGGCCGTACCTAGATTATCTTTAATCTCCTTCCCATCCACACTGCACAGGGCCCAACCTCAGCCTTCCTTATTCTCTTTTTATTTCTATAACTAAAAACCTCTTATTTATATCCATTTCCTTGGCAAGCGCTAATTCAGTTTGACTTCTAGCAATTCGCCCATTATCCCTACGTTTTCTAACTCCAAAATGTCGCTTTCTTTGCTGATCAATCCTTTCTTTCACTCCCTGCTTCCTCCTAATAACCTTTTTACTGCAGTTCTTCATCCAGCTGGGGCTGGAGACTTTCCCTACAAGTTTTGCCCCTCGTGTGGGATGCAAATTTCAGATCCTTTTTGGATAGTTGAAGAAATCCCAAAGCCCGCTCCACATTTCAGCCCTTGAGGTCTTGCGGTAGGAGAGCCAGGAATAAACCCTCCATTTCTTGAGTCCCAGCCCAGTGCTCTGTCCACTAGGCCGCACTGCTTCCCTTACTCAGTGCAGGTGGCTTTATAGTCCAAGCATTTTTTTCTTCCAATTGCCCCTGGTTCACATCCCAACAGGGTCAACTCCTCCCTCCTGTGGAATGGTTTTTTTGGAGGATCATTGGTATACTAACTGCACCTAGAGACCCGAACTGAGATCAGAGCCACGTTGTGTTAGGCCCTGATTATTATCCATACAGAGAAGCTGAGGCCCAGAAAAGGGACGAGCCTTTCTCAAGGCCCCGCAGGGAACCTAGCAAGGTCAGAAATGCAGTCCAGCTCTTCTGAGCCGCAGGCTGGAGCTCAGCAGCGAGGAATTTAATGTTCTTGTGGTGATTGTGGTGAGAGCTGAGCTTTGCCCTATTTGCTTAACCAAAATTTCCCCTCACCCCTCCTCTGTTCTGCATGGTTTTGGCTACCTCCCTGCCACCCCAGAGGTGGCTGCATTTCTGACTTTGTACGGCTATGGTGCAGCACGCTGGGGTCCTTCTCAGCTCCTGTTTCTCCACCCCAGAGCTGGCTGCATTTCCGGCAGCTGGCAACGCACGCTGGGGATGCAAGGAGCGCTATACTTTCATTTCAGAACACCACCCCCACGCTTCCCAGGTGAGCTCAGAACGGCGGCTGCGGTCGTCGTAAAGACATCGAAATAAATGACGAGAATCGCAAAATACGCTTAGCGGGCCCCAGTCCCTCCTTCCCGCCCCTCTCCCTGCAGCGTGTACGACCGAGCATGCTGTTTCTGCGCCACGCTTAGTCAAGGCCGGACCTGCAGGCTGTCGAGTGAAGCTTGCTTAGGAATTTGGAGACACCCGGATGTTAAGGAAATGGGTTCAGGCCGGGAATCAGTCCTGCTAGCTCAGTGAGTCCAACCCTGCCCTGGCTGGTTGCAGGATGCAGGGGAGCTAGGTCTGGGGTGGTGCTCACAAGCTGTCAGGCGCTTGGAAGGGATGCAGCCTCCTTATTGAACATGCTGAAGGTCTCCACTGAGCCGTATGTTCCTGGAGACTCTCGGAGCAGCGGCAGTGACAGGCGACGCCCAGCAGAAGGTGCTGTTAGGATGCTGGAGAAAGGGAAGGGGAGGAAGGAAAAAAATAAAAAATCCCTTCACATCCCCAGCTCAGCCATCCACCACCAGCCAGCCGCACTCAGGACAATAACACCGCTGGGGATGCTGAACAGCCACCAGCCGCTCGCCACCTCTCCCGCAGCCCGCTGCCCGTGAGCGGAGAGACAGCAAAGGGGGGGACTCGCCCAGGGCTCCCTCCAGAGCGTCGCCTGGATCCGCGCAGGGCGGCGAGCCAGAGGGTGAGGCAGCCGGGGGATTGCAGAGGCTGGGAAAATGGAGTAAGTACCGCTTTTCCCCTCGCTCCCGCCCTGGGCATGTGTTGGAGGCTATGGGGAGACCGGGTGCATCCAGCCATCTGTCTAGCTAGGTGCTTAGAGAGCCTTCTGCACCATAGCCGCTCCCCTCCCCACTAAGCCAACTGCCCTGTTTCCCCCCCTCCCTCCATCCAAGCCTGCTGAGGTTGGATTCAGGGCTCATCTGCTGCTGACGCTGCCCGGGCCTCGTCTCAGGGGCTGGCCTACCGGGGCTGGCTTCCCCCTTCACCTGGATACAACCCCCCCACACACACTTTACCCCCGCTGGTCCTGCTCGCTGAGGTGACAGCTTGAGGCTCTGCGAGGCCGGGGAGCCAGGGGGCTACGTGCCGGGGGAGCTGGGGAGCATGCCGGGGTCTTCCTCTCTAGCCGTGGCCTTGGGTTGGGGGAGAAGGAGCGGGAGGGCCCGTCGGAGGTGTTGCCACCGGTCGGCGTGATCACAGGCGGGTGGGTGCGGGTTGGCGCATGGGAGGGGGCAGACGCCCCCTCCCCATCCTCCCCCTCGCCTGGATGTTTTTGCAGTGACTCAGAAATCCGAGCGTGCCGTGCGGTTTTCTCCATCTCCGTGGTGTAGCGATGCTGACCTTATTGTCTGCGTGTGGAAGCAGGGCCCGGAGAACCAGGCTCAGGCTCAGGGCCGGGCTGAGACGGGTGCTGGGCAATCCAATAGGGAGCCGTGGGTGCCTGCTGCAAAGAGCTTCCTGTTTAGAAAGACAACAGGTGGAGGGAGGGGGGAGAAGCAGCAGCAGGATCGGGCAACGGTGGGTCTTGGCCTGGCACCGAGCGGCCCCGAATGGGCCTGTGAATTGTGCTTTCCCCCAGGACTCCCGCAGCGTCGTCCCCTCGGTGGCTCCGGGCGTAATCACCTGGGGAGGGGACGCAGCGGGTTTGCCACGGCTCGGTGCGCGCCGGCGTGGCGGGTGCTGTTGTGTCCGTTCTAACTAGCACCCCCCCTCCCCTGCCTCAGCGGCTCAGGTCTCAGGGCAGGACAAGGAGCAGGTTTTCCTGTGGCAGCGGAGGACCAGTGCCCGTTCTGCCCCCTTCTGCCGGGGTTCACCATCAGGAGCTGCCAGCCCTTGGCGAGCAGCGCCCAGCTCACCGGTGGAGTTCTGCGGGGGCCCTTGTCTCCTCCCGGGCGGCCCTGCCTCAGCACTGGTGACTGACCATCTGGGAGCCAGCTGCCAGGTGTTCAACAGGTCCCAGCCGTCTGCTTGCCGCTCGGGTGGCTCCCGCAGCAAGAGGGGGTGTCCCGGGGCTTCCTCTGGCCGCCCTCCCTCCGCTGTCAGCCTTTGAGTCTTCCCTCGGGGTCATCAAAGGAGCTAATCTGGGTCAGTGGCTGGTGCGGGGGGAGGAAAGCTGGATCCTGGGGAGGCATTTGAGATGCATCTCTGAGACCTGAGCACAGATTTTCTGCAGGGCAGGGAGGCAGGAGAGCTGGCTGCATGGGGAGCCCCCAGCGACTCCGTTCCCAGCCTCTCCCAACAGGAGGCGCTGTGTGGCGTGGGGCAGGAGAGCTGGCTGTGTCAGGAGGAGCTCCCCGAGTCTCGACTCTCAGCCGCTGCTAGTATGAGGCGCTGTCGGGAGCAGGACAGGTTAATTAGCTGCCGTGGGGGGCACGGGTGTTTGCAACGACTCCGGGCCCGGCCTCTCTCAGCAGGGGGCGCTCTAGAGAGCAAAGGCAGAAGCACTCACTACCCCAGTCTTGACACCTACCAGGAGGCACCACGTGCCGTGGGGCAGGAGCACTCGCTATGGGGAGTTGGCAACATCTGCAGGGCCGCGGAGGTTCCCTGCGGGGAGTGGGGTCAGAGCCCTGGATGGCAGGCGTTGATGGGGAGTTTAGTCCCAGCCTCTCAGAGCAGGAGTTGCTGCAGGGAACGGCTGGGAGCCGGCGTGGGGAAGTGTGTGCGGACAGACTGTAAACTCTGATACCCATCAATTGCTCAGATCCTGGCCACGCCCGGGCTGAGAATGTCCTGGGAGCATTTCCACGGCCCAAGACCTTGGCGCCAGGCCATAAGCACCTGCAGCTCCTGTTGGCTTTCATGCCTGTGAACGTGAGAGCCCCTTGTTCCTGCTGGCAGAGGGGATTCAGCCCGTTGAGTGGTCGATGGGCTAGAGGGTTGAGAACGTTGCCATGGGCTGGATACCTGGCCGTAGGAGGCCTCGGCAAAGCCAAGCTTGATGCTTTGGGAAACTCCTAAAGCGGTTTCTCTTTCAGCAAGAAAAACTAGCACGTAGGCTGCAAAATCCCACCTTTGGAGACAGCACCTGTCGTAGGAGGGAGCATTGTCTAGTGGGCTGGGCAGCTGGCTAGGAACCAGGATTCCTGGGTTCTATTCCCAGTTCTGGGAGGGGAGTGGGGTCTAGTGGTTAGAGCAGGGGGGGCCTGAAATTAGGATGCCTGGGTTCTGTTTACAGCTTGGTAAGGGCTGTAGGGTCCAGTGGTTAGAACAGGAGACTGGGAACCAACCAGGGCATTTGGGGCTAAATTTCTGCCTCAGTTTCCCCACCTGTAACGTGAGGCTAATACAGTCCAGCCTTGTGGCACAGCTATGTAGATTAAGTGAGTAATATTTGTAAAGGGATGTGAGATCCTGTGATGCTAGAGAAGGATTCATAGATTCTAGGGCTGGAAGGGACCTCGAGAGGTCATCGAGTCCAGCCTCATGGCAGGACCAATTACTGTCTAGACCATCCCTGATAGACATTTATCTAACCTACTCTTAATGACAGGGATGACAGGGATTAGAATCATAGAAGTGGAAGGGACCTCAAGAGGTCATCTAGTCCAGTCCCCTGCACTCAAGGCAGGACTAAGTATTATCTAGACCATCCCTACAGGTGTTTGTCTAACCTGCTCTTAAAAATCCCCAGTGATGGAGATTCCACCACCTCCCTAGGCAATTTATTCCAGTGTTTAACCACCCTGACAGGAAGTTTTTCCTAATGTCCAACCTAAACCTCCCTTGCTGCAATTTAAGCCCATTGCTTCTTGTTCTATCCTCAGAAGTTAACGAGAACAATTTTTCTCCCTCCTCCTTGTAACAACCTTTTACGTACTTGGAAACTGTTATGTCCTCTCAGTCTTCTCTTCTCCAGACTAAACAAACCCAATTTTTTCAGTCTTCTTTCATAGCTCATGTTTTCTAGACCTTTCATCATTTTTGTTGCTCTTCTCTGGACTTTCTCCAATTTGTCCACATCTGTCCTGAAATGTGGCGCCCAGAACTGGACACAATACTCCAGTTGAGGCCTAATCAGTGCGGAGTAGAGCGGAAGAATGACTTCTCGTGGCTTGCTTACAACACTCCTGCTAATACAGCCCAGAATGATGTTTGCTTTTTTTTGCAACAGCATCACACTGTTGACTCATATTTAGCTTGTGATCCACTATGACCCCCAGATCCCTTCCGCAGTACTCCTTCCTAGGCAGCCATTTCCCATTTTGTATGTGTGCAACTGATTGTTCCTTCCTAAGTGGAGTACTTTGCACTATTCAGATTAAATTATTATTAAAGCCAACCAGGCTGACTTAGTTGGGTCTTGAGAGTCAACTCGAGCATGATACGCCTGGGTGTACGGAGGAAGCTCCTCCAGGCATTATCTGCACACACAGGTGTTGATACACGCCTACGCTTAGAGAGACCGGGCCTGACCTCACACCACTGTAACTGCGTCACTGACAGGGGAGTTGCTCTTGATTTGCATTGCTGTGTGTGAGAGGGGAGTCGGGCCTGCGGCAGGAAGGGAGCAATCGCCCTGCTTTTCCTGAGGCAGGAAGGATGGTGGAGTGATTAGTTCCCTGGCTGGGGATATGGGAGAGCCGAGCTCCTTTCCCAGCTCTGCCACAGGCACACTGGGTGACCGTGGGCAAGTCTCTTAGCCTCTCTGTGACTCAGTTCCCCAGCTGTATAATTGGGGCAGTAGCTTCGCTCAACCTCCCAATGGTGCTGTGAGCATAAACACACTCTGGATTGGGAGGGGTTCAGATGCTCTGATGACAGGGGTCATACAAGTGCTTTGATAGATGTGTGTCCCCCTGGGGATGGCTGCCTTCGCAGGTAGATTATAAATGTACCAGCTTCTAGTATCTGAGAGGGAAAGTTACAAGTTAGTCTGTGCTTCCTGGGAGCAGGAAAGAGCAGTGGTAACTCCCACCACCTGGTTATCAGCAGGGCTTGAACCTAGAACCCAAAGCCCAGACCTCTACCGCATGAGTTAAACGTTCATCTCTCTCTTGGCTGGTAGCAATAGCAGGCTCCTATCCTCTGTGTGGACCAGCCTCTGAGGGACGGGACACACACTTTGCAAGCATGTTATACAGGCATTCGGCTGCTTTCTCTGCTTCTGCCATTATCCCCAGTGCCCTCCTCTGACAACAGATGCTAGCAGGCTTGATCCTGCTGGAAGTCAGTGGCAAAGCTCCCGTTGAAACCAAGAGGAGCACAATCAGCACAGCAATGAGACCTATGTCAGGAAGCTCCTGCTTCCTCTTTTGCCCATGCCCGCATGCCAGCAGAATTCACAGCAGATGCCACGTCTTCCCCATCGCTAGGTCTCTAATGGGATCTGTTTTGCTTTTCATATTGTGGGGGGCAAAGGACTGACCTGGCCCGTCGGGTACCTGATGCGCCTTCTAAAAACCTGCACAAACATGAGGCCAAATCTGGAAGTTCTCAACTTCGCAAAACTGCCACAGACTCCAAAGGGAGCCGGGACTTGAGTAGAAATGGAGTCAGAAATGAAATGAAAATAGCCTGGTTGGTTTCATTTACACTGGGACTAAATTCCTAGTCAGTTTCGCTCTCTGGCTGTCCCACCCTCCTACAGCACTACAATGTGTGGACTACAGAGCGTACGGGGGGGGGGGGGATTGTTTGGGGGGTTGTTTGTCACTTATGGTCTCTGGATTTATGTCATGGGAATGTTTTCTCGGCCTTTTAAAAAGCAAAAACAAACCTAAATTTGAGGTGACGCAGTCCCCCCTTCCCCGCCGGGCATGCACTAGAAAGGGCACGGAGAAGCCTGTTTCTAAGTATTATGCCACTTTACAGGCGGATTCACTGGAAAGCAAAGTTCCACAAAGCACAGGGGTTTGGGGGCGAGGTTTTGGGCAAAGCCTTTTTATGGCTCAGAGCCTCATGAGGTTGGAGCCCCACTTCAGCCTGAGGTTCAGTCTGAGTTTGAATAAACCCCAAAACTTGAAGGCAGATTCCCTCGATGCCTCCATATTCCATCCAGGTAAAGCTAGACCATCCCTGACCGGGGTTCCTCCAACCTGTTCTTAAAAGCCTCCAATGACGGGGATTTCAGCCTCCCTTGGAAGCCTGTTCCAGAGCTTAGCTATCCTCAAAGTTAGAAAGGTTTTCCTACTATCAATCCTGAATCTCCCTGGCTGCAGACTAAGCACATTACTTCTTGGTCCTACCTTCAGTGGACATGGAGAACAATTGACCCCTGTCCTCTTTAGAACCGCCCCTAACATATTGGAAGCCTGTTCTCAGATCCCCACTCTGTCTTCTTTTCTCAAGAGTAAACACGCCCAGCTTTGTTAACTTTCCAGCGCAAGCCTAAAATTAAGCACGGGCTTAAGGGCTTTTTCCTGGATTTGGGGTCTGGATTTGTAGCTGGGGCCTGGGGTTATTCCGGGGACTTTTGGAATGAAGGTTTCATGTGGTTTTTGTAAAGCCGTGGCAGTTGTTTGGGATTTGGGACCTAGTTTTGTCAGGCAGGGAGGAGTTGGCTAAAATTTTCCGTCACTCAAAGGCCTGGAGAACGCCTCTCAATGCTGCTTTTTCTTCCCTCCTCATGGCACCATTTGTGCTGTTAAGTAAATGGAGATTTTACTTTTCCCCCCTCTGATTTGTCCCCCTCCTCTGCCTTTCTGACCCCATCTGAGTCTCATTAGAATCCCATTCCCTGCGTCTTCTCCACTGGTGACTCCAGAGCAGAGAGTCGTGTTTTAATAGGGGGGAGGGGGCGCGATTTTTGACGTCGAAGGCTTTGAAACTATGTGGGGAGCTTGTGGTTTCGCAAAGGAGCCTAGAGTCTCCTGCGCCAGGATCATCCATTGGCTCCACATGGGCAAGCCTCTGCTGAAGTCTGTGGAGCAATGAACCTCTGCAGAGGTTGCGACCTCTAGTGGGGTCCCCATTTCATGACCCAGTCCTGCTGAGACACATACAGACAGGTGTAGGACGGATGTGACAACTGGCTTCCCCACCTGGCACACAAGTGGTGGATGGAGGAGGAACAGTGAGGGCTGGAGCAGCAGCAAGAGGTGGGCTCAGCCATGAATTGTGTTCAGAACCCCAGAGGGAGGGGGCCCAGCAGGCAGATCAGCCCCTCTTGACACAGCCCCGGCCTCCCCCTGAACAGACCTGGTGGCGTCTTTTGCATTTGGGGGAGTGGTTTGAGCATTGGCCTGCTAAACCCAGGGTTGTGAGTTCAATCCTTGAGGGGGCCATTTAGGGATCTGGGGCAAAAATTGGGGATTGGTCCTGCTTTGAGCAGGGGGTGGGACTAGATGACCTCCTAAGGTCCCTTCCAACCCTGATATTCTATGATTTCGCTCGTTTCCAGCGTGTTTTTATTTGAATGTCACATTTGGCGGGTTATTTCTTTAATTCATTCACCCAGGTTTTAAGAAGCTGAGTGACGCTGACACTGTCCATCTGATATGGAGAGGGACTGATCCCACGGGGGGGTCCCAGAGTCTGAGGATTTGGGTTCTGGGGTTGGTGTGTGGGGGGGGTTGATCCCATCTCCTAACTGGAAATCTTGATCAAGCTAAAGGCTCAGCTCTGGGTGTGTGTGTGTGTGTGTGTGTTTTGTTTGTATTACGGTAACACCTAGACCTCACCCCCCAAATGAGAGCGGGGCCTTTGTCGTGCCAGGCATTGTACCCACCGTGGGAGACAGTCCCTGCCCCCAAGGGCTTACAGGACTCAACCGACAAAGGGTGGGAGGAATACGGGACAGGAGCTAGGGTGTCTCACTCCAGGTCACGTAGCAGCAGGGATACAGCTAGGAATGGAACCTGGTTCTCCTGATTCCTAGCCCCGTGCTCTGGCCCTTAGACCACACGGCCTCTCCAGGCGCTAGCTTTGGATAACTGGGTAGGAGTTTGGACCCAGGGGCAGCTGTAACCCCCCCCCCCCCCCCCCACCACCACCACCACCAAACTCCCCGTCCCTCCGATCGGACGTTTCTCCCTTGCCCTGGGAAGTGTGTGGTTGTGGATCATGGCAGCATGGCTCACAGAAGGCTCAAAGTTCCTACGCTCACCCGTGAGACGGGATGTTTCTCTGAAGCGGAGCGCGAAGAGCTCGAAGGCGCGCAGGCTCTCTTGGGAATGGGCTGGCACTGCCCCTTCTGGTCCTGGCGGGGAGCAGCCGTCGCTTTCCCTGGGGGATGGATCTGGGCGGTCAAGCTCACCGGATCTACACTTCGTCAGGGAGTCCCGATCTGGGCGGTTTTGGTGTGGCTCCATCCCTCCCAGCTGCAGTGCCGGCCAGAAGCAAGAGCTGCCGTGGGTGCAGGGATCCGAGCTTTCTGGAACCCGGGGGTTTTGTCTGAGCTGGAACAACCCCCCCAGACCAAGAAGTGAAGCAAAACTAGGAAAAGGAACTGCAGGCAAACAGTCCACCGTGGCCTCTGGTTGTGGGGGAGGGGTTCATCCCAGCCTAAGACATCTCCAAGGGGCCTCATTTTCAGAGTTTATCCTAGTTAGAGCTAACGTAACAATGGGAAGACGTATGAAGCCTCATGCTTCAGGGCATAAGCCAATCTCTAAATACTAGGGATCAGGAAGTTTCTTGCTCCTTCCTCTGCAGCAGGGGGCAACTGGCCACTGTAGGGACTAGAAGGGCCGTGGTTCTGATCCAGTCTGGCCATCCCTATGTTCAGAAGAGCTGAAATTCCAGGGGAAGTCACCAGGCGCTCGTCACATCTAATCAGACCCGGTGTCTCTGGTTGGGCTCCCCAACAATAAGACGCCGTGCTAAAAATCAGCACCCATCTTGGTCTTAAACTCAGCCAGGGCTGCCTCGCTCCAAGGATCCAGCCACACTGCCATGCCAGGGTGGGCCTGCCTCTTGTGTAGACATACCCAAGCTAGCGTTAATCTGGTTAGCTCCGGTGCCAGACCAGCGAAACCACGCCAGCCCACGCAGATCCCTTCCTGATTACTCCCCCAGCTAGCCCATACGGCCTCGGCTTCACTGCTCCAGTACCCAAGTTAGTGAGATTAAAGCTGGCTCGGGCATATACAGGAGTGCGCTCACACTCTGTGCTACCCCGAGGTACACACCTCGCTCCCATTACCACAGCACCAAAGCTCCTCACCTGGGAGGCGGGGCAGGGAAATTCTCCCCATTGTACAGATGGGAAACTGAGGCATGGCACGGCTCAGTGACTTGTCCGAGGTCACATGAGCTGAACTCAGGCCTCCTGTCTCCGAGGCCAGCACCCTACACTGGGCCCTCCTTAATCTCCGTGCCTGGAGTTCTTGAATGAGGCGGTGACAGGGTTAAGAGCCCACAGCTGCAGCTCGTCTCCTTGATAAACACCGTGGGTGTTTCTAGGCAGGGCCTTGCCTGAGTGGGGCTCCTCTTACCAGAGAGGAGCTGGAAACCGCCGGGTCTCAAGGCCTGGAACCATTTAGAACTAGCTGTAATTTCCCAATCAAACTGGCTCCCAGAGCCTCTGGCATCAAATATTCAAGGACTCCATTTTCTCCTGGCACGCCCAGCCCATGTCTGAGCCGGAGAATCAATCAATCAGGCAGCTCTGCTCTGCTCTAATGCATCCTGCACTTTCAGGATCCTGGGGCCGTCTCCGGACCTCTCCCCTCCTCGGGATGCAGGTGCTTGGGGATCAGGGAAGCTGAGCCCTTCTAGGTTGTGGTAAAGGGAAGGGAAAGCAGCGAACCAGTGAATAGTGGGAGCAGCTGATGGGAGAGGAAGGAAACCTGCATTTCAGTAGCATCCTTCATCCCCAAGTGTCTATGTAAATAATTGCCCTCAAGATGCAGCCACCTCTGGGGCGGAGTGCAGAGAGCACAGAACGCAGCCCATTTCACAGAGCGTTCAAATGGCTTTGCTATCAGGGCAGAGGCCTGGGCTTGTTCGTGTCTGTGCAGAGTGGACTGAGTGGTGGTTTCTTGCTGAGGAGTGGCTGAGTCGACCCTGCTGGGATTTGAACCCACGGAGTCTGGCTGCAGAGCTGATGCTGTGAGCGCTAAGGGCCACATTTCCAGGGTGCTCAGCTTGCTGGACTTTCAGAAGAGCTCAGCTCCCAGTTAGGCCCAGCTTTGGGCTTGTCAAAGGACCCAAGGGAGTTAGGCACTCCCCTCCCCCCACCCTGGGTGAGCTGCACTGAGATTTGGGTGCCTCATTCCCTGAGGCGCCGTTGAAAATCTCATCCTGGATTTTCCAAAGAGCTCAGCACCCGGCTAGCCCCCCGGCTCGTGAATGTCTGGCCCGGAGGTGCGTGAGCAGCAGAAGCAGGGGACGGAGGAGGGAAAGCAGCAGACAGGTCAGAGGAGTCCCCCTATTGCCAACGCAGGGTCTCCTGGGGGGCGTAATTGATTAGATGTTTCCGGTACGGGAATTTGTCCGGACTCCAGCAAGAGGAGCCGTTCTGGGCCCCGTGTTGGGAGCAGCTCTGGATTCTGCATGCGTAAGCCCCCTGCTACTTCTATGGTCCCCATCCCCGTAGTATGTGAGCTCTTGCAGTCCTTACCAGACTGATGTTCATAGCGCCCCCATTGGGCAAAGCAGTGCAATTGTCCCCAGGGTACAGATGGGTCCAGAGAGGCTAAGGGACTTACCCAAGGTCCCACAGAGAGCAGGTAGGTGTCTCCCAAGTCTAGGCTAGTGGCCCAAACAATTGGCCCATCCTCTTGCTCCAGCCCCAACGGGTTGGCTGAACGCCAGACTGGCCGATCTCTTCTCCTCTGGTGGGTTTGACCCTCGGGGCGTCATTTCGCTGCATGCCATAAAACGACGCTGGGTTTCCAGATGTGACGGGACAGGCGTGAGTGCTGGATATGGCACGATCCTGGGCACAGGCCACGTGTCAGGGCCAGTGCCCCGGGCATGCTTAGCCCAGTGTTATAGTGCCAGAGACTTTTCCATCCACTGCCTGTCCCAGAATCTTCATCCCAACCAGCTGCCCCTGCTCCAGTCCGGCTCTTCCAGGGTTCCCTGGCCCGTGGGCACTGCTCTTCTGGCCCTCCCATCTCCCGCCGCGGTGGGGAGCCGGTGGGGGCAATGCAGCTTTGAGAGCCACGTTAACTCCCAGTGGGACTTCAGCATGGAGTCCATCCCGGCCAACAGCGCCCCAGAGAGAGGTGCATGGTCGGGAAGCCTTCTGAGGCCCACAAAAGGAGCTTCTATGGGGCACCAGGGTGGGGACAGTGCTGAGGGTCCGATTCCATCCCCCCACCCCAGACAGATCCATGCCACCTGAGTCCCATCTGTCCGTGGAGCGGAGGGAGCAATGCTGTCCACTGTTCCCTCCTCAATCCATTCTTCCGCTGCCCCAGCATGCTCCTGGGAACTAGTCCCCCTTCCCCCTTCGTTTCTTCAGCATTTTAACCCCCCTTCCACCCTGGAGACCTGTCTGTTTGCTGCTGCCGCCTCCAGTGGAGCAAAGGCAGCTGTGGAAAACATTGGCTCCAGGCCCCATTTTCTCTGCACTCTTGGGAGCTGGGGTTTGGAGGAACCGGTCCTCTCTTGACCCCGCTCCGCGCTGCTGCGCCTTCCCCGTGAACCGGGACCTCTCCCTGCTGATTGTTGATTTGTTTGCTTTGGTTGTGGATTATTGTCAATTACTCGCCTCTCCACACCGCCTCCTGTTTCCCCCTCCCCAACCCCCCCGCCCAGCTGTGGATCAAAGGCACTGAATCGAAGCCGTGCTACTCATCGCCTTGTCAAGGTGGATTTTATAGACTGCTCTGCAGACAGCCCCGCTATGGTGTTGAAAAGCAACTGCAGTTTGCTCCACCCCAGCAGCAAAAGCGGGGTTAGCCCTCGGGAGAGTTCGATGGCATGGGGCCAGATCCTCAGCTGGTGAAAATCGGGGTAGCTGTGTCCCCTTCCATTTTGCTGTACTGATGTACCCTAGCTGAGGCTCTGGTCTATTGCATTTAAACCATCAGCGGTTGCCAGGGCCCATCTACACTAGGGCTTGCAACCTTGCGAATACCAGTGGAGCCAAACCGGTGTTCGCAAGAGTGGGGGCTTTTGGCAAAGTTGCCCTTTGCGGGAGCACAACTGACCACCGGCCCTTTCCCGCCGGCCCCTGGGTCCAGAGAGCAGCTGGCCGGGGCAGGGCTGGAATGCGGGGAAAGGGAGCCGGGAGAGAAACTTGAAGCCGCTCTTTGCACATTTGGACACTATAAAGGGAAAAACCAGCGGAAGGCAAATAAACATTATTGTTCCATGTCACGGGGAACGGGACAAAAGGTCATCGATTTTCCTTCTGAGCGTGGAAAAAAGGCATGGTCAGCATGGGTGAGAACGCCAGGCCAGTGCAGTGTGTGTGTGTGTTTGCACATGCAGCGGGAGACTGGCTGCGGGGGTGTGAGGGAATGGGGGATGGGATGATGTGAGCTGGAGAGGCAGACCAGACTGTGAGGCTGAGGCTGCGTGGCCGGGTGTGGATGAGACCGGGTGTGCGGGGTCACCAGCGGGTGAGCCCGTGTGTGCCACAGGCGCGGTGGGGAGACGGAGGGGTGGGTGACACTGTGGGGTGTGAGTGTAGGAGCTGGGTGGGACAGGGTACGGGGTACACCTGCCCTGTCCCCCGTAGCACAACCCGGCAGTTCCCAGGCAGGCGGCTGGGTGGAGCCGTGCCCTCGGCACCTCTGGGTATATTTGTTTCCGTAGCAGACTCATCGCTCAGCCGCAGATCCACCTGCCTCCCCTTCTGCGCATCAGCCGGGTCCCTGGGTGCCTGGTTAAGCTCTGTTACCATGACGATGTTGCCAGGGCACCCGCCTCCCAGTGGTGTAAGCTATAAATCACCAATAAGTGGCTTCCTAATGGGGAGAGCCAGAACCACGGAGCCCCCCTCATCTGCTCCAGTGGGGGTGGGGGACCAATACCAGCCCTGGCCCAGATTCCAGGCCTATCAGAGGGGCTGAGATGCGGGGAGAGGGCCCAGTCCTGGAGCTCAAAGGTGATTAGTGATTTGCGCAGTCGTTTCCCTCCTCTCTTCCCCCGGCTCCCATTTGCCATCGGTAAAACGTCAGGAATCGGGCACTCCCTGCGGGGGGGCGGCGCAGGGACCGGCGGCCGAGACAGACCCACGCTCCCCCATGCACCTGAGCCAGCTCCAGACGGCGCCTCCTGTTGTTCTCCTCTTCCCTCCACTCCCTAGCTACCTCCCCTCCCTGCTCAGATGCCTCTCCCCTTCCTGGCCTCCTCCCACCCTTCCCTTCTCCTTATCCAGCACCTCCTCTCCCTCTTCTCCATCCATCCCAGCCACCGCTTCCCCACCTCCCCTCTCCTCTCTTCCAGCATCCTGCCCCCTTCCCCCTCCTCCAGCTGCTTCTGCCCCAGGATAGAAAGTTGCCCCAGGAATTGCACCAAACGGCGAGTCCATGGGGGACGCCCTTAGCTCCCGACATGTCGTCCCCGTCGCCACCCCAACCTCCTGGGGACGGGCAGGGGAGCTGGCAGCCAACGCGTGAACGGGTCACCGGGTGACTCGGTTTCTCCCCGTCTCAGCAGGCTGCAGGGATATTGATGGGAAGCAAAGGCCAGGCACCACCGCTGCGCTGACACAGCACTTCCCGTAACCCACCTCTCTTATAATAAAACCTTAATTAACTTAACCAGCCAGCAGCTGGCCAGAGAACAGAGCGCAGCCTCCCTGCTCGGCTAATTGCTTCTCCTTCGCCAGACACTCCCAGCCCTTCAGCTTCCGGTCCTCCTCCTCCATGCCATGTCCACATGGGGCAGGCAACGTCCATAGGAAGGATGTCGATGGATTTGCCTAGGGCTGGATGCGCTATGAGACAGAGGGGTCGTCCCCGCGGGAGGGTGGCTCTGTTGGGAAGGGTGTTGGCTGGCTGTACTGTCAAACATGGCAGCTTTGGTCCATGGCGGAGGTGGGGGTGTGTCTGGGATCCTTCTCCCTGTTTTGCTTCACGCTCCGTGGTACTCGCTTCTAGGGTGACCAAACAGCAAGTGTGAAAAATTGGGACGGGGTGGGGGGTAATAGGAGCCTATATAAGAAAAAGACCCCAAAATTGGGACTGTCCCGATAAAATCTGGTCACCCTACTCGCTTCCCAGCCTCCCACGACACCCAGCCACGCTTGCTGCATGATGAGAATGTAGAGGATCCTAAGTGAAGGCTGCGGATGCCAGCGAACGTAGAGGTGCCAACCCTCCGTTCCTCTCTGCCAGCCACAGATCCGCTCCAGCCGCTCCAGCGAGGGGAATATCTTGGCGAGGTTTCTGATAGCGGTGGATTCTATTTTGACTGAATACAGTTGGATCCAACTTACAAACCCAGCAACTGTGAAGTTGGGGGTTGACAGCTGCCATCTTGACAGACCAGTGGGGGACTGAACTTGGGAACCTTCCGAGCAAAAAGCATGAGCTGTTACCGCTTGAGCTAAATGTTAACTGGTGCTGGCACGGGGCGCCCTGTAATACACATTCACCCAGGAGTTTCATTAGCACCTTTCCTGAGCAGTAGAAAAGGTCCCAGATTCCCATTCACTTTAATTAACAAAGTTCCTAGCAACATAAAACAGCACAAAGAGGTTCTTGGCCCCTAGGGCTTCACAAATGTCACTATCCTGCATGGGAGAGAGAACCCAGATCTGTCTGCTCCCATGTTGCAGGCTCCTCCTCGGCTGAACGAAAGGGGAAATCTCCCTGAGGTGTTAGCAGTACGGGGCCTATGACACACAGCTAAGCAGTTCTGATTACAT
Organism: Chelydra serpentina; assembly: GCA_037349315.1. NCBI lineage: Eukaryota > Metazoa > Chordata > Testudines > Chelydridae > Chelydra > Chelydra serpentina. Next base: position 5,137,545 of record JBAIAC010000107.1, on the reverse strand, counting down.
CTCCTAGAGCAGTAGTTCTCAACCAGGAGTCTGGGGCCCCTTGCGGGGCCGCGATCAGGTTTCAGAGGGGCCGCTAAGCAGGGCCAGCATTAGATTGCCCAGGGTAGAAAGCTGAAGCCCCACCGCATGGGGCTGAAGCCCTGGGCTCTGAGCCCTGCCACCTGGGGCTGAAGCTGAAGCCTGAGCAACTTAGCTTTGCGGGGGGCCCTGTGACAGGGGGCCCCCAAGCAATTGCTCTGCTTGTTACCTACCTCCTAATGCCGGTCCTGGCTTTTGTATGCAGAAACCAGTTATTGTGGCCCAGGTGGGCCGTGGAGTTTTTATAGCAAATTGGGAGAGGGGGGCTCAGAGAGGAAAAGGTTGAGAATCCCTGTCCTAGAGGACAGCGGTATGCGCTCATACCCAGTAGCTTGTTCCACTTTATATTACCTGGATCTGATGATTAAAGTCCTGGGTGTAAAAAAGCTGAGAACTTAATTATTGGCTGGGAACAGATGGCAAATCCCAGTGATGATTGGAGCCAGTGGGATTCTACCAAAAGCTCTCAACGTTGTTGGTCTTCATCACCTCACACTGACTCAACAGACATTCTAGGCTTCAGCTGGCACAGAGTGACGTTACTGGAATCGTCTCCAGACCAATGGCTCGCAAACTTTCCAGACGACTGTCCCCCCTTTCAGGAGTCTGATTTGTCTTGCCCACCCCAAGTTTCACCTCACTTAAAAATGACTTGCTGACAAAATCAGGCAATAAAAGTACAAAAGTGGCACCACACTCTGTTACAGAAAAATGGCCGACTTTCTCATTTCTACCATATACTTGTAAAATAAGTTGCTGCCTCTGGGGTGGAGCACGGCAGGTGTGTAATGGTGCCACTGCCAAAATCAGGACAGGAAAGGCACAAGAATACTGTATCCTGGGGAGCTGTTTGGTTGGGGAGGGGGGTTGTAGTGTGGGGGGCGGGTAGGTTTAAAGAAATTACCCAGTTGCCCAAGACTTCTGAAAGTGCCGTGGGCTCTTTAATGACTAGAAGCAGGTGGGCCCTTGGTTATACACCTCACTCAGAAAGCAGCAGTGGACTCTGCCCTCCATCCCCACCCCTCTGCCCCCCAGACACGTGGGGTGGGCACTTGCAGAATTGCCCAAGGTTTGACAATGTACACAGCGAGCTCTTTGTGCTTAACAGGTGTGATTCTCAAGGAGCCTTTATGCTGCTCAGACCCCATAAAAAACCCTGAAAGTGGGTGGAAATGGCCCTCTGGGAATCCCCTCCCTGCCTCCCCACACAGGGGGTCTCCCCAGCTGGTATAGGGCTGACATAAGGGCTCTGAAGAGGCTTTGCTCCCAGACCTCCATGTATGGGGTGGACTGTGGGCATGGCCCAAGTGCCCTGCAAGTGATCTGAACTTGGCATGTGCCTCCCTTGCTGTAAAGGGTTTGAAGCAAAGTTCTGGATCCAAACGCCCCAGAGCTCTGGGGACGTCTGGCCCCAAACCCTGCAGCTCAGACTGAGTGCTGGTTCTGGGAAGGGGGCCGTGGGGAAGAGTTATCCTTGTCCACCCAGCATTTCAGTCTGACTTGTAACTTTTCCTATATTCGCCACTTTGTAAATGTTCTTTTGAAGCAACAGCACCTTCCGTTCTGCCTGGGCAGCTCTGCACAGAAACCTTGTCTAGCAAACCCAGGACAAAAAGTTAATCCTTCCCCCAAAGAGCTGACAATTTAAGGCAAGAGATTACAGGTGGATCGGGACAGGGCAGGGCAAGGGCCTGCAGCTGTCAGGCAGCCAATGAGCGCAGATGGGCCACAGCAGAACCACTGGACTGGCTAAGGCGATCGCTGGCTGGCTCTTAAGAGCAGCAGCTGCAGAGGATCAGGGGAGGTTCAATGTATGTGCCTGGGGGTTCTTTGCCTGTCCTGGACTCACCTTACTCCAAGCCCTGCTGGGTCCCAGCCCTGCTCCTGCCATCCCTGACTGCAGGTAATCCAGTTTTGGCCCTGGTTCTGACTCTGTCTCGACCCTGGGCTCTGGCTTTTGGATTCTGATGTTAGTTCTAAGGGTGGGCTCTGATCCTTGGCTCTGACTCTGCCTTTATCCTGGGCTCTGGCATTTGGGCTCCGACCACTAGGCCTGACTCCTGCTGTGACCATGGGGCCTGCCCGTCTACGACCCGTTCGCCTGACAGACAGGCGGTGCTGTCACTCAGACTCTAGTGCAGGAGGGAGGCTTCCAAAGAAAGCGCGGAGAGAGATTTCCCGGCGTCCCATTTGAATCCCGCGCAGCCACATCTTCCCTGTGGGGCGGATGGATACTTTACACGTGGCCTTGACTTGAATCCTGAGTTAGGGAGACTCCCTCTCAACTGGAGAGACTTGGCAGGATCACATCTGTCCCTGAGGCTGCCGTATGGGAAGGAACAGAGAGTCTGAGCTTAAAGGTGACCTGCAAAAGAGGGGAAAATAATTGGTGGGTGGGTGATTTGGCTTCTTTCCGCAGAAAAAAGATCTTGAAAGAATGTTTGTTTTTATAGTTTTTCCTGCTTGTGTGTTTTACATTCTCTTTCCTTAGCTTGTGCCCTCTTTGGGGAAGTAACTTTTTGTTCTGTCTGTACAGCGCCTTGCACAGGGGGGTCCTGGGCCATGTGACCGCAATACACGCCATAATAATCAGCAATGCCGTAAATGGACCCGCCTCATATTATTTGTGAATAAATCTGTCGCAGCCAGGGCTACGTTGAACTGACCCGTCGCCTCTTGTCCTGCGTCAGTTACAATCGGCCGGGACCGATTTTACACTGTGGGGCATTGGTTTCGGCTCGCCAGCTGCTAGTAGCCACAAGGTTTTCTTTGCAGACGCCATGGCAGAGATCAGTTTGAAGACGGAAAAAGCGCTGGCTAAGTGGATTGTGCTGGGGAGCCCAGGGAACAAAGCTCGAAGGGGTGCGTGGGTGAAGCAGGCTGGGCATGGGGGGCCCGCGCAGCAAAGTCTAACCGTACTGCTCCAGTGTGTGGCGATCCCAGGCTGGAAAGCCCAGTATAAAGGTAATAGAGTAAAACCCATGAGCGGTACCAGCTCCTGATTCTGGATGTCAGAGGGGTCAATTCTTGAGTCTTGCACTATTGGGTGTTTTTTCTTAAAGCCCCAGCTCCTGGAGTGTTGTGATGATGCGGAAAACCTCCGCTTTTGTTTAAAACGAAGGAAAGAAAAGTGAGGTTTTTCTCTCCCTAGTGGTGGTGGAGAAAAAGGTGCATGAAGAAGTGTGTCTACACGGCACACGTCAGCCTGGGTCTGTGGGACCTGGACTCGCTGACTCGGTACGTCCAAGCCTATGTTCGCGCCTCAACGCTGCATTGTGAACCTGGATTTACAATGGCTGGCGCTGGGTCTCACGTCTGTGCAAAACGCGTCCACACGGCAGAATGACCGGGCTTGGAGCCAAGTTGCAGTGGGAGGTGGGCTCTGACCCACCTCCAGAGCAGGGTGCTCGGACCCAGCTCCTGAGTGCTGGCTGACCCGTGTCAGACTGATGTGTGTATGGACAGAAGAGGGGGTTGGGTTCAAACACAGGTCGTCGGCCAGGCTTCGTGTGCAGGGTGGACACACCCTGATGGCTCAGACACCGGAAGACAAATACAAAGAATCCAACATTTGCTCTAGTTTAAAAAAAAATAAAATCCCATGATTTTTGCGGGGCGGGGGGTGACAATACTGGGATTTCTTTGCCTTGGATTGCAGGAAACTCTCCCCTGGGCTGTTGCAATCACTGGCTGAGATTTCTGCGCTGACCTTTCTCCCTGCTTTGTGCCAGGCAACAGCTCCTATCAAAAGGAAGCGTTTGTAAGGTTGCATCAGGATTTATGGACGTTCAGACCCCGCAAGCTGTATTGCAAGTTGCGTAGAAGGCGGGGGAGGGGGCTGCAATCCAGAAAGTCCCCAAGGGGGGTGGGGGTGGGGGTAGGGATCAGCTGTTCTCCACCCCTGTTATTTATGTTCTGTATCTTCTGCTCCTTTACACAAACACTGGCCTTGGCTCGGGAAGCCCCGTACTTGGACACCGCCCCCATCCCATGATCTCAACTAGCCAGAGTTCAGCAAGAAACAATGGGGAAAGGGAAGGGGACTGTCCGGGCCTCGGAGGCGGGGTGTGTGTGCGGGGGGGGGGGGGTTTGTCTGGATTTAAAGTGATTGAATTTTGAAGTTACTCATAGCAGCCTTGGAACAGAAGGCGGATTGCCAACCAGCATAGGCTGGCTAGAGGGTGTGTGTGTGTGTGTGTGTGTGTTTCCCCAACAGCATTCCTTCAAATCACACAAAATTAAACAATTTAAAAAGTAAACCTATGATTTTTTGGGGGTGTATTGATTTCACACCCTTTAAGCATCCTAGAGGAGAGGGGAGTGGGAAGGAGGAGAGTCGTAAGCAGGGAGAGATTAATGAGGGGTGGCTTTATTTTTTGGGTTTTTTTTTTTTTTTTACAGTGCCTTCTTTTTCCCTGTTGCCGAGTGTGGTGACTTCACTGCAAAGCTCCCCCACTGCACACGCATCCCCAGTACACCCCGCTCTTCTCTCCCCCCCCCCCCCCCCCACACACACACATCGGTGGGCACATCCCTCCATTCCCGATATATCCTTTCTCTCTTTCGCCCTCACGCCCTTCCCTCCTACGGCCCATTTGTCGTTCTTTTCCTCCCACGGGGCTGTGTGTGCAGGCATGTGTGTAAAAATGTATTTGCAAAACAAACACACACACGTACGTTCTTTAATGAGACTTCTTCCCGTTCCCAACCCCCTCGCCCGCCTCGCAAGACCCATCAGCTGAGAGCATACCCTGAATTCTCTAGCTAGCCAGCTGAAAGGAAGTGGGGTGGGGGAGGGAGGCAGCCGGGGAAGAGCCAGCGAGGGAGCTGGAGGGCACCAGCAGTAGCCCCCTGGGAGTTAGACACGGACCCCTGGAAGGTCCCCTTTTAAGGCGATGGGATCAGAGCTACATTGTATGGGCTGGGGCTTGAGGCTATGGTGATGGGCGTGTGGCAGATACCAAAGAGGGCGAGTTGTCCAGCAAGGTCCTGAGCTCTCTTGGGATGAGGGTCGGGGGTGAAAGCTCCTTGCGAATGGGCGGGGAGGAGAGGAGGGGAGGAACTGAGTTGCTGGGATGGGACGAGCAGCCAGCTACGGGCTGGGAAGGAGGGTCCCAGGTGCTCCGACCTGCTTCCAGGCCCATTCCAACCTCTCCGGATCCCGCTCCTTGCTCGATCAGGGATGCGGCCGCTTTACCCCCGCTGGGTCCCATTCTTGCCTCCATCCCACCTCGGCATGTGAGTTTAATGGGGGGTGGAGGTGCTCCCCCAGTTCCATCATCTCTGGGTGATGCCTAGTGGGAGCTGAGGGTGCTCAGCCCAGGATTGGGCTCCCCGGAGCTGAGAGGGCGCCGAGCCGTCCAGGATCGGGCCCTTAGCACTTGGATGGGCAGAGAGGGAAGCCGATATTTTCAGTCACTGCGTCCAAAGTAACAGCCGCTTCTAGGTTGCCCAGAAACGAGATGGAGCTTCCCGGCATCTGCTGAGAGGCCTCGAACAATAGTCCCAGCTAAATCCCTAGCCCTGGGACGGGGCTTTTTGTCTGCAAAGGGCTTAATTAATGGATTCACCCGGCTCGCCTCCCCTGACCCTTCTCTGTGTCATTCCCCCGGCCTCTGGCCTTGTGACGGTGATCGTAAGCTCTTCTGGACGGGGGACACTCCCAGGGGTGTGGATCAGCTACAGAAGTAGCGGGGGGAGCCGTCTCTTGTATGCGTCACCGGCTCAGCAAACTGCTGCCTCCCCAAGGGTGGCAAGTGTAACACCGACAGACCCGTCGTTGGGATCGAACCGGGGATCTCTGGACCTTAGTACATGAGCCTCTGCTGCATGAGCTAAAAACCATGTGGCTCTTTGCAAAGGCTGTAGAGCAAACTTATTTCTCTCTCTCTCTCAGTGGTCCCGGGGCCGCTACATGGGGCAGAACCCCACCCCCAGGAGGTGTGTGGGTTACACAGCCGCCCCCCCCCCCCTAGTCTTCTTACTGTGGGCTCCTCTGGCGCATCTTTCGCCATCTGCATCGCTGCCCTGCAGCAGTCACGCGGCGGAGATTGGACCGAGCCAATGTGGCAACTGCTCTGGCCGTTCCAGCCGGTTAACCCGAGCCCAGCTCTGCATTCTGGGTTGCAAACAGGTGGATGTAAGTTCGGGCGTCTGAAATGCATCAGCCTGTCTCTATCCCCCAGTAGCCTAATTCTGGCCCCAGCTTGACCCTCGTCCTTTGCCCGCCGTGGGGAAGTTCTGGGCCTGTCTGTATAATGGGTCAGACCCCAGTCACACACTCACCATCAACACCCCCACCTGAGTCTTCAGAGACTTCTCGCTTGACTACCCAGGGGCGAGTCAGGCCCCAGGAAGACCTTGGCAGAGACCCAGCGACTGTATTGCCAAGACGTGCCTCGTAAATATGAATAGCATGGAGTCAGCGTCTCCCCGTGCAAGCGTGGCTGAGCTGGGAGCCGGACACTGGTGGTACAGTTAGCTGTAGAAAGACCCTCCCGGGCCGATGGAGGGCATCCGCCAGCAAACGCACGAGGCTTGGTGGGGGGCTCTCAGATGTAGCCAAGTCATTGCAGTGCAGACTGTTTAATGTTTGATGCCAATGTCGTGGAAGAGAGAGAAGCATCTTACTTGCATTAGAGAAAGAACAGGGAAATCTTTATGCTCCCAAGACCCGGCTGCTTTATCCACTCTGGGCTGTGTATCGCTGACTTCTGGTGGGACATTAAGGGCCATGCACGCCGGGCCATTCCCACTGCCAGAGGAGGCCATGATCCGTCCAGAAGGGATTTCTCAGTCCTAGAACCAGATCACGCCGTTGCCGTTGCCCACTACTGGCGGGAGAGGGTCACTATATATTTTTTCCCCTCTAAGGACCAGAGAAGTGGGTTAGCAACTGGGCTGGGGGTTCTGGAAATACAGCCCGCCCTAGGGGAGCGGGCTAGATTTGTAACTGACCAGGGAGGAGACGTGATTGGACAGCTAATATGATCCCAGTGTGCTGAAGACATCGTTAGTTTATAACTCGGGAATTGGAATCCTTTCAGACAGCACCTGTAATATGGGCCCCTCTTATTAATCTGGATTATTAGGGTAGCACGTCGGGATCAACCAAGATCAGGGCCCCGTTGTGCAAGGCGCTGTACAAACACGGCGCGGTAGCAGTCCATGTCCCGAAGGGCTGGCAGTTTAAATGGACAAGACAGACAGCAGGTAGAGGAAAGGGATTTGACACACAAGCAGAGGGCTTGCAGCATAAGTACTAGAATTAGGGGTGCTGCTGCACCCCCTGGCTTAAAGTGGTTTCCATCCTATACAGGGTTTACAGTTCAGTGGCTCTCAGCACCCCTGGCTTGCAGTTTGCACAGCAAAGCAAACTAACGATACAGGGGATTTGATCCCCGTCACCCTATGCCAAAGCACAGCAAAAAGTGGCATAGGGCCCCGTATAAAACTACAACTGAGTCGGGGATCAGGTTGCAATGTGGTAAAAGGGCATGTTGATGGGAGGTAACTGTGGTAAGGCCTTGGACTGTCCAGGGTTTTCACGGGAGCTGGTTGGAAAATAACTATTTTTCATGAAAAATTTCAAAAGAAGTAGGAAAAAAGGTTTGTAATCTTGGCACAGATGTTTTCTGTTTAGTCTTTTCAACTAAAAAATGTTCCGGTTTTCTGACAAACGTTACCCAAAGCCAAACAATTTTGCATTTTCAGTGCTGGAAAAGCTCAATATTCTTGTTTCTAAGCTTTCATTAAAAACCCAGGCAACTGTCGTATGCAATGAAAATGTTCATTGAGTTGCCTAAACCAGTATCAAGGGACAGTTTTCAACCACCTCTGGTTTTAACTATTCTGGGATGATGGTTCTGTCCTGTCTACATTACAGCTTTGAACCAGGACATAACTGAATCACACTGACTTGATGAATAGATTCATCGAATTTAAGGCCAGAAGGGACCGTTATGGTCATCTGGTCTGATCCCTGACACTGTCAAGAAGATCAGATGAAGCAAACTTGAGTTTGCGGGACATGTGAGTCAGTCTTCCAGCCGTGCTTGCTGTTGGGTGTAGCGCAGATGGGGCTGCAGCCCACGGTGTCAGACTAGACACCCGCAATCAGTAGCCCCTTCTAGAAAGGCTGCTGGCTTTATAAACTGAACTCTGCAAGAGAGAGCTGGCTGGCTGCAGGATTCTATTCCCCTGGAAACATATTTGTGTGAGGTAGGGTGTGGGTCACTGTTTTCCGTCGTTCACTTCACTGTAATGGGTTTTCCTTCTGTATCTCCTAATGGGGATGCGAGAATAAATGCTCATTGTATTTCCCCGCCCTCTCCCCTGGGACCAATTCAGCCCCCAGGCCTATTAAGCACACAACTCCACTCCACTGCCGGGGAGTTTTATTACTTATTAGCGTTACATCAGCACCTGGTGGTTCCATCCTGCCAGGCGCCGCACAGACACGGTGAATGTGCCTGCCCCAAAGAGCTCACCGCAAAGGAAGGATTATTACCTCCATTTTATAGAAGGGAAACTGAGGCGCGGAGCAACTTTTCCAACGGTGGCTAGAGCAGGGCTGGGAAAGGAACCGCCGTTGCCAGGCTCCCATCACAGGGCCGTAACCGCTGCCCCATACCTTCCTCTCTGCCTTGGAGCGCCCAATTTGGGAGTCGAGGTTTTCTGTAAGAACAGGTGCAGGATAGACAATGGCTGCGGAGGCGCCCTTCACCTCTTAGCTGGTGGGATCCCCTCTGTAGGGGGTGGAGTGAGCCGCCTGGGGCCCTAGATCAGCAAGATCAGAGGTGAGGAGGCCGGTTACGAGGGAGAGGCCCAGTAACCTAACAGGTGTGTGGCAGTGGTGCTGGGCAGGAGGGATGGGTGTTATCTGAGCGGCCAGGAAATCCCCCTCTTCTCCCGATAGATTTTGAAGCCCGGTTGCGGTAAGTCTTAGTCCCTAGACCTTACAGACCACCGCTCCCCTCTGGGGCGCCAGCAGCAACACTAGCGCCTCCTGCAGGCTGGTGCTGTCTACAGCAGCAGCCTGTTCTTCCAGCGGGTGCATTTCTCCTTCCCCCGGGGTCCATGGGGAAGAACCGTTCATGGCTCATTTTGATTAAACCTTAAAAGCCAGCCAGTCTCTCCCGGCCCTAGCGGGGTGGGAGCCAGGCAGCTGCTCCTGAGTCACTCTGGAAGGTGAACGGTGGGTGGATGTCACATGATCCCTTGTCCTTCAGCCGGCCTGGCACCGGGGCTCACGGCCAGGGCAGGAGCTCCGGGGACGCACGTTAATGTATTTGCCCTTCACCAGTGGCATAAATTAAGACTACAAAAGCTCCCCTCCCCGCCGCTGACACACGCACATGGTCTCCCTCCCTCCGCCTGATCTGGAACTAGCTGGGCCCTGGGGCATCCACCAGCTGATAAATATGCAAGGCCGTGATTTCAAAGCAGGTCCTGTGATCTAGCTTTGGGGGTGGGGAGGGCGCGCTGCACAAGAACCAGGGGTCCCTTTCCCCGCCGCGTCCTTTATCGCCCCCCAGCAGGGTGAGCGCCGGTGTTCCCCACAGCCGCAAGTTCTGGTTCTGGGTCAGAACATCCCTCCAGCCACGACCCTGGGCTGACAGGCTGCTGCAGCAGCGGGAGGACAGCTGCAGCCCTTGGGAGATGTGGGTTCAATTCTCTGCTCCGCCACTGACTCTGTTTGACCCTGAGCAAGTCACTTAATCGCTCTGGTTTTCCCCATCTGTACAAGGGAGGAGGAAAAAAATCCTTCCTTCACCTGTCTTTTCTGTTTCGAGAGGGAGCTTGTTGGGGAGAGACTCTCTTACTCGGTGCCTGTTCAGCACCCAGCGCAGCGTGGTCCTGAGCTCAGTGGTGGCGGGGGGGCACAGTCATATAAAGTGGAAAGGTGTCCAGGTCTGGCATTTGGGGAACTCCCCGCCCCCCCCTCTATGAAAACTCCCAGCCCTATGTACTCTGTGTGGCGCTAAAGAGCCGGGGGCACTGCCCGTAACTCTGCCGCTGTAGGCTTAGCCCCAATTCCGCCTCCCCTCCCCCGGTAACGCTAATGGGCCTCTGGCGAAAAACCCCCCAGGCCAGGGGGGTGTTTTCTGATTCAGAGGCGCTTCGGAAACCCTCGGGGGCCTCGGCCGGCGCCACCACTGCTAAAGACGCAGCAGCAGCCGCCGCTCCCATGGGCACGGAGCCCTGGCCCCCCCCTGCTTCAGGCAGAGTCCCTCAGGTGGCTGCCGCTGGCGTGGGGCACGCCCCCCCCCACCTCCCCCAGCCCCAAAGTGCGATCTGCGGCCCCACCCATGAGAGCTAAGTCCAGGCCTGAGTGTGACCCCGTGTGGTGACAAGAGGCAGTACAGGCTGGAACTAGAGAGCCGGACGGTGTGTCTACACTGTAGCTGTGAGTGAGCCTCCCAGCCCGGGTCCACAGACTTGGCAGCAGGGGCTTGTGGGAGCGGGCTAAGAAAAGCCATGTCAACATTGCTTTGAGGTTAGGAGTCAGCCCCTGAACTGCAACATCCACACAGCTATTTTCAGTGCGCTAGGGAGCCAGGCGGGGAGATCTCCCTGCCAGATGCAGTGTAGACCTAACCTGAGAGAACCCCAGGGTCTGTCCGTGTCCAGCGGCCTCAATAAAGAATCCCCTTTATATTCCCTAGGGCTGAGGCCTGTCTCGTCTCTGCACCTTTTACCATGGCCAAGCAAACATCAGCTCCCCAAAGGAGCTGTGCAAAGAACTGGTGTTCGGGTCACGGGCCGGACCAAAACCGTTCATTTTGGGTCAACCTCAGATGACTTTTTTTTTTGGCAAACAGAGAAGTAAAAAAACAAAACATTTCACGTCTGAGCTTATTTTTTTTTATTTTTTTTTAATTGAAGTGAATTTCTCAACAAAGTCAATTGAGTATTAAAAACAAAAAAAAACAAATCCAAACATTTTCATTTTTCAAAGTCTTGACCTAAATCTGCATTTATTTATTTTTGCCGGGGGGGGGGCAATAAAAATTCCAACCAGACAAGTCTGCCAGCTGCTGTCCCAGCTTTTACGGGAGCAATGAACCTACCTGCACAGGTGGGGCAGTTTGACGTTCCTGTCAATGACCAACCAATGGGAGAAGCTGCAACAGAGCGTGCTGTGGTCTGTCGTCACCGTCTCCTGAACCTGGCAGTGTTCGCCAGGGGCTATAAATAGACAACGGGGGGCTATAAATAGAACAACGGGGACACACCTTGTATTGCTGAAACCGTTTGGGCCGGGGCAGGTTTATGGAGGGGTGGGGGCCGGCTGGCTTCCTGCAGGTGCAACGCCCCTCACCGCGTGTCTGGCTTTGGCAGCAGAGTGAGCCCAGGGACGCTGGCTGAGTGGTGTGTTACTGGAGTGCTTCTGAGCAGGGCCCCGAGCGTTAGGTGGGTCAGAGCAGCAATTTCAAGCTGTTTGACACCGATTTCTGAGGCCTCACTAGAAAGGCTGCCATGCCCCTCACTGAGCCTCTATCATGCCCCCCACTATCGCACGGCTAAGCAGAGTTGGGCTTGCTCCTCGGATGGGTGACCTCAAAACACAAAGGGGCGCGTTCCACCACGCCAGATCCCATTGCTTAGAGATCCCAGCTGAGATCTGCGCCCCAGCGTGGTAGAAGCTGCCCAGACGCCCAGCAAGATATGGCCACTGCATGCTCCCCGCATCCCATAGCTTGCAAGCTGAATAGACGAGAGGGTTTTCCCCATCCTGGAACTGATTCCCCCTTTCACACTGGGGTCCCATGGCAGGGCAGGGAATGAAACCAAGATCTCCTGCCTCCCACTCCAGCGCCTTAGCCGCAAAAGCAGCCTGTCTGTAGGGAGTGTTCGGATTTGGCTCTGACCTGAAACCCCGGGCTGCGTGTGCCGGTCTCTGTCTTGAGACACAGCACCCGGCCAGCCCCGGGGTCCCTCGGCCCGCAGCATCGCTTATTCTAGAGCTGCGGCAAACGCAGGCCACGGCCGCCTGCCTGGGTGTCCTCTCTGCCTGCCCTTCGTTGCCCTTGTTCGGAGACAGCGCCAGGCCTGCTCCCAGCACTCAGCGAGAGAACCGCTCGGATCCTTCCCTAAGCACGGTGGCTCAGGACCGCACCGAGCAGGGAGGGCCGCAGAAGGAATGACTTGCCCAGGGGGAGTTACCGTCCGAGCTCTGGGACTGGTGTCTTTATACACCTGAGGGTCTCTTCTTGCTTCCACACGGACACCCCACCTCCCGCCGGGGAAAGCTCGCTGGGGCTGGAGTTTAGGTGCTTCTGGATCGCGTCTATCCAGAGGCTGTTTGAGCTACCCCCGAGTGCTGGGAAGCTCCCGGGGGAGGGGCAGCTTTGCAAGTCTAGCTCCAGGAAGTGAATGGAAACTATCTCCCCACAACAGGCCCTTCGGCAGCTTCCCCCCATCCCTGGGCCCATATTACTATTGTATCCGAAAGCCTCACAATCTTACCCAATGTATCCTCACAACACCCCGGAGGGGGACAGCGCTCGGTCCCCATTGCACCACTGGGGAACGGGGGCCAAGAGAGACAAAGGGATGCAGCAAGCCTCTGGCAGAGCAGGGAGACAGGTTCGATTTCCAAGTTCCCTGCTACTGCCCTAAGCATTAGACCTGCGTCCCCTCCTTTAACTTGAGCTACACAGTTGGGCCCTAATATGACAGCAAGAGCCTCGGGGACGGGCCCTGCAATAACAGCTAATGGGCTCCATACACCCGAAGCCAAGATGTTGCCAAATTATTTGCTGGGATCGGGGCTCATCTGTACCGTTTTTGTGCTGCTTTAACTAGATCAGTTTGAACCTGGTTCAGTTAAATTGGTACTAACCCCTAGAGTGGTCAGTTAGACTAGTCGAAAGATGCTTACACCCATATAGCTTTGTCCTGAGCGACACGGGGAATATATATAGGTTATATAGGTATAACCTAAGGTGTGAATAAATCCATCTAGTTATATCCGTTTAATCCCCCAGGTGGACTCCTGCTCCAGGATAAATTTGGCCTTTTTTTTCAGGTTAGCTTGTGTTGCTTGGGAAGGGGTTTAAGCTGAACTGAAAAAAGTCACTGTTATAAAGGACTAAGCCCAGATCTGCGCTACAAATGTTTGCCAACACAGCTGTGTTGCTCAGGGAGGTGGAGGTGCAGAGTTGTGATCTTCGGCCAACAGACAAACGTGGGAGGGGAAACAGACACAGAGAAGTCAAGCTGGGTGAATTTCAGATGAATAACTGATTTGCCAAAAACAAGGCATTTTGAGTATGCTGGAACTTTCTGCAAATTCGGGTGAAATCTGGCAAATAGTTTTGACCAAAACATTGTTGTTGTTTTTTTGAAAGTCAAACCATTTCCACTTTTCGTTTCGAGCTGAGGTCTTTGTTTAGAAGTTTAGTTCGTTCCTTTCAAAAAAAGGGTAAAATAAACACCCGAACACTAAACGAAACAAGCAAAAATCCCCCAATCATTTGGAATCAAATGAAATATTTTGTTTGACCCCAAAGACATTTTTCTCAAATTTTTCTATTCAGCCACCAAATTGAAAAATCAGTTCTTCATCCCGCTCTGAGGCCATGTCTACACTACCACTTAGGGCGGTACAGCTTATGTCACTCAGGGGTGTGAATAAACCACCCCCCTGAGCAACATAACTCAGACCGACATCAGCACCGGTGTGGATAGTGCTATGTCCCGCCGATTTAGCTATCGCCGCTTGTTGGAGGTGGATTAATGATGTCGATGGGAGAGCTCTCACACGAGAGATCTTACAGCAGCGTAGCCGCACCGGTACAGGTGTGCCGCTGCAAGCTCGCTAGTGTAGACACAGGCTAAGTGACATGCCCATGGTCACACGGCTGAGCAAGGAATAGAACTGAAGTTCCAAACCTCTAGAGTATGCTGCCTTCTAATTACGATGCAATGACTTGGGTAGTGCAGCAGGTTTCTATTTTCCTTACTGGATCTTCTCCCTCCCCATTGATTTCACGCCCAAACCCTCTCTCCTCCCTACCCCAGCTCCTCTGACGTTCACGGGTGCTGAAGCAGCACCTTGGCAGTTGGCGGCTCCTCTCACAGCTGGACTGAGGCTGTCTGCCGTACTCTGGAGCAGGCAGGGAGTTGGCTCGTCCACAAAACTCCATTTGTCTGGTTCGAGTCTGGCTCAGGGACACTGAGCCCGCAGTGACAGCGAAATCCCAAAGGCCGCGTGGGATCCGGTGGAGGCGCTGGGAGACCCCCCCGTTCACAGCCTGCCTGGCCAAGGAGCGCTCTGCTTAGCCACAAGTGCACAGACAGGATAAACAAGGGGTCGAGGGAGGGCTGCATAGGAAGGGGGAACATTCAGCCCTTGTCTGTGTGCTGTATCCGGTTCGCTGCGGGGCCACAATGATTCTATGCACGGACACGCACCCGCGGCATGCGAGAGTCTCCCCTTCCCCAGCTTGTCTCTTGTCCGGCGCTCTGACCCTCCCTGTGCTCGTTTGCTCTCGTTGCAGGATCACGGAGGCTGGCGCCATTCAGCAAGAGAGGCTGCAGGCCATAGCGGTAAGTGGTCCCGTCCCATCTCCTTCCGTCTCCGTTATCGTGCAGTGAATCCGCTGGGCCTCAAGCCGGGGATCTGGCTGCAGGGAGCATTTCGTGGCAACGGGACTGGCCCCCCTCTAGACACATGGTGGCAATGTTAATATGCCAAGGCCCAGACCTGGGACGCAGGGCATCACACTTGGCTGGAACGAGGGATAAATAGAACTTATTCCTGCAGCAACCTTATAATGCCAGTGGGATCCCTTTCTTCGGGGTGAGTAGCTCTTTCTGTGAGCCATGGGCAATGGTTCGTTAGCTCTGATCTAAGTGCACTGCCCAGGCGGACCAATGTACCAAGCGAGTGAACCCTGGGCCGTGTTGCAGAGGTGACTGCACAGGATGGCTGGGTCTTGCATATAGTTTATACAACACTCCAGGCTCGCTCAGGGCAGCAGCCCTAGCTCCTGAGTCCCGATTGTGCTACAGCCCCTCTGGCAACACAAAGGGACCTTAAAGTGGGTGGAAACAGCCCCCTGAGATTACGCCCTCCACCTGCAGGGGACCTCCCCGCTCAATGCAGAGCTGGGAGGTGTCATGTTGGGGGTGTGGCCAGAGCATTACAGCCGTTCTCCGTTTCACGAGGCCTGGAGGAGGCCATGGGAAGCAGAGCGTACAGTAGAGTGACCCCGAGGCTGCTCTCCTAAGAGGCCAGGCAGGGCCCCGAATTGACTCAGAATACGGGGAGCGCAAAGGTCCGCTTAATCCCCCTCTTCCTCCCCACTGGCTCTGCCTTACATGCAGGAACAAGGGAACGGAGCAGCAGACGCCCAGTCTTTCCGATCGCTGCCCCTCCTCGTGGGTCTAGTTACTTCCCCGTTTCTTCCCACCGGCATTGCTGCTTGATAGCCAAGCACGGCCATCCCCGAGACCAGTGCCCTGGAGGGAAGGGGGGGTGTAGCCCCCAGGGGAGCCTGGGCAGAGAGACAAGGAGACTCGGAAGATTTAATCCTGACAATCCATCCCCTCCACCCTTCCGAAAAAGGTCTCCTTGAGACTACAGGGAAATTGTGGCCGATGAACGCAAAGAAAAATCATACAAACCGTCCGGAGCTGGTGTCAGAGTTACGTGCTCTGGAAGGATGCTGGGCTGGTTTTTGGAGCCGAGGAATGGGATGCAGGGTTCCTGGGCTCTTTTCCAGGTTCTGCCGCTGCTTCCCGCATGAGCGTGGGGAAATCGCCAGGCCTTGGCAGCCCCAAGCGATAGCTACTTGTCTGGGCAGCGGCGGGGCTTAATGGATGAATTCACGAACGGCCTGGGGTGAAAGGCAAGCGAATGTCTGACCGTTCATTGCTATTACTAGTTCCCCAGCCTGGGCAATGGAAAGACGCCCAGGGCCAGATCCTCAAAGGTATTGAGGCTCCTCACTTCTGGGGCCCTTTGGAACAGGCCCCACAGGAGGGCGATTTCTTGCTTGCCAACAAGATCCCTGTGCCCGCTCAGTGGATGGAGGTTTTGGCAGGGGCGGACTCACTCCTTAGGACCCAGAGACATGCCGGCTGAGTGAGCCGTAACCGGGCTTCTCCTGTGGGTCTGAATCCAAACAGCTGATTTCCAGGGCGCACGCATTTGATGCCAGCCGGGCTGTGGGGGAGGCGAGATTCCCCTGCCTGGTGGCCAACGAGAGCTGATGGCGCTTGAGCTGAGGTTGCTGCTGGCTCCTTCCCAGCTGCCTGGAGATCTGGCGGATGGTGGGGGCAGTTTCTATGGGGCTTTCGCAAGTGTGCAGAGGCATCCGGTCGATGCCATGGTTTGCTGGTGGGGGCCTGACTCCTAAAGCCCAGAGAGAGAAGGGCTGTGTAAGGGAGCAGACAGGGGTATTATTGTCAAGAGAGCAGGAAGCATTATCCAGCAAGGAGCTGAGCGCCCCCCTGCAAGACGCCAAGCGCCCTCCACTCCCAAAGGATCAGGCCCGCAGACATAAGGTCACTTGTAACGGGAGCTCCCCAGCCCCGGGTGAATGAGGGTGAATGGAGAGCCAGCCCAGAGGCATGTAACTGCTGGACGGTGCAGCCTCTGCCCGGTCCTCCTCTGAGACCGAGCCAAGCGTGGTCCTCTCCCCGCGGCCGCGTGCTGGCTCCCAGCCCGCACCTTTGTGTGGCAGCGTCGCCTGCCCCCACTTGTGATCGGGCCAATCGCTGCTGCACAAAGGGCAAATTGTTCTGGGCCGGGGAAGAAAACGTGGGACGCTTCCCAGGATCGGGACGTGGCCGAACTGACTTGGATGAAATAATCCGGACTGATCCCAAGAATGGTGCAGGAATGGGGGGTGGCTGGGATCTTCTCCGAGGGCTGGGGAAATCCAGTTTTCGTCTTGTTTCCTGGTGGAAAAAGCAAGGCCCTGCCTATGAGGCAGTGAGGACTAGTGGACAGAGGCACTAGACTAGCACCCAGGAGATTGGGTTTCTATTCCAGGCCCTCTCACTGATCTGCTGAGTGACCTCGAGCAAGTTACTTCAGCTTCCCATCTGTGGACTGGAGTAATCACCCTTGTGGGAGGTCGTTCTGGTTGGTCTGGCCCTCTGGGTCCCGGTGTTGATGGGGTTAGAGCGGCACTCTAGCAGGAAGAGCACTCTTAGGGTTAAAGACTTGGGAATCATTAAGAAAGGGATCGATAATAAGACAGAAAATATCATATTGCCTCTCTGTAAATCCATGGTACACCCACATCTTGAATACTGCATGCAGATGTGGTCGTCCCATCTCCAAAAAGATATATTGGACTTGGAAAAGGTACAGAAAAGGGCAACAAAAATGATTAGGGGTCTGGAACGGCTGCCCTCTGAGGAGACATTAATAGACTTTTGGAAAAGAGACAACTAAGGGAGGATATGAGAGACGTCTATAAAATCATGACTGGTATAGAGAAAGTAGATAAGGAAGTGTTGTTTACTCCTCATAACACACGAACTAGGGGTCACCAAATGAAATTAATAGGCAGCAGGTTTAAAACAAACAAAAGGAAGTATTTTTTCACACAACCTACAGTCAACCTGTGGAACTCCTTGCCAGAGGATGTTGTGAAGGCCAAAACTATAACAGGGTTCAAAAAAGAACTAGATAAATTCACGGAGGATAGGTCCATCAATGGCTATTAGCCAAGATGGTGTCCATAGCCTCTGTTTGCCAGAAGCTGGGAATGGGCGACGGGATGGATCACTTGATGATTGCCTGTTCTGTTCATTCTCTCTGGGGCACCTGGCATTGGCCACTGTTGGAAGACAGGATACTGGGTTAGATGGACCTTTGGTTTGATCCAGTATGGCCGTTCTTATGTTCTTAAAGACCCAGAGCTGGGAGTCGAGGTGACTGGGTTCTTTTTCGAGCTGTGGGGAGAGTAAGATCTAGTGGTTAGAGCAGGGAATTGCGAGGTGGGACTTTTGGGCTCCATTTTCAGCTCTGCCGCTGCCTCACTGTGTATGCTTGGCCAAGTCTCTTCTCCACTCTGGGCCTCAGTTCCCCATAGCCGTAAAAGCGGGCTAGACTCATTTGTGTTAGTAACGGGCTTGGAGAAGGCATGACCACTAGCGTGATCTAATGGATAAGGCACCAGATTGGGAGTCAGAAGCCCTGGGATCTATTGCCCACCCAGCAGGTGAGTCAGGGGACGTGACTCACCTGCTGGGTGAGTCACGTCCCCTGCCTGTTCCTCAGTTTCCCCTCCCACCCTTTGTCTCTGTTTCATTTATAAGCTCTTTGGGACAGGGACTGTCTCTCATCATGTCTCTGTGCAGCGCCAGACACAATGGGGCCCTGATCTCAGCTGGGCTTCTTGGCTTTATTGCAATAGAAATAATTCATAGTAATAATACTTGAGGTCCAAGTTCACTTTGGCTCTGGGAAAACAAGAATTCTGGGCATGTGTGTGAACGTTGTTCCCTTCAAATTAGGGCAGGCACCCGTTGCAAACAAGAGACGGTATTGTCTGAGTAGCACAGGCTCCCATTTAGTCTGAAATCCACGTGCTTCAGCCCGTCTAATGAAATGAAAATTCTCCTGGGAGAACACGGGGGTAAGTGAAGGGCAAATATACTCCATGAAAACCCGATACAGAACGCAGATACATTGCAGATGTCCGGTGAAACCCGGGACTGCAGCGTGTTTGTCCACCCATGCTCGGTCCTCGCAGCTGGGACTCCAAGTGGCTGAGACCGAGGCCCCGTTGTGCCGGGTGCCATCCATGTACATCGTGTGAGACAGTCCCCCTCCCCAAAGAGCTCACAATCTGAATAGACAAAGGATGATTATCCCCATTTTACAGATGGGTGGGGGGGAACTGAGGCACAAAGCAATGAAGTGACTGGTCTACGGGCAGGGGAAGTGTGTGGCGGAGCCAGGACTAGAACCCCGCTCTCCTGAGTCCCTCTTTTTTTTTTTTTTTTTTTTTTTACCACGAGGGCCCAAACTGGGACCGCCGGGAGCTGATTTTCCGAGCCGCTGAGCGCCCGTGACTGCAGCCTCAGGGCTGCTCTGCTTTATACGCGCTGCCAGCAGCTAGCCGCTCGCTGGAATCGGCGCTGCCCAGGCTGGGCCTGTCGCAGCGGGAGCGAGACCGAACACATGGCGGGTGATCTGAAGGGGAATGGGGAATTCAGATCACCGCTGGAGGGCTCGGGCCTCCATGTTTGTTCTCTCCTTGTCGTCTTCCTTAATCGGAAAGGGAAAAGCTCGCGCCAGGGAAAGCGGCGCGTTTGCTCTCCGTCCATGGAGTAGACACAATAGCTGCCGTGATATCCGCCGTTCGACTGTACCTGGCTTCTGCCCAGCTCGCTCTCCTCTGCCCAGGCTCTCCAGCTCAAAGGCGAAGTCCAGCGAATCGATCTAGGCACAAACGCCAATCCCAGACAGTGGGGCCGCGCTGCTTGGGAATCCAGGCTGTTGTGTCAGGCAGCAACGCCCCTTTCTCCAGGCATCAACGATGGGCTTGAGGATGCGTGATATGTGCCGCTGTCACACACTGGGGCAGCTGCGGGGCATTGGTTGTGTAGCTGCCATGCATTGGCGGTGTACGCGGTGTATTGTAAATGTAGCTGTTGTGTGTCGGTTGTGTAGTGAGTGGCGTAGCTGTTGTGCGTGGTTTGTTTGGCTGTCATGCATTGCTTGCGCAGTCGTGCGTTGTATAGGTAGCCGTCGAGCATTGTTTGTGTAGTTGTCGCTGGGGCCGTTGTCCAGCATTGCTTGTTTGTGTAGCTGTTGTGCATTGTGGTGGTGGGGGTGAGCATTGGGAGTGTAGCTGTCGTGCTTGGTTTGTGTAGATGTGTGGTGTTTGTTTTGCATAGCTGTCCAGGCCAGTGTAGTTGTGAAGCTTTGTTTGTGTAGGTGTGTGGTGTATGTGCAGCTGTTTTGCATCGTTTGTGTATTTGTCGTGTATTGTGTAGCTACAATTTCTGGGTAAGATAAAAATGAGGAAAAATTATGGCGGCGGTGGTGGGGGGAATGGAAGGAACAAACCATAAAGGAGAGAGAGAAAAGGAGAAGAATGTGGAGGAGGCAGCCTCTGTGGCCTGCCCCATCCTCGCCTCCCGCATACCACAGTGATGGAGCAGCAGCAGGGCCCAGACGGGAGAAATCTCAGCTGCTGAGGTGACTAGCTTGGTGTGGGGAGTCAGTGAGAAAGGTCAATCCGGTTAAAATCGACTCTGAAAACTTCAGGCCAGACCCCCAGCGGGGGCAGATCAGCCTCGCTCCCATTGGCGTCGATGGGGCTGTGCCGATCTACACCTGCTTAAGACACGGCCCGACCCCTCCCCGCTGGGTCGTGGAAACCAGTCCCGCCCGCGACTCCCCATTGGCGCTGGAGCTCGGCGGCTTTGGAGATTCCAGGTGGGACTGCGGTGGAGATGGCTGGAGACCTGGCCGAGTGCACGCCTGGTTTTAAATGGGCGAGCCGGCCCCCCTGAAACCAATGGGATGCCCCACCTTCTTAAAGCTAAATCCTGGCCCGACTGTCCTAACCAACATGAAGAATCATGAATTAACCCTTTTCTTTCCCCCTTCTCCTCCTCCTTCTTTTCCTTCTGCTCTCAGGAGAAGAGGAAACGTCAGATCGAGATCGAAAATAAAAGGCGGCAGCTCGAAGACGACCGGCGCCAGTTACAGCACCTAAAGGTAGCAACGCGGATCTGGGCCCAATGCCGCAGGGCTGAACTGAGCGGGACCCAAGCCAACCGCATAGCATGCCTAGAACCTCAGCCCAGTGTTGCTGAGAAAGAGGGTTCAGGGGTTCGCCTGGGGCTTACGAGACATGGGGTCAGTTCCCAGCTCTGTCACAGACTCCCTGTCCAGCCTTGGGCAAATCACTCAGCACCAGATTTGTCAATTTATTTAGGTTTCTAGCTCCTCATTTCAGGGGTTAGGCACCGAAATATGTTTACAAATCTGGCCTGGAGCTTCTCTAGGCCTCCGGTGCGATCTGTGAAATGGGGGTAATGCTACTGCCCTACCTCACAGGCTGGTGTGGGGTGAATAAAGACTATGGGGTGCTCGGTAGAGCACAGAGGTGGACACTTTTTTCACATGGTTAGTGGGGTGGGAGAACCATTCCCCAAAAAGTATGCGCCCCTTAAAATGTGCTTTATCCTTTATCCACCTTCCCCTCTGCACCCAGGTATTCAGTTCAGTGTTTCATTGCATGGTCACCTCCCGGGGGCAGGTATGATGGACTAGAGCGGCGTTTCTCAAACTGGGGTCTGCACCCAAATTCCCTCCCAGAGCCCTCACCTCTCACCCCCTCTCTCACTCCACCCTCCTGGTCCAGCCCTGAGCCCCCTCCAACACCCAAACTCCCAGCTCAGAGCCCACACCCACTCCTGCATCCCAACCCCCTGCCCCAGCCTGGTGAAAGTGAGTGAGGGGGAGAATGAGTGACGGAGGGAGGGGGTGTGGCCTCAGGGAAGGGGGCGTGGCAAGGGCTGAGACAGAGGGCTGTGTGGGGGGTTGGGGGGGGTGTCCCTGAAAATTTTAAAATCAAAATGGGGATCCTCGGGTTGCTAAAGTTTGAGAACCGCTGGACTAGAGGGCGAGCAATTAATAATGTCATGTCTGAGAAGCTGCGTCACTGCAGCTTTACAGATCGGGGGAGGAGGGGGTAACAGGAAAAGATCCAGGATGCAGACGTGCCGCTTTGAAGGGCTTCCTCTGAGAAGTTTCTGTAGCGGAAGGAGCAGCTTGGAGACCGGCCATCCCCTGCTCACTTGAGCCAGGTGGCAAAGTCTGGGGGCTGACCCTGATGACTCACCTGCCCTAGGAAACGTGCCGTGGACAGGACATGCCGCTTGCTCGGAGCAGCTGCGATCGCCTGCAGACTCCCCCTCAACAGCATGGCTAGGACAGGGCCTGGCTCCGAGTGCGTCTCTGGAGAGGGGAAAGCGGCATTTCCCCAGCACAGAGAACGTCCCTCGCTGCGAGGCTGTCCCCGAGCACCTCTGACATGGGTTGGGAAGGGCGCTGCGCTTGTCTGATGAGCCCCAGACTGTACTAGCTTTGAAACCACACCAGCCTAGCAGGCCATAGAGACACCGTGGTCATTGGCAGGGCTTGAACCTACAACCACGAGTACCCAAAGCCCATGCTGCTACTGCTTGAGCTAAAGGAGCGACTCCTTCCTCCCTGGGAAAGTACTTTTGGATGGAAAAAGTGTTAGCCAGCTCTAGTGGGTGGTTTGGTTTTCCTAGGTGGGAGGGAAGGAGTTAATAGAGCCAGACCCTGAATGAAGCATCCGCTGGGAGTTTGACCCGAGTGAGGGGGACGTGGTGCATTCGCTGTCTCTGGATATCTTCAGATCAAGATTAGAGGCCTTCTTCGAAGTGGCTTTAGCCAACATGATTGGGCTCGATACAGGAGTGACTGGGTGAAATTCTCTGGCATGGGGATACAGGAGGTCAGACTAGCTGTTCTGACCTTCTGGCCTTAAGCTCGATGAAGACATCGGGATTCACGCTCAGATGCGATGATGATGGACAGCAGTATAGATAGGGTCAGCCCCAGGATGCAGAGCGATGTCCTTGCTGGCTCATGTTCTGCAGGGCCATCATCCCCTAGCTAATGTGTGTTCCTGGGAACGCTCCACCCGCCCCCATCAGCTCCTCCCATTGCAGGTAGCGTAGGAGGTGTCCTGGTACCACTCCAGGAGGCCTATTAGGAGAGACCCCAATGCTCAGCCTCCTCCCTGCTCTGTTGGTGGTGCGGCATTGGACCCCAGGGGCTCACACCAGTGTCCCTAGTGCAGAGGACGAGGTGGGAGGAAAGTAACCGGTCTCTCTGTGTTCCCCCTCCCAACCCTGCTTAGTCCAAGGCTCTGAGGGAGAGGTGGCTGCTGGAAGGAGCCCCGTCGTCCGCCTCCGAGGAAGACGAGGCCATGAAGAAGCAGATGCAGGAAGACGAAGTGAAGACCAAGGAGCTGGAAGAAACCATCCAGAGGTAATGGCAAAGGAGTGTATGGAGGGAGGGAGGGCACCCCCCGGACGTGAGGGTGCGGGAGGCCATTGGTGGGTGCAGAAAAGAGCGCACAGGTAGGTGGGAGTCCCAAGAAGAAAGTAGCAGGATGCCAACAGCTACCCCATGAGGTTGGAGGCAAATTAAGGTGCTAGCTGGCTTTGCACTAACAACTCACTTCCCCACACCCTTCACCCCACCCCTGGTCTCCCTACGTGCCCCTTCCATGGCCCGTCTCTGGGATGTTACGGACGTTTGTAGTCCCGCTTGTGAGTGCCATGCAGATCAGCTGGAAGAAGCCATGTTCTTCAGGGCTGGGGGGACTGTCACTCACAGGAGACCCGGTTCCCTTTGCACGACCGCACAGAGCACACAATTCTGGAGCATTCGTCTGGGGTCTGAGACCGCGTGGTTTGAACAGGCGCCTTTGAGTCCGGATGCTCAGGTGCCAGGCCTGACATGGGGAGGCAGTGTGATCTAGTGGTTAAAGCGGGGGTGAGGCACCAGGCCTCCTGGACTCTGTTCTGGCCTTGCCACCGCCACCGATTTTATTTGTGTGACCTCGGGCAAGTCAGTGGTAAATAGGACCAATGGTCAATGATGGGATGTTAGAAGTTACTACAGAGAACTTTTTCCTGGGTGTCTGGCTGGTGAGTCTTGCCCACATGCTCGGGGTTCAGCTGATCGCCATATTTGGGGTCGGGAAGGAATTTTCCTCCAGGGCAGATTGATAGAGGCCGTGGAGCTTTTTCGCCTTCCTCTGCAGCATGGGGCACGGGTCACTTACTGGAGGATTCTCTGCATCTTGAAGTCTTTAAACCATGATTTGAGGGCTTCAATAGCTGAGACATAGGGGAGAGGATTATTGCAGGAGTGGGTGGGTGAGATTCTGTGGCCTGCATTGTGCGGGAGGTCAGACTAGATGATCATAATGGTCCCTTCTGACCTTAAAGTCTGAGTCTGAGTCTATAAGTCATCTAATCTCCGTTTCTCCCTCTGTGAAATGAAGAACTGGTCCATCCCTACCTCACTGTGAGGTTTGTACGTAGGGCGTTGAGATTCTCTGATAAGACGTGGTAAATATAAGATATTATTATAACAGGGGCTAAATCCTGAGCTCTTGACTCGGATCCTACTCAAGCAAAGCCCCGGTGGTGATCACTGGGTGTGTTGCCTGAGCGAGGACTGCAGGATTTGTACTCCCGCTAGCAGTGAGTTCGTGCTGAAGCCCCGCAGACATCTCCGTGCTATTTTGGCTCCTCCCATCCTGGAGTGTCTCCTGCTCTGCTGTAACTGTGGCCGGGTGTTGGGGGGGGCCCTGGCGGGGAATACGGGGGAGGTGGTGGGGAGCTGAAGGATTATGTAGGAGGGGCAGCTCAGCTTCTTCAGGAAATGCAATGGAGTTGAGCTCCCCGTTCCCTGCCTCCCACCCAGGAGAGCGTCTGACCCACCCCGCTGAATATTCCAAGTTCCCTCTGGCCGGGAGCTGCTGACCGGGGGCGTTTTCCCGTCCTCTCCCCAAGCAGTGTAGCGCGAAGCCCCTGTCTCCCTCTGTGTGTCCGGGGCAGAGCCACCGCTCCATAGCTGTGCTGCAGAGCAGGGCCTCTGTTGGCTCCGCGTCCTATCCAGAAGTTTTTTTTCCAGAGCCATCCTCCTCCTCTGTCACTTTAAAGCTCCCCTCCCCGGCCCCGGACGGCAGCCGTGACCTTTTGACTATGGCGCGCTGGCAGCGAGGGCTGGTGGGAAAATTTCCATCTAAACTGGTTCGGGCTGGAAATCAGGGAGTTCAATTAAATGGGGTTTTGTGCAAAAAAGTGTCGGCAGGAGATTTCAGTTTCGCATCGAACCTCGAGCCTGTGATTGTGACATGCTGCCCCGGTGCCGTCTGCGTCTCCGGGGCTCCCATTTGGCTGTGTGGACTGGGCCTCTCAGCCAAACTTCCCCTCCCTTGAGGCATCCTGGATGTGTGACTGCCATGATGCACCTCCCTCCCCCCCCTCCCCCCCACCAAAATGAGCCGGGGGTTGGAATAGCAGCCGGCGATGGGCTGTGATCACGGAGGGGCATCGGCAGGGCTGAATGTAGAGGGCCGGGGGTTGGAATAGCCGAGGGTGGCGGGCTGTGATCATGGAGGGGCATCGGCAGGGCTGAACGTAGAGAGCCTGGGGTTGGAATAGCAGCCGGCGATGGGCTGTGATCACGGAGGGGCATCGGCAGGGCTGAATGTAGAGGGCCGGGGGTTGGAATAGCAGGGGGCGGCGGGCTGGGATCACGGAGGGGCATCGGCAGGGCTGAATGTAGAGGGCCGGGGGTTGGAATAGCAGGGGGCGGCGGGCTGGGATCATGGAGGGGCATCGGCAGGGCTGAACGTAGAGGGCCGGGGGTTGGAATAGCAGGGGGCGGCGGGCTGGGATCACGGAGGGGCATCGGCAGGGCTGAATGTAGAGGGCCGGGGGTTGGAATAGCAGCCGGCGGCGGGCTGGGATCACGGAGGGGCATCGGCAGGGCTGAACGTAGAGAGCCGGGGGTTGGAATAGCAGGGGGCGGCGGGCTGGGATCACGGAGGGGCATCGGCAGGGCTGAACGTAGAGGGCCGGGGGTTGGAATAGCAGGGGGCGGCGGGCTGGGATCACGGAGGGGCATCGGCAGGGCTGAACGTAGAGGGCCGGGGGTTGGAATAGCAGGGGGCGGCGGGCTGGGATCACGGAGGGGCATCGGCAGGGCTGAACGTAGAGGGCCGGGGGTTGGAATAGCAGGGGGCGGCGGGCTGGGATCATGGAGGGGCATCGGCAGGGCTGAACGTAGAGGGCCGGGGGTTGGAATAGCAGGGAGCGACGGGCTGGGATCACGGAGGGGCATCGGCAGGGCTGAACGTAGAGAGCCGGGGGTTGGAATAGCAGGGGGCGGCGGGCTGGGATCACGGAGGGGCATCGGTGGGGCAGGACTGAGCGGCGTGGAGGCAGTTGTATAACGTCTGGCCTCGCTAACTCTGGTCTCCAGTACTGCTAGTTCGTCCTCTCCGATTCTTAAGTGCTAAATTCCCTCCCGGTTCAAAGGCCAAGCAGTTTGGTTTCCCCCTGTAATTGTCTCCTCGTGCAGAGGGGATTTCAGAACGCGCTTGCTTTGTCCTTGTGGGCGGGGGAGGCCGATAGCCACGCGCCCGGCACCCCAGAGCACCCGTCAGCGGCAATTAGGAGATGACATTATTTAAAGTGAAAATCCAATCGAGCTTGGGAGGGGGAAAGGGCGGAAATTGAATCCGTCAGGAACCTGTGACGCGGTAATGCTGCCCCCGGGGAGGTGTGCCTGAACACAGATGGATTCGCTCCCCCAGCTCTCTCCCTAATGGCTTTTCACGCTGCTAGAGGCTGCAGAAAGCTTCCCAGCGAGACCCACCAAGTCAGGGCTGAGGGGCACGGAGCTCTTGGTGCACTGGACAAAGCTCCAGGACGCTATAATACAGCACAGGGATGATCCTAACGTGGGCTGGGAGGGGGGCACGGTAGCTGGGCCTTTCCCAGCTCTAGCTCGTAGCTCCCGTGAGTCTGTGTCTCGCATCCGTCCAGAGCCATTTCGCTTTCTCACCGTCTCGGGGGCAAAGTGGGTTTATGCCGTCTCAGCTGATCTGTGTTCCTGAAATTGATCCGAACCGAACGCCTGCCCCCCCCCCCCCCACCACCACCTAGGCGCTGCCGTTCCCTTCCCCTCCAGAGATGACAAAGGGGACTCCCCCAAGGAGGCCAGCCGCAGCTGCTGCTTGCCTGGCTGCACCACCATCCACCGACAAACTGGACTCTGCATGTCCCAGCGAGCACAAATCCACCCTGCCGTTTCAATGGGATGTCGCTGAGAGCAGAATTTAACCCAGCCTGTTTCAAAAAGTGCGACATTTCCCCCTTTGAAATCAAGAGGTGATTAAGCGGGGACATGAGAGCGGTCTTCAAATAGTTGAAAGGCTGCCATAAAAAAGATGGAGAAAAGTTGCTCTTTCTTGCCGCAGAGGGCAGGACAAGAGGCCATGGGTTCAAACGACAGCCCGGCAGATTTAGATTAAATCTCAGGGGAAACGTCCTGGCTGTAAGAACAATAGGACGATGGAACAAATTGCCTCAGGAGGCTGTGGAAGCCCCTTCACTGAAGGTTTTCTAAAGGGGGCTGGACAGCCATCTGTCTTGGATGGTTTAGACACAACAAACCCTGCGTTTTGGCAGGGGGTCAGACTAGATGACCCTTTAAGAGGTCTCGGGGATGGGGCGGCCACTTTCAGACTCGTTAGAACTCTGTCGCCAATCAGAGTACTGTACACTTAGGCCTGTATGCGATCTGATTGGCTAATGGCCTGGATAGCGATGATTCCTGGGGAGGAAGGCATGGATTCCCTCCCAGGGCTGTTCTCAGACAGCTGTGATCTGGGATTTGTCTCCTGTACGTAACCGTGCACATGTGGTATCAGCTATTTATTGTTCTTTAGTAGGTGGCATTGGCTGGATAGTCGGGAAGGAATCGAACTGCTGTTTAGCTTTCCAGTGGATATTGAACACGGCAGCAACCAGGTCTGCAGTGCTGGCTTTGCAGTCATATATCTTAGGAGACTTAGATGAGTTAGAAGGAAAAGCGAGAAACTTTTCCCCTCTCCCAGTAACCTCCTTCCTGTTCAGTCAGCTGCCAAAGAGCAGAAAGAAAAAGCCAGCAGCAAAGAAGCCTTGCTGGGAGAGGTATCCCAGCAGCCAGAATGCAGTAAATTGCTCCCTCTCTGTCATGCTGGCCATTAATTACAGGGAATCAGTGCAGATATAGGTCAGATCCAAAGAGGCCATTGTGCCTGTTTAATGGCACAATGGATTTTTCAGACTGGAGAGGGGAAGGACGCTTTACAAACAGGAGACAAAAATAAAAATCTGCTGAAGGGGACAGTGTCAAACTTAAAAACTGTGTGTGTCCAGGCCGGATGGTGATCTAAGCTATATGGTACAAATCTGGAGGAAGTTCACTGACATCCTGGTTCTATACCAACAGAAGTGAGGTCAGAACGAGGGCTCTTTATTTAAAAACTCGCTGCCTGAATTGCTAATAACTAGAAATAGTGGGGAAATGGGGACAGGTTTTTATGAGAAATTGTAAGTTTTGGGGGGCAAAAAGCTCAGCAAAATTTGAAATATTTCATCCGACTAACAACATAAATATTTCAGCTTATTAATAACACTGAAACCCCAAGGAGCATGATTTTTGTCTGATCCAAAGCCTGTGGATGTCAATGAGTCTTTTCATTCACTTTGATTGTTTTGGGATCTAAACTTGCACCCTGTTGATTTCAGTGAGGCTGCTCAGTTGTAACAAGGGTTCCATTTGCCCCACGTCCACTTTGACAACTCTCGCAATTTAATTTTTAATTTAATTTTAGTGCGAGTCTCATGATGTTTGGAGCTTTGCTTAAATTGCCAGCTCCTGGAGTCATGTGAATATGGAAACATCTTGGCTTTTATTTTAAAAAAGTTTCTGTCCTTCATGGTTGCGGAGGAAAGTTTGAAAGCATGACCTGTGGGTGACCTAAAGGCTCCAAAACCAGAAAGCAAATACCCAAGCTATATTATTTATTTATTTATTTTAAATCTAATGATTTTAAGCCAATATTGTGATTTTTATGGGGTCAGACTCCTGATTCTTGAATGCTTAAGCATAGCAATGCTGCAGTTTTAAAAATCTGATTTCATTCTCACTATGGATACTGTTTGTTTATGGAGGATTTTTTTTGTTTTTGGCATTTCACGCAGGTAGCCAAATTAGTCTCGTTGATTTCACTTCCTAGTTTTCACCACACGATGCTTTTGTGATCAGGAGCCAGTTGCTGCAGGGTGGGATGTTCCACGCCTCCCCAAGGAACTGTTTGCAAAACTGATGCTTGTTTTTTAAACATTTTCATGTTCGGCTCAGTGCTTTGCAAAGGTAGGGGAGTCCTGGAGCTGCTCCGTTTCATCACATTTACACCAGGTATATTGTGAGTAAGAAGAGGGAAAGCACTGGATAGGGACTCAGGAGATCTGGGTTAATTCTCAACTCTGCCACCAACTCAGTGTGTGATCCTGGCCAAGTCCCTTAAGGTATGTCTACATTGTAATGTAAGCCCAGGGTTAGTAGAACTCGAATGAGCAGATCCTGGGTTTAACCGAGGGCTTTGTGTTTACCCTCATTTGTAATCACAGGTTGGGAATTATTAAACCCTGGGGCTACAGCCTCTACACTGCATTATGCAGGCCCGAATCCAACCCCCCATATCCCAGATTTCTGAGTGCCCTCCCAAAATGTGGCCATTCTAGCGCTTTGGTCGTGGTGCGGTGTTGGAAAACATTACTGCCCACCAAACTTGACTGGCCGCAGGACTGAGAATGTCGACCCATGGGATTTGTGAATACTTTTGGCAGATTCCCAGAGTCCAATGGGGCTGCGTCTACACTGCAAGGCAATTGAACCCTGGGCTCTGGCTTGACTGAGGCGCTCAGACCCGCCATCCCGTGGGAGCCTGGGTTTGAACCCTGGCTTAGCACGATTTGTGTATCGAGAGAAAGGGGGTTGGCATGAGCCTGAGTTTGAACCCTGACCTTACATGGGGTGTGTCTACACTGCAATGAAATACCAGGGGCCGGCCCACGTCAGCTGACTCCGCTCATGGGGCGTGAGCTGCAGGGCTGTAAAATGATGGAATAGACGTTTGGCTGTGGGCCGGCGTCTGAGCGCTGGGACCCTGCGAGAGGGGAGGGACATGAGTATTTATCCAGAGTTCTGGATGGGCTTGTACAGCCCACGCTGCCCCATCTTCACGGGCATGCCGGCCCGCACGGCAGCCGCACCGCCACTGGCTGTGTAGAGAAACCCCGACCGTTCTAGCCCTGCGGCTACGGCTCAAAAACGTGACCCCTGCCAGGTTCAAAAGCGACTACGGCAAACAAAAGAATCATGGGGCGTTTTTAAAAACCGCCTCATTTTTAAGCCAGTCTCCTGAGTTTCGGGGACTTAACTCGGGCGTTCTGAACATTTGGGGTGGGGCATGTTGGTTTGTCCCTCTGTAAAATGGGCCTGTTCTTCTACTCTGACCACTAGACCGCTCTCTGCTCCCCGAGCTGGGGCTAGAACCCAGGAGTCTGACCCTCAGGTCTATGTTGTAACCACCAGCAAACACTCCCCTCGCATGGCAACATTGAAACAGGGCTTGCCCTTGTTCTGACCTTTCACCCTCTGCCCATCCTGCCCCTTCCCCTTTCTCCCGCCAGCTCCATAGCTTTCCTCCTCCTGCAAACTCTCGATCCCACTGAGCCTGAGCAGCCCAGACCAGGGTGGCCCTTTTCCAATCCGGGATGGTATTTTTGTCCTTTTTTTTTTTTTTTTATAAGCCGCAGGAGACGCTGTCATCCCAGTGGCAGCGCTGTGAACGGTAAGGAGGGTGAGGTGCAAAGCCTTGAAATAATTGGCCCACGGGATGCAGTGACTGAGGGCCCCGATGCTGCAAAGGCATCCGCGGGGACAGATCCCTTCGCAGGAGGTCAGCGGACAGAAGAGCCCGCCTGCCTGGGATCCCTTTGGCAGATCATAGCTTAACTTCGTCTATTTACACAATCCACTCCAAAAGGGATGCGTCTCTGCTCCGACGTGCTCCAGCCCGGGGCATGAGACGAGAGATTCCGAAGTCTCTACCCTGATCTTCAGAAAGGGCCAAGGCCCTGAGCCGCCCTGAAAATCCCAGCCATTGAAGGTGCTTCGGTTGGGCCTCCAGTAATGGAAACACCCCAAATCACTAGCCACTTAAAAAAACCCAAACAATGGACTAAAGAGTCCACTCTCAGAGCCCTGGGTGCTGGCAGAGAGCGCGTGGCACGTGGACAGGAAATCTGCATCTCCTTTTGCCTTCTTCCATCCACAGCCAGCGACCTGCCTTGGAAAGGGTCGTGCATTGTTGGCTCGTGAGTTCAAGGCTTTGCACAGGTAGCTCTGATTTGTCGGTGGTTGTTGTCCTCCCCTGGCTGTTATCAGTGTTCGGTGGAGGGAGTGACAAGCTCGTGGACCTGGTGAAATCCTGAAGGGAAACCGGTGCCATCCACAGCCAGGCCGCTGTCTCTTGCAGTTCAGGAGGGCTGAGTGCCAGCAACTGCTGCTGAAATCAATGGAAATCGGGGGATTTGGCTCCTCTGAAATCAGGCCCTCGGGGCCTCGCTGCTGGATACATAATTGCTGTTGTAACCCACTGCCTGGTGTGTCACTGTCCCTCCCTGTGCCTGATCCAGAGAGAATATGGGTCTGTCATGGCTCTTAGCCCGAGAACCGAGCTTTTTAGCTCGAGCAGCAAAATTTGTGCGTTTCGCTCTGGAGACCCCCAGTTCAGACCCTGAGGTTGGCCAGGACGGCCACCGTTGCACCATCAAACGAGCATGGGGGGTAAAGCCATTCTCGCTGGCTGTCACGTAGGGGCCCTGATTCAGCCAGGCCTTCAGCACGTGCTTAGTTCCCATCGGCTTCAAGGGGCATGGGTGAGCTTGGAGGGCCAGCGAAAAGGGGTAGGCACCCCAGAAGCCCCCAAAATAGAACGTAAATGGCGCCTAGGCCTTGCGCTCGCTCCCTTATTGATTCAGTTCCTGCGGGCAACGGGGCAGGAATAGATCCTGGGGACGAATCTGAATGAGGAGGATGGAGGCATGGTGGTCCACAGCCGGGAGGGTGCTCCGTGCCGTGGGAGTGATGGGGAAGACGTCAGGGAGGTAGTTATAGGAGAAATGGGGCATCATGGCTGGAGTGGAGCGGGCAGGGGACGACGCCCCCCCTACGAGGATTTAAAGAGTTGGATGGGGGGGGGGTCTCTCCCTTGGGGAATTTGCTTTGCAAAATGGCAACATGGAGTGCCCCATCCTCAGGTGGTGTAAATCAGCATTGGTCCATTGACATCAATGGAGCTATGCCTGTTATACCAGTTGAGTATTTGGCCCATGAAACATGTATCTGATGGTCTCCCATCTGTCTGTCAGTCTCCGTACACTCCTGTCTGTCTGTCTAGCTCCTTCAGCCATGTGTGTGTTCTACCAGCTCAAACAGGTGATGGGGCCCTTTCCAGCCCTCTCTCTCCCACACCCACAGCCCCATTGGAGTTTTAGGGCGTTATCAACAATAATCTGCCCATCACAGGAGCTCGCCGGCTCTGGATCCCAGCCGCCGGCCTTAGGCGGTCGCTCTCCTTCCTGTTTCGTGGGGGTTTGCGTCGGACCGATTGGCTCTGTTCCCTGCGCGGCGGGGTTAGCGAGGCGTGCTTAATGCGGTGGTGAAAATGGGCCCTTGCGTGAAGCCAAGGAAATTGGCAACAACAAAACCCGGGTGGGGCGGTTTGAATCCGGCGTGAGTCCGCGGGCGGAGGCAGGTTTGGGGCCGGCTGAGCTCCGGCTGCGTCGTACGATCTCCAGATGGACAAGATTGGTGCCCTCGGCTGCGTATCCTGAGCCTGATTCTCCTTGCGTTTACACCAGCGCCCGCCCTTTGGCTTCCAGGAGGTACAGCTGGTTTGCCACAGAGTGAGGACCCCGGTGAAAGCCAACGAATGGGCTCCCCTTGCCGTCAATGAGCTTTGACTCAGGCCGTGATCAGAATCTGGCCTCGGTGGGAGAGGGGTGCAGTGACCAAGCATTGTGGGCACTCGGGGGAAGAACACGGGTGCCGTAGGTAAAGATCGAAGTGCATGTTGGGAGCTCTGAGAAGGCAGTGGAGTCTAGTGGGTAGAGCAGAGGGGGCTGGGAGCCAGAACTCCTGGCTTCTATCCCCAGTGCTGGGGGGGGAGGAGTGGGGTCTAGTGGGTGGAGCAGAGGGGGCTGGGAGCCAGAACTCCTGGCTTCTATCTCCAGTACTGGGCGGGAGGAGTGGGGTCTAGTGGGTGGAGCAGAAGGGGATGGGAGCCAGAACTCCTGGCTTCTATCCCCAGTGCTGGGGGGGAGGTGTGGGGTCTAGTGGGTGGAGCAGAGGGGGCTGGGAGCCGAACTCCTGGCTTCTATCCCCAGTGCTGGGGGGGAGGAGTGGGGTCTAGTGGGTGGAGCAGAGGGGGCTGGGAGCCAGAACTCCTGGCTTCTATCCCCAGTGCTGGGCGGGAGGAGTGGGGTCTAGTGGGTGGAGCAGAGGGGGCTGGGAGTTGGGAGATTGAACTCTGAACTCTCTGGGATTCAGTGGTGCTCCCAAGGATCTGCGCCAGCTGAGGAGCCGGCCCTCTGCCTTTCATTTGGTTCTGTCCCTCCACCTGCCTTTGCTCCCAGGACAAGCTGGCAGGGTGGGGCTTGGGCGGGGGCGGGGGTGTGATCTTTGCCTGGATAACATAACCGGGCATTTCGCTCTCCAGTTCCCCGGGGGTCTCTCTTGTACTTGGCTCCTTTGTGACTTGTTGGGCTGGCCCTGGGGGCTGTGGCGGGAAAGCACATGCTACCCCCTCCCATCGCACGCGGCTCAGCAGCCTGACTCTGTCTTCCAGGTTAGAGAAGGAGCTGGAGATTCTGGAGAACGGGGACTCGGCGCCTTCCGCCAAGGAGAAGCTGGGGACGGAGGGAGCGGTGACAGCAAAGGAGGGGAAAGCAGCAAACACACACAAGGTCAGGAGGAGGGGGAGAAGGGAAAGCTTAGCCCTGGCTGGCCTCAAAACCTTCCCTTAAAGAGGTCAATTCCATTAACCCTCTAGAGCAGCGGTGTTCAATAGAAATTCGATGCTAGCCACACTGCTAGCCACACTTGTGGTTTTGAATTTTTCTTATTAGCCACATTATAAAAAAAGCCACATGCATTAGCCACAATTCAATAGCCTATTAGCCCCATGTGGCTAGTGGCGATCGTATAGGACACCGCTGCCCTAGAGGATGTTAGAAGTTACTACAGAGAACTTTTTCCTGGGTGTCTGGCTGGTGAGTCTTGCCCACATGCTCAGGGTTCAGCTGATCGCCATATCTGGGGTCGGGAAGGAATTTTCCTCCAGGGTAGATTGGCAGAGGCCCTGGAGGTTTTTTGCCTTCCTCTGCAGCATGGGGCACGGGTCACTTACCGGAGGATTCTTTGCATCTTGAAGTCTTTAAACCATGATTTGAGGACTTCAATAGCTGAGACAAAGGTGAGAGGATTATTCCAGGAGTGGGTGGGTGAGATTCTGTGGCCTGCATTGTGCAGGAGGTCAGACTAGATGATCATAATGGTCCCTTCTGACCTTAAAGTCTATGAGTACCGTGGAGCCCAGAATAGCAACGGTATCTCCATGCAGGGGCACGCCGGCTCCACAGGTTGGCATGGGGGGGCTAGGGGGATTAAAGGGATACCCTGCGAAAGCATCTCTGGCTAATCATAGAATCATAGAGGGTCAGGGTTGGAAGAGACCTCAGGAGGTCATC
This sequence comes from Chelydra serpentina, assembly GCA_037349315.1. Lineage (NCBI taxonomy): Eukaryota > Metazoa > Chordata > Testudines > Chelydridae > Chelydra > Chelydra serpentina. The sequence continues at coordinate 5,103,054 of JBAIAC010000107.1, read as the reverse complement.
TAGTCTTGGCCTGTTCTGCTCAGGAGTATTTTGCACGTGCACCGGTGCAAGCCGTGACACGGAAGCAAGGCAGGGGCAAGGCAGGCACAGGGTATAAAGTGCTGCGTGGCGAGATCGAAACCAGCGCCTCTTCCCCTGAAAATAACGCCCCAGGGCAGAGCTTTGCCGCCAGCCCAGACCCAGCACAGCTTCCCTTTCTCAGAGATTCCCACGTCCGCCCCCCGAGAAAATCCCCACACCTCAGCCAGCCCCACAGCTCTGCCCGGCCCCCCCCGCCACCGCAAAGCTCAGCCAGGACAAGGCGTGCTGGCGAGCTGCCTGTCTGTGCGGTTAATCAGCCGCATGGCCCAGTCTGGCGTGGAAGCAGACGGTTGTTGGCCGGGGCAGCCGTCATCAGCGGCTGTGCTCCGCCACGCCCCCTGCTGGGTCAGAGTGGACACTCCGTGCCCTCCGCACGCCCAGCCCGGTTTATGGGGCTGTCGGTCTCCGTGGGGAATTAAAAGGCGAGGATTGGCTGGTGTTTGTCACTGGGTGGAAATAATTGTGCTGATGAAGACAGAGAATGCTGGAAAGAAGCTGGAATCTGCATGACTGATTTCTGCAAATCCATCTGCATCCCTTCACCGCCTGGCTGGGGAGCTCGACCCCGGGGGAAGGGCAAGGACTCGGTCTAAAGGGGACTCGCTGCTGTTAGCCCTAAAGGGTCTATGACACAGCAACAGAACGGCCCTGATCCCATCCGTGCACATACCCCACTGGCCAGTACCGCACCGTAGTCCCCTTTCGACGTGCGCCGGTTCGGGGCGCACCGTTGTCTCTGGTTGCACAGACCCCAGGGACCGCGATTTGAGCTAACAAGTCTCACGCCGCGTGGTTCGAATGAGACGTACCCGCTGGGTCTGAATGCGCCTCTCTGGCAGGCAAGCCTGCAGCCGCCACAAGCAGAGCAGGGCGCCGTTTGCGGTTCTCGTGCTCGGATTAGCGAATGCGTGCTCGGCGGCGTGGAGGACTCGGGTGCCCTAGGAGGGCCCTTAGCAGTGCTACATGTAACCTCTCTGTGTTCTGTTTTGCAGACTCCGCTGGGCCCAGCTAAAGGTGGGTTCTCTCCTGTGATCTAATTGTCCTTCTCTTGGGCCCAACCCACGCTCCCCTCACCTAGGAGCGAGCTCCCCGGCGCGCCTGCTCGGAGTGGTGGCCTCCTATGCAGGAGAAGCAGAACGTGGTGCCTTCTGCTGAGGCATGCCCTGGCCTTGCAGTCCTTGGTCACGCTGCGTGGGTGGGCAGCACTGGGACAGGCTTGGCCGCTGGATGCCAATCGGTGCTGGGCTCCCAGTCCCACTCGCTCGGCAGGGAGTGGATCCCCGGGAGCGGGAGTGGATCCCCAGGAGCGGGAGTGGATCCCCATGGCTCCTTCAGTCCGTAGATTCCCCTTTGCTTGAGTGCCACCCAGTGCCATCCTGGCCCTGGAAATGCCCCCAGATCTACAGCTTGGGGTGGGTTGTTGAAGTCAGTCACCCACCTGACCAACCCCTTCCTTTCCTCCAGCATCCCCCTCCTCCTCTCTCCATTAAACCCAGGGGCAACAGCTCTCAGCCTTCTCCGACTGCGCCTGCTTCTGCAGGGTGAACTAGGAGCTGGCCTCAGGCACGAAAGCCCGTTTGCAGGGGGCAGCAGGCTCCCAGGTGGTGGGAAGTGCCTCCCCCCAGCTCCCCAGGACGCGGGGTCGAAGAGGCGAGCTGGATGTCCGTTGCTGTTGCAAGCCCGGGGCCGCGCCACTTCAGCTCTTATGAGCACCCATGGAACGGTCCTGGCATGTCCCCCATTGTGGTGAACGTCATGGAGCAGGGCACGGGGCGTGGCTGGGAGCAGAGCATGGTGGGAACAGGGCGTGGCCCCTGCTATGGCAGGTCACCTGGATAGAGAGGTTTCCAGCATGGGAAGTCATTTCTTTTCCTCTTCTTTCCCAAAGCGGAGCAGAAGATCTCCAACAGCCCCATGAAGTTGGTGGAGGCCACTGACATGATGAAGGCAGGTACGTACATCGCCTCTTGTCCCAGGGAGGATGCTCGAGTCCTGCTGCCCTGTGGTACTTAGCGCTGGATGGGGGCAGGATGCCGTGGGGCTACACCAGGGTCGTGTTGTCTCGGAAGAGAAAATCGCAGCAAAGCCGTAGTGCTCAGAGCAGGTGTCTATCAGCGTGAGTTGGGGACAGGGGTGTACGGCACAGGGGCCAGGGCTAGGAAGGTGCAGGGTAGGTCGGGGTTTTCAGCCAGGTGGGTTGAGGTTACTGGTGTCCATCACCCGGGCTTAGAATCGCAGACAGCCATTAATTTGATGGTCCGTCAAGACAAGTCGTACGCTCTGCACGTGGAACCATTCCCCGGGGGAATGGCCTGCGGAGGGCCGTGGTACCAGACGGATCCAATTAGGGGCAGGCTGAAATCTGCCTTGCACCAGGCAGTCAGCACTTGGATCTTCCCGAGCTGGGTCCCTAGCGTCTGGCACATCCAAAGAGCTGTGCCCCAAGGAAACGCGAGTCACGCACTTGTAACATGAGACCCGGGGGCGCCCGATGCGAGGCTGCACGCCCGGCCCCGTGCGTTAAGGAAGCGCTGGAAGAGGTTCCCTCTTGGCCCGTTTCCTGGCTCCGTATCTGGTGCGGCACTTGAGTTACCGTCCATGCACGTCCCCCTCAGTCAAAGCCAGGTGGCTGGCGGAATCCGTGTTTGATTCAGTCCCTCGTGTTGTGGCTTCTTCAGTTTTATCCGAGATCTAGTGCAGCTGCCAATCCAGCCTCTTGTGTCCAATCCCGCAGGGACCCATCTGTGGGGACGCATACCCACACCCTGCGCATTGCACCGTTGGACCCTGCTTTTCCATGGCTAGAGACTAGGTGATCACAGGCCCCGGCCCATGACGCGCTGGCTCCCTTTGGAGTCAACAGAGGCTGCGGGGACTCCACCCCAGGGGTGTCATTTCAGAAAAATTCCGGGGGGCCAGGGGGCAGAACTGGGTCGGCCTCTAGACCATTATCTGTGATGGTCACTCTGGGAGGGGGAGTGGAAGACCGAATGGAGCCTGTAGACCTATGAAAAGTTTGGGGAGGGGCAAACCAAGGTCTCGCAAACTGCCCCCCTGGCCCAATAGCACACGATGCCCCCGCTCAGCGCCTTGCAGGATCGTGGCCCTAATAGGGCATTTCAATCGCTAAGGACTGTGCTGCTCAAAACCCATTGTAGTAAAGCTTCACCGGGCTGGCCTCTGCCTCAGTTTCCCCTCCCGCCAGGCTCACAGTCCTTTATGAGGGCTTCGCCTAGCTGGGTCCCCTTAGCCAGCAGGCTCCTGCTCCCTGCAGGGATCTCTTTGATGCCTCCTGCGTGGGAGCTCTGGAGAGCTCTGACCTGTCCTTGTCCCAGCCGACTCCCTTCCCAGGCCCTCTGCCCAGCACATCATCCAGCCCTCCAGTTCCTTTGGGCCTCTCCCTGGTCTTCCCACCCCCACCCCCCAACTATACTCAGGCTGCCACTTAGATCTTCCAGCAGACCTAGTTCTAAGTCTCCTGCTCCCCGTCCTCTGATCCCCTCCCCCCATTCCTGTCACCTGGGGACGGTGGTTACACCTGGCAGAAGCCAGGCTGAGTCCCAGCCTTTTAAAGGGCCAGTTCACCCTGTACCACTCTCATAAAGCAGACCCCACGCTTTCCCGAGCTGCGCTGTATTGTCACGGAGCAAAGGTGAGCTCCGCAGGTGGGTCTGACTGAACCGAGCCAGCCGGAACAGCGTGAGCAGGTTCCGTGGCCCAGACCCTCAAAGGTGCGGAAGTGCCGAACTTCCATTGAAATCAATGAGAGTTTGGTGTCACGAGACCTATGAGGATCTGAGCCGGTAGGCTTGTTCTGTTCTCTAGTGGAGGTGGGTCTGTGATGTCCCCTCAGGAAGACGATTGTCTCAGGAAACGAAGGCCCAGAAAATTCAAAGCGTTGGAGCGGTTTCCAGTTTGCAGGGCTTGAAAGGGATCCATTTGCCACCAAAATCTTTGGTGTTTTTTCACTGAAATTCAAAACGGTTACCAGAATATTTTGTTTACCACAAAAACTTGGCATTGGTGGCTTTTCTTTTTTAACTGAAAAGCAAGTTTGGGGTAAATTAAAAATGTCAGTACTGATCATGCTTAAAAATATTGATTAAAAACACCCCCGGAGAATTTTTGTGCAAGGCAGAGAGTTTTGACAGTGTCGAATTTTTGTGTGCAAAATTTTCAGTTTTAAAAAAAATGCCATTTTTCAATGGAAAAAAAATTGGAGGGGCAAAAAATGTCAGCCACCCTATGAGAGAGGAAAGGGGCTTTCCCAGCCCCCCTGTTGCTTTTCAGTGCATGCGCGTATTAAAGTCACAACGAATGATGCTCTCACCAGGTTCTGCTTAACAGTAATTAGGGACTGGCTCAAATCTGAAACCCTTCGGCCTTTGGGAACGCTGGCTCTGGATAGAGCTGGGTGACATTTTTCATGTGAATAGTTTTGCTCCTCCCTCCAAAAATTGGAAATGTCAAAACGCTTCAGTTTTCTGTTTCAGAGACGTTTCTTTTCAGAATTTACCTACATGTATTTGTAAGAAAATTACAAACATTTCCCCAAACCCTAAAAGCGAAACAAAAAATGCTTTGTTTTGGGTCGATCCGAAATGTTTTGTTCCATCTTAAATGAAATTTTTTTTGGTTTTCTCTTGCATCAAGAAAAACTTGAGCATTTTTCATTTTGGTTCAATCCGAAGCCATTGTTATATCTAGCTTGGCTGGTTTTCTGAAAGCTCCGCTCTAGGAATTGTTTGGGGGCAGTTCTCTTGACTACATGATCACAATGCTCCCTTCTGGCCTTGCAATCTAGGAATCTAGGAACAATTTTTTGTGGAAATTACTCAGTTCAGCCACCAAACCAAAACATTGATTATTTGCCCAGTCCTAGATCTGGCTGTGAATCCAGACTTTGAGCCCATCTCTAATAACTATTAGAAGTCCTACCCACAGTTCCTTCTATCAGGAATGTCTCAGGCTTTCAGTTGTATGTTTCTACCATCCGGCAGTTACTCCCCAGGGACAGGGCAGATGAAACTCAGAACTTCAGCGAGTTTGTTTCTCCGAGAGGCAGGTGGACAGGCACCTGCCCATGTGATGGGCAAAGGACAGGCCACTCCAGGGCTCACGCTGAGCTAGCCGTGCCGTAGCTCCAAAAGCATTGCTGTGAATTTCGATTCCCGACCCTGACCAGACATAAAGACGACCCGGCTCGTTCTGATCTGCATTGAGTGGGGCCATTTCACACTGAGTGGGCACCGACCGTGTGTAACTACCGGGCCAGCCCCTGCCCTGCTTTGCCAGAGCTGCGTGGCGAACAGTAAGGTCGAGCTAATGCCAAGAACAATCCAAGCTACTGCCCCAGAACCTCGGCCTTCCAAAGTGGAGATGCTCATTAACTACACGCTTGTTACATATGTGTAAACCCACTTCACGCCAAGTGCGATCCATACGGCTCAATTGGTTTCCAAGCCCCAGGCGGAAATGTTATTGATATAATCTTAGATGCTGTTTCTGGCCTTACCCTTTCACCCTCTTATTTGAAATCATGCTGCAGCTGCACTCGTTTGCCTGTTGAGAGAAATCACCTCGCTTTCCCTTGGGTTGATTTCTTTCTTTCGTTGCCTCCTGCTCCTTGTGGCTTGCTGGCTCGGAGGGAAGGACATGTGGACTCCTAGCATGGCTCGGCTAACCTCCCAACGCAGCACGGCAGCCTTGCTGCTTAGATAAAGCCAGCTGGCTAACCTAACGGCCGCTTGCAAGCCAGCACGGCTCAGCTAGGCGTGCTTAGCAGTACGGATCTCCGTAGGCACGTGCAGCCGTTCTGCGGGAGCCCTGGTGTTTGCAGGTGAAGTGCAACGGGGCTTAGTGATGTTGCATGAAAGCGGTGAGGCTGTTTCCTGTGGCAAATGATTTGCTTTAGCCAGGTGAGTACAGCTCACACCTCCGCTACATTAGCGTCCACGGCTCCATCGAGGCGCTACCAAGACAAGGGGACAGAGCAGGCCTCAGAGTCCAGGTGTAACGTGCTAGAGCTGGGGACGAGGCGTTCTCAGCAGCGGGGACTCAGCTGTCGACGTGCCAGAGGAGATCAGACGCGCCCAAAGCCAGGAAGCGCTGCACAGATGCCGAGGGAGCGACGCCATTTAACGCCAGCTGCGAATCTGTCCCCGGGCCCGATTCTCCCCCGCCCTGTGCCTTGCATTGTCATGGACACCTGCGCAAAGCAAGGGGGACACGCCCCCAGCCGTGGGAGTGGGGAATTCCAGCTGGGGGTGTGTTTTGCACCCACTTTGCACAGGGGGGAACAATGCCACAGTTGGGCTCGTGGGGTAGCTGTTCATTGCAGAAGCCGAGCCCTGTGTGTCTTTGATTCATATCTGCTCCGTGGACTGATGGGAACAATCCTCGATTCTCTTCTGCCTCCTGCATCCCTCTGAGAGAATCCGGGCGCAGGCCGTTCTTACGACAACTGAATTTGAGAGTTGGGGGCTTTACTGAATGTACAAAACCGGGGCGAGGGTCAGAGTCCTCGGTGGGGCCTGACCCTGCTGGCCAACTGCTCAGTAGAGAGAGGCGAGCTAGACCCCTCCCTCAGCTCTCTGGACAGAGAGGTGACAATGGAAGCCATTCTCTGTCCACAACGTCACGTCAGCTACCAAGAGGGGAGGCCGAACAGCCCCAGAGGTAAGGGAGCTCGCGGCGGCACTGGGATGGTCCGGGTGCTGCGGATGCTGGAAGGTAACGTACATCCTGCTGGGAAGGTTGTACCGGGGACGTAGGGGCTGCCTGCCGCACACCACTCCTTGCTGGAACGCACACTGCCGCCTCTCCCCACCTCGCCCACTGGCACCCGCTCCTCTCCATCTTGCGCCCCCTTCCCCCCGCTGCTGCCTGCTTCTGAGCGCTGGAGCCTCCCAGCGGGGTGGGAGCCGGGGGCTGGTTTAACTCGCACTGTCCTGTTTGTATCCCAGCCATGTACTCGGTGGAGATCACGGTGGAGAAGGACAGAGTGACTGGAGAGACCAAAGTCCTATCCAGCACCACCCTGCTCCCCAAGAGTCATTGCCTGCAGGGGGTCAAGGTGTACGAGGATGAGATGAAAGGTACGGGCCCAAAGAGCGTCCCTCCCTCCCCAGGCATCCTGGAGGCCAAGAGGGAGGTGAAGGGAGAAGGTGGCGGTAGGCACTGCCAGAGGAGCATCACGGTTGGTGGCAGGGCCGGTGACCGTTTGCTGTCGTCTCCCGCTCTCCAGCTTTCCTGGGGACTGGCAGACGGGCCCCTGCCCCAGCTGCGGTGGATCATTGGCGCCAACTACTCAGGGTTGGCAGCCAACAGCCACCACACCCTGAGTCCCTGCCCAATGCCCAGCGCCATGTTGCTCTCACCGAACCTGTAGATTCAATCTGCAGGCATCCGGAGAACAGTAGGGTTCTAAGGAACAGCCAGCATGGATTTGTCAAGAACAAGTCATGCCACACCAAGGTGGGTGCACAACTTGTTTGAAAAACTGCGCTCAAAGAGCAGTAATCAGTGGTTTGCTGTCAAACTGGGCGGGCGTATCTAGTGGCATCCTGACGGGGTCTGGCACTAGGCAATGTTTTCATTAATGCCTCGGGTAACGGCGCAGAGGGCGTGCTGATAGAATCTGCAGACGGCATCAAGCTGGGAGGGGTTGCAGGCACTTTGGAGGCCAGGATTAGAATTCAGAATGACCTTGACAAATAGGAGAATGGCTCTGAATTCAACAGGATGAAATTCAGCAAAGGCAAGTGCAAAGTGCTTCGCTTAGGAAGGAAAAATCAAACGCACGCCTACCAAATGGGGAATACGTGGCGAGGAGATAATGCTGCTGAAAGGGATCCGGGGGTCCTAGTGGATCATAAGCTGAATATGGGTCAAGAACGTGATGCAGCTGTGAAAAAGGCTGTTATCGTTCCAGGGTGTGTTAACTGGAGTGTCAGATGTAGGACACGGGAGGTGATTGTCCGGCTCCCCTTGGCAATGGTGAGGCTTCATTTGGAATCCTGTGTCCAATTCTGGGCACCCCGTTTTAGGAAAGATGTGGACAAATTGGGGAGAGTCCAGAGGAGAGCAACAAAAACGATGCAAGGTTCAGAAAACCTGCCCTACAGGGAAAGGTTCACGAAACCGGGCTTGTTTCGTCTTGAGAAAAGATGACAGAGAGGCTCTGATAACAGCCTTCAAATACGTAAAGGGCTGGTAGACAGAGGATGGTGATCAGTTCTTCTCCAGGTCTACTGAGGATAGGACAAGAAGTAATGGGCTTAATCTTCAGCAAGGGAGAGTTAGGTTCGATATTAGGAAAAGCTTTCGAACTCTGTGGGGAGCTAAGCTCTGGAACGGGCTTCCAAGGGAGGCTCAAATCCCTGTCCTTGGAGGTTTTTAAGAACAGGTTGGCGGAACCCCTCTCAGGGACGATCTAGCTTTACCTGGTTCTGCCTCGGCACAGAGGGCTGGACTTGATGACCTCTCGAGGTCCCTTCCAGCCCTGCTTTTCTCTGATTCTCTCTCTCCTTGGAGGATGTTAGATAAGCTCTTTCATGTGCCAGGGTGGCCCCAGGAAATGGAGGAAAGATACATCCAAGGGTGCATGACCTAGTCTGGAGTTGATGCATAGATGTGTGCGGGAGGTAACACTGTTTAGATCGAGACTGGGTGGTGCCGTGGCTTGGATGCTGGCCTCTGGGTCCAGTTCAGTCCCTGGCTCTGCCACTTAATTTCTATGACCTTGGGCAAGTTGCTTTCCCTGCCCCGTGCCTCAGTTTCCCTAGTGTGCGAAATGGGGGCTAATAAGACCTGACTTCCTAAAACGCTTTGGGGGTCTGTTACCTTGCTTTCTCGTTAAGAGCATCGGTGACCGCGGCTATCTTTTGGCTTTTGTGTTGGGCCACCGCACCAGCTGCCAGCCGCTTCCTGGGACTGTGAGCCACGGCTGTGGGGAGTGGATAGCACGAGGCCTGGTGCTAAGTATCTGAACTCCTTAGTGATTTGCTGCAACCGTCCCCTCGCCCCTTCCCAAAGCAACAATCTGCACAGGCTGCTGGGACAAATGCCCCGGTGTGATGGGAGGGACCCGACCGAGTTCAGGCTCTTTCGGTCCAGTGCAGCTGTGGTCTTGTTTGCCGCCAGGCGGGTGCAGGGAGGGAGGCACTGGAGCTGAAACAAGCGAAGGCACCTGGAAAAGTTGCTTCGCCCCTTGGAGCGTTCTGCAGATGTTGGGGAATCGGTTTGCAAACGATGGGCAACACAACCCCATTATCAGTGAACATCAGTCCCCAGGAATGGCTTTTATCGAGGGTGTGCTGCGACCTTCCTTGTTCCATTGGTAACTGACGCGACTTGGACTTGGATGTGTGTTCTGCTTAGATAGGTTTGTGACAGCATCTCCACGGGATGCCGACAGGAGCTCTGGTACGCAGGGTGCTAATTTTGCTCTGATCAGGTGCTTTGGGTTTCTCTCCTGGCCTATCCCATGATCCGTGTGTGGGTTGCGCCATTTCGCTGCCTTGCATCTAGTCAGGACAGCAGTCGGCTAAGCAGCATGCACCATTGGCTCCTGGAAAAAGATGCCCCGAGCTAACCACAGCAGAGCCACCTTCCATAGGGACAACATGGCATCCCCACCATGGGGAAATCAAACCCAAATGCCTTAGTATGGAGCATTAGAGCCACCTAGCGGCTGCATATACTAATCTCAGGGGTGGGCATTCTTTCTCACGGCTGTCCCAGGTCGCCATCCCTGTCCTGAGGATGATCTAGCTTATGTCTGTGGATGTATCCGAGCTGACCAATTCTAGGGCTGGTTTCCTATTGAAAGGGTTTTTTCCTTTGTGGGTACTCAGTGGGATCCATCCCAAGCACTGCTTTAGACGCGATGGGTTCTCTTGTAGATGGGGGTTTGCTGTGGATCGCCCGAGGAATAACTCCCTGGACAGTAGCAAGTGCTGATCTGGGAGGGTCACTGGATGACAACCGCTGTTTCTGGTGATTGGGCCGAGGGTGCAGCAAACAGTGGAGCGTGGAGCGTGTCGCGTGTCTGCCTCTTTGAAGGGCTCAAAAGCTGCCTGACCCAGAAGGGGAGTTCTGGGTGCGGGTCAGATCCTAAACCAAGATGCATCCCGCTCCAGATGGGAGCTCCGTAGATTCCTGCTGTCTGAATCCTAATACCCACAGCCCTGGCTTGTTCCAAGCCTTAGTCTCAGCCCACCCCAGATCCAGGCACCACCTCTCCTCTCTAGACCAGCCTGGCACGTGCCCCCTTGGCCTTCCTCCAAGCCCTCACTGTCTTCTCTGTCTCTCCCGCAGTGGTGCACGCGGTCCACATGGAGGACGGAGCCATCGAGAACGGGGTCCACCCTCTCAGCTCCTCTGAGGTGGACGAGCTGATCCACAAGGCAGACGAGGCGAACCTGAGCGAGGCCTCCCAGCGGGACGCCAAGACCAAAGAGCGCGAAGAGGCCACGAAGGGGGGTCCCGAGGGCAGCCTGAAGACCACGCCCCGGAAGGAAATCACTGGGGTGCAAGCCAAGCCAGTGGACAGCCCAAGAATCCTGGCCTCCGGCGAAGGGGCAGAGCCTAGCAAAGAGCAGCCGGTCACCATGATCTTCATGGGCTACCAGAACGTGGAGGACGAGGACGAGACCAAAAAGGTGCTCGGCCTGGGGGGCACCATCAAGGCCGAGCTAGTGGTGATCGAAGATGCCGACAACAAGCCGGCAGCGGCCGGAGCGGCAGACTGCACGGGCAAGGACCACGCCCCACCCAACGGTAGCACCATGGAGCCCGTGGCCGCCCTGCCGCAGAAGGAAGACAGCCAGGTCGGGGAGAAGCCGGGGGCCAACGACACGGATCCCAAGGGGGCTGATCAGGACCTAGACATGAAGAAACACCGTTGCAAATGCTGCACGGTGATGTGAACCGTCCGCCAGCTCCTCCTGACCTCCCCTCATTGTACAGCCAAAAAAGGACTGACCCCCACCTTCTGTTACCCCGTCCCTCTTAGTTCCCTAGGTTCCACAAACTCCAAGTGACACAGTGTTTTATTTACTGACCAGACACAACTTCTTTTTCTTAAGAGACTGGGGAATCAATGCAGTGTTTGTAAAGTGTATAATAGGCAGCACCATCTCCAGGCCGCGGCATCGCTTGTCTGACGTCCGCTTCCATGCAATACGCCACCGGCGCTGAATATTATATTGATCATACACGCTTATTTCTTTTCCCCCTGCCTTTGTCTCTCCCCCCACTTTCGTTTTACTGATGGCTTTTCCTCTCGTTAAATGACATCCTCCTCTGTTATCCGAAGGATGCTGGAGCTGATCTCACTGATGCGAGGGCTCAGGAGAGGGTCGTAGGACTAAGAAGCCTCCTTAGATGGTTCTTCAAAAACTGGCTGTTAGGACTTTCTTTCCGGCCTTATGGAAGGGGAAGGAGGGAGGCCACCCACGTCCAAGCACTTTCTCCACACGCCCTGGCGTCGTCAACGGGCCACGGTTTGGAAACACCCCGGTCACCTGCTCCAGCAAGACAGACGCTCCTGTATCGTCTTGATGCGGCCACAGCCCAGCCTCAGAGCCCGCCTGGCCAGCGGCAGCTTGACTGTCCCCCGGGTTCATTCCGACGACGGGTCTGGGGAACCCAACAAGTCACAGACACAGCGCCCCAAACCACAGCTCCGCAAGCAGTTTGAAGCAGGGGGTTTCGGCCAGCATGTGAGGTGCTCGGCCAAACTTAGATGTGGCCTGATCTTGCTGCTTAGAGTTTTTAAGCCCTGACCCGAGCTTTCAAAGCAGCCGCAAGATGGACTGTTTCTGCGGCGAAAGGAAAAGGCCGCTCCCTGGAGATGAGCCCTCTGCAAGCACGTGTGACGTTCCAACACAGCTTGGCCAAGGTCCGTGGGGATGGTCTGTGAGATGGACCCTTTGTTTCAACACCTAAAGTCGATCGTTCCTGTGGTTCCATGGCCAACATGCAGCTCCAGAAAAATGTAGCGATGTAAAAAATAACCAGGTCCCTGCTGGATTTCCAGGCAGCAGAATCGGTCATTCCGGAGTCACTCCTTCTCTGAAGGAACTTCTCAGTCCGGCACTCACAGTGGTGACCACAAGCCTTAAGGTGCTTTATTGACCCCGGAACCGGGGCCTATCAGCTCCCACATCCCTGTGAAGTCCTGTCCTCTGCTGGGTTTCTACAGAGGAGTGGCTCCTTCGTTTCTTAGCTGGCTTGTCTGCTGGAATGATGGGGCCATGAGGGGATGAGGTGGTTGGAAGGACATTGACTGCGTCTCCCCTTGCGTTAACTTTTCCCTTGTAGACGCCGCGCCGGCAAGGACATCGGCCGCTGAGCTGTTGACCGGAGATGCTCCCAGCCCTGGACGGTGGGTGAAATTGGAGGAGGTTGGCCCATGTCATGGCCACCGGAGAAGGGACAGCTCGTCGGGAGTTCTGGAGGGTTGTTCTGAATACGCTTGTGGTCGTTAAACTGTGGAGCCCTGGTTAGCCACAGGTAGGGCCCTCGTCCCCCGTCAGCACCTCCGCCCACTCAGCACCGGCAGCCCCCTGGCATTGATGCTGTCGCCTTCTCAGTCCAGGGCAGCCCTCCCACGCAACATGCTCGTCTGGACAAAGCCTGAGCCCTTCAATCCCTTGGCATGTCCTCACTCGAGCATGCCCTGCCAGATGCCCTATTGCTGCGTGGGCAGGGGCATTATGATGTGCCGTTGGCATCACCTAGTGGCATTGCTGGGTCCCCTCGGGCCAGCTGCTCGGTCGGCACATTTGGCCCTGGCAAAGCAAAACGGTTTCCACTGTGTGGCCAAGGAGCCCAGCAATTGGCTTTGACGGGGGGCTGAGTCTGGCAGCTGCCACAATTGCTTGGAGACGCCCCTAAACCAGGCCCCCAGTCCTGCCCTCCTTGATACCTGTGCAGGCCTGCTGACACTAATGGGGGTTGCACCAGCTGTACCTGAAAGCAGAATCCCCCCACCCCCCCGCCCAGTAAAGAGATGGGGCCGGATTCTACTCTCGGCTACCCGCTGACTGCTGTGGGTCTGCTCCAGAACTTGGGGGCTCCTCTGGGGGTCACTCACAGAGGTTTCCCCCACTGCGAATATCTTTATTCTTTAACTCTGTTCTGCTGAAGGAGGGTACCTGGTTTTTAAAGTGAGTGGCGATGCTTTGCTCAGCTCAGAGTTCTTTTGTCTTTAGTTCTTTTGCTGCTCCTGGTTCGAGTCTGTCGCTAGCCACTGGGCCCCAGCCACCTCCAGGGAGCTCCCGGTTCTTATCCGGGCCGACGTCTGTTCTCGGGAACACCTTGCAGGGGAGCTCTTCGGAACCGATCCCTAATCGCTTTCCTTGCACCCCCCTCTCCCTGCAGCGCAGAGCTGTGGGCGCGGCGAGATCAGACCCTCACTCCCCTGATCACGCCCGATGAATTGCAGTAAATTGCCGGCTCACTGACACCAGCTGAGGGTCTACCCCAGAGCATGACCCGGGAGGCCGTTCTGCTCCGCACGATCCAGGTTCGCAAGGATGCTGAAAATCCCCCAAAGGCAGCTTGGGCCCTCATCCAAGCGGGCGGTCCTTTACTGCAGAGTGGGTCCATAGGGGAGGCAATGGGAGTACAGGATCGTGTCTTAGGGCTAGACAGACGAAGCTACGGTGTGCAGGTCTCGGGTCTCCTTTGCTGTGCTGGGCTGAAATAGGCTGAGGTGTGGGGTTAGTGGTAGGGCTAGAGATTGGAGCAAGGGAAAACTAGAGCTCCATTAGTGTTTGGTTCAGGACGGCAGAGTCAGGGATGCACTGGAGCCGGGTCATTTATCGGCAGTGAATCATTTGTCGATACGACGTTAGACCTTTTTCCCACTCCGCAGACGGACTTTGATTATTGCAAATTTGCTCGTTACTGGAAACGGTTCGACGAATGCTCAATGAAAACGAGCTTCCGCCAGCGAGATGATGGCAAGCCACTCGCTCGGGGAACTTGGCGTTAAGCAGGGCACCAGGTTGCAGGCCTGAGTCTTGGGGATCGCCTCTGCTCTCCAGCTGGCGGGTTGACATTTGTTCCGAGCGGGGACGAGGGAAGAGATTTGAGGAGGTGCCCCCGGGAACGCTTCCTGCACGGAGCCCACGTTTACACACGCGTGAGCGAGCCGTGAGCGTCCCAGGAACGTTCTTGCAGGCAAACGAAAGCAAAAGCTTTTGGGCGTGTTTGCGGCAATCACGCCAAACGCCCTCAAGGTCGATTTGGGGCCAGTTCTCCAGCTGGGGTGACTCAGCTTGGTTCCATTGGAGTCACTGGGCCCGATCCCCGTCTTGTGTCAGTCAGCCCAGTTCCATTGACTCCAGTGGATTTACGCCTTCCAAGGGCCTGGCCCTGGGAGTGGATGAATGCTTTTTATTTGTCGAAAATGTTTGCCCGGCTCTAGACACTCTGGGGCCAGATCCTCACCTGGTGTAAAGGGGAAGCCAATGGCCTTACGCCAGCTGTGGGGTGCATCAGTGCCATCGCCGCCATCTTTACGCCAGGATGTAGGAAAGAGGGTTCCAGGTTGGTCAGTTAACGGGTAGGTGGTAAAAGTGGGGGGAGGTGGCACCGTGCAATGTTGCTTTTCACCCTGTTCTCTCACGTCCTCCTTAGAGGCCGATTGCACACAGGTGGCAACAGCATCCACTACCCGGGCTTGTTGGTCTTGATGGGGGATCATCCTTGCTTCTCTGTTATGTGAAAATGACCACGGGGCAAGATTAACAGCGCGTGCCTTGTAGGCTTAAATGGCCTCAGCTGGTGCCGAGGCTGCTTGCTGTCTCTCCGCAGAGGGGTAAATTTCACCTTAATGGGATGTCTCAAGGATTGACCAAAGATCAGGCCCCTGACTGCACACAATGGGTCTCCGCCCCCTTCCCCCGCGATCTGGGTAGCATTCGCTGCTGGAGCGTTCCCCCTGCTGTGCAGCTTGAAAGGTTCACGTGCTCTGTGTCGCCCCACGGCGACTCCCTGCCCCGCCCATCCGTGGTTTTCGCACCCTTCCGCTACCTGTCGGTGGTTCTCAAGCCTGGCGCTAGTCCTTGTTCGGTCAGTCGCCCCGAGAGGAATCGGGATCGTGGCAACGCTTCTATTTGCCCACGGAAATAGACCCACCCAGGGCCAAACCCATTCTTCCTCCTCGCACCGCTGACTCTGAGAGGGGCCCACAAGGGGGCAGGAGTGAAGTGGGCCCCCAAATAGAAACCAAGAGGTTAAAAAGTATGTGCCCGCGCACACACACAGACGCACAGAGACATCACGACTTGAAGCCTTGATCAACTGGGAATACGTTTTACCGTCAAATTGTTATTGCCTCTTCTAGGCGCTGATCCAGCAAAGCACTTTAAGCACGTGTGTGACTCTGAGCATGTTCTTTGCTGGACCCGGGATCCCTCACCTGTTTGCACCCGGTTACATTTCCAGTCTCCTCAAGTTCCCGGTCAAAGGTTCTCGTAGCGGTAGGAGGGCCGGGTGCAGATCCCAGTTAGTCACTTGCATTTTTTCCACTAGGCAAGCCAGTTCTTTTCAGTCTGTGACAATCATTTCTTCAGGGGAAGACAGAGGCTGACGCTTTCCTCTCAGTGCTCAGCCGTCGACCCTTGGCCTTCGAATGCAGCAGCATCACAGATGCTTCTCCCCCGGGATTGGGGGGTAGGCTAGCTTCCCCTTGTGGCCCCTGAAAGAGGCCCCCGACTCCCCAGCATTGGCTTTGGTGCAAGCCAGGATGGACACTGGCAAAGCTTCGCCCGGATCTGATCCCACCCCCCTGTCAATTATTCCATGTAACTGATGGTCTTCGCCCACAGGGCTGAGATCTTTGCTGAAGAATAACGTTAAGGACCCTGGGGCTTTGTCTGTAATCATGTCTCTGAAACAGGGCAGGGGTGGGAGGGCCGTAGTGGGAGGCTGTGAGGTTCTCGGGTGGGGGGTGGCGGGGTGGTGGGAGAGTGACCCAGCCTGACCGGCTGCCCTTGCCAGGTGTATGTTGTCCTCCCGTATCCCCTTCCTTGGTCCCATGCCAACGTGGGGTGGGACCAGGCTGTGTCCTCTCCTCCATGGCAGGTGGCTGTCGAGACTTGGCCCACTTCGTGCCACCGGCCAGGCAGGGATCTGGCTCCTACGGGTCCACAGATCCTGCCTTGGTCCAGCCCCGGGAGCTCTTGCTGTTCTGGGGGCAGCCCCCCCCCCCCCCCCCCAGTCCACACATGGGTCAGATGGGGAGTTACGCTACGGGGCAGACCTCCCCCAGGTTCCAGTTTCGCTCTGGACCCGAGTCAGTCTGAAACCAGGCACCCGCCTAGCCACATAGGGCCCGAGTCTGCTCCTGACGAGCTTTTCGCTGCTGCTGTTAATGGACTCAGGATCGGGCCTTTGATTCCTCAACCGGATCAGGGTGGGGGTGGCTTGAGGGGGAGAAAGCAGGAGCCTAGCACATGCTGAATGGGAGACTGGTGTGTGGCCCCCTCCTATAGCCCCTTTCCCCCCACATCTGCCTGGCCCCTTCCCAGCCGGTGTATGTACAGGGCGGTCCCTCTGTGAGTCCACACCCACCGCCCCCCCCATGCCCCCTCCCGCTGTGTGCCTCAGCTGAAGTGCACTTCCCGCGCTCCTGTGCTTTTAATTGTGACGAGCCGTTTGAAGTTACAGCCCCCATTGTTTGTAATACACCCCCAACTAAGCCAATAAACTGTGTGACTAATCAGATGGATGCCTCTGCCCTCTGCTTTGGGGCCAGCCCCAGATGCCCGCGCGGGGAGATGGGGCGTCACCCCGGCTCCTCTGGATTCTTCGCCACCCTGGTCCTTGCGCAGAAGCATCCGACAGCTGGATCTCGGGATTTGCATCAGATACTCCGGTAATGGGGGGCCATATAAGTACTATAGAGAGAGGGGTGTGTATGGGGGTGCATGGATGGATTGATAGATGGGTGTGGTTAGGGGCGTTTCCCTTCACCCCTTCCCCTGGTTCTTGTCACGCAGACAGGAAGCAGAAGAGCAGCAGGCCGAAGTGCAGGCAATGCGACGTTTATTGGGTTTGTTTCAAGCAAGCATATGCATAGCTCTGACGAGGACACGGAGCGTGGTGACAAGTCCATGGGCTCACTACACTGTGTGTCACAGTGGGGCCTGAACGTGGCTCCTTCTCTGGTGAAGGCACCAGGCCCCCACCGGTTTGAGCTCAAGGAGAATCGCTAATTGCTGCTAGCAGTATAGGGTGTATGACACACACCGAGAGTTAAGCAGTCCTGATTCTGTCCAGTAGAGGGCAATGGTGCCACCTACGCACTAGACACACATTATTATCATTTCCCTTGGGTGACCTAGGCTGGGGCATCCTGTCCAGCTTCTCCTGCTCCTCCCTGCCCTTGGGGGCTCCGGAGTGAAGGAGGAAGCGCCGGGCTCTGGCTCTCCCTGTCCTGGTGCAGAACTTTCCCGCGTCCCTTTGTATCCTGATGAGTTGTTTGTTCCAGCCGGGGGGCGGGGGAGGGGGTTGTTGTCGGTGCTAAAGCCCTTCCTTTGATCAGCAACATTCCCGTGGCCTCGTTGTCAGCACCCCTCTGCCCCATTGTCTGCCCTTCCCTACAGCCCCCGGGCTGGCATGTCCACCGTCAGCTCCTGGGTCTCTGCCCACCCTGCAGCCTTTGTTGCCTGCAAAGCCCGGTAAAGCCCGGCTTTAGCCGACAGATGCTCCAGCACCTCAGGCTGCGGACTGAGGGCCGTGATCCTGGAGCTGCTGGCCCCCCGGGCCCCCACATGGGAATCCCCACCGATGCTTCCCTGCAGCAGGTGAGTGACTACAGCATGGCGGGGCGGGGGAGCAGGCTGGCTGTTGCTGTTCTGAAACGGTGTAAGATCCGGGGTGTCCATCCTGCTTGGCTGCTCCCGGGTCGGGGATGGGGGGGCCGGGCAGAAGTACGTGGGTAGCTCTTCCATTCGGCTTCTGCCACCTCCCGGCCCAGGAGACCCGGCTCCTGTCTTCATTGCAGGGCGTTGCCGGAGCCCCTCTGCCCCAGCCCGGAAGGAGAAGCCTCCGTCCTTGGGTAGTTCTGCCGGGCTCCCGCATTGTCCGGCGTTCCCCAGACGCACCGGGGACTGCAGAAGGCAGCTGTCCATGGAGCCTGATCCTGCCGGGGGCTGGGCACAGGCAGGGCGCTCAGCACCCCCATAGGATTAAGCTGAGCTGTAGGGATGGGCAGCCCGGTGAGCTCGCCCGCCTCTCCGCCCAGGCCGATCCCTGCCAGCAGGAGACGCTGCCAGGACTGAACGAGGAAGCCGGGCTCCTAGGAGCCCCAGCTCGCCTGGCTGGGAAGAGGGGCTTTAGCTGTGGTCACCCTCGCTAAGCAGGCAGGAGCCTGGAGCCAAACCCAGCCCAGCCCCTCGCCCCAAACTCTGGGGGTGTGCAACAGCCCAATGCTGACTTTCCCAGGGGCCCAAACCCAAAGCCAAGGGGTTTTTGGGGGGGGGGGGTTGAACCCCAAATCCAGCTTCACCTTTTGCAAATGGCCCCTTGTCTTCAGAAGCCAAACCCAGTCCTGAAAACATCAGGGGGGTTCAAAAGCCAGAGCTGGCCCCTGCCCCCGTTGGGAGCCTAAGAGGGCCTCTGGCTAGCCGGAAAGCAACGTGGCTGGTGGCAGGGGCCAGCATTGATAGCGGCAATCCCAGAGCAGCCTCCAGAGCCCTGCTCAAACCCCAGCGGCCTAGCGAGCGGGGCACCGCGCTGCCAATCCGCTGCACTTCTGCCGGGTGACCTTGGACATGCCCTGCCCTGCGCCTCGGTTTCCCCAGTTACAGGATGGGCTAATGCAACTGCCCCTCTGCAGCACTGGAAAGGTGAACTGAACCAGGAGCTCAGTCAGCACCCACCCCCACCGGTGACTATTCATGAGGCTCTAACGGGAGGCCAGGCAGCTGACCGAGGGCGTCAATGAACTGAGCAGGGCGACAGCTGACGGGATGAAGCAGGCAAGAGCAGACGCGGTTCGGCCTGTGCCCTGTGCTAGAAGCACAGGGGGAAGCTGGCCGGGCACGGCCACTCGATGTAACCCCACTACAGGCTGGGCCCCGCTGGACGAATACAATAAAACGTGGTTCAGGTGAAGGACAGCCGGGGTGGGTGGTGAGGCCGGAAAGGCCCCTCCGGGGACCACGCGGTGACAGGGATGACAGACGAGGCCTCCTCGTTGTTACTGAATCTGGGTTTATCATCGGGGCGGGGGGCGGGAAAGAGCTCAAATAAACCCCGGCCCGTTTCTAGGGGCCGCGATGGGACTCCCGTGTGAACGGCCCGGGAGAGTGATTGGCTGGATTCTAGACCCGGCTTTTGCCACGCTCGGTTCGGTTCTAGTCCCTTCTCGCCCTCGACGGCTGCAACTCCCCGACAGGCTGAGCTCCTGGGATTTTCGGCCCAGCTCGATACCCGCAGCGGCAGAAACCTTCCCCAAAGGGGCCTGGTGGCCTGCTCTCCTCAGTGGGAGGCAATGGCACCTTTTCCTGAGCAAGGACTGTGGGATCCAGCCAGGTTTCCAACCTGGTGCAGCTTCGGACCCGAGTCCCTGCCTGAGACAAATCACTGGGGTCCCTCCTTCCCTGGGGGAGCTATACTGAACCAATCAGCCATGGCTACCCCTTTCCACAGGCGGCAGCTACAGATCTGCCTGCCAGCCCCTGGGCACACGGCTCTCACAGGCACTTCTGGGGCAACAAAAAGCATCCTGTAGGCTGCCCCGATCTCTTCCCCCCCCCCGGGCCAGACTTGGGGGCTGCCTTAGAGTGTGCCCCTGCTTCAGCAGCCCCTGGGAGGCTTTGCAGGGGTGCAGAATAATCGAGGTGTGTGTCTAGCCTGGACACACCCGGTGTTGCTGACTCGTGCGGTTTTCTAAGGAGTCCCGCAATGCTGGGATGTTTTCCTTGCAGCCCCAGCTCCCGGAGTCCTGGGATTATGGGGGATTCTCCACTTTCATCGGAACAAACGTCCATTCCTAGCCCTCCTGCCTGCAAAACTGCGACCCCAACACCCCCTCCCCCACCCTGGAGGTTCAGAAAGCGCAGAAGGCAAATAAAAAGAATCCCCACATTTATTTCCGCTTTTAAATCGTGTGGTTTTTAAGCCAATCTTGTGATTTGGGGGCAGGCAGGCTCTCGGTTGTTGAACGCCAGAGGCTGGCAGTAGCCCGTCTCTGGCCCCATTCATCCTTTGGCCAACTACAGCCCCTTCTCCTCCAAAGTGCTCCTGGCCTGGAGCAGGGCTTCTCTAGTCGTCTTCCCAACCCGTGGGGTCCTAGGCAGTCTCCTAGCTTTGCAGCAGGCTGGCTGGCCTACCAGTGACCCACCCAGCCGCTGTGAATTGTAAAGGCCAGACCCCCAAGGCTCAGCTGCAGCTCTCCAGCGCTTTCAGTTTCACTTTGCAACCCCTTTCGAGAGGCCGTAACTCGACACACACGGAGCAAAGATCAGTGGTGCAATCTCTGGGTTTCGCTTGGCGCCAGCCAGGCTGCAAACAGCCCAGGGTCCAGCACGCACCTTGTACTGAGCCAGGCTCGGCCTGCTGTCCGGGGCCTGAATCCAGGAGTAAAGGCCCCCTCTCAGCTAGGGTCAACCACTCCCTAGAGCTCCCTCAATCCTCCTGACCTTCAGCCCCACCCGCACCCCCTTGTCCTGGGCCCCTCATGTCCTGTTCTGCCAACGCACCTCGGTCCTGACCGGCAGGCCCCGTTCCCGTTCCAGCCCTGGACTTCAGAGCCAGGCGCTCTTGGCTCTGCCATGGCTTTATGATGTCGACCGACGTCCACTGGCTTGAGGAGGAGAAAGTCCCAGCTGCTCCCGCCCTCTTCTTTCACCTTTCGTCCGATTGTTTCCAGCCGGGCGAAATCACATCCCGGCAAAGCGTGACGTTGCGGCCGGTTGTTTCTTGCTGCTGCCGCCTGCCCACTGGGCCATCTAGAGAAGGCCGCTGGTTGTAACCAAGCCTCTAAGGGTCTCATGATCCTTTGCCCCCAGACAGAGCGACTCTACTCCCATTCAGAGCTTTCCCATCCTGTCTTTCAATGCCAAGCTCAGCTGATTGACCAAACCCAGGGTGGAATGCCACCCGGGAATGCTGGCTACTGATTTACTCCCCGGCGCCATCTGCAGTCCATCGGTGGTACCTCCCTTCATTTCAACCCGCTTCAGCACCATCTCTTCTTACAGGGTTTGGTGCACTGGGTGTTCCAGGGCTTCCCCTCGTTTTTTTTTCTTGTGCATTTGTCAAAGGAAGTAAGAAGAGACTCCTCCATGTGCTGGGGGTGCCGGGAGCAAATCCATCACCCGGGGCAACGCTCCAAAATTGTTTCATTCTCCCAGCACCAGGAAACAATTTCTCCCTGGCCCTGGCAAACAAGCCAGGATCAAACGCCACATTCTACGCCGTAGAGCGTGGCTGGGGCAGGACAGGACGGGGCTGGGGCCAGGCTGGGAAACAAGGAAAAGGACATTGAGACATTAGGGGAGCCCCCCATTCCTTGCAGGGGCCGGGAAAGGAGCTGATTTCCAGGGCTGAATGAATGAAAGCGATTTTCCAAAGGGTTAATTTCCGGATGCCACTGGACCTCTCTGCTGTTGAGGAAGCAACATTAAGGTAAATTAGATCTGATCAGTAGGAATGTCAGACAGTCCAGGCCTCCGGGCCACCAGGTGTTTCAGATCATCGGATCCCAGTGGCCCAGGAATTCTGGGGCTTTCTTGTAAATTTCTATCCCTGAACCTGGAGCCAGCTCCAGCTGTGTGTGTCGTAGGGACACACATGACGCAGGCATGTGCAGGAGGCCGGGAAAGCCGTGTAACCAGACCACCTCAGCCTGTCTCTCACACACTCAGGCATCATATGTGTTCACAAACACATGCCAAGCACACGTATGTGTGTGGCTCATAGGATCACAGCACGGAGTGATGGGAAAGACCTGTTCGCCCATCCCTGTACAGGGGACGTATCAGAAACAGTGCCCAGCCTTCGCCAAAAAGCTAGCTGGGTGTTCCTCTGCACAGACACCCTGTTAAAGCACGTGAGGCCTAAACCTTCCCCAGGATCTAGGCACCTGAGAGCCAGCCGGGTCCCTGTTATACACAGCCGCATGGGAGCTCAGCTGCCAGCCCTTCCCTCAAGGGGTCGGGGGCTCACATCGAACATGGCCCTGCCACAGACCCATGCACAAGAAACAGGTGTAAGCGTCGCCTCCTCCCGGGCTGATGCCTGGAGCCCGTTGTCCCCTGACCCTGGGGCATCCAGATGAGGCGGGCCCAGCCCTTCCCTCTGTTTCCCAGTCCCGCCTGCCCCCTGCAGCCAGTTCACCTCTCCCAGGGCCACTCGCTCCTTTCTGGTCATCACGGCTCTCTCTCGGGACAGGTGGGATGCTGGGGTGTTAGTGCTGCCCACCTGTTGCCTTTGGAGATGACAATCTGGGGGTCCAGTTTTCCCAGGGAGGTTGTGTGTGTGTGTGTGACACACACACACACACACACACACACACACACACACACACACACACACACACACACACACACACACCCCCCAGAACAGGATGGGAGCAGCTATGAGGCTCACCTGGCTTTTCCTCTCCCCCCTGTGACCCACACCTGCCGGGCCCTTGGCTGGGCTGCCTTCCCCCTTCCTGCTGAGTGTCGAGTGGCTCTTGCTTAAGAGGGTGCAGCCAGCTCCCTGCGGCGCCCGGTGAGGAAGTGGAAGGAGGAGCGCTCGCCCGCTGGGATTGGCTCCAGAATAACTGGTCGCTCCCCAGCCGGGTGTAAACAGACTAAATCCCCTTTCTCTTTCTGCTCCAATCAGTCCTACGCACTGATGGATCGCGGTAATCCGCAGAGGCTGGGAGTCTCCTCACAGACAGACTGACGGTCGTGGGGCTGCCCTGGATTGCGGCTCTTTTGCCTAGGACCCGGCATTGTGTGCCACGGGGCAGCCTTCCTGGCACAAGCTGTGATTCCAGGGGCCGAGAGAAGATGTTTAAATACACCCCGCCGTGGCAGGTCCTCTGTGCCAACCTGGAGCCCAGGGCACAGGTAAGAGCAACGGTGGTACCATCTTAGGCTGTTTTCTTCATGTGAATCTTCACCCCGGGCGCTAAGAGGAGGCTGTGTGACCTAGTGATTAGAGCAGGGGGGAGATGGAACTGTGAGCCAGGACTCCTGGGTCCTACAGCCTTTCCATCCCTGGGCCGGAGTGTGCCCTAGGGTTAGTCTGGGGATCCGACTCCTGGGTTCTGTTCATGCCTTGAGTACAGTGTATAGTTTAGTGATTAGGAAAAGGGGGAAATGGAAGCCAGGATGCCAGTGTTTTCTATTTCCAGCTCTCGGGAGGAGTGCACCCTACGGGGTTCAGACTGGGAGTCAGGACTCCTGGGTTCTATTCCTGGGTTTGGTTAGGGGTGTGGTCCACCGGTTAGAGCAGGTGGGTCTGGGAGCCAGGACTCCTGGATTTTATTCCTGGGTTTGCT
Source organism: Chelydra serpentina (assembly GCA_037349315.1). Taxonomy (NCBI): domain Eukaryota; kingdom Metazoa; phylum Chordata; order Testudines; family Chelydridae; genus Chelydra; species Chelydra serpentina. The sequence continues at coordinate 5,079,452 of JBAIAC010000107.1, read as the reverse complement.
TGGGGGTGTGGTCCAGCGGTTAGAACAGGTGGGTCTGGGAGCTAGGACTCCTGGGTTCTATTCTTGGCGAGTGTTCTCTGGCCGGTTAAGCAGGGGACTGGAAATGAGGATTTCACTGCTCATTCCTGGGCTGTCCCAGTGCTTGGCTACATTCCACATCAGCTGTTGTTACCTCCAAGTGACCCTAGCTGTCACCAGACAGACTGGTTAGTTCACCACTCCCCTGGAAGCTGCTGGCTTTCTAACAGCCGGTGTAAGAGAGCGGGTTGTCCGTGCTGGGATCAGGACTATGCGAACATTAACATCCCACTCACATCAGGGGCGAAGTGAGAGCCTAAATTACCTACCTGGAGCCCCGCAGCATAAAGGGTGCATCCTTCCTGGACTTACCTGCTGCAGGTGTGTTCTACCCAGACTCAGCTGGTACCAGGGCCCTTCCACCCGCATTCACCGGCTATATTCAGCCACATGCCAGGTACCTTCTGTCCGCCCTGCCGTGAAACACTCAGCAGCCGGGAGGTGTCCTCTGCCTGCCCTCACCTGCTGCGTTCCGTAGCTGCACTCTCCTTAGCGCTGCCAGCACTCTGTGGCACGCCCCAGGGCTCTGAGACCCAGAGCTGTAGCATCGGGGACACCTGCTAAGGGGTACAAGGAATCCCAGCGCCCGATTTTGAACTAGACACACCCTCCTCCGGAGGGTGCGGTATCTTTCTTACCCACGTTAACAGACAGTGAACTTTGTTTCAGATCCACGGGGAACTAGACCCCGTGCTCCCTGCCCAGAACACGTCTGCTTCAGCACAGCTGGGCAGTGAAAAACAAGAAAAAAACCTGCCCGAGCTGGGTGAAACAGTGGGAGAGCAATTGAAAGGCCTGGGGGGCGGGGGGGGGGGGGAGGGTGGTTCACTGGGCTCCCAGCAGAGCTGGTCAATCAGAGGACGTGATCTGAGAACACCTGGGATTTTCAATGACAGCTTTGTAAACAAAACCCGATATAGGGTTTCGGTATTTGTTTCTCCCAGGCACATGAAAAGGAGAGGCTGGATTCTGCTGTGAGTGGGGATCCTAGCCCGGGAGCGATGCCTAAATCTGATGCTGGCCTCAGTGCTAGGCGCTCTGGGCCCGTGGTAGGAAGTCCGAGGGATGGGGGGGGGTCTCAGTCTCTCTCATTTACACACACTCAGAAGAGCTTTGGCCCTGTCCTTCCACTGAGATGCCACGTTGATGCTCAGCTGAGTCTCCCTGGCCTGGCTGGGGCAGAGGCCAGGGCCCAGCCGAGGGTGAGGTGTGCTGGGCGCTGGTCTGAACTTGCTGGTTTCCATGGGGAGCGGGTTTTCCCCTCTCTTGTTCAGCTTCCAAATGGGGCAGGAAATCAAAACAGAGACGGGATTTTTGTTGGGTGTTTGTGCAGCGCCTGGTGCAGTGAGTTCGTGGGCTGGGACTGGGGCTAAGTAATAATAATAATTATAAAACAATGAAAGAGGCCACGGAACTGCCACGGATCAGCTGCTAAGAAACACCAAGCCACCCGGACACCCCCTGGCTCTCGAGGGATTGGAACGTGGGGCTTCTCTGGAGGCCTCTCTGGCCTGGGAGAAGCACAGTGGTGGGACTGGCCTTAAAGGGGTTGAAGCAGTGTGCCAGTGTCAGGAGGGGGCCCTGGACAGCACTATCAGGCAGCAGCACCATGTATCAGGAGGCATTATTGTCTGGTGCCACTATCTCTTGGCAGCGGGCATGGGGGCTGGCGTTTACTAGTTGCTCGCACTAAGTGGCACTTCCGGAAGGTGGCGCTGTGAGGCTTTCCCCCAACCCGTGAACTCAAAGGATGCCAGAGAACAACGCCCTCCCGCTTCCACCCCCGGCTTGTTAGCTGGAGGATGCACAGGGGTCGTCTGCAGAGAGGCATTGAGTGCATCAGCATGCCCATGGAAAGGGGAGGCCTTTCCCCTTAGCCTGACTTCCCCTTTCCACTCCAGGAGACGTGATTTGTTGCTGAGGTTTAGTAAGAGCTGCCCAGAACCCGCCAACTGGTCCTTGGTGGTGGTGGCGCCAGTCCCGGGGGGAGGCTTCCGAGTTAGTGCAACATCCTTCGGGGAGGCAAGAAAGGCCAGAGTTTGATTCCCAAGATCCCTAGGCTGGCATGGGCTAGGAGCGCCGAAGCAGCCAATGAGAGACTCCCGAGGGATAAGCCCTCTCCCAGGAGGCTTTGCAGCTGCGGAGCTGAGGGTTCAGGGGCTAGGGTACCGTGGGGTTGGCGAGAGCTCCCATCTCAGCTATGCAAGAGCAAACACTTGGGTTATCGGACATAATACACAGCTGGGACAAGAGGAATCCTGGCCAGGGAGAGGCGCCCATAATGTAAACAGGACAGTGCGTGTGCCTGAACCCATCTCCTCCTGAAGTGTTTGCTGATCAAGGCCTGCTTGGTACCCTTCATGGGCCCTTGGGCATATTCCTGCCCATTCCAGGAATTTGCTTCCTCCTCACCAATGAGCCACAGGCAAAGAGCTCTGACTACCACACTCAGGTATTGGGGCTTTGTTCTAGCATCTCCCACGCACCGGCTGATGCAGCAATGAGCTGTATGATCTCCCAGCCCTCGGGCAATTTCTATTACATGGGTGACAGTTAGAAGGGTGCAGGTGGCAAATTCCAGATCCAGCTTTGGATCCAAACAACCATCCTTCTTCGCCCTTCTCCAGTGCCGTGTGTTGGAGAAGCTCCGAGCACTTTACATGGGCAAGCACTTTACATAGAGAGAATGTGGCGCTTGGCTGGGCAGTGGCCCCAGGGGCTGCTGGGTAATAGAGAATGTGGCCGCTTGGCTGGGCAGTGGCCCCAGGGGCTGCTGGGTAATAAAGAATGTGGCCGCTTGGCTGGGCAGTGGCCCCAGGGGCTGCTGGGTAATAGAGAATGGGGCGCTTGGCTGGGCAGTGGCCCCAGGGGCTGCTGGGTAATAGAGAATGTGGCCGCTTGGCTGGGCAGTGGCCCCAGGGGCTGCTGGGTAATAGAGAATGTGGCCGCTTGGCTGGGCAGTGGCCCCAGGGGCTGCTGGGTAATAGAGAATGTGGCCGCTTGGCTGGGCAGTGGCCCCAGGGGCTGCTGGGTAATAGAGAATGTGGCCGCTTGGCTGGGCAGTGGCCTCAGGGGCTGCTGGGTAATAGAGAATGTGGCCGCTTGGCTGGGCAGTGGCCCCAGGGGCTGCTGGGTAATAGAGAATGTGGCCGCTTGGCTGGGCAGTGGCCCCAGGGGCTGCTGGGTAATAGAGAATGGGGCGCTTGGCTGGGCAGTGGCCCCAGGGGCTGCTGGGTAATAGAGAATGTGGCCACTTGGCTGGGCAGTGGCCTCAGGGGCTGCTGGGTAATAGAGAATGGGGTGCTTGGCTGGGCAGTGGCCCCAGAGGCTGCTGGGTATTAATGTGGTGCTTGGCTGGGCAGTGGCCCCAGAGGCTGCTGGGATTAATGTGGTGCTTGGCTGGGCAGTGGCCCCCAGGGGCTGCTGGGTAATAGAGAATGGGGCGCTTGGCTGGGCAGTGGCCCCAGAGGCTGCTGGGATTAATGTGGTGCTTGGCTGGGCAGTGGCCCCCAGGGGCTGCTGGGTAATAGAGAATGTGGCACTTGGCTGGGCAGTGGCCCCAGAGGCTGCTGGGATTAATGTGGTGCTTGGCTGTGCAGTGGCCCCAGGGGCTGCTGGGTAATAGAGAATGGGGCTCTTGGTTTGGGCAATGCACCGCACTGATGAACTCACCCTCACAACCCTACTCGTGCGATGGGTCAGCATCATCATCCCTTTTATACAGATGGGGAAACTGAGGCCCAGAGAGGGCAGGCGACCTGTGGCAGAGGTAGGAAAAGTATTTTAGCCACAAGATTTCCCTCAGATGTCAGGATGGTTCCGATCTAGGGCTTCACTAGGGTCGGGCTCTAGGAGGGCCTAGTTTGATGCTGACAGAGGTGATGGGCGGTAAGGGATGGCACAAAATGTATTAAATCATAGAGCCCGTGTCTCTGCCAGGGCAGGGAGGAGTGTCCCAGCAGATGTCTCAGTGCATTCCAGGCTGCGGGACAAAGGATCGAAAGCCACCTCTGGGTGCAGCCAATGCGAGGCCTGCCAGGGAAGGGCCAGGTCTGTCGCCTTGGCTTCCTCCCAGTGACTCCCTGCGGGTGATGCAGTAACTCAGCTGCCGGATAGTTCCAGGGTGCTGCAAAGTGCAGGCCATCATGATGAGGTGCATGTTGGGGGAGGGAGCAGGGCACTAGACTCAGGTTCAACAACGGTTCGCCTCCAACAGCGAGCCCAGGCAAATTCTTGGAATTCCTCCACTGACTTGGGGCCAGGAGCTTATCAGGGCAATACAGCCCGTCATCTCCTGGCTGCTCCTGTAGCCCCACCCCACCCTGCCTCCACTTGCGTAGTTCGAAAACACGCTCGCTCACAAACACCAGCCCAGCCGGATGCCCCCTAAGTGGTCTCCAAGGGGAACTGGAACGCCCGCGCTGGAGGGTCCGTTTGACAGTACGTGCATTGTGCTCTGGGTGGGGTGGGAGGGCTGGAGCAGGGGTGGGGCCTCAGTAGACTTTGCAGCTCCTATATAACTTTCTACTGCTACGAATAATAGAGCCTAGTTCTTCTTCTGTAGCCAGGACTCTCAAACGCTTACACTGTATTCTATGCATCAGCTGTACACCAGTCCAGTGTGTGTGAACATGCTCACGTGTGTGTGAATGGGGGTCTGTGTGTGTGTGTTTGTGTCTGCGTGTGTGTGCACCTGCGTGTGTGAGTGTCTGGGTACGGATGCCTGTGGGTGCTCTGTGTGTATGTTTCGGTCAGTGTTCAAGCATAAATGGAGAGAGAACCAGCCAGCTGTGTTTGAGTAAAGCATGCGGTGTTAAGTCTGGGCAGGGACCGGGGGCTGCTGGATAGTAGAAGATGTGGTGCTTGGTCTGGGGAAAGCCCCAGGGGCTTCTGGGTAATAAAGGATGCAGTCTTGTGTATAGGCAGTGGACCCAGGGGCTTCTGGGTAATAGAGGATGCGACGTTAGGTCTAGGCAAGGGCCCCAGGGACTTCTGGGTACTAGCGTGGGTGGCGCTTGCTCTGGGCAATGGCTCCAAGGACTTCGGTGCCCTTTTTAATACTCACGGTGCAGACCCTGAGCAGTCCATGAATGCTACAGATACGCCAGCGCCCTGCCAGGTCGCTCCCTGCTCGTCCCCCTCACAGTAACGAGGGGACGGGGCTACTTCTGGCCTCTCTTTGCAGTCGTTCTACCGACCAGGAACTGGAGGGCAGGGGGCAGCATGGCGCAGGGATCAGGGTCTGGAGAGGGTTGGGTTTTGCCCCATTGCCTCCTTGGCTTCTCTCCCAGGCTTGGGAAGCAGCAATTCAGGTCTTGCTTTTATTGTACATGTTACTGGCAACAACACATTGCTGAGGAAATTATTACAGAGAGTGGGGGTTGCTGTGGATTGAGTGTGTGAGGGCCAGCGCAGCCCGGAGCAATGGGGACCAAGTGTTTGGGGGCCAGCGCAGCCTGGCGCGATGAGAACCGGGCGTATTGGGGCCAGCGCAGCCCAGCGCGATGGGGACCGAGCGTATTGGGGCCGGTGCAGCCTGGAGCGATGGAGACCAGGCGTCTTGGGGCCGGCGCAGCCCGGAGCGATGGGGACCAAGTGTTTGGGGGCCAGCGCAGCCTGGCGCGATGAGAACCGGGCGTATTGGGGCCAGCGCAGCCCAGCGCGATGGGGACCGAGCGTATTGGAGCCGGTGCAGCCTGGAGCGATGGAGACCAGGCGTCTTGGGGACGGCGCAGTCCAGAGCAATGAGGACTGAGCGTGTTGGAGACGGCCCAGCACGGAGCGATGGGGACCGAGCGTCTTGGGGCCAGCGCAGCCTGGCGCGATGGGGACTGTATGTGTGGGGGCCGGCGCAGCCCAAAAGTGACTCAGGACTCCAGCGCTCGGGACTCTGGTTGCCCAACTTCAGACACCTTACAGGGGCCTGCTCTGCTGAGTGCTGGCTGGCAATTGGGCTCCTTTAACGCGTCTAACGCTGAGCACCCCAAAAATGGAGTCAACCCAAATCACTAGTCCCTGTGGTCCTTTCCCATCCGACACTGCATTGCAACAGTGCAGGGGGCAGCATCACAGACCTAGGGAATGTTTTCAAAGGCCCACTTTGGAGTCTAAGTCCCATTGACTTTCAGGACTTTACCCCTGGAGGTGCAGCTCCTCAAAGGGATTGAAGCGCCTGACTCCCACGCGCTTCCCATTGAGGCTTTGGAGAACGTTCCCGCTCCAGGTGCCTGCTCCAGCTGGCGGCTCGCTCCGTGGCAGGGCCGGCGGCGTAACGTGGAGTGTACGCTGACGTGCCTGGGGCTGACCGCTTGCTGACACCCACCCACATTCCACCACGGCAAAGCCACTCCCAGCAGGGACTTTTGACCCCCGGACAGGAGATAAGCTGCAGGCGGGCGATAAGTTTCCAATCTCTGTGTAGTCAGGAGCGATACAGGACGGATAATTACCCACCGGTATGAAATGAGAGAGTCGTATAAGAATTCGGCTGAGCATAAACCCTGGTGAACTGCAGCGCCATTGGATTTCAGTGGCCAGGGTACAACGGGCCCAATCCATCCCTGGAGTCAATCGCCTTACACCTGCTGACCCAGTGACTCTCTAAGCACGTCAGTGGCCGTGCAGTGAAAAGCCTATGGGAGCCATTCAGACCTGCTATAAGCAGAGGTGGCTTCAGTGGCATTGCACCTTTCTCCAGGTGTGAATTTGACCCTTTCAGCTGGGGGGCGGTGGCTTCCCAGAAGCTCTGAAGAAATGGCTTCTGCAGGGATTCTTCTGCTTGGAGCAGATGTTCTGCACCTGTCACGCAGTAGGAAGGGCTGCAGATACCCTTGCCAGAGAGGGGGTGTTGTAGTTAGAGCAGGGGACTGGGAGTCAGGACTCCTGGGTTCTCGTTCAGGGAAGGGAATGCGGGGTAGTGATTAGGAGCAGGACTCAGACCTCCTGGCCTCTACTTTCAGCTCTGGGAGGAGAGTGGGGTCTAGTGGTTAGAGCAAGAGATGAGGCATCCTGGGTTCCATTCTACACCCTAGTCTCTTGCTCTAATCTGTCAGTCAATTTTCTCCACTATAAAATGGGGTGTCATAATATTTACCTTACCTCCAGCTGGGAGGCTGAGTTAACTGTATTTGCAAAGCACTCAGCTCCCGGGAGGAACAGCTGTGCAAAGTACGCTAGTCCTCACATAACTCAAACATGAGGCTTGTCGCTTCTTGTCACTTGTCGCTCCTTCGTGCCTGACGTGTTCAAACCCCGGCAACATCTAGCCTTAGCAGGTGACACCAGGTTACTGAATGCAGGAACGTCACAGCTGGGAGAGATGCCCTTTCGTCGAGCTGCAGGCTAGATAAGGTGCAAATATTTAAAAGTGAGGGGGATGAATCATTGAAACAACTGATCTAGGGTGCTGGGATCCTCCAGCGCTTGAAGTCTTTACATCAAGACTGGGTATCTTTGTAAACGATCTGCTCAAACAGAAGCTATGGGCTTGATCCAGGAGTTGCTGGGTGAGTTTCTCTGGCTTGGGTTATACAGCTGGTCAGACTAGATGATCGGAAGTGTCTCTGATGGCGTCAAGAGCCTATGAACCTATAAGGTTGTGAAGAAATGTTGTGAAGGCCAAGACTATAACAGGGTTCAAAAAAGAACTAGATAAGTTCATGGAGGATAGGTCCATCAATGGCTATTAGCCAGGATGAACAGGGATGGTGTCTCTAGCCTCTGTTTGCCAGAAGCTGAGAATGGGAGACATGGGATGGATCACTTGGTGATTTCCTGTTCTGTTCATTCCCTCTGGGGCACCTGGTATTGGCCACTGTCAGAAAACAGGATACTGGGCTAGATGGACCTTTGGTCTGACCCAGGATGGCCGCTCTTATGTTCTTCTTGTGTTCAAGGTGCAATATACTTAATCTGAGCCTGATACAAAACCTCCTGACACTATTTCTATTAACTTCAGTGGGCTTTGGATCAGGCTCTTACTTGTTACATGTAATCATGACTCCTTCTAGTGACCCCAGCTACTATAACAGCTGGCTACTTACTAACCCCTGGATAGAACTTCCCCTTTAGCTCAAACCGAGAACTCTGGTTTTGGTGCTGAACGGGTCGATTCCTGCTGACGTGTGTGGCAAGGATTATTACATAGATACATTGGAATCCCCGCCACGCCCCAATACATAAATAAATGCACTGCGTAGGTATCTATGGAGCACCCCATCCCTGAGAATTCTGTGCTCCACTGATTGACCCAGGATGCAATATATCTCCTGAAAAAACACAGGAGGTAACTGGTTTACAGTCATCAGAGGATTAGCATAGACTCTCCTGCTGCTGTCGCCACCCTCAGCAGGTTTCATAATGAACAATTGGCATGAGAAGGCATAAAAGCCAAGGTCAAGGCCTGGAATTTATTTCTGTTTTGCACGATACTTGGGTTAAAGTTCACTGCATTTTATAGCTATGGAACTGTGTTTATGATCCGCACTCTTTCGATCATTTCACATATATATCCTAGTTGCTGGCGCTTATCTTTCCCTGGCTTGAGAGGGGGAAATCTGAGAGGGCTACAAAATGTGACCGCTAAATGACATTCTTTTTCCATCCACAGTTTCATTCCCCTTTGCTATCTGAGCTTGGTTGTCTTTCCCTGCCTAGGTCTTCTCTACATATAATCCCCTCCCTTTCATTTCTGAACATCCTGTGTCCATAACACACCCATGGGCTAACATAATCATTGTGCTAAGCACCACAGCCCCAGAGAACTTTATAGCCGTAGAACTCAGATCCTTCTGCTCCAGACACACAGGTGTGTAGCACTGAGCTAAAGGAGAATCCCTTCTGCCAGCAATATAGGGCCTATGACACACAGCTGAGCAGTCCTGATTCTCTCCAGTAGAAGGCAGTGAAGCTACATACACACCAGCCACTTCCTCAATATGTTTTCATCATATGATGCCCCAAAATGTGTACAGTACACAGGTGTGGTGCCTTCCACAACATTATGTGGGTTATGGCAGCTGTGACCAGAAGGCGCTGTTCCAAGTTCTGCATGTGCAAGCAAGTTTTGATTCTTAAGAAGACATGCAGTGTTGTTGCTAGTTTTGGCTTATGCAAGGTTTTTGTGTAGGGGCAGCTTCAGGAGAGATGGGGCTGTGAGAGCAGCACGAGAATTTGCTGCCTGCCGTGGACTCTGATTTGAGGCAATTCTTGATGCAGAGTTGCTCCCGGGGAAGCAGACATTAGTGTTGGGCTGAGATTTCTGGAGGATTGCCCTGCATGCTCTTTGACCACCTCTGTTCGGGAACTGGTGTATATGTGTAAATAAAACAAGTTACACTTACAATATATCCATATTCTGCATCACTGATTTTTCCTCCACTAAGAAGCTGACCTGCAGGCAGGGCCTGCCCAAGCTTTTTGGCCGCCCCAAGCAAAAAATAAAAAACCCCACAAGCGCCGCCCCCCCCCCAACGCCGGCCAAAACACACACCCCCCAACAACACCGCCCCGCCAAAATGCCTGCAGCGGGGAGGGCAGCATGCCCGCCGCCCCGCTCCCCCTGCCAGTGGGGAGCGCGGAACGCCTGCCGCCCCGCTGCCCCGGCGGGGAGCGGAGCACGCCGGCCGCCCTGCTGCCCCGGCTGGGAGCGGAGCACGCCGGCGGGGAGCGGAGCACGCCGGCCGCCCCGCTGCCCCGGCGGGGAGCGGAGCACGCCGGCCGCCCCGCTGCCCCGGCTGGGAGCGGAGCACGCCGGCGGGGAGCGGAGCACGCCGGCCGCCCCGCTGCCCCGGCCGGGAGCGGAGCACGCCGGCGGCCCCGCTGCCCCGGCCGGGAGCGGAGCACTCCGGCGGCCCCGGTCGGGGCGCCGGTGGGGAGCAGAGCACGCCGGCCACCCCGCTGCCCCGGCCGGGAGCATGCCGGCCGCCCCGCTGCCCCGGCCGGGAGCGGAGCACGCCGGCCGCCCCGCTGCCCCGGCCGGGAGCGGAGCACGCCGGCCGCCCCGCTGCCCCGGCCAGGAGCAGAGCACACTGGCCGCCCCGCTGCCCCGGCAGGGGCGCCAGAGAAAGGGTTTTGTTTTTGTTTTGTTTTTAAACAAAAAACCCTAAAAGCCTTGAGTGCCGCCCCCCTCCAGGTGCCGCCCCAAGCATGTGCTTGGTAGGCTGGTGCCTGGAGCCGGCCCTGCCTGCAGGGCCCTGGACGTCAGCTACTGATGGGCAGAGGGTCAGAATGAACACTGGTGTCAGGAGAATGAGCAGCACTCTCATACTCATTTGTGACTTCTGCTCCTTGTGTTTCTCTCTAACATGTGAATTCTTTCCCCCTTTAGGGACAGCAAAACGTCTTTCATGCAGAAAGCCTTACGGTGTATGAGGAACCCGCGATTAACCCCACAGCTGAACAGCTGCTCAGAGTCCAGGAAGACGCTTCTGAAGAGTTGACTGGGGAATCGCCCCAGGAAATGGACAGAGTCACCAGAAACCTGATCTTCCATATCCCTCACACGACTCCCGAATACAACACTCACCAAAGCAACTCGTTCGCAGAACTGAGAACTGAGAGCGACCATGACGTGTTTGCTCCTTACAGCCAGCGCAACCAGAAGGCTGAAAATGGTCATGACTGGGGACCCAGCTATCTGCCAGAAGACAGATCTGAATTAGCAACAAACTCCCTGGAAGCTAGAAGGGATCTCTGGACTCCATCTCCAGACAGAGAGTCCAAGCTGGAGCTCGTGAAGTCGGGGACGTTGTATGATGTCAGGGCTTATAAAGAGGAGAGGAAGCCATCCAAGCTGTACATGGATGATGAGGAAGAGCTGAATTACCCGCTCACCCGATTGGACATCTCGCCCGAGAAAGCAAAAGAGCTTGAAGAGGAGAGGAAAGAGGTCATCCAAAGCCAGGTGGTGAGGAGAAGCTCCACCATGGCTGAGAAGAGGAACTCCACAGAGGAGCTGGATTCTCTAAGCGCGGGCTCCGCTGGTAGGTGTGAGGCGAAGCAGGGAGGAGGCTATGCCACCAGCTTTGCCCTCTGCTTTGATAGCCCTTCCCCAGCGCAAGTGAGGACCCCCATTGACCCTGAAAGCATAGACAGGGAGCAGATCAACTTTGCCGCTGCCCGGCAACAGTTCCTCACGCTGGAAAAGACTAACCCGAGCTCGCTCTTCAGCCCGAGGCAGCACGTTATGCCTCCAAAGCCAGACTCCGCTCGGAACACCTCTGAGGGAGAGTGGCACTGCGCTGAGGGTGTGATGAAGATGTATATGGGCTATGACGATGTTGACGCACCAAGCCAGAGAGAGATCGATGGGTATGACGTGGCGTACAAGACATCCATGGCAGAAGAGCTGTATGCCCCCAAAAAGGTGGGTATGGAAAGGGAAGAGCCCAACGGGAGAATGGTCAGCTTGACCAAAACGTCTTCCAGAGATGACCTGGACTCCGGCTTGGGTGAAATGTCCAATGAGTCCAGCGCGGGTTACATTAGCGACGGAAGCATGTCCAATGAGGTCTTCGACACTCAGCTGGATTTGAAGGCCGGCAGCCAGGATCCTGCCAAAGAACTGAAGGCCAGGGATGAGACGCCCATTGAACGGGAAATCCGCTTGGCAATGGAGAGGGAGGCAAGCCTACGGAAAGAGAGAGGGATCCAGAGACTGAACAGCAGCAATGAGCTGGTGGAAATCCAGACCAAGCCCCTCCTCTCCACGTCTCTCTCTTTATCCTCCTCCAGGAAAGTGAAAGACAAAGGCCGTGTTTCCTTCTTCGTCCAGAGGGAGATCGAGCAGGAAACCAAGCGGGAAGAAGATCTGAAGAAGGAAGGGAGGCTCCTGGGGATGTATGACAAGGGGACGCAGCAGGAACTGGGTGAGCGCAAGAAAGTATTTGAGCAGGATGACGCCTTCCCGGCCCCACACAAACCAGCATTTGCAAAGAAATCAGACAACCTAACGGGGACCCTGAACAGCAAATTTCCACTAGAGCAAGCGGTGGACGGCAGCTTCGGCCCCACGGAGAGCACCACAGATGGAAAGAGAGTCCCTAACCACAACGTGAATCTAATAAGCTTCCAGGCCTATCAGCCATATTCCACGCTAAACACCAGTAAGAGAAGCACGGTGGATGAGCTGCTGTCATGCAATCAGCCCTCCGGCAGCTGCAGCAAATCGGCGGGTGAGGATTCCTTCGGGGCTGGGCGCCTCATCCCTACAGAGAGGGCAGATTCCACACCCAGTCCGGAGGAGCGGGTCAGGGTGCACAAGGAATACTTCGCCACTCCGTTCTGGAAACCCAAGATCTCCTTTGTGAGTGACCAGGGGACGCAGGGCCTGCTCGGAAAGGAGAAGATGCTGGAACCAGCGGGCGCCCAGGAGGACCAGTACACCCTGAAGAAGTGCAAGTCCCAGACGTCTTGGCTGATCGAGGAGGACATCCGGAGTGCCCTGCAGAGGGAACAGGAGCTGCAGGAGCAGCGGAGGCACAGGCTGCTGACTGACAGCTTCTCTCCAGCCAACGATCACAGCTCTGCCCGGGAGAAGGGCTTCCGGTCTCAGCTCTCATCGCAGAGTTCAGGTGAGGCGAGAGAGACAGAACTATGGGGCTTCACTCCCTGGGGGTGACATTCAGCCCCCTGCAGAGGGCCAGTGTGAGTCCTGTGCATCACCAACGTCCTTATGCCCCGGGATTCTTGGTGACAGCAGGGCCCCTTTTATCTGTTCTGGCTGCATAAAGGGGCCTTAGAGTGAGTGGAAACAGCCCCGGGGCAATTTTTGCTCCCCGAACACACTCAGGCGGCCTCCCCGGCTGGCCCAGTTCCCAGTATAGCAGATGGATTGGAGCCATGGCCAAGAGCTATTCTGTGCTTCCAAAGGTCCCTAGGGGACCATGGAAACCATGGGGCAGGTCTCTGCACAGCCCCAGAATTGAGGAAGCACAATGGTGGCTTAAGACCAGCCTACCTCACTTTGCCCCCATCCTTGTCCTAAGCCCAGGAATGGAGTAACCCGGCCTTTAGGCTTTAGATGCTGCCCAGAGTTGGTGCTGGCCCGCTGAGCAGAGAGGAGTTTTGCCCTCAATGGATATCCAAGGACCCTGCAGCCTAAGGGAAGGGCTCACCAGGGGTTAAACTGGGACCCCAGATCCATGCTCCCTTACCCCCCGCCGTTTCCCACGTTTGAATTCAAAACCAGAGCCAAAGTTCATGGCTCACGCCCCATCTCCAGCGAAAAAGCATCTCCCCAAGGAGCGCCTCCCGGTCTGACTCAGGCAGATGCCACACCCGGGCACCTTCCCCTGTTTGCTCATTCCTCTCCTGTGTCAGCCTCCTACGCCCCTTGGAATCCAGTCACCTCTTGCAAGCTGCCACCAAACAAACAGAGTAAAGGTTAAAAATGCCACATCCCCTCCACACCTCTGGGGCAAACATCCCTGAAAGCAGGAGTGGGGGTGGGGGGTGGGGGGGCGAAGAAACTCCTCCCTGCAAGGACTTGCTCAGCTCCTCAGTAGGATGCCTGTATCCTGTTAGCAAACAATGCCTGGTGTCTCTATGACACTTAATCCTCCTTAGGCAGGGATTGCATTACTGGAGCACAGAGCGGCTTGCTCCATCTCCATTACTGGAGCACAGAGCGGCTTGACGTCCCTGGGAGTCTTTCCGTCGATTTCAGTGGGCTTTGGATCCAGGCCAGATTGCCTGGGCGGAGGCAGGGTTGGGGTGGAGAAAGCATAGAGGACAGTCTTAATAGAGTTAGGGATGGGTCAGAACAGGAACAGCAGACCCAAGACTCCTCTGGATTCTGGGGGTGCTCAGCTGCGGGTCAGAACTCTGGGCCCAGGCCAAAGGAAAACTCCCGAGACCTTGCTCCTGTTTTTAAGTCCTATGGGCCCAATGACCTCTGAAAACGCATCCCCGGTAGCTGCTCCCTTTGCACGTGTATCTTTCTCTTTAAGCCGCCTCGGGCACCGCTGACAGCTACTGGGTGACTGAATCGCCCGTCTTTGTCCCTGCCTCGCACCAGTCAGGGGCACCGGGGTCAGCCTCTCCACCTAACGTCCCCAGTCCCTATCAGGGCTACACGGGCAGACACGCCTCTGAAACAGCCCCTGACGGTCCCACGGGGCCCCCGCGGGATGAGAAGAAGAAGAGGAAGCTGAAGGAAGACAGGAAGGTGAGTGCTCCAGCCTGGCAGCCGTGGGGCCGGTCTGGATCACAGTCACTTTCTAGCAGCGGGCTGGGGTGTGGGAAGCGTGGCCCTGCAGTTGCTCAGGTATCAAAGGCAATGAAATGTTGTGGGTGGTGCTGGCTGTGAGAGGAGCGGCTGAGCCTCCCACGCTAGCCTATTTCGTTTGGAAGCCCTGCCTCTTGGATGGTTGGCAAAGCTGTAGGTTAAGGCACCAGGCCAGGGCTTAGGCGACATGGGATCTAGTCCGGGCTCTGCGGCTGATTCCCTGGGTGTCACTCGGCTCAGCTCCCCGCCTGCTGAAACCCGCCTACTTCCTGGGCCTGTGGGGAGGATACATTCATCAGTGGGTGCCCAGATACTGGCGAGACGGGGCAGCAGCTGCACTGACTGAGGGCATGTCTGTGCCGCAATCCGAGGTGTGACTGCACGTGCAGACCCACCCACGCAAGCCTTGATTTCACTAGCAATAGCAGTGACGCGGTGGCAGCATGGGCTTTGAATACGTACCCAAGGGGCAAGGTGGCCACGTCACTGCTATTGTTCTTGGAACTAGGTAGATCAGCGGCTAGCTTGGCTACATCCACCCATGCTGCTGTCACGCCTCTGAAGGCAGCGTCGACGTACCCTTAGCCACTGCGGCGGTGGGGGTTCCCCTCCGCACCCAGCGAGCTCTGCGGCTGGAGCGATGGCTGTGCCCTATTCCTCCCCACCCGCTTTGGGATGGCTGGCAGTGTGTGGGGTCGGTGCTCCACAGCCCCATCGTGCGTCGCACAAGCAGGCGAAGACTCCTTGAACTTTCCCCTCCACACCCACTTTATGCAGGCGCAGCACCATCTGTCTCTGTAGGGGGGTTGCCCCTAGTGCCTGTATTCTCTTGAGCACCCTCCCTGTTTCTCTGCCAGGTTCCTTTCATCTGACCCTTTTTTTCCCCCTCTTGCAGTATGCAAGCATTGAAGCAAGTGATGACGTCAACGCAGAGGTAAAGTACATCAGACTCTTCAGCGCTGCCTCTGGACTTCCCGTCTTCTCTGACCCGCCTCCCTCCCCCTAAACACCCACATGCTCCAGACCACTTCTGCATTTCTCTGGCACCCATTTCCATGGCCCCTTTTAGCCAGGAAGATTTTCAGGGCTCTGAATGCCAAGTCCCACTCCGACAGGCACTTCATGAAAGAGAACACATAGGGCACCTCTATGTGTGGCCGTGGAATGCAAAGGGCATGGTGGTTGGCAGGGAAAGGGTTAACAGCCTATCCTTGCACAGTGTAGCTGCTTTGTCTGGCTTTGCATGGAAGAAGTTATTCCATTGTGAGAGGAATATAATAGACGTTTTTTTCTAGACTGTCTCTCACTCCAAGGTCAGACTGTGCTAGGAGCCAGCCCCAGACGGGGTGAAGGGAAACTCCAGTGGGTTATCACTAGTAGTGAGTTCATTAGAAATGGGCCCCATCCAAACACCCTCCAGCATTGGGGAACATCAGATGGGAATCCAGCTCCCGGAGGCTGAGACTTCTTGGCTGAGCCTCGGTCTCTGAACAACTTTGGGAAGTCCTGATCTGAGTCTCAATCCAACTCTAGGTTTAGTTGTGTGAGTTCAGGCTGTGGGGAGCCTTCATTTACTGGTCCTCTTGGGCACATATCGCAAATGCACCATGTTAAATTCCTAAAGTTTCAAGTCAGCTGATGGAAAAGGAACGTTACTGAAATATACTCGAAACAGACAGGGCCTTGACTCTCTGCTACTCTGCACCTTGTGCTGTCGTTGACATCTGTGCCAAAGGCTACTCAGCCGGAAAGGTAGCAGATTACACCCATCTGCCACTGGTGTCACAGATGGCACAAGGTGGTGCTGGGCAACAGTGAACCAGGCCTGTAGTGTTCAGTGCCCAACTTGAGTCACCATGAGTCAAATTTTCCATGAGTTGTGGGTGGTCAACTCTTCTGAAATCAAGACAGAACTGTGTCAAATTGGGCACCCAGAACTTAAGACAATTCAGATCAGTGGCTGCTGCTGAAAATTTTAGGCCTAAGATTTGGGGGGAGGGTGCGGGGAAGGGAAGGTTAAGGAACAAACACAGTCTTATAAAAATAAAAAGCCAGTGCATAGGAATCAGTCTATAATTTTGTGTTTAATTTTAGATTTTAGAAAGCACCAGAGTGACTCGCCACAAGAATGCCATGGCCAAACGCTGGGAATCAGGACAGTTCTTCAACAAAGATAATGACTGACGAAGCTCTAGCAGCCAAGGAAAGAGCAGTGACCCCACCAGACTTTGCTTTGTATTTACATCTACTCTGCTTTGGATTCAATCTATGCTACTTACAAATCAGCCAATTGTTTCTCCACGTGATGATTGTAAAAATCACAGACTTTTGAAAATTGCATATGTTTAAATCTAAAAAGGCGACTGTTTAAAAATGTTAGCTTGTGTTTGTACCCCCACCCGCCAAAGGAATATTTTTAAGGTGGAAAAATGGATCACTTTATTTTAATCTTCTTTGCAAGTAGCTGGCTAGAGGAAATGAAATGCGGACCTTAATTTAACTCCGAGCTGTGTCCCTGTAGCTGGCAAAAGGAGTTATTTCTGACGCTGTCTTAGGTGCTTAGCTACCACGCCATTAGAACTTCTCTTGATAGACAGATGTCTTTTGATCTTCACAAGCATCGAAATAGGAAACGAGGATAAGTCAATATGATCTTCAGAGATACAGTGGTATATAATATATATATATTAATGCTGTTGTTTATTTTGCTAATAATTTATTAAAGAGTCATACCTCCCCTCATTCGTTCCAGCCTGTCTTGTCAGTAGAGATGTTCAGGTGATGTTGTGTTGGGGATTTGAAAGTGTGCATGTGTTTAGGGAGAATGGGGGGAGGGGAGGGAAACGTAGGGGAAAGCCCTTGAACTGCAGAGACAACCTTTCCTGGAGGAAGGGGTAAGTAGGAATTCCCAGGAGGTCTCTTTATGTCTGGCCCGAGGCATTCAAAAAGCGGAGGTGCTGCCCCACTCACAGAAGTGGGAAAATATAAGCAAACCTCAGGATACTAACTGGGGCTGTCAAGCAATTAAAAAAATTAATCGTGCAATTAATCGCACTGTTAAACAATAATATTTGTGGATGTTTTCTACATTTTCAAATGTATTGATTTCAATTCCAACACAGAATACCAAGTGTACAGTGCCCGCTTTATATTTATTTTTGATTATGTTAAAGAGATTGCACTACAGTATTTGTATGAGGTGAATTGAAAAATACTTTTTCATTTATCATTTTTACAGTGCAAATATTTGTACTCAAAAAATAATATTACACACTTTGTATTCTGTGTCATATTAGAAATCGCTATATTTGAAAATGCAGAAAAACAGCCATAAATATTTAATAAATTTCAATTGGTATTCGATTGTTTAACAGTGTGATTAATTGCAATTAATTTTTTTGTGTTAATCGCGTGAGTTCACCGCGAGTAATTGACAGCCCTAAGTGTGCTGACCCCTGCGATTTCCCCAAATGCGGGAAACTCGACTGCATAATTTACTAACAGCCCTAACCTGGCACGTCTGGAAGAAGGATCCCAGTCTGGTGCCTCAGACCGTCTTATGTACATTCCACTAGGGGGCTCCAGAGCAGCAGCAAAAGCAGGATTTTCAGGAGGGCTCGCCTCTCCTGTGAGCCAGGAATATGTGACCAGCAGGGGGTGTCGAGCCCTGTTTATTTCTTGCTCCACCACCTACTGTTCTCCACACAGCAGCTAGGAAAGCACTGTGTGAGTCCTGTCCCACCATGTGTACAGGAGGCTATGTGACACAGATCTTTTCTCCATCACATTCTTGAGCCATGTGATTGGGAGGGAGCACAGTCCAGTGGCTAGGGAACTAGATGGAGAATCACAAGACTTGGGTTATTGTTCCAAGTCTACTACTGACATGCTGTGACCTTGGGCAAGTCACTTCCCCTCTCTGTGCCTCAGTTTCCACATTTGTAAAATGGGGAGAATGATGCTGACTGTGCTTTGAGATCTCTGTATGACAAAGCACTCACATAAAAGCTAATTTACTGTAAACATTCCCAATTTCCTTTACAGTCCAGTATTATAGCACTTGTTTCCTTTTCGGATATGTGAATTATACAGACTGGAAGTACTGACAATTACTCAGAATGGTGTATCACTACAAATCTCTAATCTTCTCTGTTTAGTAGGTGGGCAGCTAACAGGTGCAGCTTGTCTATCAGCCTATCCATTCATTTGGGATCACAGTGTATCCTGAGAGAGAGATGCCTGCATCGCAGCCTTGCAGTATATGGACGATTGGCTCATCTGCAGATCAGAGGTGGAAATATTAGAAAGCTGTAACACAGCAAAAGTTTTCTTTGGAACTATGAGTAGGATGGACTATTATTTATATTTAGGGAGTCTGTGCCCTAAAAATAATTTTTTGAGACATTTATAATTCAGCCACTTTAATTGGCAACTGTGTACAACTTGGCATGCAAGCAGGTACTGCCTGTTTTAATTTAGATGAGAGCATGTCAGTGATTTGTGTTTTGTTTCTTTAAACACACATGAACCAGAGGGAATTACATAGACTTTTCAAATGAAAATAAGGAAGGTAAATTTAATTCTGGGCCTCATAACCCGGTCTGAGTCCCTTTAAACCTGCATCCTCATTGTTCTCCTCAAAAGATGAACTTTCATCAGCCAATTAAACAAAAAAAAAATCCCGTCATAAATTAAATTTCCTCCTGGAATTCCTCTAGCAATCCTGTTAGTGGATCACAAGGATACCCAAATCACCTGTTATCCAGGTACTCTGATTCTTGCAATGAGGACCACTCTTCCCACATATTGTATATAGCTCAGAGACTACCTCTCCTGACTGCCTGGTGTCTGATATTTTCCCCCTCTCCTCAAAAGAAACCAATATGGGGACAACTGATGTCACTTTCCAATGCAGGTAACCATTTGTAAACATTCTATCTTGTGTGCACAGAAATCCCATTGATGTCAATGGACTAAGGATAGGCTGTCACGCCCTAAAGAGTAATGTGGTGGAAAGTCTGGCGGTAAGAGATGGTTTGAACAGCATAATGGTTTCTTAGTGATGAGATACAGTATCTGACTTGATTTACTATGGATAGAGTAATTGAGAACATCTGTGCAACAATCTACATGGGAATGATGTTATTTTGGTCCCTCTGTGTATTCAGATTTGGATGTATTTACATAGACAAATGCATTCCTTTTGCTTAACTTCTTACTCCCTTTAGCCTGCAGAGCCAAAACAGCTAGAAGAGTGACTTGGAATTCATTATCAGAGGGGTAGCCATGTTAGTCTGTATCCACAAAACCAACGAGGAGTCTGGTGGCATCTTAAAGACTAACAGATTTATTTGGGTAAAAAACCCACTACAGATGACTCCATGCATCTGAAGAAGTGGGTTTTTTACCCACAAAAGTTTATGCCCAAATAAATCTGTTAGCCTTTAAGGCGCCACCAGACTCCTCATTGGATTTTTTATTTTTTTTAAATCCATTCCTTCCTTGCTTACTCAGTACCAATCAGTGAATTCACTGACAGCACTGAGACTGGACAGGTGCTAAGGGGCTTAACTGGATAGGTGGATATGCTTATTGTCTCTTCTACAACAAGTAGCAATTAAACTCATGCTATCGACTTCAGCAAATCTATACAGAATGCTACCAAGGCATATGAAGTGCACTCAACTAGATGTTTAGTTTAAGAGCATCATGAGGCAGGAATAGATGTGATCTGTGACAATCTATATACAACTGCTAGTATATGGAATTAGAAGAAATAAGGTTTGTTAAATGAATCGGTGCTTCTTTCACAACCCTAGCTCCTTTTTGCTACTTCTAGGGCTCTCTTTATGCTATGTTTCCTGCACAAATTTTCTTGCAGATAGAAGTGTAAATTCTGAAATTCCCATAGAGGTTCCTATACCGCCCCCATCACTGCTGTATCTGAGTGCCGTCCAGCCATGCATTAAGTGACATGACTGACATCTGCCATATATGGTTTGTTCTTTCTCTCGTCCCGCCCCAAGGGGAGGTTTGTGCGTGCAGTGTTTGAGGTTTTTTATATGAACATGCTGCTCTGTGTTTATACTGGAGAAGATAAGGTCAAAGTGCATCTTGCTCTTGGAGCAGAAGTTTGTGATGGTCCTCCAAAAAAAACAAATGATCTTTGCTTTCTAGAGTCTTACTCTAAGTTGCCTGTACAGGCTGGCAGTGTTTTGACTTGTAACAGCCTACACTGGTAAGTATTGATTTGGCTGAGAAAGGGTTAAGTGGGTTCTGATGACTCATTGCCCCACCTGGATATAATGGAGGTAGGAGTGGCTCTAGTCTTTAGGGAGCGGCTATGGAGCCTGGGGAAAAAGTTTTGAGCTGCTCTTTATCTTGTTGTTGGCTTTATTTTATTAATAAAGCCAAATCCCCCTGGAAAAGGGGGAGTTTGGATTTCACACTGTGATTGCACAGCAGTTTGGCAAAGGTCCCTGGTCACGCTGCCATATATATAGAATCTATATATATTAACTTATGTCGATGAGATACTAAAAATGCTCCACACTCTTTTTTTCAAAACTAAAGGGGTGGAGATTCTGCCATAACGACTCTCCCATCAATACTGCAGGCTAAGCTCTATAGCATAGGAAAGTCAGGACAGATGGGATATACCCCAAGCTCTGCCACTGAGTAGTTATGTACCTTTGGGCAAGTTAGTTCAGTCCTCTTTCAACCCCTGTAGAAAGGGAAGAAAAATTCTTACTCAGATCTCAAAGTAGTTTACAAAGCTATGGATTAAAAGCTGCTATGTACAGGACTGGATCCTACAATGGGATCCACCCACACAGATCCTCATGCTTGTGTAGGGTGACCAGACGTTCCGATTGAAATCAGGACTGTCCCAATATTGAGGAGTTTGTCCCGCGTCCCGACCGAAGTACGGTTGGGACATCATTTGTCCCGATATTTTGTTTCGGGCTTTTTTTTTTTTTTCCTTCTTCTCTCCGCTGAGGAGTGCCTTTTCAATTGTTATACTCACCCGGCACGTCCGGGTTTTCGGCGGAGGGTCCTTCAGTCGCTGGCGGTTGTCGGCGGCACTTCGGCGGCAGGTACTTCTTTCTTCGGCGGCACAACTTATTACCCGCCGCCGACGTGCCGCCAAAGACCGTCAGGCACTGAAGGATGTGCTGCTGAAGTGCCGCCGAAGACCCGGACGTGCCAAGTGAGTGTGAGAATTGAAAAGGCGCTCCCCTCTGCGGCAGTCCCGATTTTTTCCCTTTCCCATCTGGTCACCCTATGCTTGTGTGGAATCCCACTGCGGTCAGATGGACTTCATATGGCTAGATTCCTTAGCAGGATCAGCTCCAGGGTACAAATAATTGTTAGTCACTTGAAGAAAAGTCAATATCTGATTTGAACAATTGAAAAGAAACGATACCGGTTCTGGGTTACTGGTTTCACCTTCTTGGAACATACTGATAGTAATGAAGTAAAATTTTGTTTATTATGAAATGCCAACAATTATGACTGAACATTACGAAAATACATCTGTTAAACAACTTTTGAACTGAATTACAGAATTTGACTACTGACTCTAATCCTCTACAGACTATGGTTATCGCACAGAGGAAAATAGCTGCTATAAAACTTTTCAGTGCTATTAACTGCATTTGGGGGGGGTTGGTAACTTACTAAAACACATTCAGAACTTCTTAAATGTAAGAATTTCTTTCTCATTTAGAAAAATAAGAACTGATCTAAACACTTATGTATAAAACATTCTGATTAGCTATAGATTAGTAGCTGGCAACTACTGGTGATCTTTCATCATTCTTCTTCATTTCCAAAGCCAACTCCACCTGTTTATCTTTGTATTATAAAGAGAGACAGATACATTACACACTAGACCACAAGCTTGGTTTACAACAGGATCAATTTTTCTCATCCCCACCCCCACTGAACATACCTGTGTAATTCTCAGCCAGGGTATTCAAACACAGGTCCTTTCAACATTAACATTACTGAGCTAATTCAGTAGAACATTAACAATGTTTTAAATCCAGGATTTAGATTTAATTCAGTAAATAAAATGTAAGAATGAATTCTATCCTTGGTCTTTTTATTGATGGAAGTCCTCCATGTTGAAAATGAAGGTGGTGGTCAATTTAACAACAAAACTTTGTAAATACTTAGGGCAATCTGCTGAGAAGAGGGGTTCCCTCGCTACCTATACTAACTGCTGCCATTTTAAACAACTCCAAAAGTGACTGAAAACATACTTATACCAAAATAGGCACAGCAGAAATCAAACTGGTAACTCTTATTTCATGGACCTTTTTTCAGAGCCTTTAACTTGCTGGACAATGACTTTCATCATTTTCTCCATTTTGGTTTTTGTCAGTGATTTTCTACAGTACCATATTTGGTCCCATATGCAGCACAAAGGTTTAGGAGATAAGTAAAATGGATCGCGGTCATGATGCATATCCAATGGCCTTCTCTTGGCATACTCCTTATAGTCCCTGACTGGACAGTTGCCTGGATTATCAGGTTTGGCATAAATACATAGAACTGACTCTTCTGTGTTTGCCGGTGTGTTCAGATCATCTTTCCACTCCAAGTATTCTAATCCCTCCTCGTTCTTTTTTAAAACAATCTGCCCCCACCACAGATTTGGAGTCTGACTGTGTGTGTTTGTCCCAAAGCCTCGGATGATGTTTACAAGCATTAGGTGCAGAAATCCTTCGGGATGCATTCGACTCAGTATGCCCTTTTTACGAAGATCCTCTACATCTTTATCTGTCAGGTTTTCCAAAATATTCCAATCTCTCTCCCTCTCCTTCCGTGCTAGATGCTGGCATTTTACTTTTAAAGCTTCCTGAGATGCTGTGAACTCAGACCCTTTAATCACACTATACTCGTACTTGTGTTCCTTGAGGTATCTGTCTATACTGCTCTGAAAGAAGAATAAAGAGTTGGCGGAAAACTCTGTGCCATTCTGCTTCCTGACTCTAGTATAGAAGGAGGCTAGGTAATTATCAAGGTCTGCAGGTGGCAGTGTGAAGATCTCACGCGTTTCAGAAGGATAATGTGTAGCCAACCAGTCTCTGAACATTTTTATATCACCAATATTACGAATTCTCTTACTCTCCGACTTCTTCAATGTCTCTAAAAGATAAGAGACAACTCTGTGGATAGAAAGAACTACAGAGCCTATCAAAGGCATGTAAGGCAATGCAGAGCCATGTTCACCTTCCTTTTTAAAGCATTCAAACATTCTGGGACTATTACGATCCTGCTCCCTTTAAGTTTTTTGTTTTGATTTTTGTGATCGCATCCTCCCACCCATCCCTCCCACCCATCCCACTGTTTTGTCCGCCTGTTGCATCTTGTCTGACACCTCAACTGTAAGTTCTCTGGTGCAGGGAACTGTCATCTTTGTTATTTTTCTGTGCAGTGCCTAGCACAGTGGGGTCCTGATTCTTGCTTGGCATTCCTAGGTGCTAACATATCAAATATTTAAAAACTCATAATTCAAGGGGAGCAGACTTTAATGAAATTTTATACCACTCACTGAAATTATGAAATTTATCCCTATACAGAGAGACATCTTAAGTTATATGCCACACTTCAAATCTCAAAATAAGGCTTAAGGTGGGATTTTAACTTGTGTGTTGGGAAGGAGGTGAATTTCACCCTGTATGGTCTTAAAAATTGAGTCCTAAGGCCACAATCTGCAGCTCTTCCTTATGGAACTAGTCACGTCACTAAGGATTGCATGACTGGACCTGAAAAGTGGACTCTGAATGTGAGCAATCCAAAAAGGGATAGTGCATATAAAAATTCCTCAATTTGCAACTATGGTCATGTGTATATTTTATAGTTAAATAAGGCACAGTAGCAAGTCAAATTTTGTTCTGTTATGCTCAGGCATCCCTGGGAAATTAACGGGAGCTGGCCTATGTGCAGATCTCAGGATTTGGCCCAATATTATGCTGTACTTATTTTACATGTTTGATGTGCTGCACAAGCCATTAAGCAGAATATACTTCAAAGTAGTCTCCAGCACTGAAGCTTTTTATTAAAAAGGAGCTCTAGACATGAAACACAAATGTCAGCTGAAAGTTCGCTCTAGGGGCTGAGAATCAGGAAAAGCCCACCTGTTTAAAACGGAACAAGTGAAAATATCTCTTAAAAAGGATTGCCATGATTCCAGAGGGGTTTATTTCTCAGATTGGTATGGGGTTGTGTCACATCTATATAGTTCCATGTAGCCTAGGAAGAGAATCACTTATGGATTTCTCATAAGTAGCACACTACACCTCAGCCCCATTGACTACACTGGCTACACAGTGGTTCCCAGATGAAGTTTAAGGTGGGTTTTCAAACCTGGGCAGCCTTAAATGGTTTGTGCTCCCTCCCACCTTTCTCTCTCTCTCTCCTATGACTTCATTTCCCACAGCCCACATTTGATTGCCTTCAGGATATGCTGCAAAGGTCCATGTGCCTCCTGTGGGTTTTTTCCAGGTGTGAAGAGGTGGGTGCTGAGTGGGGATCTGGAGCTGATGGCTGTGAATGTGTCTCGTTGGCACTGAGTTATTTGGTACGTGATTTTTGGTTTAATTACTATTGTTTCTGCACAGAGAGTATGGATCTACAAACCTAAATGTCGCTGCTCCTTTTTTACGAAAGCTATTGTGGTCTACTTGAAGAAATAAATGGTTTGTAAATCAATAAACACCGAGACTGCAAGATCAGGCTGAGATTAAGATAAAATGCCTTATGACTCATTGTTCAGCAAAAACAATTCTTGCATAAATGTCCCCAGCTGAATTCACTGTAGCTGTTGATGAGATACACTATCAAGTCAATTTCAAAAATACTCTAACAATGTATTCACCAAGTGTAGTCATGCAGCAGATTTTTAGTTTTGTAAGGGCTTGTCTAAACAAACACCCGACCTTAATCCAAATTCACTCTCAAGAGTAGACAAGCCTTAAAACACTATTCCAGTACTCTGTTCAATCAAGGGAGAATATCCAATCTTCGGCATCACAGAATCTAACAGCAGCTTTTTTCTGTCTTTAATGCACTAGCTAATGTAGCAATATGGACATCTACCCTCTACTGGATGAACTGAGAATCATTCAGACATGTCATAAGCCCTAATAATGGTAGAGCTAAAGACTATTTTTCTTTTAGCTCAGGTGGCTGGGGATGTGTAACTTAAGAACTATTCACGTTCTATCATGGCTTGCTGTCACAGTGACATCTCAACAGTCACAATGTGCAGTTTACCGGCAACCATGAATTTTCACATTGCTCTGGATAGCCATCCATCAGATGAGAGTCATCGCACCAAACAATTGTGGGAAATTAAACCTACAGTCCCGACTTTTGGGACTGTTTGCCTGAACTATCAAAAGATGGCTCTATATTTGCACCTGCATTATTTTTTTTTTTTTTGCATGCATAAAAATCATTTGCATACAGATCAGGTAGACATCCAGCTACCTGATATTTATGTGATGCACCGTTGGCAAGCACACACAAAAAAACAGATGCAAATTTATTCACTCTACTGAATCCTCTTTAAAAACTTGGCCCTTTGCTGCTTATTTGATGTTTTTAATCACTAAATTAAATCAGTATGTATGTAACTGGCACTGAAAATCCATTAGCCACACCTATGCTAAAATCACAATTGTGCTCCGGTTCACTTCTAAAATGAAGCAGATCCATTCATTAATGGTTCCCAATACTTGGCAAGAAGGATAGTTTAACAGTTAGTACATACACTGTACATCATCCATTTTCTTCTTGTACAAGGCAGTAATAGTTTTTAAAGCTAGTATAATCACATGCCACATTTTAGTTATTCATCAAAGAGCATATTCTTATGAGGAATTTTATGACATTCTCATGTAAAAATGTGTACATGGCATGAATGGCAAGAAGTGAATTTATTTTAAAAATAAAGTCTGTCCATTTTTAGTTACCAAAAAAGTTTAAGATCCCAAATCATAACAGGATATACAAGACATGAACTTTTAAAACAAATTGCTTTAATATCATTGGCGCTTTTAAGAAAAGGGGTGAATTCTAGGCTCATTGAAGTTAATGGCAATTTTGCTACTTACTTCAATGGAGCCAGAATTTCCCTGCAGTTACTGCACTCAATTGTTTTAAAGGTCAGTTCCTCTTTCTCTTTCCTGGGGAGACCTGAGTTCATACTCCCGGTTACAGTTTATGCAGGGACCATATCTTAAGAGGTACAGTGTGGTGCTATTGTGGTAAAATCAAAGTCTACAATGTTCCAATTTAGGCGGCTAGCTTTAGCCACACAAATGTATATTATATGGTATATAAATAAGTGGCTTGATCTTCGGAAGTGCTGATTGCTTAAGTCTCCTGTTATGTCAGTGGGAGATTAGGGTGTTCAGGATCTCTGGCAATCAGGTGCTTTTATTTAGGTGCTCAGATATGGATTTAGGTGGCTAAATGGAGCCACCCAAATTGTAATATTCTGGCTAAAAGAGACATATACTAAAAAAAAACCCCACCCAGGAATAAAATTCCAAAAATTCTTACTTTTGTTTGAAGACACCAACAGATTGTCCTCAGAGTTTTCATTCTCCAGAGTAGGCAAGGCTAAAGAATTTGCAGCATTCGGTGGTCCTGGCTGTTTGCTCTCCTCAACAGGTATTTCAGCACGGTTCCCAGCTAGTCCCATTCCTGATGTGGCAGACACAGATGGACACAGTTGGAGCTGCTGATGAACAGCTCCAGTGAGTGCAGTGTCATAGAAAGCCAGGAATGGGGATGGCTCAAACTGAGCCTTTGTTTCCATGTTGGAGACAGGAAATGGCTTTAACTGTTCTTTGGATGCTGTTGATTCACAGGAATTCCCTGCTTTAGAGGTTTTGCTTTTGGACTTTGTAGGATGAAGAGCTGTTAACTTCAAGCAGTTGCTTTCCAGGCTCCTATGATGGCTATCTTCTAAAGTCTCCTGTAAACAGGGAATTATTGCAGCCTTTTCTTTAAAGACAGAAACAGATGTCTGAATGGCTGCTCTTTTGCTAATGACCTTACTATCTCCATGCATTTGCAGTTCTTCCTCAGCAGATGCTTCTTTATTCTGGAATACTCTTTCAGAATCACAATTACTTCTGCATATTTCGTCTCCTGTATCTATTTCAAATTCTTCTTCATCAGAGATGTCTTGCAGGTCCTCCCTGCTTTCTGGCTCTTCATTACCTTGGTCAGTTTTGGCATGATAGTCAGTTGATGGAAGAGTCAGCTCTGTGGCAAAGCATGACCTCATGGAGTAGCTGTTTTTCTGAGGAACTACTCCACTCTGCTTTTCTTTTGTCATTGTTGTATCAGACATTACACAAAATGCGTCCTCTTTCTTCTGCATTATTTCGGGGGATCTGCTACATGATCCCATGTTAACTGAATCGGCTTTCTTTTTTTCAAAAGGTGAGGCTACCCTGTATCTCTTTTCACTTAAATTATGTTCCATTGACCAGGAGTCATAGCTTCTGGACCTCTTTTTCCGTTCTGCAGCTTCCTCCCTTTCCTCCTGGCTTCTGAAGTATAATGCCCCACAGGGCCAGTGATATGCATGTCCAGATTCACATATCCACAAAACAGAATTGTCCCTGGTAGGATGTCCCATATTCTGTATAATTTCCAAGCTTGGGATTTGATTGCATATAGTTCCATGAGTATGTGCCCAAGTCACTAAATTAGATAGATCCATGGCAACTGAATTGACATTGTTGTACATGTCATCACAAACGTTCTCATTCTGCAAAAGGGTTAGAATTATCTTAAGATATGTAAGAAAAACAGGATGATTTTAGCAACAGTTAGTGGGAGCTGTTCTCAATCCATCTATTTAAATTTTAAGTATTAGAATAATTAGCTTGACAAAACTTTTCAAATGATTTGTTTGAACCGTTTCTTTGCTCAGCTATAAGAGATGGAAGGGAATTTGTGGATGTATTTCACAATAGACACAACATGCAGCTTGCACATGTATCCTATGATCTGAGCAAGCTTACAGCTGAGAGTATCTCAGACAATGAAATGGGAATTATGAATGGAAGATTGTGTTTCCGAACATGCATGTATTGGGTGAAACCATTCAGGTTAGCAGTCAGCCAATTTGCCATCCTGAAAATAATTATACCCATTAAAAACTTAAATAACTTAATTTATAAATCATCCCCCATGCATCAAGGTTTCAGTGGCCCTGTACAATAACTTCATAATTGTTTTATATAATATGTATCTAATAAGACAAATTCAAAACTACTCTCAAGGATAAACAGCAGGGAATTTTTATGTAAGAAAAAGGGCAAAGGATTTTTTTTTTAGTTCACATAAATATATATTTAAGCAAACACACTTGAGTGTCCAGTTATCTATGATGTAATTTAAAGTGTACTCACCATGTTGCTGTTTTTATTTGATGGAATATGCTTTCAATGGGGTTCAAAGGATAAATGTCGTCTCCATATATTTAAGTAGTCCTTTCTTTCACAGAACCTAAAATAAGTATCATATGTATTTTTACTTTTTTATTTTTGGAGGCAAGTTCCATTCCACTAAACTTTTCAATATTCACTGAGCACAAACTAAATGGTCCCAGTCCTGCAAATACTTCACTTATGTGAGCAGTACCATTGAGCTTAATGGGATTACACACAGGAAGACTTACTCATGCCAATTTAAAGGGAAACAAAATATTAATTATGAAAACAATTTAAATGTTCATCTGTATTACTGGAAACCTGAACACAATAGCACTGTGATGGGTCTTGTTTAATTCTTCAAGCTGAGGAAAAAGCAGAAAAAGACAAGCAGTGAAAAGCAAATTAGATTTCAATAATTTAACTTTTAATAAAGTTGCTAGCTACACAAGTGAGAAAATCGGGACTGTCCCTATAAAATCAGGACATCTGGTCACCCTATCGAGAAGAGACTCAGTCAAAGTTACTGTTAGTATGTACGTGGTGGTAGAGTCAAGAGCAGCGGTTCTCAAACTCTGGGTCGTGATCCCATTTTAAAGGGGTCACAAGGGCTGGTGTTAGACTTGCCTGGGGCTGAAGCCAAAGCCCTGGCCTCACTGCTCAGGGCCAAAGCTGAAGCCCGAGCCCTACCACCGAGGGCGGAAGCTCAAGGGCTTCAGCCCTGGGCAGCGGGGCTCAGGCTATTGGCCCCCAACTTGGGGCTGGAGTCCTTGGGCTTCAGCTTTGGCCCCTCCCTCCCGCGTTGGGCAGTGAGGCTCGGGCAGGCTCAGGTTTCACTCCCTTCTCCTGGGGTCATGTAGTAATTTTTGTTGTCAGAATGGGGTGGTGGAGCAATGCCGTTTGAGAAGTACTCCTCGTTCTTTTTGAGGATACAGACTAACACGGCTACCACTCTGAAACCTGGTCAAGAGGGATTATTCGGGAAGAGCCTGTCTTCATGTACTCTCTTGCCTACAATGGCTCTCCCAAACCTCAAGAGCTCTACGTAAACGTCTCTCACCAACAGAAGTTGGTCCAATAAACAGTTTTACCTTACCCACCTTGTCACTACAATGGCTTCAGACAGCCACCCATCTACCAATGCTTAGGGGGGAAACAAGAGCCGTTTGCTTTGATGTTCTACCTCTGGCCCCTTGCTGAGCTCACTGGCCAGGTTTTGGGCAGCAGGGCAAACAGAGTTGGAAAACTGACACCAAGGAGTATTGGCTGGATAACGGTAACACCCTCTCTAGGGTGTTTGGGGGCTATTCAGGGGAACAAACCTGCACACAGACACATCTGCTGGGGGGCTGAAGATGGTAAGCTGTCCTAGGTTCACCATGGGGGGTGGGGATGGTAAGCCTCTAGGTAAGTCAGGCATGTGTATAGACTATTTTACAAACCTTTCTCTGATGCTTGGTTCCTCCTGTGAAGATTAAACAATACTTTGGGGTAAGAACGCAGCATGGTCACTGTATTCCCCAGTGGTCACAGACTCCTGAAGGGGTACTGAACCCAGTCGGACTTGCTGGGTGAGCATGGCTGATGGGCAAAGTACAATAGCCCAGGGCCTGGTCTGAGAGCGGCAGGATTGCATGATTCCACCGCACGCAAGCGAAAGGCGTGAGCCCTGACAGCTGTGGGTGTGCCCTCAGAGACGGTTCAGAGGTGCAGCTAGCCCTGTAGTTAACACCCTGTACCCATAAAAAGCAGGTCGTGGGAGGGGGAGCCACGGTCTCTGTGGGGCACCCGGGGGAGGTGAGAGGGTTACTGGGAGAGTGGCACTGGATGTGGGGTAGATCCTGTCCCTGCTCCCCCTTTTCAACCTGTTCCCTCCCCCACTCGCTGCCTGGCCCTGGCCTCCTCACCTCCCTCGCAGGGGCAGCCTCCTGCACCTCCACGCTGGCTTGGCTGGCTCCAGCCCAGGGAAGCGGTGGGAGAGGAGGAAAGGAGGCCGGCTCAGATGCTCGCAATTCCTGTCACAGCAGCCCCTGGCAGCCAGGAGGAGGAACTGAGGGGGGAGATCACTGGGCCTGGTGCCCAGCCATTCCAGCAGGGCTTTGGGGAGGTGCCACTGGAGCTGCCACATGGGATGGATGTCATGCTGTCGGCCTGAGATTTGGCGCAGACTGGGAACAGGTCCGGCATGAGTGACAGCAGTGCAGGCTTCCTGCAAATGTGCCTCAAGCATGACCTGAAGGGAGCCCGTGGAAGATGAGGGGTAGCTCCATCTTATTCAGTTGTTGGCCTCTCCCTTGGGACTGCCCAGCAAGGGGCTTGTCAGTGCTGGCAAGGATGAAATATGGGCACCTGTCCACTGAGATCTACCAAACTCTAACAATTTTTTTTTTTAATTGCTGCCCAAATCCTATGGGGCCAAGCACCTCAGAAGAGTGAGTAATAAATACACATTTTACCAATCTACAACTTCCAAATAACTCGGTTTTGATGCTCTGCCAGTCTAAGGCTTGGAATTGGCAAGGCACTGAAGCACACCTTTAAAGTTAAGCATGTGCTTAAGTCCCAGTGACTCAAAAATTAAGCATATGCTTTGCTGAATTCAGGGCCTAAACGAGGGAGAGATCAAAAACAGTGAGGGAAATTTTAAATGTACTGTGCCAGAAAACCCATCGTCACAAGGAGGAGGAAGGCTTTAAAAATGGCCGAAAACAATCCAAAATAATGAGGGAGATCTTGTTCCAGATGATGGGCACTAATAACTAACAAATACCTGAGAGGAACATTGAATGAATTTGCAGCAGCCCAGCAAGGTAACTGCATCTGATGAAGTGAGCGTTAGCCCACGAAAGCTTATGCCCAAATAAATTTGTTCGTCTCTAAGGTGCCACAAGTACTCCTCATTCTTTTTAAAAGTGCCACTGATGCCTGTCTGCACCTCCCCAGCACTCAGGTCACATAACAGGGTGTCCCATTTAAAGAGACAGTGCCAGGTCAAATTCTCTCTTGCCAAGTTTACGTTACCACCTAACAGGGAATGAGTAATAGTCAGGAGAACTCTTCCTGCTTAGGCATGAAAAGTCCTGTATGATAGCAATGCTGTATCATTTTCCCACTGGGTCCCCTTGTAAAGCTCTTTTACACCAATGTATCTCACTAGTGTGTCTCCCCAGCTTTTCCTATTTATGGCTTTCCAATGATGATAGGGATAGCTTTAGCCTGGAATGCTGTTTCTAACTATGCTGGGCATTTGAACCACATGCAAGGCTAAGATTTTCAAAGGCGCTTGAGGGCGTTAGGTGCCCATTCCCACTAAAATTCATTGGCTCCTTTGAAACGTGCTGCCTAAAACATTTTAGCTGAAACCACGTTTAAACCAAGTCTTCTACCACTTCAGCCAATGCACTTTGAACCCAGGACCTGTCTTAATTTAGGGCAGACATTACACTGAGCCCACCATGATCCTTGTCCCATTCTTGCCTATGGGTCTGCTCCTGCTCCCATTGATGTCAGTGGGAGTTATGACACTGACTTTAGTGAATAGTTTCCCCTAAAGGACTGCACTACCTGGACAGAGCAAAAGGAACTTCCATGTCAATACTTTGGCATTTACAATTACTGTGGAACAAGGGTAATAAAAACAGAAGCTTTGCCTGGTCATAAAGCATGGAATTATTAACTTGGCAGCTGAACTTCTTGATTGCTATCGTCCTTTTTGAATTTGGACCTTTTCATCTCCCTCTATCTGTAAACATGTCTTCCCTTTCCTGATTTTTCCTAAAAAGCCCTTTTCTTTTGATACTTAGCTGATCACTGGAGTTTTATTAGGAGCTATAGTACCTTCCAGTTCTGCTCTGACGTTGGTGTCAATCTGGAGTAACTCCATAGAAGTCAATGGGGTTACTCTGGATTTACATCAGTGTAACTAATAGGAGAACTTTGCCTTTACAGTTAAATATTTACTAAATAAGAATGAGTCAGATCCTCACCTGGTATAAATCAGCATAGCTTCATCAAAGCCAACAGAGCCACACCAATGTTAGGTCATTCTTCTAGCCTGACACAGCTCTTTGGGGTCATGGGGCTGTTAGATAAGAGGGGCTCTTGCAGTGAATTTCTCCTGGTAAGTAGGACAAGCTGATTTTTACCTAACACCAATGTACCTCAGACAAAGCTCTGGCCCAATGCCTATAATTTATTTTAAAATATTTATAAATAGCAGTTGCTGCTTCAGTATCTCTAACTGTGAATTCTGGACATTTTAATGATCTTCCATTGATAATGGACTTGAGAGTGTGAACAGACTATTCCAAAGTTGTAAGGTAAATGTTCTCTTCAGATGAAATGAGCAGGGATTAAAATTACAATTAAATAAACCCCATCCTCACCAAGAAATGAATTTACATAAATAAAAAGAATGAACCTTCTTATGACTATAAGATTCTGCTTTCTTACCGTCCTACTCTGAATAATTGAACAGTCAAGATGTCAGTTTCTTATTTGATTATTCTTTTTCCACTCAGTATTAAAGATGGCTGAGTGTCCCTAGCCTCTGTTTGCCAGCAGCTGGGAGTGGATGACATGGGATGGATCACTTGATGATTCCCTCTGAAGCAACTGGCACTGGTCTGACCCAGAATGACTGTTCTTATGTAAGATAATTTAGGCTTGGCATTTTTCAAAGGGGCCTAAAAGCAGTTCTGCAGAAAAGGACCTGGGGATTACAGTGGACGAGAAGCTGGATATGAGTCAGCAGTGTGCCCTTGTTGCCAAGACGGCCAATGGCATATTGGGCTGTATTAGTAGGAGCATTGTCAGCAGATCGAGGGAAGTGATTATTCCCCTCTATTCAGTACTGGTAGGGCCACACCTGGAGTACTGTGTCTAGTTTTGGTCCCCCCACTACAGAAGAGATGTGGACAAATTGGAGAGAGTCCAGTGGAGGGCAATGAAAATTATTAGGGGGCTGGGGCACATGACTTACGAGGAGAGGCTGAGGGAACTGGGGTTATTTAGTGTGCAGAAGAGAAGAGTGAGGGGGGGATTTGATAGCAGCCTTCAACTAGCTGAAAGGGGGGAGGGTTCCAAAGAGGCTGGAGCTCGGCTGTTCTCAGTAGTGGCAGATGACAGAACAAGAAGCAATGGTCTCAAGTTGCAGTGGGGGAGGTCTAGGTTGGATATTAGGAAACACTATTGCACTAGGAGGGTGGTGAAGCACTGGAATCGGTTCCCTAGGGAGATGGTGGAATCTCCATCCTTAGAGGGTTTTAAAGTCCAGCTTGACAAAGCCCTGGCTGAGATGATTTAGTCGGTGTTGGTACTGCTTTGAGCAGGGGATTGGACTAGATGAACTCCTGTGGTCTCTTCCAACCCTAATATTCTATTATTCTAAATGAGTTAGGCACCTAGCCTCTGTTCAATTTCAATAGAGTTAGGGTATCAGTTTTGAAAATCTCACCCTTAAACATTTCTTGGCCTAAATTTTCAAAAATGGCTAGTGATTTTGTGTGTGCGTGCGTGCGTGCGTGCCCAATTCAACACACTTCAAAGGGGCCTGGATTTCATTGGGTAGGTGTTCAGTGCTTTCTGAAAATCTGTCTCCTGCAAGATACCTCAAAAACGGAGGCACCCAAAATCACCAATCACTTTTGAAAATGTGAAACTATGATTTATTCCACTTTCATAATTAGCTAGCCAAGTCATTATGGTTCATAATACATCAAAGGTTCCTTGAAATCTTCTATAACAGAGACTTATAGTTTATTTATTTGGTTATGCTTCTTGCATTGGTACAGATATTAGAAACTGCTTTAAGTGACATTTGTTTTGGTTTTAGTTCCTTTTTTCCCTCCTTTCCTAATAGTCTTGGTTCTGTTTCTCTTCGGTCTTTTATTGTCTGTTTCACAGTTTTAGTTCAAGAGGCAGGAATAAAGTAAGCAAATACACAGACTGGGAGCAGTTCCACCTCCTGACAGGACAAAACAGGAAACTGAAACAATCCTAGTAAGAAAAAACAGGATTTAGAGTACTGTCCACTTAGTCCTGAGGGATAGCAGGTTCTCACTGCATGTGCCAGCTTTGGGAGACACTCTGCTGGTAAGTGCTACTCCACAAAAACCTCGTTATGTGACTTCATATATTTTCATAGAATCGGGCACTATTTTGATTTTACTTCCTTCAAATCCCAGATCATCTTCCCCACAGTTGCTCTGAATTACATCTCCTCTCTCAAGTGCCTGTTACAGAGCCACTCTTCTTGCAGCGTGACTAAGCTCCCTGAGTCAATTATTATTTATTGTTATTTTATTTTATTTGTTAAGTATGACAGAGCTGGCAGAGTAGTGCCTGTATCCAACAAAATGTAATCAGACACTCAAAACAGATGTATGGGGAAAAATTAATTACAAAATATCCAATTATATAAACAGAGCCTCATATTTTATCACACTGAGAAGGAGCATGAGGGAAACTGAAATTAATGGCAAACAAATTATGGAGCAGCTTGTCAAACATTTTTACTAAAAACTCTCAAATGTAGAAAATAACTTCAAGTCCTGATCCTGCAAACACTTACACGTGAGTAACTCCATGGATATGAGTAGTTGTACAAGGGAACAGGTTGTGCTTATGTAAAGTTACATGCAAGTTTGCAGAACTGGGGCTTTTTGCATAAGATTTTCTCTGGGCATCACTCTTGGGGTGTTAGGCCCCAACCCTGTACTGTACATGAGCGTGCCTCCGCAGAGCTCGTTGCAGGATTGGGCCCTTACTTTGTTCTTCTGTCCCATATATGCAAATAGAATCAGAACTGGAAGGAACCTCGATAGGGCATCTAGTCCAGTCCCCGGCACTTGAGGCAGGACTAAGTATTATCTAGACCTTCCCTGACAGGTGTTTGTCCAACCTGCTCTTAAAAATCCCCAATGATGGAGATTCCACAACCTCCCTAGGCAATTTATTCCAGTGCTTAACCACTCTGACAGTTAGGAAGCTTTTCCTAATGTCCAATCTAAACCTCCCTTGCTACAATTTAAGCCCATTGCTTCTTGTACTATCCTCAGAAGTTAACGAGAACAATTTTTCTCCCTCCTCCTTGTAACAACCTTTTAACAATCTTTTATGTACTTGAAATAATCCATCTTCCATCACTGAAGATGCAGGGATGTCAAAGTGCATTTCTCAAAGACATTAAAGTAGTGTTTTCAACTCTCTCAATTTTCAAAAATCTCTTGATAGTTGATCTTCCTTAAAGCACCAGCTTCTGGAGTCGTGTCCTCAGCTTTAATTTATTTAAATAAGTTTCAGTCCTTATGGTTGCAGAAAAACGCTTGAGCTCAAAAGGCAAATAAAAAGAACCCCAAAATCATGATTTAAAAAAAATATATTATGCATTTTGGGGGCTTGACTCATGCATGATTCTTGAAGGTTGGCAATCCTGCAGTAGTAATTTGTTTCCTGACTTATATTTAAATTAAAGATGTGTTTTGTATTTAACAATTTAGGTGGCAAAGTCTTGCTGAAATTTACAGCTGAATAAACCAGTGAATTAACAGATCTTCTCCACCAGAGGCTGCTACATTGCTAATAATAATAGTGAAACCTGGCTAGGAAGAGCCAATTGATTTCAGTTCTATTTTAGGCTCACACCCAATCCAGACAGAAAGCATTCCCTTTGTGCAGGGTAGGCTGACTGAAAAGAGTGTTTACACATCTCCCTTTGGCCTAGGCCTAACAAGGAAAGCAATGTCCTGATCCTGATTCAGAGAAAATCTTACTACTAATCCATTGTCCACTCTTCTGCTAAACTTAAACTTTACAAGGGTGAAAATACCCTCCCAAAATACTGTTCTCCATAGCTGCAAAAAACCACCCAACTACACACATGAAATACCATACACACCAAAAATAGCAATAATTAATATAAAGTCCTAGACTTAGCTTTCCTGGCTGCTCAGCAATGCTGACTCTGCAAGAAGCTTGCTATCTTAATGCTAAAACTACAGTGCAATTCTAGGTTGACCAATAGTGTTATTTTAGTTGAATACAGAAACATCTCCATTTATCATCCGTGTATGTGATGGGAGATATATATAGATAGATAGATAGATAAATAGCACATTCCAGTGCTTAGGGGACTAGAGTGGGAGCCCTGGGTTCTAATCCCAAAGATATGCTGTGTACCCTTGGGAAAATTACTCTTCTCCACCCCACTCCGTGCTTCACTTTCCCTATATGTAATTTGTGGGTGATACCCTACCATTTTAAGCATCCGATGAAGTGGGTATTAACCCACGAAAGCTTATGCTGAAATAAATGTGTTAGTCTCTAAGGTGCTACAAGTTTTTCTTTCTTATTTTCGTTTTGCTGACACAGACTAACACGGCTACTACACTGAAACCTACCATTTTAAGATGCTTTGGATAAAGAGTGTTCTGTTAGTTATTTAGTGGGGAAGAAGTGCCTTGTAACAAACTTCTGTTTTTTCAATGAGACTTTGCCACCTAAATTGTAAAATACAAAACACATCTTAACCACTTAGATTGCAGCCTTCCACCACCCCACCCTCCCCAGGATTTTGCCTTTTAAGAGCACTTTAAATCTACTTGATCGGTGGTGTCTCAGTTCAGGGATAGGGGGCAGAAGGCGAGGAGCTCATTCCCTTTTTGGCACTCCCATAGGCGTACAGAGTATAGTGATGAAGTAGAACTGGGGACTGAAGGGCAAGTCAGGAGGGCAGTCAAAGGAAAGCCAGAAGCTTCTATGAAAGTAGCTTTCTGATGTCCAGAGAGACCTTTGAGGCCCAGTTCTGTAAGGTATTAAGTACTTCCTGCATGATGCTATCTGTCTTTATGTTCACATTATATTCATTGCCATAGTATCTGAGCATCTTAAACATTCAAAAGGATATTATGTTGTTTGTCATTCCTTTGGCTGTTGAAGTCTGAGTGCCCCCAATTCCCCCAATATTGAGGACAAAAGCATCTTGCCAGAACGGTCCTTTTGTCCTCAATATTCTTTTAATGCTCTAAAGGTATTTTAATAGGCAGCAGAATTGGAAATATGCATTACACTAACTTTGGATGAGTTGAAAATTCAACATCAACTAAATAACAGCAATGATTCCTAGCATGAGGCAAGCAGCAGCATTCACTTTCAGAGACTAGCTGGAAATGTGAAAATAATTTAATGTAAATATATGGCCAGCCTCTCTTGCATTAGACCCATTGTTTAATTTATTTATGACACAAGCCATTTCTCTTAATGCACTTCCATCTAGATAGTTCAAGTAAGAGTAATGATAGTTTAATTATCAGACCAAAATTGGAACATTAGTTCTCAACATTTTTCAGCTGAAACATAAGCAAGTCCTCATGCCACAACAGAAAAACTGCATAGCTTTGGGAACGAAGCACCACTGTGTTTTTCCATGACATAACATCCTTCAGGAACATATGGGCCGGCAAACAGAAGACGCCCGCTGCATAATTATGGCACTGACAAACCAATTGAACCTCAGCAGCTGCCACTGGGGAGGTTTAATTCATTCCTGGTATTCTTTCCTTTTAAACTTTAAGTGGCACTGGAACAAACACATCTTTGATCCAAGTAGGAAATCAGTTGGAGCTTGATGTTTAAGATCTGGGGAAATGATGTCTTTATTAGCCTGTGTGACAATGCAGGACTCATGGCAGGCATGGTATGGACAAGGGTTTGGTGTCTGAACTCTATTACTCTTTTGGACACACTTGAGTATATGTGTTACTATGTCAATACAGAGATGATTACAATAAGACGCTGTGTTTCATTAGCACACGCACTGAGCATCCCTGACTCTGCAGGGAAGCTTAAAGGAGCTACACAACTCTCACAACAGTGCCAGCTGACTGCTTCCAAACAGGGCGAAGACCTCTCCGTAGCCTGGACAATAGAATGAAGGGAGCTGGCATAGACCCCACCACCCACAACGCCCTGTGGGGACCACTTAATTTCTCCTTTTATCTCCCATTTACTACAGCCTCGGGCTTAGAGCAACCTCCATAGGACTTGCACAAGGAAGAGAGAGGGCACCAGGATTCCCATAGTAAGTCATCAGGTGAGCGTGGGAGATCACTGGTATGAGCACCCCACCCCATCCAGGAATTGGAGTCCACCCCATGCCCTTTCTATGCCTGCCTAGCCATCCTCAGGATTACTCAGGGCAGTACAGAGCCACAGTGTGGGGGGTATAATGCACCCCTGCTGTTTACTCTTGCAAAAGTTGCTGTCAGTATTTATCTCTAAATAGAAAGGCGATCCTCACTTCAATTTGATGGAGTGTACTTTTCACACATAACATAAGGATGATTCAGTGTGTTGCATTACATAATTGAGTAACTTATGAAGTGCTTAGATACTATGGTAATGAGGGAGCATATAAGTACCTTAGATAAATAGGAGACCTCCTTTGATGGAACTAAAGTGTCTGATCATAACTTTGTTGATATAATTTCATGGCAAATATTAAATAGCCATATGAGAACTCTTCACACAGCTGTGTAACTATGTAGTGTGTGCTCTAGGACATGCATTATAACTTGCTTAGAACTAAATCCTACCCAGAATGACTCTGGTAGAGGGGAGGTAGTGGTGAATTGCCAGATGCATGAACAGCATGAAGTTGTTCTGCCTGACCAGGGCAGGATGTCTCAGAACACATGTTGTTGCTGATGGTAGCATATGATCTACTCAGTCAGAACCTAGCCTACCCCTTTTCTGCATACCACACCCCTGCAGACCACAGCACACAGCCTTGTGTGTTATGGGTGCATTATGATAAAAAGGAGAAAACCTGTTGTCTGTATCCTATGTAACTAGGATAAGGAAGGGCAGGATTTAGCCCTAATGCCACAGCAATGGAATGTGTGTTTGCAAGCCTTGCAACAGTGTAGTTATTAAAAATCTAATAAATCAGAGCTATAAAAAGACCAATAATGATTCAGTGAACACAGTCAGAGAGAACTTATGCTCAGAGTTCATTCATTAGAACAGTTCATCAGTCTCTGGTTGTGAAACATATTAAGAAAGGTGCCAGTACCCGCCTTCTGAAAAGACAGTATCAAGCGTGTATTTTTAAAAATAAATTTCACTTCCCTCTTGCATTTTAACAATATTCCACCTACGTACTCAAGACACCATTTTAAACAATCCTAAATACATAATGTTTTCAAAAGCTGCTTCAGAAATGCTGATAAGAAAGTGTCCAATCAAGCCATGACTGATCAAATTCATTGGTGGATTTAATTTTAAAAGAGATGGAACCAAGTTCTGCTCTTAATTAGTTCAACTAAGAGCAGAATTTGGCTCATGTTCAGGGCAAATTTTGACATCTTTAGACAAGATAGTGAGTAGCTTGCAGATATTTGTCTATAAAGACACAAAATAAAGAAATTCTCTGTATAGGGCCCCACTTTCATTTACATTTGCTGCATTCAGATCTTGAAATTAGCCTGTTGTAGTCATCTAGCATCTGTGTAATCCCCAATTAAACAGCAGATGCAATGGGAGGTAGCATTTCGGTGAATGATACTGCCATCTGACAGGTGAGAGATGAAGAACCCGAAGAAATAATGTATAAGCTTTAACTCTGAGTTGTTACCCTTCTCAGTGGTGGCCAGATGCTGTTTCATCTACCACTCTGATCACTTTCACACTGTCAGCTTGTGCATTCAACTGTTGAAATAATTAATACACCTCCATGGCCTGCTAAGAGGTTTGGGAAAAACTGGGTTCTCAGAATGACTGAGAACAAACAAACCTAGGGTTCTGGGG
The DNA here is from genome assembly GCA_037349315.1 of Chelydra serpentina. NCBI lineage: Eukaryota > Metazoa > Chordata > Testudines > Chelydridae > Chelydra > Chelydra serpentina. The sequence continues at coordinate 5,038,874 of JBAIAC010000107.1, read as the reverse complement.
CTTGAGTTTCTGCAAGATACACAGAGACACTGGGATCCTAACCTGCACCAGGACTCTTTTTTTGTTTGTTTGTTTTTTAAAGGAAACTGGCACCATGATTAGAGGGTACTAAAATTATAATGGGTGTAGGGAAATGGACCAGAATGCTCTCTCATTTTTTAACAGCTTTGCAGCCATGGGAAAGTGACTGAACTGTGCTAATCTTTAATTGAAGAATTGCCTCATGATAAAATGTCTAGCTATGCAAAGGAGAACAGAAAGAAAAATGATGTTTATTGCTCTGCCTTAGGATAGCACACTGAGATGTTCTTGCAAGGATGGATGTTTGTATAAATAAATGTTCATTCTTGACTGTGGAATGCAAACTATGCTGCAGGGTTGGAAACAAACCACTTTGTAACGCTGAGGCCAGGGTAAGGGAAAGACACAGGGATTGCGGGGAAGAAATTCACATTCATTTTTAGTAACTTAGAGTTTCTCAAGCATTTTTGACATTTTTAATTATGCTGTAGAGTCGATTCCAAGAACAAAAGCCATGCTTTTTCAGGGGACTAAAGGGTAAACAATTAAGACACTCAAAGCAGATCAACCTAATGGTGGTGGTACTGGTTTTGGGATGGGAAACCTAGCTTCAGCACAACTTTATATCTTGTGCTTCATGGACAAATGGACTTCAGACGCATTGTACAAATCATGTGCAAGGGATAATGGATTTCTAGGGAGTTAGGGCCCAATCCTGCGAACACTTTCTACTGGGATAGTAACTACTACTAAGAGTAGTCCAATTGCATTGAACAAGGCAAGGAATGGATGAGTTCATGCAGTTGCTATTTGATCAGAGAATTTCCTGCAAGGCTGGGAAGCAACACATTGCTGTGTTTACATTGGCCAAGTTAGGACCTGTAACTTTGCTATGGAAAAAAAGGCAGAAACTAAAATTTCTTTTTTTAGACAAAATATTTAATTCTGCTGAAAGGCATTTCCACAATTTAAAAATCACAGAAGCCACAGGGTTGTTTTTTTTAATGTCCGTGATTTTCTAGTAACCTTGCTAGCACACCTTTCATGGTTATACCATTGAGAAGGGCGTGATAAAATACCCACCCACCCTTCCTTACTGAAAATGGACAGGGAATTAGAAAATATTGTGTGTAATATAAAAATATTATAGTTCCTTCCATTTGGCCTGACTTTGGTTAGGTCTGGCATTGGAGCGGAATGCGCTCCCATTCATGGCTGAGTACAAATATTATCTAATAGTAAGGGAGCGGTTTTGCGCACCCACACCTGTTCTAAATAGCCGAAGTATGTTTCATAGATGCCACATTTTGAGTGCTAATGAACAGAAAACAAGGGCTGCTGTGGGTACTTGTACAATATATTCCGTTTAATAGGAACTTTCACTTTATCACATTTAATGGAAAGTCACAGAGGAGGTATCCAGCTCTTGTGCATGAATCAATCATTAAGGGTATGAATTATTCAGTGATAATCCACACAGCATGTGCTATATGCAAACTCAAAAGGGGCAGTATCCCTAACCCAACAATTCTATTGTTTAATTTTCTTCAACATATAACAGATGTATGACAGACAAGTAAACAGGAATATTTAAAAAAAAAAATCATGGGAGAAGACTTTAAAAGGAGCAAATTGCTTTGTAGCAACAAGGCATTATTTGAAAGAGTTGAGACACTGCAAGCTGGGGAGAACACTACTGTAAATTGGGTCACCATAGCAAGGCCAGCCTCTAGAATAAGACATTTTTGCCCAAGGTAGCTTTCCACAACACAGTTATGGGGTCCCACTAAGATGAAAAATTGGGACATAGTTGTGCAGGAAATTAAGGGTGTGGGGATGGAGATGAGCTGAAATTATGAAAACAAAATTAAGAAAAAAGAACAATGTCAAACAAAAGAGTTATACTGGTCCGTATCTAATATGAAAACCAATATCTCTATGATCTGGACTAGTCAATAACAAAATTAATTCCAGTGCACATAACCTTGCTGCCAGTTATTAAATTAATCAAAAAGTAATTGGGCCAGATACCTCCTGTAATTTCATTTTCTTCAATGCCATTATCCTGTGGATGAATTTGGGATATAATATCTTTTTAAATGTCCTATTTGCATGCATTGAAAATTATTGGGTGAAATTAAGAAAAGGTTTTGGTTCTAGTGCACTAAGCTATAATACCATTAAAATTTGGATCTATGGAATTATTTTAATTCCAACACACAAAAAAGGATACTGAAACCCAGATTGTAGGGGGCATACTAATGATCCCAAAGCAACATTGAGACAATCTAGCAATATTATCCTTTCATAACATTGAAATCAACATTCACAGTTCCAACCTAACTTGGAGGGGGTCTGACCAAACAATAGATCAACCCACTCAGAAACTTAGCGCTGAGTGGTAGAAGAAGTTCCTGAATTCAATAGCCAGGAAATGGCTGGTTCATTCTGCACAGGAAATGAGTCACCCAAACGCATCCAAGAGGAGCAATGAAGACAGGAAAGAGCTGAAACAACATGAACTGATAAAGACTGAATAGCATAGACCAGTGCTTTTCAACCTTTTTTCATTTGCGGACCCCTAAAATATTTTGTATCAAGGTATGGACTCCTTTGGAAATCATAGACAAAGCATGTGGACACCACAAGTTGAAAACCACTGTTCGGTGGTAATGACAGCCTTTTGCAGACACCTAAGACATAGTCTGCAGACCCCCAGGGTCTGTGGACCACAGGCTGAAAACTACTGGCATAGACAGATAGCACTCTCTCTGTTTGCAATAGATTAAAAAGAGGGAAAGAAAAATAATCACTAGATTCTGTAGTTAAACTTGGAATTTTCGTTCAGTTTTATGAATACAAATTTATATCTAGGTTTGATTTGACACAGTTATCACATTAAAATCCAAAACCCAAAATGTCTAATGGAAACACTGACAGACATTTCAAGAATAGTGCTTGGGTAGTACAATGCTTAAAGCCCTACTTGAATTGCAGGATGATTGTCAACAAATGGTAGCTAAGTTGTGGACAAGCCTTTGAAAATTGGAGAAAAGTAATAATGGACCTTATTATTTGGGATAATAAAGTCCATTATTACTTTTCCATGATTTTCTACTGTCGTCCACCTGGGGCTGAGAGCCGGGGATCCCGCTGTCGGCCGCCCAGGGCTCAGATTGGGGGTCCAGGGCTGAGAGTGGGGACATCTGCAGTCGGCCACCTGGGGCTGAGAGTGGGAGCCCGGGCCTGAGAGCGGGGGCTTGGGGTTGACAACAGGGGCTCCCGATTTCAGCCTCCGGGTGCTCAGGGCTCCCACTGTCAGCCCTGTGCATGGCGGGGGCTCCTGCTGTCAAAATTGCGGTAGAAGCCTAATATTCCGAAATCCACAATTTCCACAATATTGCAAGTTAAGTTGGGCCTTAACAATGTATTAACTGATCCCTGAAAGACAAGTAGCAGTAAGTACCAGCATTTGGCTGTGCCAACAAAGCAATTCCATTATAGAAGTCTATTTTAAGGAGTTCTTAACGAGGTTATAAAAAATTCACTCCTCATTGAAACTTAATATCAATATAAAGGTCTCAGTTCCAAACCCAATTTATTTAGTAATACAGTGTTGCTCTTGTAAGATACAGTTACAGAATGCAAGCCCACTAATTGAATTTATTTTCATTGTTAATGCTTCTGTATCCCCAAACTGTTTGAACCAATGGGGAAAATCCTCCAGTTTCTAACTACCCAAGTTGCTTCTGAATCCATATCTGAGAAATATGTTTAAAAAAACAAAAATCAAACACAAGGGGTATTTTAGCAGGATTGACAGCAATACAAAGATACTTCAACAGAAATACAACTACTCTAGCTTAAGGATTTCTAGAGCTGCGCTGTGATATCATGACCAATGCACAAGAGAATGTTCTGGCATCTTAAGTTGCTGCAAAAGTTGCAAATTTTGTTTAAAACAAAACAGCCATGTTAATTGGAGGTCACTTTTAAAAAACAAGGGGACTATGTTTTGCCATTTGGCAGAAGGATAGAAGTGCCTTGGGGATGATTTTTAACAAAGTCGAAGGCCTCATTCCTTCAAACGGTTGCAAGCAAGCATCCACACTGGTGCACACTCTCCCACCCTCATTTATTACTGTGACTAGTTCCATTGATTTCAAGGAGACTAGTCACGGCAGTAAAGTTAAACAAATACATGTTTGCAGGATCAGGACCTAAGAAATATTATAAACAATGATGAGGATAAAGAAAAATAGAAAGTGACGGTTTTATTTGATAACAAATTATTTAGCCTATTATCATTGTGTACAGTATATTTGAATGCAGACGACCTTCTTGGAGAGAGAATTGTTAGTTTTCATTTATCTTGAAAAGCAGAACAGCTGTCAGGAAAGCAAGGTCAAGGGGGCTGCTGGTTTTCACAGAAAATAACTGCATGGAAAAATTACCTGGCCAAAGCATTTTCAGCTTGAAAAGCATTTTAAAAAATACAGAGAGAGAGAGGCAGGGAAAGTTTCTGTGCAGAATGTGTTAAACTCAACAGAAGATAACACATACAGTAAAGGTTTAAAGGGGGGGAAAAAAACCTGGGTGTGTCTCCCAAAGAACCTTCAACCGAGACAAGAACAACCACAGGGCTGGGGGTCAGGGAGAGGCCCTGTAAATCAGGAAGGGCTCCCTGCTGGCTTGTACAAAAGAGGCTGAATCATGCAGGAGTTCAGCCCATTTTCAGTTGGGTGGCTGTTTTTTGTTTTTGGTGGAGGGAAGGTGAGGCAATTCCTTTTTTCCATTAAGTTTCCTAGGGAATGGATTTTTTAAAAATACATCATGTTCACTCCAAAGAAAAATGGTATATTACCAGATGGTATATTTACTAAATGCACTAATTTTCTCTGTCAAAAGAAAGACATAAAAGAATTTTTAAAAAGTAACCTTGTAACTTTAATTACCTGAGCAACACCCTTACCCATGCACACAGAACTGAACAAATGAGCAGCTGAGTAACCTAGGACACTTCAAAATCAGACTACCTTTTATGTTGTCCAGTCAAGCGCTGTAGGAAGAAATCTGGTAAAATATTGCTCAATCTGAACATCTTTTTATCTGCTATATTTATGGGAAATCTGAAGAGGAGTGCCTGATATTAAATAACAAGTTTCAGTTACATTTCATTCATTCTTTCTGTCTTTTATAAACCACATCATGACCGTGCGAAAGATGGCTTGCACAAACAATAGTTTCTTGATATTGAGTGCCTGTTTTTGTTCAAAATAAGTGGCATATCTGCATAGGCTATAAATGGATTTGTTAATTCTAATAGTTGTCAGTAAATTGGGTTAACTTTTTATAATTAATCAGTGGATTTAGTGCTAATTAAATTTCACTTGCTAATCTGTTGCTTCCACATCTTTCCATATTGTGAAATAGGGATGATAATCCTTTCTTTTCACCCATCCTTTGGATATGTCTATGTTAGAAGCACTACAGTGGCACAGCTGCAGTGTTGGCGTGTAGACACCACAGTGAAAGAAGGGTTTTTTCTGTCACTGTAATAAATCCCCCACCCTAGCGAGGTGGAAGTTGGAAGAATTCTTCCATCAACCTAGCTGTATCTACAGTGGGGGTTAGGTTGACCTGACTACATTGCATAGGGTGTGAAATTTTTTTACCGCTCTGAGTGAAGTAACCTAGATTGACCTACATTTTTGATGTAGATCAGGCCTTTGTCATGTTAGATTGTAAATTCTCTGGAGCACAGTCTGTGCTTCTTATTTTTAGCACCTAACATAACAGGACTTTGATTTTGCTTGAGGCCATTAGGCAGTATTTAATACAAATAAGTATTAACAGGTAAGAACTTACCTTTTCCCCCAACGCAGGAGCAGCAATCAACACGGTGATCCATGTGTGAGGAAAAATGATGGTATGTTCCAACACTTTCACAACTTTTTTTTACCTTTCTTTCAATCTGGCAGCAGTAAAGCCTTAGACTAGAAATGCATGTATGGTATACCTGATCAAGTTGCCTGAAGCTGCATGGAATCAGCAGCCTGCAGGATTTGCTTCCAAATCTATGCTAGACTATTACTTTTATATATCTATATATCTTCTGTCATTACAAGCGGGGGCACCCAAGGGCTTCAGCCCCAGATGTGGGACCTGTAATCTGAGCCCCACCACCCAGGGTTGAAGCCCTTGGCCTTTGGCCCCACGCTGTGGGGCTCGGGATTCAACTTCAGCCCCAGACCGCAGCAACTCCTAATACCAGCCTGGAAGACCCCATTAAAACAGGTTTCAGAGTAGTGGCCGTGTTAATCTGTGTCAGCAAAAAGAACAGGAGTACTTGTGACACCTTAGATACTAACAAATTTATTTCAGCCTAATCTTTTGTGGGCTACATCCGATGAAGTGGACTGTAGTCCACAAAAGCTTATGCTGAAATAAATTTGTTAGTCTCTAAGGTGCCACAATACTCCTGTTCTTTTTCCCATTAAAAGAGGGTCCTAACCCCCAGTTTGAGAACCACTGAACTAATCCATGCAACCGATGATGGATGGGTGGGTGGAGGTAACAAAAGAAGAGACTTTGGTCAAGGAACCTGGTGTAATAGGATTAAGAGAATCCTAATGTCTGGATTGGGCAGATACAGTTCTTTATCTCTTTCATTAAATATTATTGTGCTCTTACAGACACACAGAATTATTTTCTCCCCAAAACACCAACTCCACTTACAATAAAGTTGATTTTATGATAGAATTTTTAAAAAGTAAAATAATGTGATGTATTTGTAAACGTTAATTAGCTGCGTTTAAAAAAAACCCAAATGACAAAATAAGTAGTTACAATCTACTTTTATAACAGGCACATGGACTTTGTAGCTTCCTGTCCACACTCAGGATGATTGCCCAGGGAGTGAGGCCTTTTGGGGCTTCCTTGCCCACATTCACTATGGCTGCTTAGCGTGGTCTTTGGACTGTTTCCCCATATTTAAGATGGCTACCCACTGCGTGCGTAGCCATATTTCACATGACAACCCAACAGGCGCGTTGGAGATCTTGCCCATATTCAAGATGGCTGCCCGGTGTGGTTATTCCGTTCTTTGCCCCTTTTCAATATGGCTACCCAGTGTGGCCATTGGGCTTCCTACCCGCTCTCAAAATGGCTTCCCTTCACAATGCCGGACGTTCATCCAATCTCGCTGCGCATCCACCCTTCACCCCGCCCCCTGCCTCCTTTGCAGCCAATAAGCGTCGCAGCAGCCGCCTCAGGCCCCTCCCCCTGAAGCGAGTGATCCCCGCCTGTGTCGTCAGGCCGACAACGGCGGCAGCCAATGGGGTGTTGGCGCGGGTGAGGCGGGCCAGACGGCGCCGCCATTTTGTGAGTCTATAACACGGAGCCGTTGGGTTCGTTCCTGCTATTCCGGCGCCTCCACTCCGTTCCCTGCGGGTCTCCTCTCTGTGCAATGGACGGGTGAGTCCCCGCTGGGCCGGGCCCTGCTACGGGCGGAGGCAAGAGGGGAGTTGTTTGAGCCCTCCCTGGGCCGTGGGGGAACTCGGGACCTACTCAGAGGGCTCGGGCGTTACCTGCGGGGGCGGCGGCGGCGACCGTGTGGGGGGAGGGTTACCTGAGAGGGGTCCGTTGTGGCGGGGGGTGCCCGACTGGATCCCCCCCCGCCGCCTCCTCCTACTTCCGCCCCGGGCCCCTGTGCCACCGTGTGGGGCCGCAGTAAGGGGGAGGGGCGGTCCCCCCCGGCTGCCTCCGCTCCGAAAGTGAGGCGAGGCCCCGAGAGCGCGCGGTGCCTCGTGCGGCCACCCCGGCGTTCGGAGCCGCGCGCGCTCGGAACTTCCCTGCTCTCTCTCCCCCTCCCCCTCCCCCTGCCCCAGGGTGTCTCCAGCCGCCTCGTGCTCAGCTCCCCGGGCGTGATCCCCCACTGTGCGTCCCGAGACACAGGCGCATGATACTGACTTCCTCGTCTGCGCGTGGCTGGGCCCTGCCCTGGTCCGTGCACCTGGGGACGGGGACGCGCGCTCACCCCCTGTGGAGCCCCCTTTCCGTGTACCTAGGGCAGGGAAGGCTCTTCCCCCTCCTCTCCCCCCCCTCCCCAAAAGAATCCAGACTCCCCCGTGCTGTCGCGCCGTGGGAGGAGGTTTGCCATGTTTCCTGTAAATTGCCTGGGTGTGGGCCGTAGCGTCTGCTTGGGGAGGTGCCTGGGAAGGGCTGCAACATGCACCCACTCACCTTAGGAGTAGCAATCACTCAAGAGTGTACCGGGCGGGGACTCTTGCAGGCGGCAAGATTGTGGCTTTGGGCGCACCCTGAACTGCCTCAGTAATGGGTTACACTGCTATTGTCTTGGCCTTTCACAGACGCTTTTTGAAGTGTAATTTGGCGTATACGCGCTCACGCTATGCTTTAAGGAGCTTTAATGCCTTCGGGCATAGTTAGGGAATTTATTGGAAGTATGGATCCCCTTGCCCTGTTACCTGGGCATCTCAGGTTAAGCTGTAACAACATAACAAGCCTTGTGGTTGTGTTTCCTTGCCCTTCTGTTGTTTAACTATCAGCCTTTTCCCAGATAAAACTTGCCTTGCTAATGATGTGGCTGGCTCCTGTAGTTTTGCAGGGTGCAACTTCTGTATGCCAAGTAATGTTGCTTCTCTCTCTAGTGATCACCCCATCTATTTTAGAGGCACGTCAAAATGTGGTGCTTAATGAAGACATCACTTAACAGAAATGAGGCCTTCCTGCTTACCTTGTCAGGAAGAGTAACTACTGCAGTGTGCTGACTTTTAAAGAGAAGAAAGTTGTTAGTCAACGCAAAATATTTGCCATTTCCAAAGAGACAGTATTTAAGTATCCCAAAACCTTAAATTAGAGAGCCTAAATTAATGACTGGCTTCATAAAAAGTTTCATTCACAGCTCTCTATCTGAAAGGCATCAGTCTGGTTCCTTATATGAAGACTACTTTAGTTTGCTCAGGAACTTCAATTCAGCTTGTTACACTTTTAACAGAGAACTGCTCAACATGTTGAGTTGGGATAAAACCATTTTTCTATAACTTTAATAATTTATAGCTGTAACTAATTTGAAAAACTCTATTGTTTGTGGTGAGTATTCTTTCTACTAATCAGGGTAGATTGTAGGAAAGCTGGCTTGGTTATGTAATTAAAATATTTATTTAGACAGTTGTAGCTTTTCATCTTGTGCAGCAGAAGTGGCAATATGAGCTGAAGCCTAAAATTTTAATTATTCCATGTCAGTTAAAGATTCCAGGACATGGTTCACTTTCCTTTCAGAGTCTAGCTGCTGTTTGCTGGGCTCATGATGGGATGTGGGGAGTTTTTCTTCTGGAAATTGTTCCACTTCTGCATAGTTAACTGTCCATGACCTTTCATCAGTATTTCTCATGCAGACAATCCTGCTTAGTTGCATTCTTTTTCTTAAGTTGTTTTTGGTATAAATTGTCTTGTTAAATATGCAAGGGAGCTTGATATGGCAAAGATTGCATATTAGAAAATGAATCGTAAAATCATAGAATATCAGGGTTGGAAGGGACCTCAGGAGGTCATCTATTTCAACCCCCTGCTCAAAGTAGGACCAATCCCCAACTAAATCATCCCAGCCAGGGCTTTGTCAAGCCTGACAGTGTGGACCAGCCCTTAGAGGTTTTTACGAACACCCCCCCTCCACCCCCGGTTCGAACTAAGATACACAACTTTGCTACGTGAATAACATAGCTGAAGTCGGAATATCTTAGTTCGACCTACAAGGTACTTACCGCGAGTCCACATGCAGCAGGCAGTCTCCCCCATCGACTCCGCGTACTCCTCTCGCGGAGCAGGAGTACCGGTGTCGACGGCGAGCACTTCCGGGATCGATTTATCGCGTCTAGACAAGATGCGATAAATCGATCCCAGAAGATCGATTGCTTACCGCCGAACCCGGAGGTAAGTATAGACGTACCCTAAGGAAGGAGATTCCACCACCTCCTTAGGTAACCCATTCCAGGGCTTCACCACCCTACTAGTGAAAAAGTTTTTCCTAATATCCAACCTAAACCTCCCCCCACTGCAACTTGAGACCATTATTCAATAGCCCAAAAGAATGTCATCCCAGATCACTACTTTCAGTTTTCTGTCCATCATTCCAAAGGCAGTGTTAATCTTTCTATGTGAAATTAAATTTTGCTGGAATTGGTGGCCCGTACTGTTAAAAGCTAGGAGAAAACTCGGTAACTTAGACTTGGTTGCCAGGACTAGTGAAACTTGCTTGAGAAACGGCTGTTTAAGAGTATCTTCAAACTGAAAATTGACTGCATACTTCTTTTAAAAAAATTGTTTACAAGCTGTTGATGTGTTGTGTGGTGTTCATGTGGTCTTACGTATCAGATTTACAAAAATATTCCAGAACCGAACAGTTTTTGGCAAATAAAAAAGCTGCTCTTGCTGGATAATTTTAAATACCATTCCCTGTAAAGGCTACTTTATGTAAAACATTTCCTGTGTGTGAGGCCCTCAAGAGGAACAGGAAGCAAAAGAAATTGCTCAAGGATAACTTTGAGAGGTTTGGAAACTTTAGATGCTCCTCATTATTTTTCTGCCTCTCTGCAGTTTTTCTTTAATCCAGGTGTGCAAGAAGCACTCTGAATGGCAGAAATGGTATTTTTTAAGCTGAAGAAATACCAGTATGTTAAATAACTCTGGAGTGGTTACGTGCAGCAGCATTCAGTTGGATTTTCCACTGATGTACAGATGGGTTTAATTACTCCACTAAAGCTCTCCCCCTCAAGATAAAACAAAACCCATCTGTCTTCATTGGTGACTCTGAACACCAATGGGATTGTAAAATCCTGCAGTCTCATACAGAGCTTTTTTTAAATAGCAGTCTGAGCTAGAGAAACCATAGTGTAGTTTCCTGGCATCGGCCATTGGAGTAGATTGTGACTCCAGCTGTAAATTGCTGGGTTATGATGACATGGCAGGCTGGTTCTGAGGAGGAAGTATGAGAAGTTGAGCTGGCTTATGCTAGTACCAGGGATTGTTTAAATTGGTGAAACCTGAATGATTTTGTAATAGTTGTGAACAGTGTTTAATTACCTGAAAGATTACTAAAAATGTAGGTTGTGGTAGAATTAAATCCTTTTGAATGCTAAAATTTTTCTTAATGCAAGTGTGGTTACTTTTTTCATATTGCTGTGCAGGACTTAATAGAACCCAACTTTTAACTGTTTTCTGTGATTCAGTAGTAGGTCACTGCAGACCTATTGTCTTGTGACTGCAGGATCCTCTATCATTCCAAGTATTTGTACAGTGTACCCTGTACTGGGGAAGGCTGACATAAGAATTTAAGGTTCGTGGTGTGTACCCTGAAGGGCTACAGAGTCAATGGGTGTGTGCCACCCAACTTTACATCACTACTTTACCATATTTTGGACTTCCTACAGCCCAGTATCTTAGTTATGCTAGAGCAGCGGGATCCCAAAGTGCGTCGCTGCCCTGTTTTAATGGGGTCGCCAAGGCGGGTGTTAGATTTGCTGGGGCCCGGGGCCAAAGCCCAAGGGCTTCAGTCCTGTGTGGCGGGGCTCAGGTTACAGGCCTCCCTGCGCAGGGCTCGGGCTTTGGTCCCCCTTCCTGGGGTTGTCGTAATTTTTGTTGTCAGAAGGGGGTCGTGGTGCAATCAAGTTTGAAAACCCCTGTGCTAGAGAACCTCAAACATACTGAAAGAATTCTCCCGCCATCTTGAGTCGTTTTACAAAAAAGGTGTAAATGGTGATGATATGAGTATCTCATTATCTTGAACTGCATTCTCCGTTTGGCAGACTAGTGACTCTCAATAATAGGAGTTGCTATACAAGATCTGATCAGTGGTCCATCTAATATCCTGTCTCTGATAGTGGCCAGTACCATATGCTTTGGAGGAAGGTGTAAAAACCCTGCAGTAGGCTGATGTGGAATAATCTGTACCAACCACTAGGTGTCATCCAGGTCTCTAATGGTGGTATACACAGGGATACAAAACCTGCGGCTGGCCAGGGTCAGCTGATTCAGGCTTTCAGGGCTCTGGTTCTGGGGCTGAAAAATTGCTGTGTAGATGTTTGGGCTGGGGCTGGAATCCAAGCTCTGGGACCCAGCCTGAGTCAGGTGACCTGGCCAGCTGGCGCCCTGCCAGGAGTCTTATTCCTGTGTAGACTTACCCCAACATATTGATGTATGCCCTGATGCATGAGGTTTAATGTTCCTTACAAAATTTGTTAAGCTGTGTCTACACTGCCACTTTCAGTGCTAAAACTAGTTGTTCAGGGGTGTGAAAAAACACCTCCTGAGCGACAAAAGTTTTAGGGCTGAAAAGTGCCTGCATAGACAGTGCTTTATTGCTGGGAGCAACCACCCCTCCTTCGGGGTGGGGTTTTTATCACCGTGAGAGCACTCCCCCAGTGATAAAGCTTGTCACAGCTCTACCGTGCTGTAACATGGGCAGTGTAGACATATAATTAGAATCACATTCAATATTCTTGATATCCATATAACTCTGAGAAATCACCTTTGTTGTTGGTTTTTTGTTTGCTGGGTGGAAGTTATTCATTGTAGGAAATGTGTCCTGTTTTGGGTGTATGTGGGGGGTTACCGAGGTTTTGTTTTCACTAAGCACTTTTAACAGTCGTCCTGCTATTAGTCTAATAATTGCTGTCACCAGTGGAGCTGCACTATGGTGGAAGTGCTACTCTAAACCAGGCACAGGCTGTTTTATTCAGGTTTAGATGAGGCAGTGGTATAAAAGCCTGTCTAGTCTATGCAAGCAGTTCCACTGTTGCTTGCACCATTGGTACTGCACCATTCTTGGGCGAATTCTGGAAGCATTACTAACCCATCTTTGTAGAGGTAGCCCCCTGCGGATCAGCTCCCTTGAATTCTTATGCTGAATATTTGTGCCAGCTTGATAGTGGAAGTATAAAGTTTTCTTTTAAGAATGCTCTAGATTTGGATTGTATGGACTATACAGGTGAATATACTAGTGACTGTAGGAGATTAATTTTGACACGTCACTCTTGCTGTGACTTGGCTCTTGGTCGTACACTGTCTTACATTCCTGTGAAGAATACTGGCTTCAGTACCTGCATACTCCTTTCTGTGGTTCACTGGCTAAAAGGGGAAAGTTCCACTGTTAGAAGTGGAAGAGGTGCACATTCCTAACACTTTGGGGCATTGGGTCTTCACTGCAACCTTTTTTTTTTTCTTGTATGAACTGTCTTTGGCTTACTTGTGAAGATGGGTGCGCTTTGACTAGCTTTTTTTCTTACTGCTGGATATTTGTGGCAAACCTATGTAACTGAATCCTCTTCTTTCTTTTTTCTACAGCATTGTCCAAGATATAACAGTTGGTACAAAGGTAGGCACTTCTCACTTTTTCTCTTTTTGCACTTGCTCTGCATTTGACCTAGTTTAGTGTTAGTTGTAAACTTACCAAAATTAACTCCTCAATTTTAAAGGGTCTGTTTCTTATGCTACATTTCAATTGTTTTTTAACCAGAAGGCTTTAATTTTCATATGTATTTAATACTCAAGTCATGGCCTTGGTTTTACTGTGCTGTTGCCAGGAAGAAAGACTGTTGTAATTTTCAGAACAAGAGATGCTTAAAAACAGAAAACACAAATGGCGTTGGTGTTCAGACAAACTTGTGTTGTATCCATATAATGGACAATACATCTTGAAAGAGAAACTGGCAGTTCATTGGATTGAAAATGCTCAACTTACTTCATGTTTCTGTGGCTCTCCTGTTCATTTGGATGTTGCAATAATCCTTTTCCTGCTAAAATAAAAAGCATTTTACCCATTGATTCTTATCTCTTGGGAGTACAGTAAATATGACCTTTACCCTGCTAGTGTCTGGTTTTGAAAGTGCAGCCCTAACCCTGAGACAGGAGGAGCCTCCTTATCAATGGAGTATGGTAATAGGCTGCTGTTTATAGGAGGAAACTTCCTTTCTGAGAACTGCTAAACTGGAATGTTCAGGATAGACTAGAACACCTCATCTTCGTTCATTGCCAGAATCTTAATTGTTAGTTTAAACCAGGGATCTCAAACGAACACCAGGGCCTCATGAGGACTAGTGCATTGGCCCGAGGCCTGCATGACTGACACCCCCCTCGCTGCCCCCACTCCACCCCTTCCATGAGGCCCCGCCTCTTCCCACCCCTTTCCTGAAGTCTCCACCCCATCCCTGCCCCCATTCCAACCCCTTCCCCAAATCCCTGCCCTGCCTCTTCCCCCCCTCCCTCCTGGAAAGTGCTAAGCACCGCCAAACAGCTATTTGGCGGCGGGAAGTGCCTGGAGATAGGCAGAGGAGCCGGGACGTGGCATGCGCGGGGTGGGAGGTGAGCTAAAGATTCATAGTGAGACAGGTAGCTTATGTTACTTCATTTCTCTATTTTATATATTGTCTTAAGCACAGGGCCATTTTTGCTACATAAACTCTAAAAGCACTAAAGGGAAACTATTAAAGTGCAGTGTCTTTCATGTTCAAAGAACAGAACCAAACACTAGTAATGCCATAACTGTGGGCAAGTCTGTTAAAGTTCTGTATGGTTCCAGTGAGCAGCAGACAGAAGGAGAAGAGATCAGTTTAACATCTATAGGGGAGATGTTACTACATGTGCTACAATATTTAAAACTTTATTATTAAAAAGTGTGAAAATGGCTTCGTGTCTAGTCCCTGCTGTGACCAAATTTATCCTGGCTTTCAGTCTTTCTTCTGCAGGGAGGAGTTCACATTTTGAATAGGTTGCCATGCTGCTTCATGGGGAAGGGAGGGAAAAAAAAAAAGTTTTCACATTAACAAGAGAGGTTTATAATTAGATGAACAAAATCATATAGGTTAGACTTCCTGGAATGAGTCAGTCACCTTACCCCTGGAGGATCTTTCCATGTAGTAGAACTTTTAGTGACTTCACCATAATTCTGCTGTAGTGCTAAAATGTATTTAAGATGCTGCAGCCATAGGAAGATTTCTAGTTATGCAAAGGAAAGCTTTTGCCCAGAAGGCTTGTGAAATGTTAATTTTTGATCTTCAAGCTCCAGTGATGGCAAGAACATCAGGATGTTATATTTTGGGCTTGCAGTTCTTATCTGTTGCATGATTTTAACCCCTTAAGGAGGGTATGGTTTGTCATCTAAATGGGGATTGGAAGAACTCACATGTCAGCACTTCACCTCTAGCACAAGACAGAACTACTGTCACTTTTATGATGCAAGCGCCATGGGGCATGAGAAATGGAGGAGAATAAGAGGAAAATGTATATACCAGAAATAGTACCACTTGTCAGTCAGGCACCCCACTTTTAGAAAGCCAGTTCAGGTTTTAGAAAAGAACAGGGGCAGAGGAGAGGATTGAATCGTATAAACTAGGGCAAGAAGTTGTCTGCTCATAAATCTTTGGAAGTTTCCCTCTATCTGAATAAGTTTAGTGTCATGCCTAAAGTTGTGTTTGAAAGGGTACCTTCCACAGCAAATAATGCAATACATTCTGTAATATTACACCAAAATATGCCTTTCACTTTAGAATAAGTGCTTGGTTATTTACTGTTAAATTTAATTTCTAAAGTCTCTTATTTTTAGAGCAGTGGAATACTTGTCTTCTGTGGATCTTCTAATTCCACACTAGCATGTAGGGGTCCTTTCATTAAATCTCAAACCATATAACCTTGTATGAGAATAGTTTAAGTTGAAAAAATAAGTTCACACTTATCTTTAAAAGAAGTAACTGAGAACAGCGTTTGCAATTGCTCTTACTAGTGTCCTCACTTCATTCTAACTTCCTGTGGGTTTTTTTGAGTAATTAGGTTACTGAGTATTGTGCAGAGGAAACTTTCTATACAGTCTGGAAGCATTTCAGCAGGATTTCTGTTGAAATACTTTTTGAAGGATTAAGCTCTGTTTGCTGCAACTATTAAGTGTAATTCTTAGGGCATCCATTGTTAGCAATCACTTTAACTTCATTTTTCCCTCCTTTCAGAAATAGATGTTCTTTATAATTGTTCAGTAACTTACAGTAATAAAGATGAACAGCAGTTGAGACATATACCACTACTGAATCTGTAAAAGATTAAAATAGGAATAAGATTCACTTGGGAATGAAAGAAGCTACACCACTAGCATCCATTCCTGAAAACTGTTCAGAGAGATTGTTTGCTGGCTGTGCTTTTAAATTGTAGGCATGGGTATTAGAGTTAGATACGAATACCTTTCTTTTAAATCAGGAGTGTTAAATGATCTCCCTCCCCTATCATCCCAGATATGTTCAGGATATGCATGAGCAGAGATGGCAGAAATTGTATTCTTTTAGTGACCTTTTTTCCAGACTGTCTTGTTCCTTTTGTTAAGCAGCACTGTAGAGCGAGAGAATGGTAAACATCTCTTGAACTATACTGTTAGTCAATATACTGGAAAAAAGTGAAGACAAACCCAGCAGACTAATGTGGAATGGAGGAAAAAGCAATAAGGGGATGAAATGTTATAAGTTATTTTTCTGAAGTCTCCTTTTAGGTTGTCAGTCCTAACGTTTTAGAAGTTTACACGCAGCTCTTTTGTAGTGTTCACACTTCATGTTCTTTAAATCAGGCTCTTAGATTAGATCGGTGTGCTATATAGTTCATCCAGCCCAGCAGTCACACAGTAATTGAATAAGCATCTCCACCCTTAATTAATCTGTTTTAAATACTTGTGTGGGCTCTTTTTTCATTATTCTGAAGCCTTTGAAATGTTGTACTTCAGTAATTTTGCTGTTGAGAACATTAAGCAGTATTTCAGTCTTGAGAATAATAGTCCTGAAATCTAATTTTATTGTCATTTAGTGCAGTGCTGGATAATCTTGAGTATTTTCTGGATCATAGTCCAAGTTAGCCAGTCCAGAGGTTTAAAATATGCATATCACGTGTCCTATTTGTGGGTTTCTTTGCATCTTAATATGCAGATACAGCTAGTTTAGGAAATTTATTACTGTTCTGTTGCTCACAAAGCCCCTGCTGGAAATAGTACTGCAGCCATAAACATGTGATCTGCTTAAGACTTCCTCTTTCACCTAACCGACTCACTATCTGAAAAGAATGGCAGGGGATGGCATTGTGATTGAGACATTAGATTTGGACTTCAAGATAGATTATTTTTTGAGCCACGTCGAAGACTCCCTGTTTGATGTTGGGTGAATCACTTAATCACTTCATGCTTCAGTTCTCTATCTGTAAAATGAGGGTAATATAGCCTCTGTTTTGTTGGTTTAGACTGTAAGCACTTCAGAGATAGTTTTATTAAGTGTGTGCAGTGGGACTTTGATCTCAGTTGGCATTTTTAGACCTTATAATAGTGCAAATAATTAATGATGGCGATTTAATATTTTGTGCCAATGCACCATTCTTTGGGAAGAGAGCAAATGGTATTGTATTTCATAACAATGAATTGCTGTAAAAATAGCTACCTATTGGATAATCCTAAACATAAAGCTCCATTGTGATAGGCCTAAACACAAAGTTCCATAGTACCAGATCCTGAGGCCCATGTCTGCACTACTATTTGTCACTCGGGTGTGAAAAAACACCCCTCTGAGCAACCTAAATTTCGCTGGCATAAGTGCTTATGTGCACAGTGCTATGTCAGCAGGAGAGCTTCTCCCGCCGACATACCTACTGCCAGTCGTTGAGGTGGTTTTATGTCACTGGGTCCTGTCGGCATAGAATGGCTGACTACATGAGCAATCTTAGTGGCGCAGCTGCATCTGTTACAGCTGTGTCATTGTAAGTTTGCTAGTATAGACACATGGCCTTGGAAATATACAATTTGAAAACAGAAAAGTGGCATCTGCAAAGTTAACTCTTAAAATATTTTAGAACAAGTTTTGTTAGAGTATGTTACAGGCTGACTGCGTAGAAGTGGTTTTGTGGTCAAGCCGGGCTCTTTGCCATGGGAACAAGTAATTATGGCTTCAGGCAGTAGGCCAAGAATGTGCCGAGGAAATTCCAGTCCCCTCTTATGGCTCTAGTTCAAAGGCTGCAACAAGCTGGCTCTTGTGGCTTTCTGTTACAGGCATGGTCACACATGTAAGCCACATGTTTAATATGGACACAGGAAAGGCAGTATCCTAATGGCATGGTGATCAGAAATTGAGGCAAATAGCTGCATATAACAGGAATGGTAACATGTTTTGTGGAAAGAACATAAGGAATCTATTGACATCTGATTGTTTTTTATGTAGAGCTACTTCAATTTATGGATAGATTATTCATCTTTAGGAGGAAATGGAAAACTCCCTCTAATGGAGTATAGGAACTCAAACACTGTTGCTTCATTTGCAACAATGAATTGTACATATTACTTCAACCTGCATTATGGGTTGTAAAGCAAGAGATTCCGGGTAGCACACATTCATCTGCCAGTAAATCATTGTGGAGAAGTGCCTTGAATCACATCTTAGTTTACACTATATTACTTAGTTTACCTTAGTTTACCCTATATTACTCATTCATTCTTATGTAGAAATGAATTAGAATGACTTGATTCATAGCTTGCTTAAGCTCCTGCTCTGGTTCCTACTATAACTTTATTTTTCCCTAAGGGGATTCTTAAGAAAACCCTATGTGATGAAATGGTTAAATGAAAACAATTTCTCTCCCGATCTGAAATTTGAATTTTATTTTGTAGACTACCTATTATAGTTAAAAATACTTGAGACAGTATTTCACAGGCATTGAGTAATCCTCCTCACTCCTGTGATTTATCATCTCCATTAATAGGTAGGGAAACTGAAGAGGAGATATTCGGTGACTCATCAAAGGCCACAAAAGGAGTCCGTGCCTGTGGTAGAATTAGAAGTAATGAGTTTTCCTGGCTCTTAGTCCTGTGATCAGTGTACCACTTTAATCCTTAAACCAGGATAAAGGGGCTCTATCAAATTCTAAGTTAACAGATACCCAAAGTGATCAGTTTTTTTCAGCTTCATAATCACAATCTGATTTGAAGTTGGTCTTCATCTCTAGCATAAGGATGTTTTGTTTATAGAAATTCTGACCTAAAGATTGCCTAGTATTTACCCAAAGCACACCCTTCTCACTATTGTGTAATTGCACTTTTTAGGTTAGTCTTTCATCTAAACTGTGTAGGCATTCCTTAAACTGTATGTACACGGTGACATTTTATAGAGTAATTCATGTAATCACAAGATGTTAAAGCTCTCCCAAGTGATCCCTTATTTTGCTAAGTAAGGTGAGTCATTCAGTTAACAATTTTCTGGCATGTAGAAAAGCACTAATTGTACTAAGCATTTACTATTAATGCTATATAAAATATAACCTTTTGGTTTTAAGCACACTCAAATAATCTTTAAACATTTTGTTGGTCACAAAATGGTTGTTAGGTAGGATGCCTGGAACATGATATAAATGCTGAAGGCTGTTTGCTGGGGTGTGTACTACCCTATAGATCAAGAAATGACTACCTTACATCACTACTTTTAGCACAGGAATTTTGGGCCAGTGAAAATAACCACACCTTTTATTCGCTCAAAGGGCAGGTTTGTTTTACAGGGTGTCTCCATAGTAGCTGTCTATGGAGACTAGTTTGTGAGAATGAAGGTTAGGGAGAGGCAGACTAGATGAGAGGGTTGAGGAGCAGGGACTTCCTGTTAGCTCAGTGATAAGCTAAAGACTTGCTGCACTGAGACAGGAATAGAATAGGGGTTTACATTTTAAAAGGGGGCAGAAGCAGCAAGTAGCCATGGTACCACTGTAAAAGAGCATGACAAAAGTTATACTTATGTTCTTAATGTTAAATTCTGCTTCTCTTTCAATTTTGAGCTCAGGGAGGAAGTAATTCTTTATTCCAGTTGTTCTACTGGTGCATTTTCACATAAATCAGTTAATAATGCTACTTCAGTGTGACCCAGACTGTTCTAATTTCCTGTGACATTGATCAACCTGCCTGTAGATTAGTGGGAGGTAGGAGGGAAATACTATGGGAATAGGAGCAAGTCCCTTACTAGAGGCAATCACCTGTATAAAATCAGGAAAATAGACATGGGATTTGCCCTAGTAATTCAGACATTTCCTTTTTCTGGGTGAACTCACTCTTGAACCTAACTTAACAAAAAGAGTATTGGCATATAACAGCATCATAATTCATGTTCATGCCATTAAGAATTAATTTGTCCTGTCAACTTCCATTCTAATGTATCTGATATGTGAAATCAGGGCTCTCAGATGCACATTTGGTTGAATTGTCTTAGGAAAAAACTCTAGCAGTGATCTTTTTCTGGGTGGTGGTGTTTTTGGAGGGGGAAAGAGGAATGGGTGAATCATCCCTGTTGAAAGAAAAATGTTTAGCTAGCTGAGACAACCCTTGAATTGTCCTTCCTACCTCATAAAGAAGCTTCTAAAAATACTCATTAAAGAGCATGTATATCCAGCAAGTGTTTCAGAATTTGTTCTTGGTAGATTGCTTTGAAAGTTCCCACAGTGATAAACAGTTTTGAAGAGCTCACTGTTGTGTGCGCTATGTACTAGACCACCTGAAGCTATGGGGGCTATTAAAATTTAAATTTAGTGTCTCATTTTACTGATAAGGATCCCTCATATATGTTGAAAGTGTAACTTAACCCTTCAAAAACCAGATAAATCGGTTAATTTCACAGGGCCTGTAGACAAAATTCCTGTCTGTGCAAGGAAAATGGCCTGTTGACAATGGCTGTCAGCCAGAGTCTCCCCAGGGACCCTATCAATTAGTGTTGAAAGCTGCTTAGCTAGCATAGATATCCAGTGTGTTACAGATTGTGATAGATGGTGGAGCATGGTGTCTGTCATGGTTTTTGTAACATTGTTTCAGCCTGCGCTATCGGCTCAGCGCGGAGGGCACCTGGTTTTTTTTTTAATTATTTTTGTTTGTAATGTGCGCAGGAGCCCTAGTTATGGACTCCATTGTGCTAAGTGCTGTACAAACAGAACAAAGGGATGGCCCCTGCCTCAGAGAGCTTACAATCAAAGTATGATTCATTTTAGTGTATATGTGACATATGAGGAAGCTATTGCAGAGGCATTGACTTAATTAAATAGTCTGTCTCCCTCGTTCTCACAACAGTCATTCTGAATCTCAGTACCACAGTTGGACGTCCGTTTCAGTGCAAGTCTTGCAGCAGGTCAGCACTTAAAAAGCTGCTGTGGCTGGTGCAGCTGTACAAAGATGCTACTATGAGAATGGGATAGTGCTTCCTGTTGGTGGTGCTAGCTACCACCTCACACAGAGGTGGATTATGTAGACGGGAGAAACCCTCCTGTCGACATAGTGCTGTCTACCCTTCGGGGCAAGGGGGAGTTGGTCAGTATAACTGTGCACTCAGGGTCAGGGTTTTTCACACCCTTGAGCGATGTAGTTATGCTGATACAAGTTTATAGTGTAGGCCTGGCCTTGATGTCTCTGTAAATTCAAGAGTTTTGGGGTAACTTTCATACGAAGGTAAAGCATTGTGGTGCAGCAGCAAACCTCCTTACTGTGCTTTTTTTAAATTGGTGTTAGTACTGTCTCATTGGCATAAACAACATAGGGGTTGAGAGCGGCATACCTGTACGAAAGGATACATCATGTTGTGTACAAGCTTGACTTCAGACATTTATGCAAGGGAAATGGAGTATGACATCTCCAAGTTGTGGCTCGTCACAGTGGTAAAGGACAAAAGCCTTAATCGGGTATTTTCCTGTCTGATTGTTAAATTTTATCGGGTCAAACACGTTGACTTTACCAGCTGACAGTTTCCTGTGTGTGTGTGTTGCCCAACTCCCTTTGAAAGTCGATAGGAATTAAGCACATACCTGCCTTTTTGTTACTTTGAACATTTCCACCGGGATCCTAAAGAGAGGCAGGTTAACAAATGCTGTTCCTTCCATTTTCACATAGAGTTGATGGAGCAGTGTAAGGCACTTCATATCTAAGAGCTGGGTGTACTGCTTTGCAGTATTTACCACTGTTTGACCCAGAGTTAAATTGATTTTTTACATCTGTATTTTATACTGCCAGTAAACCGGCAAAGTAGTCTTTTTCTAATTCTTGTCTTAGCTTAAATGTTGCCTCTGCCCCCATAACAGGCTGTGTAATACAGTATTCTGGAAATACAGGTTTAATTCTATTCAATAACTTGAAAATGTGGAGAAGTCCCACAATTTCATGTCCTGTGTAAATGCTTGCTAAAGTTTTATTACAGTTTTCTCTCATTAATAGCTTTGATGCAGAACATATTGGTATTCAGGTTTTCAGTTAGTGGCCACCATGGAACATCACTAGGTTTAGTCTTTAAATTATTCATGACTAAACAGTCTGTCTAGCTTGGATTGCTTTCTAGCCCTTTGCTCAGAATGCAGCTAATTTATTTTTTATGGGTGACTAGTCTTTAAGTAGATGAAGGATTATACAGATCAACTGAAAATTTATGGAGTTCCATAGGTGTGCTTTGAGACACACGACAAGGCTCTACCCTGAGATGTTTGTATACATACAAGCACTCTCTTTGCTCAGAAACTCAAGCTAGCTAATTGGAAGTAAAATTCTAATGAAGACAAGGAAGTTTGTAATTTTCACATGAGTTAGCGGGTTGAATTAGATTGGGCTTCCCCCATAGTGTTTAATTTGACCACTAACTTGTGTGAAAAATGCCAACTGCCTTGTCTTTTTTTACCTTGAGTTAACACACACTTTTTCTTAGTGAAGACAAGGCTTTGTCTTTATTTTTAAAGAAGGGGAAACGGGAGCTGGCATTTGAGAATTCAAAGCTATAATTTAGAAAACCTGTGTGAATGTTTATATATTTTATTTAATAGGAAGGTTTATACTCCCAAAAGTGGAAGTTGCTTTCTGAACATGTTGAGGAAGGAATTATTTGAAGCTAATATTGTACAGCTAGACTACGTGGTGTAGGTGCATTTTATTAGATGCTGCTAGAGCAACAAACTGGTAGCTATGTGTGTGGTAGACAAAAGCAGGCTGCTGCCATAGAAACACCCACAGTCAGTATTTAACCTGTTAATATTTTATGATGTAGCTAATCATTAGTGATTTTTTTTTTTTTGGACTACAAAGAGAAGGTATACAGCTACTCTGGACAAGACTTGTCGACATATTTAAATGCACTTGCTATGCTTTATTTTCTGAAAACAACAAGAAAAGTAATATTTCAGTAGCTATAATAGAAAATACGAATTAATAGGAGTTCTTGCACTAGCATTAACACCATTCCTCATATTGGCAGTTCAGTTACTCTTTTCTGACATAGCAGATGGATAAGGGGGATGGCTTTCAGAAATTGCACTACAAGATGAATAATGTGGTATAACATTTCTGATGACAGGTAAACTTCAGTATCTGAAAAGCTATTTGTGCAGATGTATAGTCCTTGGCCTTTGGGACGGTAGTCTGGGAACAAAATTGCAGTGTTTTTGTACAAAGTGATGGTGCAGCAATTAGAAGGGAAAGAATGCACTATAGTATAAGATCTACAGGAAGTAGGGCTGTCGATTAATAGCAGTTAACTTATGCAATTAACTGAAAAAATTAATCATGATTAATTGCACTGTTAATAGAATACCAATTGAAATGTATTAAACATTTTTGGATGTTTTTCTACATTTTCAAATATATCTATTTCAATGACAACACAGAATAGTGTACTGTGCTCACTTTTTATATTATTTTTTATTACAAATATTTGCACTGTAAAAGTGAGAAAAGAAACAGTATTTTTCAATTCACCTACAAGTACTGCAGTGCAATCTCTTTATCATGAAAGTGCAACTTACAAATGTGTGTGTTTTTTTTTGTTACGTATCTGCTCTCAAACAAAATAATGTAAAACTTTAGAGCCTACAAGTCCACTCAGTCCTACTTCTTTTTCAGGCAATCGCTAAGAGAAACAAGCTTGTTTACATTTACAGGAGATAATGCTGCCCACTTCTTAATTACAGTGTCACCTGAAAGTGAGAACAGGCGTTCTTATGACACTGTTGTAGCTGGCATTGCAAGATATTTACCTGCCAGGTGTGCTAAGAGGACATGCTTCCATGCTGATGACGCTCGTTAAAAAAATGTTAATTGAATTTGGGACTGAACTCCTTGGGGGAGAATTGTATGTTGCCTGCTCTGTGTTTTACCTGTATTCTACCATATATTTAATGTTATAGCAGTCTCGAGTGACCCAGCGTGTTGTTCGTTTTAAGAACGCTTTCGCTGCAGATTTAACAACGCAAAGAAGGTACCAATGTGAGATTTCTAAAAGATAGCTACAGCACTCGACCCAAGATTTAAGAATCTGAAGTGCCTTCCAAAATCTGAGAGGGATGAGGTGTGAAGCATGCTTTCATAAGTCTTAAAAGAGCAACACTTTGATGCGGAAACTAGAGAACCCAAACCACCAAAAAAGAAAACCAGCCTTCTGCTGGTGGCATCTGACTCGATGATGATGAAAATGAACATGAGTTGGTTCACACTGCTTTGGATCGTTATCGAGCAGAACCCGTCATCAGCATGGACTTGTCCTCTGGAATGGTGGTTGAAGCGTGAAGGGACATATTAATCTTTAGCACATCTTAATATCTTGCTATGCTGGCTGCAACAGTGGCATGTAAACACTTTTTCTCACTTTCAGGAGACATTGTAAACAAGAAGCAGGCAGCATTACTTTCTGCAAGTGTAAACGAACTAGTTTGTCTGCGTGATTGACTGAACAAGAAGTAGGACTGAACTTGTAGGCTCTAATGTTTTACATTGTTATATTTTTGGTTTCATTTTTTGTACATAATTCTACATTTGTAAGTTCAACTTCCATGAAAAAGAGATTGCACTGTGGTACTTGCATGAGATGAATTGAAAAATACTTTCTTTTTTACAGTGCAAATATTTGTAATAAAAATTAAATATAAAGTGAGCACTGTACACTTTGTATTCTGTGTTGTAATTGAAATCAATATATTTGAAAATGTAGGAAACATCCAAAATATTTAAATAAATGGTATTCTGTTTAACAGCATGATTAGAATCATAGAATCATAGAATATCAGGGTTGGAAGGGACCTTAGTAGGTCATCTAGTCCAACCCCCTGCTCAAAGCAGGACCAATCCCCAATTTTTGCCCCAGATCCCCAAATGGCCCCTTCAAGGATTGAACTCACAACCCTGGGTTTAGCAGGCCAATGCTCAAACCACTGAGCTATCCCTCCCCCCTAATTAATCGTGCAGTTAATTTTTTTAATCGCTTGACAGCCCTAACGGGAAGTAAAAAGGGAATCAATTTACTAAGCTATTTAGTTCTTTTTGTTTTTTAAAACACCTGTAGTCTTCTGAGTCTTCAGATATCCAGCATTGAGTGGTTCTTAATACTGGCTCTTTAAATATAAACTGCATTCCTTGGTTCCGAAACTTAAGAAATGGGTGAACCTTTCCTTGTGTTTTTTGATGGCAGGAGACTTTAAAGCGCACCAAATTGGTTGTCCGGCTTCCTGAAGTTGCTTTTTGTGGAATAAAATTACTAGTACAACTTGAAACTTATGCATAGCTTGTGCTAAACTGAAAAAGGCCACTATTATTCCGAACACATGTATACACAGTTATACTGGTACAGTAATTCTGTAAATTTCCCCATGTAGGCAAGACGGTATAATTGTAGTTTTCCAGTCTCTTCAATTCTCCCTCTTCATTAGCTCGTATTTCCAGCTGGGAAGTTTACAAATAGACTGCTGCTTCTTTTGGTGTAACAGTCTTCCCCCTCTACCTTCTGTCTCTTGTCACAGCAGGCATTTAGAATGTCTTGAAGATAAGAGGTGGGTGTGGATTTGTGAAGTTATACTTTGATTAGAGAAACCCTGAAGTGTGGAAAACTAGCAGCAGTAAGCATTTCTTGCTTATATACGCTTGACATATTTTTAAGTGCAAGAAGAAAATGGTGTAACTCTTCAAAGTACTACAAAAGCATCATTCAAGCTGGAAGAATTTGGCTCCTCCAAATCTTTCTGCCATAGTACAAATGTTTGTTTTTCCAGTCCCACAGAGGGCAAATAAGTGGCTTATTCTTCTAATATTTTTATAGATGTATAATGAGGACTTACTGTGTGAACAGAACCAATCTCCACATGTCATCAGATTGATACTGGAGACTTCTGATTCCATAAAACCACGTCTGGTGTTTAAATAGAAAATTTAGTAATCATAGTGATTTTTTAAAAGATACTTCGGTTATTTAAAAGCTGGGATTTGCAAAAGCCTCTGAGAGTGAGGCAGTCAACCTCCCTTGGAGATTTTGAAAATCCCAACCAAAAGTTTGTTTTTTTTCCTTTTTAAATAAAAATAAATCGTACGAATGCCATAGTAGATGGACACTTAAACAATGAAATGTGAACCAAGATTATACTGCTTTAGCTTGTATTTCACTGTTTGGACAATGAAAAGAGACTAGGTGCACTTGTTAATAACCAGTTGCAATTTGACTCCTAGTTTCTCATGCATTAGCAATGTTGCAATGTTTAGGTACAGCAGAAGAATGTTCCTGAGAACAGATTTATTGGGATTTTTAAATTTCATGGAACAACTTTATCTTAAGTTTTACAAAAGCTTATTTTCATTTTTTTTTTTAAAAACCCTCTAAATTTAAAATGGTATACTTCAGTTCCAATTGCTGTAGTTCAGGGGTTCCCAAACTTTTGCAAGGTGGACTGCTTATTAAACTGCATTAAGAGAACTTCACTATTGGTTGGAAACCAGGAGAGACAGCGCGTTGTGTGCCTAGTCCACTCTCTGCAGACCCCAGCAAATGCTTTGCAGATGACCAGGGACCCACAGACCACAAACTAGATCAGGTTCCCAAGTTATCTTTTGGTGCGCACCAAAGTTTGCATTTGGCTTTGGAAAGTAGTTAGCAAGTCGCCCAACAGGATATTCAAGACAGAGAAAATTTGATTAGAATATAACTCTAGTTCATTTTGAGCTGCTTGTATGACCTACTTTTTTAACCTGCTCACAGATGCAGTGAGCAGAGTGCTTTTGTCTTTACACAGATACTGTTACTCTTTCAATTGTCACTAGATAGCTGCCATGGTAAGAGATAGTGTTTCCAGTAATTGGAGAGTGAGATGATAAAGGAGTATGGTTTCATCAAGATGTTGGAAAACAGAACAACTTCCCATTTGATTGAGGCAGAGACTCTAGAAGTAGATAAACCAAGTTCTCAGTTACCAGGGGAAGTCTGTTGTGCAGTATTTTCATGTGTGGATCAAGATAAAAATATAATTGACCTACAGCTAAAAAAAATGCCCTTTTTGGTAATACCCAACTTACTACTTATGAGTTTTCAAATCTTCATAATTTTTTTAGACTTCAGCATTGAGAGTCTGTTTTGCTGTGTAGCACTAACTTAAATTAAAATTAGGGAGATGATTAGCTTGTTCGAAAACTACATACACCAATATGAATATAAAACAGGCTGATAGTTAATGGGTTTGAGATTATATGCAGTTTTGCTTTTTTCTTCATAGTAAAAAGTATGAACAGCTAATGCTGTTTAAGTAAGATTGGCCTTGATCAATAGAAACTACATAGACAAACTGTAGTAAAAGGAGGCCCTGAAACATAAACTCTTGTATCAGAGGCCCAGTCTGAGGCCTGAATCCTGAACCAAAGTACTTCCAGGCAGTGTTAAGCAAAGCTGGGCTGTGAGCCAGAGGCCGGTCCCACTCTCAGAAGTTGGCAAGAAAAGGTTGTTAGAAGCATGTGCACACACAAGTGCTAATGAGAGGAACTTGTGCCAAGATGGCATGAGAACGCTCCACAGACATGACATAAGGAACAGGCAGGTGCATCTTAAAGACAGGGTCAAAAGGACAACATGATGGATAGATTCATTTGAACTATGAGTAATCTGTCCTGCAACTGTATACAAGTAGGTCCAGGAGCGCACATCTTTGTCCTGCCTAGGGGGCAGTGGAGTGTCCCTCCACTGACTGAGCTGTGTCCATTGCCAGGGCGCGCAAATTCGTAGTATGCCCTGTAGAGTCTATAGGGAACTATTACTGTGCTTTGTTTGACAATAAACCTGGCTTGGGTTCCTTCGTACCTTACTAGAGTCTGTGGTTTTTGGGGGCGCTCTCAGCGTCTGCTGTGTCAGCTATCTGCGCAGAGCTGGGGCAGCACACAGAGGGAACATGCATGCAGCAGACTGTTATCATCGAACAAGAGCAGAGCACCACACCGGTAGCTACTGATAACATAAACTAGGTGGTTGAATCAGTTGAATACTTACATCAGTCACTGTCAACTGTTTCACAGATCTGTCTGGTTTCTCTGGGGATGTTCTTTTGACTGTTGATTGTAGGGTATTGGGGGAGAAAGTACCAGACTGTTCAGTATTGTAATTGCATTAGTGTCAAGGGTCAGAATTGTCATAGTTGGGATCTGTGAAAAGTGTGGAATTTTTAACTCTCAATTACATTTACAGTAGCAGTCAGAAGTTTGTCTATGTAGTCTCACTGGTAGAAACACAATTTCTTAATGAAAGCAACAATAGTTTCTATCCAACCTGATTTTTAAAATCTGCTATAGAAAGAAATGTGCATGTTGTCCCATATAGAAATGTAACTTTACAATGAGTTACTCAGAGGCTGCAGGTTGTGCTACCTTTATGTTCATTGAATCGTTACTTGCTCAACAAGTAGCCCTGCTGATTTCAGTGGGACTACTCATGGCATAAGGTACTGTGCAAAGTGATGGTATCACAGTCTGGCCCAGTGCTTTGATAATAAATATTGTCTGTATTTCAGAATAGTTTAGTCTGTTCAGCATTTTTATTAGAATAAACTTGTACATTATCCAAGTGTTTGATTCTAGCTCTCCAGGGCACTTATTTTATATGGAAATTAGGGTGCTCTTTGTTACTTTCTATACTATAGCTCCTGAACTACACATTAAAGGACTTAAAAGTAAGATGGCAAACAAATGCCTGCAATACTTTTTGCTGAAAGTGTACACTTGGATTCAGATATGTGGAGATACTTTAATAAAATAATGTGAAACATCCCTTAGGCTTATAATAGGACAATATCAAATAATTGGCAAAAACTGTGGGGAAAGACTTGTAGCATTGCATTTTCAGTTCTGGTCTGTCTTTGTAACCTGCGTCTTCTCCTTACCACTGAAAAACATGCATCATACATCTTATTTAGCAGCACCTCACAGTGAGTGACTTAATGTCATACAATAGCATTTTTAGATGGCGTGGTTTTAGACCTTATAAGCAAAGGTTTAATTAGCAGTAGCATTTAGAGCTTTTTAACTTCTTCTTTGTAACCTAAGGCAAATATTAGGAAGGGTGGGTTAGTTTAATGTTTCTGCCAGTGTGACTGGAGTATTGTTTTTGTTTTATTTTTTTTAAACTAAAGAGTGGATGAAAATCTTGTCTGATATAGGTAATTCTGCCACCAGAGTTTCAGTGCCTGTTATCCTAATAGTTCAGGAAGGTATGCAGTCCAGAGGTTTTTGTTCCTGGTGGTCTTTACACTTTACTCCCACCACCAAATGTATGTAGCTCTACACATTTGCCTGATTTAAAATTACATACAGGTGAATGAAAGGCCAAGTAGATCTACTGTCAAAGTATTTTCCCTTACACACTTCTGCTCAGTTTCTCTACCATCTTAATTTCTGAATTGTCCTCCTGTTCTCAAAGTACTTGAATAGAATTTAGAAAAATGCTGTCAACTTACCCTTTTCCATCTTTTTCTCTTCCAGCGGGGATCTGACGAGCTTTTCTCTACTTGTGTTACTAACGGACCCTTTATCATGAGCAGCAACTCTGCTTCTGCAGGTAAAATTGCTAGCAAAAAAGTATAGCAACCCACGATGAGTGTTGAAGGTACAATTAGCAGGGCTACTTTTATTCCACTTGCTCTTGGTTTAAAATCTCTGCTTTCATTCTCACTGCTTGTTCTGGTTAGGGTTTGTGTAAGACCATACAAAATATCTGACTAGCTGCTGTCCTACATCCTTAAAAGGCCTAGCAGCTTGAACAAAATTGGTATCACAGGGCAACTGCTAAAATGGCCCTTTAAGAGATTAGACCACACAGTTCATACTATAAACCTCTGCAGTTAAGCATAAATGGAGCCTTAGGTTGATTTCGGCCATATGTAGTCACCATGCTGGGTATTATTGAAACAGTCTTACGTAGTATAGAGGTGAGTTCATAATCCTGTTCTAGATAAACTCATGAATGCAGAATGCTGCATTTCATGGTTTGCTTTATTTGCCTCAAATTCTGCAGCTTTGAGCTAACACAATCCTCCAGAGTTATCTTATGTTCTGCTTAACTTCTGGCCTTTCTGCCAAGCTAGATCTAGTGTATGTTAGTATACTGCTAACAATGTATGGTTAGCAATTGGATGATGCAGAATCCAGCTGAACTAAGATGAAGTCTAGAGTTGCCATATGTTTGCTGTTTGATATTGCCTATTTAAGGCATGAGCCCCCTCAAAAAGCAGCTTCACCACCAATAATACTAGTCAAAGTGAAAAGGAAAAAGCAGACTAAAAGTGTCTCAAACCTTAGAGTAGAAATATGGGTTGTGACATACTGTAAACAGAAATGGTAAAATGGCCACTTGAGAGTTAACTTGTGATTCCATTGCTGCTATGTCACTCAGCTCACTTATATCATTTGAAAAAATGAGTAGAACCATGTGTCTTCATATTTGGGTTGCCTTAGAGCATGGAATTTCTCTCTAATTTGGTGAGTTGGGACTGAACGTTGGAGGCAAAATGCAAGACAGTGGGAACCTGATGCCCTGTCTCAGATCAACTGGAACTGTAACAACCAACAATGCTTGTTCATTCTTTTCAGCTAATGGAAACGACAGCAAAAAATTCAAAGGTGACAGTAGAAGTGCGGGGGTCCCTTCGCGAGTAATCCACGTCCGTAAACTCCCCAGTGACGTCACGGAGGCAGAAGTCATTTCTTTGGGATTACCTTTTGGCAAAGTCACCAATCTTCTAATGCTGAAAGGAAAAAATCAGGTACTGTCCCAACAATTGAAAGTGGCAATTTTATGGGAGACTTGATTGAAATCATTGTCATGGCATCAAAAAATAAGATGCATATTGCTAATACAACTTTCACAACTGCCATAAACTAGTTACTAACTTCCAGATACATTTTTTGTTGTTCAAGTGATTTTAAGAGCTATTCAAAAATGCCTTCTTTTCTGACTTAAGGGGCTTCAAACACTGTTTACATGCAGTCACTTCTCTATTATAATTGATTGTAAACTACAAAGTAGGAGAGTAGTTTAGACAAGACTGATGTGAGCCAGCTCTTAGTCATGCTGGCCCAGTAGCCTCTTTGATCTTCTAACTTTTGAAGTTGAGGCCTAAAAATTTAACAGGTAGTCAAATAAAGCCAAAACCCGGTTAGCACTAATTCATGATGACCAGGAAATCCATTGTGGATTATAAATTGGAAAGCAAAGAAGCAAATAGTTTTACAGTCACTGTATCACAAAAAATACTTTATTCTCCAGTTTTTTTGCAAGTATAAAAGTGTGTAGCTCTTGATTTGATATTTCATAGTATATAGTTGCATTTATGCTCTGTATCATAAAAGTAATGACTTACTGCAGCACATTTGCATCTTTGTTAGAAGTAGTATGAGATCATAAGAATAAGCAGATTTGAAGATTAGCAGAGAATTAGTGAGGTGCTACGCTACATGTGTTAATACGTAGTTCATGTGGTTTCATGAAACAGTTGTTTGCAGTTTTGTAAAGGCTATTTTAAAGTGGGAGATTTTAGCTAGCAAATTTAAAATATTCAAGATTAAGAGGTCACTGATTTATATCTACAAAAGAAGAAAGTGAAAGGCTGAAATCTGGAGTCACGCTTCAGTCTGAGCTAGTGTCACTGTCACACTTTTGGCACTGTCAGAATTGATGGTCTCCAGTCTGATTACTGAAATTCTCTTGCAAACTGTTTTTATAATGGATCTGTTCTCAAAAATGGCAATCTGAAGTCCTAAAAATGAGACCCAAGCAAATGAAGCTGGTATTTTTAACTGCACAGTGAAAACTCACTTGTTTTCAATATGGTTAGTCTCTTCTGAAAACAAGACTTAGTTAAAAACTTCCTGCAATTCTGTTGTACAAGCTAGTTGGCCTTGAAAGCTTGTATGTAAACACAGACCCAGAACACACTACTACTGTACGTCTTGCTGAATCTCTTAATATCCTGTACAGAAGACCTTCCATCGGTCACATCATGGTACCATCCAACATTCAAATTGCCACCTTAATGTAAGCGGCTCTGGTAATAACTGGGACTTGTCGCATTTGTGATCCTGTGCAGGCTTTCATAGAAATGAACACTGAGGAAGCAGCCAACACCATGGTAAGTTACTACACCACAGTCACTCCAGTCCTTCGAAGCCAGCCCATCTACATTCAGTTCTCCAACCACAAGGAACTCAAAACAGACAACTCTCCAAACCAAGCAGTGAGTAGTACTTCTTTATTGTCCTTCAATAACAACTGCTTAGCACTTCATTGAGTACCCTTAAACCTCCAATTGCCAGAAGCTGGGTCTGGATGACAGGACGAATCATTCAATATTGCCTTGATCTTTGAGTAGTGTCCCTATGGGTTCTCCACTTCATGTGCACATGCGCCCCATGTGCCTTCGTTTGGAGATTTTCATAAGTATTGTTGGTCCAGCCTGCACATGTGTTGTTGATCTCCTCATGTCTTGCACTGAGGGTATATCCGGCTGCGTGATTGAACTGCTCTCAATTCCTTCTCAGCCACCTTGACCTGAGGTGGAGCTTGGCGTGTTTGCCTTGGCTTTTGCAGTGCTTGTTTATCCCAATTTAGCTAGGTAGGTAGTTCTTAGTTTGTAATCATAGCTTGTAGTTTCTTGTGGGGAGGGGAGGAGTTTTCCTTTCCTCTGGGGAAATCCTACCTGTGGTGGGGCATGGCTGGTTTACTGGAATTTAAATGTTACACCGCATGTAGAGGGAGGCTATCCTGATCAGTGCCAGACACTCAAAGTGCATTTGCTGCCTGGGAGAGTTGCATGTTTCTCAGAAGTGTAGCTTCTGTTTAGCTCTCTAATGTAGGGGTTGGAAGAACTGAGGAAGGAGGCTGTGACTTCTGATGGTGGAGTGTTCCCTTAACCCTGCTTTGAAGACAGGTCAGGAGAACTCGCATGTACGTCATTCCCTAGGGGCCTCTAGTGCCCCTTCGACTTAGCACAGCACTCTTCCAGAAAGGGGAGATCCTCAGAGTCCTCTTCTAAACATCCTAAGAAGAGGAGCACTAATTCCCCTCCCAAATAACCCACCTCCGAGATCTCATTCCCTCACCAAGTTGACAGTCTCAGAGATGACGTCCTTGAGGCTCAGTACTGTGGAGGCAAAAATATCATCCAATGCTGGTAAACAGAAAATCCGTTTTAAGTCCAAGCATGGTTCTCTGAAGGCCCCAGTACGATCTACCGGACCAAACACAGAGATGGACAGACCAAACACAGAGGAACAGTACTGTTGGACTTAACTCCTTTCCCCATACCGCTATGGAGTTCTTCAGTACCATGTAAGCCTCCAGCCACATCAGTACCGATTGCTTAGGATGCTGACTAGCAAGGACAAGCATACTGATCTGTCTATGGTGCTGCAACAATACTTGGTACTGCAACACCATTCAGAGCTTCAAGATTTTTTTAGATACACAAAAGACTTATCGGTGACTGCTGAACCAGAGTCCTCATTGCTGGTGGTTACAGAGTGCCCTTTGGTACTGAGTCACTCAGTCTTCAGAGCTCTATACATTTCCAGTACCGTCACCCCCTTTTCAGTTGAATATCTACCAATAGAAGAAGAGGATGATGATTTCCCTTCAGCATCTATTGCTGTTCAGGGTTCCCTTATGTTAGCCATATATGGACCTCCTTTCTCAGAGGGGTAGGAGTGGTACTCAAGGACCTCAGACTTCTGGTGGGAGCAACCCTGGGTGTAGGGTGACCAGACAGCAAGTGTGAAAAATCGGGGTGGGGGGTAATAGGAACCTATAGAAGACACCCAAAAATCGGGACTTTCCCTCTAAAATCGGGACATCTGGTCACCCTACCTGGGTGCTACCTCTTCCCCCATATGGTCCTCAGTGGTGATATTGGAGTCCTTGGGCTCTTTATCAGTTTTCCAGGCCCTCAACACTCTCCCATCGGAATGAAAGGGAGACTCAAGCTTCTCCTCTCCAGCAAGAGGAAGAAACATGAAGCCAATCCTTAAACTAGCGTTTTGTACCATCTTTGCCAGATGAATCTGTAATGCCTCCTCCATCTATGGTGGATGGCTTTTGGCAGTTACAGGATCTCGTTAGGCAGGTGACAGAATCCTTAGATACCTCGTTGAGGAGGTCAGAGAATCCAAACACAAGCTGCTGGATATTCTGCACT
Source organism: Chelydra serpentina (assembly GCA_037349315.1). Classification (NCBI taxonomy): domain Eukaryota; kingdom Metazoa; phylum Chordata; order Testudines; family Chelydridae; genus Chelydra; species Chelydra serpentina. The sequence goes on along the minus strand of JBAIAC010000107.1, from coordinate 5,004,350 downwards.
TTGCAACACATCCACAATCGCCCTTCCTCTCAATAAGGCTCCCCTGGAACCTTCTAAAACCATTTGGCAAACCCCAGCTACAGTAATGCCAACATGTCAGAGGACTCCGAGGTCTTATTCTCCCACCCTCCACCTAATGCTTGGTGGTTGATGCAGTTAATGAAAGGGGCAAACAACATTGTTATAAGTCTTTCCCATACGACAGACCAGAAATGCCTGGCTCTGCTGGGCAGAGAATCCTATTCATCAGCAACCCTACAGATCCATATTGCAAATTACTGGGTACTGATGACAAAATAAAAATACATAAATTTATCCAAATTTTGTATAGTTTATTGAACACCTTCCTCCTAACCAAAGGGAACAGTTGCAGGCCACTATTGCTGACAGGCAATTACTGGCCAGGACATCTCTTTAGGCAACTCTGGGTGCTGCAGATACTGTAGCTCTACGGCAGTGGTGATGCGCAAGGTTTCATGTTTACAGCTTCCCCAGAGAAGTCTAGACTATGGTGGTGGACCTTCCATTTGATGGGATGAAGCTGTTTGCGGAAAATACCGATGAGTTTTTGCATACCCTTATGGATTCCAGCGCCACATTACACTTGTTAGGTTCTTCGCAGTGTAGGGGCAGGGGTACCTTTTCTTAAACTAGCCTTCCTAGTGGCTATTACCTTCACCCCGTAGATTCAGAAAGATTGGGGCCTTCATGCCAGACCCTCCTTTCATCTGTATCCCAGGGGCCTTCCTAAAGTGTCTTCTGAGTTTCATCTGAATCCGATCATTTAGCTGCCAGTTTTCTTTCCAAAAACCTCACAGATCCAACATGGAGACAGTGTTCCATGCTCTAGATATCAGAAGGCCATTATCTTTCTATTTATATAGGACTAAACCATTTAGTAAATCCTGTAGGCTGTTTGTTTTCTTTGCAGATAGATCAAAAGGCTCTATTTCTACCCAGAGGCTATCAAAATGGATTTCAGGGAATATTATATAGTTTTGCCAGCATTCCACCTTCTGAAATCTTGTCAGGTCACTCAACAAAACGACAATCTGCATCTGTAGCTCTACTTAAATGCCCTAGTTACTGAGATCTGCAGAGCTGCTACGTGATATTTGGTACATACCTTCTCCAGACACTGCGTTAATCAGTGCCTCCAGATCTGATGCAGAAGTTGGTAATGTGGTTCTTTCCTCTGTAATGGACTTGACTCCAAAGCACCCTCTTCCTGATGGGATACTGCTAGGGAGTCACCTCAAATGGAGCACCCATATTGACACTACTTGAAGAAAGAAAGGTTACTCACCCTCTGCAGTAAGTATCAGAGGAGTAGCCATGTAAGTCTGGATCTGTAGAAGCTACAGAGAGTCCTGTGGCACCTTATAGACTAACAGACGTTGTAGCATAAGCTTTCATGGGTGAGGGGGAAACAGGTGTAGAGGTGCACACATTTCAGACAGACATCCCTTAGGTGAGGATTTATTAAAGGGGACAATCTGTATCCTAGTAAAGAGAAGATGATAGAAGTTGATAGAGTACAGCTAGGAACTGAAGAGAAACAGTCAAATGAGAGAGTCCTAATCAGTTATATCACATAAAGACAGATACCTACATATTGACAAATTTAAGTGCTTGTATACAAATGCCAGAAGTCTAAATACTAAGATGGGTGAACTTGAGTGCCTGGTATTAAATGAGGATATTAATACGGCTGTTGGTAGCTGAAAGGGCAATGGAATGAGCTATGTTGGGAATCTCCCTTCTGGATCGTATACCAAATGAAATCATCAGAGAACGCAGCGGTGTGAAAGATATTGTCTTGGAAAGCAGACATAACAAGATGCGATGGGCGGGCCACACAGCACGGATAACAGGTGGACCGCAATCATTGCTGAGTGGTACCCGCAAGAACAGAAAAGACCCCCCCCCGGTCAGCCTCCAAGAAGATGGGAAGATGACATCGTTAAACGTTTCGGACGAACGTGGAGAAGAAAGGCAAGAGTGCGAGAAGAATGGCAGACGTGTTGTGATCGGCGCAGTCTTAACGACAGCTGAAGTCCGATCCAGGTGATTGATATAATAGGAATCACAGAAACTCGGAACAACGATAATCAACAGGACATGGTAATACCAGGGTACAAAATATGTACGAATGACCGAGTAGGTCATGCTGATGGGGGAGTGGCACTGTATGTGAAAGAAAGCATAGTCAAATATAGTAAAAATCTTAAATTAATCAAACTGTACTATAGACTTTCTCTGGATAGAAATTCTATGCTTGATTAATTTGAGTATAGCAATAGGGGTAGACGACCAACCACCTGACCAGGGTGGTGATAGTGATTGTGAAATGCTATGGGGTATTAGAGGCTACAAAAAGAGAGAAAACCAATAATAAGCTATCCTTATATTGACTGGGTACATGTCACCTCAGGGTGGGATGCAGAGAGAATTTCTAGACCACATTAATGTCTACTTCTTGGAGCAGCTAATCCTGGAACCCACAATGGGGGAGGTAGTTCTTGATTTAGTCCTAAATGGCACACAGGATCTTGCCCAATATGTGAATATAGCTGAACTGCTCAGTAATTGCAACCATAATGTAATTAAATTTACACTTCCTGATGGGACAATATCAGACTAATTAAAAAAAAAAGAAAAGGGAACCACACAAAAAGAAGGAAGTTAGTTAAATGGAGGTTAAAAGGAACCATCACGAATGAAATGCCTGCAAGCTGCATGGAAACTTTTTAAGCACCATCATAGAAGCTTAAACTAAATGCATTCCTTTCCCCCACCCACCCACCCAACAAATGCCACCAGGGCTAAGCAATAGAGTAAAAAAGGAGGTTAGAGACAAAGTCTTCCTTTAAAAGATTTGAGGTCAGATCCTACTGAGGAATATAGAAAGGAACATAAACTCCGGCAAATCAAGTGTAAACACATAATTAGGTAGGCCAAGAAATAATTTTGAAGAGCATTTAGCAAAAGACATAAACGAACAGGAAAAAAATTTAACATCAGAAGCAGGAAGCCTGCCAAACATCAATGGGGCCACTGGGTGATTGAGGTGCTAAAGGAGCACTCAAGGAAAACCAAAACGAAAATAAGAAAGAAAAACTTGTAGCACCTTAGAGACTAACAAATTTATTTCAGCATAAGCTTTCGTGGGTTAATACCCACTTCATCATGCATCCGATGAAGTGGGTATTAACCCACGAAAGCTTATGCTGAAATAAATTTGTTAGTCTCTAAGGTGCTACAAGTTTTTCTTTCTTATTTTCGTTTTGCTGACACAGACTAACACGGCTACTACACTTAAACCTATCAAGGAAAACCAGACTCTTGAGAAGCCAAATGAATTATTTGCATTGATCTTCACTGCAGAGAATGTGAGGGAGGGAGATTCCCATGCCTAGCCATTATTTTTAGAAGACCAGTCTGAGGATGTGTCCTAGACTGAGGTGTCAGAGGTTTTGGAAAAAATTGGCAAATTAAACAGTAAAGTCACCAGGACTAGATGGTATTCACTCAAGAGTTCTGAACAGGAACTCGGATATGAAATAGCAGAACTACTAACTGTGGTATGTAATGTTGCTTAAATCAGCCTCTGTACCAGATGACTAAAGGATAGCTCATGTAACATGGATTTTTTTTAAAACGGCTTCAGAGGCAGTCATGGCAATTACAGGCCTGTAAGCCTGTTTTCAGTACCAGGAAATTGGTTGAAACTGAAGTAAAGAATTATCATATACAGATGAACACAAATATGTTGGAAGAATCAATACTGCTTTCTTTAAAGGGTAATCATGCCTCACCAGACTATTAGTTTTTTGAGGCTATTGTCAAGCATGTGGAGAAGTGATCCCATGGACATAGTGTACTCGGATGTGTCAAATTCCCTCACCAAAGGTTTTTAAGCAGAGTAAGCAGTCATGGGGTAAGAGGGAAGGTCCTCTCATGGGTCAGTAGCTGGTTAAAAGACAGGAAACAAAGAGGAGGAATAAGTCGTCCGTTTTCACAATGGAAAGAGGTAAATAGTAAGGTCATTCAAGAATCTGTACTGGGACCATGGCTGTTCAACATGATCTGGAAAAGGGGGTAAACAGTGAGATGGCAAAGTTTACAGATGTACAAAATTACTCAAGATAGTTAAATCCAAAACTGATTATGAAGAGTTACAAAGGGGATCTCACAAAACTGGATGACTGGTAACAGAATGGCAGATGAAATTCTGCATTGATAAATGCAGAGTAATGCACACTGGAAAACAATTCCAATTATACATACTAAAGGATGGGGTCTTAGGTGTTATCACTCAAGGAAGAGATCTTGGAGTCGTGGATAGTTCTCAACCCATCTGCTCAAGCTGCAGCTGCAGTCAAAATAACGAACAATTTTAAGAACGGTTAGGAAAGGGATAGATAAGGCAATAAATATCATAATGTCACTATATAAATCCATGTTATGTCCTCACCCTGAATACTGCATGCAGTTCTAGTCACCCATCTAAAAAAAAAAAAAGATATATTAGAATTGGAAAAAGCACAGAGAAGCGCAACAAAAATGAGTAAGGGTGAGGAACAGCTTCCATTTGAGGAGAGATTAAAAAGAGTAGGACTATTCAGTGTGGAAAAGACATTACCAGCGGAGTGAACATAGATGTGATTCTGAGAGCCCAGATATCTGATAACTAGTAATGTGCATATTCCAATTTCCGGCATGTGTGCTATATATAAACAGGCTCAAAACAGGAACCTCAAAGAGAGAGACTCCATTTTATGAAAATCTTTTTTTCAAGTTTGTTTTAACTTCACTGTCCTTAAAACATCAAGGATTTGTAAACTTGCTTAAACTTCCTAAATAGTTCTTGGTTTTTTTTTAAGTTGCTCATTAATCATTGTTTTGTCAGTTTCTGTAGCTTGTCAAAAGTTCAGCTCTGACTTGCCAGTGATAGCATTACTTTACAGCAGAAGACACTTGCAAGCACCATAACTAAAGAGCCTTAATTCTAGTTTAATTCTCAGTCCTGGGGATGAGGGAGTATTCTTTGCACATTTAGAAGGGTGAAGCCCCACTGTAGTGGTGTTACTTTTAGGATAGTTCTGTCTCCATGCCTTTTCTGTTTTCCTCACTCCTGTTCCATGTGTTTCTAACATGACCCTAATAACTGTTATACAATTAAATGTGTAATGTTACTAGTGCTGCTTGTTTGGCATGGACCCAAGTAATGATGCTAGTAATCCAAACTCTTCATCTAGGGTGTGGGTGTGCTCAGGCTGAAGTTCTTTATTATGGAATAACACAGACCTGGTGTCAACAAATGTTGAACTAGATCAATCGATGTAAGCTTTTGGGAGGGTGAGTGGAGGGGAAGCAATCACTAGGAACTTGATCATAGCAAGTATGAACTCCAGCTGTCCTTTCCTGTAAGCAATTCATACGTGTGAACTTTTAGTTCCTATTTTCATGTTGCAGTGCTCTTGTTGGCTCTGAAGTGTGCAACCACTGCCAGAAACTTTGAAATGTGCTGTTACATGAACAGGCTCTTAGTTGTAAGTTTCCTTATACGAACTCCTAGTCTCCAATTGTGGTGATCAGTGTTGTGTTCTATGGTAGTTTCCAAGTGGGAAATTTGCAACAACAAAAATAAACTTGAGTACTTCTACCTGCAGTATTATTAACCTGACAGGATGTTTCTTTCCACAGCGGGCCCAGGCAGCTCTGCAAGCAGTGAACTCTGTTCAGTCTGGAAACCTGGCACTGTCAGCCTCTGCTGCTGCAGTGGATGCAGGAATGGCAATGGCTGGTCAGAGCCCTGTCTTGAGGATCATTGTGGAAAATCTCTTCTATCCTGTCACTCTGGATGTCCTGCATCAGGTGAGATCATGCTCAAATTGCCTCTTGCAGATCAATATGGAAGAAATGGCAACAGCAGTTTGTATTGAGCAGTGTTGCTTTATCCAAAACTTCCTTCATGTGATCATCCCTTCAGTGTTTTTTCTCCTTTGTCTTAGGTTAAGTCCTTGCATCCGGAAATGTTGTAAAGCACCATGTGCATTTACAGTGATACATAAATGTGTTTTAGCAATGTAAAACACAAAAGCATCTCAGAGAATCCAGATAAACTGTTGGCTGGCACATCAACATTTTCACATTGACTATTCGGCTTTAAAAACAGCTTGCAATGACGAAGTATTTGACAAATATTAAATAGAGGCATTTCAGTTAATAGCGTTTCCTGTAGTATCCCCTCTTTTTTAATTGCCAAGTCACATTCACGATATTGGACTGCATTGCATTAATTTGCTCGTGTTCACTCCCCATCTGAAATCTAGTCCTGTGAAGTCTGTTGGGGTGATAGGAGTTCAAGACTTGAAGTGTAGGCAGCGGTAAGGCAAACTACACTGGGCAAAACTGTCTCAATGAGACTACTGGTAAAGTTAGTTTGTCAATGAAATAGTGTCATGGCTTAAGCCAGGAAACTTTAGTTGGTGGGCATTACATAGAATGCTAGTAAAATGTGAAACTGCTGAACTGGAATTAATTTGCAAACTGGAAACCATTAAATTAGGCTTGAATAAAGACGGGGAGTGGTTGGGTCATTACACAAAATAAAATCTACTTCCCTATTCTAAGTTTCCCCCTACTGTTACTCACACCTTCTTGTCAACTGTTTGAAATGGGCCATCCTGATTATCACTACAAAAGATGATTTTTCTCCTGCTAATAGCTCACCTTAATTGATTAGTCTCTTAGTTAGTATGGTAGGGGAGGGGCCGGGGGCTAGCCTCCAGAGTCGAGCAGGAGGGTCCCGTGGGCAGTAATTTGCCTATCTCATGTTGGTAAGCATGCGTGCAGTGGCATGTACAAAACTGTCATAGATGTTTCTGTTCATTGGAGGAAACATTCAGGTCTCTTTTGTGAAGAATCCATGTTAAACTGTTTGCCATACATGGTATTAGTCACTTTGATTGTATAAAAATTAGATTAAAAGATGAAGTGGCTTTATTTGCAGTTTCTTACTGTGAAAAATTGAGATACAAATTACAAAACTATTAGAAACATGAGATGACATGGTATGCAAACTTTATCTTGCAGATTTTTTCCAAGTTTGGCACAGTGCTGAAAATAATTACATTCACCAAGAACAACCAGTTCCAGGCCCTGTTACAATATGCTGACCCTATGAGTGCTCAGCATGCCAAACTGGTGAGTACACTGGCAGCTCCACACACCTGAACTTGTTACGGGATGACTTGTAAAAGAAAGGGTTTCAACAGATCTAGGAACAGCTGTTTGTCTTGCTTCTGTCACACTGGAAATGTTTATAATAGTACAGGGTCAAATCCTGCCCTCAGTTACACATGTGCAACTGTTTCACTAAGGTTTGTGTGTGTAATTGGGAGAGAATTTCACCAATAAGTGCATTGAAAGTGAAACTTTAACACAGTCTGTCAGGATATTGTTAAATAATTTTATAGCATGTTGTTTAAGCAAGCTATTTGCACTTATTCTCACAGTTTTAAGATGTCAGAATAACTTTCCAGGTTAGTCAGATTTGTTCTTTAGCATAAAGGTACCTTTGACAAGGTAAAAGCTCTGGTTTTTTTCTGCAGTCTTTAGATGGGCAGAATATCTACAATGCATGTTGCACATTGCGCATCGACTTCTCCAAACTCACAAGCCTCAATGTTAAATACAACAATGATAAGAGCCGAGATTACACACGACCAGATTTACCTTCTGGGGATAGCCAGCCCTCTCTTGATCAAACCATGGCAGCTGCTTTTGGTAAGAAAGCCCCTCTAAGAAGATATTGACTTCTTCCTAAAAGTCTGTGTATTGTGGGCTTCAACATTGAGAACTTGAGTCAAGTAGTGAAGGTATCTGAATGTTGACACCTCTCAGACCATAATTGCTCATTGCACTGTTGATTCAAACCACTTTCTGTACAGAATGAGGAGGTGTTTTGTTCCCTGAACAATACTAAGTGTCAATCTTTAATGGAGTACATCTGGTTCCTCCTTTTCATTTCATAATGACCCCCTCTGTAGTGAAATTAACTGTTGGCTCTGAAACCGCTTTTTGCAAAGCGGAATGTTGGCATTAACCCATTCATGCATTTTTAGCAACAGCTCCTTGCCTCCATTCAGAAGAGTTACCCCCATACATAGTATTTGAGTCTTTTCTGTCAGTTTCGTTTGTGCGGTAACCAAGACCTATTGTATCCAAAGTTGGATTTACTGCTTAACCAACAGATTATTCCGTATTGGATCAGTTTAATCTCCATTTAGTCTCTTTGGCACATAAGGCTTAAGCTAATAACACGGAACGCTAATATGGTTGTACTCAAAAAAGATAATTACCCTGCATCTTTGATAAGCCATCTCGCTTCTCTTTACCAAGAACCCTTGCAAATGCTTGTCCATTTCCTGTGCTATTGGTGCCCCCTGCTGTTCTGTCAATGACATGGGGTGACTTGCTCTTTGAGACTGGTGTCATACTGAAACTGACTTGACACAGGGAAAAGTAGTAGCCTCGTCAAGTGCAAAGTAGATAGAGAACAGTTTTTAATTGCTGCTTCAAAGCAGGAAAGTGTCTGCAAAGCTAAACTTGGAATAGGAAACTGGTTCTTGGCATTCAGTGGTGACACTTAAAAACTGTTAGTAGCTTTATTGGGTTTTAGAGACCGTTCTAATTTTTTGACATGTCTAGGAGCTTAGTCTGTCCTCAGTTGCATGCATTTCAGGACATGTGACGAGACAAACTGGCTGTTTGAAGTGGGGTTGTCTTGTCTATTGGAATTAGATTCATAGACTTACTGTCTGTCTGTCTGTCTTTCACAGGAGCTCCAGGAATAATTTCTGCCTCTCCATATGCAGGAGCTGGCTTCCCTCCTGCCTTTGCAATCCCTCAAGCAGGTACTGTATTTCAAACATTAAACTTGAATTCCTTAGGTTGCCTTTCAGTTGCTGGCCATTGCTAGAGTAGTGCCTTTTTAAACGTTTCGTCACTGGACAGCCACTTCAACCCAAGGTTTCTTAAGATCATTAGGTTAGAAAAAAAATATTAATTCCCTCTGAACTGTTAAGTCTGTGTGGTAACTGCAGGGTATAGAATGAGATGGTCCTATAATAAGTAGACAAAATGGGGAAATGGAAGATACTGAAGTCCTTGAAGCCATTTACATGGACAGGTGTAACTAGTAAATGAAGTAATCAACATAGTGGGAGGGGAAGGAAGGCAAGACACGAGTCTAGTCATGTCATGAGTAGTATTTTGAAAATAGAGATAATTACATCTGTTTCTCAACTCTCTACCAAGCGTAGCAAATTTTGTACGTTAGTGGCACTGAAATTTTAACTTTATAGCACTTGTATGGAAGCTTCTTCTGAAACTGGAAACCACTTTCCATTCTGTTTTAATACTTTTAATTGAATAAAGTTAAGTGTGGTAAAAGAGCCCTATGAACTTCAGGGCTCGTTGCAGATATCAAAATGATGCATAGATGACTGAAGTGCCAATTTTAATGTCATTCTCAAACCCTTCTCAGTTTTTGGGTTGTAAATACTTATATTGAACTTAACCTAATGCTTAGCCTACTATTTGAACTCCTTTTTACTATAGTGAACTATGGAATAAGTTACAAATAAACTGTAGAAGCAGCATAGCTAAGTGGAATTTGAGATGTCTGTGGGAAAATAGTCATGAGCCAGGTGGTCTGTCTGGCCATCAATTCCTCTTTAATGTCACATCCCTCTAAGGAGGTTGTACATATGCTCCTTAGATGTGAATCATTTATGGAAGAAATCAACCAGAAGCTGTATCAGTACTTAAGCTCTACATTGAAAGGTGTCTATGCTGCAAAAAAAACCTCCGTCTCAGAGCCCGGGTCAGCTGTCCCTGGCTCCAAAGTCTGGTGACGGGGGTGCATCTCAGAGCTCAGGCTCTAGCCAGAGGGAGAACATCTCTGCTATTTTTAGCCTTATAGCACAAGCCCAAGTCAGTTGACCCAGGCACTAAGACTTGCTCCTACACAGGTTTTTTTCCCCACCCCCCCAGTATAGATGTACCTTTAGAGACTTTGGTGTATGTTTGATATTGTGAGCATCGCGCACTTACAATGAGCACTATAGGATTAATTTTATGTACAGGCATTTCTTTCTCAGATTGAATAGTGAATAACTGGTAGGAGTGTGTAATATTTGTTTTCATTACATGCATGGTAGCAGAATGAAGCACTTGTAGCATGCATTGGTTGGAATAGTGTTACAAATGCACTGCTTGTAGTACCCTTCCTGCACCCACAGAATTGAGGCTTTGCACTCCGTACAATTCTGCAGCTTGTGGAACATGTAAAATATTAAAACCAGCCAGATCACATCCAGAGGCATCTGTCATGCAGCCAGCACCACAAGAGTGAAATACACTGTTAGAAGAACCAATTACTATTTCCTTCTAAGTAGTACCAGAATTGGAGGCACTTGTCATTATTAGAGTAAATGCTTTTGGACTGTGATTGGTGGGGTTTGAAGCGCTCCCTTCTAGTGCAGCAGACACATTAGCGTACATGCTGTTAATTTCTTTACTGGCTAATATTCTTTAATTTCCAGGCTTATCAGTTCCAAATGTTCACGGAGCGCTTGCTCCTTTGGCTATCCCATCAGCAGCAGCTGCAGCGGCTGCAGCAGGACGGATGGGCATTCCCGGCCTCACTGGGGCAGGGAACGCCGTTCTGCTGGTTAGCAATCTGAACCCTGAGGTTAGTGGAGTTGTAATTTCACTTTTTTTCTCCTTCCAGTTACCTCTGCTTTCACTTTCTGAACACTAAGATTGTGGTGGAACTTACTGAAAGTGAAATCTTACTGTGTCCTAAAGGAAATGGCAAAACTAGAAAAGCAGATGAAATGTGCTCTGCCAGTCCGAAATCTCAAAGCAGATCAATACTCTAGCCACTAAAGGGAAATGGGAAGGTCTATCTTTTTTAAATTGAAATCTTTGCTCTTGGTTGATAGTCAAGGGTGTTGCCTGTCTGCTCTGGTCCCATAAAGCTACAGAGTCTGTCCTTCCCTTGTTGTGTTTTTTATTTATTTATTTACAATCTCCCACCCACTCCCATGGATTTCGTGTGATTTGAATCACAGAATAGCAAAGTCCCTCCCTTCCTTGGCATGTTCTAATTGTATACATTAATTCAGAACTACAGAGAGAGTTCATTCTGCCCTCTACTCTTTCTGTTTAATGTCTTGACCCCCGCCAGCTTGGCTTCATTGTACCTGTGCAGTGTTTCCTCTGCCATGTGCTCACACGTATTTTTTTCCTTTCCAAGATTCCTTGAATTTTTTCTTTATTTATGCTCTTAACTCACAGATTTACATTTTCAATTCCATTTAACTTTTCTCAGAGTTGAAAATATTTTTTTTTTAATGAAGGCAAGTAAAATTGGAACAATCCTTCTAATAAAAAAGGATGAAATATAAAAGCTCATTTGATAAGAATTAAATGTATTTTAAGTCAGCTTTTGGCTGCTTGTTGGATTGAAAGTGTAGACTATGTTTCAGTTTGTGTGCATTAGAAGATAAGTCTATACTGCCTGAAAAATAATGCTTTACTATATCTGGTAAGACTGCCCGTAAAACTTAATTCCTAATACGTGTAATTATAAAACTTTTATCAAACATGTCATAGTAACCGTAAAACCTCTTTTGCATCAAAAGGGAAGCCTGGATGAGATAAGGAATAATCAAAATATTTCATTAGTTGATTACATTTGTTAATCTATCAAATTTCAGACTATTCTTTTCACCTGACTCTCATTACTGTTTTCTTCAGGGCATGAGATGCCAGTGACACACTCAGGGTGCTCAGGCTAGATCTTGTCCTAGAGTGGAAATTCTTGTTATGTTTCAGGAGTTAACAGTGACTTCCTAAACAAAATAAATGGAGAGCCCCATAACTGGCAAAGGGCTGGCATTATAATTTTCAGATCAGTATTGTGAAATTAGGTACACTTTGATTCCAGATGTTACGTGCTATGCCCAGGTGTCAATGACAGGCACAGCATAATCCATTTTTCTGTGTAGGCATTTACAATTTGGAATTCTGATTAATTTTTTGTAAACTGACTAGGCTTCTAAAGAGCCGTTTCTGAACAGTTTGAACAAATGTTTTTGCCTGCATGTAGGGATTAAGCAATTACATCATGCCTTGCATTTTTTGATGAACTCTTCACTATCCATCCAGCTTGTCTTTGGTTAGAGAGACTTTGATACCTATAGTGAACTAACAGACTTAAACTTTTTTCACTGCTTGTATAATCAGTATATTAGAAACTTACCTATGCAACAACTAGATAGTTAAGAGACCGTATTTTCCTGGAGTGACTCTCTCCCTCTAGTAATATGTGAAATTCCTTTCTAAATCCTAAGAGCTAAAGTGGGATAGGTAGGGAGAAGTCCAGATTTCTCCCATTTGCACTGAGTTTCCATGTTTATTGTAGACGGTGTGTGCTTGCATGTTGAATTATCATTGTGCCCTGGGAGGACAGGCTCCTCCTGCTTACTACCCTTGCTGATTAGTATTGGCACACTGACCTCTGCAGTAAGATACTCAACACATTAATGAAGCAAGTATGTGGAAATCTCAGTTCCCCTCCAGTACCTGTGGTAATGTCCCCTTTCAGCAGACACTTCTCCTTTAGCAATTCATTCTGATACATAATAGCAGTGGGGCAGCAGTTATTCTAGTTAATCTTTGCCTTTGGAAGCAATGATTCATGTCAAGACTGCACTTCTTTAGTTTAGTTGCAGTGAAGTGTGCAACACGAATCCTCTCCACTAAACATTCCTATGTTAAGCAGATACTTCAGTGTGTCATGCTGTTTTTAGTTTGACTATTAGTCTAGGTTTCAACCTCTTTTAGAGGCTAAAAAAGACAGTTCGGATATCATTTTTAGAAGTCACTCTGCAGGGATACTGTCTCTTACCTTCTATGTATATCTTAAGTAAAAATGCTTTTCTTTATCATTGTGTTCCACTAGGTAAAACCTATTAACTATTCCTGTAAAACAAGTATTGTATGTAAACAAGAAATCTGTAAATCTGACTGATGGAACACTACATATTTCCTTATGTATTTACTGACCTGTGTTTTTTGCTACTTTTTCTTTTCTCCCCCATCCCTGAATTTTTTTTTCTTCCCCTGATCCGGAATTTCTTTGCCAACTGACTGCACGGTACTTCTGCTTCCTGTTGTTGCTTGAAACAAAAAAATAAAATAAAAAAAAATCCCCCCTCCAAAAAACCCTGCTCTTCGGAAACCAACCTGCCCTTCAATATTAACCATCTTGAAAACTTCATCATCCATCAACCAATTTCGCCATTTCCTCCGGGGACTCTGCCCTTCCTCGTTGTGGACGATTTGTGCAACCTCGCTCTCCCCTTCGATTCCTTACCTCTTCCCTGTCCCTCCGCTGCCTTGCTCTGCTGTTCTCTAAAGAGAGTTACACCCCAATGCCTCTTTATTCTTTTCGGTATGTTATTATTCACACTTTTTATTACCTTGTTTTTCATTTATTTGAGATTACTTTTTTGATACTTCAAAAATGTACAGTTTGCAGTTTGCCATTTTTGAATGCATAATTTCATTTTTTTTACATTGTTACATAGTTTGCTGTTTAGTTTAGTTTGCCTTTTTTTAATGTTCAGTTATGCATGGTTTATTGCTTTGCATGTCTTTTTATAGGCGTTTAAAATTGGTGGTAGCATGCTAAATTGTCCAGTTCAATCCTTTTGGCAATTAGATTTTTTTTTTTCTTTTTGCTGAAACCCAGTATCTGTTTTCTTTAATGTATTGTTCCATTATTATTCTGCTGTATAGAAGTTTCTCCCCCTAAGTAGAGCAGAATAAGTAAACTTGGTTGGAATGATATCAGTCTGGTTGTGGATGATTGTGGTGTTGAATTGATTTGTTATAAAGTTGGATGAGACTTTTCTTTTCCTGCCTAAAGACTTCTTTCCTTGTCTCCTCACTTTTTTTGAAGGAGTCTATGGTGATGTGCAAAGGGTGAAGATCTTATTTAATAAGAAGGAGAATGCCTTAGTTCAAATGGCTGATGGGAACCAGGCCCAGCTTGGTAAGCATGCTCTGTTGCATCACTGGGGTAGCAGAGCAATCTTTCATAGCACTGCTGCTTGTTTAAAAGGTTAACATAAAATCATAGAATCTCGGGGTTGGAAGGGACCTTAGTAGGTCATCTAGTCCAACCCCCTGCTCAAAGCAGGACCAATCCCCAATTTTTGCCCCAGATCCCCAAATGGCCCCCTCAAGGATCGAACTCACAACCCTGGGTTTAGCAGGCCATGCTCAAACCACTGAGCTATCCCTCCCCCCCGACTAAGGATCATATTGTTATGGCAGTCAAGTTAGCAATAAACCAAAATACCTCCTCCGTGGAAGAGCGATAGTCAATACTAATGTTGCTCTTCAGAAGGTGCAGAATAAATGTCCATGCGCTGAATTGCTTGCCTACATAGTAGGCTGGGGTTTGGTGTTACTCTTATGCTGGACAATCTGCTAATTATAAAATGAGGGTGGGGGGGGGCAAAGAATATTAAAAGGTGCAGGCTAATAAATAATAATGATAGGTGTCTTGGTGTTTGGCCAGTCTGTATGGGGAAGTGGATTTGATTGAAATTCTAGGTTTGGGTTAAACATCAGCCTTAACTAGTCTTTCAACTTCTGTTCCCTTATGCTATTTTTTTAATTGTTGTAGCAATGAGTCACTTAAATGGTCAGAAGCTTCATGGGAAACCCATCCGTATCACCCTGTCCAAGCATCAGACAGTACAGCTTCCCCGTGAGGGACAGGAAGACCAAGGATTGACTAAAGACTATGGAAACTCTCCTCTACATCGTTTCAAGAAACCAGGCTCCAAAAACTTCCAGAATATCTTCCCACCTTCTGCAACCCTTCACCTCTCCAATATCCCGTAAGTACCCATGTAAGGAATGTGCATATGCTCTGAAAAAGGGACACTTTGCAAGTCAAGAGTATATTGGGTACCAGGTTCTGGGGAGCATTAATTTAAGATCTGCATTCTCTAGATATAGCTGAGTTTGGCCACATTCATCTTAAAATGGGGGCTGTCAGTGCACATGCAAGAGCTAACTTGCATTATGTCAACTCATCTAGATTTCCCCACAGCAGTTCTAGTTCTAAGGTCCATTTCTTCCAGAAACCTGAAGACACCAGCTGTTTACGTTGATCCCATTAGTCATCAGTTCTTGAATAGGTTTCAAGTATCAGAGGGGTAGCCGTGTTAGTCTGGATCTGCAGAAGCGACAAAGGGTCCTGTGGCACCTTATAGACTAACAGAGGTATTGAAGCATAAGCTTTCGTGGGTCAATACCCACTTCTTCGGATGCAAGCAGTGGAAATGTCC
The DNA here is from genome assembly GCA_037349315.1 of Chelydra serpentina. NCBI lineage: Eukaryota > Metazoa > Chordata > Testudines > Chelydridae > Chelydra > Chelydra serpentina. The sequence continues at coordinate 4,988,904 of JBAIAC010000107.1, read as the reverse complement.
GGAGGCAGATATAAATGTGCAGGGAAGACTTCTCCGTGGAAGAAGTCTTCATTTATATCTGCCTCCAGACATTTCCACTGCTTGCATCCGAAGAAGTGGGTATTGACCCACGAAAGCTTATGCTTCAATACCTCTGTTAGTCTATAAGGTGCCACAGGACCCTTTGTCGCTTCTGAATAGGTTTGTGCTTCTATGGTGGTTCACTTAGAAAATAATTTGATATTGGTGGCACTTCTTCGAGTGATTTGCACATGTCCATTCTACTTCAGGTGTGTGTGCATCCAGTGAACTTGAATCAGATTTTTCTCGTAGTACCCTGGGAGTGGCACATGTACCTTCTGCTGCCTCGCATTGCTGCTTGGTGGTATAAAAGGCAGAACTGCCCCCGACCCCCTCTCGGTTCCTTCTTACCACATGTGACAGTTGTTGGAGCATTCTACCTTCTGTTTCCCTCTTTTTTTTGCATTTCTGTTGTATATAGTTGGTACTCGTTAATAGTTGATTAACTGTAATTCTACACTAGTAGGTTTCCTTTTTGTACTCGTGTACGTAGTGTACACTCCTAGTTCTTGCCCATTCAAGGTATCAACACACGGTGCCATGGTATGCTTTGGTCCCCAGGCTTCAAATCTTGAAAGATGCAAGAGGCTGATGCCTGAAGTGTCTAGGAGAAGCACACATCAGGGCAGGTGACACATCTGCACTTTATACTTCAAGCCCAGAACTAAAAAGGACTAGACGGTCACACTAAAGCACCTCTTTATGGAAGGAGCCCTGTTCCCTTCTTAACCTTTCCCTTGGGGTGGGCATCAAATGCCTCTGTTTGGAGCACTCCTCCAGTCATGGCAGAGTCTCGGTGCCAGTCTCCTTCTCCAGTACTGAAAAATGAGGATGGCAAGACTGCCCCTCGTATTCGGCATCCAGGAAATCAAGGTCCCCAGCACCAAAGTCCAGTGAACAAGCTGGAAAGAAGGGTAGTGTGTGCTTGGTGCTGAGACACTGGTGTATATATCAGTGCACCTCCGGCAGGGTCTTCAACTCCAGCACGGGTACTGATGCCATGGAGACCAATCTCTAAGGGAGCACCTTCCTGTTGAGTGGTGCTATAGTCTGTCTCCTCTTTGCAGCAGCAGCAAGAGAATCTCCCAGTGCCATCAATGTCTGAGACATACCATGGCTCCAAGTCTCTTGGCACTGGCTTTGCCAGCGGTTCAAGAATCATCTTGCATGGCGCCAACAGACACTCGTGGATCTGCCAGCCCCTTGAGTTCAGTGCCAAGTACCGTGGGCACCTCTGGCCGCTCTGGTACTTCTTGTACGGTGCTGTTGAATGGCAAGCCACTTATGATTTCCTTAATGCTATCCTCTCCGGACTACCAGCACAACTCCTTGGCACAGAGAGGCACCATGCCTGCTTGCTCAGATGACTCCAGTTCATAGTTCAAGTTGGAAGTTGAATCTTATGTGTCATAGCTGCATTGCATAAGCCATCACTCTCCCAAGGGATTTTCACCCCTGGGATCCAGCAAAGCTTCCCCATTGGTCTGCTTGTAGGGAGCCGTGGTTGGGAAGAAATTGGGCTCTGGCACCATATTAGTGGACTTCAATAGCTGAGACATAGGTGAGAGGATTATTGCAGGAGTGGGTGGGAGAGATTCTGTGGCCTGCATTGTGCAGGAGGTCAGACTAGATCATAATGGTCCCTTCTGACCTTAAAGTCTATGAGTCTAGTGGCCATTATTAGAACCAATGGGGGTTTCCTCGTGCCTCCAGACCCTCTGCACATCCTCCAGTAAACATCACAAAGCTCTGCAGCAAGAGCTGCAGGAAGCCACTCCCAAGCTTGGTACCAAACATGGGCAATCTGCTTTAGTGAATCCCTCTTTTTTTGAACTCCACCTCAACCATCATTGGGTTCTGCCTCATTGTTGGAGGAGGCAATAGCATGTAGTGTTTCCTCTCTTTCTCCCCCCCCCCTTCCCCGTCACTGTTACAGGGCTCACCAGGACCTCTTAGAGGGTGACTTCCTCCCTAGATATATAGTTGAAAGTAGTTCAGGAGGACTCACTGTTTAGTTCGTCTTTGGATCTGTGGGGCCTTCTCAAGTGGCACTCCCCATAAATAAGGTTATTTAGGTGCCCAAGTAGCAAATGACGTGTTCCCTGCCTCCTACAGGTAAAAGGACTGAGTGGAGGTATTATCAAGGTGCAGTTTGCAGCTATCTCTGCTTTATAACCTCTTGGTAGTCACTTACTTTTCTCCAAACCCATGTCACTAAGGTTTTTAAAGAGTCTGGACTGATTATATCCCCAACTAGACAGCCCTGTTCCCCCAGGAGACTTAAACCTAGTGTTAACAAAATCAATGGGTCTGCCCTTTGAACCTTTGGCTACCTGTTCGTTGCTTCATCTGTCAGTGAAGGTAGCCTTTTGGGTAACAATTACCGCTGCATGAGAGAGTTGGAGAATTGAGAGCCCTGGTATCTGACCCACCATAGACAGTCGTCTTCTACAAGGACACGGGTATACCTTTGCCCTCATCCAGATAGTCTCACTTCCACATCAATCATGCAACATACTTACCAACTTTCTTTCCTGAACCTCATGCTCATAAGGATGAGAAGACTCCACACGTTGGATGTTAGGAGAGCATTAGAATTTCACTTGGATAGGCCTAAACAGTTTAGATTATCCTCACAACCTTTGTGGTGGTTGTGGACAGGATGAAGGGCCTTCCAGTCTCACCCCAAATTTTGTTGTGGACTTCCTCCTGTATACATTTGTGACGTGGCTGATGTAACTCCACCGAACAAGGTGCTAGCACATTCAGCAAAATCACATGCAGCCTTTCTAGCTCAAGTGCCTGTTTGGACGTTTGTAGAACTGCAGTTTGGTCTCCAATACATATTTCTGCTTCTCGTTGTACCATCTCTCAGCAGTCTAGAGATGGTGCCAGATTTGCAGATATAGTCTGTCATCGTTCAGATAGACACTGATCCCACCTCCAGATTGAACAGCTAGTGAGTACCCTGAAGTAGAAGGGAGATGTGCATCACTTTCAAGAAGAAAACTGTTACTAATCTGTTCTGTAATTGTTGTTGTTTTGAGATGTTGCACATGTCTGTTCCACCACCCACCCTTCTTCCCATTGAAAGAACTGAGGGAGTCAGGTGTCAGCTAGACCCTTTTATGCCATCACGCAGCAGCGCGAGGCAGCAGAAAGTGCATGCTCTGCCCTGTTGGGTACTGCTAAGGGGAAAATATCTGACACTGATGCACTGGCCATGCACACAATTGAAGTGGAATGGACACAGGCAAACACATCTCAAAGAACAGTTACAGAACAGACTAGTAACTTTTTGTTTAAAAAAAAAAGTCACAGCCGACCCCCAGTGTTCCTGTGAACTGTTTAGTGGTGGCAGTAAGGCAAGTTATAGTAACCTAGAGATCAGTTTCTTATGTCTGAAAATCTGTGGGGAGAGAATCCTGCATAAGTCAGATTTTGGGATCTGTGACTGCTTGTCTACTTTTATTTTGGGGGTGTTTTTCTGCCCATGGCAAACTTTAGTGGCTCACTTCTGGGATTCAGAATATTGCAGCCTTTCAGGGGAAATATTTCCAGAGGGAGGAAAATGTGTAATAGTGGCAAGGCAGGAGCACATAGTCACTCTAAAAAGGATGCATATGCAAGACAAGCATCAAAACTTTGCAATTCTAAATTCCAGCAATATTACCAGAATGCTTTTCATAGTGCAAAGTAATGACACTCATCAGGAGTAAGGGAAATACCATATTTCATGAGTAGCAAGAAGAAATGCTTATCTATCGTTCTACAGTCTGACATCTTGGATGCCAGTGCAAGAACAGTAGAAAAGAGTTCAGGAAAGGAACTCATAAAATGTATAGTTAAGGCATAAATTCCTAGTTCATGCCAGCTGACTGGAAAACTGACTCTAATTTCTTGACTTTTTTTAGACCTTCGATAACTGAAGAAGACCTTAAGATGCTGTTCTCAAGCAATGGTGGGATGGTGAAGGGATTCAAATTCTTCCAGTAAGTCCAGTAAGATTTTAAAACTGTCCTCTTGGGAGAAAACTGGTACAGCTAAATGAAATCTACCAGTGAGTTCTCCATGAATTTCAAGATGCTAAAAGCACTGGATAGTAACTAAGACCAGAAATTTAGCTTGGCTGAATTATTAGTTGTATGGAATTGTCATTCCTTGATATCTCTGGGTTAGGGAATGGGGGCAAGGATAATAAGTGCACATAGAGCGCTGGAGATGAAATTTAGTCTAAGACGACTGGGTTGGTGGATTGGATGCATGTTTTCATCGTAGAGACTACTCAGTCCTGTGGGAGGAAGGGAATAAACCTTTTAGTGAGCAGTTTTGCCCGCTGAGATGTCTGTTTGGCTTTCAGCATCCGACAAGAAAACTTCTATTGAGTCAGCAAGAGTACCAAACCTGTCCTAAAACTGACTTGACTTGTCTTGGCAGGAAGGACCGTAAAATGGCTCTAATCCAGATGGGCTCTGTGGAAGAAGCCATTCAGTCACTCATCGAGCTCCATAATCATGACCTTGGTGAGAATCACCACCTGCGTGTGTCCTTCTCAAAGTCCACCATTTAAAGCTTTGGAAGGCATGAGACAGAATGGACCTGACTAAAACCTCATGGGTTCAGCCCTGACCTTAAAGGGCTGAATGCTAGGAGACAACTTCCATCATTCCAGAAAAAAAAAAAGCCACTTTAAAAATGCAGCTGAAGTGACCTTAAAGACCAGAGATTTTATTTTTTTAAAAGAGAAATCAGTTTACCGGTTTTTAAAAAAATTAAATCTAATTCATATTGCTAACCTTGCGGTGATGGGATAACAATCTTGATAGCTGTTCAAACAAAAATCACAAGTTAAAGTTTACACTTTGGAAACTGCTCTGGGAATTTTCCTCTTCCTCTCTCTGTCAAGCCCCTCTTTCCCCCCCCCCCCCCCCCAAAAAAAAAACAAAAACAAAAACTGATCCTAACAAGCTTATCGGGTTTCACACTGATGCCTTTTTTATTTTCTTTACCCATGCAAGCCTTGGAAGACCCAGAAACCACTGTGTGAATTCACATTAGCGCCTTTGAGTCAGGGTCTTACAAAGTACATGGTGTGCGGGAGATCCTAACCCACCCAGTGCAAAGGGTTTTAGGGTAATATTTTCTAAGCTGCGCATCTGCTATCCTGTGCCTTAAATTCTTTTTATTGGGGAAAGAACATCATCTGAACTGTAAGGATTAGATTGGGGGAGTTGAGGAGAACAAGTGAGTTCTGGTTGTTGGATCAACTTGTAATGAAGGACAAGTAAAGCTGGCAGAGTGGATAAAGAAAATATTGGGCTTTAATTCCTTAGGCAATTGATTGTCCCACTGTCCATGAAATGTCTAATAATCTGCATAGTATCATGTATCTTCTTGCCACTTTTCTAGTCCGCATGTGGTTTTATCTCCATCTGTATACACTTTTAGGTTGGAGTTAATTAAAATGCTTGGTTTATTTCATTCAAACTAAGCAGAAAGGTCTGCATGGGGAAACATTCCTATGGCCTCATTATATTCCAATGTTGGTAACAAATTGACAGGCTCCCTCTTCACAAGAGCCTTGATCAAGCTATAAAATTAACCACTGTTGGACATTTGTGAAGAAAACAAATCGGTATGAGCTTGTCTGAATTGTACATATATCTAAACACTTGACTAGGATTTGAAGAATTATTGGATATCCCATGGTTAGAAAGGTGTTCATCTGAGTCACCTTCATGTCCCTAATTTGACAATTAACAAGACCAGTGTAGCTCCGCCATCATTCTTGTAGCATGTCTTCAGCGTTTGAGCTTTTGTTTTAATCCTTGTATTATACTTTTTGATGCAGTTGCTGTCATCTGTGCCTAGCAATATTTCCAGTTGACCAAATATTCTAATCTCTTTATATGCAAAAGAAATAGTTTAAGTAATTTTTTAATAGATCAATAAGATGATATAAACGTAATCTAAATTTACTCCTTTTGTTGGTATTACCCTTGTATACTGTACTTATTTTATTCTTTTTTTTGTAATTGAAACTGTAGGGCAGGAATTTAGTTTCAGGCTGAGGTCATGACTGAAGATGAGTAATGTAATGAAACCGATAAAACATGTTAAGCTAAGCAGAGCTTTTTTTAAAAAGCAAAAGGTGTTCAAAGTAGTGAACACCAGTGACTTCTGATTTCGATTGAGTAAATGGACCAGGCTAAAGTTTTTACTTTTTTTTTAACCTATAAGCCCAGATCTTTTTAAGTTATAGGAAGGAAATTTGTTAAAAAGTAGAATGCGGCAAGTTGGTTTTTCCCAATGATAAAACCACTGTTAAACTGAAACACCATTCCTCTGGCTTACAACTCTTTCCCGTGCCGTTCTGCCTTCTATTTTGTATAATCCGATGTTGCCTTACATTTCCCTTTAACATGCAACCTGTTTGGATGCAAAAATAACAATAATCTTATACTTTTTCAGGGTTTTTCTGCAAATAGTGGACCAAAGTTTGTTTTTTAATTGTCTCTCTTTGTGTTGCAAGTTGTTTTCCTTGCTTAGCATGGAAGCTCCTGACTTGCCTGTCACTGAGGGGTTGGAAAAGTCTTAACCTTTCTTAGTTCCTCTCTGAGCTCTTGTGGTTGTGAACTATGCTGGAGAAGTGTGTGATGTCTGAGTGAGGGTTCAGCTTGGGTTGCTGGCATGAGCTTGGTAGTGCTGGCCTGCCTTATCTTCATCTTCTCCTTGCTTGTGGCTGAAAGGAGTTAGAAGCCATCTTAAATGAAACAATAGTGTTGCCCACAGATTTGAGCTGAAAAAGGGCTCCGCTATCAAGTAGATGCCGGCTCCAATTACCATAGATCCTTATAAGCTTGTTACAGAAAAGTCTTATGATCTCCTTATCTGAAAAGCTCCAGATTTCCTTGGCCAGCATCTTGCACTCAATAGAGCAAATTAACAGTCATTCTAGTAATTGCTATCAACCAGAGTTAATTTGCTTCATCTCCCTTCCCTCAAATCAAAAACAGTAAAACAATTTCCCTTGTAGCTAGGGGACACTGGCTATTGAATGTGTACCCTTGAACATGCCACAAGCAGCATTCTACCATGAAGAGAGATCCATGTGCAACCCAAGTGGAACAGCTGCAGTTTAATTTTTAAATGCATTCAATCAACCTCACCCAAGAAACTGGGAAGAGGCTTATTGGAATGAAACCTGTTTGCTGGCTGCTAATATTGAATCAGTCAGCAAACAGACTATATATTTTGTAAGATGCAAGCAAATGAATTGAGGTGACCCCAGAACCCAGACAACTGTGGGTTTATCCTTTGGATCCCTATGTTTGCATGTAAAGAATGAGTAACAAAAGGGTGTAAATATTTATAATTTTTTTTATACCTGTTGTAAGACATGAGGGGGCAGCAAAACCCAGTTTTTTATGGTGAACAGATGTATTGTATATTTTGATAACAGCTATTACAGGTTCAGTATTGTGGGAGGGTGACCACACATAACATCAAAATTCCATTGCCTCTTTCAAAGAATGTTTGTAATGCAAAAAGAATTGAAATTAAAACTATTTTATAACAAACTTTGTACCTTTCTGTAGATCTATTATTTACTGTTCAGATTGTAGAAAGCAGTTATTGGCCAGTCTGTACTTGTGCTTTCAATAAATTTCTTCTGTATTCTTTGCTTCTGATTTTCCTATCTTTTTATTGTGCTTTTTTTTTGTTTTTGCTTCTGATTTTTCCTTCTAATGTAATTTCAGCTGCCTCATTTTATATAACTTTGACTTTCGCATACCTCTGGGCTGGTGGAGTGTTTACATTAGCATCTTTGACTACACTGAGTAAAGGGTGATAATGAGACACAGATTAAGAACCAGAAAGGGCAAATATAGCATATTTAAACAATCCACTCCAAAAACTTCACACTCCAGTCCTTCCATGTTTGAATGGGTGAAGTTCAGAGGTATGAGGTTACAGGGTCCTTAACTGATGCTCTGCCTTTGTCACATTCCAACACTTTTTACTTCATGTTCCTAAACTTTCCATATACTCTAGCTAATATCCATGGAATAACCTAACCTTCAAGTTACACATAATACCCTTTGCAGTATTCTGCTCTAGAGATGTCTGTAAACTCTTTGGTTAGCTTGATATCAAAGCAGTGAGTGATCCACAGCCTATGTTCTTGTCTCTAACCAAGCGAGACTCCTGTGGCATGTGATTTCATGCACCTGCAGACAGACATTCTGGGTCTCTGAGTTGGTGATTATGACAATGATAGATAAGAATTTTTCTTGAACCAACTCAGTGAATTAACTGTTCTGGCTTCCTAAAGGTAAACATTAACAAATGAATCTGGAGGTTTAAGGATATAAAGTGTAAACCCAACAAAAGAGAAATAACGTTTTTCATCTCTTTACAAATATCTGTTAGTGAATTTCCCAAGGGAAGCTGTGGTAATCTAAACACTTAAAACTAGACCGTACTTAACAAAGCTGTGTTGATGTATCCTGGGCAAAATGGGTATTCTCACTTATGTGAAAGTGTGAAGGGTGGCTGCTCAGTTAATACATCTCACCGAAGTTCTTTGACGAGATACTTTCATCCCTGGACTCAGTACAGTGACCGAGAAATGCTTGAGGAAAACATGCTTGCACCCTTTTTATTCATAGGTTCAGTGCTGTAAATGGTCAGAGACTTGTCAGTGCAGTTGTTGCCCATAACAGGAAGTCCGTGTGGGTGCAGCATGATGGGCTGCTTTGTTGTGCACTGGGCCCTGATAAAACCCAGTTGCGTTTGACTAATGTTCCCCAGGGGCAGTAAGGATGGTCGAAGATAAGCTCATTGAACTGGGTTCAAAAGATAAATTTGGGTCTCTGCAGTTTTTTAACCTTTTTTAGTGGAGGGTTAATGCACATTTGCATTACTTCTGTCTGTGTCTGTTCTGTAGACAGATCAGTAAGACCAGCCTCCAGGGTTGCCAAGCTGACATTTTTCAGGATTTTTAGACTTCTAATAGAAGGAAAATATCTCTTTTCCCCTTCCCCGCACCCCCGGGTGTCATGGGATTTGCAGTAGCCTCTTTCCCGCACCTGTGCTCATGCTGAATTGGAAATGTCACGCAAGCTATAAGCAGCATCACCCACAAGAACCAGGGAGCTAATCACTCTTCATGGAAGTAGCGTGCAAGAGAAGTTCCTTTCAATGAGGGGGTTACCAGTGCCCAACGTCAAAGATTTAGTTACTAAAAAGGCTAGCTTTGTCTGACTCTAGGCAGAGTGGATCCTCTGTCCTTGCCATCAAGTTTCCAGATGGTAAAACCCCTGTCTCCGTTCATTACTGTCGAGAAGTCCGTTATGACCTGACCTTCGCTGTAGAAGAAAGTGCTCCTGAATAGCAAATGCAGCACTGCTACTGTGCCCAGGTAATTCCCATATCCTGACCCTGCTTGTGGTACATACGTTTGGCCCTTGGACCACACCTGTGCTGCAGCAGCCCCAAGGGGTCCTGCGGTGTCTCGAAAAATTGTTTCCTTTCCAATTTAGTTCTTCCTTCCAGTTAGAGAAATTGGTCAATATTCCTGGAGGGCCCTTCTGCTGGGCTGCAATCCCACCAGCCACACACTGCAATGTCTTGTTGGTCTGAGACCTGTGGTGGTAGGGGATTCCCCGCTTCAGAAAATGTGCCTGAACTGGAAGTATTGAGCTTCCTAGAGCAGATGGAGACTGCCTAGGAGGGGAGGAACCAGGACTTGTTCTGCATTCCTGTCCCCCTCAGCCTTAGACAGTAATGAATTGCTAATTATCAGCTGTCTGGTGCAGTAATTATGCCCTCCCAGAACTGCCACTCTGGGCAAAGAAAATCGATTGAAGGGACAGGCAGGAGCGTACAGTTGGGACCATCTCCATGGAGACAGCTGCGGCTGTCGGAATGCGTGAATCCTGAGCTCCTGGCAGCTATTCCATCCCATCCCATCCCCACACACTTCCTGTCTCTCCCTGCACATGCAGCTAAGCAGCCTGGCTCATTGCCATGGAAACTCCTTGGCTGGGGCCCAGCGCATGCACAGCTTCACAATGCAGAGAGCTGGGGGAGGAGGATTCTTTAAAGGGCCGTTGGCTGATGTTTATCTAGCTTGTAGCTGTTACCTGGCACCAGCTTGATGGGTGTTCTCTCCAAACTAGGTTGCTGAGGCATGCTGATCTAGTGGAGGGTAGGAAAGGCAGAGGGGACAATGCATTAACTTGAGAACAGATGTGCATTCTGGTCTGGGCATAAACCCATGTGTGTATGTGATGGAAATTTCTGTTCCATGTTTGCGTCTAAGCCCTAGAATTTGCTCTTTTTCCTATTCACATGCTCTTAATTGGACCGTCACTCCCTCTGTAACAACCTGCAATAAGCTCCACTAGTCTCTTGCGACTTTTAGATTGCCGAGTCAATAAAGAGCGCTGAGACTCCTGCACCTGCCGGGTGAGACTCCCAACACACACATGCTGCCCAGGTGAAGTGTAAGACCAGGTGCGGGTAGTGATCGATCTGTCGGGGATCGATTTATCCCGTCTAGCGTAGATGCGGATAAATCAATCCCCGATCGCTCTGCCGTGGACTCCAAAACTCCACCGCGGCTAGAGGCGGAAGCGGAGTCAACGGGGGAGCGGCAGCGGTTGACTCGCCGCCGTCCTCATGGCAGGTAAATCAAACTAAGGTCTGCCGACTTCAGCTACGCTATTTGCGTATCTTAGGTCAACCCTCACACTAGTGTAGACCAGGGCCAAGGCTGTGTTAAAGGAGGGAAAGTGTGTAAGTTGTCATACACATGTGGTTTGTGCTACAGCTTTGATCTAACCAGTTGTGTGATCCAAAAGGTGCAATCTGCTCTGACCTTGTTGTGGGCATCTTCCTGCCATCTGACTAAACGTCACAATCCACAATTTGTGAGAAAACAGCTTCCCAAAGCATCTGTGTATGTCTTGCCTACAGCAAGGAAACAACACTAACTTCAACCAATCAACAGGGCTGTAAATAGTGCCCCCTAAGCCTCCTTAGAGCAGGTCTATGTGATCCAACGTTTGAAACATTGGCACCTATTCTACGCTGGCACTTCCAATGTTGCTAATACCAGTGCAGTCGAGCTCATATTTGCAAAGATAAAACACCCCCCGGGCAGCGTGTCGCCAAGGCCTTGCTTGTTGAAACTCTTTGAAGATGGAAAAGTGCCATGTATCATCGTCTTAATACACCGCTGTGGAGGCGCCTAGGTGGCTGCTACTGCAGCCTCTGACAGCAAGATTTCTTCCCAGCAGCGTCTTTTGCAGACTGCGATATTGACACAAGAATAAACCTGTCTGCATCAATAACGTCCATGAGGCACCGAGCTATGTTTTTAGAAGCGGTTTAAATGCAGATGTGCCTAATGCGCTGTGGTATGGCTTGCAAGCCCCTTGACCCAGGAATGCGTGCGCTTCTCAGCAGGCTCTCTGCTGGTCGCAAAACTTCACAGCACCAGCGAGAAGAAACGTAAGCACTTGAGGGGAAGTGTCACCTTTCCTTTCTGCCCCAGGTGGAGTTGGCAAGGCCTGAGCAGCGTGCTGTAGTGAGATTAGACAATCTTACAGCATTTCATCCTCCTAAGAGTACATCCATACTTACGGCTGGTTCGGCGGGAAGCAATCGATCTTCTGGGATCAATTTATCGTGTCTTGTCTAGACGCGACAAATCGATCCTGGAAGTGCTCGCCGTCGACACCGGTAATCCTGCTCCGCGAGAGGAGTAGGCGGAGTCAACGGGGGAGCCTGCCTGCTGCGTCTGGACCCGTGGTAAGTACCTTGAAGTTCGAACTAAGATACTTCGACTTCAGCTATGTTGTTAACGTAGCTGAAGTTGCGTATCTTAATTTGAACTGGGGGCTTAGTGTGGACCAAGCCTAAGAGAGCCACAAGGTGACTTCAGTGATTTAAAACACCCTTTTTTCACTTCTAAATGTGTAGAAGTGACGCTGGATTATCGGTTACTGTTCATCCTACAATCTTCCACATCTGCCTTTCCTGCCACAAGCTCCTTATCTGTGGATTCAGTCTTTGATTGGGTGGTTTTGTTGGTTCTTTAGTCTCTCCTTTCCTGCTGGTTTTAAAGAACCGAGGATGCTAATTGACCGCATAGGGTAAATTTCTAGAGTTAACCTTTCAGTACAGGCTTGTTACTGTGCAGGCTGTAAAAACCTTCCGATAGTGAGGTCAGAAAACTGACCTACCTTTTAAAAAATGATTATATTCCAATACATTTGCCAGATTAGTTCAAAAATGATTCTTTCCTCCATGACACTTCTAACAGTTGTATTGAATTCTATACCGGGAGTTGGACTGGATCAATAAGTCTCTTCCCTCTCCATGTCTGTGAATTTATGATGCGGGATTCTAAACAGCTGGATTCTTTTTAATCCATTGTTCTTTTTGAGACCTTAAAAAGAAAATCCATATCTTAGGTACAACAGGGATCTTTATTAAGAAAAACTGCTTAAAAAAAAAAAAAACTATTCGTGCCTGTCTCGGCAGGAGCAATTGAACATTTCTGGATTGACAACTGTGAAGCCGGGCCCCTGAGGAAGGGGAGTTAACAAAAACACATGTTGATTTCAAATGTCAGAAATGCAGGAGAGGAAAGTGTGTGTGTGGTCAAACACAAAGGGGGGAAGCTTTAGGAAATGCCTGGAAACTTTTAAATCCCATCTCAGAGGGCAAACTCTCTCTGGCCTGGGGGTCAGACTTGACTAGGGTCCCTTAGCCGTGGTAGGTGAGCTTGTTGAAAGTGGAACTCAAAAAATCTTTCAGTCTGAAAGTAACAGCAGTCCCTGCTCTGCAGCGGGCCCCGAAATGTCTAGGGCTCAACATGCACTCTGCTGGTGGCTGTCAGTCACGTAACGGTGTATAACTGGCTGAACGTGCCAGTGTAGTAATGCAGGGGGGTGCTGTAGTCTCAGCTGGGTAGTGTCCTGCTGGGTGTGTTGTACTGAGCTGCACAACTCAAACCGGGTGGGGAGCAAAAGGGACAGACACCCCCACAACAGAAATATGGTGGGGTCTGCCCCTGAAGTATGTCCACTGTACCTAGGGAGCATGCGCGAGGGGGTAGACTGGATCCCGCAGCTGGAGGAGTGGGGGTGGGGGGAGGTAGAGGTTGGAGCTGGGCTGGGTGAGGAAGGAGCCGCTCGCTGGAACCATGTAACCAGGGATGGAGGGAGGGCTGTTTCCCTTCCAGGGCAGGCGCTGCTGCCCGTTGTACAAAAGTGGGCTCCCCTGTGCACGTTCCCAGCCCCAAGCCTATCACCCCATTCAAGGTGAGCTGCTGCTGCCTTGTGACTCGAAGCGCTGAGGCTGACGTCTAAGTTCCATGATACCGCGTCAGCTGAGCACCAAGGCGCGTGCGTGCAGGGCCCGTTCAGAGCAGCTGCCGCTGCAGGGAGCCCTGAAAGGAGCTCCCCCTCCGCTCCCTTTCCTGGAGAGGCTGCAGCCTGGCCTTTGCGAGATTGGGAGCCACGAGGCACATGGGGAATTCCCTCCCGTCTCTTGGGGATTAGGGTTGCTGTATTGCCAACCTGGAGCATTCAAAAATCAGGGATCAGGCTCCAAAAAAATCATGAGATGATTAAATATCATTATTGATAATCCCATGAATTAAAATTGGTTTTTTTCCTTCGCTTTCTGGTTTCTGAGCCTTTTGTGTGCCCTAATTCACATTTTCAAGCTTTTTCTGTAACCCTGAGGGCTAGCAACATACTTCCTTACTGAAAGCGGAGATTTGCCGGCGAATGTATTGATTCCAGGAGCTGGGCCTTTAAGAAACGCACCAAAATTCACAAGATTCATGACCAAATCATGACCGTTGGCAATGCTGGAGTGGTCAGTTAGCAAGGCTTCAACCAGTTTATACCTTGTTAATTTTGCTGACCTCGGTAGCTGTATCTTCCTGCTTTAAACTACAGCAACAGAAGCGAGGTTTAAACCAATTGACGCTCATCTGCATTGGGTTTGCAACCATGTTACTTTTCAGGTATAGACCAGCCAATACCTAAATAAGAATAGTACTCTGACCCAGTATGGCTGAAGGTCCATCTAGCCTAGTATCCTGCCTTCCGACAGGTTTCAGAGTAGCAGCCGTGTTAGTCTGTGTCAGCAAAAAGAACAGGAGTACTTGTGGCACCAAGAGACTAACACATTTATTTCAGCATAAGCTTTCTACAGTAGCCCTTGCCAGGTGCTTCAGCGGGAATGAACAACACAGGTAATTAGCAAGTGAGCCATCCCCTGTTGCTAGGTGATCCACCCCCTCCCTGGAAGATAGCATCGAACATGGATAATCCAGGCTGCTAAGGGCTTCATTTTGGTCATAAGATGGTTTGTTGACACAGAGCTAGATTTTCCATCGTCCTACACCTTGTAGTCATTTCCCACTAAATTTGTTGACTTAACCGCCCCCCCACCCCCCAGCAGGTAGGCTTCAAGATGTACTGGTTGCTTCCCAAAGAGAGACCGCCTGGCAGGAGTTTTGCAGTCTTACTGCAGATGTGTCCTAGCCAGCAGATGGAGCTGGGGCAGCAAAGGTCATTCCAGCAGCAGTGGCATGTGGTTACTGGTGGGTTTATGGGTGCTTTTTGATCAGTTATTTGTGTGACTGCACTACTTAGACAAGGCAAGAAGAGGGCCCAGCGTGCTGCATGCTGTGTAGAGAGAGAATGAGAGATGGTCCTTGTTGGGTTGATTGTAGAGTCAGGCAGGTTCCAATCACACCTTCGCATGAGGTGTAGGGCCCTGAGCTTCATACATCCCCAGGCCAGAAGGGCCCTCTGAGATCTCATCTCCGCAGTCCAGAGCACGTCCCTAAAATAATTCCGGGGGGGGGGGGAGGATCTCTAGTCTTCAGCTGTGGCTGGCAAAGCAACAGCCGGGAGCTTGGTCCAGGGGCAGAGTTGGTGATTTATTGCATAACCTGCCCCTTCCCTTCAAGGTGGGACTGAGGGCAGAAGAATTCTCTCTCTCTCCCCAAGGCCTAAGGGTAATGAGAAGGTCGTGTACAGTTCCCCAGCAGGGGTTGTACGCTTGGAGTCTTACATGGTTGTGATCTAGTGGTTGGAGCAGGGGCTGGGCATCAGGGCTCCAGATTCTCTTCCCAGCTCTGGGAGGAGAGTGAGGTCTAATGGTTAAAGCAGGGGGTAGGGAACTCCTGGTTCTCTTCCAGGCTCCAGGAGCGGAGTGGGGGACTGGATTTCTGGAATCTTGGGTTCTATTCCCAGCTCTGGTGGCATTTGTGGCTAGAGCAGGGAGCTGGGTGTCAGGACTCCTCCCTTTGACTCCTTGCTCTGCCCGTCCCCTCCCTGGGTCTCAGTTTCCCCACCTGTAAAATGGGGATGTGAAGAATAGGCACCTGCCCTGAGGGCGGGGCAGGGTGGGTTGCCTCAGTAAGGATAGCTCGGAGATCTCTGCAGAAGGGGGATTCCTGTCGTCCTGGCCACCAAGGCACGACACTGACCTGGCCCTCATGGCTATGCAGAGCATGACACTGACCCCGGCGCCCCAAGCAGCCCAGGCTATGGGGGGAGCCAGGAGGATCCATGTAGCAGGCTGGGGAGGAGGGGGGAGGAATAAAAGCAGGGGATGGCTGTTGCTATGGAAACTGGGAGGTCAGAGAAAGCATGAAGCAGTGTGTGAAACCATTAATCATTGTAATGAGGGGTGAGAACTGGTCTGGGGAGGGGGAGGGAAGCAGCTTCCCATCCCCCTCTGCCTACCCCCGCACACCCGGAGTCCATTCAAAACAAACAGCCTCCCTGTGTGTGTCCCTCTCCCCCTCAGGAGGGATCCGTGGGTGGGGGATTATGCCACAAAGGCTCTATGTAGCTCCCAGCCCTGTATGGTACCCCCCCACACACCCCAGCCCCCCCACACACCCCAGCCCCAGGGGGCGTCGGAGCCTCTCCCTGTTGCAGGGTGTTGGCGGGCGGCTGCGTGACGTGGCCAGTGAGCTCATGACGTGTTTCTTTTCCACCGCCTTGGGCCTGACCTTGGACCAGGTGAATGAGGCAGCCGGGGCGGGGGGGGTTTGCTCCACTCTTGTCCCGCGTTGCCCCCGGCGTAGCGGGGGGGTGGTATCTGCGGGGGCGGGTTGGCCGTAAGGTGGTCTGAGCTGTCCTATGATCTGAGACACCAGGGGCCTGATGTTTCAAAAGGGCCGAGCCCCTCCCCCGTCACTCCCGCTGGCTTCCCTGGGCCTGGCAGGTGCTCAGCTCTGTTGAAAATCCGGCTGGGGCAGCCCCCAGCTTCGATGCTGCTTTTGGTGCCTGCGTGGGAGCTGAGACAAAGCCCAGCCCCATTTCCTGCAGGGATTGAGGCACCGAGTCCCATTGAAAAGCAGTGTCTAAATCACTTAGGCCTTGCAATGCTGACCGAAGCGATGCAGGGTGAGCTTCTTGCATCCAGTAGCCTCGGGGCTCTCAAATTAGGCACCCAGATTCAATGGCTGCTTTTGAAATGTTCAACCTGCGTATCTATAGGCCAGAGAGCTTCCTGGCCTCCTTGGTATTTGATGTATTAACTACGCCTCTTCTCCTCAGCAATTAAGTGACAAAGCCAAGAACTTGCTCTCCACCATCCAATCGAACAAGTCCACCACACAGCCACCGGCTATCCCCGCCCTCCAGTCGATTCATCCACCAGCATAACTATGCACCCAACTCCCTCGCCAAAAAACTCACCTAGCAACCAGCCAGCCGGCTCATGCAGCAGACGAGATCAGAACCACGGGAGTTGGTGCCCACCCACGCCATCAGGCACCGCCCACGGTCCTGGCGCTAATCCTTGGGTGGCTTCTCCAGGGCAGAGAGTCAGGGCTGTGCTGGTTAATCCATCTATTTGCAAGCCTGACGCTTTGGGATATTTGTTGCTAAGCCAATTGGCGAGAGCAGTTTAGTGTGATATTCGTTTAGTCCCTATCAGGCTGGGGTCCGTTCTCAGGAGAAATGTGTCCCATTGCCTCCCGTCCAGCTCCTAGGTTTTATGTATTTGGGATCACAGCCGGTCTGCATTTTTGGCCCCGATTCACAGTTGGAGTGTAAAATTGGCTTTGAGCAGCCTCTGTGCTCCTTGTGTAGGCACCTGCTTAGACCCTGATGTAAATTAGAGCAGCCTCAGGTCTGCTCTGACTTTTGCTCTGGGCCCTGGGAAGCAGAGAACAGACCAGGTGTAGGGCACTGTATCTGTGCCTCCAATCCGATCCCCCCTGATCCAAGCCGGTCCCTCCACGACTGCTGGATCCAGGCCCGGGTTTAAGCAGGTCCCACGTGATGACACAAGGCAGCCTGGCTGAGAGCTGGAGACCCACAGGGTCAGGCTGGGTCTAGCAGCCTGGCTGGTGAATCCTCATTTCAGCCTCATCCTGCCTCTTCCAGGCTCTGTAGCGGGTGAGGCCCTGGGGCATCCTGCATTGCCAGCAGCCGCTACCCCTCAGAGATTTGCTGCCCCAGCACCCCTGTCCAGTAGCAACCCAGGCACTACTGGCCCCATTCCTCTCAAACTGGACTGCTCCTTCCACCAGCACAACCCCCTGATGCATGAGCAGCCCCGGGCCCCTTTGCAAATACCCGACACACCCCGGACAGTCGGACAGCAGGACCTAAACCATGGGACCTGCAACCCTGGAGCCATCTTGGTGCAGAGGGAGGCCACGTGGTTGGGGGCTAGAAGCGGGAACGGGGAGGCAGGACGCCTGGGTTCTGCCTCTGACTGTGTTGTCCCTGCTCTGGGCCTCAGTTTCCCCATCTGTAAAACAGAGACGATGACACTGACCCACGCGTCCGCTGCGGTCGCCGGCCCTGGACGCAGTTGGAGACAGTCGCCAGGGCTGCACGGACTCCAGTCTGGCCGCGCCTGTGTTCCCAAAGTGCTGTGGGAAGCTATATGAAAACTGCTAAGGATAAAGCCTCAATCTGCCGCTGCTAATGCATGGAGCGCCGTGCCCCCCTCCCCGCCCCCGCTATGTGCCAGGTGCCCGGCTCCTTCAGCTGGGTTAAAAATAAACAGCGTGCCAGATGGAGCAATGAGCAAAACCTCCCCTCTAGTGACCAAAAAATATCGCTGAGAATAATAAAAATAGACCCAGCCCCTGAGAACTCTGGGAAACCCCCAGAGCCTTCCAGCCCAGAGCTCCCTTCTGCCTGGGTGGGGTTAGCCTGCAGCTCCTTGGAGGCCAGGGCTGCAAAGGAGCCCAGTCCATGGGGAAGGTGGCCCTGTTGGAGCAGTGCCCCCGGGGAAGGGCTTGGTTCACATGTAGCATGTGCTCTCAGCAGCTGGGAGCGGGGCCCTGACGTGGGGTACGCCGGTGCAAGGTCCCCCCCCGGCCTCCCGAGAGCCGGGGTCTGGGCTAAGTGCTGGAGAGGCAGCACAGCCCCGCCAGGATTGCTTTTCGCTCACATGCTATGGGAGCGTCTGCGTCGTATCTGCCTATCCCCTGCAAGTCTGGCTGTCGAATAGCTCCGTATCTGGCCAGCTATCTATCCATTGAGCCTCCTCTCTGCCAGGGGGGCCATTTCAGATTTTGGGGGGAGGGGGGCAACTTTAACTGTGATTCCAAGGACTACTTAGGCACCTGAAAACTCTCGAGGTTTTTCTGGCAGATAATTTAAATGAGCTGACGGGAGCGCTGTGTCTAATTCCTATATAAAAAACGAGGATTTCATAACTGTTAGACCCACTCAGCTCTAACACTGATGTGTTCTCACATCTTGTATCAAGTCATTTAAGGAACACGGGTTAGGTTTAAAATGTTAATGTCTATCCTTTGCGACTAACTCTTGAACACAACAATTTGAAACAATTGCAGAAGAATCGAGACGACTTTCTAGCACTTTTTTGCAGTTCATCAAGCGTGGAATAGATTGTTTCACTTTGGAAGCATTCTACATTCTTAGGGGGGAGGGATAGCTCAGTGCTTTGAGCATTGGCCTGCTAAACCCAGGGTTGTGAGATCAATCCTTGAGGGGGCCGTTTAGGGATCTGGGGCAAAAATCTGTCAGGATTTTGCTAGTGAAGGCAGGGGACTGGACTCGATGACCTGTCAAGGTCCTTCCAGTTCTAGGAGACAGGCAGATCTCTCTCTAACTACTAGGGCAAGGCCCCGGGAGTTTATACAGCACCTGCCTGGAGCTCTAGAGGTGTTACCCCACTACAAGTAATAGACTAGAGGCTACCCTTGCACAGGAGTGAAACTGACACTTTCAAGTCACTTTCACAGTATTGCCAACCCCAAATGTTCAAAAATCACCAATCAGGCTCCCCAGAAATCACAAGATTGGCCTTAAAATCATGAGACGATGTACAAATAACAGATTGGGGGGGTTCTTTTCATTTACTTTCTGCTTTTTGAGCCTTTAGGGTGCACTGGGGTCACATTTTGAAGCTTTCTCCATGACCACAAGGGCTAGAAACTTAATTTGTCTTTAAGAAGGAAGGCCCAAATCATCACATCCACCTGACTCCAGGAGCTGGGGCTTTAAGGAAAACAATAATCATGAGACTCATGACAAAAATCATGAGAGTTGGCAACACTGCTTTTACTTCTGTTTAAAAGCTAGTTACTTTCCAGAGGCTCTTAAACACACCACGACAGCGACTGAGTTGCAGGAGAATATTTAAAACCAAACACCAAGAAAATTCTATATTTTAAAGTTGAGAAAAAAACGGATACTTCTGAGTATCTCAGGGCCACTGCAGGCAGGAAAGGAAAATAACCAGGCACAGGAGTTCTGGGCAGCTCTTCATTTAGAAAGAAAGTCGGAGGGTTAAATCTTCTAGTCCTTAATCAACTAAAACTTCTATTGCCATCAACGCCTCCACTCCTAGATAAAAACATCACAGTGACCATGTGATAACGTGTGGTCGATACACTTCGTACTTAAATATCTGAGCCATCTTATCCAGCGTTCCACTGCTTAGATGCATTGGCTCAGGGACTGGATTTTCTGGCATATTCACAGATGGTGCCCAGGAATAATGCAAATCATGACGATAATCGTCAACTTTATGGATGTAGTTTCTGTTCTTTGTTCTGGAATTGGCCTGAACACAACTGAAACCCTAAGAATTTGCGGCATTAAACACATCTGAGACTCATACAGCCCTTTCTCATGCCTTCCTTTTCTCAAACCCCGAGCAGGAAATGACTGAACAAAACGGTTTTCGGTTAAAATGTAAAACTGCCCAGCAGCCATTGCTGTACAACCCAGCATGGGGCAGAACCTGCCGCCCCTTGGGAGTTAAGTGACCTCCTCATTCTCCAGCCTTCTTAACCTCAGCGCTGCTTTTCATGCTATCAACCATGGCATCCATCCTAGGACCGTTTGCTGGCGGCTCAGAGAACTGGCCGCCTTGATTTTGCTCCCATCTATCAGAGTCCTCCTTTTTTTTTTGCAGCATGCGGAGAGAGGCTGGTCTCCTGGATGGGGAGCAAGACCTGGGTTCTGCTCCCCTCATGGACTTCCTCTCTGACCCCCAGCCAGTGCTTTAAGGAGCGAATTTCGAAGGTTTTTAGGTACTCAAAGCTGCCGCTAGGCATCGAATAGGGTTTACAAAGCACCGAACCTTTTAAGTGCATTTGAAAATCTCACTCGGTGCCTAGATACCTTTGAAAATCTGGCCTTTAGTCTGTGTGTGCCTCAGTGCCCCACCTGTACAATGGGGATAAACGCACCACTCGACCTCACCGAGGGGCAGCCTAGGCTCAGTGCTTGGTTGTATTTTGTCTGAGCTCCCCTGTGTTCGCTCTAAAACAACCCCTCCTCCCTCTCCCGCCTGCAGGGAGGGATTCCTCTTTTACAGGCTAAACAGTCATTACCAGCCCTTCCTTATCTTCATCAGCCTGCCTCTGTTTGTAAACAAAATACTGACCCCCGCCCCTTCCCCAGGGGCACCTCTCCTCTGCAGAACTTCCATTGCACGCTAATGCTGGGCTGTAGTTAGAGCTCCTCCACCTGGGAGCTTGCTCATCTCCTGTATGAAACTCGGGGCGAGGGGGCTCCCCCCGCACCATTGGCGCCCTTGCTCTCTGCACTCAGGAATTCCACCCTCCCCCTGCAGCTCCCAGCCAGAGAGCCAGCCGCATGGGCGGGTGAGGCTGGCCTGGGGGAGGCTGCGCGGGGCTTTCCCAGCGCTCGGGCATGTCTCGCCAGGGTGCTGTACATAGCCGGCTGAGCCTCCGTCTGGGTGCCCGAGTGGGCGTGAGAGCCAGGCCGGGCCATGCAGAGAGGTCAGGAAGGTGATTGCTGTTGGCGCCCGCCCCCGCCCCAGCTCTGGGCTCAGTTAATCCCCCCCGGCCACAGCTGTTTATATTAAACATACGCGCTGATCCGCTTGCTCTGTAAGTGCTGGGGGTGGGGTGAGGGCTTCCTCTCCCCTCCATGGGTCTCTGCACCGTTCTCTCCACCCCCCTGCATTTATTTCGACCCAGCGTGCATGTCAGGCCCGGCCAGGGGCGTGCAGCACCTGGCTGGCCGTGCAAAGACACGTGCACTCACGTCTCCACCCACGCTGCCCTGGCCCATACACATCTTAGCAGCTGGCTTTGGGGTTAGCTGGTTCATCCTCCAATAAGACCTACTCTCCCACCCCTCCCCTGGTGTGTGTTGTGTGTGGGGACTCTAGGGGGACCAGGAGCCCAGCATTAGCTCACACAAGGCAGCCAGCTTCATAGATTCGTAGTGTCAGTGGTAGGAGTCAGGCATTGGGCTCTCTCTCTAGGGGTTAGAGCAGGGCCTGGCAGGCTGGACTCCTGGGTTTAGATCCCTGAGGCTCAGTAGAGGCGCAGGTTTCGAGTGGGATAGAGCTGGAAGGGGCATCAGGCCTCCAGGGTTCTACCCCTGACTCTGGGAGGGTTGGGGCTAGTGGGTAGAGCGGGCGCCAAAGCCAGGATCCGTGGGTTCTAGTCCCAGCTCTGGGAGGGGCGCGGTGCCTAGTGGTTGGGGAGGGGGCACAGACCTGGCAGTCAAGCCACCTTGGTTCCTAGTCTTTATTTGGCCTTTGGGGACGTCATGTCACGGCTCCGTGCCTCAGTTTCTCCAGATGCTCAGACGGCGCCGGCTTCGTCAAGCGCTGGCGCGCGCCTCTGCCAAACACTGCTAACAGGCACCATGGCGACACGGGGCGGCAGCTGTGAGAGGAGTTAACATTAAGACTAAAAGAGCAACTGATCATGGCGGGAGGGAACAGGGCAGGAAGACTAAAGGAAGCGTGACGGGCAGAGGCGAGTGCATTGGGAGAGGGCGGCGCTGAAGGCCGCCTGCCTGCTAATGGAGCTGCGCTCCCCTTCGGCGGAGGGGTCATTCGTTCTTTGTGGGGCGGGCGAGCGAAGTGGCCCGAGCTGGGGAAGGGGAGCATTTAGCTGCAGCTACGAAAGGCTCGGCGGGAGCGTAAATCAGGTGCCAGCCGCCTCCGCCCCGCAGAAGCCGGGTGAGCGATCACCTAGCGCAACGGGCCACTGGGCGCAGGACAGATGCCACCAGTGTCGGTTGGGACGAAATGGAGCCGGGGAGAGGAAAGAGGGTTGGGGGGGCCCAGGGCGTGGCGAGGGGAGGCTGCGAGAGACATCGGTGTGATCAGGCTATTCGGGGGGCGGGGGGGTGGAGGATCCTACCCGGCGCCGTGTCCAGCAGCAGGCTCGAGCGTTGGCCAGAACTGATGTTTAACGGGCGTCCAGGGAGCGGCAGGTTGGCCTGAAGAGCCTGATGGCGCTGGGAGAACTGCAGGCCGGGCAGCCCAGGCGCTGGGGATCCTGTACAGACACCCAGCCCCAGCGCGGCTAGCAAGCCAGGAACCAGGAGCAGCCCCAGAACGGGGCCAGAGAGGGGCAGTGGCTGCTGTCTCAAGGAAGTGTGTGTGTGTGGGGGGGGGGATGGCAATCAAGGCTCCTGGGTTCCAGCTGTAGGAAGAAAGTGGGTGGGGGGTTAATGGGTTAAAGCAGAGGAGGGGCATCGAGGCATGTGCGGCTAGGGGTTAAAGTAGGGCCTGGTGGCTCAGGACTCCTGGGTTCTTTTCCTCCTCATGCCACTCACAGATTCCCTCCGCGCTAGTGGAACTTCCTGCTGGCCAGTTTGCCCAGCTCTACAGCCCCTTTGCACCAAGGGAGCTGGCGTAACAATGCCACCGCGATGCCCGTTGCGTATACGGCCAGCCCCGCGTGGCTGCCTAGACGGTGAGGTGAGGCCAGGCGCGGTGGGGGGGCCCACGCAGGGGTTGCCTCTCTTAGGAAAGCCCAGGCTGCCGGGCACAATCGGGGCAGATTCCCGACGCAAAAAATGTCCCTTTTGAGACGCATTTTCATGCGGCCCGGGGGCAAGTCACAACTTTGCACGAGGGCAAAGAGCAGCAGGCAGAGTGAGGGGGGGCCCAAGGGACGACTCCATCACAGGCAGGAAATTCCCCCACTGGGGCAATGGCATTTTAACAAGGTTTCCAGTCACTTATCTGCCGGAGAACAGACTCTACCCACCCAGGCTGATGTGGAGAGACACAGGTGCATTCGTTTATTTCCTTACAAACACAGCAGGTGCAGACATCGCCTGACAGATGCATTTACAGTTTGGGGACTGGCTTAGTGTCAGGGTGTCCGTCTCCCTCCCTCCCCCCAATCCAGCCCTCCTGGAGCGGCTCTGCTTCCTTCTAGTGCTCCCACCCTTGCAGAGCGGGGTAGGGAACGGCCCAGGTTGCATCTCTGCGTCAGTGTCCTACCACGACACCTGTCACTCCCCCACCCCAAGCGCCCGCAGCCACGAAGCTCCCTCGAAGGAGGGGCCGCGCCCCGTCCTGCCCGCTGCCGGGGGCCCAGGCAGGGCTCCATCCTCGCCGCTCTCCCGAGACGTTCCCCTGCCAGCCAGAAACGCGGCTGCCCATGAGAAACGGACGCGCGCGGCAGGATCAGACGACCCCTGCTCACTGCACCCCCTCCAAGCCGACGGGCGAGGGACAAAGGGGCGTCTGGGCTGCCCCGTCTTGATGAGCTTGGGTGACGGCACCGGTAGCATTTCGCAATGTAAGGTCGCGAGGCCTCTTATTCCACTGTGTAATTCCCCTCCCCCGTCCCCCCCCCGCGTTAGCGCCCCGCACCCTCCTCCCCAGTGGCACAGATCCCAGCTAGGGTCCCCCCATCTCTCTAGCGAGTGCAACCCCCCCACCCTCCACCCCTGTCTGCATGCCTCCCGTTCCCCCAGCTGACCTGAGCTCGCCCACTGCTCCTGACCAGGCCGGTGTGGCTACAGAGCCAGATGCCCGAAGGCTAGGCAAAGGCCACGGGGTCTCACAGAGCTGCTGGGGTCTCACAAAGCTGGAAGGGGGGGCGGGCGGGGGAAACGACTCCCATTTCCTGTCCCTCCACCTTCCCCCGTCCCTGTTGATGGCCAGGAGATGTCGCTAGGCTTGCGATCAGGCCCACGGTGACTACGGGGCGGGCGGCCTGGCTGTGGATTGGGCTCGGTGGGGAACCGGTGGCCGTGTTTCGTCGGGGGGCGAACGACAACGACAAAAGCCTCACGAAGCCGGCCTCAAACTTTCCCGCGCTATTTAAAAATAAATAAATAAAAATCCCACCAGCGCAAATCACAAGGCTGGTGCGAAAGCCCCCCCCCCCCTCCCCCCGCGTTGGCGGCTCTGGTCGCTGTCTCGCCCGAGGGACGACGAGACGAGAGCGAAAATGAAATCAGCGCAATCGGGCGGCCCCCCATCCCAAGCCCGGGCGCCGTCTGTTAATTGAACGGGGTTTCTCTGCCAGGGCCAGGAGCCCGCCTGGGACGCCCGTGCCCTGTACCACGCTGGTGCCAGAACCGAGCAGCCTGGTAGCCGCAGCAGGACGGTTATTTATCAGTGTCCTTGGCTGACGGGCGGCTAAGTCAAGTACCCCCCAACCCCCCCAAAAGCTTTGCCCATCAGCCTCTTCTGACCGCCCCCAGGGAGTACATAGGGTGGGCTTCAACTGTCCCTTGGCATCTTTGTGAGGCTCAGCACAGAGGGCCAGGAGTGGACAGGCCGGCACCTGAACAAGGGGGCCCTGAAAAACCTCTGGGCAGCCAGTGAAAAGCCTCTGAGCCCTGCCTAATGCCCCTTCCCCACCACGCACGCCCCGTGCTTCAGCCAGGGAGCTATTTACAGAGTCCGACAGCATCCGGAGTTCAGTCGGTGGCCGGACATGCCCCCCTGCCAATAAAACGGACAGAGGAGGACGTGACACAGGACGCCGTCCAGGTAGCCGCTGGCGACTGGATCCGTTGGCTGCCAGCTCCCAGCGAGCGAGGCGAATAAATCCACATGCAAGGCTGGAGACAGTTGCCTCAATTGGTAGCCCAGGACTCCTGGGTTCAGCCTTCTCGAGGTCATTCATTCTCTCCCACCCCACCAGCGCAACATCCGACTAAACTAAAACCCTCCCGGGACCCATCGGCACCTGGTTAACAAATAAATAAACACGGAAAACTCCTCCCCTGGTTGGACATTTGGAGTCACGCGCAGGACTTGTTGTTTTAACGCCCTGGAGAAGAATTCTGCGGTCCCTGCGTCTTCTAGTCCACCCCTCCCATCCAATTCTCGCAACATCGTCCCCATGTGCTGCTCCGCTGTGAGGCTGCTGTGTATAAATCCCTGGAGGCACCCCAAAGACGGGATGCTCGCACCACCCCCGGCCCGGCCTCGTCCCAAAGCAGCAGCACTGATGGTGTCGTTCAGCAGTGGAGACGCCCCCGGAGGCAGGCTCTCCGCTCTGGACAGCTGCCCTGGGTTGGGGCAGACGGGGTGGAAGCCGGGGAGAGGAGGGGGGGGGAGGGAATTACTCCTTAAATCTCCGGTTGGCTTGGATTTTCTTGTAGTAGTTTTCCGCCTCGCTGTCCGTGTGTCCGTCCTTCTCGCTGACCGTCAGGCTGGCGGGCTTCCTCCGCAGGGTGGAGTCCCGGCTGGCGGGGCCCAGCACGTTCTCCGGCACGCCCTCCCCCCGCTCCACCGCCCCGCCCCCTCCCGGCGCCACGCTGATGGTGGCCACGCTGCCGTAGCGCGGCTCGTCCTGCTCGATGTCGCTGACGGAGGAGCCCGGGGAGACGCCGGCGCTCCTGGTGGGCCGGAAGCCCCGGTACTCCTTCCCAAGCTCGTTCAGCTCGTAGGCGTCCTGCCCGTCCGAGCCTTTCTGGGCCACCTTCCACTCCCAGGGCCCGTTGCCGGCGGAGAGGTGCACCACGGGGTGGTGCGGGGCGTGGGCGTCGATGGTGACGATGCTGGAGCTGTCCCGCTCCGAGGGCGAGCGGTACTGGGAGGAGTCGGAGCTGGTGGAGGACGAGGAGGTCTCCGAGTGCTTGGGGGTGACCGACACCAGGCCCTGCTGCTTGGACATGGCGATGACCTGCATGAGCCGAGGCGGGTTGGCCACCCGCTGGCCCGCCCCCTTCTCCGCCATCATCATCCACTTGGCCCGCACGGCCGAGCTGCTGTTGGGGGAGATATTGGCGGTGCCTTGGCTCTCCTCGGGGATGTGAACCAGCTGGGATGCCCCCGGCCGGGGCTGGATGAGCACCCGGGGCCCCATGGCGGCCCGCTCGGCCGTGCGGGCCTGCACCGTCGGGTAGAGCGAGGGGGGGACGTGCCCCTCGTCATCCGCCCCCACCGCGTCGGAGCCGGCCCTGGCGTGCCCGCTGGCCTCCTCGGCCAGCGTCATGCTCCGGCCCTCCAGGGATTTCTGCTTCCACTCGGTGATGAGCTGCTTGGAGCGGGAGGCGTCCACGGGGACGTGGATGGTCATGTGGCGCCGGGCGGGGTCGTCCATGGAGGGGGTGTTGACCCGCGGCAGGGTGTTGCTGAAGGTGACCATGTTCTCCTTGCCCATGGGGCTGCGGGGGGCCAGCAGGTCCACGTCCACGCTGGCCCGCTTCAGGCTGCCCAGGGAGTTCTTCTCCCGCTGGACCTGGCGGTTCACCCCGTCCAGCCGGGTCTGGGGGTTGAGCTCGTCGGTGCTGACCGACTTATTCTGGTGGTACACTGAGTCGTGGCCTCGCTGGGTCAGGGCCCGCAGGGCGTCCTTGGCGGGGGGGTTGGCCGGGGCCCTCTCGCTCGGCGCCTGGAAGTTGCCCACCGCGTGGTACGCCTGAGGGGGCGAGAAAGGGCAGGGGTCAGACCCCACGGCAGCCATCCAGCTACCCCGCGGGCGCCCCACTTTTCGGGAGCTTCCATCGCTCCTAACGCTAGTGACTGAAGCCGATCCCCGGAGGGAGACGCAAAGGCCCTTCCTCTCGGCAGGGGCTCTAAACTCCGCCCCCTGAGCCGGGCTCCCGCCCCTCCCCCCCGGGGGCGTGAACTCACCAGGTAGGCGGCGATCCCGGAGCCGATGAGGAAGCCCACGTAGACGTCAATAGGGTGGCTGCGGTACTGGGTGATCTGGGTCAAGCCGCAGACGCCGGCGGCGATGGCGAAAGCGAAGACCAGGATGGGCTTCAGGAGCTTGGTGCTGTCCGAGATGATGGAGTTGAAATACATCTGGCCAGAGGGGGGGAGAGCGGGGGCCTGTCAGAGCCACGGGTCGAGCGCGGGCCCAGCAAACGCACGGGGCTCGGACAGCCAAGGATGCGACCTCCTGTGTTGGTGGGTGACCCCCGCCCTGCATGGACTGCCCCGGCCTTTCTCGTTCGGGGGGAGCACCTCGGCTAGTCCCAGGAGGGTGAGGCTTGTTAGCTGTATGCAGTTGTGTGTGTGAGTGAGAGAGAGAGTGAACAAAGCACTCTATGTGTTTGCACACATGGGTGCGTGTTGCGGGGGCATTTTATTGTGTCGGGGGTGTGTTTGCATTTGCATGAGGCAGGGCACTGTGTGCATGTATCCAGGCATGTGGCGGGGTGCACGGGGGAGGAGCATGGGCTGGGGGGGTTTGCACGTGTGTGTTGGGGGGGGGGTGTGCACAGTGAGGTGGCTCGCCTGGTGCACGCGTGAGGGACTGAGCTGTAAGCATGTAGACACGCGTGCGTCTGCGGGCTCCACACACTTGCTTGCATCAGCCTGTGGTTGCAAGGCAGGGAGATAAGGAGAGAGGCGGGTGAACTCACCGACACATAGACGGCAGCGAAAGCTGAGAGCGTTGCATGCTGGGACGGAAAAGTCTTCCTGCAAAGGGGAAACAAAGGAAAAGCTTGAGCCGCCTGGACTAGAGCTGGCAGGGACCTGGCTGCGGCATGGTGGGGGGCCAGATCCCAGCGTGGCACCTGCAGCGGGGCCCAGCGGGCGGGAGGGGGGGTGAGAAGGGACAGCCTCCTGCTCCCTTCCTTTGGGACCGTGAGGGGCAGAGCCCCTCAGCCCTGGACTGCACGGGACGTACCTGGCAGAGAGAATCGCGTTCTGGTCCTGGCCCGAGCAGATGTCCTGGGTGATGTAAGGGTTGGAGTCACAGGAGATCCCCAGCAGCGTGTAGTTGGGCTTGCAGACGGTCAGGAAAAAGGGGGCGTGGTAGCCAGTGGCCAGCTGGATCACGTCAGTCACCAGGGCGGTGGCACACAGTCCGAACATGTGGACCCCTGGGGGAACCGTGAGCGGGTCACGGGTTAGAGCCTCGGCCACCGGGAAGCCACAGGTGTTCCTTTGCCTCCTCCCCCCAGCCCCTCTGGCCACCTCCCCAATCCCCCTCCCACCTTATTATTTTTCCCACTCCCAGGTTTGGCCAAGGCCAGGTGTGGACGCGCCACAGGGCAATCAACATTTTCCATTTCCACAGCGCTTTGCCTCCCCAAGCGTGGCGCAGGCTAGAACCCCCGTGAAATGCAGCCGCCTCTGGGGTGGTGGCCACAGAGCCAACAGCACGAGAGCAGTGGAGAGTGCCCATGGCGGGGAGAGAGGCCAAGGGCACCCATGCGGCAGGGGCAACCAGAGAGACACTAACGCAGAGGATGAACGTGGGGCTTTGGACTGACCTCCGTGCGGCTGGATGTCGTGCTCCGAGCTGCAGGTGCTTCCCAGGCGGGCTCCACCGTCGCCGCCCCATCTTCATCCAGGCCCCGGGCAGCTTCAGAAGGAGGGTCGTCCCTCCCCCGCCCCCCCGCTACAAAGAACTGAACGGCTCCAGGCCAGGACGGCGGCAAAACCTACCCACAAACCTCACAGTCCTGCGCAGGAAGGAGTTGAAGTTGCAACCGCCGGCGTTGATGCTCCCCTCCGCCCCGCTGCGCCCCTTCAGCTTGGACTGCAGGCAGTAGATGATGCCTTCCCCGACCATGATCTGGGGGGGCAGAGCAGAACTCAGCGTGGGCCACGCAGGCTTGTCGGCAGGAGGGTGTGTTGGCAAGTCAGAGCGAGGCGTATAATGGGAGAGGTTTTGGGCACAGGGGCAGGTCCTACCCTCTCCCAGCAGGGGGCGCCGTAGGGAGCGGGGCAGGAGAGCTCCCAGGTACTCCAGCCCTACCCTCTCCCAGCAGGGGGCGCTGTAGGGAGCGGGGCAGGAGAGCTCCCAGGTACTCCAGCCCTACCCTCTCCCAGCAGGGGGCGCTGTAGGGAGCGGGGCAGGAGAGCTCCCAGGTACTCCAGCCCTACCCTCTCCCAGCAGGGGGCGCCGTAGGGAGCGGGGCAGGAGAGCTCCCAGGTACTCCAGCCCTACCCTCTCCCAGCAGGGGGCATCATAGGGAGCGGGGCAGGAGAGCTCCCAGGTACTCCAGCCCTACCCTCTCCCAGCAGGGGGCGCCGTAGGGAGCGGGGCAGGAGTGCTGTGGGGGGGGGGAGCTCCCAGGTACTCCCACCCCCACTCTCCAGAAGGTCCCTCCAGGCCTCTCCCTTCCCCCGCCCCCTTGTCTCAGCCCTCCTGGCCCACGCGGCAAGAGAAGCCCCGCCCCCCGGGCTTGGCCCCAGCTACGTACCGAGGCGGCGGGAGCGGCGAAGGCCAGGCTGAGAAGCATCAGCAGAGGAATCATCTCCTCGTTGGTCTCCACGTACGGCATGGACAGGGCCCGGTCGTAGCACTGGAATCCCACCTTGGCTGGCTTGAAGAGGTCGGTCAGCTCCAGGAAATACAGCGTCACGATGGAGGAAGCCACGATCGGGAGCTGGGCGAGGGGCAGGAAGGAAGCAACGCGGTGGGTCAGGAGCACGGCCTAGTAGGCTCAGTTTCATCCCCCTGCCACCCTACAGACGGGATTGCTGTGGGTGTGGCCAGGGCACACTGCACTATGGGTAGTCTCTGTTTGCCGGGAGTCCTGGGAAGCAGAGTGTAAGATAGAGCAGCCACGGGGCTGCTCTAACTTACACCACGGGTTGAGCAGACCCATCCACAGCCCCAAAGTAAAGGAAGGACAAAGATAGATTAAAGCCACCTTTACGCTCCTCCATCCAGGCCCCATGCACAGGAAAGGAGCAACTGAGAATCAGCCCCAGAAACGGAATCAGATCCAGATGTGTAAATGGAATCATCTCCCATTCATTCCCCCATCCGCAGCCCCCGCAGGCCTCAGCTGGCTCCTGAGAGAGCACCTCACATCCCGCCCTGCCCCGCACGCGGCTCCCGCCTCGCTGCAGAGATGTGGCACGAAAGGCAGCACCCGCCCCCTCCCTGCTGTGCTCTGGGTCCCCTTGAAAAGCCTCTACCCACCTCCACAAAGTAGAAGCATGGGAGGAGCGTCATGCTATCCTTGGGGGCCTTGGACTTCTCTTTCGGGGAGATCATGGTGTCAGCGACGGGGGCCGGCGACGGTCAGTCTAGACGAGACACACAGCAAGCGTTGGCTTAGCGGCACTCAAGGGGGAGTGGGTGGGGCAGGCGTGTGCCGTCTGCGAGGGAAGATCATAGTTACTCCAAGAGCAGCCCAGCACCGGAGCGAATAGGGCGGGAGCGCTGACTGCAACGGGGGGAGGGGGGGGTACTCCCAGCAACTCCAGTCCCAGCCTCTCCCAGCAGGAGGCACTGTGGGGAATGGTGCATGAAAGCTGGCTGCATGGAAGGATCCAGCCACCTCATAGCCAGCCTGTCCAGGCTCCTCATTCATCAACGATTTCACTCCCCTTCCCGCTTTCCCGTCTCACGCCCGTCGCCCCCAGCCTGTGGCAATCGGTGGGCGAGGGGGAAGGACCCCGGCGCGGGGCTGACGTGGGATTTAAACTGCTCACGGGGGCCAGAGAAGGGCAAAACAAGGGGGGGCCTTGAATCCATCATCCCGGCCTGAGGAGCGGGGCCGGGGGGAAGCCCAGGGCCTGGCTGGGGTGGCAGCAGCAGACCCTGCTGCACCCGCTGGCAGTGTGTCCTGCTTTGCCCATTCGCCGGGTCCCTGCAAGACACTGATGTTGGCCAGGCTGCGGTATTAAAAATGCCGCGGGGGGGGAGGGGGGGAGAGGGGTTGCAGGGGGGGGGTCTGAGTCCCCTCCCTTTGCTCCCCAACCCTGCCAGAGCCCCCCAGGGCAGGGCTGAGGGCTCCTACCCGCAGCCCGTGGAAGGGTCCACGCTTTGTATTGCAGCCCGTGGGCTATACGCGAGAGGGGCGCCCCCTAGCGCCCCCCCTCCGTCGTGCCAGCCCCAGCCTCGGCTCCCAAGGAACAAAACGCCCCGCGTATCACTACAGGGGCCAGGGTCGGGGGGGCCCGTGTGCCCCCCCCCCCCCGCCGCGGGTGACAGGCTCAGGGAATCGGGCTGCACCTTCCCATCGGAGCCAACGGGGGGGGTGGGGAGGGGAGAAGAATTGACCCTGCCAAGCTGCCCCCCCCCCCCGCGATCCGCGCCCCAAACTTTCTCCAAGTCTTGTCCGAGGGAAGCGGACCCGGTGCTGGGAGGGGGAGGGGGCGTGGGACGGGGACGCCCCCCCGGCTCGGGGGGGGGGGGGTGTTGGGGAGGGAGGGGGCCAGCCCAGCCACACCCGAGCGCCCAGGGGTCTTAGCCGTGGGACCCGCCGGCCTGGGGACGGGAGGGGGGGGGGTCTGTCTGTCTGTGCCCCCCCCCCCCGGGCTGCAGCAGAGGGCGGGACCCAGCCCTTTGTCCGGCCGCCGGGGCGGGGAAGAGCCCGGAGCCGGCAGGTGCCCGCCCCGCCTCGGCCACTCACCTCGCCGCGCACCCGGGGCGCCCCGAGCGAACGGCACCGGCGCGTCCCTCCCCGCCGGCCGCCGCGATCCCCCGCGGGGGCTGGAGCCGCTCGGGCTGCTGCTGCCGCGGCTGCGAGCGCGCACAAAGCCGGGGGGGGGGGGGGGGGGTCGGGCTGAATTGGGGCGGGGGGAGCGAGCGTGTGCGCGCGGCTCGGCGCCTGCCCCTGTTTCCATGGCGAGCCCGGGCCCGCGAAACAAAGGAGCTGGGGGGGGGGGGCGCCCAGGAATAGGAGCTGGGGGGATGGATTGCAATCAGCGCCCCCTCGGATACAGCTTTGCGGGGGTGGGGGGCTGGTACCTGCCCCCCCGTAAGAGGAGGGGAGGCGCAGGGGCGGCTAAGCCCCCCCCTTCTCCCCACCCCTCACATCTGGCAGCTGGAGCTCAGGGGCGCAGGGGGCGGTGGGGGTGGGAAGCCATGCGGGGGGGCTTTGCCAGCTGCCTGGCACACATGGCCCCCCCCCCCTCTGCCCCCACACCCGTTGGAAATCCCCAGCCCTGCGGAGACAGATCCAGTCACACCCTCAGCGGGCCCTGGCCCCCGGGAGCAGCAAGCGGAGCTGGGTTCCCAACACACCTCCCCCAGCTGCCGGGACCCGCCCCTGGGCCACTGGATCTTTGTCCCTCTGCGGAGCGTGTCAGTGCCTGGGAATGGGTGGAGACCCGCCAAACTCACTGCACGTAAGAATCCCCGGATGGCCCTCAGCTGGGATCAGCCCTGGGCCGGGGTTGTGTCTTTTGCTCTTTACCCCGCACGGAGAGGATGGAGACACCGGCCAGGCGGAGCTTTGCCCAGGTTGCCACGTTCACTGGACACAAGGGTGCCTGGCCGCCCGGCTGTGCTGGCAGCGTCTCAGATCTCGAACACGGTGGGCCCCACTAGCGGGTTCACAAGCGATTTAAAGGGAGGCTGCACCATTCCTGTACAGTCACTGTCCCCACCTGGGCTGGAGCCGAAGGTTTCAGAGGCCACTGGCCCCAGCTCTCACGCGGAAACAAGAGCTGCAGGACAGCACGGTCTCTTCATGGCCACAGCCAGATCGCCATGGCCATGCCAACTCCCAGCTCAGACCCCCACCCAGGAGCCGGCGCCTGGAGTGAGCTTGTCCGTTCTCAGCCGGCTCCACGATCACTCATCCATCAGCCCATCCCAAGCCCAGCTTCTCGAGCTGCGGCATTTCAGCCCCCCTACTGTCCCCGCCACCAAGGCCTGGCAGGGCCGTGTTTACTGGGTACCATTCGTTCCCGGACAGGGGCCCCGTAATCCTTGGCCCTGGCTGCTACGGTGCCACCTTCAAAGCACCTGCTGGTGCAGATGACTGCAGGGCTGCTCAGGAAGCCGCTCAGGGCGCCTGACACCTGGGGGTAGCAGGGGCACATGCAGGGCACCTGGTGAGAGCAGCACAATGGTGAGCCAAAGCGTGTTCTTGCCCCGATCCACCCACAGCTCCCCCCCCCCCCCCCCCCGCCCGGGACCCTCCCCACAGATCAGCAGCACCCAGCAAGGAAGGTGCCAGGTCTGGATCTGAGCCCCTCCTCACACCGCTCCGGGCTCTGACCCGACAGGCCCCAAACTGGGACTCCCTCCTGGCGTCTGGCCCTGGTACCTGCCTGACCATCCCGGAGGAGCGCGCTCAATGAGGAGACCCCTTCGCAGGAAGCGCCACGGCCCTGAGGGAGGGGTGGGAACTTCAGCAGCGTGACTGGCATTGCAAAATCCTCTGGCCTGGTTACCTAGCAACACGGAGGCTGCATGAGCCTGTGTCTGGGGATGCTCGCATCCTAGCTCCCTCGCTGGGCGGGGCAAAACTGCAGCTTCCCTCCTGTTCAGCCTGGCAGAGAGACTGTGGGGCAGACACGCCTCCATCCCAGCCCCTCTTCCTTACTGTAGCTCGGCAGGGCCTCCACAGCAGGACCAGTCTGGGGGACGGGCATCTAGGAAGGGACCGGAGTTGGGATCTGGATCCAGAACATCACAAAGTTCAGGCCCCATATTCGTACCCTCCCTTGCCAGGACTGAGCTCGGGATCTGTGGGCTGGTGCCGAACCCAGCTCTGCCTTCCTGAGACCAAAGGTGGGATTGCTCCCTCTTTTTTATTAACACTTTGCCTGTCTAGAGCATCTTTCATCCATGGATCTCAAAGAGCTCTATAAATATTGGCTTTTTAGGCCCTCGCAAGCCACCCGTGTGGTGGGTTGGTATTATCATCCCTATTTTATAGATGGGGAAACCGAGGCACGGAGCAATGAAGTGATCCACACACAAGGCCACACAGTGAGTCAGTGATGGAACAGAATCCAGGAGTCCTGTCGCCCAGCTTCCTAGCCCAAGCAGTAGATCAAAGTCTCCTCCCACCACTGGGAATAGAACAAAGGTATCATGAATCCCAATCCCCTAAGTATTGGGGACCGAGAAGTGGAAACCCCATAACGCTGAGGTTAGTAAAGTTCCCATCCCAGCCTGGAATGGGGAGATCTCAGTTCTGAGACCCTGCCTCTAGGGCAGCCCCAGGTGGGACGGCCGAGGCAGGGCGGCCAAGGGTAACCCACTCCGGTCCTAGGTTTGACCTGCCACACATCTACCTGGAGCCAACTGGCTCACTTTAGCTGCCCCGCCATGCGGGAACAGCCCGGCGTTGATCTCCGAGGAAGGCCGGCTTGCCCTTGCTAGCAGCTGCCTCCCCCGGGCCCTGGCCTTTCACCGCCAGCGGCTGTGTGTGATTTGAACACTGCACCCCCATCGCCTTCCTTGCTGATCTGATGGGCCTAGTTCCTGACCTCCCCTCCTCCCTCCTTCCATTGCTGCAGGCTTTTTGCCTGTCATGTAACCAAGCTACAAATCTCCCCTGCTCCCCCCAGTGCAGTTACTCTCACTGCTCCTAGCCTCCTGGATTCCCTTCCTTAGCTGCCAGCAGTTGCACGGGGGAAGCGCTGTCAGGCCTGTAGATCCGGGCAAAACATGTCTCAGCTGGAACCCGGGAGAAGGACCCTGCCAAGCCAGCCTGATTCACTCTCCACCGCGCCGCCAGCCCGTGGATGGATGCTGTTTGAATGCAAGTTAGGCCCAGGGGTGGGTTTCAAAACCCAGAATCAACCCGAGCCACCTCAGGGTTAGGATTCAGTGGCACCAAGAACTCATCAGCCGTCTTCATTCCATTTCTGGCCCCATTTAAAAAAAAAATAAAAAACATCTCAAATCACTGAAATCCCATTTAGATTCCCCAATTCACTGAAACCTCATCAGCATTTCTGACAGAAAGCAGCCGTTCTCACAAGCCATGGCTGAACCGGAAACGTACAGCCCTCCTCCCAGCTTTGTCTCCACCCCAACGGCAGGAGTCGTAAGAACATAAGAACGGCCACACTGGGTCAACCCAAAGATCCATGAAGCCCAGCATCCTGTCTGCCGACAGTGGCCAGTGCCAGGTGCCCCAGAGGGGATGAACACAACAGGGAATCATCAAGTGATCCATCCCGTCGCCCTTTCCCAGCTTCTGGCAAAAGGGATTCTGGATTCAAAAGGGATCAGGCTTGAGGTGGTGGAGTCCCTGCCTCTAGCCCTGTGAAATGTCGCTGAGCCTTTCCAAGCCTCCAGCTGCACATCAACTCCTTCTTTATAAGATGTCCTTGCATCAGCCCTCCCACGTACTGCCAGGAACAGATGGAGACGGAGGTGGCTACAGTTTGGGTATGTCGCCGTTTGAGCTGCAAGTGGATGAGAAAAGCTCACTGCTCTGGAGTTCTATAGGATAGATTTTTTAAAAAAATTGCCTCTTTACACCCCAGCCTGTCAGTGCTTGTTGCGAGGACACTTTGCTCCAAAACCTGAGTGGGTCCCATCTGCCGGTGCCCCAGCATGGAGTTAAGGGGGCACTGCCCCGTTCTTCGGCACCTTCCTATTCTAATGTGTGTTCTGTGCTAGTCACTGGTGCTCCCACAATGCTGCTTAGAAAGAACAGAGTCAAGTCCCCATGACCCTAGACAACCAGTGCCCTCTCCTGCCATCACATGGTGGGGGAAGGTTCCCTGTAGAGCTGGTTGGAAATTGGGGTGTTTTTCCACAACAAATTTGGTGGTTTGGGCAAAAAATAAAAAATCTCTTAAGTGTTTTGTTTCTGCAATGCCCCCGCGGTGCCTTATGGGAGTTGGACCAGGTACCCCCAGCGGCTGGCAAGGGAGCCCCCATCCCTTTTCCGCCTGGAGACAGCTCCCTGCCCCCACCATGTCTCAGTAGCTCCCTGTGCAGAGCACCCCCCTTCTATCCCTTTGCCCCCCATTCAAAGTGAGCTCCCCCCCGCCCCGATTGTTGAGCAACTTTTAAGCATGAGCAGCTGACTTGAGTGACGCAATAAGAACCGTTGCCAAAGATGAGCCTGTTGTTTCTGTAACTGACAGAGAATGGGGATGTGACGCGCTCGGCAATCGGAACATGGGTGGGCCGCGCCGTGCTACAGGCTTGCAGTGGGTTGGAGCCTGGCCCGGCTCCGTTGGGATTTCATGTGTTGTAAAAGTAGAAATTAGCTTGTTACGTGGGGGGTGAGCGGGAGGGGAGAGGAGCCCTGACTCTTCTGCCTTGGGATTATTATTGTTCTTCTTTGGCTTCCCATAGCACCTGTGAGCCCCAGTCGTGGATCATGGACCCAGTGTGCTAGGCGCTGTACAGACACAAAACTACATCCACTGCTAGACAATGTCTGAGCTAGTTCGGTCGGAAAGATCACGCTTCTCGTCAAATGTTTCAGACATTTAAGACTTAGTCACGCGGGAGCCAAGTTAAACAAACAGGCTGGACTGGGACTCGGGCCCTGGTTCTGTTCCTGGCTCTGCCACTTGCTGACCTTGGGCAAGTGACCGCCCTGCTCCGTGCCTCAGTTTCCCCATCTGTAAAATGGGGATAATGATACTGGCCTCCTTTGTAAAGTGCTTTGAGATCTACAGATGAGAAGAGCTAGAATTAATTACTATTATTATTAAGCTCTTTCCCTTGATCCAGCATTGGCATCATAGCCGTCACCCCTAGGGAAATCAGTGCAATACTCGCCCAAGTAAACCAGGCAAACCAGAGAGGCTTTCTGTATACAGGGAAGGTTTCTAAATAACACTGCTGTCACCTCCGCTTCTGTGAGGAACAAACCCGGCACTCCACCCTAAGCTTTGTTTATCGACGGGTGGGGGTTTGACATGAGTCATGCGAGCTGCTGCGAATTCCCAGGACTAGAATAGCAGGATGGGGCTGCGGGTCAGGACGGAGAGGCATTGGCAGAGCGGTGCGTGGGGAGCCTCAGTCTCTGGGAGTGAAACTGACCGTACGTCCCCCTCACCTTCCCACGTGCACTTTCCAACGCGGGTGGCGGCTGTGGAAGGAGGAGAGCAAATGTGACACATTTCCTAATGAATCCCTATGTCTAAAACTTGCACTGAATTCCCCTCATGGAATCGACAAAGGCCTCTCACTGGGTGAAATGCTAGTGAGAGCAGCAGGCTCAGGGTTGGTCACACGTTTGTCTCCAGGGCTTTAAACAGTCTCGTATGAGGAACGACGTGGGTCCTTGGCCTAAATTGGCAATTGAGGAGCTCCTGACCTCACTATCAAGGCTCTGATGTCTTATTTAAACAGATTTCTAAGACTCTGGCTAGAGGGGAGGTTGTCTAAAATTGATCCGAGATCAGAGCCACGTCTGGTACTGTATCTAGATACCAAGGGGTGGATAGCTTACGATATCTGCCAAGTGCTTCATAGAAGGCAGATGGACAGGAAGATCGGGTGCCTGACTGTAAATCAGGACTCCTGGGTTCTCTTCCTGCCTCTGCCTTTCACTTGCTGTGTGATATTGGGCCAGGTACTTCATTCGCCGCTCCCTGCCTCAGTTTCCCTCCCTATAAAAAAGGCAGTAACAACACTCGCCTTCCTCTGCAGAGTACTTTGAAATCCTACATGAAAGGTGCTCTAGAAGTGTAATACAGTAACGAGAGCGTCTTACATCCAAGTGTGCAGCAGGTTTCACTGGTCTGCTCTCAGGAGAGGCCAGGCTGAGACGGAAGCCGACCCAGCTCCAATATTTGGGTTGCAAGCTCTTCCTGTTCGTTTACAAACAATTGTTTCTACTAGGTTGTGTTTTAATTCATTTTCTTGTCACTGAAACCACCAGGCTGGTGGTTTCTCTCTCTAAGCTCATCTGGGCAAAGTCGAAAGTGTGGGGCTGTTGGCCTCTTTGACAGGAGTCTGGTGCAACCCCTGGAATTTCAGAACTGCATCCGAGTCTCCAGCCATCCCTCCCCGCAGGATAAAGGGGATGAAAACACAGCGGGGGATGTGTGGAATGTGTCCCCCTTTGGGGAGTGACTCTGTGCCCCTTCTGAAGCATTAGTCAAACCTGGTTTTTGGGAACCCCAAGCCTGGCATAGAAACCGAGGCGTTAGCCCCACCTAGTGGTACAGGTGAGAATGGCAGGAGAATAAGACCCATAGCTCAGCCTCATTTCTTTACCATGCTCCCTGCTCCTCCGCTTCAGGTGGATCTCGTGGGCTGGCCGTGCACCATGGATCCCTGCCTTCTTGATAAATGTAGGCCCCCCGGAAATCGTCACAGTCCTGGGCACAGCACAGCAACCGGCCTGGAGCGGAAGAGAGAACACACACCAGCTGACAGACGTTCGTCACTCTGCTTAATGCACCACTGGAAGGCGCTCCGATACTACGGTGATGGGCACGGTATAAAGACCTATAGAACAGACTAGGCTCCCTCCCTTTCCCCTCTCGCTAGAGCAGTGGTTCTCAACCAGGGATCTGGAGCCCCCTGGGGGGGGCCACGAGCAGGTTTCAGGGGGGCCGCCAAGCAGGGCCAGCTTTAGACTCGCTGGGTAGAAAGTGGAAGCCCCACCACCTGGGGCTGAAGCCAAAGCCTGGGCAGAGTAGCTTCATGGCAGGGGGGGGCACCCTTTGGCATGAGGCCCCAGGCAATCGCCCTGCTTGTTACCCCCTAACGTCGGGCCTGGCTTTTATATGCAGAAAACCAGTTATTGTGGCACGGGGGGGGGGGGCAGTGGAGTTTTTATAGCGGGGGGGGGGGCTCAGAAAGAAAAAGGTTGAGACCCCCTGCTCTGGCCCTCACACCATCCCTGTGTGGTAGAGCAGGGCTAGTCTCCTAGGTTTATATTTGGGGAACTGTGGCACAGAATAAAAACTAAGTGACTTGCCCAAGGTCACCTAGGAAGTCTGAGGATGGAACGGGGACTTGCCCCTGGGTATCTCCAGTCCCAGACACGCCCCCCACCCACTGGGGTGGACTGACCAGCTCCACGCCACTTCGCTCTTCTTGGCTGACTTGGGTCACTGTGGCTCCACTTCATCTGAACTCTCTGACCCTGACCCGTGCAGCTGCAGAGGGGCTGCGGTTTGCACCAGCGGAGGCTTCTTGAGCAGGGGAAGGCTGGACCCTGAACTCGGATGAACAGATACCAGAGGCTGAGCCACACCCCTCTGTGGCCTGCGGGGAAAACATTGACTCATTCCATGGATCACTCCAGCAGGCAGAGGCTTGGCCTCCCACTCTCTGGCTTAGCGCCTCTGCATTTCCCTGGCAGGATATTTCATTCTTTCTCATCTCTGCCAGACACATCAGCTCCCTCTCTGCTGGCCATTCTTCTACAGCGAGACAGCAGGGGTCACTTGCCTTGTGATAAAACACATCTGGTCCAAGGTCCTTTCGGGTGCCGCAGGCCGGCTCCCAAGAAAACTGGGGCTCCCTTATAACAACCTCTGATGCCTCTCTGTTGACAGCACCCACTGCCCCTGGGCTGGGATCCTTTAAACTGCTCCGTTTGCTTCTAAATCTATTGCTCCAAGGGCAGTTTTATCTTCAGATTTTAATTTTAGAGTTGAGTACCCCAAGTCATGAGAGTTTGTGACCCACTCACATACGGACTCGTATCCCCCCTGGGGATACTGACGGGGTCGACCATGAGGGACACGTAAAGGCCAGATTTACCAAGGTATTTAAGCGCCTAAAGATGCAGATAGGTACCTAGTGGGGTTTACAGCAGGGCAGGTGCCTAACTCCCATTGGAAGTTACCACGGCCCAGATTGTCAAAGGTATTTAGGTGCCTAACTGCCATTGAAATCAATGGGCGCTAGAGGCTCAAAGACTTGTGAGGATGTGGGCCTAGGCACCTAGCTTCATTTTAGGCTCCTAAACCCCTTTGGGAATCTGGCCCTAAATCGTGACATTCTCCAAAACACGATGTCGATGTCTGTATTGTTACAAACATTCTGCGCGCACACACACACACACACACACACACACACACCACACACACACCCCTTTCTCCCTTTCACTCACATCAAACCTTTACCTTTCTTTCTGGCCAGTTACATTCCAAATTATTTACCAGTGTCACTTGGCCACCTTTGCTCTTACCCTACTAGCCACAGGGCAGCTTCCCTGAGATCTCCGACAATGCCTCCCCTAAACCCCCTTCCCTTGGCCAAAGTTCTGTTTCACAGCCTTGCCCCATGTCTAGGGCTATCAGAGGTGTGCAGTAACCCCACACCACTGAATTTAACAGGGGCAAAAAACCATGCTGGCTTGCAGCCCTGGAGATCAAAGTCCTGGCTTCCTCCCCAGCACAGGTGCGCAGAGAGAGGAATCAGGTTGCAGCCGTTCCTCCAGTGACTTGGCCTATCCTGGAGGGAGCTTTGCTAAGGAGGAAGTTCACTCAATGGCCCATTCAGTGTTGCAGAAACAGGAGCGGGCAGGGAAGGGGATTTTTTTGCATTGTTTGTTCTTCAAACAATGAGCAGTTGGGGAATGAACCCTGCCTGCCCTTTTATGTTTGAAGAGCAAACAATGCAGAAATCCCCTTCCAGGGAGGCCAGGTTGAGCAGCTGGATTGGGCTGCTTCCTCCCTGGGCTGTTTGTGTTGAGAAATCATGAGATTTCCTCTTGGTCCCTGGCACCGCGTTCCAGGCTGAGCGTTCAACAGCTGTTGCAACAAATTTCCTCGCCAGCTCTCGCTTTCCTGGAAATCTCCTTTCCCTCCCCCTTCATCCCCCACCCCCAAAGCTCTGTTATAAAAGGGAGGTCTCCGCTCTCACTCCCAGCACAGCCGCCTCTACCAAGACAAGACACATCCCCTGATTGGCCTGCGTCTCTTCAGCCAGCATGGGTCACTTTTCGCCCTTCCTAGCGCTGGTTGTTTTGCTGAGCATCTCGGTGTGTGGTGAGTGCATCCGTTCTCTGATCCTTCCCCCTACTCCCTGTTCTCTTTCCTGACTCATCTGAGACGCAGGACTGCTTGTGAGGTTGATACCGCAGGGCATGCCTAGCTAAGAACTGACACACTCAGTGAAGCAGCTGGGTATCTGTGCCATAGTAATGTGCTTCCTTGCCACATAAAGGGGCCACGATTTAACTTTATAGCCTCAGCAGCCGGCCTAGGGGAACCTAGTACATTTCAATGCTTTCTCTAGTCCCTTCCAGCTGAGGATCTCAAAGCACTTTACCAGCCCTCTATCTAATCTTATCTATATACAATTCAGCTTCACAACCCCCTTCGTGACAGGGAAACCGAGGCATTAGAGAGGTGGAATGCTTTGGCCTAACTCACACAGCAAATCCGAGTCAGAAACTGGACTAGAACCTGTCTCAAATCTATAGACAATGCAGCTTCATCAGTCTCTCAAGCCAGTCTCCCAAGCGTCTAAACCCGTAAGCTAAGGCGGCTTCTCAGGACACAACTCCCAAAGGCCACTAGCTGCAGGATTTTTTTTTTCAGCCCCAAAGGAATCATCTGACCTCCTGCATAGCACAGGCCAGAGATACTCAGCCAGGGATTGATTCTTGCACTGAGCAGATGGTAGAGAGGGGAGGCAGTTTGAGACAATGCAGGTAAACTGAGGGAGGCATAGATCAAAACATATTT
The DNA here is from genome assembly GCA_037349315.1 of Chelydra serpentina. Classification (NCBI taxonomy): domain Eukaryota; kingdom Metazoa; phylum Chordata; order Testudines; family Chelydridae; genus Chelydra; species Chelydra serpentina. The sequence continues at coordinate 4,946,820 of JBAIAC010000107.1, read as the reverse complement.
CTGCCAGTGCAAAACTGTGAGAGGGCTGGGGGGTGGGGGAAGGAGGGTTAAATACCCTGCTCATCTGGGGAGAGGTGTGGGGGGGTGGAGCTGATGATAGAAAAGTTTGGGTGTGGAATCAACTCGCCTGCCCTGATTTTTTTGCTGCAATATAACCTGATTCCCTGGAAACCAGAAAGCATCTTGGGGAATAGATAGGACGATGCTAATAATAATAATCCTGAGTGCTTTTTCATCTGTGGATCTCAAAGCGCTTTCCAAAGGAAGTGTCACGACCACCATTTTACAAATGGGAAAACTGAGGCACAGAGACAGGACGGGACTTGTCCATGGTCACCCAGCAGATCAGTGGCAGGACTCGCGTCTCCTGAGTCCCAGCCCATTGTGCTAGCCACTAGGCAACACGGCCTCCCCTGGGATTAGGATACCATGGTGACTGTTGCTGGATGGATCTACAGCCAATGTTTCCTCCATACCAGGGACTGAGATGGGGTGCTGGGGGGCATTATTCAGCTTCTTCTAGGTCGCTGAGCTGGGATCATGTGTTCGAATCAGGTGCGGATCTTTCCCATGGTGGATGCCGGTACTGGCCACTGGTAAATATTGACTAAGGCCTCCTGCTGTTCTCCCAAGCATGCAGTCAATCCCTTGCTGCAGAACATTCGGAAAAATCTTCATCCGAAACACCTGGAAGCACCACACGTTTTGCACGTGGGGCTTTCGATTTAGTTTCTTCTTCTTCAAGTTTCTGAAGGGGAGAGAGATTTTCAAAGGTCCAGGGAAAAAAAAAAAAATCTACGATTGTCCAACCAGCCAGCAGCGCTCTGCAAACGCAATCCAATCGGCTGCACCGTGAGGCCAGGCGAAATTATTTTTGGCCATGTCATGTCCCTCATTATTTGCATAGGCCATCTGATTGGTTAACACGCGCGCTGCCGCGCGTCTGTTTCTAAAAAGCCAGGTGGCAAGTGCTAGAAACCGGCTGACTCATCATGGACCGATTTCAGCCCTTCGCAAGGGAGACTCGTATGTGACAATAGATGTGTTACAACCGAGCCCTTGCGGAAGGTCCAGCCTGACGGCCCCGCAGTTCCCCCTCCCCGTGTCTGAAGGCAAACGCCCCCTTGTAACTGAATCAGGCAGAGGGTCTCAAACCTGTCTCTCTCACACCCCAGGGGAGCGCTCCCACCAACTGGCTGCTCTGGAGTGGGCCTCTAAAGCTCTCGCTGGAGAACACAAACAAACAGTTCTTGTTTCTCATCCGTCAGAAGAGAAGGGGCTCAGCCCCCCCTGGGGATGAGGGCCCGATACGTCCCTGCTCTGGATGTGTTCACCCAGCTCCCGTTAACGCTCAGGGGAGACGCTCCACCGGAGAGGAAGGCTGGGCAGAGCCGGTTCAGTGGCTAACGTTCTGTTTCTCCTCCCATCAGTGGGTCGCCCCCGGGGCCGTATCCTCGGGGGCTATGAAGCTCCTCCCCACCTGAAGCCCTACATGGCTTCCCTGCAGGTGGATGGGAAGCACGTGTGCGGCGGGTTCCTGATCGCCGAGCAGTGGGTGCTGAGCGCGGCTCACTGCCTGGAAGACAAGTGAGTGTCGGCCTTCCTGCGCGTCTGATGGGGCGGAAGCGCAGTGCTGGAGAGAAAGGGGGGCATGGAGGCTGGGGCCAGCTGGTTCTAACACAGACCCCAGTAGTTATTTCAGGGGATACTCTGGAGTGATGAGCACGGCCCGGATCTTGCTCCCATCGCAGTCCGTGGAGGCATGTTGTTGATTTCAATGGCTCCAGCCATTAGGGTCGTTTGCGGGTCACTATGTAGGGAAAGCCCAGGGCCAGCGAGCAGGGAGGCTGGATTCCCGTGGCCCAAGGAGCACATGTTCTGTCCTAGCCAGGGCTGGGCCCACAGGCAGGGTAGCTGACTCTCCAGGGCTGGGGAAAGGCAGAGGTTGACTACTGGCGATTGCCGTACATCGGGGTGAACTGTACAGCCGGGGGGGGGAGGGGGGAGCGGAAAGGTCTCGCAGCTCAGTGCCGTGGGCGAGCAGAGCACCTCACGCTACCATCTCCATCTCGACGGCAGGCACGGCAAGCCGTTCCAGGTCCTCCTGGGAGCCCACTCTCTCTCGCAGCCAGAACCCCACAAGCGCCTCTATGGGGTGCGCGCGGAGATCGGCCACCCCGGCAGCAGCACGGAGACCTACGACGACGACCTCCTTCTCCTCCAGGTGAGCACGACCCACACCAGCACCATCCCCCGCTGCAGGCACAGTGCCTCCCAGACCCCACTGGCCCAGGCCCAGCTCCTCAAAGGCACCGACTCCTGTTGAATTCACAGCTGAGTCTTGCTTGAGTGGGCTGAGATCCAACAGGCTCGATACCCCTACGGACATCCCTGGCTGGGGTTGCCCCTGATTCACCCCACTGCAAGGGAGAGGAGGATGAAGCCCAAGGCACCAGCAAGGATAGGGCCGGTTCTATCTACCAGCTGAGGGAGACCCCTCCCCACAAAGCAGCTGCGATCACACGGCTGCAGCAGGGACTCCAGTCACATTGGCACCGACTCCGTGGGTGCTCTGGGGCTGGAGCCCCCACGGGGGAAAATAACAGTGGGTGCTCAGCACCCATCAGCCACCTGCCAATCCGCTGTGGGGAGGGGGCGGAAAGAGGCACAGCAAGGGTGGGGCTTTGGGGGGGGCAGAGTGGGGGCAGGGCCTCGGGGCAGAGCAGGGGTGGAGCACCCACCTGGAAAAACGGAAGTCGGCGCCGGTGTCCCGTCACCCTTAGTTGAGGTATTTCCCAGGTGATCGCCACATAACCTGTGCTAACGCAGCGCAGCTCTGTCCCCCTCTAGTGGCCACACCCGGTCCAGGTTTGAGTCCCTTCCTGGTCCTTTTAGCTCAAGCTGTAAAGAGATTCCTGCTGGAAGATCCAGAGGTCCCAGGTTTTATCCCTGCAGAGAGCCCAGCCAGGGGCAGGGTTACACATACAGAGTCTCTCTCTCTCCCCCCGACTGACCCTTGCCTCTTTGCCCCCCAAATCAGCTAGAGGAGAAAGCGCTCCTCAACGAGCATGTGAAGGTCCTCCCCTTCCAGAGGCAAGACAGAGATGTCCCCGCTGACACCGTGTGCGAGGTGGCCGGCTGGGGTGAAATGAGCCACACCGGGAAGCTGCCTGACAAACTGCGGCAGGTGGAGCGTCCGGTGATCAGCCGGGAGATCTGCAACCGACGGATCCACCATGACAACTCCATCACGGAGAAGATGATGTGCACCGACTCCAAGAAGAAGGACACCTGCCCGGTATCTATCTCTGGGGGAAATCCCTTCGCGTACTTCCCTTGCCCGGGGCGGGTCAGAGCTGTGTCTATGCGCTTGGGTGTATCAGTGCGAACAGGTGTATGCATGGGTATCTGGGCAGGCGTGCGTGTGTATGATTATTCTGGTAGCCTACCTGTTCTCCTGCCCCCGGAGGTAAATCCAGAAGCACGTCACTTCTAGAGTCCTGGGTCCTTTGCTGTCTCCCTGCAGAGCTCTGGGGCCTCATTCTCCTCTTATACCGGAGTCAGGCCTGATTTGCACCTGGGTAAGAGAGCAGAACCAGGCCCTTAACGTCACCCCCTTGCTGTTGGAAAGAGAGAGGAAACAAAGTCCTAGTTTGTATCGAGCAGATATACAACCCCATAGATCTCAAAGTGCTCCCCGGAGGTGGGTCACTCTTATTAGCCCCATTTTACAGATGAGGAACCTGCGGCACAGATACTTACCACTGGTCACATTGCAAATCAGTGGCCGGATCACCACTGAAGTAAATGGGACCAGGATTTCTCTGTAGGTCTCCTGGCTGTCACACCCAAATCCACTTCACTCAACGGCCTCGCCTGGATACACGAATAAGGGGAATAACTAGAAGCTGGATCCTTCCCCCTTGCTTTTAGGGCTTGTCCACACGAGGAGCTATTTCAGAGCAAACTATTTCTGATAACTCCATGTGTGAACACTCTTATTCTGAAATAGTTTAGTCCAGTGGATTAAACTAATGCACCAGTGGATTAAGGTGTTTCTGAACGAGGCACTCTTATTCCAGAATAAGCGCATCCACCCATGGAGTTGATCATTAATGAACAGTTAATCTGCTTTAAACTCACACCCTGGATTGATTTTCACATGTAGCCAAACCCTGTGTCAGGTTTTGGCGCATCTCGCCAATGACACCTATGCAAGACGGGCGTCGAATGCGCCCGCCCTCACTCCAGAGCATTTGACATCCACTTGCCACAAGTGGAATTGGCAGCACAAATTGTAGCATCTTGCCCTAGCTGCCCTCCCCACCCATGAACTCTTTGCAAAGCTGAATACAAGATAATGATCAGCATGTGAGGAAACATGCAGAGGTGCTTAATAAAACGTCTAGCTTATCTTCCCGGAAGCTACCCGGCAGGCTGCTGTGCATGTAAATCACACATCTCTTGCTATCTTGGAGCGGGGAGTTTGGTTATTTTTTAACCCCACCACGTAACTTGTTTTCGGTTCAAAATGAATTGAACCATTCAGCGAGCTGGAAAGGTGGGGAGGTAGTACCCGTGGCTAGATCCAAGCGCTGTGTTATGGCTCATGAGACCACACGGCCTAGTGCAGGGGTAGGCAACCTATGGCACGCGTGCCAAAGGCGGCACGCAAGCTGATTTTCAGTGGCACTTGCACTGCCCAGATCCTGGGGGGCTCTGCATTTTAATTTAATTTTAAATGAAGCTTCTTAAACATTTTAAAAACCTTATTGACTTGACATACAACAATAGCTTAGTTCTATATTAAAGACTTATAGAAAGAGACCTTCTAAAAACGTTAAAATGTATCGCTGGCACGCGAAACCTTAAATTAGAGTGAATAAATGAAGACTCGGCACAGCACTTCTGAAAGGTTGCCGACCCCTGGCCTAGTGGATCGGGAATGGAATTGGGAACCAAAAAACCTAGTTAGGAACAAAGGACTTGCCAGGACCATCTAGCCCAGTAGATAACAGGGGCCGGAACCAGTTGCTTCGGGGGAACACGCAAAAACTCCACCGTAGGCAGATGTGGGACAATCTGTTCCCCCCTCCACCCACATTCAGTCTCCTCCTGATCGAACAGGTAGGGATTAGTTCAAGTCCTGAAGCCTGAGGTTTAGCATAATTAATGAGGACCTATTAAATTGGGATATTCCATCTCCTTTCGGGATCTATTCCCACCTCTGCCGTGTGTGCCTGGGCCGATCACTCGACTCTTCTGTGTCTCCATTTCCCCGCCTGTCCCGTGTCTATTTAGCCTGTAGGTTCCTCGGGGCGGGGTCTGTCATGCAGCGCCTGGCACAACAGGGGCCTTGATCTCAGCCGGAGCCTCTGGGCGCTGCTGCTGTACAAATCATGGGGAGACACAGGGCAAGCTTCCCATCTTAGGCAAGGGGGAGGGGTGTATGTAACAGACGCCCTTCTAGCCTGGGAAGGGTGGTGATGGGCAGTCACGCCCAGCGTGGGGCTGATGGGAGAGGAAGGCTGGCAGACAGCCTGGCCCCCAGCACTAGTGAGTTGGCCCAGAAGGGGGCGGAAGAGGCACGGTGCGACCCGGGGCATGTGGCAAACTGAGGCTGATCCTGTGACTTGATCCTCCAGGGGGATTCCGGCGGGCCGCTCGTTTGCAATGGGATCGCCGAAGGGGTGGTGGCTGCCGGCTCTCGGGTCTGTGGGAACTACAAGAAGCCCGGAATCTACACCCGGATCCCCCCCTACGTCGCCTGGATCGAGGGAGTCATGGCTTCAGCTAACTGAAGGCGGACGGGTCGGTCCTGGATTGGAAGGGACCGGCTGCATGGCCCCCGCAGGGGCCCACAGCGGACCCCACGCTATTTCCCAAGGGCAGGGCTAGCGGCTAGCATGGCAGAGAGCACTCAGACACTACAAACGTCAATGTAACCGCACATCGGGAGCTTATAGGGCTGGCCCGCCCCACCATGCTTTCAGCTCTCCTCACAATCAGATAAGCTCAGTGCAGTGCTCCCCCGCAAGCAGCATCCCGGAGAGAGGAGGAGACACCCTGAGCCAGCCGGATGCCTGGCTCCTTCCACCAACACAACGGCTGCTCCTGGAAACCACCCGGCCCAGCTCTCCTGTCTGCAAAGAGACGTGTCTGGCCTGCCACAGGGGTGGTTTGCAAGGGGGTGGGAAGGGGAAGACGTTGGTCACCCTACAGGATGGGGCTCGAGGCTGGATTTCAGGTGGCATCTTGTCAACTCTGCCCTCCCCAGCGCAAGCCAGCTCCGGTGCAAACCTGAACCACTGTGGCTGTTAATAGTGAGCACAAGTATTGCAATAAAAGGGAACTGATTGTAACTGCGGGTCACCAGAGTCATTGGTGTTGCACAGATGTGGCACACTGGGGGTCGAATTGGGGGGACTCATGGGGGAGGGGAGAGTGCAACAGGATCTTTCCTCACCCCACCTCAGCCCTGGCCCTTCCTCAGTTTCCCCACGTGGTTCACTCACTGTCTCATGTTCTGGTGGCACGTCACGCTCCTGCTTTTGGATGGGGGAGTCTCATGCTGCTCCATGATTTTGCCCTCTGGCCAAACCAGAGTCCATTCCCTCCCCCCCACCACACCCCTCCACACACACTGTTGGAGAGCAGGGGCTAAACAAAAGGCCAGCCAAACATGGCAGATGTCCAGCAACCTCACGCCGGTCGACACACCGCCCGCACCGAGCTACAGTTCCCCTTTCCGTCCCGTCCTGGCCTCACGGGTTCATGTGCACAGGGCAAGAGGAGACGGGGTCGGGGAGGGTACCGTTTCCTCCCCCACTCACTGGACAGCCCAGCCTGGACCCCTGAGCAAGCACGAGTCTCAATTCCCTTCCACGCCAGCCTGCCCAGGCTACTTCCTCCAGGAGGCTTCCTAACTCCCTTCCAAGGCAGGTGCTCTTCCAAAGCTTTCTGCTGCTGTCCTCAGCCGCAGGCCTTGCCCTCTGGCTGGTGGAGAGACCCTTCCCCTGTCCTCTCCGTCCTCCCTGCAGCTCTCAGCCACGTTCACCTGCCCCAACCCATCAGCTGGGAGGCAGATCCCTAGTGTAGCTTCATTGACTTCCAGGCAGCAGCTACGCCAGGGATGAATTTGGCCTCAGCGCTCATGGGGGGGGGGGGGTCTCCTTGTCTGAAGGGAAGGCTGCAGGTTTCCCCCCTTATTGACAGACAGAGGGGAATCACCAGACTGGATCAGAACCGAGGTCCATCATCCTATTTCTGACCAGTGGCCAGCACTGGTTGCGTCAGAGGAAGGTGTAAGATCTATACAGTAGGAAGTTATGGAGTCATCTTTTCTAATGGCCATCAGTTAGCGGTTGGTTTACCCCTTGAAGCAGGGGGGTTTATATCCCCATAGCTCTTAACCTCATAGTATCTTGTGGCCACAAGTTCCACAGGCTCTTTGTGCCCGTTCTAGTGCCAGCTGCCATTCAAAGAAAAGAGAACCTGGTGAACTGGGGGGTCTGCGGTGGTTTTGCGTGGGAGCGGGGTGGGAATCCCAGTTGAACCGTGCTGGGTTGCAGTACCTGCCAGGGAGGGGGAAACTTTCAAACTCATGGCAAAGTTCAACTGAGCAAACTAAAAACCCAGCGACAGGCTCTGCCAGGTTCATCCCGAAACAGTCGTGCCCAGTTGTGGGTTCTCCCTGGGGGCTCGGATGCCTCTGGAGATGGCAAGAAGAGGAATTAAGAGGGACGCTGGATGGACTTGAAGAAACTGCAAACGTCTCCTCAACTTTGCTTCCCCAGACCGAGGCAGATCCATGTCTGAGTTACACACCGTGAGATGCGGGGGGCATCCAAGGGGGTCTGATGGCTCTGAACTTGGAGCTGGACAGTTACATAAACAAACCTCCATCTCACCAGCTCCCTCTCCCAGCTACTTCCAGGGCAGAGCCCGACTGCCGTGCATTCCCGATGCAGCCCGCTCAGTCACAGTGGAGGTGCAGAGCGCGCCGCAGGTGAGCAGCGATCAGGGTTTTGGAGTCAACAGAAGCCTGGTGCTTGGGGGCCTCCGGCACGCCAGGGATCAAGGCTGCTTATTGGATGTTGCGTGACACCCCCTCAACACAGGCTGTAAACCATGTTACTAACAACATACAACATGCAAGGCCTAGTTACAAGCACACACATACTGTTGCTCCGGCTGGGTTCTAAAACCTAGAACCCAGTGAGCACCACTCGAGGGCTCACAAATTACTTAAAGGGAGACCACCCAATACTGGTACACTCCAGTCCAACAGACGTGCTGCTCTCCACCTCTGCTCCCCTTCCCGCCCAAACCTGCAGGGAGATGATCAGGCCCTGGCATCTACCTTGGTTTTACTTGCACATAAGGAAGTGAGCTGAGACCCTACAAACTCATTCCCTTGGGGGCTCTGTTTTCCCAAGTCCTTGAAGCTGGGACGGGTGATGAGCACGATGGAGCACGGACGCTGCTGTTAGACTTGGCCTCATCCCGCCTTCTCTCGCCTCTCCTCTGAGCACGGTTCTACTCTCTGTGGCTCTGTGGTTTCCGGTTTGCAGACAGAGCACCTTCATGCTGATCCAAGCAATTTGCTGCTCCCTTCAAAGGCTTAAGAGCCCGGCCGCGTTTTTATTTCAGCCCAGTCACGCTTCGAGGCCACAGGAGATGGAGAGATCCTGCATTGTCCTGCTGGGGCTGCTGCTGGCATGTTCCAGCCATGCAGGTAAGTGAATCGCACACCCGGGCCATGGAGCTGTGTCAAAGCAAACCCCCCGCCCCGGCTCACTCCCTGGCATTGCACAGGCTTTGGCTACTGCCGCAGTCAGAGCCAAACCAGGTGCAGAAAGCCTGATCCAGCCACTCTTCTAAAATGGGCTACGGCTGAGAGGCAGTGGGTGTATGCGGGGGAGCTGGATTCGACATCATGGCTTCTGGCCTTAGAGATCACAGAGGCTACGTGCAGGGGTAGAGATGTGTACGCTCCCTGCAACGCTGGGGGCACAATCTTCTGCTCCCTCCAGGTTTTCCTGCATCCGATTCACCAGCTGTTGGGTTCCACCACCCATCTCCACGGCTTTGGTTTCTAGACCCTTGTGAACGCTGGTATTCCCCTTAGTCAGGTCCTGTGTGTCCACACAGCTGACCGGCATGGCAGCCGCCCTCACGATTTTACACGCAGCTCAAATTTTGCCCTGGGTTGGGGTTGAACTTGACCTTCTCGCCACTCGGCTGGCACAGCGCAGGTCCGCTCCAACCAGCGGACCGTGCGAATCCTGATGTCCACTCTCTCTCTGCTCTGCCAGGCGGCAGCAGCTAAACTCCGTTTTCTCCCCTTTGGTAGACAAGCAGGATGCTCTGATCCTCGGGGGACGCAAAGTGCAGAATCATTCCAGGCCCTACATGGCATTCCTGCAAAGCGATTCTAAGAAAATCCTGTGTGATGGGTTCCTGATCCAGCCAGAGTGGGTGATGACCGCAGCCCATTGCAGAAGCCCCAGGTGGGTGCCTTGATCGCTCAGCAATAGGTTCCTTGGGCGCTGTAGGCGTAAACCCACCCTGCACCATGGGAAGAACTAGCCCCAGTGTGTCCCCTCTTCCTCCATACCCTGCACATCCAGGATTCTTAGCTGTCTAGCAGGCGTCTCTCTCCCCATGCTCTTACACTGCACTATTCAGTCATAGCTTCTCAAATGAGGAAACCAAGGCACAGGGGGGAAAAGTGACTTACTGAAGGGCTCACACAGCCGGCCAGTAGCAGATAGGCTGAGAACCCTGGTCTCCTGCTTCTGAGCCCCTCTGCTTTAACCACAGAACCCAGGACAGTGCACGGGGTTCTGGGTTGCCGCCGAGGGCTCTCTGTTCATGGGAATGTTGCTTCTCCCAGGAACACGCGAGTCCTGATTGCGCTGGGGGTCGAGCTGCTGAGGGACGCGTCCAACCACTTATGGGACATCGCAAGGTTTTGCCAGCACCCGCATTACAACCCAACCACCTTGGAAAATGACATCATGCTGATCCAAGTAAGTACCTCCTCCCAGTTCAACTTCTCACCCAATTCCAGGGAGCCCAGGGTTCTCATCGCAGTTAAACCCAAGGGCTGAAGCTGGGGAGCGTAGGGATCGCTCCAAATCCACATGTCCGACTTGAGGGAGGACAAGAGAAAGAAAGAAAAGCCAGTGCTTTAGTAATTGAGCTTTATTTGATAGCCAGGCTTCTCCTGCTGCCGGGATGACCTAGTTCTTTGGCAATGGCTGATATTTCAGGGCTGTCGAGTTTACACTCCATGGACAGAGGAGCATTTAGCAAAAATGATGAACCGAGAGAAGTCTCCCCTGGAATTGCCCAATGGGACAACTTGCCTGGCTACTTAACATCTCCGGGGCTTGATTTTCCACTGCCTTGAACCTGCTGCAGGCATCAGCACCCGCGCAAAGCGCTACCGAATTGTAGCGCTTGGCACTGGTGTAAATGACCGCGGGAGTTGCAGGCCAAGGGCGAAGCAGGCCACGGTTTCTAGGTCATTTGACTGCGGAAGGTGAACGCCACCCCTGTTCAAAGGGGCTCGTGCCAATCATTGAATCGGTTCTTTGCAGACAAGCTATTTCTGACGCTGGGAATGAGGACAAGGGGGCTCAACATCTGCCCTGCTGTGTCCCCCACTTCCACGTACCTTTTCAGCCCCGGGATGCTCTGGTGTTGCTGACCGCGTGCTCTTTGTCGGATATCGCTTGGCAACTCTGCTTTAGAACCTGCATTTGAGGGGCTACCTGCGAAAGGGAGGGGATAAAATGTCAAGCTAAGAAACACACAAATACATACAAAAGTACAGATGCGCTGACGATCCAGACTACAAAAGCTTTTGGTTTCGTGGGTCTTTCTGCCAGGAGGTTTTAAAAAAAATGGGAGATTCTATTTGATATTGTGTTACATCAGTGCCTTGGTATCTGAACTGAGCGCCGTTGTGCTAGGCTCTGCACAGACAGAGATTAAGAGACAGACCCCACTGGACGCCCACACAGTCTAAACAGGCAAAGGGTGGGAGAGGAAATAGAGGCTGAAATTATTCTCAAAAGCACTGAAGTCCCGGAGTGCTGCTGGGTGTTCAGCACTTTTGACCACCAGTTCTCTTACTTAGGCACTTACTTAGGGATTTGGACTCCCAAGTTTTTTAAAATCTTGGCTCCACTTTCCGACAGATAAAAATGTCAGACTTCTCCTCTAGAGGGCACCAGGCTCCATCAAAGGCAGCCACTATTTATTTAAAGCAGAGGTGGGCGAAATGTGCATTTCCAGCCATGGGCCCAAACCACCTGAAATCCGAGTCTAGGGTCTCTCCACCAAACCCAAAACGCTGGGCCATCACAGGCCTTTTAGCAGACAGGCTAAGATACTTCCCAGAGCCCTTCTACCCCGTGAGTGTTGACTGACAAACAAAGAGGGCATTAGGTCGTGTGTAAGAGTGCGCCGTGAATTCATTCTCCCACTGTCCGCAGCTGAACAACCCTGTTCCCTACGATAAAACAGTCCAACCCGTGAAACTCCCGCAGCAGGACAGGGAGATCCCCTGCACGGCTGCCTGCAGCACCGCGGGCTGGGGACGCACCAGGAACAGCGATAGGGCTGCATCAGAGACGCACAGCCAGGTTCTGCAGGAGGTGAATGTCACCCTGGTTCCTAGGGATGCTTGCGAATCATTCCACAATCAGAAAATCACCAGGAATATGATCTGTGCTGGGAACAAGGAGCACAACGCCTGCCAGGTACCTTCTTTCCTCTTGCTCACTGAGGAGAGGCCTGATGAGTAGCATACAGGATCCACGGACACAGTTAACCCAGAAACCCTGGGGAATTTCTTCCCGATGGGGCATCCTGGGTAACTGATTGGCCCCTTACTGCAATGCAATCAGCAGTCCATTTCCTGAGTGTTTTAGACCAGGCTGGGCTACAGGCAGACAGTAGGTGATCTACCTGTGGAACTCATTGCCACAGGATAGCCTCAAGAGCGTAGCAGGTTTCATAAAAGGCCTGGACATTTCTGTGGATCATAGGCATATCCGGAGTTATGATAATAGGGATTTGGGGGCAGGGGTGGAGGGATATAAATTCGCATGTTTCAGGGCATGATCCAACCGCTAACTATAAGAGGTCAGGAAGAAAGGCTCCCTGGGGGCCCATTATCTCATGACAGCCCACTCCTGGGGTTTTCGCAGCTCCTTAAATCTACAAACAGCCGGCACTGCAGGAGGACAGATCCTAGAACTCTGGTCTGATCCCGGTGTGGTAATTCCCACATTAAGATCTAGATTCGGCTGTCAGGCTCATTGGACTGCAGGCTTCCTTCAGCGAGCGTGAAACGCTGCTAGGCTGATTCGTCAGCCTTTCACCCCCTCTTTGCCCCGGTGCAAAGGACTGCGCGAGATGCAGGGCAAGAGAACGGCCAGCCCATTGAGTTCAAGGGGCGATGCGGCGAGAGGTGGGGAGCCTAGAGGTTAAGGTGCTAGTTTGGAACGTGGGACTGCTCCTTCGGAGGCTTCCTGTGTGCCCATGGTTAAGTCACTTAGGTGCAGATCAAAGGGATTTAGGCTCCTGATTCCCAGAGGATTTAGGATCTGGGCCTGGATCTCTCAGGGCCTCACTTCCTCCTCTGTAACCTGGGGACAATAGCCCTGCCCTATCTCGCAGAGAGGCAGAGAGGGTAGAGTCATAGAGATAGTGACGTGCTCAGATCCTGTGATAATGGGGCTACAGAGTACCTTAGGCAGCTGCCCTGAGACATGAGTCAGATCAGGCTTCCGTGGTTCCTGTGCTGTTAACATGCGGCCCGGCTCTCACGTGTCACGTCTGCAGGGCGACTCGGGCGGGCCGCTGGTTTGCGACGGCGTGGCTGAAGGTGTGGTCTCCTTCGGCAGCAAGCAATGCGGCAACACCCCGACGGTTTATACCAAGATCTCCAGATACCTGCCGTGGATCAACAAAGTCATCAAGTCAGCCAGTTAAAGGATCCGGGGGGAGGGACGGGAAGGGGGCTGCTCAACTCCCATCCTTCCCGGCCAGCAACATCTCCCTTCTGTGAATCCTGCCCCAGCACCCCCCACCAGGAATGGCTCCCTCACCCTGCTCCCCCAAGTGCTGCTAAGAACCCCACCCGCACCTGACTCTATTAAGAAAAACACAAATTAAGGTGGTTAAAGCAAGCACATGCTCATTGCTGAACAGAACAACAGGGGCTCACCCCAGCTGGGTCTGGTGGGCTCTAATGGTGCACAGGATAATGCTGCTGGGGATCCAGGCCTAAAGGCTGTGAAAGGATTAAACGGGGAAGAGAGGTTTTTACATCTTGATAATCCAGTCTGGGAGAGTAATCCATTTGTTCTCTGTTTAATTCAGCGGGGACAGCGATCAGTGTGAGTTAGTGGCTGCACCCCTGGGGATAAGAGCCTGCTACAGCTAACAGGGTTACTCCTTTAGCTCAAGCAGTAGACACTCTGCCTTTAGCACTAGAGGTCAGGTGTTCAGTCCCCAATGACAACACCAGAGGATGATTGTGTGTCCTTACCCAATCTCAGCCTGCCCACTGATGCTACCAGAACTGGTTGTTGCCTGACTTATGTTGCAACGGCTAGGAAGGGCTCCGGATACTTCTCTCCTTTATTTGGCCCATGCAAACTCAGGCTCTCATTTCCTTTGCCCATAGTTTGTTCCACCCACCTGCTGTTTCTTGTCTTATATAGCTTGTAAGTTCTTTGGGACAGGGATCATCTCTCTGTGTTTGTACAACACCTGGCACCAAGAAGCCCTGATGCATTTTGGAAGCTGCCAGGCCCTACCAGAAATACACATAATAAATAACAATATCCTGCTGCTATTTTGATACTATGAGGCCTTTTGCTTTTCAGTGTGAAAAATGCTTTCTGTCTGATCCTAATAAATCTGCTTCATAACTGGTGTTTGTGTGAAACTTGCTCAGCAGAAATTTACCCCTCTCCTACCTTCCTTTCTCCTCTCCCAGAGAGGATTTATATGCAAATATTCCATCTGCAGATTGGGAATGCCTCCTTTCCACCCCCTTCCAGTGGATGGGTGCACTAACGGAACCCAGGGCACTGTACATACTGCTTGGGATCAGAGCACCTAAGCTGTGTGTCATATGCCTTATAGTGTATGCATATGATGGGGATTCTCCTTTAGCTCAGCTGAGAGGAGCCAATACCCGTGCCTATGGGTGCAAGTTCTGTGCCATGATGTTTTGAGGGTAGTGAGTTTGTGAGGCCGAGATAGAAACCCAGAGGAAGTAGTTCTGTAGTTTTTCTTATGAGCTCCTAGGCACGGAGGTCAAGAGAAAAGCTGGTGGAGAGGAAAAAACACCTTTTTCTAGTCCCCACTGGCTTTGGCTTTTGAAGTCCCTCCTTGGTCATGAAAGAGGAATGTCCTCCCACATCAGCCATCATGCGTCTTTCATGTATACATACGTGCGCGCACACAACATAGGCGCTACAGCGCAGCCATCTCTGCCTCGGAGCTAAGCAGAGTGGAGTCAGGTCTATATTTGACTGGAAGTCCTCAAGGGGTAAGTGGTGGCAAAGGTTGGTGTTCTTGTTTCTGCCCCAGTGCTGTAGAGGGCGCTGTGCTGATGGAGGTGCAAAACTGAGCCTCCTGATTCCACTTGTGTTCCTTAAAGATATGGAGATATGCCTATCTCATAGAACTGGAAGGACCTTGAAAGGTCATCGAGTCCAGTTCCCTGCCTTCACTAGCAGGACCAAGTACTGTCCCCTGACAGATTTTTTGCCCCAGATCCCTAAATGGCCCCCTCAACGATTGAACTCACAACCCTGGGCTTAGCAGGCCAATGCTCAACCCACTGAACTATCCCTCCCCCGATTCTATGGATTCATGAGGAAAGGGGGTTTAATCCCAATGTCAGGGGCAAATTCAACTCTACAGCTGTAGAGGGGGATCATCATTACTCTGCCCACGTAGATTACTTAGTTCAGAGTATTCGGAGTGGTGGGATGGGATCTCAAAGCAACGAAGTGCCATTTTAGGATCGATCATGTAACCTCCTCCCATCTGCCGGCACAAGACCCTCAGGGCTGAGCACCAGCTCGGGTCATATGTGGGCAAGTCAGTTTCAGGTGTCCCTGGTCCACACACACTGAATCTCATTGGAGGGGTTCTAATTCATCTTCCACCTTAATGTAAGAAATGTCTCTGTTAGCTCAAAAGTGCATAGGCTGCGAGAGCTTCTTTTGCTGCCAGCAGCTACTTTACAAGAAACCACCTCAATCAATGAAAGATCTGCTTAGGAAATGCTGTCAAGGCCTCACTCTGTCCAGGTACTTAGATTGATCATCACCACCTATCTAGCTGATGCAAAGCTACAGAGCTCGGTACAGAAGTTTGCAGTCAGCATGCCTCACCCAGCACAGATCTCCTGCCTGGACGTACCAGGTACATAATTCAGAGGCACTCAGCAAACTAAAACATCCATACCCCATGCCTCTGGATGCTAGCAAAACAGGTCAAGTTTACCCGCCATGCACTGGTATGCACAGTTCACATTTAAGGCCAAGATCCAGCTCTTTTTTCGATGGGCACGGACCAAGATCTCGCATCTCTGCTGTCCACTGGGCTCAGACCAGACAAGGAGTAGTTTAAAGATCAGAGGAAAAGGCTGCATATATGTAACAGAGCTCTTGCTGGTGGCTAATCAGAAGTGAGTAAAGTGTATTACCCAGAAAGGTCACCTTCAGCTAGGTGTATTCTTATCAACGTGTATGACAGGAACACCCAGAGGCCTCAGCCCAGATCAGCATTCCATTGTCCGAGGTGCTGCCCAGACATATAGGGAGAGACAGTGCCTGCCCCAGAGAGCCTGCAATCTCAAAAGCTGTGTTGCTATCCCCATTTCACAGGTAGGGATAAGTGACTTGACAATAGTCATACATAAACCAGTGGCAGAGCCAGAAATTGAACCCAGAACCTTCACCACAAGGCCAACCTGAACGGTGGCCCCCGCACCAGCAGAGCGCATTGAAACATCCCCTTCCAGGGGCTAATAATTTGTCATAGTTTCTCTTCTGACATTTGTACACGGGGCAGGAGATGGTGCAGCAGCAAGAGTGAAACATTTTGCGTCTTGGCACCTTGTAAGGAAGCTCAGCGATAAGATCGAGAGCTGAGACATTTGTTGTTTTCAGTAGAACCTGCAAATTGCTGATATGGGGAAATAACCAGTATAGTCTCGCAGTTTAACTGGCCATGGGAAGGAAGTGAGGGATAATCTCGGTATCACAGCGCTCCCGCCTCGAGTCTATTAACAACCATTTTGGAGAGGCAAATTCCTGGATAGAAAGACAACTTCTGATTAACTTAAAGATACTAAACCACAGCTAATTTTTTCCCCTCCATTTTAAATTGCTCGCGCTATCTTTCATCTAAAGGGGACAAATGCTTAGCACACAAAAGGCAAGATGTGATCATTTATCATTGGTATTACAGCACAGGCAAATACCATTGTACTAGGTACTGTACATATAGACAGTCCCTGTCCAGATGAGCTTACAGTTCAAACAGAGAAAGGCTAAGTGGGGAAACAGAGGCACAGAGACCTGCCCAACATAAAGGCACAGGACCCAAGAGTAGCCCCTATGTCTCTGGCCAACACCCTACACACTCAACCACTTTTGTCTCCACTGAAGGGCATCCATAGCTGCCTATTACCTGGTTTCTTGTGCCTTCCTCTGAAGCAGCTAGCCACTGTCAGCGATGGCTACTAGCCCAGATGGATCAGTGCACTGACATAAGAATTGCTCTGTTGGCTATCACAGTGGCACCTAGAAGCCTCAACTGAGATCAGGGCCTGTTGTACCAAGCTCTGTACAGATACACAGTGAGAGATGGTCCCTGCCCCAAAGAGCTGACAACCGAACTAGAGAGGCCAGACAAAAAGATGATTATCCCCATTTTACAGAGGAGAAACTGAGGCGCAGAGAGATGAAGTGTTTGAAGTACAAGTGTGATTGGGGGCAGCTAATGCAGAAAGGTGGAGGGTGGGATGGGAGATCAAATATAGTCAGTTTTCCTTTTCAATGTCTAATAAATGTTGTTTTCAAGCATCTGCCAGGTTATTTTCTTTCTAATTTTGCTAGTGATTTAACCCCTTACCTAATGGAGCTAAAATTAACATGGCTTTCCAGTTAATTTCCTTGTTTATGCACGAGGAGAACAGCGTGTGCATTAGATACTTGTTTCTGCAGTACTAACGTCAGATTATTATGCTGTTGTCTACATTGTTCCCACAGCAATAGAATTTTTAAAACATCACAGCAATGTAGTCCCAGTAGCTGCTGCTGAGAGAGTAAATAAAATTAACGTTTGTTTCATCCACATGGCATGGCTTGTGGTCACCTCGACTTTAAGCTCTTTAAGGCAGGGCCTTGTCTTTCTACTAAAGCAAAGGTCCTCCTAGGGAGGTGTGGATAAACATCCAGGGTGGTGCAGTGGGGCCTGGGCAGCCCCTGCAGGGGGTGGGGGAGAGAGTGCCACCCAGCCCCTCCCCCAGCTCTGCTCCAGCCGCGTCCCCAGCTTCCGTCCCCATGACTGGCCTCGTCCTCAGCCTCGGCTGCTAGCCGCGGCTCTGTTCCCGGCCCAAGGCTGGGGAGGGGAGCGGAGCCGCACATGGCCATGGGCCCAGCTGCCAGCCCTCACCACAGCCTAGTTGCTGCTTTGCGCCCGTCTGCAGCCCCACTCCTGGCTTGACCCACTCACAGTTGTGGCTCCAGTCTCACCTCCCCCTCCCCCCACCCGTCCCTGCTCCCAGCCCTGGCTCCAGGGGGGCGTGGACAGGGGTAAGGGGGAGGGGCATGATCCTCAAACATTTGGGGACCACTCTACTATGGGTTTGCACAGTCCCTACTTCTAGACTATTGGGGCTGTTTGTAGCTACTGTAATACAAATAATTCATAGATTTTAAAATCAGAAGAGATCCATGGGTCCAGATCTAATGCATCCGAGAGTGCTGAGGGAGTTGGCTGATGTGATTGCAGAGCCATTGGCCATTATCTTAGAAAACTTGTGGCGATCGGGGGAGGTCCCGGACGATTGCCCATCTTTAAAAAAGGGAAGAAGGAGAACCCAGGGAACTACAGACCAACCTCACCTCAGTCCCTGGAAAAATCATGGAGCAGGTCCTCAGGGAAACCATTCTGAAGCACTTGGAGAAGAGGAAGGTGATCAGGAACAGTCAACATGGATTCACCAAGGGCAAGTCATGCCTGACCAACCTGATTGCCTTCTATGATGAGATAACCGGCTCTGTGGATATGGGGAAAGCAGTGGACGTGATATATCTTGACTTTAGCAAAGCTTTTGATACGGTCTCCTACAGCAAGTTAAAAAAGTATGGATTGGATGAATGGACTATAAGGTGGATAGAAAGCTGGCTAGATTGTCGGGCTCAATGGGTAGTGATCAACGGCTCGATGTCTAGCTGGTATCAAGCGGAGTGCCCCAGGGGTTGGTTTTGTTCAACATCTTTATTAATGATCTGGATGATGGGATGGATTGCGCCCTCAGCAAGTTTGCAGATGACACTAAGCTGGGGGGAGAGGTAGATATGCTGGAGGGTAGGCATAGGGTCCAGAGTGACCTGGACAAATTGGAAGATTGGGCCAAAAGAAATCTGATGAGGTTCAACAAGGACAAGTGCAAAGTCCTGCACTTAGGACAGAAGAATCCCATGCACCACTACAGGCTGAGGACCGACTGGCTAAGCAGCAGTTTTGCAGAAAAGGACCTGGAGATTACAGTAGACAAGAAGCTGGATACGAGTCGACAGTGTGCCCTTGTTGCCAAGAAGGCTAACCGCATATTGGGCTGCATTAGTAGGAGCATTGTCAGCATATCGAGGGAAGCGATTATTCCCCTCTATTTGGCACTGGTGAGGCCACATCTGGAGTACCGCATTCAGTTTGGGGGCCCCACTACAGAAGGGATGTGGACAAATTGGAGAGAGTCCAACAGAGGACAACAAAAATGATCAGGGGGCTGGGGCACACGATTTACAAGGAGAGGCTGAGGGAACTGGGCTTATTTAGTCTGCAGAAGAGTGAGGGGGGATTTGATAGCAGCCTTCAGCTACCTGAAAGGGGGTTCCAGAGGATGGAGCTCGGCTGTTCTCAGTGGTGGCAGATGACAGAACAAGGAGCAATGGTCTCAAGTTGCAGTGGGGGAAGTCTAGGTTGGATGTTAGGATAACTTATTTCACTAGGAGGGTGGTGAAGCACTGGAATGGATTACCTAGGGAGGTGGTGGGATCTCCATCCTTAGAGGTTTTTAAGGCCTGGCTTGACAAAGCCGTGGCTGGGATAATTTAGTTGGGGTTGATCCTGCTTTGAGCAGGGAGTTGGACTAGATGACCTCCCGAGGCCTCTTCCAACCCTAACCTTCTATGATTAGATCTAGTCTGAAACATGTAGGCTAGAGAATTTCACCCACTAACTTCCTGTATTGAGCCCAGTAACTTGTTTGACTAAAGTATCTTCCAAAATAGCATCAAGTCTTGATTTGACGCCATTAACGGATGGAGGCTCCACCACTTTCCTTGAGAGTTTGTTTCAGGGGTTAGTCACTCTCACTGTTAAAAATGCATGCCTTATTTCTTAATTGAATATGTCTGGCTTTCAACAGCCAGCCACTGGCTTCTCCTTGGGCCTTTCTCTCCTAGATTAAAGAGCCCTGCAGTAACTGGTATTTTCTCGCTTCGAAGGTTCTTATACATAGCAATCTAGTCACTTCATAAAAGAGGGAAAAGCTTTCTGAAGATTTAAAGAGATTTTACCAAAACGTTTTATACAAAATTAAGAGAATCGTTATTTACAAGACAGCTGCTAGTTCAAGGATAGCCCTACTGTTTTGTATCATCCCAGTGCAGTAATGTCCTTCTGTCACTTTCTCTGTTCCTCTGAAACAGGGAGAAATGCTCTCGATCATTAAAATATTGATATTTTACACTGATAAAAAGCCTTTCACCAGAGGATCAAAGTGATTTATAAAGGGTACGTGTGTGGGGGGGGGGGGGGGCAGGGGAGCAGGGGGGAAATCAGCATTATCCCTCTGCTTTTATAGATGGGGAAACTGAAGTTAACCAACTCGTTCCATGTTTCACAGGCTGTCGGTGGGAGAACTAGTCCCATTCAACTGCTTTGACCACTAGCCCATGTGGTCTACAGAACGGTAGAGAAAACCATATGGAAAGATTCCCCTTACTCTTTTCTTTAAAAATCCTCTTTTCCTTTCAGCTTAGAGCACAAAGGAAACAAAATCAATACAGGCAAAAACAAGGCGGATGAGTATCTAACTGCTCTACACTGCGTCTTGGGCAGCATAGAGCGGTTCCTTTGTGATGGCCGGATAAGGAAGAGCATTGTGTACTCTCTTAAGGTTTCAGAGGGCTGACTCTGGTCCAAATTCCCAGAGCTCTCTAAAATGGGAAGGTTGCTCTGAGCTTTTCTCCCCCACCTAGTGCACGTTGTTCCCTTTTCCCCTGCAAGAGGAGAGATCATGAGTAGCTGAGTGGCATTCTTCTCCAAAGCCCCCCACAGAGGCAGTTTTTGATCCAACGCTGCTCCCACTGTTTCACCGCTGTGGTTTTGTTGGGCGATTTCAGCATGGTTACGCAGCCACATCTGAGAGAGACACGAACACAGAAAACAGGTCATCTGAAGTGCAGGCTGGCACTACCAAGGGACTATATGGATCAGGTTGGGATGGAGAAATCATAGGAGGGAATTAGCTTTTTGTCCTTTCCAGGTGATGTTTGGGAGAATCAAAGCAAAATGGAACAGGTGTTGGAAACGATCCCCAATGAAGAGGGGATATCAGAGGAACGCAAGGCTGTCTTCAAGATAATGGCCCACAGCTGCTGTTTATATGAAAAGCAGCAAACAAACGAGCCTTGTGAAAACAATCTGATTGGTGACTTTCTATTAAGGCCAACATTTAAGACCAATTTAATCATCTGGTCAGATGGCTGCTCGTTCACTGCACTACTGTTGCATAATTCAGGCTCATTATTAGGAGAGAAGTGAGAGAAAGGCGTGTGACGTTACACCCCATATTCTTCATAGTGATATTGTTATATGATTATGGCATAACTATGATGTATGTTATACAAGTCATGTGACATATCATTGGAAAGGTTATGATTTACTGACTACGATTATCCTATTTGTGTGCATGTATCATTTTCGTATCTGAAGCTAGGAATATTGTCCAGGCATCTATTACAAAGGTGTTTACACCTGGGGAACACCTAGTAGGCAGAATGCAATCAGTCTAGATGACTGGCTGGGAAAGGCCATTAGGGAGAACAATAGGTCTTAGAAGATGCTAATTTCCCACCGAGGAGCAAACAGCCTTTGAGTCATAGTCACCTGGTACTGGACTCCATGATAATCCTAGTGTTTTCAACTGACCGGGTGTGGGAATCAAACTGGGAGACAACAGGTTTCCATCATATGCTAAAACTATTTAAGGCAGGGGAGGGACATCACTGTGGTTTGTTCTTCACTGACTCCCAGACCAAGAAAGAAGACTGCTGGAAACACCTAAGCAGCAAAAAGACTGAACTAGGGGAGAATTTACTACACACATCCAATTTCTTTAGTATATTAAGCTTAGATTGCGTGTTTGTTTTATTTGCTAAGTAATCTGCTTTAATCTGTTTGCTATCCCTTATAATCACTTAACATTATCTTTTGTAGTTAAACTTCTTTTTGGTTACCGGGGGGGTAGCCATGTTAGTTTGTATGAGCAAAAACAATGAGGAGTCCTTGGGGCACCTTAGAGACAAACCCATTTCTTTTTGTTTCATCTAAACCAGCGTGTGGAAATCATAACTGTGGGGCAGAGAGCTGTGTCTATTCCTCTCCACACTGAGGGAAAGGGTGAATTTCATGAGTTTATGCTGTACAGATTTCTGTGCAGCGCAAGATGGTATAGTTTTGGGTTTGCCCGCTAGACGGGGATGTGCACTTGAGTCCTGGGCAGTTCCTTAGCTGAGCCTTCCCACACCGAGCTGATCTCAGCAGCCGTGTGAAGCTGCCACTGGGTGTGTCCCTATCTGTATGTGTGTGCGGCTAAAGTGCAGTCTGAAGCTTGAGGGAAGGTTTGGCAGGCTGCACAGGGAACCCAGGCTGATGGGCGAGGCGGGCTCAGTGGTACCCCAGTTCCAAGAGGCACCCTGGGGGGAACCTGTCACAAGGTGCAGCTCGGAAGGACTTCAAAGGCAGACCCATTCTGAAAAGTGATTCTAAAAATGGCGTTGGGCGGTTCTGTATTCATTCCCTTTCATCCACTCCAAACCCAGCACACAGACTAGTATCTCTAGCTTCAAGCATGCAGACACAGCCCGGGGATCTTTCCTATTCATGAACAGTCGCCAGTGATAATCTACAAGCCCTCAGTTATGCCTGTGCAACAACGCTGTCCTTATATCCTGCACCTAAAGCAAGATTATCTTCAAACGTAACCTAGCGCAAAACTTTGCCTTGCAATTGGAATGTAGTTACCAATTCTGCTGACAATGTGCAAAGCGGGACAGACTCCAGCTCATTCTTCCACAGCTGGGCTGGCTTTGCAGGGCATAACAAGCAGTAAAACACACACACAGAACAGTAAAACTTTGAATACCCCTGGGGAGCGTTGTATTCAGTAAGAATGGTGCCATTTTACACAGTTTTCAGACTTTAGGGATCTTAGTGAGCCCAGGGGAAAAGGGTCAGAGTACAGCATAACCATGATTGTCTTGGCTTCCTTCCAATATCAGGGGGCATGAACATAAGATGAGAAAGAGCCATGTACTAAAGGCAACATTTTGTCATGTGCACAGTAGTTAACGTGGAAAAAACTACCAAGGAAGTGCTAACAATGCAGATCTATTAGTGTACAGGCTAACACCGCTTTTAAGCGGTCAAGCCCTGAATAAAAACCGTTGTGAATTAAAGGAGTTTCACATGCAGAGCTTACCGGGTACACGACTTGCACTCCTCTGTTGGATACGCCCCTAAGTGAAGCCGCCTCAAGTGGTCAATTTTTGGCTGCCCAGGTGCCCTGCATACAAAGAAAAATGTGAGAAAACCACACTGCTGAAAACTTGTAAAAGCTGTTTCCAGGATTGCAGGCTCGTTACACAGAATGCCGGAGATCCAGACAACCAAAGTTCACATGGAACCATAGACAATTGATTCCCTCTGGCAGGTGTGTAGTGTATCTCCTAATGGGGCACTGTGATAACCCTTCTCCAAGTGTAAGGGGCAGCACTCAAGGGATTAAAGTTCCACTTCTACCCATTATGATTAACTATTCCAGTCTTGCAAACTGCTGTCTTCTTACTGCGAGTGAATTTCTATTATATACATAGGAAGCATTTAATCCTCATATCCTGGCTAAACCCCAGCTTAAGAAATTGCTTTCTGCTTACCTAAATTCCCCCAAAGTTTCAACCAAATACTGTATCTTTTCCTCCAAGTTCCCTGCTAACACCTAACATACGGAATTTGACAGAGAATACAGAAGTGGCTGCATTTCAGTGAGGGCTGACTTGATCCCTGACCATGCAGTCTGCAAAGCACAATGCGATTTAACAGGAGGAAAGATACAATGTAAGGCATTTTTAATTTCCATCACATTTTATTCTTTGAATTCCCATTTCAGCTTCCTTAGAGCCTATGTGTCAATAAAACACTATACCCATTTTAGAGACTGAAAAATCAAGGTGCAGAGAGAGCAAAGCAACTCATCTTTGGTCAGCAGAGTGAATTTGTGGCAGAGACAGGAGTCCTATCTCAGTCCCCTACACTAACCAATAGACCACACTTCCCTCCCTAAAAAAGGAATAGCAATTTTGACTTCTGGTCTATTTTACTGTAATCCCTAGATTACACTCCTTCCCAGATCTGAGAACAGGATCCAAGAGTCCTGATTCTCAGTCCTCTCTCTGCTCTAACCACACTGTTTGTTTCAGATTTCCATACCTGACAAAGACCTCAAACTGCGATGAAACAGTGTGACCAATGAGTCCAGGGGCCTTCCCAAACTGCAGCCTGATGAGCTGCTTGTTCTGCAGCTTGCTGATAATGCCGTTATTGATGGGTAACCAGTCTACATTGGGAATAAGCAACTGGCTGGGGAGAAGACAACACTCATCAATCAGGGTATCGTCTGGCTCGCTCGGGTGAGTTTCATCGCGACCTGCATGGGAGACGAAGCACAGAGGGAACTTTCTCTGGCATGCTACTTGCTTAAAGGACAATAAATGCTGTTGCCTGCATGTTTCCCCCTCCCCAACCCAGTATGGCAGCTCAGGAAACAAACAATCCTGTAGCCTCTCCTTCTTCTAATTGCTACAGAATTACCCAGAGCCTCATTATCCCATTAAGTGTTTTTCCTGTGTACAATATGCAACATCCACCACGCACAATATAGGAGTCTCTCTAATTCTGGGAAGTTTTAAACCCTTACAACACAGCCAGAGTTTAGTCAACAGCCTGAAGAGCAGGGACATGCTGTCCTGGGTATCTGAGGTTGCCGTGTAAACAGGGAGGCAGCTTGGCTTCAACAGGCCCCAGATCCGGATCACCACCATGAGCTCTCTAAGCATCCCCAGTGATGCCCCGTCTCGCAGGAAGCTGTGCCCTGGCCGCACAGGGGATCCCTGCAGGGAAAAGGAGGAAGGGCAGGGAAGATAAACTTTTATGCTCTGGGCTCACAGACATCACCACCCGAACCATGTCCCATACAGGTGATCTAGCTAAGGTACTTATATGGCCCCCATTATTGTCATCATCTGCTAAATTGTGCACAGAGCAGAAGAGCCGAAGTCAGGAGTTCTGGAGTCCAACTCTGATTTCACTTACAGAGGTGGTTCCTCCAGTCAGTTACTTTGGATTTACACGGGCATGAGCATGATCAAAACCAGGACTTGTGGTTTCTATTTCTAGCTCTGCTACCAACGTGCTGAGTGATCATGAATAAACCACTTGCCCTCTGTAAGAAGAAAAATATGCTATTGACAGTCTTAATTAATGCTTGGGAAGCACTCAGAGACTTAGATGAAAGGCCCCAGGAGAAGGGCTAAGAAGGGTTATTATTTCCTCTGTGTAGCTCTGCACACTCAATTTCCCTTAGCACGCTGCAAGATGAAAAGTGACACTGAAAAAGACGTACGTGGCTTCAGTGCAATCCACTTCTAGGACAACAGCACACGTTGGGCACACTGATTGACCCAACAGCACATGGCCACTGAATGAAAGATGCTTTCATTGCCCTCCACACGCAACACTGCCAAAGGTAGAGGACAAGTTCTCACCTGGTTAGGGAGGCTGGCAAGCAGGTAGAGCACAAAGTCTCCCACCCACTGGATGAGCTGCTGCAGGGACTGCAGGGTAGTCATCTCCAGGACAAACTCCTCTGTCTTCAGGTTAATCATCACTTTGTCAATGTCTGAAATGGAAGCAAGACGGCTCCTAGCACAGAGAGAAAAGAGGCTCTGGGAGTTTCCACCATTGTGAACAGACTGCTCTCCTCGCTTTTAAACCCAGCTACCGACTACAAATGCATGCAACTTTACACCTACCCCAAAAGTGCAGGCTACAAAAGGCAGTGTGGCCCAATGGGTAAGGCACTGGCCTAGGCTGCAGGAGACCTGGGTTCTGGTCCCAGCTCTGCCAACTGCCCCGCTGTGTGTCCCTTCCCCCACTATGCCTCTGTTTCTCCTCCCACCCTTTGTCTTGTCTAAGTCTCTGCTCTAACTGTATGTCTGTACATCATGTAGAACCTGCAAGCCCTGACTCTGGTTGGAGCCTCTATGTGCTATCGCAGTATAAACAGATACACTCCCCTGGGGATCCTTCATGCCCAGCGACTGTAACAGCCTACATGGAGTTGTCCACATCTCCTGTTTCATTGGTGGGCATCTAGTCTCTGACATCATCATCTGTCGGGGTTCTACCAACATGCCTCAGGTTCACAAGTGAATGAACGGGGACTGGTAGCTACTAAGGTGTGGAACTCACTGACCCCATGAAGTGTCCACCCTAATCTAAGTACCCCCAACAAAAGACTGATTCAGAAAGGGAGGGAGCTGATCATTAGCCATGCAAACAGCCGTGCTGATCAAGGGATGCGAACCACTACCTATGTCCGTAATCTTGGAGCAGATCTCAGTGAGCCGGTCACCAGGGCTCTTGTCCGGAGTGTTCAGGAAGTGCGGGCGGAGCAGCGATTTCAAGGTGCAGCTGATGGCGATCAGAAATAGTTTGGCGTGATAGTCACACACGCGTGCCACCGTGTTGGAGGAAAGCTTGCAGAGAGAGGCCTTCATGGCAACGATGCGTGTGGAGAGAACCTGTTTGACAGGGACACACAAGGATGGGCACAGAAACAAGATCAGATTTAGAATGAACCCACTTAAAACAAAAACCCGCTACTCCCCAACACCCATTTCCTCTCTCTCTGGACATCACCCTGAGGAAAGAATGCTGTTCTCTGTGTGTACTGCCACAGCACCCATTTACATCAACAACAGACTTTACCAGCCTACCAGGAGTTTCCCAAGAGCTGCTACCAGGCAGGAGCTGCTGAAATCTAATACTCTTAAGGCAGAGTAGCCAAGACAGTGGTACCAACCATATGCTTAAAATGCTAAGCCTAAACCAGCAATGCTCTATTATTGGGACAAACCCATTAGACACTAGACAGTATGCTAAGTTCATGCATAAGAATTCTCTACACAATAATCACCTTGGCTGAAGTCATATGCCCTTCACAATCACTCCAAGCCCCCAACAGTATATAAGTACCAGATTCAGAGAGGCAGTGTAGCCTAGTAGTCAAAGTAACCCTTGGACGTTCACTGGAAACCAGTGACCCCTGGAAATTAACATCCCCCTATCTACTCCTGTTCCTTGATTCCCCTCCTACCAGTCCACACACTGCACTGCACAGTTCCTCTGCAGTTCCCTCACCTGCTGCAGGGCTGCATTCTGGCGCATATACTCCTCATGCAGCTTCTCCACCAGGTTCTGCACCATGTTGGGCTGAACATGGAGCAGGATATCCCACCAGTCGTAGCCTGTCACCATGCAGTATTCCAGTAGGAACAGCAGGTGGCGAAGAGACATGTTCATGTCCAGCACATGGCCCATGGAGGGGGAGATCCGGAGCATGCTCAGCTGAAGAAAGAAAGGAAAGGGAACAACCATCAAGAGGATCCATCCATTCTAAGGGACTAACAACATATGGAATCAGAGTGGCAGGAGATCAGACAAAGTTATCATTGATCTACAAAACTTCCAACAGAGAACAGTGTCAGCAACGTTCCAGCAAGTTTTGTCTACACTACACCCTGCAAATGTACCTCCGCTATGATCAGTGGAGACAATCTCCCAGGGTACAGGCACTGCAGTCTCCATGGCAGTCTCAGACCTTAGCTTCTCTGTTAAAACTCGCAACAAGAGGCCAGTTCTGGAGAGAGGTGTGCAAACTGGACTGAGACCTATTAACCTCATTTCACACAAGTGAACAGACTGTATATCTGACAACAGCAATTTTTAGTTACTACTGAGCTGGAGATACCGTTCTGTTAAACAAAGGGAAAACGCAGGCACTATCTTGGCAGAGATTCCCCACTGGCAAGATCAAATGGACTTGTAATAATGCCCCCTGGGAACTACTGGAAGACCCACTGCCTGAGCCATTTAAGAGCAAGCAGAACAGAGTCCTGGACAACTGAAGGGAGTTTGCCCTGGCCTAGAAGAGCTAATAGGTCTTTTCCCACATCTAATATAACAAGGCAAAGTACCTTGCCATGGTTATCAATCCCAACCAGGGCCAGTGAAGTCCAGGAGAGCTGCATGGCTTTGAAGTGAACCAAAGGACTGGCTGCCCGCTGCCTTTTGATTGCCTGCTCATCCACTGGGCGCTGAGAGGAAGAACCATAGAACACTGCCATGGTCTGCAAGGACAGGCGATGGACTATGTGGACGCTACCATCATGGAAGGCCAAAGCAAGACCTGAGGGCAAGAAATATCTGGGGTTTAGCAAGTGACTCCTGTTAGTGTAACCCATCCCACCCCCATGAGACACAGACAGTCATCACAAAGCCAGACAGCATCTCTGCAGTCAGCCCAATGGTCTCCAGCCTACCAGAAGCCTCTCTTCCCCATCCTGCCCCACATTTTTACAGTAATAAGAATACTTGGCTCTTCTATAGGATCTGCTACTGGAGGACCCCAAAGCACCTTGCAAACATTAAGACTCAATCGCACTGGGAGGTAGGTACACAGTACACCCATTCTGTTGGGTGTTCAACACTGATGCGCTCAGCCCCATACAAGGCAAAAAGCAAAGATGGGCCCTGCCTCCCAAAGCCTACAGTCTAAGAGTACATCTACACTGGCGCAGAGATGTGATTTCCAGCTCGGATGGATGTACACACGCTAGCTTTGATCTACCTAGCATGCTAAAAATAGCAGCCGGGCAGGCTAATCACCTGAGTACGTACCTAGGGTCTCAGACGGGATCATGCTTGGGGAAGCTAGCCCCTCCCACTTGCACTGCTGTTTTTAGCTAGCTACCTCAATCAAAGTTAGTGCGTGTACATCTACCCGAACTAGAAATTACACACCCAGCTGCAGTGTAGATGCACCCCAAGAGACTGGCACACATACGACATGCTGGGCAAACTGAGGCAGGGAGAGGGTTAAAGGCCTGGTTTGCAGAGCACCTGCTGCTCCCACAGACTCCATGGGGGAGTTGGAAAAGCAAACGTTATTCTAATCAGTTCCTTGTATTGACCTATCACTGTGGTACCTGAACACCCAAAGTGATTTGCCCAAGTTCACCTAGCAAGACAGTAGCAGAACCAAGAGAAGAACCCAGAAATCCTGACTCTCATCCTCCACTCTAACCGCTATACAGTATCCCTCCTCGATGCCAGCCTCGTGAATAGCACCGCCTGGACAGCCGAGAACAGGAGCCCTGACCTTTCTAGGTTTCTTCGGTCCTCACTAGTAGACATGCAGCACATATGACAGCTACAACAGTTCCTCCTATGTAAGTTCTTCCTCATCGCTAGGGGGATGTACCCATCCCCATTGGGAACAGACTTAGTCCAGTTTTAAAGGACTTCTTCATTCCTGCAGGGCATCTTCTATCAAGAAACACACACACACACTCCAAAGTAGCTGGGGCTCTCTCTGCTCATAGTGAACAGAGGCAGCAAACCTTCCATCTGCAGCTAACTTCAGATGTTCAGAAAAGAAGTCTCCTCACCCAGTCCAGGGAAGAATTTGGTGTCATTGGCCACTTTCAGATCAGTATTGGTTAGGGAGATTGGCAGTTTCGGCAAAGCCACAGCTGAAACACGATCCAGATCATTGGTGGCGGAGAGAATCCGCCATTTCAGTATCATCGGCTGCTTGTCTCCAACTTGAAAGAAAAAACGAACAAAACAAACGACAGAATTTCACATAAAGTCAGAGAAAGTGCCACAGACATCCCAGTCTTGAATTCTCCCCCCCCAAAAATGTGCTTGGAATTAAACATTGATTATAAGTTTATTCACTCAGACTGATGCATTTTTATAGACTCAATAGTTTTACAAAAAAGTTGGGGGGTGGTTGTTTTGTCTAAATCCATCATGACGGAGTGCTCTTCTAGTGGTGATTACCGAATGCATAGAAGAATAAGGATGGGATTTCGAGTCATAACTGAGTCAAGAGTTTATACCAAATTTTGATTTTCTTGGGCTCTGCTCTTGTTTTTGAGGAGCATCAGCTGCTGAAACTCACCCACAGGAGAGATCTGCTGGAAGATGTTATTGACTGGCAAGCCCTCTTTCCGGAGAGACCAGCACTCCACAATGCTGCTGTTCTGGTTGGAGGCACAGAGCAGCACCTTAAAAGCAGAAAGGAATTTTCAAACCAGGCACAGCTTTCGTGCCCATGCTGTAGACTAAAAGGAAGGGGGAGATTTGCTACTGTAACTGTCTACATGAAATTCAGAATAGGAAAATGCAGAGTACAGGGTGAAAAAGGGAAAAACAGAGGTTTTGCAACACATGAAGTTCCAAGTTCTTCCTTGAATGTTTAACCCTCCCCACCCTTATGAGACAGACATCACAGGCAGAACTTTGATATGCATATCTAGCAGCTGTCACACCCTTTACCCCTTCAAAATTAGGAACACTCTCATATCTACTGCCCTGTTTCTTCTCCCACAAGTCTGCAAAATGCAGCTCTTCTCAATGCAAGGCGAAAACAAAATCATAAAACCAGACAACAGGAATTGAACTGAACATTAATACAGGTAACAGCCCTAGAAACTGTAATCATCTACTTAGTCACAAGACAGTTACTCAGATGCCCTGAGATAATCTGCTCCACCCTCACCTGGAGAAAATAGCTAGGAGTGGGGAGTTTGGTCTTTATCACCAGTAAATTCTTGGCCCCTCTGCTGAGATTGCCAAACTGCTACTAATTATGGTGACTTCTGTGAAAGACACCCGTCCACTGCCAAGCCGACTTACGCCACCAAATCATTTCAGACAGACTAAGAGAGTGTCCAAGAGCATGAAGCGATATTGACCTGGACTGGCTTTGAAGCAGTGAGCTACAACTGAAAGACTCCATACCCCAGAATCCCATGAACTGTCTAGTGCCCCTCAAGATCAGTTATTTGTTTGACCAGTCTCCCAACAGAGACAACAATAACCCAAATCAGTAAGAGCATGGTTTTTCAAACTGCCTTTCCATGACTCAGAGAGCCCAGCTATTACTGTCCAAAACACCAGAGTGTAACATGTCACACAAACGTCTCACAATTAGGCCCAACCACCAGAGTCTAGTTCGGAGGCAGTGGACTGGAAACGCAGTGGAGCATTGCAAGTTGTGCAGTGGCAGAGCTGGTGGGGAGCCCTAGACTGGAACAGCAGATGGGCTACTGGATAGTGCAATAGCAAAGCTATAGGGAGGAGTTGATAGATCTAGCGGGTTCTTCCCTTTCCCAAGCATTTAACTCTCGGAACGCTAGTATAACATAGGAGCAGGGAGCTCACCTGCTCGGACATGTCCCTGGCGAGGAATTTCAAGTGAGTGATTGCCGGATACTTGTCCTTGCGGGCTGGGTCGGTGGTGCACCGCATGAAAAGGGAGGGCAGAATCTCGGTGTCAATTTTGCATTTCTCGTTCACGACGCTGACGCAGACCTTGTAAAACTGGACGGGAGAGGTGCTGCTGCCGTCCGAGGTGGCTACCACGATGTTTCCCCCACCCGTGAAGGCAATGTCTGCCAGGGCAACACGGCAGCGCAGCCGGCACAGGCTCTCCGTGGATGTCAGCACTTGCCCATTGGGCTTGAGGAGAGAGACTGTCACCAGGCCGCTGATGGTCACAGCGATCCAGCCTTCCATGGGCTTCCCACCAAACAGAGTCAGGGAGGGAGAGAACTTGACCCGGGAAAACTTCTCGCCAAAGTTCGATGCTCCGGACTGTGAATGGAGATTAACATACACAGAGAGGTTTGATCCTAGGGCTGAACGACTCCACCATTACCCGAGTCTCCTTTTAATATCACTGCAACATGGCCTAGAGCAGTGATACTCTGACCTCAGTGGTACAGGAGCCAAATCGGCGATCAACAGTACCCAAAAGAGCCACAGTAGTGTTAATTCATTGTTTCATTTACTAGATCTATCTGTCTATCTATCTATAATTATTCTCACAGCAAAATGGCTGAACAAGTATTATTATTTTATCAACTAAAATTATTTAACAACATAGTTAAAGCATCCTGACTGGTTAATAAAATCACACAGTGTTTTAATATCATGTGCTACAAAGAGCCCCAGGAGACACATTAAAGAACCACTTGTGGCTCATGAGCGTAGGTCTGAGTCTCACTGGCCCAGAGAGTTAAGCAGGGGATTAGGAATCAGGACTCTGAATTCTTGTTCCCGACTTTGCCGCTTTCCCACTATGTGACCCTGGATAAGTATGGTCCCCATTACTAAGCACATCTTACAATCCTGAAGGCATTTAGCTTCACAACACCCTGTAAGATAGGACAGTGCTATTCTCCCCATTGTACAGAAGGCAGAGAGGCTAAGTGACTTGCCCAAGGTCATACAGGAAGTCTATGGCGGAGCAGGGATTTGAACCCACATCTCCCTAGTGTTAGACTACTGCCCTAGCCTTGCAGGTTGCCTGTGCAAGAGCTAGAACAAACCTTTTCCACATGCAGGGCTAGCTTCACCCCATTGTGCAACCAGGAAAGAGCCACGATTGGATCTCCCTCCACCATGCTGCCCACAGTGTTCTCCCAGCTGTTGGCCAGGTGATCTGTCATGCTCCAGCACTTGATGTGTCCATCTGCATCTGCTGACAGGAGCCTGGAACCTAATGCAATACAATCAAAAGAAGAACAGAAAGGTCTGAGCACACGTCTCACAGAGATTACCAGGAACGCAGCCATAGGCATCCTATTCAAAGCAATGCAGTGGGAGGGGGAGACACACAATGCAAGACAAAAGGGTTAGGTAACATTACGCTCACACCAACATAAGCAGAACATTCATAATTCAAGCAGCAATTTAATCTTGAGCACCAGTTCCCACTGTGTACTGGTGATACTGTGAAATCTTATCTGGGTTGAGTTAATTCCTCAATGATTCAGCAGATCCAAGGCTCTCACCTGTTGCTGGATTTTAAAAGTACCTCCTTCAGCACCTTGAAATCCAACCTGTAATAGCTGCAAGACTCCTGGCACCTAACAGGACATTTGGTACTACCCCAGGAGACCAACTTATTGCTAATAACTAACCCAAGAAGAAGCGACAAAGGGTCCTGTGGCACCTTATAGACTAACAGAGGTATTGAAGCATAAACTTTCGTAAAAGCTTATGCTTCAATACCTCTGTTAGTCTATAAGGTGCCACAGGACCCTTTGTCGCTTCTGCAGATCCAGACTATCATGGCTACCCCTCTGATACTTAACCCAAGAAGGATGAGAAGCACAGTCCTCTATGAAATCCACTATGGACTTCACAATGCAGATCTGACTGAACTGAACGGTGCAGATATTACATGATTGGCACTATACAAAGATTTGACATAGCAGGAATCTAGACGAGAAAGACCTCCATAAACCTCTCTATGAGCAATTTTATGAAGCCACAAAAAAACCCCAACCAACTATAAGAGCAAAGCTTACCTGACTGATCCCATTCCAAACAGGTGATGATTTCAATGTGCCCAGAGTTAATGGAATAAACATCCCAGGGATGCTCAGTGTCCAGGGTATGGATCATGTGGGTAAGATCTAGGCAGGGAGAGACACCAAGTCCTTTCAAAAATGTGCAGTGGAATTTAATTTATTTTTAAAACATTCAATTTTTTATTGCAGGACATCAGTGAGCTTCAATTATTTGTATAGGGACATAAACATATGTTGCTTTACAAGACCAAAAAATAAAGTCTCTGCTCTGAAGAACTGAAGATCTAATCAGAGTGTTTGTCCACAGCAAGATTAGTCTGGGGCAGGGGTTTTTCCAACTGAGAGTCATGAATAGGTGTAAAGAGGAGGAGCAGATAAAAATCACAAACCATAGGAATGGGACAAACTGTACCTTTTTCCTCCTCATTTTTGAGGTCTGTTGTGAAAGCAATCAGGTTCCTGCAGGACCAAGCACACACCAGAGGGATGGAAGGACAGTGGTTGCTTTTGGGCCTTTTCTCCCATTCACAGACATATGCCAAATCCATTGTGTCCTGGAAGACCTCCAAGGCACCACTTGCCTGTTGCAAGCCTATTCATAGATTGCTGTGCCTAGGAAAGAGAAGAATGAATAGGACGAGAATCTATGTACAGTCACACACACAAAGGATCCTAAGTATATTGTCAAAGATCTCCTTTATAAAACAGCAGCCATTTTCACTTTCCAAAGGAAATTTGTTGCTTTGCGCAATTCTCACTGAAAATAAGGATGCACTGACTTTTACAGTCAGAGCAGCCAAAGTGGAGAAATCCCATCATGGCTAGTTTTAAACCTTACACCTTTTAAAGAATACTTTTAATTCCTGTGACATAGCTGGATCCCTCTACTCCCATTTGCATTCATTCCTTTCCCCACCATGCTTTCCTTTCTCCCATGTCCTCATTCCTATTGAGATCTCCCACCTAAGATCCTCCCAACCTTTACAGCTCATTCCTTTGTCCCTAAATGAAAAGCCAGACATGGTGATCCCAAACACCATTAATTAGGGTTTCTCTTAGTAGAAGATAGCCCATACTTGGGCATATGAGAGCAAAGAAAAGCCCATGGAGCTCATAATCTTTACAGCCGCAATCACCTGATTTAAAGGTTAAGTTTTCTGCTAAGGTGGAGAGAATGTGATCATAGTTTATTCACTGTACCATTTCTTCCCAGGTAAAAGAATACAAAGCCTCCAATTCAAATCCCATATTGCTCATTTTGCTGGTGGGCACCTATCTCCATACCCCACTGACATAATAGTTCTTCTGTTTGAAGGAAGAGTACAGTGAGATTAAAAGATAAAACAAGAGCCAACATAGTGGGCTGGATGGTCTCTTCCTAAATGGCTTAAGCTTTCTTGACATGTAGGTCCCGTAAGCACCTTAGATGATAATTAACTCCCCCTGAGCTTCTGTACAACAGTCCCTGTTCTTAACTTGGAAATACAGCCCCATTAGTCTCATATGCTATACAAGTGCTGCCTCCACAGTGGAAACATTACTCTTGTGTTACTAGCCTTGGATGGTCTTAGATGCTTTTAGAAAACAGTATTTTTTCTTTAAGCGATCAGCGACCTTGGCACTGTGATGGTCACCAAGGTACCACAGGGGTCCCCCAGAGGTGTCACTGCCAGGGCTACCATGGGGCTGCCAGTGTTTCTCCTCCACCCATGACCCCCTGCTATCAACAGCACCACCCTGGGGCAGCGGGGATCCCTCCACTCCTAACAGTGGGGTAGCCAGGGTCTTCCACGCAGGCCACCCCCAATGCCACCACGATACAGGGGTTGAGAGATCACCTCCCCCTTCCCCCCAACACACACACACACACACAAAAACCTGGCACAGCCAGTCATTCATGGAGATGGGGAAGTGTCCATCTCCTCCAAGATGGAGGAGATGGTAACTCCCCCTTCCCCCACAGAGGCAGGGACAATAACTATCCCCCTCCCCCACACAGGAAGGGGGAGGGTAATTACCCCACCCCAGAGAGAGGAGGTAACTGCCCTCCCCACCCCAGCCTGAGAGACTCACCTACCTCCCCCCACATCCCTCCGCGCCGCCTCCTGTCTGCCGAGAAAGGCCCCCTTCCCAGGCTGCCTCCCAACGGGCCGGAACAAACCTCCGCTCTCAGGGAGCAGGCAAGGGCCAGGGCTCGTCTCCGGAGCCCGAAGGGAGGGAGGAAGCGACTTGCCCCGACGGCCCGTCTCTGTCAGAGCGGGAGGCGTCTCGGAGCCGTTAGTGGACAATTCGCTCAGGCATTGCAGAGGGCAGCCCCCGTGTGAGGGCCTTCTGCAGCCGAGGGCGCTGCTCGATAAATTTGCATACATGCTTACCCATGATGCCACATGCCTAAAAAGCTGAGATGAGGGCCACATTTCAATGAAAATAAATGGAAATAAAATGTTGTTACAAAATAAAATACTTATAGATATTAATGAAAACAATAATATGAATTAGATAAATAAATGTGGCAAAATATTAAACTCGTCCTAATTAAAAATAATGTATATTTCTGGAGATATAAATACTAAGCTGGTCCCACCAAAATTTGTGCTCGCTTCGGCAGCACATATACTAAAATTGGAACGATACAGAGAAGATTAGCATGGCCCCTGCGCAAGGATGACACGCAAATTCGTGAAGCGTTCCATATTTTTCTTGCCTGTCAGTCCCCTCTTGGCAGGAGCAAAAGGAAACATCTCCACGGGGTATTTCTGTTAACTCCCTCTACAGCAGAGTTTTACAAATGAACTTAGTATTTAGGGGTAGGTCTGCCCAAATATCCCCCCCCCAAAAAAAACCTCAATTAACTCCAATATCTTGATCTTTACATAGACCCAGATACACCCCACTATTTTTTCTATTTGTTTCCATACAAATAACTCTAGTGGCTTGGTATTTGCATCCATGCAAATAAACCCCAGCAACTTGCTTTTGTGTAGACCCAAATAAACCCCCATATCTCAGTAACCAACAAGACTTCGCTATCTCAAGTACATTTGCTGGATTCCCCAGGCTCTCTCTATTTAGGGAAAGTGACGTGCAGGAGATTGGCAGCAGTTCCTGCCTGGCTTGGGATTTTGTTACACCCCATAGCTTGGCCCAGGTTTGCCTGACGTTCCATGAACCCAGATCAAGTTTTAAGCCACAGCCAGACCGAGTCTGGAGTCAGCCACATGGGGGCTTGGGGTTGGCACAAGCCAGTGCTGAGGTTCACTGGCTGGGGAGTGAGTTTTGGAGTGAATCGGGGGCTCTGACGTTTGAGCGAACCCCCACCCACCATCAGGTGCCAGGGGGGGGGGATTTGTGGTTTCAACATGAAGCTTCAGGGAACTGCAGAACACGCTGTCAGCAGCTTCATTCACACCGCAAAACTCCCAAGCACAACTACTTTGGGTGCTGTTGCTGGGCAGGAAATCTGCCAAACCCCATTCGCATGGGCACTGGGGAGGCACATGAGCAGGGGAGGCAGGGTGGGGGTGCGGAGAGTTACAGCCCCAGTGGCCACCCTGACTTACCCAGCTCCTCGGTCTGTTCCCATTCCCTTTCCACACTGCCCCGTCCCAGGAACGTGAAACAACCTGAGAACTGGGGGCACATTCAGCTTCCCGACAGCTGGGCAGCCCTCTTTTAATGATCGTTAGCTATCTCGTGGTAGTACCTGGCAGGCTGTGTCAGGGACCAGGGCCCCAGGGTGCATGGGGCTGTACAAACAGAACAAAAAGACGCTCCCTGTCTCCCACTTTGCATGATGCGGTGTGACCAAGCAGGGACAGTTCTCTCTCCACCCGGGGGCTTAGTCACCCCTCTGGGCTGGTGCTCTGTGGACACACCTGAGCGCTGGGTTGATCCCCCGGGGGCAGGCAGGTGGCTGGTTTCATGCTCCCTGATTAGCCTGGCAGGTGGAACAAAGCATTGTGTCCCTTGTCCCCTCCACATGATCACCCCTGCTCCTCCCCACATCCAGCAAAGGCAGACGGAGGCCGATCTAATGCACTTGCAACCCACCCCCTTTCCCCAGATGAAAAAGTGCAAGCTGAGAAAACCAGGCCAAGAGCAGGTGGTGCTGGGAAGCCCTGTGGGCTCTGACCTTGGGCCTGATGGCGCCAGTCAGAACCCGCAGGGGGATGCTCCAAACTCAGCCTCGGTTCTGCCAGAATGAACCAGCCCGTTGGGCTGGCTAGAGGCCCAGGAGCCTCTCGGTCCCTAGGATCCCCCTACAGCTCTCCCTCCTTGCAAGCTTGCTTCGCGCCCGGGCTCCTGCCTTCCCCTGCAGCCCGGCAGCGGGTAGCTTCGCAACGGGTGGCAATTAGAGACCTCCTAGGGCTGCCTGGGGAGCCGGTAAGTGGCGAGAGCCAGAGCGAGCGCTCCGCGGGGCTCCATCCAACTGGGGCCTTTAATGTCCCCGTGCCTGTGAATAAAGCTGCTCATTAGGGCCTGGCTGCCCTGCGTTTCCATGTCCAACGGCGGTTTGCAAGGGGCTGAGGCAGCCCCGGCTGTCCATAAACAGGAGGGGTAAGGCACAAAGCCCAGGCCTGTGACCCCGCTCCCACTTTCTGCATAGGGGGGGGGAAAGAGGTTGGGGGGGGGGAAGGGGGCTGAATAGGCATCTCCCCTGGCTCCCTAGAGTCCAGGTGCTCCGTAGCTACAGGATAAATGGGTAGGGTGGAGGCATGTGTATAGCAAAGTCAGTGGCCAGGGGAGCATGCGAGTGTTTGGGGAGTGTGCACGTGGCCCCGAGGGGCAGAGGTGTGGGTGGACAGAGGGTCAAGCAGGGGATCCATGGGGGCAGGTGCGTGAGTGAGGGCAGGAGGAGAGAGAGGGCTGGAGAGCTAACGGGAATGGGCCAAGAGACTGACCCAGCGGAAAGAGGGGCCAAGAGAGAAGACAGCGAGAGGGCGCAGATCACGAGAAAGGAAGACTGGAAGAACAGCGGAAGCTCTGGATCAGCTTGTTCAGATTTTGGATCCTTACTCCTCAGGCTTCTGATTCC
The DNA here is from genome assembly GCA_037349315.1 of Chelydra serpentina. Classification (NCBI taxonomy): domain Eukaryota; kingdom Metazoa; phylum Chordata; order Testudines; family Chelydridae; genus Chelydra; species Chelydra serpentina. The sequence goes on along the minus strand of JBAIAC010000107.1, from coordinate 4,908,495 downwards.
ACCCACTTTCTCCTCTTCCCCCCAAGCCCCTGATGCCAAGAACAGGTGAGTCCGCCGGCCCAGCCTCCATGAATATGGCCACGCAGAGGGTTCGGGGTGATGGGAAAGGGCGCGGGGTTCACACCCATGCTCTTGTATGGAACAGGCAAAGGCGATGCAGAGAGGCGTCCCTTCCTGCTGCCGGAGCGAGCCGTTGTCCTGTTTCTCGTATCCAACTTACTGCACTACCGTTCTAGCCCGGGAAGGGGAAAGGGTGTTCTCTGCTGGCTCAGAATCCCACACATCCCATTATCTGTGCTACACCTGCTTGGTTTGTCTCATGCACCTGTAAGGTCATCTTCTACGTGGCAAGGTCTTTGGGACGGGGGCAGTCATTCGCCATCTGTACAGCGCCTAACACAACCAGCGTTTGATTAGTAGCACGACATCTAGTTACAACGGGCGCCATTCAGTCAAAACTCAAGGGGCACAAGTTAGAGATGAATCCGTGTAACCGCTGGTTTAGAAGTGGGGCCACAGAAAGTTTCCACTGGCTTAACTATAATCTAGCTTCACATCTTGTGACGAACTCAGACCAGAAGGCTATAAAAGAGCAGGGGTGTTTTTTTTAAGCAGTAAATATGCATTTATTACACTCATAACTACTGTGGCATGCATCTGTACAAACCTTACAGGCAGTTGTCCACAGCTGGTCATGAATAAAAAGGCATATACATTTTTGTCTTGTTTTATTACAAGTTCATAACAGTACAGAAAAGTCACACGACCCTATCGGGTTAGTTTACTTAAACCCTGGAACAGGAGGAATGCTAAATACATTAAATATGGTTACATGGGCAGGCTTTTAAATGGACAGGTAGTTGGGAATCGTTACCGTCCTCACCAAGCTAAGTTGAGGACGTGAAGTGCTGCGAAGGCATCACTTTACAAACAGCAACACAACGTTACAGACCTGGCCTTTGAGATGGTGTGTTCGTGCAATTCCAGCGCACTCACAAGTTAACGACCCATATTTACTGTACTTCACGTCTAAAAACCGAGATGTGGAAGGCAAATATATCTGCCTCAGGATGAGCAGGTCCCTGTTCCCTGGGTAGCCAAACAAAGGCTGCTCCAGGCCAATCAAGACACCTGACGCCAATTAACCAGCAAAGGCCGTTAGGCTAATGGAGACAGCTGGAACTAATCAAGGTCTCATTTATAGCGCTTAAAAGCCCTCTTTCCAGTGCTCTCAAGAGAGCCCAGGTGGAAGGCGCTGGAGGAGAAGAAGTGTTGCTGCATCCTCAGGTAAGGGTGCAGCTAGGAAAAGGGGCCCATGGGGAAGTGGCCCAGGGAATCAAAGAAGCACCGGTGCTGAAGGGGAAGCCGCCAACAGGGGCTGCTATTAGGGTCCCGGGGCTGGACCCTGGACTAGAGGGTGGGCCTGAGTTCCCCCCCACCCCCTTGCTCTACAGCAACCCCAAGAGGGGAAGCAAACCTAGGTCTAGGCAGGACTACACCTACTGAGCTCTAAGGAGCAACAAAGCCTGTGGGGTATCCCCCCTTCCCATCTCCCATACTGGCCTGTGAGGAAAGTAGCTCAATAAAGCTGGGACCTTTGCCGCTACACAAAGAAAGGGAGGTCACCTTGAGGGCCTTAGCGAGCTTCTGAGGCTACTGAATCCGCCCAGCAGCGCGGGACCCACCAATCCAGGCTTGGAACCTTGTCACAACTAGCGTTAGGTGTCTCGATTGTCCCAGAGCAGCCTTTGTTTGGCTACCCAGGGAACAGGGACTTGCTCATCCTGAGGCGGATGTATTTGCCTTATACTACTCTTGTACAGCCTTCTGGTCTGAGTCCGTCACAATCTGTATAGTTCAACTGGTAGAACTTGTGAACAGACAAGGCCTCTTTTTGCAAAAGGAAAAGTCACTTTAAAAATTGTACACAAGTGCCTTTAAGAAAACCAGGTTCACTGTGTTCGATCGTTTAAGAAATCAGCTATTCTGGAGAACAAAGCTTTTGTATAGAGACTGATTGAAAATATAATTTACGCCTATGTCAGTTTCACAACACCCAGGGCGCTGAGTGGATTTAAACTCGGCGGGTGGTGGCAGCTGGCACTGTTTCTCTTCAGATGGAAGATTGGACAATGCTACATCAGAAGCCCTGGAGTTTCTCCCAGTTCGAATGACTCACAAGTTAATTGCCTCACGTCTGAGCGCGACGGGATATTCCATTAGGCCATGTCTTCACTACGGACTACACGGTGGCACAGCCGTACCGCTGTAAGGCCTCCTGCGTAGCTGAGATAGGCGTGGGGGGGGAAGCTCTCCTGCTGGCGTAATTAAATCACCCCCCAACGAGGGTCTCCCGCCGACACAGCGCTGTCCACACCATGTGTTTTGGTTTTTTTCACACCCTTCACTGATAAAAGTGCTTGCGTAGACAAAGCCTCAGTGTCCTGCACCTCTTGCTAACAATACCACCCTCAAGCCCTGGTTTGGACAGGGTGCGATCGCTCTTACACAACACACGAGCAGACAGAGGACTCGGGAGCACCATGATTTATTGTCCTTGTGCACATGCCTTCAACAGCTGAGGCAGCTCAGAAGGAGCTTTTTTTTTTTTTTCCCCTTTTAGCAGAAGCCCCAGTTTTGGCCTCTGGTTTACACAGACTAAAGCATTACAAACACCACACAGGCACCATCCCAGCTCGGGAACAGCCGGTGAAGGCTGCTGTAAGAACAGGTGACGCTCCTTTCAACAGGGGCAAGAGCTGGGGCTGGCAGATACAAGCGACCCAATTAAAAAGAAAAATCTAGAAACATTCCCGGAAGCACGACACACAACATCCAGATCCACATTACAATCCGCAGTACGGTCCTGATCGGGTGCTGGGCTGCGCGGAGGCACCGTCCGTGCCGAGATCACTTTGGTTTGCGTCCTTGCCCCAGACCAGGGCTCTCAGGAGCATGGGCAGGAGAGGCGGTGTGCAGGGATGGCAGGAGGGGAAGCCAGGCCCCGGGGCAGAACAAAGCAAGGACTTGGCAGCAGTCTGCCTTTTCTGCCCAGCGCAGCTCCCGGAATGGTGCGTGGGTTTGACACGCACAAAAGCGCGCCCACGGGAAGTCAAGCGCTGCGGTCTGCTATGCTGCATTGTCCGGCTAGACCAGACCCCCCACTCACGTCCAGGAGAGCATTGCTGTCCGAAGCAAATCAAGGGTCCTCCACTGTAGCGGGAGAGGTTTTGCTGAAAGTTTTTTACATCCAGCTGGTTTAGAAGCGAAGAGGAGATGTCAACGCAGCCCGATTCTCCACCCACTCAGTGCAAAGCCCGAGCTACACTGGCGCTCAGCGAGACATGGGGCCTGACCCTGCCCTCTGGGGGTCTAATTGTGGTCACTGACCCGTATAAGTCAGGAGTAACTCCAGTGAAGCCAACGGAGCCGCACTACGGCGGAGAGGAGACTCAAGCCCTGAACCTGCGCAGAGAGGACAAGAAGTGCTCCTCAGTCGGGATTCGTTCCTGCTCCCACCTGCAGAGAATTCCAACCCAGGAGCTGTTCCCCACAGGGCTGATCAGTGACACGGCAGCGCACGAGGGTGAAGAATCAGACCTGGCCCATCCCTTTACACTACAGGTGAGAGCAGCTCTTGATACGCACCAAATTAAACACCCCAACACGTAGTATACATATTAAAAACCACACACATCCGAACGGGCTCTTTACAGCACGAGAGAGCTGGAAATGGAGATATTTAAATTGCACCATGATCTAAAACTCCCCCCGCCCTCCCTCCACGCCAGATACCCCTGGCAGACCCAGGCGGCCCAAGCTGTGATGTTCAGCTCTGACCACCCAGCCACGCTTGCGAGCGGCAGGCCTGCCGAGGGCCTGGCTTAGATTCCACGATCACAAACACAAAACTGTATAAATGACACACTATCATATTTAGAAAAGCCCCCACGGCAGAGAAAGCCAGACCTTTGTGTTACTGTCTCATTGATAACTGCACCAAAGCTTAAACAATAGCGATCCGGCTGCAGAGGGCTGTTTGCTCCATGCCAATCTACATGGAGGCACTAAACAATGGGCTAGTTACTCCCACTCAGGGCTTGCTCCCTGGACAGCTTCTCCTCTGAGCATTTGTCAGAGCGAACAGATCGCGCTCCCTAGTCCAAAACCAAGCAGCCAGCAGGGGACTGCTGCTTGGACACTTCTTCGGGCTTTTCACACCGCTATTTCACTCCTTTGCCTTCCCCAGAGACAAGGCTAGGAAGTGCCTACGCATGCATTCGGCGGGATCTACGCCCCCTGCATGCCACTGGATTGTATCCAGGGCTGAGCCTGCGATGTGTTAAAGCGCTAACTCTGTGGCGGGCAGCGAGCGGAAACCGGGTTAGGCCCCAGCCAAAGTAGTGCCCACCCCCGACACTGCAAGGCTGTTGCATTCTGTGGTAATTGACCCAAAGCTCTTCCCCGGCCTCCCTGGTTTGTGAAATGCAATTTACAAGTGATCCGCTCCAGGCAGCTCCCGGACATTCGGGTCCTGATTCGGCAAAGCACTTCAGCCCACGCGTAAGCGTTCGGCACCTGTTGAAGTGTTTGCTGAGATGGGGAATGAGACCAATTCCGATGCTCCACGGCAAGGTCAGAGCCGCTGAAATGCTAAGACCGAAGGGGGGGAGTCCGAGTCACCCAGGGACAGGTTGTTTGTTTTGTGTTTAAATGAGCTGGTGTATAGACACTCACGCTTCCAGGGAGCGCAGCTACTGCGGGGAGATAGCACCACACCCAAGGCAGGGCTAGGCAGACTGTCTCGCACCTTCAGCGTGGTGATATCTGGCAGCCGCAGCAGGTCCTGGAGTCTCCCTGCCAAGCTAAGAGGCCAGTGAGTCAGAGGCATGAGGGCAGGATGAGGCCCGAAGGGGCTGAGATGAAGGGCCCAGCTTCACTATTCAGGAGCGGTCTTGTTCCCCCAGCCCGGTTCAAAGCACGATTCCATTGTATGCGAACAGGACTTTCACCATCGCCCCGAACCTGGCTGGACTCTGAATCCGGAACATGGCTTGGGGGGTGGAAGAGACACAATCAAGATCCGATCTACGCGACAGTGTCGCAGCAACAGCTGACATGCATTTGAGTGTCAACGGGCCCCCAGAGGGACGATGCTTCCTCGCCTCCCACCAGCCTACAGGCAGCAGGGGAGACCCCTGGAGTCAGCTCCTACCGCCCTCACCTGCGCCAACCCGTAGGGCTCTGCCCATCCAGAGCGAAGGCAGAGTCCTCAGCCCTGCCGACGTCTGGAGAGGGGGTTGGACACTTGAGCATGATGAAGGTTGACGTTTTGGGTTGTCCATCCCGGACAGAGTGGGCTGCCTGGGGGGCTAGGGGGGCGGTGTGCTTGCAGGCCTCTGCCAGGCCCCCCCTGCGAGGAGCAGAGATGGTGCCCTCCACTGGGTACCGGGAGCAGTATGGAGAAGCCTTGGGTGGAATCAGAGCACCCCGGGGGTGGGGAGGAAGCTGGAAGTCACCCCCCCACCCCCGCCATGTTGCAACAGCTTGTGCCATATAGGGAAGAGACAGTGGCAGCTGCGGGCGACCCCCCGAAGGGCTTCAGCGAAGGGCAAGGGAAGACTTCCTATCTTGAAGCAGGGCCCAAGGGACGGAGATCTAACCCGCTCCACACCCACCCACCCGCCAGTTAGGCCATTGCTCAAGTGCAGAGAATCGTCTGAGAGGGTGGGGACCCACCCCCCCACCCCCGTTTGTACGCGGAGGACTGAGTGGACGGATAGCTGAGTCGAGGATCGTAGAAGCCGTCAGAGCACCGAGTGGGGATGTCTTCCAGGCCTATCAGCTCATCTGTTCCAAGTAGGCGGACAGCAGTAGCTCCGGGGGCAGGAAGACTCTGTGTTTGTTGCTCACTTTCATTTGGCGTTTCCCTTCAAAGTCAGAACCTGGACAGAGAGAGGAAGGAGTTTGAGTTCTTTTTTTTGGAGCCAGATCATGCCTCCATCTGTCTCGCACTCAGAGCAAAGCCTGCAGGATTTGGGCCTGCAGCTGGGGTTCTATTCTAGGACCAAACAAAGATCCAGCGCTATTCTACTCACTCACCCCAGCGATCAGATCAGGTGGGTCTCATTAGTTCCGACCCAGGGGGATAAGCTATATGAGCACCTACTGCAGAAGGCACCAGAGGCCTGGACAGTGGTGTCCTGCCTGGAGAAAACTGTAGCAATAGCCACACTCAGGAGCTCTTAGGTGGAGGTTTGTGTTTTGTTACTTAAGGTGGAAGTTTTCAAAGTTGCCCGAGGGGGTTGGGCAGCCAAGTTCATAAATGCGAGCCCCAAAGAAGGGGTAAGTTTAGGCCAGATCTGGAATGTTTCCGGGCACTGGGTTAAGAACAGGGCAGGAGCACACCTGCTTGCAGACCCGCCCCCACCCCCACCCCCACCACAATGACCTCTCACAGCACTGCCCAGAGAGAGGCAAGTAGAGTCAGCCATGTTTTACAGATGGGGAAACTGAGGCACAACATGACCATATGACTTGCCCAAGGTCAGAGTCTCTGGCAGGATTCGAGACCAGGCCTGGCTCACATCTGAGCTGCTAAAACGCTGTGCCTCCCGGCTGCGAGGTGCTGTATTCCCAGGAGGATTTGTATGTGCTTATTTCCAACACAAAGTTAGGCTCGGCCCGTGAGCTCCCTTCGCACACAGCACGCAGCGTGCCCCTCCAGACAGACACTCTCCTGCTGGCTACCAGTGGCCAGGCCAGCTCACTGCCTGGACGGGAGCTGCAGACAAAGGCTGATGCGGCAAGAGACTGATTAGGCCAAGCGAACAGCGGGTTGTTTTGAACCGGCTGAGCCGAACCTCCCGATGAACAAGCAGAAGGACGGCAGCACGCACACTCCCCCGTGAACGGCTCACCCAGAGCAGCTGCCGATCCAGAGATCAATCCCAGGACCCGCAGGACTTCTCCCAAGGGCTCAGCCTTGCAGTGGGATGGCGAAGCTCTGGGCCAGTCACAGCCCTGGTATAAGCAGCAGCAACTCCCATGGACGTGCGAACACGCCAGAGCGAACGGGGTTGCCGGCCCAGACACGCCACCCAACGCACTCCAACTCCATCGCCCCTAATGCACACCCCATAGCTTATCCCTTCCTGTGCCATGGAATAATGACACCCAGCAGGGAGGGAAGCGAAGCCCAGGAGTGGCTTGCAGGAAGCTCATGGAGTTGTGTAATTAAGGGCTGTGGTCCAGGCGTTAGGATCTGGGCCTAAGGGGACTGGCCATACAGAATGGTGCTTGGCATTTGAGACAGCACCGTGCCTTTCCAACACCTGTACAAACATTAGCTAGTCAAACCCCACAGCACACTAGCCAGGCAGGAATGAAGCACTGAAAGATACCCAAGGCTGCACGACTTCTCACCGGCACAGCTGGGATTACAATGCTGGAATTCCTGCCTCCCAGCCCCCTGCAGCCTTCAAATAATCTCCCGGGGTAACCCGCCTGACTCCCCAGGGCCACGGGGAAGCCCAGGCAGCGTGTCATGTGAGTTATCTGGGCGCTGCAGTGGAAGACGGGGGAGGGTGGGGAGGAAGAGGGCTTAGCTGGAGAGGCGCGATAGCAATGGAGAGAAGAGAACCAAAACAAGGCTCTTACTGGCAGAGACGAGGTCCATGTACTGGCAGAGAGCGTGGAGCAGCAGCCGCTCAAAGCTGGAACAGAAACAAACCAACCCAGCGTTGGTCACAAGTGGTTCTTTACACTCCACCCTCAGAGCGGACAGATCAGAGGCTTCACAGCACGTTCGGCAAACGAGCTATTGGTCTAGATCACCTGAGGGTGGAGCTAATCCTGCTCCCTGAGGACAGGTCGGTTGAGTCCCTCTCCAGCCAGCGATCGATCTCAGATCAGGTCCGACTCTTGGGGTATGTCTATACCCGGGGCTGGCCTGTATCAGCTGACTCAGGCTCCCGGGGCTATAAAATCAGTGGAGACAGCCAGGCTTGGGCTAGAACGCAGGCGCTGGGACCCCCGAGGGGGGGAAGGGTCCCAGAACCCGGGCTCCAGCCCAAGCCTCGACATCTACACTGCAATTTTATAGCCCCGCAGCCTGAGCCCCCCCCCCCCCCCTCCCGAATGTGAGTCAGCTGCCACGCGCCAGCTACGGGTGTTTTATTGCAGGGAGGACACCCCCTCATTTGGTGGACAGAAGGCAAAAGATTGGGTTCGAGGGGATGCAGGCAGAGGCCTCCGATCCCCACACGTCCACCGCCACAGGCAACGCTGAAGAACTCGAGTCAAAGGCCCCTCTGTGAGGCAGCTCTGTCTGGTTTGTGCTGCAGGATCAGCCCCGGAGATCCTGGCACCTTGACAGACCGTCACGCCCACCCAGCGACCTCATTACTAAGCAGAAGTCACCGCGCAAAATCCTCCCTCCACCCACTTCCTCTGGGACAGGAGCAAAGGGGCCCCGCCGTCCCAGCAGCCAGGAAGAAGGGTTACCTATTGTCCATCATGGCCGTGTAGACGGAGTGAGGGGTGACGGAGAAGAAGGCCAGTAACTCCTCCTCCAGATACTCCAGGGTCCCCTGCAAAAAACGAGAATCAAGTGGAGGTGACCATATGACAGAGGCGATTTTGGAAGCTTGAAACCAGTGTCAGGTCACCAGCTGCAGGCTAGGAGCTGCGTGCATCCAGAAAGCTGGGCCGGCCAACAGGCCGACCCGCGAACAGACTGCCACGAGATCCTCCGACATCTCCCTCCGAAGTGGATGGTTGCTAAGATAGTGTGTTTTCTATGCCCCTGGGCAGCAAGCTTCTGTGCCTACGTGGTTTGTGTTCCCTACATGAAGTCACGTTCTGCCGCCTCGCCTGCGCAGGCAGGGAGCTGGTGCACCTGCTGGTCACAGGGACCCCGGCCCCGGGAACCTCTCTGCTTTTGTAATCAGAGCCAGGTTTGGGGGGGGAAAATAAAATGTAGCATTTCAGATCGGACTCTGCAGATCAGCGAGTCCCAGTAGACCAGGCCCAGCTCCCCTGTATCAGGGCAGGTGGGCCCAACTGAGCAAATTCAAGGGGGGAGGCAGGGGTGATAAAGGCCTGCCAACAGGGGCATTGGATCAGGACTCCTGGGTTCTGGTCTCAGTTCTGCCACTGATCCATGCAGGATCTTGGATAGGTCACTTCTCCCCCTGGTCCCCGTCTCTTTAATCTGCAAGGGGGCTGGGACCATCCCTGTATTTTCACAGTACCTAGCATAATGGGCTCCCGATCTCCGGTGGGGCGTCTAGGCTCTGTTGCAATACAAATAATTTAGATGGGCGTTGGATGGGGATGGGGCGGGGGAACCTCGTTCTCTGCAGCCCGAGGCAAGCAAGAATCCAAGAGCAGCAGCTTCCAGCTCCAGAGCTTGTGAAGAGAAACCTCAGTGCTGGGGTGTTTTCCCCTACACCGTCTCTCCCAGCCAATATTTACATTCTCATTAACAAGCGGGCAGCAGTTAAAAGGCTTCCAGGAGGTTACTCCGGCTTCCTGCTGCTGTCTCCTGCCTGCCCCCAAGTATAATAAGCGAGGCGCTACAGCACAGCTCTTTGGAGCGCCGTGACCTCAGAAATTAGCAGCAAAGATCGGTGCAACTGGAGAACAAATTGAAGCAGCCATGCCAGGCGTGAGCTGGGGCTGCTTTTAAAAGCAGGCGCTGAACAGAGGCAGCAGAAAAACAGAGCAAGAAAATTATAGCACTGAAAAGCAAAATCAAAGGGAGCGGAGACCAAGGGCCCTTCAGGAACAAGGGATAATTGTCAGTGTACGCCTACTGACATGCCTGCTCATACCAGGTCATACGTAATGTCTTCCTCCCGGCAGTGGAGGTGCATAATGGGAGCGTGCACCCGACCTGTGAAATCTAGGATGTGGATCCTTCATGTCATTCTCTTCCCCACCTCCTTCCTACAGACCGTGCTCCCCTCTCTCTTCATACGAGCACGGGGGCCAGCAGCAAGGATGTTCGAGAATCGAACTCTAACAGAGACACCTTCATCGCTGAGGCGCACCAGGGCTAAGGCGTCGGATGCTCTGGAGGGATAAATCCTCCATCTCCAGAATAGGAACAGCATAGGCTGGGGCAGAGCAAGCCTCCCCGCCGCGGCCTGCCAGCGCCCCTCAACCCAACAGGGAGAGGCCGCCTCTGTGGAGGAGGCTGGCGCCGTCTCAGTGCCCCACTGGTTCCTTGGCCTCCCCCTGCCGAAGTTTATTAATAAAGGGAGGGCAGCTGTGATTTGTGTGATGTGGACACACCAGGAGCTAGCTGGAGACACTCAACCCCCTAGCCTCCGCCCCCAGGGACTGAACAGCCAGCAGAGGACAAGAATTCAGTCCTTACTGACCCGGATCACATTGAAACCCCACAACCTAGAGATTACAGGCTCCACTTCCCCCCCGGCCCCACTCCCAAAATCTCTGAGCCACTCTGTTCTTGAACTGACTAGACTTCTCTGCTCACCCACTGCGCACTGCGATTTCGACACCTGATTCCCATTAACTGTACTAGGTGGAAACGTCAGCCCCAGCTTCCTCTGTCAACTGCAGCATCTTCAGCTGCAGCCCGGGACGTGATCTGCCGCTCGTGAAGACGTCCCCGTGCTGGCCTTAAGCTAACGAGCTTGCTGAAAATAGCAGTGAGGCCGGGGTGGCTTGGGCTGCACAAGCCCACCTCCCCCCACCAGGTACATGCTCGCTTGTGCAGCTGACACCACCGCATCTCACTACTATTTTTAGTGAGCTGGCTAGATTGACGCTAGTGCAAGAACGTGAAGACGAGCTGCAAGTCACACCGCCAAGTGCGGCGTAGAGACGCCCTCGGGTAGCAAGCTGCCGCAGCATCGGCAAGAGTCCGAACAAGCATTGGCTCCGCCCACTGGACGGAAGGGGCACGTGGGTCACCGACCCTATAGGAAACTTCTAGTTCTAGATGGGAGCTTCCGGCAGCCGGACGGTCACCTGACCAACGACGTGACAGAGTCTCACCATGGGGATCCTGCCCCGTCTCAGCGTGGTGCGAAGCCGGCGGCTGATGCGCTGGAAACATTCTTTCGGCGTGTCCGCAGGATGCTCTGGAGGAAACCAAGAAAGATTTAAAGAATCGGCATTCCCGGTTTTGTTCAGGGATGTGAGAGCGGCAGCTGCAAGCCAGGGACTTGAAGGAATGTTGCCCTCAAAAGTGGGAAACCAGGCAAATACAGAGTGAAAGTCGCACTCCTCAAACAAGGTGTGCAAGTCCCCTTAACTCTGCCCCGGTGGGGACGTCAGCCAGGCATCTTCTCTTAGCACGTAAAGGGCACAAGAGGCAGCAACCGTCCCCACCAGAGCACCTCCAGCGGAGGGGCGTGTTGAGGGCAGCTCGGCCAGGAGGGATCTGGAACAGGAAGAGGCTCGGCTGTGACAGTCACCCCAGCGATTCCCTGTTTCTGCAACCCCCGTACGCCCGGAATCAGGGAGACACGAGCTACCTCCCCTCTGTCCTGGACCAGCTTCAGCCCCGGGATGAATTTACCCCCATAGCTCCGGGTGGCATGACCTGCACCATCATCTCTATGGGGTGCGGGCAGACACACCTGATAAACTGAGGCTCAATATTAACTAACCCCCTGCTGATTCTTTTAGCAGAGAGGTCAGGCTGTCATGCTTCTCCGGCACGGAGTGATGGAGGAGGAAATGTGAGCAGGGGGCAGCAAGGTGACACCCGGGAATGTAACGCCAACTTCAAGATTCAAAGTCACCCCTGTCTAGCCTTCCCTTTCCCTCTCGGTACCTTTCCACTTGTCCTCCGCTTTAACAGGGAGCTTCCTCTTGTGCTTCTTCTTGGCCTCTTCCTCGAGGTAGAGCAGGACCCTCTCCTGTTCCTCACCAGATCGGTTCATGAAGTCGTTCCAGATCTGCAAAGGGAAGCCACACCACAATTTCAGTGTAGACGTGTGCAGCGGACTCCAATTCAGTCACCAGAACTCGGCCACTTCAGGCACATGCAACGCCGTGGTCTCCAAGCACCATTTGAAACTTGGATACATTACTGCCTCTCCAGCCCACCCTCCCAGTCCTTGGAGCTTGTCAGATGGGGCAAATCTGTCCAGTGAATCCTCAGGCAGCCTAGACAATCCACAACAGCCTGCTAGGAACGGAGATGAACAGACTAGTTTACAGGCAGAGCTTTGCCTGCCTAGCCCCACCCTCGCAACAATACCTGAGTTCGCACCAGAGATACTGGATCAGAGTTTGGAGTTCGTAACACCAGGGGTCTGAACTTGCTATTTATTCATTCTGGGGGTAGCTCAAGGTGTTAGTTCTGATCCAAGGAGTTCTGCATGGCCCTGGTGTGGCAGCGATTCCCCCTCCAGGAGGTTTTGCTGTCAGCTCCTGGGACTGAAAGCTCTGGAACCTGAGGCAGGATATTCTCAGAACGGGCTTTGGACTTTGCTCCTCTGGCCCCTGGAGTATTCCAGGACTCTCCGCAAGACGCATCTGGCTGGGTCAAGCGGGTCACTGAGCACCAGATTGTTTCGGGGGCAGGAAAGGCAGGCTTTGCTGTCCTTCTTAGACCCAACCTATTAATGGGTTTTTTAAATGAATGTGACGAGTGCTGAAGTGATGGTGCCATTTATGAAACCCAACTGATCTCAGAGCTAAACGTTCATTTAGACTGTCTGACTCGTGCCGCACTTTGATCATAAAAGGCTACAGAAATGCTGGATTTATTACTGGTTTCAGTCCAGCATTCACAGCACCAGGCCTGCCCCTGGATCTTGGGTAAGCTGGGGAGAGATCAGCTTTCTCTGCATTAAAAAGCACACACTAGCAAGGTGATGCTGTATTCCAGGGGTAGGCAACCTAGGGCACGCATGCCAAAGGCGGCACGCGAGCTGATTTTCAGTGGCACTCTCACGACCTGGGTCCTGGCCACCGGTCTGGGGGGCTCTGCATTTTAATTTAATTTTAAATGAAGCTTCTTAAACATTTTTTAAAACCTTATTTACTTTACATATAACATTAGTTTAGTTCTATATTATAGACTTATAGAAAGAGACCTTCTAAAAACGTTAACATGTATTACTAGTACGCAAAACCTTAAATTAGAGTGAATAAATGAAGACTCGGCACACCACTTCTGAAAGGCTGCCGACCCCTGCTGTATTCTATTGGTCAGATTCCAAGGTCAGAAGGGACCATTGTTATCATCTAGTCCAGGGGTCAGCAACCTGATATCGAGAGAGAGAGAATTTGACAGGATCTATCTTCCATAAACCCATGTTGAATGGCATTAGTTATACGACCCTCCTTTAATTCTTTAATATCTTTAAAATCAAGTCCTGTATTAGCTGCTCCATTATCTTGCCCTGGATTGATATCAGACTGACAGGCCTATCACTACCTAGGTCATCCCATTTACACTTTTTAAATATTAACACAACATTAGCTTTCTTCTGGAACTTCCCCAGTGTTTCAAGACTTATTGGAAAAAAAACAAACTATAAACATTCCAGAGAGCTCCTCAGCCAGCTCTTTTAAAACTCTTGCATGCAAGTTATCTGGACCTACTGAACTTAAAATGTCTATCTTTAGTAGCGGCTAATTAACATCCTCTTGAGATACTAGTAGAATGGAAAGAGTGTTATCATATGATATGACATCTTTTTTCCCCCCCAAATACAAAACAGAAATATTTATTGAACACTTCTGCCTTTTCTGCATTATTATTGACAACTCTACCAGTTCCATCTAGTAATGAACCAATACCATTGTTAGGATTCTTTTTGTTGCTAACATACTTAAACAACTCCTTCTTATTGTTCTTAACTCTGCTGGCCATGTATTTCTCCTTTTTGTCCCTTTGCTTCCCTTATCAATTTTCTACCATTCCTAGCTTCTGATTTATATTCATTACTATCAACCCTTCCATTTTTTTATTTTTTATAGGTGCCTTCACCACCCCTTTAAACCAAGTTTTTTTTGTTTTTGTTTTTGTTTTTAAACCAATATAGCCTTCTTTGATTGTGGCTTTTGGGGCATCTAGTAAAGTTTTCATAAGCAATTTCCAATTATCATTCACTTTTTTTTTTTTAATTAAATTCTTCCTCTGAGATGACTGGGCTCATAACGGTCTTCAGCATTGTAAAAGTGCATCTTTTAAAGCACCAAATATATATATTAATATATTAATTTTGTGATCGTGACGTGATCACATTTAAAATGTGCAAACGGAATAAAGTCCAGACCATCTGTGTGTGTGTGTGTGTGTACACTGATGGTCTGGACTTTATTCCGTTTGCACATTTTAAATGTGATCACGTCACGATCACAAAATTAATGGTAGCTTACAGTTCTGTGATCAGTTCCTCTTTATCTATCAAGACAAGGTCTAATGTAGAATTCCCCACAGCCGGATGCAACACTTTGAGTTAGAAAATGGTCATCAATAATATTTAGACATTGCACTGGCTATCTCACGGTCTCAGTACTTAACCATCTGTGAGAATCACTCAAACTGAATTTCCCCCCGCTACACGTTATAGGGAGGTGTGTAAGGAGATGGTCATCCTGCTCCCTAGTGTGATTCGGGGATCTATACCAAACACCAACTAATACCGTGCTTCATCTGTTAGACACTGATTCATAGGCATCCAAGATCATTTTCTTCCACGTTATCAGCGACCCAAAAACAGGTAATGCCAGATTTGACAGAGTGCGCCCTCCCTTTTTTTGCCCTCTTGATCCTTTCTAAATAGGTTAGAACCACTGATTTTAACATTCTACTCCTGGGACTCATCCCACAAGGTTTCAGTCATGCCAACTAGATCAAATTTATGCTCCTGAATAAGCAACTTCAATTCCTCTGGTTTGTTACCCAGGCTCCTAGCATTGGCGTACAGGCAATTAAAGAATTTCTTCTCTTCATGTCCTTTGGTCCCTTGATTAATTTTGTCCTCCGCATCCTGATTCTGTACTAAATGATGCTTGTATCTTCTCTCCTTTTTACCCTCCCTGTTTGTTAGTTTAATGCCCTCTTGACCACCCAAGCCAGCCTGTGCCTGAGGAAGTCCTCTTCTACTGAGATGGAGGCCATGCAAACTATACAGCCCCCTCTCCCAACAGAAGGTGGTGTTCCACAAAACCAAAACCATACGTCACTTACCTAGCCAGCGGTTCACTTCCAGCATCTTCTGCCTTGCCTTTTCCTTTGTTTCTGGGATTTCTGAGATCACTTAGACATTATTCTTCTTCAGCACTCTTCCAAGTTCCCTGAAGACATCTTCTATCGGCGAGATCTCTCACAACACGGTAGCATGAGTGTCTCTATGAACCACCACCAATGGTTCCTTTCCCATAGAGTTCCTAATCCGATCCGAGTGACATCTCGGGGCTTGGCTCCAGCACACCGTCCTGTTTTCTGCTCGTCCCTTGCAGAATGTTCTTCCGATTCTTCTGAGCATTGAATCCCCAGCAAAGACAGTCTGTCTTCCTCAGACGGCTGGAGAACTTTGTGGACAAGCTTGATTTTCCTGACAGATTGGTCCAAGATGCCATCCACACGTGTGTCCTGTACATCTCTCCATTCCTTGGGACCGTCTGGATCTTGAGAGATTTTCTTCAGTTTCCATGTTAAGGACCTGACATTGATTGGCAACTTCTGGCAGCGCGGAATTCCTCCTGGTCCTCTGCTCTGGGGGTCCAAACTTGCCCATCCTCATCTATCCCCAGCTGTGTAGAATGCTGCTGTCACCTCTTGCCTCTGGTGGTTACATATTGCTTGGTGACCAACTCCTTTCTTCCTTGAACCTAGAGTACTGATGTGTCCTGAATCTGGCTGTCTAGATGCTCCTCAGCTTCTGATTTTCAGTAGCGGCTCTACGTGCCCCTTGAATTCTCCTCCGGCACAGCCACCAATTTGCCCATGAAGTCCCTTCTGGCTTCAGGCAGGAAAGCGAGCATGACACATCTGTAGCAGGTCACCACCACGTGTTACCGCTGGCCATCTAAAAATCGCCTGTAGCGCTGAACCTGGAGAGAGCGCCTCTCACATTCCCTCTCTCACTCCCTCTGACCCTGCCCTGTTAGGTGCCTCCGTTCATGGCTCTCAAGTGACTTTTTACGCCAAGTCTCCCTGCTTAGCTCAGCTCTGCCCCTCATCACCAGGCAGCAATTAACCACTCAGACTCCAGACAGACCAAACATCACTCACCAAATCCCGCTACCTCCAACCACAGAGTGCGCAGCTACACCTTCCGACACTCCCCTGGTAGCTGCCTCTGTTCGCGTGCAACGTTAAAAGCCTAAACATCTAAGATAGGAGAGAGAAAACAACATTGCCAAACTTCTTGTTACCAAGCAGATTGCTACATATTGTCCAGCCACCTGCAGGATAGAGGTTTGGCAAGAGACCTGTTTTGACGGAAGTGTCAGAGCGCTGCAGGTCACACGGGGTTAAACATCAGGCACAAACCAAGTTGTTTGATGCGGCAAGTGCCAAGAGTGACATGGAGAAGGGCCAGACAAGGCAAGCCTTGATTTAGCAAGCACCTGTTTAGCAGGAAGTGCTGTTTGCTTTGACAGAGAACTTCCCGAAACCGACAGCTCCTTTGAGCCAGACCCGGAGCAGGAACTAGTTTGGCGCTGGAGTTTTTGCTCCTATGCACAGACAAAGCCTCAGTATCTCTACCCCACCCACAGGCAGCCTCCAAGTCAGGACATGAGCCTGCCACATGATTTTTAAAGCTTGGTCTGACTACAGACCAGAAAAAGACCGACACGGGAGCAGCCGTCACACCGTAAGGTGATCTTCCCCATGCAGGAGAGATGGTCGCTGCAGACCTAGATGGAGCGTTGCATGTTGGGATACGGTGCCACAAATACACAACACGTTCCACTGTTCTGGCAACTTGCTGGGCACACGAAGGCTTTGCCTGGTGTGATCACTCACCAGGCAGAGCACGGATATCAACATTCTACTAGCTGTTTTTGTTTCCAGCCAATTGCGGGTCTCACACACCTGGGGAAGGTCTCCAATGCCAGGGCTTGGGTGACTGAAGAATTCTGCTTGGAGGACATGCTCCCTCCCAAGGAAACCTGGTATGAACGGACATCCCGGGCGGTTCAGTCAGTGAAGCATGCGGTGGGCATAACCGCTCATTACGACGTCCTACTCCAAGCCCTGGCCACCGGAGTCCTTCCCCAGTCAATTACCCATTGAATCTCCTCGCGGAGAAATGATCCTAGCTTCCCAGGATGAGAGAGACAAACAAAAGCTGCCCTCTCTTAAGTGAGCTTCTCAAATGATGCCTCTGCTTGTCATGCAACCCCTGGGGACGGGAAGGCAGAGGGAAATCATCACTGGCCGGGCGAGTCAAGAACAAGCATTAAAGCGCGGAGTTTCTTCACAGCTCTCTTAATTTCACTGCCTTAAGGGAGGAAGCCCTGCTCCGTTCAGCTCACTGGGCAGCTCTTGAGGGTTTCCTGGCCCAGGCTGTGCCTGCAGCGGCCACAGGCCCACGGAAGGTAAGCTTGGCAACGTGCCACACTGTCTCCATCACCCCAGGGAACTTTCCTCCCACCCACTGACCCCCAAAATAGACCAGGGAATTCGCTTCTTGGCTGTAAAGAAAAAAGCTGCCGCGGCCTCAACCCACCCACTCCTGCCGTCCCATCAGCTGGAGGCCGTTCCTGGACAGAAAACGGGTCCGGTGTGAATTGAGACATGGCCTCCCCTCCCAATCTATAAATACGCCAGTGATCACCCCAGGATAGACCCATCGTAGGAAAGCCAGGAGCTTGCACTTTAGAGATCCTCTCCAAGGCCCCTGCCCGAGGGAAGCCTGAGAAGGCACATCCCAGTCCGGGGAGTTTGCAAGTGTCTGGCTCAAAGATCTCCTGGTACGTATTTCCACTGCTTTTGAGGGAGGATATGGAGCCTTGCTCCAGCCCCAGGCAGCCCAAGTAAACGGAAGACCCCCCTGAAAGCCAAGGGAGCGCAGATCTTTCCACATGTGCCAGCCCAAGGCAAAAGAGGGGCACGAGGCATTGTGCTTAATTTGAATGCCAGCGCTTGGCTCTCCGATGCGCTTGTTAATTGCAGATGAAGCGAAGGCTCCCGCCCCCCTCAGGAGCCCATGAGGTGCCCTTGCAAGGGCAGGATGGAGGCGCTTCCGGGAGGTTAAAAGAACCTTGAGGTCCCCATCTTCGTCACTGTCAGACCAGCCAGACCCCCCTGGCAGCATGGGCTTGTGGGGCTGAGCTCAAGGCTGGGAAGCAGGAGCTCCTACGTTTATTCCTGGCTCCGACACAGACTCACTGCGCAGTCCTGGCCAGGTCACCTCCTTACAGCACCGGGAGGCTGAGTGTTAGCCAGTGTTCCTACCGCACCTTGGCAGGAACAGCAAGGAGCTATGGACCAAGTGTTACCGTTACTGGACACTTTATGCCCAGGGTCAGCCTGAAGTGGGTACGAGCACCCCCGGCACCTACCTCCATGTACGTCTCGTTGTTGCAGGCCTCTGTGAAGATGCTTGGGGCAGCAGAGTGAGTTCGGTCCCCATCATCATTCCCACATTCGTCCTGCTCCAGCAGGGTCATCAGATACCGAGCTAGGAAACAGAGCCCTTTAGAAACAAGGAGCGGGAGCTCCAGGCAGAGCGGCTCTCAGCAAGAGGGTTTCTGGTTATTGGGAGTGACTCCAGCTTGAGTCCCAGCCTGGGGAATCTAATGCCGACACAAAGCAAGAGACACACCTGTACCGGGGCTGGGGCTGGGCAGGACAAAGAAGGGGAATGGGGAAGGAGAGCTACCCAGGAGCCATGCCCTGCACTGGAAACAAGCCGGAATTGTTCTTAGCCCCTTCCCATCCTCCCAAATCATGGATCAAGCATTCAACATGGCAGAGACTCAAAGTCATCAAATCCCAATACGGGATCGTTCCTACAGTACATTTCCCGGAGCTCTGTCCCAACCAGGTCTGGAGCCTCCACCATGTCCTCTGGGAGACTGCTCCTCCCTCGAACCGCTCAGGCCACTCTGAGCTTCTCCTCTCCTGAGATTCAGCCCGAGTCTTCCTCAATTTCATCCCATTACTCCTCAGCAGACCCCACATCAGGTAAGATCCCTCACTCCACAGCTGGGCAGAACTGCATCAGCTTCACACCACGGCCTCATGCAAACCCATCGCTAGCTGACTAGTCAAGCTAGAGCCTCAGAAGTCATTAAACAGAGGGGCAAAATCTACAGGAAAATACATCCGGAGGGGCGGAGTCTGAAGACAGAGGGGCGGAGAGCAGAGGGAAATACATTAGGAGCATTTTAAATCAGCAGCAGCGGCACATTGGCCAAGGTTTGCACAGGTGACCATGCAATCGGATGCACCTTAAAGGGACCTGGGTTTCAGAGGGTGGATGCTCAGCACTTTTGGAAGTCAGGGCCCTTTAAAAGTTCTCAAGTTGAGTACCCTGCCCCTCCACCCCAAAAGGCACTAGTCACCTTTTGAAAGCCTTGGCCTGTTTGTCCGAGGGCTCCTCGCAGTCACCTCTGCAGGGACTAGCTTCAAGCTATCTCACTTATGTGCCTGGCGATAAGCGAGCGCAGGCAGGGCCGGATTCCACCAGCCTCATTCACCGCCAGCTGTCCCTCATGCTGCAAGCAGCTCCCAAGGAACCAGACCGGACTACCCCAGGGGTAAGAGACGGCTTAGTGCTTAGGGGGAAAAGGCTGCATGAAGCACAAAAGGGCTTGATCCTTACTGTTCTCCAGCCTCTGAAGGCTCTTGCGCCCCTTGGCCTTTGGGATGAGGTCAGAGTTGCGGATGGCCTGGTTGATGTAGTACTGCTTCCGTTTGGAGGGGGAGAACCTCTTGGAGGGGGAGCTCCCCAGAGCAGGCAAGCAGTCTTCAATCCTCCTACAGAGACAGAGGGAACACACTGTGAGAGGTGCCACCTGCTACGGAGTCTGTTCAGATCCTGAAGTCACCAAGGGCTGGCCCAGCTGAAAGGTTCTGGGGACCTAGGACAGGAAGAGTAAGAAGAGGGGACTGCAGGGCAGCCTTGAGGATCGGATCAGCTGTGTATGGGGAGCCCAGGGCTGGAATAGCAGGGGGCCTTCAGGTCAGGACTGAGCTGTGAATAGGGAGCCCAGGGCTGGGGTAGAGGTCAGGACTGAGATGCATCAGCAGAGCTAAGCGGGGGAGAGGGGGCGGGCACGGCAGAGGGAAGCCCGGATAACACCTAGTCCCAGCAGGCTTTGTGCCAGCCAATGACAAATTCACCTAACTTTACAGTCAAAAGACTCCCAAAATCAACCACCTCCATTCTTCAAGCTTCAAAGCCCAACTGGATTAAATTGCTTCAATGGCCATGTAGTAACAACAAGATTTGATGCTTAATTAACTCTGCCAACATGCAAGTAAATAGACAGCCTGCTTCTCAGCAGAACGAAGACAAATTCCATCTGGCGGCCCAGATTCTCTCTCACCCATGGACTCTTATTAGAACAGAGCAATGAGCATACCCAGATGCCGCGTTAGAGAACGTGCCCATATGGGGGCTAGACCTGGGCAGGCAAGCCTCCACAATCAGCCAGTGGAGCGATCCCCAGAGGGACATGTTTTGTTCTGCTACACCAGTGCAAATCTAGAGGAATTCAACTGGGATTTCTCATGCAAGCGTAAAGGGAGTCTTGAGCTTGGTGATTTCTCAATATTCCTTCATGCGATGCATGAGCGCTGATGAACTGAGACGGCTCCCTCCCTACATCAAACCCTGACTTACATTGCTTCTTCTAGTAACATTCCAGGGGGCAGCAGCCTTGCACTTAGCAAGGATCTCAAAGCACTTTAGAACAGGTAAGTACGATGGTCTCGATTTGATAGATTAAAAAAACATAGAGCACTTTAGGCCTGCTCTATATGTTTTGCACTGGCATAACTATTTTAGTTGGGGTGCCATTTTTCACCACAATAGTTATACCTGGACAACTGCCCTAGTGTTGGTGTATCAAGGTGCCTTATACCAGTATAAGCTTATTCCCCTTCTGACAGGAATAACATATACCGGTATAAGGCACCTTGATACACGTATAACTGCGTCCACACCAAGGCTGCGCTGCTTGAACTGTATCCCTGTAGTTTAAAGCAGTGGCCCTTGTCTAAACACACAAGTTGGAAGTGATTTGTCCAAGATCCCAGATTCTCTCCCCCCCGATCTAAAATGGTACAGTAGAACCTCCGTTACGAACACCCCGGGAATGGAGGTGGTTAGTAACTCTGAAATGTTCATAACTCCGAACAAAACTTTATGGCTGCTCTTTCAAAAGGTTACAACTGAACATTGACTTAATACAGCTTTGAAACTTTACTCTGCAGAAGAAAAATGCTGCTTTTAGCCATCTTCATTTAAATGAAACAAGCAGAGAAACAGTTTCCTTACCTTGTACATTTTTTTTAACTTTCCTTTTTTTAATAGTTTACATTTAACACCGTACTGTATTTGCTTTTTTTGTGTCTCTCTGCTGCTGCCTGATTGCGTACTTCCAGTTCCAAATGAGGCGTGTGGTTGACTGCTCAGTTTGTAACTCTGGTGTTCGTAACGCTGAGGTTCTATGGGTGAGAACATTGCCCTGACTCCTAAAGAAAAGTCAGGAGAGAAAGCGTACACAGATGGAGAGTACAGGAAACCCATTTAGAGATAAAGCTCCGAGCTGAATAACTTGCTTGTAGAGCAGCCTGAAAATAGCATATAAAAGGTTGAGCAGAGAAACAGAACTACTTGACCTTCGAAGTGAATACAACTGATAAACGAATGAGATATTCACTTGCTACGGCCCTTTGTGATACAGAGCAAAATTATTCCACCTACATCTACCTGGGCTGTTTGCCAACAACCAGCTAAAGAAAAAGACCCAGCTTTGATGGATTCACACACCACAGGCTGCTTTGTTTTTATTGATCATATAAATCCATTTTCAAGGCCAGGGTTTTTATATTAGGCACAGATACACAGACATGACCTAGCTCTGAGGTAGTTATTTTTTTGTCAAGGTCCAAATTTCTTCGTCAAGGTATAGCGAAGGTCCAGACCCCAGAATGAACAACAAAATAATGATGATAATAATAAGTAAATAAAAAGATTTCAGGGTCTGTTCTAAAGCATCTGGCAGTCCAGATTTGGCCCACAGTCCATCTATTGACTACCCCTGGTCTAGCCCAACCTCATGGTAAATATTAAACCCAAGCATGAATTTAAGAGGCATTCACTGAAGATCTAAGTTGACTGTTTTTCTTTAAGAGCAGAAAACTTTCCACCTGATTTTTTTTTAAGCCTGCAACTGTTACAATTAACACCCAAGATGAACATAATTTAAGATGCTTCCCTATTCCACCCCCCACCCCCCTATATCTTTGTGCATTCGGCAGCCCGCTGTGTGCGTTCGGGAACATGCTGTGCGCAATCAGTTTCACCGTTTGTTTCCCCTTTTGTTTGTGTGGGTTTCCAAACAGCAATGGGAGACAAACATTCAAAAACAAACAAACTGCCAGCTGTAAAAAAAAATTAGCAGAAGGACGGGGGGGGGGAGGGGGAAAGATCTAGCATCTGAAACTTTTTTTTTTTTAATAGCTTGAAACTAACTACATTTCAGTTGTCTCTTTAAACAGAGGCTAGTTTGCAAGCTTACAGGAACAGAGGACCGCCCGTAAACTCCCCCCCCCCCCCCTCGCCAAATGCTGCTTCCTCCAGTTACTACACCCAGCTTTGTGTCATCTGAGGTCCTGCTCTACAGACCAATGGGGGCCTTCCTTGAAAGTGCAACTGGTGATGATCACAAGGGCAGCCACACAGCATCAGCCAGGTGAGACACAATGTTATGGGGCTTAGGGCCAAAGTTTATGCTCACTTTAAATATATATCCTAAGCCTAGATCAGAGACAGTCTCTCCCTCATGTCCCTCCAAGGCAGCCAGCGGTCATCTTTTTACCCATCCTTATCCGAATCAGGCCAAGGGCAGGAACCCCCTTGGTTCTAGAGCTTCCTTCCTGCAATAGCGCCGGGAGAGTCCCACTGAAGTTGCCTTTGAGGCCTATTCACCCCATCTCTGAACGAGTGGGTAGAGCACTGGACTGGGAGGCAGGAGATCTGGGTTTTACACCTGGGCTCTGCCATTGGCCTGCTGCAGGAGTCACGTCAGATTTGTGTGCCTCAGTTTCCCCACCTGCAAAACGGTAATGATGGTGATCTTCCCATGTAAGGCGCTTTGACATCTACTGATGTAAAGAAATGCATAAAAACAAGGGATGATTATTCTATTCCTGGCTCTGCCACTGACTCACTATGTGACCTTGGGCAAGCCACCACCCTGGTCCCCCCTCCCACCCTGCCTGTCTTGTCTATTTAGACTGTGAAAATGCTGCGCCCATTGAAGTCAACCGGAATTTTGCTATGGACATCACTGGATCCAGGATTCCACCCTACACTCTTTGGGGCAGTGACAGTTTCTCACAATGTACAGCACCCAGCACGATAGGGTCCTGACCTTGTTTGGGTGTTACTGTACCCCAACTAACCTAGCTTTGACCCACTGAGGGTCAGAGATGATCTTGCAAAACAGAGGCAGGAAACTGTCGTGACAACGAGCAGGAGATGAAGAACCTTGCGCAGCGCTGTAGCTACAGAAGAGAAGCAGAACCTGCACAGATGTCTCCGATATAAGCATGATTTAAAAAAAACCAACCATCCTACACATACAGCTGAACTGGCTCATCATAAAATTGACGGGCATGGAACCAACAGGTTTCATTCAAGTGTCTCAAAAGCTGTGGGCCTAGAGTTAGTACCAGAATACCCAAACTTGCCCAGGGACCTATTGCACTATCTGAGATTTGTTTGACTATAAGAGGATTTTGCAGAAGAGGAAAAATCCAAGGCAATGCATGTTCTGAAATATCCAATTGTAATGACGCCTTAAGGCAGTCACAGCTCACCATAGCAGGGCAAAGAAAAAATAAAGAGGACTTTTCCCTCTGACCTCGGCTGGAAAAAAGTTTTTAGAAATAAACAGGCAAGTTTCACCACAGAGGGCGTGTTCCAAGACTTTGGTGCCAAGTTTAATTTGCCTTGTGCTAGCAGGTTAGCTCTTGCCGTTCTGCCTGGTATCCTGGCAAAAAGCACCATGCTTACAAGTTATCAGGCAGGCCTTTCATCCTACTCTGAGACTACTTCTATGCAAGGAGAGCACTTTTGCACTGTCACTGATTAACCCTGTTCCTTAGAAGAATATTAGTGTGGAAAATCTACCCCGAGGTTGTTCTGCTGGAAGTTATGGTTTTGCAGTTCACCTTGTCTGTCAGGAATCAATACTTTCTTCTGATCTCTGCTTCCAGACTGGCGCTTGGAAGCATTTAATGTACCCAAAAGCATTCGTTCCAGGCTGCCGATTCAGCCTTCGTCCAAGTCTTTCCCACATGACTTTAGGGGCAGATTTCAAGAAGCAGTAGAGCTAGGGGTGAATGCGTTATCCCGCTGGAAGGATGCTATTCCTGCCTGATAATGCACAGCACACCTTGCTACCTCCAGCTGTTCTTAAGCTCATAGCCACTATGAAGACAGTGTCACCTAGACAGGGCACTGGACTAAGACTCCGGAGGCATGGGTTCAAGTCACAGGTCTGCCACTGGTTTGCCAGCTGACCTTTGGCAAGTCATTTCACCTTTGCCTCAGTTTTCCCCCACTCGTCAAATGGCGACGACGACCTACTTTGAAAGGGATGACTGGGACGCACGATACGTGAACTAGGCGTTTTAGTAGTAGCTGCCGAACAGTTTGAGCAGGAAAAAATCCACACCGGACGGTGACTGGCATGCCTTTCGAAGGCCCTGTCAGCGCGACAGACAACTGCTTTAACACTACGTGGGAATCTCCAACCTTCCCCCTCCCTGCCAGCTTTTAAATGGCAACAGCTTCATTTCCAGCCTTGGAGACTCACAAGGTACGGTGACCTTACAACCACGCCGGCCCTTCGGTAACAGGCCCTGGTCCAAGAGTGAAGAGCAAGTCCGAGACCGGCTTAATTTTCAACCCACGTCAGTCACAGCAGGTTGCCCAGATACTCCTACAGGCAGACCAGGCTCAGCATCATGCCAAGGCCTGTTCACAGTCTCTTAGAAAGAAGGCACCATTTTTCTGGCAGCAGCGTGAACACCGCCACTGGCTTGGCCAGCTCCTTCCAATCCTTTTCTCCACTTACACAAGCAGCGGCTTAGAAAGGGGGCTAGTTCTTGTTACCACTCTCCTCTGCCCTGAAGAGCCCATCTCCACACAGATCACCTCCGTGCCATCCGCTTCCCCCAGAGACGCTATATGCCGCTGTTCTTCAGCATCACAGCACTGACAGCGTTGCTGCTAGAGTGTAAAATCTCACCCGAGTGAATGCGTCCTCATCTCTCCCCCTTCTCCGCCCCCCCTCCGGGGTTTGCATTAAACAAGGGGGGGGAGCAGTGCACTCAGCACATTTGTGCAACCTTGAAGTCACTGCTCTAGAGTCCAGAATCTAGCAACAAACAGTCCAAACTTCCAGCCATTTAAAATAGTTTTTGAGCCAGTGCTAAAGCAAGCCACAAACCTCACAATGACACAGATTTCTGCATCGCTGTTCAAAAACAGTTCCTTAATGGCCCTCCCCCCACACAGGTTTAGAGGCAATCAAAGGAATCAGCTGATTTCTTAAGAGTTGTAAACAAACAGTTTCTAGCCTTTACTACCTTATGAACAGGATACGCTGGGAATGGTCCTACCTGCCCCTCACGTTAGAAACTGGCTTTGCAGAATTGAGCCTCATGCATCAGTCCCAGGAAGGATCGCTGTTCATGCTAGGCCAACAGCTATGGGAGCAGGGTTTCCCTATCCAGAATGGACAGCATCCTCCCTCTAGAAAGCCATCCTATACGGACTATAACTCCCGAGTACAGCATGGCTTCCAGACAGGATCTCTAGAGCCCTGCTGGCAACCAGGGTTTTACCCATTTTAGCTAGCACCTGCTAACTGTGGCTGATCCCTATAGCCACCATGGCAAGGGCCAAAAGGACGGTCTGGGTGACCTTGGATGAAAGGTGCTATAAATGCAGAGTGTAAACAATAATTAGTTAATTATCCGAGTCATAACCCTGTGCCCCTTATATACCCAATGCTTCCAGCCAGCTGTTAACTAAGGTCAGGCTTGACAAAGCCCTGTCTGGGATGATTTAGTTGGGGATTGGTCCTGCTTTGAGCAGGGGGTGGGACTAGATGACCTCCTGAGGTCCCTTCCCACCCTGATATTCTATGATTCTATGAATAGAAAACAAAAGGTCTCATGGTACAAAACATGTTACCATTTCCTGAGGTTCATCTAACTCAGCTGGTTTCAGCCTTTTCCATACTTGTGATTAGGGTGACCAGATGTCCCGATTTTAGAGGGACAGTCCCGATTTTTCGGTCTTTTTTTATATAGGCTCCTATTACCCCCCACCCTCTGTCCCGATTTTTCACACTTGCTGTCTGGTCACCCAACTTGTGATCCCCCTCTACAACAGGAGCTTTCTGGGACCTTCCCCACAATCCAGCCCTGACAAATTGCAGGGTAGTTACAACCCCCAAAGTCCATTTCCGACTCCCAGGTTGAGACCCCAGGATCTAACACCAGCTCTGGTGGACAGCCAGAGGTCTGATTCTCCTTCGCCTTAGACTCTGGAGAGGAAGGATTGTTTAGTGATTAGAGCACTAAACTCTAGAATTCAGGAGACCCGGGTTCAATTCCCGGCTCTGACACACCTCGGGCAAGTCACTTGGTTGCTATGTGCCTCAGTTTCCCCTCTAAAATGACAATGAGGATCTTCCTCTACCACACAGGGGTGTTGCTAGGGTAAATACATTAAGTCTTTGAAACTATGGGAATGGAGACCACAGAAATACTTATCTAAAGCCTGGGCCACAGAAATATGTATCCACACCTGAATGCCACAAATAAGCTGACCTCACCCCCTAGCGCAGACACCGCTAGGTCACAGCTGTGGTCCTATAACCCCCATAGTGCAGACAAGCCCTAAACTAGACAGACTGTGGTGTCATTTGCACCTTTTCCAAATTTGAGCATGTTATGCAACCATTCTGGTTGGGGACCCACCTAGCACAGCTAGGTGCAAAGCTGGGGAAGCCCACAAGCAGGAGGCCTCAGGGTTTGTCTACATGAGATGGTTGCACTGGTTTTATTCCAGGTGTTACTTGAAACCAACGTAGTAGTTAAACCGGTGCAAAAGGCTGTGTGAACACTTATCCCGGTTTAAGCCAGGCAGCTTGTTTCAGTTTAGCTTAAAATCAACTGGGCACTGAACCAAAAAAAGCTTCTCCACGGGAATTTGCTTCAAATTAACTTAGGCCTGGTCTACACTAGGACTTTATGTCGAATTTAGCAGCGTTAACTCGATTTTACCCTACACCCGTCCACATTAGGAAGCTATTTATTTCGACATAAATGGCTCTGTAATTCGATTTCTGTACTCCTCCCCGACGAGGGGAGTAGCGCTAAATTCGACATGGCCATAGACTGGAGCAACTTCTGCCTTTAAACAAGGCCTGATTAAACCAGGCCATTCTCTGGGCGGCTGAGCAGAAGGGAGGAGGAAACAGAGCGATGACTTTCCATGTGTCACCAAGAGAGAAGGGTGGGGGGGAGGGAGTGGCCTTTGCACCTGTGCCAGGTGAAGCAGATACCATAGACCTGTATGGGACCAAGGTCTCATTCTAGGGGGAAATGAAGCAGAGGAAACCTTAGCCTGTTCCAGTCTCTATAGGATCTTATAGCGCCCTCTGCCCTGTAGATCTGAGCACCTGTCAACGGTGCATTAAGCAAGATGACTGACATCCGCCAGAGGCTCCGTAATGTGGGGCCTGGGCTCAGTCCCCACTGGGTGCAGGCTTGGGCCACGGTCGGGAGGGGGGCACAGCCTTGAGACCAGACGATTGGAGCCATTCAGGTTTCACCCCTCACTCCCTGAAGGGAGAAACAAGGGAGACTAACCCTCTAGTATTTACCCAACCGGGGGTGGGGACAGTTCCTCTTTTTTGTCTGGCCCCCTTGGGATGGGGTAATACGGTACCAGAGAAGGGGGAAGAACACTAATTTGTGAGTGATGCCCCCACGCTCAGAGAGGGGGAATCTGACCATGTATGCGGACTGAGCCCCTCTCTCTGCCCCCCAACCCCAGGGAGGGAGGAAGGGGATTTCTCCTACATGAGAGGTAAAAAGTCCCCAGAACCCCAACCCTGAAAGGGGAGGGGGTGATCTCCCCTGTGTAGACAGGGACATTCCCCCCTGGGAAGAGGAGATCTTTTCTGCGTGGAGAGGGAACCACCCCCCCACTCTCCCAGAAAAGGGGGCTCGGGATCTCCCTGGGGGGCAGAGAACCCCCCACTCTGGCTGCTCCCAAGAAGGGGAAGAGTCCTCCTGTATAGGGAGCCCTGGGGAAGGAGGATCCCCTGTACGTGGGCAGGGGAACCCCCCAGGCTGTTTCCACCCCCCTGGACGGGCGGGGGAACCCCCGAGCTGCGTCCCCCCCCCCCCGGCAGGGGGTGCCCCCCAGGGACGGACGGGGAACCCCGGGGACCCCCGCCCCACTCACAGGTAGGGCTCCTCTGGGGCCTGGCCGCCTCCAGCCTCCCGGCCCGTCAGCACCACCATGGCGGGGCCGGCCGAGGGAGGCGACCGGACGGCTCCGCTCCGGATAAAGGGGCCGCGGTGCCAGCCCCGGGTCCCCCCGCCCCGCCGGAAGTAGCGTCAGACACGGGGCGGGCGCCGGGGTTAACCCCTGCGGGCCCGGGCGGGAGAGAGGCGCCGCTCGGGAGGGGGGTGCAGCGGGCAGGGCGTGGGGCAGCAGGGCCTAGGGGGGCAGCAGGGGATGGGGCAATAGGGAGAGAGGGGCAGCAGGGCCTGGGGGGGCAGCAGGGGATGGGGCAATAGGGAGAGGGGGGCAGCAGGGCCTAGGGGGGCAGCAGGGGATGGGGCAATAGGGAGAGGGGGGCAGCAGGGCCTAGGGGGGCAGCAGGGGATGGGGCAATAGGGAGAGAGGGGCAGCAGGGGATGGGGCAATAGGGAGAGGGGGCAGCAGGGCCTGGGGGGGCAGCAGGGGATGGGGCAATAGGGAGAGGGGGCAGCAGGGGATGGGGCAATAGGGAGAGGGGGACAGCAGGGGATGGGGCAATAGGGAGAGGGGGCAGCAGGGCCTGGGGGGGCAGCAGGGGATGGGGCAATAGGGAGAGGGGGCAGCAGGGCCTGGGGGGGGCAGCAGGGGATGGGGCAATAGGGAGAGAGGGGCAGCAGGGCCTGGAGGGGCAGCAGGGCAGGGGCGTGTAGCATGGAAGAGGGGTGCAGCGTGTCTTGTGGGGTGGATGGGGTGGAAGGGCAGCAGACCTGGGGCAGGAAGACATGGGGCTGGGTTGGAGCAGGGAATGGGGGCGCGGTACTAGATGGGGGTGCAGGACGGGGTGCAGGTGCAGAATGGTGTAGGATGGAGTAGGGGTGCAGCAGGGCCTGGGCGGGGGGGAGGAGAGAGGGGCAGCATGGCATTGGAGGGTGCAGCCTGCAATGGGGCTGACGCAGGGAGCTCAGCAGAGCATGGGGGTGGGGAGCACAGTTTCGGTTTGGGGCAATACAGGAAAGGCTGCCAGGTGGCCCAGAGTGCAGCAAAGGCCTGTGGCATGGCACAGGTCTTATTCACCCACCCACACCTGGGCACCCCCACAGTCATACAGGTGAGGCCCCGCCTCCTGCCCCCGCACAGGACTGCCACTCCCCACCCTCCCCGGCACAGACCTCCGCACCCCCCCCCTTTTTTTTTGACCCGAGTGGGCATTTATCCCGTTTGCTCTTGCCCGGGACGGGGCTTAAAGAAGGGACATGTGGTCCCACTAGCCCAGACAGGGACTTGGACAACGGTGACAGTGGGCTGGTGGAACGGGCGGAAATGATGAAAGAAGTGACGCCTGCTGCAGAAATTGAGGGTCCTCTATGGAGGGGAGTCAAATCATTAGTGTCTTGGAACCCCAGGAGCCAACACACCATGGAGATGGTGCCCTTCCCTCCCTGACTATGTCATTGTGACCCTCAGACTGCTGCCCTGGAAGATCATTTGGAAACACCAGCTCTCCACGTTACGCTGGAGAGGCCTCTCGCCTTCAGTTTGTTTGTGGGTTTCAGTGTGTAAAGCCCTCTCTGGCTTGAGGCCTGGCTTAGTCTGGGACCTCAGAGTCTACCTCTCCCTCTTTATGCTCCATCTCCACAGTTGAGATCAGCTGGCAAATTCTTGCTAGCAGTCCCCAGATGTGAATTCTGGAAGGGGCGCTGGGCGTTCTGGGCCACGTGTCTACACTGGGAGTGCTTTCCCTGTGTGTTAGACCAGCAAAGCGCTCCTGGTGTGGACACAGCTGGACCGGCAAAGCTATCCTTTTGCCAGCTTACCTTAATCTGCATGCACCCCTGAGCAATACACGCTATTCCATTAAAAGCACAGCTTTACTAGTATAACTGCATCTACACTAGAGGCCTGCGCCAGCCCAGCTCAGGCAGTCTGCCAGCTATGTTGGACATCTATAGTGTGGACATGGCCTATGGGGGGGGACAGCCTGTGCTCTGGAATTTGTTCCCCCGGGGGTCTGACAGAATCTGAGTTTATGGACTTTAAGGGCACATCTCTTTATCCTGAGAGGCTGGTTTGGATGGGTTGTGCTTTGAGATCCTTGAATGGAAAGTGCTAGGATGGGACCTGTGCTCTTATTCAATCCAGAGGCGGGTTCTGTGCTAGCCCAGTTAAGCTAGTCCACTGCCCAGGCCATCTGGAGCAGAGTTTGCGATGACAGCCGTGTGCAGCACAGCTGTGCCAAGCAGGGCTGTTGTGTGTGTGTTGCCGCTTTCCTCACATTCACATTGCTTTCATTAATTTTTCAGCAAGATGGGCCCACGCGGCCTTTTGCCCTGCAGTAGCTGAGAAGCGGCTGAAAATGAAAATGACATTTGTGCTTGCAGTTGCACCAAGCTTGTTTTGACATTGACATACCATTGACCTGTATTAGCTCTCGGTTCCTCCTCTTCCCGCTCCCAGGGCTGTACTTTCTCCCTAGAAATGTGCCCTCTCAATCACCCGGGTGAATGAAAGGTATGGTAGAGTCACAAGAAGTTCAGAGAAGCACCCCATTTTTGAATGCTGCCGCAAACTCCCTGGATTTCCAAAACTGGGCTGGGAATCTGTCAGTCTAGTTGCCAGCACCCCTGCATCTGAGCACCTAGTAGTTTCTCTAAGGCCTTGTCTACAGAGGGAAATTTACCAACAGAATTATCCTGGTATAAGTAGACTTCTGTAGTCATCTCTAGAATAAGATTCCAAGATGGTCACTGGTTCCAGAGGGGTAGCCGTATTAGTCTGTATCAGCAAAAACAACGAGGAGTCCTTGTGGCACCTTAGAGACTAACACATTTATTTGGGCATAAGCTTTCATGGGCTAAAACCCACTTCATCAGATGCATGGAGTGGAAAATACAGTACGAAGATATATATAGCAGTACATGCAAAGATGGTCACGCTGTCTGTGTGTGGCCAGGGATTCATGGAGATTGGGGGTGGCTCTTATATTTTCCAACCTGGTTCTGTCATGTCTTGCAAACAAGCTGGGCTGTCGAGATGAACCCAAACCCTGGATCTTAATCTTGAACCTGAGGCACGTTCAGCTCCAGACCTGAATTTCATGGCCTGGGTGTAGCTCTATAATGGATCAATCCAGAGCCCTGAATCCAAATTTTGGGAAAGTTTGGATTTGAATCCTGAGCCAAAATCCACAGCTGGAGCCCACTTCTAGTACACAGGAAGGGATTCCTTTCCCCTCTCTGCCCATCCCTGTATCCCAGTGATAGGGTAGTAAGGATCAGCGGGAGTCGGACAGAGCTAATTGTTTCCTAAATGGGGAGCGCTCTGTACACAGCAGGCCTCTCCCACCTTCCCCTTCTCTGCTTTCACAAAGCTCTCATGGACACAGTTTACTGAGCCTCCCGCTGTCTGTTGAGTTCTGCTGCGAATAGTTGTGTCTGTATTTCATACCCTTCCGTCTCGTACCAGGTAGTAAAGTGATTGTTCGTTGATATTGAACTACCTAGGTACCACCCTGTGTCTGTGACTGGGTACATACCGCCATGTATCTGTGCTGCTGGAGGGGTTAGCCTCCTGGCATGGAGGAAATTTCACTAGTTACTATATTGGAAACCCTCGTCTTGCATAAAGGCCCCGATCCATGGAAGTTAGGAGCCTAAATACTTTTGAGGATCTGGGCCAACGCCCTTGTGACCTTTAACAAATTAACAGTGTGCCAGATCATAGAATCATAGAATATCAGGGTTGAAAAGGAACTTAAGAGGTCATCTAGTCCAACCCGCTGCTCAAAGCAGGACCAATCCCCAATTTTTGCCCCAGATCCCTAAATGGCCCCCTCAAGGATTGAACTCACACCCTTGGGTTTAGCAGGCCAATGCTCAAACCCCTGAGCTATTCCTCCCCCTGATACAAAATATATGTATCGTGTACAATACATCCCCCCTATAAACAAAAGAAGTTTGGAGATGCTATTACCAATGTTCCTGCTTCATAACAGCATTAGGACATGTCATAGTCCTTCCATTCTGGGTTTAAATCTTCTTTATCTGGAGCGACACAGCCGTGGTGTCATCTGGTGATTGTATTTGTGTTGATTTTATTCTTCAGTCTGCCTAGTGTGTCGTTCTAAGGGCTTTTTTGTATCACAGTTAGTGTTTTCTTCACTTGTTTTAGCATCACAAATCATATTTTTGTCAACAGACGTGATTGCACCAATATGAAAAGTCCTTAGGTGTCTACAGCTTCACCTCACTAATTGTCCATTCTCTGTCTGAATGACATATTACCTGAGTTGATCTGCTAGTTACATTACCTTGCCAGGGTGCCACTAGGGTGACCAGATGTCCCGATATTATAGGGACAGTCCCGATTTTGGGGTCTTTTTCTTATATAGGATCCTATTACCCCCCACCCCCTGTCCTGATTTTTCACACTTGCTGCCTGGTCACCCTAGGTGCCACTGACCCCTTAAATTTTGCATCATGATGGAGTGTTTTGTGAGATTTCAGTCTTCTGGCATTTGTATCATAGAATGATTTCAGTTGTCATCCATCTGTCCAGCCAGCTCTGTTTTATTTTGTTGTGATCGGCAACTCTAGGCGTTAAAAGAGACTCCTTCACAAGTGAAAAAAAATAAACAAACAACCCCAGTCAGGACCTCACTGTTGTATCTCATCCCCCTTGTTGTGTACTAACATCAGTCTGAATCCCTTATCAGAACACCTGCTGCTGAATCACCAGCAGCACCGTTTACATGCCCATAAGGACACAAAGGAAACATAAGAGAAATGCCAGGCCAGATCCTCAGCACAACCCCACTTTCGTCCATGGAGCTGTGACACACTGACAATATCCTGTAATATCCTGGACAAACTTTATGGAGTTAAGATAAACTCTACTGAGTTAAGTTTAACTTTACTGAATTGGCTGTCGGACCTCTGGGGCCACTGTGTTAAAAGTGAAAATTGAGCATCTGCTATTGTGGAATTGTCCGTAACTCCTGTAGGAGGAGATGGATGCTAATGTAGGTCCTCCAGTATCCGTCTCTTGGAAGCCCCCGGGATCTCTTTTCAACTGGGTGTTCCGGTCGAAAAATGGACACCTGGTTACCCTACCCAAGAGAGGTGACAGCCAGGAGAGCAGGAAGCCTGAGATTGGGGGACCTGGCTGGACCACTGAGGGGAAATACAGGTTCAGTTGCCCTGAATTGCGACAGGAGTGATACGGATCTGGCCCCTGGTTTTCTTGTTTTTCGCTCGTTTCAGAGTTAGCAGCGGGGCTTGTTTTCCGAGAATTTTGCTGCTGTAATGGCAGGGTTCAGCCAGAGGAAAGGAGCCTCTGCGCTGAAGTGGTCTATTAAAAAAAAGAACACTTTTCATTTCAGAGGTTCACGCTCTTGTGATCTCAGCAAATCTCTCCTCTCCCTCAAATCTCTGCCGAAGGCGTAACAGCTTATAACCAAGCACGGCCTGAAAGGTGTCAGGCAAAATAAAGATCATCCACAACCTCAGCCAAGTCTGGGCATCCCTCCTTCACCAGCTGATTGGAGGGACAGAGTGCCACAACTCTCCAGTCACTGGGGGGGCTGCCCATTTAACGACACCTCCAGAGGAACAGCAGAGGGCTAGTGCTGGCTGTCCACCTGTAGGCTCCCAGGAACTCACCTCTCATCCTCCGCTCCCTGCAAAATGCTGGAGGCCAAGCTATTGTGCAGCCAACAGGAACCAAACTGCTGTTTCCTGATTCCATCTCCTGCTTGCAGTAGGTTTCAGAGTCATGGGGAAGGGATAGGAAGTTGGCCAGGGTGTTTCCAAGTCCCTTAGTAATATGCCAGCAGCATCTGCCTGGTGGTAGGTGTTAAAACTTCTGGGAAAGGGTTAAGTGGGTTTAGCTCCCTCACTACCACACCTGGTTATGAGAGGGGTGGGAGTGAGAGTCTGGGGAGAGAAGATCTAGGGTGTGGGCTGAACAGTGCAGAGGGAGGAGCGGCCAAGCCTAGGGTGATGGTTTAAGGGGACTTGTTATGTGGCGTTATTAACAAGGAACTTAATGATTAACTTCAGCAGGAAGGCGAGTTTGTGGCCCTGTGAAGCGTGTGGACTATGTTTTAGAGGAGGCGAGGAAAAACACCCCCTGAAAATAGGGATTTATAAAGGAAACTGCCTTTCCTGCTACAGCATCACTCCTGGACTTTATAAAGACTTCAGCTGTAGCTGTCAAAGCCATGCAGCTGCTTTAAGGCAACAGTATAATGACTAATTAACTTCCCCTTGGAGTAAAGCTACGGAGCTCTGTTCTTCCTTTGAGCTGGGAAAGAGAGAGAGAAGCACAGCAGCCAGCAGAGAAAATTGTCATCAGAGGAAAGAACAGGCCTCTTTACTAGCAATTTAAACAGTCGGCTCCGTTCCCTTTTATACCAGGCAAAGGCAGGAACAGCCTGTTCCAAAGGAAATTAGGAAAATAAGAGTTGTGGTTTCACTGCAATGCTAAGGGACTGGACCAAGGGCGACGGGTAGCATAGGCTGGCGAAGGCTGTGCCTCCCCAAACAGCCTCGCGTGGCCCTGCCCACGCTCCACCCCGAAGCCCCCTCCTGCTTCCAGTTCCCTTCTCACCTGCTTCCAGTTCCCTTCCTGCTCTTCTGTGGCCAAGAGACTGGGGCAGGCAGGCTGGGGCTGGTGCACACAAGGCCTGGGGCTATGCTGCGCTGCCCATCCATTCACCCAGCGCTCCTGGGCTGGGGGGCACGCGGGGGGGGTGTGTGTGTGCTCCGGGCTCTGGCAGGTGATGGGGGGGAAGAAGGGGAGGAGCGGGGCAGAGGTGGAGGGGCTGGGGGCTAGCCTCCCCCAATGGCACGTTCACCCACCACCCATGGATGGGACTCTCTGGGCATGAAGGGAGAAAAGGG
This sequence comes from Chelydra serpentina, assembly GCA_037349315.1. Classification (NCBI taxonomy): domain Eukaryota; kingdom Metazoa; phylum Chordata; order Testudines; family Chelydridae; genus Chelydra; species Chelydra serpentina. Next base: position 4,872,896 of record JBAIAC010000107.1, on the reverse strand, counting down.
GCTTTAAACAACCTTTGCCCACCTCGTATTCTGGGACCATGCCAGAGCCTGCTCAACCCCTGGTGTAAATTAGAGCAGCAGCAGGGCTGCTCTAACTCACAACTGACTTGCTATGGCCCGGAAAGGTTGTGCATTTTGGCCATCCCCCCAATCCACCTCCTATCCTGGCTCTTATGCCAGATCGACACTGGCCCTTACACATGCGGGATTCTCAGGCAGCCATGTTCCCCCACTTTCAGGCCCCTTTCCATGGCATAGAGAGGCCTTAATGTAACAGAGAATTAGGTCCATTGTAGGGTTGTAAAATGGGAGTATCCCAGATGCCAGAGGAAATCCTTAATGCCTGAGGGAAAGGAATTGGGAGGGGTGTCTGTCTATGGATCTTGACTCTAGCTCCCTTCTATATAGCCAAGATAAAGTAATGAGAAGTTTTTCTCCTGCAGTCTGTCATGCACAATCGATGTTTGCTGATTTTTTTTTTAAGTGCCACAATAAGTTTTCATCTCTTGCCCTTTGCTGCCAAGTCAGAGGAACAAAGACCACAGGCTGGATTAAACCCTCACTGCACATTTAATCAAGTCTTGACATTGTCCTCAGGTTTGGGAAATATCCCAATTTCCATGCATTCCAATCAGAGGCATGGGGTTTTATTCCACGAGAGAGACTCGCCCTGGCAAGGAAGTGAGTTAGAGGCAGAAACGGAGACTCCCATCACTGCTAAACTTTCAGCCTTGCTATTGCACAACTCTCTTGAGTTTAGGCTGGGATGTTTCTCTTCTACAGAAACCTCCTAGATTAAAATTCGGACCCCACCTTGGAAGGATGGTCCGGTGGCAAAGGCACTGGACTAGCACTCACGCTAGGTAGGCTCCGTCCCAAGCTCTGCTACAGACTCCATCAGTGATCTTGGTCAAGTCACTTAAGGCTTGTCTGTTCAAACAGTTAATGCATGACAAGCAAGGTGTAAAACTAGGCTAGCTGTCTGTGTGCACCCCGCTCCTGGGCACTAAAGGTGCTGTGGTGTGCTTTGAAACAGGTAGATCCAAGAGCAGTGGGGAAAGTTTCGCGCACAGCAGCACAGTCCACATGGACAATTAATGCCAAGCAGTTAGCGTGAGGGAGTGTTACACCTCAGCTTGCTGCGTACTAACTGTTTGTATAGATGAGCCTTAAGTCTCTCTGTGCGTCCGTTCCTCCTTTGTTGGGGGAAAAAATGGGGACAATAGCACATCCCTTCCTCCCGGGGGATTGCAGGGAAAAACACTTTGAAGACTGTGAGGTATTTGGATAATACAGCAAGCGAGCCATATACGCACCTCGGATAGATGCAGCTCACTGTATGAGCCTTTTGCTGTGCATTTTCTGCAGTGACGGCTGTGTCTCCATCTCTGGAGAAAGCACGTTGGGGCCTGCAAGCGACGTTTTCTCCATCCCTCCTCAGTTATTCAGCCTCATGCATGCCAATCCCCCCAAGACATCCTGGGTTTCATTTGTTGCCTCGTGTTCTTTATTTTGATAGCGAGCCAGACGCAGTTAATCCGTCTGGTCTGCGGCAGGGAAGATGTCACTGGCTGTGTAGTAATTGCACAAACGGAAGCCAAGCCCCTGGGGCAGAGCAGGGATTCAGAAGGTGAAAAGGGCCTCCCGCGGTCTCCCAGCAGCCCCCTGAGGGACGGACCTGAAGAGTGGCCTCCTATCTGGTTTGGGCCAAATGCAGACGTGAGAAGGAGGTGGTAGAAGTTAGACTCCCTTATGCTACATTATTAGGATGTTTTGTATTCTGGTAACACCTAAAGTGTAAGACAAGCAAGAACCAATGGATATAGACAGACGGGGCAGTATAAGGAAGCACTTTTGGTCTACGCTCACCTTCCCATAGGCTTTCGGGCCCCGATTCAGGAAACCACTGAAGCACGTGCTTACAGTGCTGTCCTGCAGAGATCTGTTTTCCTGACTCGGGGCCTCAGACTCCCTTAGATCTACTCACACCCAGGTGTCCCCGTGTAAAGCCTCTGGTGTCACTTGCACGCTGAGGAGGGGGATGTTAAAGCAAGGAGAGGGCTTCTTGAATCTACTTTGTCCTACAGCCGACTGCTCATTGCTGTGTAGCTGCACCCCTCTTCCCTGCTCCCCACTGCGTTTGTCACTCTAGACTCACGCCATAGGACAAATTCAGACGGGACATTTAAGGGAGGGAGACCGTGAGGATTACACACCGGAAAGCGGATGGGGATCTAAGTAAGTCTTGAGTGGGCGTAGACACGGTTGGGACAGGAACAAGTGTCATTTACCCCCGTTTCGCGCTCACCTCTGAATCTGGCCAATGCAGCAAACGTAGAATCATAGAATATCAGGGTTGGAAGGGACCTCAGGAGGTCATTTAGTCCAATCCTCTGCTCAAAGCAGGACCAACACCAACTAAATCATCCCAGCCAGGGCTTTGTCAAGCCGGGCCTTAAGAACCTCTAAGGAAGGAGATTCCACCACCTCCCTAGGGAACCCATTCCAGCGCTTCACCACCCTCCTAGTGAAATAGTGTTTCCTAATATCCAGCCTAGACCTCCCCCACTGCAACTTGAGACTATTACTCCGTGTTCTGTCATCTGCCACCACTGAGAACAGCCGAGATCCATCCTCTTTGGAACCCCCCTTCAGGTAATTGAAAGCTGCTATCAAATCCCCCCTCACTCTTCTCTTCTGCAGACTAAACAAGCCCAGTTCCCTCAGCCTCTCCTCGTAAGTCATGTGCCCCAGCCCCCTGATCATTTTCGTTGCCCTCCGCTGGACTGTCTCGAATTTGTCCACATCCCTTCTGTAGTGGGGGGCCCAAAACTGGACGCAGTACTCCAGGTGTGGCCTCACAGTGCCAAATAGAGGGGAATGATCACTTCCAGCCTCATGCTGCCTGTGGTCCAGTTGGTACTGCAGGGACATATGCGAGCAACCTCTTATTCCCTTTGTTACTTTGAGGTCGTGGCCACCCCGCGGAATCTCCTGATGGCGAGGTACGGTGCTGCGGGCTCTCTGCCTCAGTTTCCCCAACCAGCATTTCCAGCCTCCTCTGGTGGTTTATGTGGCTCAGCCTTCCAGCCTGGCCAAGTTCAAATCCCTTCCGGCCAGGAGGGGGGGCAGAGTCCAAGGTCACAGCCCAAGCAAGCTCAAAATAAGAGTCTTTGTCCCAACTGGGCTTAGTTCCAAGTGTAGTCCCTTTAGGGTCAGGCATCCCTGCACCCTCTGGGCTCAGCCCTCCGTTGCTCTCCTGCTGCTGCCGGGGGGAGATGCCACTGCCAGGACCTGGCTTAAGAACCTTTGGCAAGTCCCCAGGTCCCCCCAAATAGTTCCCCATCAGGGCCTGCCTTCCCTCCCCACTTTCAGGCTCCAAACCAGCTTTTCTCACCACTGATCTCTCACTGTTGATCTGCTCTCATCCCCTGAGGAGTGGGCGCTCTCCTTTCTTGCCTCTCCCTTCTGGCCTGACACCCTCTACAGTGAGGGGATGGGGTGGGGTTATTGGGCTGACAGCAGCTCATTAACCCTTCCAGGTCCGTGTGGGGTTTGTCTCCATGCCATACTGTGACTCTTTGAGAGCCGGATCCAAAGCTGACTGAAGCCAAGCGGGGTCTTTGCATTGACTCCAGCGAGCTTTGGGTCTGGCCCGACTCAGTGGGAGCCGCTCTGGGCTCTAAAGGAGTTTGTGGCACTTGCTGACTGCACCCTCGGTCTCACTGCAGCCAGACCGCCTGGTTCGGATGCTGAAAAACCCTTGTTCCTTGCACTGCTTCCAGTCTGGATCTCGCTCATTCCAACCACCGGAGCTTTGGACGAGGGAGTTTTGGGATAAGTGGTTCAGGGCTCCGTGGGCTCGTGAGGGTTCGGCTTGATGAGGCCTCCCTGCTTTAACTGCTGCAAAAAATCCCCACAGAGAGAATAATGTTCTGGGTTCTCAGTGGAGAGCTCTCCACCTGGCATTTAAATGACTCATTGATCCTTTGTGGATGCCCCTTGCATGTGCCTTGCAGATCCTGATAAGGAGCTGACACAGCCTGCCACCTTTCAAAGGGCACTCCAGCTCCTCAGTGGGGGTGAGGAGTGCGAAATTGTGGGTCGGGTCAGAGGGGTATTGAATGTGTGTACCCCACTATTGTGATCGTGGGGAGTTCTGCCCGCACGTTTTCCTCCCCCTGTCCCTATAGCTGTTAAGGAGGGGGTATTTTAGATGCATGCCTGGGGACCGGTTGATCATCGTCCTGCAGCTTGTGCAGAATCCAGAGCAGAATGCTCCCACTTCGCACGGGTGTAAATGACTGCTAAAGGTGTAGACAATGAAGAATCGGGCCCACAGTGCAGGGCACGGATGGATCAGGCCCCTGGTGTTCTCCGTCCACCCTGAGCTACTGTCATCTGAGAAAGAAAATGGGACAAGGGGAATGGAAAGGAATCAGATTGCAAACCCCAATGGCGCATCCGCCCGGAATATGAAGACAAATTTTAGGCAAAATCTCCTATTTACGGAGTGTTTTAACCCACTCGGTGTGCTGCGAGGGCAAAGATCAGACCCGTCATTAGCACCACCTTATGCAAAGATGAAAGTCTCCGCAGGCGTCTGACACTTTAAAAGGGTTTTCTTGAGAAGGCAAAATATAAAGTCACCACCTTTCATGTGGAAATGGGTCTGTATTGATTGTTTGGGCCACACAGGGAGCTGTAAAGGTCTGTCTTTCGTAGGGAAGGTCATGTCATAAGAACATAAGACTGTCCCTACTGGGTCAGACCAAAGGTCCATCTAGCCCAGTGTCCTGTCTACCGACAGTGGCCAGTGCCAGGTGCCCCAGAGGAAGTGAACAGAACAGGGAATCACCAAGTGATCCATCCCCTGGCGCCCATGCCCAGCTTCTGGCAAACAGAGGCTAGGGACACCATTTCTGCCTCTGTTTGCCAGTGGTGTCATGGTAAAAAAAAAAAAAAAAGAAGAAGAAGAAGTGGGCACACTAACCTTTCTGCTGTTCCAGGCCAGGCAGTGGCATGGAGGGTAAACTCCATATTCCCCAGCTGAGAAGTGGGTAACATTTACCCTCGACTCCACAACTGCTGTCAACAGTTTCAGTCTATGATCCTGTAGCCTGACATGGATTTTAATTAAAATACAAGGACGAGATGGTCCTAGAGGGATGCTTAGGCTTAGATGACCAGGGATTAGCGGGAACAACGAGGAAGGAACCAGGCAGCCGCGCCCGTGGTTTAGCAGAGGGTTAGGGGAGAAACCTCCATAGCAAAACAACCCAGATGGAAGCACTCTCCACTGTTCATTCAGTCCGGGGACTCTTTAGCTAACAACAAACCCCTCACCAGGAAGTTTTCCATTGACGTGTCGCCTTTCACGCTGAGGGTGACAGAATTTGATTTTTATTTTTTCCCCTGGTTTTATCCATTTAAAAAAAACGATTTTAAAGGATTTTTTCTCTGTTTAGATATTTTGATTTTTGCAGGACATTAAGGGGGGGCAGGGCTGGGGGCAGGGTTAGAACGGAGCTAACTGCGGGGCGGTATGGGGATGCTTGCACGGCCGAGGGGCCCAAGGGCTCCCTGGGCGGAAGGTGTGGGGGGAGGGTGCAGTCATCCTGACCTGGCGGAGCAGAGACACCCCCCCAGCCCCCCCGGCCAGGAGGATGAGTCCCCAGCCTCAGGGGAGGCTACTCCACTGCTGGATGGCTTCTGCCTAGGGACAGAGACATTCAGTAGCAGGGTGGCCTCCTCCACAGCTGGGAACGACTCCTCCTGGCAACCCTGGCCAGGGGTCTCTGCCCCATTGGGCCAGGATGACCGCAGTCTCCCCTGCACCTTGTTCCTGCAGAGATCGGGTGCCACCCCACACCCCATTGACAGCAGATTTGCCTGTGCTGCTGAGCCCCGCTCCCTCATTCCCAGGTAGGGTGACCGGACAGCAAGTGTAAAAAATCGGGATGAGGGTGGAGGGCAATAGGTGCCTTTATATGAAAAAGCCCCCCAAATTGGGACTGTCCCTATAAAATCGGGACATCTGGTCACCCTAGCAGGGCACTAGGGTTGCAGAGGGCTCCGTGCGAGGCTAGTGACACCAGATCCTGCAGGCACCCGCCTGTTACCGCTTCATATTCTTTTTTGTCCATTTCCACGTGCCAGCTGAAATCCACCTGTACTCACAGTTGTGGATTAAAATCGAACGCTGCTGACCCCGTTCATCCTCCACGACTCCACAAACACCTTTCCTCTAACCCTCGCAAGGATGACGTTCCCCGCCGTGCGGCAAGACCTCACAAGGCGTAGGCACAACCGAACTCCTCCGAACAGGGTCTAAGTGGTTTCTAGCACTCTGCGCAGGGGGGAGTTACACCACTGATGATCACAAGTGGAGAAGAGCTTGATTTTGTGGGAACCTCAGCTGATGTCAATCGACTTTGCTTCATTGACTTCAGCTGCGCTTCGCTGACCTACATCAGCTGAGGATACATTTATTCAGACAATGTTTCCACTGTGTGTCCCTTGGAAAGGGACGTGGCAAACACACACCAAGCCTTCAGACCTGACGGTTGGGGTTTTTTTGCTTCACAAGGAGCAATCCACATATAATTCTGATTAATTAGTTAATTAAAATGGTGACTTCTTAATGAAGAAGAGCATGATGTCCCTCCAAAAAAACATTTCACTTCTTAGCCCTGGAATATGTTAGCCTTTGTGAACTCTGCTGTGCATTGAGTGAGAGTTTTCAAAGAACTATCCACAGTGACTCCAAGATCTCTTCCTTGGGTGATAGAATAGCAGGGTTGGAAGGTCATCTAGTCCAACCCCCTGCTCAAAGCAGGACCAATCTCCAATTTTTGCCCCAGATCCCTAAATGGCCCCCTCAAGGATTGAACTCAGAACCCTGGGTTTAGTAGGCCAATGCTCAAACCACTGAGCTATCCCTCCCAGCTAGCTAAGACCCCATCCGTGTGTATGTAGAGTTGGGACGATTTTTTCCAATGTGCATTACTTTGCACACACCTTTGTGAGATCCCACTGTAACTCCTCACAGTCTGCTTTGGACTTAACTATCTTGAATGATTTTGTATCATCTGCAAATTTGGCCCCATTACTGTCCACCCCCTTTCCCAGATCATTAATGAATATGCTGAACAGCACAAGTCCTTGAGAGACCCTGCTGTTCACCTTTCTCCATGGTGAAAACTTAGAATTTATTCCTACCTGTTGTTTCCTATCTCTCAACCAATTACTCATCCGTGAGAGGACCTTCCCTCTTATCCCAGGACTACTTCATTTCCTTATGAACCTTTGGTGAGGGACCTTGTCAAAAGCTTACTGAAAATCCAAGTACATTATATCGACCGATCACCCTTATCCACTTCCTCAAAGAACTGCCTCCCTCAAAGAATTCTGATAGATTGTGAGGCATGGTTTCCCTTTACAAAAGCCGTGTTGACCCTTCCCCAACAAATCATGTTTATCTACATGTCTGACAGTTCTGTTCCTTATTATAGTGGCTACCAATTTGTGCAGTTCCCGGCCTGTACCTGTCAGCATTGCCTTTGGAAACTTTTTTTAAAAATTGGTGTTAACTTAGCTACCTTCCAGTCACCTGGTACAGGGGCTGATTAAAGTAATAGGTTACTTACCAGAGTTAGTAATTCTATAATTTCATATGCAAGTTCCTTCAGAACTCCTGGGTAAATCCCATCTGGTCCTGGTGACTTATCAATTTGTTCTAAAACCTCTTCTACTGACATCATGCCAATACCATGTCCCCTGTTGTACCTCCTGCCCTATTTCCTTCCCCAGGTAAATATAACTTAAGCAATCCCGTGAAGTCTCTGAAGATGTAAAAACTCTTCTAAGCACGTGCACAGGGTGCTGGGAGAGGCGCGAGAGAAGAGGCAACATTTATGGGTTTAACAATATCTAAAGGTCTGTTCGGCAAATGTTTCTCCCTCTGTTTTTCCGTCACTCACTCTTAACCCGGTGCTTTGTTCTTCTCTACAGTCGCCAAATGAGTCACAAACCCGTGGACACTGTAGAGGTTCACTTTGAGTGCACTCAGGACTGGGCCTCTCAGCGGGTTGTTGGCAGGGATTCAGCTTGGAACCTCTACAGCGAAATATACGATCCTCTGCTGCCTGATCTGAAAACAGCCCTAACTCCCTTAGGCCAGGCTGCAGCAGGTTCATCTACCAGTCTGTGCTTCGGCCACCACAGAGTAGGACAGAGCTCCGTGTGGAGTCAGCGCCATCCATGCTGGGCTTTTTGGGGAAAGAATCCCATTTGCCGAGTGGTTGACCATGTTGTCTATTCCCGGACACTCCTCCGATCTTGCCAGGAGCCCTCTCCCATTTAGCATTATAGGAAAGGTCAGATGGTCATCATGACCCCCTGAACACCTGTTCACATCCCACCAGTGCAGCTCCACCAACAGCAGCAATAATGGTGGGTGCTAATGTTGACTGGCCAAGGGAGGATTAGCCATCATGGTGTTGCCTAACCCGGCTCAGGGCAGGTCTGTACTCCGCAGTGGTTAATACTGGAGGATGCTAGGCACTGTGTCTACAGGAGCACCATCACCAATGCAGTGTCACTGCTGCTGCTTCTCTGCTGGGAGACCTTAACAGAAATAACAATGCAGACAAGCCCTCTGAGCTACCGCCATGTCGCCTCCGGATTCGAAATTTTCTACAGCCACGTTGCGCCGTGCACTGGGGCTTTGCTCCGCGTCGACAACGTTTTCAACCAGTTTTGATGTGTCAGCCAGAGCCCTGGGTATTCTGCAGCCCAGAAATCAGCACGAGACTCCATCCCTTGCTGCAGAAATGGACAGCCATTTAAAAAAAATTACATTTCTAGCCAACGTGGTTGCGAAGAGAATGTTTTACACATGAATCAAATGCAGGGTTGTCATCTTGAGTCAGCAGGCAGCTTGAAACAATAGCTGTGAGAGGTGTGAACTGCTCCGTTCATAGCGCTACCGGTGTTAACTCTGGAGCAATAGCTGTTGACTCTGAAACTTAATGATGTTTTTAAAAAGAACACTGTTCATTATTTCTCTCCTGATCATTTTAGCAGGAACATCCACCTAGTCTGCTCATCCCCCCCAGTCCCAAAGGGCCTCTCATGATTTTCTGGGTACCAAAATCTCCCAGTGTCCCCAGTCCAGATCTCTCTCTCCCCGAAAACCAAGCAATTTATATGGGAAATAATATTTATGCCTACGAGGCCAATCCTGCACCTTGGGAAGTCAATGGCAAAACTCCATTGACTTCAACAGTGAAAATCAGACCCACCAAACACCTTTCATGGGTAGATTTTGTTTAAAACAAAGAATAGCATGTTTGTATCCTATAGATGAGGAAACAGAGGTGCCCAGATTGGAAGGGAGTCGCCCACAGCAAGTCAGAGCTAGGAACAACACCAGGCTTCTCTGATCACCACACCCATGTCCTAACCTCTGGACTACTCCACCTCCCAGGGGGCAGCCTTCTGTTTTCTGAAACTGACCCCTACATAGGGGGGAATGATGCTACACAAAGCCCTCTGCACTGCACAGAGTGAACCAACTGCAAGCAGAAAGGAAAAACGCCACCTCCTTCCCATGATGGACGGTCGGCTGAGGGGGCGTCGCCAATGCTGGTCGGTGCCACGGAGCGACTTGAACCCGTGTTTGGTTCCCAGCTCTGCCACTGGAGACGCTTTGGGTGATTGCTACTCCACAGATGCAGCTGCACACTAGACAGGGGGACTGGTTGCAGAGGAAGGCCGGTGATGGCCCTACTCAGCATTCCACTCTTGACTCTTTCTTTCCCCAGTGAGTCCCGGGGCAGCAGAAAAACCAACCAACCGTTTGGAAAGTCATTATCACCGCAACAAGGGGCAGAGAGGCCTTTGGCTGGGTTTAAACAGCCCCGGCATGGCACTGACTCAAAGCCATGTTGCCTCATTCATGTGACACTGTCAGTGCCAAAGACCAGATATTGGGATGGAGTGCTAATTAAACCTGCGTGTAACCAACTGTTTGACCCTCCAATGGCCTAATGTTCCCAGCTAGTTTCAGTGTTAGGTGTTCCCTTTTCTTTCTCCTTAATGAATATGCACTCCTTAATGGAGCTGGTGTACTTTTAAACCATAAGGAGCTCTAAATATTCCGTCAGCAATCATTAGCAATGTAATTATTTTAATGGATCCGGGCACTCAAGAGCCACTGAGCACTTCTTCAGAAACATAAGCCCTGCTTATACGGGACGTCACGACATAAAATTGTTCAAGAGCGGTCTTGCTAATGTTTGCAAGGGACTATTAAGGCAGGGATCAATCGACTCCACAACAGAAGCTGAGGATGCAAAGTGTGCTCTCCGATGCATCGTGAACTGACTGCACGGAAAATGTCAACTCCTTTGTGTGACAATCACCAGAGGTGACGATGTTAATGACGCTAGGGCAGGGGTGGGCAAACTATGGCCCACGGGCCAGATCTGGCCCGTCAGGGCTTTGGATCCAGCCCATGGGAGGGCCAGCCCCGTGGCACAGCCGGGCTAAGGCAGGCTCCCTGCATCCCCTGGCCCCGCCCCGCGCCGCTTCCAGACGCGGCCGGCACCACATCCCTGCGGCCTCTGGCGGGGGGCAGAGGGCTCCGCGGGCTGTCCTCGCCTGCAGGCACTGCCCCCCGCAGCTCCCATTGGCTGGGAACGGGGAACCGTGGCCAATGGGAGCTTCGGGGGAGGTACCCACAGGCGAGGGCAGCGCGTGGAGCCCTCTGCCCCCCCCCTCCCAGGGGTCGCAGGGACATGGTGCCAGCCACTTCTGGGAGTGGCGCAAGGGCCAGGGCAGGCAGGGAGCCTGCCTTAGCCCCGCAGCACGCCGCTGCCAAACCCGGACCTGCTCAAGGTCAGCGGTGCCGGAACAGAGCCCACACCCTGAACCCCTCCTGCACCCCACACCTCAGCCCCCTGCCCTGAGCCCACAACCCCTGCCCTGAACCCCTCCTGCACCCCACACCTCAGCCCCCTGCCCTGAGCCCACAACCCCTGCCCTGAACCCCCTCCTGCACCTGAGCCCCCTCCTGCACCCCAACCCCCTGCTCTGAGCCCCCAACGATGCTCCGGACAGGTCTAGCAGCGGCTGCACTAGTTTAGTACAGGACCACTGCTTAAAAGTGCTCCAGACATGCCCCCCTCACTCTTGGGCCTGAAGAATTTTGAGCAAGTGCAGAACGTATGTGGAGGGGGTTATCACCCCCGGCCCCGAATGGGCACCATTGTTCAGTGGGTGCCCAGCATCCTCCTGTACCAGGCCCTGGGTGCCAGAAGCAGCCCTGTTCACTGCCCAATTCTAGCTGGCATGCACAGCTGAAAGAGAAGAAGGCTTCCATAGTCCTGAAGCCAGTGGGAGTAAGGTGCTGAAATCCCTTAGAGAATATGGCCTGAGTCCTCTCTGGGATAGACCTTTTACCGTCTCCGCCTTTCGTATTCGGCTCACACACGGGTCCTTTCTCACCGTAATTCCCAGCTCTTCTGCTGCTTTGCCTTCCCCCATCTCACCTCCCACGCGCTCTCCCAGCCCTGCCGGCTCCAGGTTTCAGCAGTGCTACACCATGTGCCATCTATGTACACTGTGTCTGCCTATGCCTGACATCGGAACGTCTTCATCAGCAGCACTAAGATCACCTCCGGCCATGTCTCCACCAGCACGTCTGGCGGCAAAACTTTTTGTCGGCCCAGCTGTGCCGCGCGTACGCTGGCAAGTGTAGACGTGGCCTAATAAGTCGAGCGCTGCTCTGAATCTGGCCACCGACGCCTTGAGATGGATCCAGACCAGTTGGGGGGCTCGTCTCCCACCGGACAGTGAATGAGTTTGATGCTGGCTTTCTGACACTGCATCAGCTTCTGTGCAGAGTCTGATTCCACCCCGTCACCCTTGCTAATTTGGCCAGCAGCCCTAGCAGGCTGACAGCTGTTCCAGGGTCCTGCAAGATGCAACAACTTTTTATTTTTTAATGCTACAGCCAGCCAGCCCTTAGATCTCCCCACTACATGACAAGAATAATTTCCCCCTTCAACCATGCTGATTTCAGCCATTACTGCCCAACCAGCTTGCTTTTAAAGTGCTAGCAGGTTGACAGCTGCGCCTAATCCTGAAATATTCTTTTTTTTTTAAATGCGAGATATAATTAACCTTTGGAACTACCCGCCACATGACATTTCAGAGGCAACAGTAATAAAAAAGGATCTGCTGTCTATGTGGATGAGACCAACCACTGTGATTACTCTTGGTAAGATTAAAATGGCCTGGGCTTTCAGTCCTCATGCTTCAGGGTATAAACTGATCAGCATCTGGGTTCATAAGTGCAGTCTCCCTTCATGGTGCAGTATGGTGCAATTACATGCAGGCCTTAGGGGACACCTTTCTCTGAGGGCTCTACTGGGGAAAGGAAGAGCTGGGCCATTGTAAGGTCTGTAGTGTAGACATAGCTTCAGTTGCACAGGGCAGGGCCTTTTTCACAGTCCTGAGCCATGCAGCTAAGTCGACCTAGACCTGGCCTGGGCCTCAGTTTCCCACCTGTGAAATGGGGATAACAGCACCGCCTTACCTATGGGGTGTTGTGAGGTTCTCATCCTATGGTCGCAGGAGAAGCTTGGATAGATCTTCTCTTTATCCAAGGTGCGCGGCGGCATTGGTAATAAGATGTTCCCCCAAGAGATGCCCTGAGCTGAGAGAATATAACCAGTCCACAAGAACACCGTACATTTCCCCAGCGCCGTTCGTTTTAAAGCACCTGATTCAGGACTAAGAAGAAAGAACAGGAGTGCTTGTGGCACCTTAGAGACAACACATTTATGGACTACAGTCCACTTCTTCGGATGCATAGAATGGAACATACAGTAAGAGGATATTTATACATTCAGAGAAACAGCCGGTAAATCTTATTACCCCCTCTAGCTTTATTCCTGGGGGAGCCAAGGCGCAGAGAAGCTGAGGTCTGTGCCCCGGGGGATGGAGGGAGTCTGTAGGGAAAGAAGCCAGGAGTCCTGCCCTCTGAACTCCTGCCTGCTCTAACCACTGGGCAGCACCTCCCTCTCTCTCTCTGACTGTGCATTAAAACCCCCACTTTTGATTTGTTCTCAGCCGTTGTTTATTTCTTTCACAGGGTGGGGGCACCTCCGCGGGGCGCCCCCCAGCAGAAAGAACAACTCCTGGACCCGGGGGCAGCTCCCCCCTGGGTGGGAATTTTCCCGCTGCCTCGGCTCGGGCGGCAAACCCCCCGCCCCTGCCCGCCCGTCTCCCTGCGAACGCGCCGCTCCCCAGAGGCCGCTCCCGGGAGGGGCTTCTCGCGTCTCCACTACAAGAGGCGGGCGGGCTGGAAACCAGAGCGGATTCGGAGCGAGGCGGAGCGGACGCGGTGCCCGGCGGAAGGGACTTTGCAGCCACCGGCCTCTGCCTTTGGGGCTCGATCCCTCCTAGGGCAGCGCTCGGACGCCTGGGTTCCCCGCCGCTGAGTTGCTTGCTCCCCGCCCCCCAGCGGGTCCCAAACTTCCTGGGCTACTTGGAGCCGGGGCTCGGGAAGGGAAGGGGGCTCGCCAGGCTCGGGAGCCCCGCGCTGGGGAGTTCGGGGTGCTGAAGGCGGCGCTGGGAGGACCCCACCCCGGGGCTGGAGCAGGGCAGAGCGGGGAGCCTTCCTGGAGTCCCCTGGCAGGAGACCTGCCAGTCAGTCTCATTGGGGGGGCAGGGCGAAGGGGAGAACCCAGGAGTCCTGCTAGAGAGCGGACCCCCCCCTCCAAGGAAAGGCAGGGGCCCTGCGCCCCGCGCCCCGGGGACCATGCGGGGAGCATCTGCCAGCGCCCCGCTCAACGCCTCGCTCCTGCTCCCGACCCGCTCGTCCTGCCCCGGGGGGCTGCTGTGCGCCAACAGCTCGGAGCCGCGCAGCCCCCCGCGCCTGGTGGACGCCTGGCTGGTGCCCCTCTTCTTCGCCCTGCTCATGGCGCTGGGGCTGGCGGGCAACTCCCTGGTCATCTACGTGATCGCCAAGCACAAGCCGATGAGGACGGTCACCAACTTCTACATCGGTGAGTCGGGCACGGGGCACCTGGGGCTGGGCACGGGCCGTGCTGGGGCTGGGCACGGGGCACCTGGGGCTGGGCACGGGCCGTGCTGGGGCTGGGCACGAGGCACCCGGGGCTGAACACGGGCCGTGCTGGGGCTGGGCACGGGGTGTGCTGGGGCTGGGCACGGGGTGTGCTGGGGCTGGGCACGGGGTGTGCTGGGGCTGGGCACGGGGCACCTGGGGCTGGGCACTGGCCGTGCTGGGGCTGGGCACGGGGCGTGCTGGGGCTGGGCACGGGCTGTGCTGGGGCTGGGCACGGGGCACCTGGGGCTGGGCACGGGGCACCTGGGGCTGGGCACGGACCGTGCTGGGGCTGGGCACGGGCTGTGCTGGGGCTGGGCACGGGCTGTGCTGGGGCTGGGCACGGGGCACCTGGGGCTGGGCACGGGGCACCTGGGGCTGGGCACGGACCGTGCTGGGGCTGGGCACGGGCTGTGCTGGGGCTGGGCACGGGCTGTGCTGGGGCTGGGCACGGGGCACCTGGGGCTGGGCACGGGCCGTGCTGGGGCTGGGCACGGGGCACCTGGGGCTGGGCACTGGCCGTGCTGGGGCTGGGCACTGGCCGTGCTGGGGCTGGGCACGGGGCACCTGGGGCTGGGCACGGGGCACCTGGGGCTGGGCAATGGGGCTGGGCACGGGCCGTGCTGGGGCTGGGCACGGGGCACCAGGGGCTGGGCACGGGGCACCAGGGGCTGGGCACGGGGCACCAGGGGCTGGGCACGGGCCGTGCTGGGGCTGGGCACAGGGGACCTGGGGCTGGGCACGGGCCATGCTGGGGCTGGGCACGGGCCGTGCTGGGGCTGGGCACGGGCCGTGCTGGGGCTGGGCACGGGCCGTGCTGGGGCTGGGCACAGGGCAGCTGGGGCTGGGCACGGGGCACCTGGGGCCATGCTGGGGCTGGGCACGGGCCGTGCTGGGGCTGGGCACGGGCCGTGCTGGGGCTGGGCACGGGGCACCTGGGGCTGGGCAATGGGGCTGGGCACGGGTCGTGCTGGGGCTGGGCACGGGCCGTGCTGGGGCTGGGCACAGGGGACCTGGGGCTGGGCACGGCCGTGCTGGGGCAGTAGAATCAGGCAGTCGGGGCTGACCTGGGCACTCAGTGGCACTCAGGGGCACTGACCGCTTGGCAGACTTCCTGCTTCTGTCGTGCTTTAAAAAAAACCTGCTGTCGGTGTTTGTGTCTTGTGCCAGTTGCTCTTCACATTGCGTTTGGCTCTGGGCCCGGGCGCCGGGCGGATGATCAGCTCCCACGGGTAGGACGGCAGCTCCAACGCCAGCCCCTCGCCCCCACCCGCCGGCAACTGGGACGGGCAGCCCCATGTTGAGCTAGTGGCTGAGCATCCAGGTGTGGGGTCTGAGAGCCCCCAGGGCTGGAGACGGGGTGTCCTGGCTGCTGGGCACCCCCAGCGGAGTCCTGGGCAGGGAGCGTTTGCCCTACGCAGCCCCATAGCTCTGTGTGCAATTGTTCCCTCCCTGAGTTTGCAGCTGGGTCCCTCAAGCATCCGAGCTGGGTGGGGGGAGCTGTCCTTTGCCTCTTGAGCCCTCCATGCTCTGATGCCATGGCAACACACAGTGAGAGGGAAGGATGGGTCCCCTGAACCCCTTCATTTCATACCCACCTGCCGCCCTTTCCTTCTCCCCCTTTCCTGCTCCAGCTCGGGGAGGCTGTTATTATTATTATTCATGATTTGTATTACCGGGGCGCCCAGTCCCGGACCAGAACCCCATTATGCTGGGTGCTGCACAAACAGAACAAAACTCGAATGCGCCTGATGCAAGTGAGCAGCGCAGAGGGACAGCGGAACTGCTCCTGTCCCGCTTTGACAGCCCAGGGATGCAGATCCCTAGGACAAACATACACACGTCGACTGTCAGGGACTGACTGGATGTCCCCGGATAAAGGTCCCGCTCTTCTCAGTTACGATGGTTATTTGTATTACCGTAGTGCCTGGGACCCCTAATCATGGGCCATCTCCCCAGGGGTTAGTCTCTGGGGCTTGTGTTAAGTTTTCACATGTTCGCTCCCTCCGGGGGGATCTGGCTGCTCCGGCTCTTTCGGGGACACACGCCCAGAGCCTGGCTGGATCCTCCCGGAGGTTCCTCACTCCTCTCACACACGCTGTTCAGGATGGGCCCCCGGGCCCCAGTCGCATTTGTTATTCAGGGCCACCCCCCATTATCCAGTCCCCAGCAGCGTCCTGACAGCCAACAGCGACCTTTGTCTTGCTTTGGCTTACGGGCCTGAGGCTGATAGATTTGGGTGTAGGCAGAAGGCGGGGTTTGGGCTTGACCCCGGGCTCACACTGCAGTGTAGAGATACCCAGTATGGCCTGGGCCCCATGGGTGTAACTGGACAAGGCTCCAGACCCTATTGATCAGAGGGGAGTCAGTCCAGATGAGACCCCTGTCCCCCGTACTCCAAGGACTCAGTCCCAGTTGGGATTGACCAGTCCCAATCCAGGACTTTTTGCTAGGGTGACCAGATGTCCCGATTTTATAGGGACAGTCCCGATTTTGGGGTCTTTTTCTTATATAGGCGCCTATTACCCCCCACCCTCTGTCCCGATTTTTCACTCTTGCTATCTGGTCGCCCTACTTTTTGCCCTTCCTTTTGCTGAGTACAGAGAGAAGCAGTTGCTAGAACACCCCTGGGGTTCGCACAGATCTTGAGCAGGGAGGGAGAATAACACATGCTGAGTTCAATGGGACTGTTTGGGCAGGACAAGCCAAGCTAAATATAAGACCCCGTTCAGGCGTCCGGCGTGGGTACAGCCCACCCAGGATAGCATCACACTGCGGGGGGCGGGGCTTTGATTCCCTTTGCTGTCCATTCCTGCTTAACTCTGACCCATGCCCCGTTGTTCAGCTTTGCCTCTGGCCTCTTGTTTTAACCATTTTAATGGCATTGGTTTTGAAATGAGCCCCTGGGTGGGAGATTTGATACACGTAATAATGATGCTGTTTAAGCGTCAGGGGGCAGGGATCCCCTTTTTGTTCTGTGTGTGTACAGCACCGTGCGCATGGGGTACTGGGCCTTGACTGGGGCTACTAGGAACTACTATCAACAATCAGCAGCAGCGTCTTTGGTAATTGTGGTAGCGTTGCTGCCGCTGACACAGACGCGCCGTGAGATACATTGTGGTTATCGTCTCAGCAAAGAGCAACAACCCGTTCACAATTTGTGATCCATGGATGAGCTGAAATTAGATGGATGGTCACAAAAGGAGGTACTGAGACTGAGGAAATGTGTAGAAAAGTTTGGCGAAGATAGGAAGCTACAGGTTGGCTTGGCTAAATGTGCGTGGACATCTGTAAAGAGAGGGGGAAATGTCCAGTCAAATGGCATACAAGGTACCAAACATACTTTCCGAGATACCTTGCAGCAGGACCCCAGCAAATGCCTTAAAATCAGGGACCTGTCAGAACTTCAACATAAGGAAGTCAAAGAAAAAGTGAGCAAAGAATGCTGCAGACAAATAAGAACTGCTCTAAGGATAAAACTCAGCTGGAAAAATTTGATCCGAGCCATTAGTTGAATGATACACTGCCAGAGTGATCACGTAAGACTCAAGAGGAGAAGAAAAAATTAACATCCAAACAAGAAATCTCCTGGTGATGCATAAAGTAATGGATAGCAATCAAGACATGGACAGGATGTACATCTCACAGTGTGAGGGAGGAGAAGGGCTGTTATCTGTAGAGGAAGCAATTGACAATGAAGACTATAGCATCAATATATATTAGGAGTTAAAGTTCTCTGGTAGTGATAAAAAGCGACGGCCGAGCCTGCATCCCAGCCCAGGAAAGCATGAAAGCAAATTGTCAAAGAAAGACACAAAAGATTTACACAGAAATCAATGCGCAGGCGGAGGCGAGAGAGCGAACCCATTAGCCGTTGAAGATTCATGCATACGGAGGGATGCCTCAAAAGAGAGGGAGCGCACGCCAGAGCAGTCCTTCGGGGTTAATTTCCTTTGAAACAAAATTGACCTACAGAATTATTTACGCTCTTTAACCTCTTTTTCAAGGGCCCGGAGGAAACCATAAAATCTCGCCGCTAAAGCTCGCAGCTGACCCCAAACAGTGCAGGAGCGGTAAGTAACGCAGAAGACAGGTCCCTGATTCAGAGCAATGTGGATCACTTAGGCGCAAGCAAACAATATGTGTTTTAATACTACTCAGTGTAAACATATGCAGCTGAGAACAAAGAACATAGGCCAGGATGGGGGTCTCTCACCTGGGAGGCAGGGACTCTGTACAAGATTTGGGGGCTGTGGTGGATAATCAGCTGATTAGGAGCTCTCAGTGCGACACTGCGGTCAAAAGAGCTAATGCAATCCTGGGAGGCATAAACAGGGGAATCTCAGGTAGGAGCAGAGAGGTGATTTTACCTCTGTATTTTACACTGGTGCATGCGACCGCTGCTGGAATCCTGTGTCCAATTCTGGTGCCCACAATTCAAGAAGGTCGTTGATAAATTAGAGGGGCTTCAGAGAAAAACCCCAAGAATGATTAAAAGATTAGAAAACCTGCCTTAGAGCGATAGACTCCAGGAGCTCAATTTATGTAGCTGAACAAAGAGAAGGTTAAGGGGTGACTTGATCACAGTCTATAAATACCCACATGGGGAACAAATATTTAATAACAGGCTCTTCAAACTTGCAGAACACGATCTAGTGGCTGGAAGTTGAAGCTGGACAAATTCAGACTGGAAATAAGGCGTAAAATGTTAAGGGTGAGTGTAATTAACCAGTGGAAGAATTTGCCAAGGGTTGTGGAGTATTCTCCACCACTGACAATTTTTAATGTTTTCCTAAAAGATCTGAGCTAGGATTTATTTTAGGGCAGTTCTCTGGCCTGGACTATTCAGGAAGTCACCCTAGATCAGTGGTTCTCAACCAGGGGTACGAATACCCCTGGAGGTATGCCGAGGTCTTCCCAGGGGTACTCAACTCATCTAGATCAGGGGGTGGTGGGATGGGTTTAGGGGGGTTGCAAGTGCATGGCCGGCATTAGGGGGTGGCAAGTAGGGTAACTGCCCGGGTCTTCACACCACAAGGGACTTCACAAAGTGAAGTTACAAGCCGGGTGCTCAGGCTTCAAACAAGGCTCACAAGTGAAAACCAGGCTCAAGTACCACGCTGAAGTGTAAGTACAATATTTATATTAGGGCTGCCAAGAGATTAAAAAAATTAATCACAATTAATCTCGCAATGAAAAAAATTAATTGTGCGATTAATTGCGCTCTTAAACAATAAGAGAATCCCATTTATTTAAATATTTTTGGATGTTTTCTACATTTTCAAATGGACTGATTTCAATTACAACACAGACTACAAAGTGCACAGCGCTCACTTTATTTTTTATTACAAATATTTTCACAGTAAAAAACAAAAGAAATCGTATTTTTCAATTCACCTCATACACGTACTGTAGCGGAATCTCTTGATCATGAAAGTTGAACTTACAAATTTAGAATTATGTACAAAATATAACTGCATTCAAAAATGAAACAATGTAAAACTTTAGAGCCTACAAGTGCGCTCAGTCCTACTTCAGCCAATCGCTCAGACAAACAAGCTTGGTTACAATTTGCAGGCAATAATGCTGCTCGCTTCTTGCTGACAATGTCACCTGGAAGTGAGAACAGGCATTTGCATGGCACTGTTGTAGCCGGCGACGCAAGATATTTACGTGCCAGATGAGCTAAAGATTCACATGTCCCTTCATGCTTCAACTACCATTCCAGAGGCCATGCGTCCATGCTGATGACGGGTTCTGCTCGATAACGATCCAGAGCAGTGCGGACGGACGTATGTTCATTTTAATCATCTGAGTCAGATGCCACCAACAGAAGGTTGGTTTTCTTTTTTGGTAGTTTGGGTTCTGTAGTTTCCGCATTGGAGTGTTGCTCTTTTAAGACTAATGAAAGAATGTTCCTCACCCCATCCCAATCAGATTTTGGAAGGCACTTCAGATTCTTAAACCTTGGGTCGAGTGCTGTAGCTAGCTTTAGAAATCTCACCTTGGTACCTTCTTTGCGTTTTGTCAAATCTGCAGCGAAAGCGTTCTTAAAATGAACGTCATCATCCGAGACCGCGCGAACATGAACTATATGGCAGAATGCGGGTAAAAGAGAACAGGACCTCCTCAAGGACACGTAGGAGTGAGAGCAGGGCTTAATTTGTGCCGGGGCTTGCCGGGGCTGAACCTCAGGACCTCCAGACTTGGCAGTTCAGAGCCCCGGCCCTTCTGGGCCTGGCAGTTCAGAGCCCCGGCCCTTCTGGGCCTGGCAGTTCAGAGCCCGGCACCTCTGGGCCTGGCAGTTCAGAGCCCGGCACCTCTGGGCCTGGCAGTTCAGAGCCCGGCACCTCCGGGCCTGGCGGTTCAGAGCCCCGGCACCTCCGGGCCTGGCGGTTCAGAGCCCGGCACCTCCGGGCCTGGCAGTTCAGAGCCCCGGCACCTCCGGGCCTGGCAGTTCAGAGCCCCGGCACCTCCGGGCCTGGCAGTTCAGAGCCCCGGCACCTCCGGGCCTGGCAGTTCAGAGCCCCGGCACCTCCGGGCCTGGCAGTCCAGAGCCCCGGCACCTCTGGGCCTGGCAGTTCAGAGCCCCGGCAACTCCGGGCCTGGCAGTCCATAGCTTCGGCACCTCTGGGCCTGGCGGTTCAGAGCCCCGGCACCTCCGGGCCTGGCAGTTCAGAACCCCGGCACCTCTGGACCCGGCAGTTCAGAGCCCCGGCACCTCTGGGCCTGGCAGTTCAGAGCCCGGCACCTCTGGGCCTGGCAGTTCAGAGCCCCGGCACCTCCGGGCCTGGCAGTCCATAGCTTCGGCACCTCTGGGCCTGGCAGTTCAGAGCCCCAGCACCTCCGGGCCTGGCAGTCCATAGCTTCGGCACCTCTGGGCTCGCCACATCAGTTATGAAAGTAAAAAAAATTGCTTGATCCCCTCTGCCCCGGCACGGCACCTCTTTCATTACAAATTAAGCACGGAGTGAGAGACATCCTGATCAGTGTCCTCAAGAAGACGGAGGCACTTGCGAAAATGTGAAGGACAGTCAAAGGAGAACTAGGGCCTATGAGCCCCTCCAGCAGGGACTCTGCAGCGGGTTTAACAAAACTCCTGGCTCCCCAAATCTTCCGCGTCCGTTCGTGGTGAAGATTTATCGGTGACTCTGGGGGAGACACTTTAGACAGGAGCTTTCCCCTTTCTCTGCTTGAAGATCTTGTACGTTGTGATGGCTAGTTGTTCAAAACCAAACCAAACATCCCCAGTACAGAGGGATATTAATGAATTCATTCATTCATTCATTCCATGGTGCTTTGAAGGCGTTGGGCTTAATCCTGCTAGTCATACTCAGGTGATGCTTCCGTAGGGTTTTGGCCAGCTGGACTGGGCCCTAACGTGCTAAGTATGACTATCACTGTCGTAGACTCTTGCACACCGGTGTTGTGGTATCTCGGACGATGCAGAAGAGCAGGAATCGGTTGTAATGACGGTAACGGGGCTTCCTCGGCACAGACAGCCCCTGTGGTTCTCTCTGGCGTTCCAGCTGCGCTGCCGAGTGTCACCACATTGGGGTTTCTCTATGCCCAGGACCTGGAAGTGACCGCTGGTAACAATACAAGATTCTGCCCTGACGGGAAATTACAGGCCGTTTTCTAGGCCCGTGAAGGGCCCATTGGGGTACTGTGGGAGCACTAGGAAGGAGGCTGCTTGGAGGTTGGGAATCTGCCCTCGGGAAGATCCATATCTCTGCTAGCCCGTCTGAGTAATATAGCATCCAGACTTGTGACCCGGCTATTCTGCCCCGGAGTCCCACCTCTCCCTTGACCCCAGCAATCTCCGCTCCTCCTAGCCACAGGCATCAGTTACAACATGCAGCCGGACGCCGGTTCTCTGTCGCTTTGCATCTCATTTCTTTGGAGAGACTTTGACCCTTTTGTGATGCCCCATGACAGAAAACTAGAGTCTAAAGTCTGCCCATCCCAGCCCCTCCCACGCCATCCTTGCATCAACTGCTTTTACAATGAACCTCCTGGCTCATTATGAGACTTTCCTGTTCTGTGTGCAGTAACCCAGGTTACGGAGAGCTTTTTGAGGGGCCTGGTCCCGCACAATAGAGTCAATAGGGGCCTGTTCTTTACGCCCCTTATGGAAGCGCTGTCAGTCCATCGGCGCTTACCAGAACCCGGCTGCAGTCCAGGAGCACAGGGGTTAACCGGGAGGTCCCGGCTGAACCCGAAATGAGCCAATACAGCGACTCCCCCTGACTCAGAGGAACCCCTGGCCCTGGGGGATATCGACTTTCACGACCTTGATTGCCTTTAAAAATTAGCACCGTGCAGTGCATTAAAGAGAGAGGGCCGGTGCCTGGCGTAAATCAACATAATCCCCTTGAAAGCAATGGCGCTACGCCTCTTTACCCCAGCTGAGGACCAAGGCCATACAGATCAATACCGACCATTCCCCCTGGCGGCTTCCCATGATGTAGAAGGTAGCTCCAAAGCGACTGCTTGCTACAGCCAAGGGCCCTGCTGCACCAAACCAGGCTGAAATCACGATGGGGTCAGCACACAGTGAAAGGGTCACTGTCAGTCTGACTCATTTCGCCATCATACTCAGTCCGGGGAGGCCCCTGGAGTCAGCAATAAGGTCCCAAGAGTGGGACGCTTTACCAGCAAACACTAGTCCACAGCAGTTAACGGCCATGAGTAGGTTTGTATTTGGAATCAAGCTAAGCCATTTAACCAGACTGAGGTGGAGGTCAGGGTTAAGGCGCAGGTTTGAAATCTCTACGCTCCCTGGAAATGCAGGTTCAGATCCCAGCTGTGTCAGCCCAGCCCTTCACCTCACTGTGATAGTGAAATTGAATATCACCTTCATGCTGCAGGGCACGAGCAAGCTCTAACTGACAGGGGTCAGGAAGAAACAGCTCCCTAGACAGGCTATCCCTGTGGGGCTTCTTGCATCTTCCTGTGAAGCAGCTGGAACTAGCTTAGATGGGCCCTTGTTCTGCTCTGGTAATTCCTAAGCCCTGAGAAGGCAATTTACAAAACTGTCTTATCTGTGCTCTCTGAACATTAAAGACCCCAGCGTCCATAAGAGTAGAGAGGGTTTTCCCTAGTGTCTTTGGCCAAACTTTTCCCTCCTCCTACTGTTGTGAAGAATGAATAGCTCCACCCCAGAGGCAGCTGCTGCACGGGTGAAAGGCTTTGGTCTGCAAGCTGCTGTGTCTGTGTGCAATGTAACACATTAGGCTCCCATGTGCTGTTGTACGGAGTCACTGAGATGCCAAATCCCTTTTGCTGGCATGGATCAAAGAGACACGTCATCCATCAGGAGGCTGAGTGAGTGGATTCTCCTGAGTGCGTTCACGGTATATAATAGATAAACAACGGTGCATTACGAGGCTCTTCTCTCTTGGGTTTTCCAGGTGCCAAACCTCTTTTATGCTCAGTGATTTACCCATGAAATTGCCAGAGGCAAGAGCCAAGAAGCTGCACTAAGCTCTCAAAGGTACATAGCATGGAGTGACGGGGTCATCAAAGGATAATGCAACCTTCAGAGAAAAAAGAGAGAGAGAAACATATTCTCTGGCTGGGGAACGGACTGATAAGGAGAGCCAGGGAGCGGATATCTAGCAGGCTGAAATTCTGTATCTCCTTCAGCTCCCTTCTCCGCTCTCTCCAGTGATAACTAGGATGTAGCTAGCACTCTGCGTCTCCAAAGGTCTGCACAGACATGAATATGGACACAAGCAGGACCATCCTCTTCCCAGCCCAAGGAGGGAGGTAAATGTGATCCTACGGATGGGGAAACCGAGGCACAAGAGGGGTTTGATGACTTGTCCCAGGCTGCACAGCAAGCCGAGTGCCAGAGCTGAGATTAGACTTTAGGAGTTCCTGGCTCCCAGCCCCACGCTCTAAGCACTAGACCTTGTTGCCTCTTGATGCTGACGTTACTAGAAACCCCCCTCTGCACACACCGCAAATCTCACTCCAGGTGCGCTCTGCATATGGCCCCGATCCAGCAAGGAGCCAAGCAGCATCCGGGAAGCACTCAGCATCCTACAGGCTCGAACTTCCACTCCGCTAGAGCAATTCCTGCCCCTTAGCCACTGTCAAGGCTCTGTGCCGTCAGGGATGGGGCTCCGCTCCAAACCCCGGGCTCCCAGCCCCCCCTCACACACCGGGGTTCAGTCACAGGGGCAAGCCTGAGACGGGGTGTGACTTACACCTTCTTCCAGCCCTTCAATGTGTGTGTAGATTCCCTAAGGGCCTAATTCTTCTCTTGCCCTGGTGTAAACCTGGAGTAACACCCCGAAAGCCAGTGGAGTTAATCCAGGTTCATGCCAGGGTAAAGGAGCCCCTTCCTCTCTTTTACGGCCAGCTGGCCCTTAGACACCCCAATCTCCCCTCAAACGTTTCCTCTGAATTTGCCCACAGGGTGCAATGGGATCTGAGAGGGAATCGAAGCTGGTTTAATCCACCGGCCTGGGAGCTGGGGTTATAAGCTTGATGCAGGTGACGTTCTCTGGTCCCTTGCAGATCCTCGGCTGGTGCAAATTGACCCGGCTCCATTGACTTCAGGGGAGCAGTGGCAATTCCCATCCGCGGAGGCACAGCCCCTGTGGCTCTGTCGGTGCACCCAGGAAAGGAGCTAACCAAGGGGTGGAAGTAGAAGAGGCTCCGAGTCTGGTGCTCTCTGCCAGGTGGAGCCACACAGTACTGGCTGCAGTGGAGACTGGCCCTTTACCTGGGGTGAAGAGGAGGGGAAATAAACCAAGGCCTGCGGCATCAATAGCAAGAGGGTCAGTTGTTCTGGACACGTCCATTTTCCAACAGCAAAGTCTTTGTTTCAGACCCGTTGCCAGAACGGCGGGGGGTGACGAGAACTGAAGCGGCAAAGGCCAGCTTGTTCGCCTTTTAAATCGATCTCTGGCCACCGTCGCTGCAGTATCTAAGCACCTCGCCATCTTTAATGGATTTAGCCTCGCCACACCCCTAAGAGGCTGTTCTCCCCATCACACAGGTGGGGAAACTGAGGCACAGAACTACTAAGTGACTTGCCCAAGGTGGGATAGGGAGCCTGTGGCAGAGGCAGGATTTGAACCCAGGCCTCCTAAGTCCAAGGCTTGTGCCCTAATCACAGCATGACCCTTCCTTTCTTTTGACAGCCAACCTTGCCACCACAGATATCATCTTCCTGGTGTGCTGCGTGCCGTTCACCGCCATGCTGTATCCCCTTCCCGGCTGGATCTTCGGCGAGTTCATGTGCAAGTTTGTCAATTATATCCAGCAGGTGAGGTGTTGGCTTAGGGCTTCGCTCACTGCTGTGGGCAGAGCTGGGGTGACTGGGGGGGTGGGTTTAGTCTTCAAAAAAGAGACTGTGTGGGCAGCAACAGGGCGCGCTTTGCCCTCTCCTTGCACGCAGGCACCTCACACGTACATTTCTCATCCAGTTACACAACAGGGCGCACACCCATGCCTCGCACGGGTGCAAGCCATACACACACACGGCCTATGTGCATGCTATACAAACAGAAAAGTTAGATAAAAAACGCTCTTGCTGGAAGGTTGCAGCATAACATGACTTTATGATAAACACACACTGACCAAAACCAGAGAGAGACAAAGCAGGCTGCTCCCTAAGGCAGAGAGGCACAGATCTTGGAGTCACCGTGGATAGTTCTCTGAAAATTTCAGCTCCATGTGCAGCAGCAGTCCAAATGGCTAACAGAATGGTAGGAACGACTAGGAAAAGGATAGAAAATAAGACAAAAATATCATAATGCTACTATATAAATCCATGGTAGGCCCACATCTTCAGTACTGTGCCCAGTTCTGGTCACCCCATCTCCAAAAGGAGAAAGTGGAATGGGGAAAGGGTCAGAGAGGGGAAACAAAGATGATCAAGGATGAAACAGCTTCCGTACAAAGAGAGCTAAAAAGATGAGGGCTATTCGGCTTAGAAAAGAGATGACAAAGGAGGAATACGAGAGGTCTCTCTAATTATGAAGGGGGTGGAAAAAGTGACTAGAGAAGTGTTATTTACCCTTTCACGCAATACAAAAACCAGGGGTCACCCGATGAAATGAATCGGCAGCAGGTTTCAAACAAACACAAGGGAGTACTTCTCCTAACACACAGTTAACCTGTGGATCTCAGGGCCATGAGATGTTGTGAAGGCCAAAAGTATAAACGGGTTCCAAAAAAGAACTAGATAAGTTCATGGAGGTCCATCAACGGCTAATAGCCAACATGGTCAGGGACGCGACACCATGCTCGGGGTGACCCTAAACCTCCGACTGCCAGAAGCCGAGAGTGGAAGACAGGGTGGATCGCTGCAAAATTGTCTTGTTGTGTACATTCTCCCTGAAGCATCTGTCACTGGCCACTGTTGGAAACAGGATGCTGGGCGAGATGGACCAGTATGGCAGCACTAACGTGCTTATGTAAATCACCTCCCCCTTGATTTAGGCTGACATTTTCCAGACCAACTGGAAATGTCCCAGATGGCACACGTCCATACACAGCCTGCAAGCAAGACCAGGAAGCCCGCTGCTCTTGGTGGTAGCTTGCATTTCCAACACATCGCACCATGCAAACCGAGGGCATCGGTTTCCAAGGGTAGAATACTCCGACCCAGAGGGCCAGATACTCAGCGGCTATCTATTGCTGTATCTCTGTTACAGTCGCCGGCTGGGGATCTGGAGCAGACAGTGCGCAGGGTGGGTGGGTGGATGCGTGCCCCTCCCCCCCCAGACAACTCTGCTCCAACGCCTCCGCTTCTGCCTCCCCTGGCAGGTCGCCGTGCAGGCCACCTGCGTCACCCTGACGGCCATGAGCGTGGACCGCTGGTACGTGACTGTGTTCCCGCTGCGCTCCCTGCGCCAGCGCACCCCCCGCATCGCCGTCGCCATCAGCCTGGGCATCTGGATCTGTGAGTAGAGCCGGCGGGGGTAGGGGGGACTGGGGAAACATGGCCCTCCTGAAGTGGTGCCGGGTAGCTGGGGCGAGCTGGCCGGGAGGGGCTGCCACTGGCGCTCTCAGAGGAGGAAGGGGGATGGAGAGACCCACGTGGGCATGAGGGGACAGAGCCTGCCTGGGTAAGGGCCCCTTTATTTTTTAAAGAAACCAGCCAGAACTATGTATTCAACCCCCTGGCCCAACCCCCGACCCCATAAATGTCAGGGTTCAGATAAAATGGGACCTGCGTCCGAACCACCCCTGCAAAACCAAGCCCTACCTGGGGAGGTTTGGGGGGTTCAAGGATGGGGGCTGAAATAGGAATTTGGGGAGGATGTAAGAAGTAGGGGGACACCTGTAACACATGCATGAGCTGAAGCTGCTGGCTGTATCAAGTGGGGAATGGGGCCATTGGCACCCTCGGAGAATGGGCCGTTGGCACCTATCATCCTCATATCCTGGCTCTGCCCCTTCCCTTTGTCCCTCCAACTCATTCCCCCTGCGACCCATGATCCTTCCTGGTTCTGGTTTGGGTCTGTCCCTCCATCCTGCTCCCCCACTGGCTGTGACCCTGGGTCAGGTCTGTCCCTCCATCCTGCTCCCCCAGTGGCTGTGACCCTGGGTCCGGTCTGTCCCTCCATCCTGCTCCCCCACTGGCTGTGACCCTGGGTCCGGTCTGTCCCTCCATCCTGCTCCCCCAGTGGCTGTGACCCTGGTTCTGGTTCGGTTCGGACCCTCCATCCCCTGCTGGCCACTAAAGCAAGCGCCTAGCCTGGCGCTGGGTCGCTGACTCTGGCCTTGCTGCCCGCGGCAGGTTCCTTTATCGTCTCCGCCCCGGTGCTGATGTACAACAGGTTGACGGAGGGCTACTGGTTCGGGCCGCAGACCTACTGCAGTGAGTCCTTCCCCTCCGCCTCCCATGAGAAGGCCTTCATCCTTTACAACTTCCTGGCCGTCTACCTGCTGCCCCTCCTGACCATCTGCGTCTGCTACGTGGCCATGCTCTACCAGATGGGACATCCCACCGTGGAGCCCCTCGACAACAACTACCAGGTACCTAGCTCCTCCCCCCTGCACTCCCCGCACACGCCCGTAGGGGGCGTGTGCATGCGTAGCTCTACATCAGACCTGATCTCCAGAGGCTCTGAGCACCCACGGCTCCCACTGGCTCCAGAAGGAGTGGATGGTGCTCAGGACTCCTTGGCCACAGGGCCAGATTCATCCCTGGCCTCTGTATCCAATGGCGCATGCACGCTGATGCTCGGGGGCATGGCCTGTGTCTGCAGATACTTGCAATTACATGCCCCTGTGTCTGCATGTCTGGGCACAACACATGCTGCCATTTGCACCCACCGTTTGGTTTGCACATGAATGCACGCAGAGGCGCACACCGCTCCTTGCACGCGTGACCCACTCCATGGTGGCTGGGCCGTAAGTAGAGGTTGATAAGCCTGCCACTGCACTGTTCTTTTAGCTTAGGCAGCAGAGGTTCATGCACGCCAACCCAGAGGTCCCAGGTTCAATCCCCACTGCCAGCCACCTCCTAGGGGTGTGGTGTTATACACACACACATGCAACCACTTGTGTGTCTACCTCTTTGCACATGTCCACCCCCTGGCATGATGGCTCAGCTCCCCCCAGAGCTGCCTGGCTGTGAATGCGAACACCCACCCCCTGTCTCTGTGTCTTGCAAGGTGCAGCAGCTGGCCGAGCGCTCCGAGGCGATGCGGGCCAAGATCTCCCGCATGGTGGCCATCATCGTGGTCCTCTTCACCATCTGCTGGGGGCCCGTGCAATTCCTCATCCTCGTCCA
The DNA here is from genome assembly GCA_037349315.1 of Chelydra serpentina. NCBI lineage: Eukaryota > Metazoa > Chordata > Testudines > Chelydridae > Chelydra > Chelydra serpentina. Next base: position 4,843,998 of record JBAIAC010000107.1, on the reverse strand, counting down.
GGCCTTCAGCCCCGGCTTCCAACGCAACTACCACATCTACAAGGTGAAGATCTGGGCCCACTGCATGTCCTACACCAACTCCTCCGTCAACCCCATCGTCTACGCCTTCATGGGCGTCAACTTCAGGAAGGCCTTCAAGAAGGTCTTCCCCTTCATCTTCAAGCAAAAGGTGGGCTGCACCAACGCGGGCAACGCCAACGTCAATACCGAGATGCACTTCGTGTCCTCGGGCACATAGGGGGGGTGGCCATGCCCCACCCTGCCCAGAACGTGAGACCAGAGGACCCTCTTTGCTGATAAGAACTTGCAGCCCGTTGAGCCTTTCACCCAAAGTGCTTTACAAACCATCTCACCTGCCATTGTAATGCAGCCACATCTGGGGTGGAAGGCAGCAGCTGTTCGTATAGCCCAGAGCAACACGGCCTGGCAGTTAAGGACAGGAAGTGAAGGAGGACGCTCCGAATGGAGAGGTAGGCAGGCAGGCAGTATGTAATTACCCCAAAGAGAGCTAAACCACTCCCACTAAAAACGGGCTGGAACTTTTAACCCCCACAGAAACAGAACCTCGGCTTTTCCTTTGAAAGATGTACTCCTGAGGGCATTCTGCGCCAAAAAATTAACAAGTCTGCGCACAATATTTTAAAATTCTGCAAAATTCTGCAAGTTGTATTTGTCAATAAATAAATACAGAGGCAGTGGGGAGCACAGGCCACTGGCTGCACGAAGGTGGGAGATCACCCTGCAGCCCCCCCCCACTCCTCACCCTGGGACCCGATCCTGCACCCGATCCTGACACAGCACAAGGCCTGGGCCTGCCCCAGAAACACCCTGGGGCCCTGCCCCTCGGCACCAGGCACACCAGGAGTGGGACAGGCAGGCTCAACCAGGCAGGATCCAAGTGTGGAGGGGCTCAGTGTGGGGGGGATCCAGGTCTGGAGTGAGAGGATTCTGGGTGAGACAGTCTGGGACCAGGCAGCTCCGTGGGGGGTCTAGGTGTGGGGGGATCCGGATGCATAGAGGCTCGTTGGGGGGGGGGGGGTTCCAGGTGCAGGGGTAATGGGACTCTTCCAGGTGAAGGTGGGTGGGGCTCAGCAGAGGGGTCTGGGTGTGGGGGTCTCAGAAGTGGGGCCTGGGTGTTGGGGGAGTGGGCCTTGGTGGAGTGGGGGTCTGCGTGCAGCTAGTTTGGGATCAGTTGCATTGGGGTCTGGATGTGAGGGCTCGGGGGGGTGCAGGGGTGGGGCTTATCAGGGTGGGGTTTGAGTGCAGGGAGCTCAGTGGGGGGTGGTCTGGGTGCAAGGGTTGGGGGTCTAGAGGCAGGGGGTCTGGGTTCAGGGGGCTCCAGATGCAAGTGTTGAGGTTCAGTGGGGTGGGGTTTGGCTCTAGAGGGGTTCTGGGTGTATGGAGTCAGGCTTGGGGTGGGTGTCTGGGTAGGGGAGGTCCAGATGCAGGGGGGTTGGGCAGCTGGGGTACCCCTCCCCCCACAGTTGAGGAGCAATGGGGGCAGGAAGCAGGGGAGGATGCTGAGCTTCCTGCAGCTGGGAGAGGTTTCTGGGTGTGTGTCCGACACAGCCCCAGCCACCCCTTGCAGGAGAAGAGGAAGTCCCGTCCTCTCCTGCCTCCAGCCCAGCCGGGACTAGCAGCTGATCCCAGCTCAGGGTAGGAGCCACTGGCGGGGGTGTCCCCAGCCCTGCAGTGATTTACCGCTCCGCCGGCTGCTCCAGGTGCCTGAAACGATGTACCGGTGCAGCTAGGGAGTGGTGTGTGACTGCTCTTGCAGCTTCCCTGTCAGAAAGTCATTTTTCTGTGGGGAAGCAAAGAAATCTGCGGGGGACATGAATTCTGCATGTGCGCAGTGGTGCAGAATTCCCCCCAGGAGTAAAGATGTCACCCTCCCTCCAACAGCACTGAGCTCACTCAGTGGAGGACAGTGCCACCTTGTGGATCGCTAGCATCACCTTGGATGTTACTTCATAAGTCTCCCATCTAAGTGGAATCCACCAAGACCATCCAGTAGCTCAGCCCAAGCTCCTTGTTGTACGTCCTGCTGATGGACTTGTTGTGTAATTCACCCACCCTATTAGACCCGGCTGGGGGCAAAGGTTCATATCTCAAATCCAGGGAATTGCTTCTGTCATATAAACACTAGACTGGACTGGTTTTCAGAGGCACTCATCTAGGGTCAATGACAACCCAACCATCTCCCTACAAATCCTCCCAGCCACGGCCAGTGAAAACTGGGGACCATCATTAAGCACTCATTTAATGGAGGGGTTGGGAATAAACTTTTCCTGGGGTCAGGTCTAACTTAAGTAATTATGTGGGTCCCGTCACCACGGCATCTGGCCACCTCACACTCTTAGCCTCCCATCCCCCGGTCATACAGAGAATTATGGGAACTGTTATCCCCTTTTTTACAGAGGGGGAACTCAGGCACAGAAAAGTTAAGTGACTTGCCTAAGGTCACACAGGGAGCCAGTAGCAGAGCAAAGACACAAACACGGCTTGCCAGGATGCACGTCGAGCGCCCTAACCACTGGGCCAGGTTCTTCCTATGGGACCTCTTCTACCTTCCTCTGAAGCAGCTGGTACTGGCCACTCTCACAGATGGGCTACTCAGCAGACAACCTGGGCTGATCCAGCCTGGCTGTTCCTGTCCTTATAGAGACTCTGAGAGAGACTGCTACTGGGAGACTGCCTTGAGTGTAACTGACCCATTGATCCTGGCTAGGGGGACCTGCCGAGGGGGAGTGTCTGAACAAGGGCTGGCAACTCATGTTTGCCACGGGCCTCTGAAGAGCATGCTGTGCTCTCTCCATGTGCAGGGGAGAAGATTGCTGGGGACTAAGAAATGTATACCATGGGGAGGAGGGGGGGAATCTGAGCCTCTCCCAGCTCATGACACCTGACCGTGGAAGGCTGGGGAAAGCAGGCGGGTTAACCCCAGCTCCCTGCGGGGGAAGTGTGGTCTGCGGCTCGAAGCATCGCTCACTGTACAAAAAGAGGTGAATCAGATTCCCAAGGAGGCCGGGAGGTTTCGGGATGGGCGCGGCGCCCTGAGCTCCTGTACAAACGGGGCTCTTTGCGGAGGCAGCTATGTACAAACGCCACCCACTGCTTTGGGCTTGTGGTGGCTTCGCTCCGGTTCCTGCTCTTGTGAGCGCGGGGAGAAAAAAATAATCGCCGTTTATTTATAAATAGAATAAAGCCAAGTCTTTTGTTAGCCTCACACATAGAGTCTGTCTCCATCTGTTCCAGGACTCCTGGAGCCCAACACCTATTTTCATGGAGTTGATTAGTGCCAGACTGGTGTCAGCTGAGAGCAGAAAACTCATCTCACTGGTGACCAAACTCGGTTGGAGGGGAGCTGAAATCCCCCTGCTTGGTTTGATGGCAGATCTCAGGCGAGGCCCCCTCTCTGGTGGAGCCACAGTTGGGGTGCTGCATTCTCTGACGTTCTCTGCTCCAAGGAGGGCCTCGAACTGGGGCCGGAGGGAAAGGCGCGAGATTCTCCTACACTCTGCCCAGCTGAGACCGGTCCATGGGCTCAGCATCCTTGCCGGGTACCACCAGCCTCTTGCTGCCGCTCTGGCTGGTACCCAGGTAGTTACTCCCCCTGTGCTGCTGGGGGCAGGTGGGCAGCAAAGAATTGTGGGTGCTGGGTTGCCTAGGAGAAAGAATTGTGGGTGCTGGGTTGCCCAGCAACGGGCGCTGCCCGGTGGGGTCCCATCATCTCTTCGTCCGCCCCGTGGCTGCGGACACGGTGGGGCAGGTGGCATCATCTCTCCTCCCTCCGGGGGACAGGTGCGTGCAGCCCCGCTGCGTGGTGGGGCTTCGGCCCAGGCAGGAAAGGACTGACCCCATGTGGCTCCCTGTAGCTGGGGTTCGTTCGTGGCTCCCTGTAGCTGGGAGCTCTACCCCTTTAAGGGCCGGGGGCCCAGGGCCAGCCCTGTTAGATGATCAGACCCAGCTGGGAAGGGGCCAGTGATTGCTATAAAGGGCTTTGTTAGAGCGGGGAGAGATGGGAAGGAAATGAGTCCCCTGTAGCTGGGGGAAGAGAGATGCAAAGGGTCCAGCAGCCAGGTCAAGGGAATAGCTGCCTTGTAAATCAATGGTGCTCTAAGGCATGGGCCTGAAGGGACTTTGGGGTGTGGGCTGGGGAGACAGGTCAGCAGCTTTATGCTTCCCTTTGGGTACTCCTCAGGGCCCTGCTCTGCCCCCCATTGTCCCTAAACCTCACACAACTCCTGACACTAAGGCTGCCATCTTTGGTTGGATGAATTCCTGGAGGTTTCGTCACATGACATTATCTTTAATGAAAGAGTAATCGTTAACTCCAGGATAATCCTGGAAGGTTGGCAACCCTTACCTGACACACACACGGACAATGTTGTAGGACAGTGGTTCTCAACCAGGGGCATGCACCCCTGGGGTTACCTCCACTCATTTAGATATTTGCCTAGTTTTACAACAGGCTACTAGCAAAGTCAGTACAAACTAAAATGTCACCCAGACAATGACTTGTTTATACTGCTCTGTATCCTGTACACTGAAATGTAAGTACAATATTTATATTCCAATTGATTTATTTGATCATTCTATGGTAGAAATGAGACAGTCAGCCATTGTTCAGTACTCATGTGCTGGGACACTTTTGTGTCTGATTTTATAAGCAAGTAGCTCTTGAGTGAGGTGAAACTTGGGGGGTACGCAAGACAAATGAGACTCCTGAAAGGGGGACCGTCGTCTGGAACGGTTGAGAGCCCCTGGTGTAGGACACAGGAGCTGGAAGATGAAGTCAGCCGAGTTCAGACTGGCAAGGCACAGGTTTGTCACCGTGAGGGTGATTAGCTGCTGCAGCAGATGGCCAAGGGATGGGGTGAATTCTCTGTCACTGGGAATCTTTCAGTCAAGCTTGGAGATAAAATATACACCCTCGTTAGACCCCAGCTGATTGGGCTGGATGCAGGAAGTACCGGTTGAGGTTCTCTGGCCCGGGTTATGCAGGGGGTCAGCATCGAAGACTCCAAGAGCCCTGCTGGCCTTTGCATTTATTAACCCCCCTGGCAGTGCAAGCAGCCCCCGTGCATGGTCCCAGTGAGCAGGGCACCTTGGAGAAAGAATCCTTCGGTGTCTAGGCAGATTGGCTTTGCTCCTGGGGCCGGGCACCAGACGCCAGCAGGGCACTGGCAGCCCTGTAGCTACATCTGTTTGGTGGCCCGTGTGAGCTGGCGTACTTGAGACCCCGCCGACTGCGTGGCATTGAAGGGTTTGTATCCAGCCAGTGACTCCCAATCCCCTGGGCCGTAACCACCACACCATCGGCCCGACTAGAGCTGGACACAGAATCCAGTAGTAGTCCTGATTCCCAGTCCTCTGCTCTAACCACTAGACTACTCCCCTTCCCCTCAGGAACAGAACCCAGGTGTTCTAACTCTCAGCCCTTTGCTCTAAGCACACTCCACTCCCAGAGCTGGGAACAGAACCCAGGAGTCCTGACTCCTCATCCTCTGCTCTAGCCATTAGAAAGCTCGTCTTCTGCAGCTTCAAAATCTGTACCATCCCTGTTTAGAGCGCGGGGGGGCTTTGCTTTGGCAAGACCACAAACCGTCAGCTCCCTTTACCTCAGCCTGCTCTTCCAATGTGTCATTCTTGCAAGAAAAAAAAAGATAATTAAACATATTTCTTGGAAGATGCTCGGCCTCCTTGCCATGCCTTGCGCTCTGCCTGCACCTTGCACAGACATCTGAGCTCCCCGGTGTTTCAGGAATGATGACCTGCCATTCAGCATCCCAGTTCTGTGAGATGCATGCACCACTCACCAGCCTCCAGCAGGCCTCTGTGGTCATTGCTTCTCGCGCCACTAGATGGCGAAATGGCCCCACCAGAAGGAAAGCCAGGCACGGAGGACAAGCTATTGCTGAATTAATAATACATTATTTTGCAATCCCAGGCCCTGATCGTACCCCGTTAAAGTCAATGGGAGTTTTGCCACCGATTCCAATAAGTGTAGGGTCAAGCCCATCTAGTACTTTTCAGCCATCATGTGATAAAGCTGGCAGAAGCATTAGTATTCTCTGTTTTAAAGGGGTGCGGGGGGGAAACTGAGGCGCAGAGCAGCAGAAGTGAGTTGCTCCAGGTCGCATGGCGAGTCTGGAGCAGCAGGGCTGGGAATAGAACCCAGGACTCCTGACTCCCGTTCTGAAGGGATTGAAGGTGCCTGCTCCTATGCCGCAGGGGTGCACCACAGGATGTGGGGAGGTTCAGGCTGCAGACAACGGAAGATCAGATCTGGGTTAGTTAGAGGCCCCTAGGTGCAGGGAACTATGGGGCTGAAGCAGGATCAGGGATACCTAGACCAGCCCTGCCGGGGGTTTGTCATGTACCGCTTCATCCTAGATCGGGCAGATGCCTCCTTTTAAAGAGCAGCCAGCGTGCATGCGCCCAGATCCGTCCCCAACGTGAATTCAGCTCGCTTTTTACCTTCGAAAGGCTCCTTCACAGATGTGCAAAAGCCTCGGCAAGGTGGGTTTTCCCAAGTGCTCAGCACCCAGAATTGGGAGCCGCTGAGTGCTCTGGAGCATCTGATCCAAACAAACACTTTTACTACAGTGCTGGCCTGGGCAGGCTATTGGAAAGGACCAGCCACCCCTGCTCCCAAGCGAATCCGGTTCTTGTATCCAGGATCCTTTGAGGGCCATGCCCCAACTGTGAGATCCATAACATGCTTCCGGCCTTAGCCAGTGGGATTTGAAGAACCCAAGAGCAGATTTTTCTATGATTTGCCCAAGCTCAGATCTCATGCTGGGGAGAAGTTGGTTTTGACGTGAAATCACAGACACGTTTGCGCTATAAACCCCCTTCTGCAAGGTATATGCTTTGGGCACGACCTATATCATAATGAATATGGGAGCTGATAACCAAAGCAACCCTGGTTCCTCCTGCTCCTTTATTTGCCCAGAAGCCCTTTCCAGTAGCCACTCCCCTCACTAGCCTTGCTTGTAATTCTAACCTCCCCGAGAGGCCCTAAGGGCTACTATTCTGCCTAGCAGGCAGGATATAGTTACAGCCACTCTGGTTTGTTTACTACAAGCCTTGATCTGCTTTAGGGAGCGTCCCCAAAGTGAGACATTTTCTTTCCACTTCCTTCAAATGCAGGTGATTGTTTTCCTTCCACTGGCTCCCTGTGGGCCTTTAACCTGCATGCCCATCTGGGACCGGTGGGATTCAGTTCCCAGTGGCCAAGAGAGGCTGATTTACAGAGCAGTGGCCATTTGGTCCCCAGGTGCCTAACTCAACCGGATCCAAAAATGGAGATTGGCTTGACAGCCGCACCTACGTTGGAGCACGGACTCCTGCTTAGCTTCTGCACCATTCTGGTCCCGTGGCTGTTCGCACTCACTTTGCTGCCTGAGACGCAGGCTGATGGAGAATCAGACCCAGGACCGCTCGCTGCCTGGTGTGCTTTGCATGAGGGAAAGACCTCAAGTTTCAAACCAGTTTGGGGCGGGGGCAAGACAAACAGGTTGATTGACTTCAGCAGGCCTGCTCCCATGAGGAAAGCAAGCAGGGCTCTTCCCTCCCCCCCCCCCCCTTCTGAATCGAACGGTTTTGTCCAGCCACCAAGGTTAAGGGTTGTGTAGCTGAGGTGATAAATTAGAGGAGACGCTTCAAAATACAACAGTTACTATGGGAAAAACCCCAGTGTCGAGTAAATTTCATCCCTAGATCCCACAGCACTTTACCAAGGTAAGTATCGTGAGCCCCAATTGGGGAAACCGAGGCACGGAGAAGGGAAGCCTATGCTGATTCCGAGCTGGGAGATGAAGCCAGGTCTCCTGACTGCCATACCAGTATCCTATTCATCAGACTACACTGGGGTATTAATCTTTTATTAAGAAACCCTCCTGACACCAGTAAGTAATTTCCAGACACTTTCCCATCCAAAAGCAGTTTCTCCTCCCTTGGTGTTCACACCTCAACTGCTAGAAGAGGGCCTCACCCTCCCTCATTGAGCTAACCTCGTTATCTCTAGCCTGACTCTTCCCTGCACATTTATATCTGCCCCTGGACATTTCCACTGCTTGCATCCAACGAAGTGGGTATTCACCCACGAAAGCTTATGCTCCAATACCTCTGTTAGTCTATAAGGTGCCACAGGACCCTTTGTCGCTTCTACAGGTCCAGACTAACATGGCTACCCTCTGATACTTTTCCCATCCAAATCATTCTCCAGGCAGGGAGTGCTTCCTACTATCTCTTTCTTCAGCACCTAACTCAGTGTAGACTTGATCTCAGTTGGGGCCTCTACCGTAAAACAGTTTGTTCTGCGTCTGTACAGCGCCTAACACAATGGGGACTTGGTGCACGACCGGGGCTGCTGGCTGCTAGCTCCAGCAATACAAATAATAAAGGACAATAATGTAATATTGAAACAGGTTCTTTTAAAATGCTGATCCGGCCCTTTCTCAATAACAACCTGCCAAATCCGGGTCCCGCCGGCTTCCTCAGCTAGACGAGCCGAATGTTAACCCAGCCAGAGAGATCCTGATTTTCAAACACAGTGCTGTGTCCTCTCCCCGCGCTCAGCACGCCTTTGTTTGATTTTATGTTCTCTTTGGGAACTGAGATTGTTTAGCCTGCAGAAGAGAAGAGTGAGGGGGGATTTGATAGCTGCTTTCAACTACCTAAAAGGGGGTTCCAAAGAGGATGGATCTAGACTGTTCTCAGTGGTAGAAGATGACAGAACAAGGAGTAATGGTCTCAAGTTGCAGAGGGGGAGGTTTAGGTTGGATATTAGGAAAAACTTTTTCACTAGTAGGGTGGTGAAGCACTGGAATGGGTTACCTAGGGAGGTGGTGGAGTCTCCTTCCTTGGAGGTTTTTAAGGTCAGGCTTGACAAAGCCCTGGCTGGGATGATCTAGTTGGGGTTGGTCCTGCTTTGAGCAGGGGGTTGGACTAGATGACCTCCTGAGGTCCCTTCCAACCCTGAGATTCTATGATTCTATGATTGGTTCCTTTTTTCCATGCGAGTTTTGAACTAGTGTCATGAGGAACGCTGCACCGCATGGAGATAAGATGTTTCCAGGGTGTCACGTTCCACATTGCAAAGGTTTGCTCTGCCCGACATGGGATGCGCCCAGGCTAGGAACAAAGGCATTAGGGGTGGGGGTTAAACCACATGAGAGCTAATACCCGGAAACTACCGTGGTAAAATCCCAGTGTGGGCAAGGCAGTTGTAGCATTGACATGCATTAGCCCAGTGTTTATCTTGAGCTGCTAACACGTGTTAAAACTGCTAATGGCTTGTCCACACTGTGTCTTCACTGCAAAAATGGGTGGGATTTTATGTCTGGCTGGTTCTCTCTGTAAAATCCTAGTGGAGACAAGGCACAGGTAGTTTCTACCTCGATGTAGCTAGTCAAGGTCGATCCATTGCGTACCTGGGGTTGACTTGGACTGACTATGTCATGGTGAAAACAACAGCGCCTTGTCTCTAATGGGATCGGAGCCATCGCGCTGAAAAGACACACCTGGTTTTGGTCGTGGACGTGGTAGCAGACCCCTTGGGAAATCCCTTTTTTCCTGGTGGAGACAAAGCCAGTAACTGCACCGGGAATCTGCCCCTGCTGGGCCCGATGGTGTGTCGTTTCTGAACCCTCCCCTGCCAATCCAGATGCTGGGGGTGCAGCGTGAAATGTTTGCCAATAGCCACTTGCATTTTCATGGTACTTTGCATCTGAGGAGCTCAGCACGATTTGCAGAACAGCGCTTTGTTAACCTTCGCACGCAGGCCCTGGTAGAGGGTGTTATCCCCAGAAATGCTGAGGCCCAGATGTGGACGTTAGGAGCCTAAATACCTTGGAGGATCTGGGCCAGAGAGATCAGTTGACTTGCCCAATGTCATGTGGCAAAGGCAAGAAAATCAGATCATGGTGGGTATACCAGGAATTAATTTGGCTCTAGAAGTCCTGATTCCCAATCCCTGTCATCGTCCCCCCCAGCTTTAACTACTAGACCATACACTCACTCCCATATCTGAGAATTGAACCTAGGAGCCCTAACTCCTAGTCGTCTCCTTTAGCCACTACACAACATTCCCTGCATCATTATTATTTCTTTGTATTACCATAGCACCTAGGAACCTTAGTCATGGACCAAGACCCCGTTGCACTAGGCACTGCCCCAAGGAGCTTACATCTAACTATAAGACAAGTGGGATAGCTCAGTGGTTTGAGCATTGGCCTGCTAAACCCAGGGTTGTGAGTTTAATCCTTGAGGGGGCCATTTAGGGATCTGGGGCAAAAATTGGGGATTGGTCTTGCTTTTGAGCAGGGGGTTGGACTAGATGACCTCCTAAGGTCCCTTCCAACCCTGATATTCTATGATTCTAAGAGACAACAGAGGGAGATAGACAGGCAGGAGAGTACAAGGAACTGAGACAAGATTGTGATATTTTTCTGCCTTACAAAGTTAGCCTCACTTGAAAATCAGGATTTTGTTTTGTGCCTTCCATCCTTGCGTTGCTCACCACAGCAGTAACCAAAAGGAAAGGTGTGTGATGTCGTGATCCAAAATCGCACCCGTAATTATGCATGCTGTGATAAGGGTAATCATCAAATGTCATGCTTCAGGGCGTAAGCAGTTTGCCTGCAGGGGTCAAGAAGGAATTTGCCTCACCCACGTCCAGCATTGCACAATTGTCCAGGTCACTGCACGTATGTCCCTCTCTACAGCATTAGATACTGGCCACTGGCAGAGAGAATTCCAGACTTGGGGGACCAATGTTATCTGATCAACCAGCTTTCAGCCATTGGATCTAGACAAAGGCATAACAAGATCCTCCCCACTTCTTCTGATGCAGCTGGAAACTTAGAGCAGATTAGAGCCGTTAGCTGCATCTCAGCTCACATTTAGGATTCAGGTGACGGTTCATAGGATCATCGGATGTGAGTAACCCATTGCATCACAGGAAATGTTCCATCTCACCACCATGCCCTCTTGAAGAACCTAGGGGGACTACAGTGTGAGCTCTGAAAGCGCGTAATAAAGTTCTGAACTAGGAAATTTCCTCTCCCAATTTCAGTGCATACGGAGGGCAGGTGATTAATCCTAAACAGCAGCTGTGCAGATGATTAGCTGCATCTGGATCTTCATCCGCAGGATCTCCCAGCCCATCATTTCTCCCCTTTAGCCTCCTGCTGCAACTGCAATCCCCTACAACTTAAATCCTCTCTGCTGGGCCCCCACTGCCTCTGGTTTTGTGCATTGTGTGTCCTGCATCATCACCTATGCAGCAGGGCCTGGCACGAAAGCTTGCAGGAGAGACAGTGTGGTCAGAACATCAGACTGGGAGCCAGGAACCGCCGCATTCGATTCCTAGCTCGTCTTCTCCTTCCGTCTGCAGCTTTGGGCGAGTCACTTAGGCCCAACTTTACAAAAGTGGTCCCCAGGTTGGGGTCCCCAACCTGACACACTCTGGGACTGATTTTGAGGGGAGTTTTTGGGTGACCAGCACCTCTTAAAATCAGGCCCAGCATCTCTCAGGTTGGGTGCCTAAAATTAGTATCCCCTTCTGGAACTTTTGACCTTACCCGCTATGTGCCTCAGTTTGCTCGTCTGTAAAATGGGGGTGGGGGTGATAATACTTGACTGTGTTGCAATGTATCTGTGAGGACTGATTGGTGTTTTTAGTGAGCTTTGGGGATATTAAGTGCGAATTATTAAGACATGCTGGATTCTTTCCTAGTTTAGGCATTTTTCCTTACCCGTGCACTGGTAAATATGTTTTTATTGTCAACAATGAAACAAAATGCAAGGTTAAATAATTATTCTTAATGCACCGTTATGATTGAGAAAGACCTAGCATTCTCATGGCAGCTGTAACTGAGACACGCACATACTAAAGTTAACATTACAAGCCATAACATAAGACAATAATCCCTAACTCTTATATAGCACTCTTCACCTGTAGATCTCAAAGCGCGTGACAGGTCAGATTTTCTAGCTGGGGAAACTGAGGCACAGAGCAGGAAAGTGACCTACCCAGCAGGTCACTGGCACAACCCAGACTGCATGCAGGTCTCCTGAGTCCCAGTCCAATGCCCTGAAGAACACAGGAGTCCTGACTCCCATTCCATAGTGCTAACCATAAGACCAGGCTGACTCATTTGTATATGCCCTGTGACGATGGAGTGTGCTTAACTTTACACAAAAGTGTCAAGTGAAGCATGTGTGTCAGTTTGCCGATCAAGGTAGCTGTACACCCTAACTTTGAATTTCTTGACTTTTTGTGTAATTAAAATGGCAACCACCGGGTTGTGTTAACAGAGACTTGTGTCCCTAACAAAAGCATCTATTTGAACCTTTCTGGGTTGATCTTCATAGCCTTCTTGACCTACTATTAAACTGCTGCATTGCAATTTTATAGCAGGAAACAACTTGTGTTTATAAAAATAAAATTCAAGTCCCCTGGTATTGACTTGGTTGTTTGAAATAGGCTAATTTCCTGCATGAAATTAAATAGTTGCAAGGATAACATCCGCAAGGGAATCCAAACAATAATACAGACTCCGAGGACGCCGTGATCTTCTAGTGATTGAGGTTGCAGCTGGGAAATAAATAGGATTTACTATTTGTTAGCGCCAGCAATGTGCATGGAGCTGTACAAAATGCAACAGTGCTACTGTGAAAGTTTCTCTTTAATGAACATGCTTAGACCAGTGTTGTCAACTCTCAGGAACCCCGAGAGCTGGCTGGTGGTTAATATATGTTAGGGGTCAAGGTACCTGACCAGCTAACACAGTTAAAACTACAACTGCCCTGTCCACAATGGGATTTTGCCATGTGTCAGTTGATGTATTAAAAATACATTTCTCTTCCTAGTGAAGACAAGGCAGAAATGTTGAGTGACCCAGTTCTTGGGGCCCCCCGCAGCAGACTTTGTGCCTGATTCTCACTCGTGCTGAGCACCTTCCATTTGCACTGAATTCAACGGGAGTAGTGAGTTCTCAGCACTTCTGAAAACTGGGGGGTACCAGAGAGATTCATGATAGTCTGTTATGTCTGATGTTAGACACCCCAAATCAGTGGGCACGCCTGTGAGCTTTTGGCTGTAAGCTTTCCGTGCCTCGGTTTCCCTCCCTGTGAAATGAAGACAGTGAGACCAATTTTTGTAAAGTGCTTTGAGATCCACAAAGGAAAAGTGCTGCGTATTGTTGTTTTCTTATAAAAATGACACCTTTTTATGCTCTCCCCTCTGCGCCCTGTGTATCTTCTAGTCACAACTGCTGATTTGACTTCCCAGGGTAGTCTTTACTCCTGTTAGCCTAGCAGAAACAATTCAGCTGTGGGGGAGCATTTGCAGGCTCAAAGACCAAATCAAAGAGAGGCTGTAGCTCAAGCAGAAATTACAGGCTTGATGCAGGAATTGAGGCCAAACAGTTATCTGGCCTGTGTTGTACAGGAGATCAAGGGAAACATTATGATCGTCTGGTCTGACCTCCTGTAAATGTTAAGATTTATTCAGTTTTTCCCTTACTGAAACATCCTTCTGAATATCTTCAAGGGAGCTGAAAACTTCACAAAAAGTAAAAAATAAAACAAAATCCAGGACATAGAGAATGATCAATCCAGAGCTAGATTAAAATAATTAAAAAAAAAAAAAAAGAGTTAGGGGCTGATTCTGCAAAGATTTAAGCACAGGTAGGTAATTTGAGTAGCCCCATTGCAGTAAATGGAACTACTCCTGCGAGTAAGTAATCACACACGTGCTTTGAGTGTTTGCAAAAACAAAAAAATCAAATGGACAGTGCCCCTTTAAATTCTACCTTCCGGGCTCTTTTGAGACGCTTCCTAGTGTGCAACACCACCAACCCAAAGGCAGTTACGCTTCAGCCCCTTTTTTTTTTTTTAATTTAAAGGAGCCACGTCTATATATGTTTGTGCCTGTGGACAGCAAACCCAACCCCATCGGCCAGCATAGAAACAGGTATTTATTTTCTATGCAGAGTCAGGAGTCTAGGGGATGATTTCTGATGCTTTGGGGGTATAATCTTTATGGGAAACTCCAAATTATAATAAGACCACTCAAAAGCAGACTCTCAACTGCAGATCTCAAAGCGCTTTGTATCTTTTCCAGATGGGGAAACTGAGGCACAGACCTGCACTGAAGTCAGCGGAGCTCTGCAGGGGTTTGAATCCCTTTCAGAGCTTTAAAATCCTAATTCTGCAAACGTTTAGGCACGTAACTAGTATTCATGGACACAGCTCCCCACAGCTTGAGTGTGTGGTTGCAGGATCCAGCCCTTAATTTTAAACTTTGCAAATAGGTAATTAAAAAAAAAATCTACAGTTCAACAGTTTACCCTAAAATTAGACCAGCCACTTAGAACGAGGCTGGTGCCTTCAAAGATCATAAATAAATTTAAAAAACAAACAGGTCATGGGATGGCCATGAGGCTCAAAAGGGGCTTCTGGGCTTTTTAATCTCCCAGAATCACTGGATAATCTGGGCCGCCCCTAAACTCTGCGCGTTTTCGGGAGCAGCTGGGGAACTGGGAGATGGTCCCTAGCTGGGCAGCCCACTCCTATGGCAGGTCTCTGATTCAGAGGTTAGGAATTTGCATCTGATTGCTATTTGTCACCCAATGATTTGTCTATCCAGCTATGAGCACGCCTTAGGCAGAAGGGGGAGGGGAAGGGGCCAGGGCTTGCAGTCCCTGAAATGAGAAATTTACCAATCAGGCCAGATAGGGGTGCATTAAAACAAACACAATTAAAAGAGAGATACCGAAAAAAGAAAAAGAAACCCGGAGCGGCCAAGTCACTCGGCAGCAAGGTGGACCCGCTACCTGGGGACTCTTGGGCTGCTATGAAGCTCCCCAGCAGAGAGGCTGCCTTGGGTAAGCAAATCTCCTTTCTTCTTCCCTTGAAAGGGGGTTCAAAGCCATAGGCCATCCTGCGGGCTGAAATGTAAATGGCTCGGAAGAGGCGACGGCTTTTATTTCTGCATTATAAAAAAGGGGGGGCGCGGGTCCCCTCTAAACAAAGTTGCAGGATGAATGGGGGCGCGGGGGGGGGGGCTTTCCTGCAGCGGAGACTGGCTGCAACTTGTATCGACTCCCCCCCTTTTTTTCGAGCCTTTATTAACATGATCACCCCCCCCCTTTTGTTGTTGTTGCCCCCTTTAAATTCCGTGTAACTTCCAATGGGGAAAACGGTAGCCAGTTTGTGGGGTTGGCTCTGGAATACGAAGATCAGGGTTTTTTTTTGCTTCTGGGAGGAAATCCTCTTGGCAACTAGCCGATCGGGCCCCCTTTTGCGGGGGGAGCAAGGGGCTTCTCCCGCACCCCACCCGAGCGGGGCGGGGGGGAGCAAAGAAACTGGTGTCGTGCCGTTAAAAGCAATGGAGCCTGTCCCCGGGGGAGAGGGGGCATGCGCCCGGGGAAGGTTACATGCAAACTCTCCGCCTGTTTTATCTTTAAAGTGCTTGTCTCTGCCTTTGCAAAAAGGCTCCATTTTTCTCGCAGCAGCAGCGAGAGTTGTACACTGACCTTTCCGTGCATAGCAAAGCGTTTCAAAACCCCCCCCCCCCCCCAAGCCAGAAAGGCACTGGATAGTTCCAGGCACACACAGGCGATTCCTCATTCAAATCCTGAGTTTTGCTTGGGCTGATGATTTCTAGCCTCCCCCTCCCTGCATAGGAGATTTTTAGAGGAACCCTCTTCATTTAGCAGGTTAAAGAAAGAAACCCAGTAAAACTGACCACGTCGATTGTGTGATTATTTCCCCCCCACACACACACCACTCAGGTTGCTTACATGGTTGGGATCAGGGTCTATTGATGCTACAGGGCTGACTTGCAAATAAAATCTATATTTGGGGTGGGGGGTGGATATGAATGCTGCTGCTAGAAATTCTCTAAGGAAGCCCTTGGAATTGCCTTTAGATTTTTGTTTCTTTTTGATTTGCAAAACTCTTGGGGTCTTTTTGTTTGCCTTGCTTCTTGCTATGTCTGAACTTAACCTGTGTTACTCTGCCTTTTTAAACGTAACCCCCTTGTGTGTGTGTGTGTGTCTCTTCTGCCTCCACGCCATTTCCAGTTGTGTCAATTGTTGCATGTGTTTTTCAAGCTGAGTGACTGAAGTTTGATTTCCACCTACTCTCCAAAATATAAAAGCTTGGGACAACTTGGCTTGCATGAAAATGGGGTGGCAAGAGAGCGTATTTAACCCTGTCATGTAACAACTTTTACCCCCTTCCCCTCAATCTCCATTTAGGCCAGGTGGCCTAAATTAATTAAAAAATCCTGTGCTTGCTAGAATCTAAATGACTTATTACTGTTAGTTATATTACAGTAGCACCTAGAGACCTATTGTGCTAGGAGTTGTGTGTGTGTGTGTATATATATATATACACACACACATACACATAATGAGGACCCATCCCTGCCCTGAAGAGCTTAATTTAAACGGACAAAACAGTATTGGAGGGGAAGCTGAGACTTGTCTGAGGTCAGGCAGCAGGTCTGTGGCAGATCTGGGAATTGAAGGCAGGTTTCTGGCGTCTCCAGTGTTGGCCTGCATTGCCTGTCAGTTTGCCTCTCTAAGATCCACCTTATTAAAACAATGGGGTCAATATCGCAATTCAAAAAGAAATGGGAGAATTTAGTGTTCACGAAATTGAAGACCGGGTCACGCTGTTTGGAGCCAGTTTGGCTCACTTTCCACACGCGTCCCACCCCGCAACCGCACTATCCTTCGCGCCCCAGCTTTGCGGTCGGCCCCCCCACAGTGTCTCAATCCTGTCCTGGCTCTCCTTGTCCTCTGCAAACTCAAAACCTTTGCTGGAGGTTGCTTCTGGAGAGGCAGAGAGAGGTCTGACGCAGGAAAGCGATTGCATGTCAGGATTGCAGAGTTGTTACTGTGCCGCTTCGTGGCTAATATTAGTCCGTCCTGTTAATGAGACCACAAACTTCTAATCAGGGCAGCTGGTGGGAATATTAAATGGAATTTATTGACAGGCACATTCTCTAAGATTTGTTTGCTTGTTTTGGCAGTGCCTAGCACAACGGGGCCCTGATTCCCAATTAAGGCCTTTGGGTGTTACTGTAATATAAATAACATACTGACCTGGAGCCTCCAGCAATTCAAATGAACATGGTGTTTTCCTTCTTTTCCTGTCCTCGACTGTAGCTTAGAGTTGCTGTGTGCGGTTAGAACAGCTGCTTCGATCTGCCCCAGAGGTGGCAGCCCTACACTGATGGATGTAACGATACGTTCTGTATTTTAATTTGTAAAGTGGTTTGGGGCCCTGAGGGACAAAAGGTGCTATTAAAAAGTTGCTGTGATCTAGTAGAAATAGTTTATATTTGGGTTATACCAGCATCTTTGTTTCATATTCCTAATTTCTGTCATTTGGCTGTTCTTACTGTCCGTAGCAATTTTTTTTTCACCAAAAGCTGAGTAGGTGCAGTTTTTCCCCTGAACTCAAATTATTTTAACTACAAGCTAATGTAAGCAGCTTGTTTAGAATATGTTCTGACAGATATTTTTTTCCCTTTGTATCTTTAACAACAACAAAACTTTAGAATTTGAAAGGATACTTTCCAACCTTTTGTAGTTGTGTGTGTATCATCAGTAAACTGATGGTACATCCTTCAGAACTTGGAATGAAAGCGAATGCAGTTTAGTGGCTAGGGCAGGGTTCTAAGAGTCACTGCTATTCATTTGCTGTGGGATCCCAGGGAAGTCACTTCGCTCTGGGCCTCAATTTCTCTATCTGTGAAATGGGAATAATATCCATTTAAGAAGATGGGGTTACAATTTAAGTAGGCCCGGTGGCCTGGGACCATCTTTCATTCTGCATTTCCATTTGTTCCATGGTTTCTGGTTCATGACTGCCTCTGAGGCATCATGGCAATACAAATGGCTTTAATTGTTCTAATTGTATTTTTTGGGGGGATCCCTGGGCTACTTCCACTGCCTCGTGGCACTGGTGCTTGGGTGGGTAGATTTCTGACACCATCAGGATGGTAGAGTTCTGCGCTGGTGCCAACGATGACACCGGGCAAACACCACACTCCCTTGTTTGGTGTCAGGGTGTGCGTGTGTTCTTAAATTGTGAATCCTGTGGTATTTGCTGTTTCTCTTAGAGCGTCAGCTCTGAGGCTGTGTGTGGATCTCAGATTGATTTATTTATAAAGTTTCTCGCCCTCATGGTGTAAATCCCATGATTTTTTGCGGGGCCTGACTCAAGTTTTTGGACACTTCAGGTTGGCGACACCGCATCGGTACAGGCAAGACCAAAAGCCACTTTTTAACACTGCCCAACGCGATCAATGTGGGTTATCGATGGAGTTCTCTGTTCTCTCCCACAGCTAGCTCAACCGTGCCATAGCAACAAACAAATTCTGGAAGGGAGGAAATGGCTTCTCTTGCTTTAATGTGTGGGAAGACCAAAAGGGGAGGGGAACGGACACAGTGGGCAAAAACATACATTTAAAAACAAAAATGCAAAGCAACCTGTCTGTGTGCTAAAGGAGGATCTGCAGCATCTCTTTAAAACCAGACAGCTGCTCCACCCTCCTGTCCCATTTTCCCCATGTCCTGATGCAGGGTGTCTGGCTTTTTTCCCCTCACCCGATTTAATTTTTAAACCACAGCAGTAGTACTAGCAAGGAAACACACACACACACCCTCTCCCCCCCCGCCAGCGTTGTTGATCTTCTGATTGTTCCTTAAATGGATTCAAGGTAAACTGAAACCCGTTGTCCATTCCAGGTCATTACACCGTGGCTGTGCATGTGCTATGTGGCTAGGCAGTGTGACACAACAGAGCTGTCCATCGGCTTGCAAAACCTAACTGCTTGCGATGGCTTATTTTTAGCTGAATTCAACTGACACCATTTTTTTTTTTTTTTTTGAGCACCTGCTCTCGTGGGAAGTCAGTGGGGTTAGCCGCTGAAGTGCCAACATGCTTGCTTCTTGCACATCAGACTTCTGAGACTATTTTTAAAAGGAGTCCAGCAGTGCCCGAGATCCAGGCCCCAGTGTGTCAGGTGCTGTACAGACACGTCATAAGATGGTCTCTGAAGTGCTTACAGTCTAAAGGGACATGACGGCTAACGGGTGGGAGGAGGGGAAGTGGCTTACCCAAAGTCACACAGGAGGTCAGGGGCTAATCGCTGGAATCCCTATCCACTAGACAACACTGCCTTGCATAGGGTGTGGTTTTAATTGGCTTCCACAGATATCACCAGGCCCTTGTCTCTGACTCTCATTTAATTCAAGGCCCCTTCTCCCTTACATTCTGATGTGGCTTTCAAGGTCCATTAAATGGATCTGTTCTGGCTGGGGGTTCAGGAGGGAACCCCTTACTTAGAAAATATTTATTTAGACACTACGTCCATCTCCATTAAGACAATGATCCATGGAGGTCAAACCTTCATTTGCTGCCTCTCAGCCAGGGATGAAAAGTGTGTGTGTGTGTTAATAGGAGTTGTCCCCAATAGATCTCTTTGTGTGTCTAGATGGGGCCCTAATCTCGCCCTGCCATGGTCACGTCAGAACGTTTCCCTCCTTTGCACAAAACGGGCACCCAGTGTAAGAACGGAACATGAGAATTGTCCCGAGACCTGTGCATAGGTGGGAGCCTCTTTGGAAAGCAGTTTTTTTCCCCCTGGGTACGTTTGTCCAATCCACAAGAACACATTTCCACGCTGGTTCCCAAGCCCGCTTGCCCACTTTCATAAGCGTGGTTAGAAATTCATTTTGCACAGGGTACAATTGCACGGGAATAGAGTAGAAACCTGTACAAGAGATCACTCGACGTAGGTACCCCAAAATACCTCCCACCCCCAAATAATACAGTACACCTCTGCTTTAGCTTTATTAGAAGGCAATGGATTCCCCCCACCCTCAGTCCCTCACTGAGCAATGTCTTACCTAATACAAGATCCTTTGTATTGCCAGAAGGTGTTGAGTTAAATTAAGCTAATTGTACAAAAGAGACTTCGAGTTGCTCTGGTTTTTGATCAGTGCATTGATCAAAGTGGGCAACTCATAGCAAAACAGAGAGCCAACCATCAAAGAAGTGTGACCTAGGAGCTCATGGTTACAGTAATGACTCGTGTTCCAGTTGTGATCTGTCTCTCTATGAATGGAGCTCACCACCCTTTTCTTGTAAATGGAGAGGGTGGAGGAATGAGCAGAGACTTCTCAGCCTTGTTTGTGTCTTTCCCGCCGCTGCGATCACTCCTCCCTCCCCCCCCCCCCTTGGTAACTGCTGTTATTTATGTTGCAGTAGTGCCTAGAGGCCTAGGCTGAGATCGGGGCCCCATTGGGCTAGGCATTGCATAAACAGATAAGAGACTGTCCCTGCCCTAAGCGCTTACGATCTAAATAGACCAGACAGATAAAATGCAGGAGCTGTAACAGGCAAAGTGACTTGCCCAAGGTGACCCAGCAGGTCAGTGGCAGAGATGGGAATAAGAATTCTGCTTCCATCACCCGGACCTCCAGACCATGGTGGGAGCCCTAGTATGGGCCAGTGCTGCCGGTGTTCGGGGCATCCTGTCTCCTATACCTGCTACGGTCAGTGTTCGAGGGTGTCCCTTACAGCTGTCCCTTACTGCAGGGGACTGCTATGAAATCTAGAGTGTTTGCAGTGGTGGCACAAGGCATAAGCAGACCAAGCAATTTTTTGAGGCCCTGATTACCCCCGAAATACCATGCATCTTATTTAATGTGGACTTTTTAACGTGTGTGTGTAAAAATACATTTGGTTTGTGGAAATAATGCAATTAATGTTTTTAAGGGGTGGGAAAGGGGCCCCAAAATATGGCTGGTTAGGGCCCCCAGTGGGCTAGCACCAGTTCTGCTTGTTTCTCTGCCACAACAGCTGTGAGGTTATGGGACCCAGTTATATAAAGCAGTCCCCACCTCATGCCTTTGAAATGTGTTCTCCTCTTGCTGCATGGAAGTGAGAAAGCGACACCCGGGTTGTGTTCCGTTGGCGCTGCAGCGTCTGGCTTTAGCAGGGCAACGTGGGGACAAAGTTAAGACCGTTCAGGCCCACGTGCACTGCGAGACAGAACCACCTTTGCAGCCGTCGGCGGATAAGTGCCAGGCGAGCCGGTCGCTCCTTGCTGGACTTGTACTTTGAGCTCTACCCAGAACTGGGTTTTCAAACCGGGGGTCTCGCCCAGCTTCCTCTGATTGGTGTGCATGGGAATCTTCCTATTCTGAGAACTGTGCTTGTCAGACCATACGGGACCAACCCCTTCCCCACCTCCGCTGTATAATCAGGGCCGGCCCTACCTTTTTGGCCACCCCAAGCAAAAAAAAAAAAACAAAAAACAAAAAAAAAAACAATCCCACAAGCGCCGCTTCCCCCCCCCCCCCACCCAACGCCGGCCAAAACACCCCCCCCCCCAACAATGCCGCCCCTCCAAAACGCCGGGGGGGAGGGCGGCATGCCCGCCGCCCCGCTCCCCCTGCCGGTGGGGAGGGCGGAGCACACCTGCTGCCCCGGCCGGGGCGCCGGTGGTGAGCAGAGCACGCCTGCTGCCCCGCTCCCCCAGCTGGGGCGCCGGCGGGAGCGTGGTACCGTGCACGCCAGCGCCCCGCTCCCCCGGCGGGGGTGCCAGAGGAAGACTGGGTTTTTTGGTAAATTTTTTAAAAAAAACAACCAACCTTGAGTGCCGCCCCCCTCCAGGTGCCGCCCTAGGCACGTGCTTGGTAGGCTGGTGCCCGGAGCCGGCCCTGTGTATAATTAGGAACACAGGAGCTGCCATCTGGGGCTGGACCAGTGGGCCGGCTAGTCCAATATTCTGACGGCACTGGTGCTTCATAGGCAGGTGCAAGAAATCCGGGTACATAGGCACAGTTAAGGTCCCAATCACAGTCCAGCTGGGACCTTGTTTTATGGCATGGTAGGCAGGAAAGCTAGAAAAGCCTGGCTCATAGAGGTAAGAGAAACTCCGTGTTTAGTGGCAGCATGGGCTAGTGGATAGAGCACTGGACCGAGACTCAGGAGTCCTAGGTTCCATTCCCAGCCCTGTTGTGTAACCTTGGATGAGTCACTTCACCTGTCAGTGACCCTGTGTTCCCTCCCACCTTATCTGTCTGTTTACACCCTAAGTTCCTTAGGGCAGGTGATGTCTCTTACTATGTGTCTATACAGCGGGGCCCTGATCTGAGTCTAAGCCTCCAGGTGCTACTGGGATACCAATAGGGTTTAAACGGGTTTCCTGTCCATCCCGTGGGCAAGGACAATTCGGGATAATGAACTCCGGCGTTCTCGGAGCTGCTCCCTAGAACCGGCATCTTGTTCGCTCTTGGGTGCCCTGGCTCTTGATCAGACGTTCTAGGAATGGTCTTAAACGCCAGTCGATCCTGCTGTTTGCTTTGCAGCCGGGAGCTCTCGTGGGGATTCTGAGGGTCGGGGGCTGACCTTTTACCAGATGAGCATAGATTAGTGCCCCCCTCCAGCCTCTGCTTAGACCAGGCCTTTGCGCCAGGGCTCGCTGGGGTGATGTCACTGGTCTCCAGGTAAGTGCCTTTGGCTGTACAGACACGCCAGTAAGCGCGTCGACTCCAGCCTTGTGCCACAACACGGCTGGTAACTCCTGAGGCTTGGCTGGCGAACCCGCAGCATGGGCAGGCTGCATCTGCCCTAGCCAGACCAACCGCGTGGGGCACCCTTTGGTGTGATCCTTCACCAGGTGCCGAGGTCCTGGCTGAATGCTGGAGAAGGCGGCAGATGCTTTCAGGAAAGGCCCTTTCTCCTTCACCCTGCGTTAGCCCCAGCTGCTCCTTGTTACTGCTCAGTAAGGGACTGTTGCTAGAACACACCAGTTGTGGAGTGTTGAGTGTGTGTGTCAGAGGGAGAGAGACCCTCCCTTTATAAGAGTGGAATCCACCGTGCCTCGTGGATTGTGTATTCCAGTAGCACGTGAGAGCCCCAGCCACTGTGCTAGGGGCTGTACAAACGGAGGAGGGGTGTACGCTGGAGGCCTAACTTCCAGCTCTGGTAGGCCTCATGGCTCACAGTGGCTTGGCCTCCACACTGGGGCAGCGACGCTGAAATGCCCCAGGCAGGCAAGACCACGGTACGTGGTGTATTTATCTGTGGTAGCCCTAGGGGCCTTGGTCATGGGCCAGGACCCCAGTGTGCTAGGTTCTGTACAAACACAGAACAAAGACTGTGTCTGCCCCGAAGAGCAAGTAGAAGAAGAGACAACAGGTGGGTGCTTAACACTCTGTATTAAGCACCCTCACGAGCTGGACCTGGTCTCAACACCGGCTTTGTACTGGTGTAACTTTTGGCTCGGTGTGTGACTTTTGGTTTAAAAAAACATGTATTCGTGCAACCCCTAATGTGGACACAGTTACACTGGTAGAAGGCACCTTTGCACTGGTATAGCTTATTCTCCTTCCCCTTTGGGAAGCAGCTACACGGGTATAAACCTCTCTATACCAGCATAGCTGCATCAGCACTGGGGTTTGTACTGCCGTAATGATACGGGGTTTAGTTAAAGCCAGGCAACTAGACCAGGGCAGTGCTGGAGGCCACACAGACGGAGCTCTCTCCAGATGCCTCACACCTCCCCTTGAGGATTTACATCTCGGTGGAGGAGGAAAAGCCAGCTATTGTGTCTTTTCATAGCTAACTACCGGCCTTTTATAAACCTGCTTTTGTCTCCTGTCCCCTCCGCTGCCTACGACATCATTAAACAACTAATGTCTCCGACATGGGGCGGGGGCTCAAAATGTCTTCCCTGCTAAGATGCTTGCTCAGCTTTATCTTGGCTCTGTTTTTCCCTGGCTGTAACCTCTTGGAGAACTGGGTCTGAGATCAGTTGTTGGCCCCGGAAGGTAGGACAAGAAGTAATGGGTTTAATCTGTAGCAAGGGAGATTTAGGTTCGATATTAGGAAATCTTTCGGACTCTAAGATCGTTCAGCTCTGGAACAGGCTTCCCAGGGAGGTTGTGAAATCTCTATAATTGGAGATTTTTTTTGTTTGTTTTTGTTTAAGAACAGGTTGGACAACCCCTGTGAGGTATAGTCTAGGTAGGGTTTACTTGTTCCTGCCTCGGCGTAGAGGGGCTGGACTCGATAACTTCTCCAGGACCCTTCCAGTCCGACATGTCTCTGAATTGTTTGTAACCACTGGGCTGGGACCTTACCACCTGGGAGCTGCCAGGGTCCCAAAAAATCCAATTGCCTTGTCTTCAGCAATGAATGAACTCCTTACTCCTGGCCGCGATAGCTAAGAACGCGGCTTGCGCTTTATTCACTTTTTTTTTTTTTAACTCCTTATTTTGTCGTTATTAATCTTGAACTAGCGTAATCCTTCGGATACGACAATCCTTCCGCTGGTAAATTCACACCTGTGCACAAATATTCTAAATCCCATTCATAACCCTCGTCTCGCCTCTCTCCACCTAATTCCATTTTATTTAATATGCCGAGACTCAAGAGGGTCTGAGACCTCCAGCCATTCACACCGAGACCGGTTTAGAGCTAAACATGCAAGTTGTACTGCTTCAGCGGACAGGTAAATTGGTACAGTGCCCACCACCCAAGGCCAACCGCACGGATGCGGTTATGTCTGGACAAAGGTGCTTTAAGGTACAGCTTATTCCTGCATATTGCACAAGTATATAATCGCCCGTGTATGGACATAACTAGATCTCTGCCAGGGGATTCTACTGCTTTCTGTACGCCAGCTTCTGAACAGATTATAATTAAAGCGGTACAAAAATTGCATTGACAGGCCCCTAGCGTATAGTCCACAGCCTGCATTTTGCAAACATAAACAGTCACTCTGGCTTAAACACACACATGAGATGGTCTAGAAACATTTCCCTCCTTCTCTTATTTTTTTCCCCACCCCTCTGTATATCATGCAAGTCCGACCCAGTTGCTCTAGCTGTCTCTGGAAATCATGTGTCCTGCTCCATCTACTGATTTCCCTGTAATGTGTTCTCTTCAAAAGGGACTAGATTTCTGCACCTGCTCCGACTGGTTCAGAATAAACTGACCCCAGGGTCTTTGAAGCGCTCAAAGCCGTTCATGAAATGAGTCGCTGTCCTGCTTAGGCCTGGATTTGTCTGCAGATTTCTCCCAGCAGAGCTCTCGCGTTGGAAGTGCTGCTTCTCCATCTCCTGTGAGGATGGGCAGGGCTCAAAATGTGAATGGGGCACCAGTTTAGCTTTTTTTAATCCGTCGTTGTTTTTGTTTTTGAAACTGATGTTGTTAAACTGATGCAAAGCAGTGTGTGGATAAAACTGGTTTTAAAAACCAGTTCTGTCAGTTCAGCTCTCTTGTGACTGATCTAAACCAGGTTTACAGCAGTACTGGACCAGGCCTAAGGTCCAATTACACTGTGATTTCTACCACCTTGAGGAACTCTGTTCTAGCCTGATGGTTCCCCCGGCTCGGTTACACTGTGGGTCATTGCTGCTAAGTTTAAAGCAGAGTTAAATTGCTCCCAGTCCCCGTTCACAGCAGGAAAACTCAATCCCCTGAATGATTTGCAGGGAAACAAATGCAGAAGGGATGGACGTGAGGTTCCTTGTCTAAGAACTAGAACAATATTGTTGGCGACTTAGAATAAAAAATGAAGCTTTTGGCCACATTCCCCCCCATCTCTTGCCCAGTCCAGGAACGCTGTTTAAAATGCAGCTTGATCCTCTCTGGGCCTCAAGCCCCCAGTGTATTTTTAACTGCGTTGGAACTACCGTGTTGCAGCCGGGTCGACCTCAAAATGGTGGCACTTAGGGTGTGGATTGGACCTCTAAGCAGTGAAGCCCAAGGGACAAATTAGCTTTGGCAGCTGCCTTCTGTTGTACTCGATCTTAGATCTGGCAGTCCAGCCCGCCGGGGGCTAATGACTTTACCAGACCAGAATCCAGCCCTGTTAGTCCTCTCAGGAGCTTTGGTTCTACTTCCCACCGCAGCTTTGCTCAGCGACCGTGGGCGTGCCCGTGTGGACAAGTCTCTGGTGTCCTCTAGACCGATCCTGAACCGGGTTAGACGCAGGTGGCTACTCTGGCACTCCGCTCTCTGCTTCCCGGCTGCCAGGGGAGCTGAGCGGCTGGGAGCGTGGCCTAGTGGATAGGGCACTGGGCTGGGAGTCAGGAGACCTGCCTTCTGTTCCCAGCTCTGCGCTTCATGACTTGCGGGCATTTCACTTCCCTATTCTGTGCGTCTTTCCCCTCCCACCCTTTGTCTCTTTCGCCTGGGCTCTTTGGGGCAGGGACTCTTTCGCTATGTGTCTGTGCAGCTCCCAGCCCGAGGAGGCCCTGATGGTGGCTGGGTATTACTGTAATAAAAGCCCAGTGTTGGGAAATCTTAGTCTAGTGTAGACAGATTTTTTTTCTTCATAGTACTGGGAAAACCTGAGGGGTGGAGGGGAAGTGGGCTCTTGTTTTCACAGCTGATGAACTCAGCAAGGAACTTCTCCCTTTCAAGAAAAGGGCAGACAGACTTTTCAAGCGTTTATTTTCCTTAAGTGCGTAAATGTGCTGGCAAACTACGTGTAGCCCTCGTGCGCCTGGCAATTTGTCAATGTGGCGTCCTGGGCCACCCAAGTCTGGGAACCCCTGCGTCCCCGCATACTGACACCCCATGAGTGAGAGTATTGGGATCTGGGGGAGGGAGCCTTCTTCAGGACCTGTTGACCATGGATCTCAAACCAAGGAGCTGTGTGTCAACCCCGTTCCAGGTAAACTAATTCCATCCGCCAGCAGGACGGGGGTGTGGGCGTGTAGAGCCCTGTGCGGATCCGCCTCCCAGGTTAAAGCGGATAGCCACAGATTTGCAGGACATGTTCTAGCCTAGATCTTCCCCCTGTCCGGGCCCTATCCATGCTGGCCACCTCACGTTGTTAGAAACTGGTTTTTGCTGGTCCATTCTCTAAAGAGGTGGCCTAGCTGCTAATCATAGAATATCAGGGTTGGAAGGGACCTTAGGAGGTCATCTAGTCCCACCCCCTGCTCAAAGTAGGACCAATCCCCAATTTTTGCCCCAGATCCCTAAATGGCCCCCTCAAGGATTGAACTCACAACCCTGGTTTTAGCAGGCCAATGCTCAAACCACTGAGCTATTCCCCCCCCCCCCGGTTTTTTTTTTTAATGCCACTGGACAAGCCATTTCAACCCCAGACAAGGTGACTGATATTCCCTGTGGGGGGGGGTCTGAGACACTTGGCAAAGATGGGTCAGTGTTGCTGTCCGATACACTTGACGTTTCAGGGAAACGTAGAGCCAGCAGTACCATGCTGCAAACTAATGGCTGAGGTGGGGACAGAACCTAGGTTACCTGGGTCCCAGTCGAGGGCCTGACTTACCGCACCCCAGGGATCGGTCCGGCTCCTAGCGTGGATTCTGTGGGCTCATCTGTGCTATAACCCCTGTACCGGGAGGCTGAGTTGCACAGTTGTCCCCCAGCTCTGAGCCACTGGGTGGTACAGACCGGACCTAGGGTGACCAGACGTCCCGGTTTTTATAGGGACAGTCCCAATAGTTGGGGTTTTGTCTTATATAGGCGCCTATTACCCCCACCCTGTCCTGATTTTTCACACTTGCTCTCTGGTCACCCTACCTGGGACTGAGCAGGTTGGGGCGCACGAGGATGCAGTAGGGGAGGATGGAGAGAAGTAGTCCTAGTGCAGACAGCGGGGAGCCTTCCTCCAGGCAATCGCCCCTAGCCAGTTTCCCCGACTCTGTCTCCAAGGTCAGGGCAGTCTCAGCTCTGTGTCTGTGCCAGGGCAGGGCTTAGGAGGAGGAGGGTCTGTGTATGGCTCTTCCAGTAGCCCCTCTCCTCCCACGGGCCTTGGAGGAGCAGCGGGGAGTCTGGGGGGAGGGATCACCTCCTCGGTGTTGGGTGTGGCAGCAGGGGAGCCCATTATCTGTGGGTCAGTGACCCCAGGGCTGCTTGGGGGTGGTGGGAGGCCGGTGTCTAATGGCCAGGCCGCCCTGCTCGGGAGCTCGGATTGCCACAACAGGCTTGTAGGTCAAGCTGAAGGACAATCCCTCCCCACCTCCAACTTCATTCCCCACTTCTTCCTCTCCGCTGTCATCTTCTTCCTCTGCACTCCTCCCTCCTGGCCAGGGAGAGCCCAGCCTCCCTCCCCTCTTGCATTGATTCTGGATTAATGAGGCTCCTGGTGAACTCTTTCCTCCCTGTAGTCACCCACAAGACGGCAACCCCAGCCCAGTCCGCACTAACCCTGCTTTCTCTCCCCGCCCCAGGTTTGCGCGGACACCTGGATGAAGCAGAACTGGCCAAGGACTAGCGGGACCCAGCCTTACCACTGCCGCAGAGCCGGAGGAAGGAAGGAAGCTGAAGTCCAGCCTGGGGAGTGCCCATTGAGCTAAGGGGCGTGCAATGTACAGGACTGCGCTGGCTGCCTGCTGAGCCAGAGGGGCATCGGCCCGGAGGTGTTTAGTTTGCAGACTAACGGCCCAGCTGCTCAGAGGGTCCCATCCCCGGTCCCCAGGGAAACGTACTGGTGTCATCAGGGTGTTTGGCCCCTTGATGCAAAACGGCCCCTAGTGTAACCCCTTGGTGCCTGCATCCCCCAGTGCAGCGTGCCTCAGGGGCATTGTCACCCCCATCCTCCCAGGGTACCGTGTCAGGGCACTGCCCCTCCAATACCTCCCAGTCCAGGGCTTTATCCCCTCTTGAGAACTTGCCGGCCAGTTCCCCTGGGGCACTGCACCCCACAGGGCGTTATCCTCCAGATACCCCTCCCCTCCAGGACATTGCATCCTCAACTCCAGGGCACTGCACCCCCGGTGCATTGCCCGCCAACGGCCCCAGGGAGCTGCCCCCGGCTGGCAGAGCCATGAAGCTGCAGGCGGTGATGGAGAACCTGCAGCGGCAGCAGCGGGCCCGGCTGCAGCAGGAGCTCGAGGCGCGGCAGCAGGAGCAGCAGCGCTCCACGCCTCCCCCGCCGGCCCTGCCCCCTCCGCCGCCCTCCGGCCAGAACGTTGCCCTCCCCGCCGGGGCCTCGCTGTTGGCCCGGGGCCGCAGCCAGGACCCCACCCTACCTGAGGAGGGGGTGGAGCTCGAGAGCGCCCGCATCCAGCGTGCCCAGATGGCGGCCCTGGCGGCTATGCGGGCGGCAGCAGCGGGACTCCGCCACACGCCCAGTCCGGGAATGTCAGATGACAGCCAGGCCTCAGAGGAGGAAGACGAGGACGAGCAGGGAGAGGAGGAGGAGGAGGAGGAGGATGGCGGGTACCAGCAGGAGATGGGCTCAGAGGAAGAGGAGGAGCTGTGAGTATGGATGTATACATTTGCATAAATTCACACCTTCTGTGGCATAGGCATTGCATGCCGACTCGAATTAATGCAGCGGCGCATGAATTAATGCAGTTCTATCCCCACCATGGGTTGTGGGCAGGGATTGAACTTGGGACCTTCGCTGCTGAAAATACAAGCCTCTTCTGCTTGAGCTACAAGAGTACGCCCCTTAATGTTTAACAGTAGTGGGCTTTTATCTTCTGGCCCAGCCACTGAATGGGGGGATACTAGAACACTTGGCTGGTATGTTACATTGCTGTGTGTGTATAACATCCTAATTAGGGAAAGCAGCTTGGTTTTATGCAAATTAACACAGGAGCGTTCTTCGATTGCACAGAGATTTAAGAAAAGTGCCATAAATTGAAACCGATTTTGCACGTTTGAAAACCGTCGCGCTTATATTTAACAGAATTTTAGCATACAAGCCTCACGTGAACTAAAATCGCGTGGTGCGCTGAGGGATTCGTACCGATGTCTCCCTTCTGCCGTGTCCATACGGATACCACGCTTCTCAAGTGGGTGCCTTTTGGTTTTGCCTCCCCCACTGGTCTGATTTTTGGTGGCATGATGCCATATGGCGACGGGCCAAAGCCTTGACAAAAACCGCCTTGGGATGTATGTTCTGTCTGAATTCATTGTGGGGCGCTGAGAGAGGTCTCTGCCCACGTACAGGCAGAATGTTGCAATTCCATAGCTTTTTGCTGAGTCTCCGATAACACTTTAACTCTGTGCAAGAGGCAGGATCGACCTTTGGCTGCTGGTGGGAAGAACCTTGTTTCGGGGGCAGCCCTGGTTCCTGCCTGGGAACTGCTTTTTGGGGAAGAGAATCCTATGGACTCCGCCTGTGGGAGACAATCGGGGGTTGAGGGCTGGAGTTGGGACACTTTTTTTTCTGTCTACAGCTCTATACCATGCCTATTGTGGTCATTCCGCATGCCGTACTCAGGTGTAGCTTTCCTTTAGAACTGTAGGAACTGCAGGGTAATTTGGTCCTCATCTTCTCTGGCAGCCAGTGCAGGGTCCTTGAAGCAGCCCTGTCGAGTCTTAAATTACCCAGGCAACAGGTTGTTCTGTTGCCTCTGGCCGGTGCCAGGCCACCTGTCCACTGCCGCCCCATATAGGACAGGGTGCTTTGGACAGCCGCGGGAACTGTCTGTCAACAGCTGTCTGCTTTTGGAAGTGCCGTCTCAGTATTTTTCACGGGGATAGCAATAGGGCCCTTTTTCAGTTCAGTTAAAGGGTCGCTGTCAAATTAAATCCATATTTCTGATGGACAAAATTCCCAGTGTCCCTAATAAGTTAGATCATTTAAAATTAAATATTAAAAAAAAATCGCTATTTTGAGTAATTTCTGCTGTTTTTTTTTTTTTTTACTTGGCTTGGGCCATGAAAACAGAATGTTGGGCTTGAGTTCTGCCTATATCTCTGCCTAACTTGTGGAGTTGGGAGTAGAGAGGGAATCGCTGTACTGTAATAAAACTGGTTAAATGTGTGTCCACCACTGCTCTCCACAGGATGGAATTGGAACTTTTCAGATGTGTGTCACATGCCCTATAGTGCAAACAGCTTATGAAGATTCTCGTTTAGCTCAAGTCGGGCGGGGGGGGGCTGTGACTTTTGGGGCAAGAAGGCTCGAAGTTTGGTCTCTGCTGTCGCTGTGAAGTTACAAGTAGCATAAAGTATGGTAATGATGATGCCTCTGGTACAATTATACTGTTGGCTGGGGATGGGGAACGGGACTGGAAACCTGAATTGTAAATCTGCCTTTTTTTTTTTTTTTTTTTTAAAGCTGAGCTGGTGACACACCTTCCTCTATGCGAGCCTGTTTGCTTAAGGCAGGTTCACACCCATAGCATGACTAGCTACCTTTCAAGTTAAATGGATGCACTGGGTTTTTGTCTTTTCCTCTCTTTGCAAGTGGCAGGAGCCAAGTGGCAGTGCTGGGGGCTCTCCAGGGGCCTGGCTCAGTGCATGGCTCCCCCCCCCCCCCCCCTTTCCCTTTTATATCTGTCTAACCTGAAAGAAAAATACACGGTTGCATCCTGGCAGCGTGTTCACCTGGAGCAAACATTTGGCAGGGCAGGTCTCGCTCTCTCCAGGCAGCGCGGTGGGGCCTGTCCACACCTCCTTGAGGAAGGTGACAGGGCTGTATGTTCCCAAAAACTCCGACTCTGATGGAGTGAAGAGCGTATCTGTTGCTCTTTGCCCAACAGATACGCATTGTGCATGATGAGAAATCCGCTTTAGGGAATCTGTAACCCACCCGTTGAGGGTGTGTCCCGTTCTAGTGGCAGGGCCATAGCGGAAGACAAGTGCCTACTACTGCTGCCAGCTAATTGTTACTCTTCTAGATCAGTGGGTGGAGGCTCCTACCTTTAGAGCTGAATGTGTCTGCTTCAGTCCTCATTGGCGATCTGTGCCCAGTTCTGTTGCAAGCCCCTCTTTAATGCGGGATAGCGGCTTCAGGCTGTTGATGTTCAACAGATGACCTTTTTCTGGATGCAAGGGTCTGGCACCAGCCTTCCAGCGGGGCATGTGGCACAGAAAAGAACCATTTTGATCAGAGCAGACTTGCAACCCTCTCAGGAAACTCACTGGGGTAAACCCAGAACAATTACGCTCCTTACTAAGGGTCAGTGTGTAAATGATTCATGTTTTAATAAACGGTTAATCAATCTAACAGGGGGCTTATAACCGTAGCTGACAGCCACTTATAAACACCTGGTACTGATGTGCTCGCGTAAAGCACTGGTGAGCGCGTCGGAGGTCCTCTGTGCCTGATCTACAGCAGATGAGCCGGTTACCCGGCCAGCTGGGGAATTTTGGCTCTTCAGCACATGCTTTTAGCTCTGAAGGTCCCGGCCAGTCTGTGGAATGGCGGCGTTCACACTTACAGCCCCCTATGACACACGCAGCCCGTCTGCTTACAGGCCTGTATCGTCCAATCCGTTCCTATTCCTTTGTAAACCCTCTCTACGTGGACTCTGTTCATGTAAAGTGTGCCCTGTGGTGTCCACTTGCCAGCCGCTCCCCTTGAGAATCCCAAGTCCGCTTTCAACGCTGCTCACCAAAATAAACACTTCTCTGCACAGAGGGATAGGACCGGGCAGGGCTACTCTAGGGCCAGGCAAATCTTCCCACTCGCACTTGGGAGAATGGAGATTAAGCAGGACCTAGAGCTAATAAGCCCTTTGTCTTCCCCCGCCCAACCAAAAATGTATATGGGACAGGGGTGAGCTTTAGGATTCTCCTTCCCCCAGAATGACACTCTCATCTCCTTTTTAGGTGCCCTATAGCTTCTCAGGGGCGAACACCATCGCTTGTTCTGAGCCCCCACTCTTGCCTGGCACCTGGAGGGCAGAAATCCATATTTCCCCACCCGCCCCCCTGCATCACTCGTCTCCATCCCGGTCTGCACTCGGATGTGCTGAGAAACCCGGTTACAGTGAGGTGGGGAGGGTGGGAGCTGAAATGCTGGCAAGGAAGAGAGCCGGGTTGCTGCCTTTATTACCCAGAGGGCTTCTCCCCTTTGCCCCTTGAAGGAGCAGGAAGGAAGCTTCCCTAACCAAGACTAAACTCAGCTTAGGGCCTTCTTCATGAGGCGCTAATCCTGCCCACCACTAAAGCCAGGTCTGCACTAAAAAAAATGAGGTCAACCCAGCTACCTCCCTTAGAGGTGTGAAAAATCTACACTCCTGAGCCACCTAGTCAAGCTGACCTCTGTTCCTGCGCAGGCCGCCGCCTCTCAGGGAGGTGGATTAACTACAGCACCGGGAGAACCCCTCCCGGCGCTGTCGTGGGTGTCTGCACTGCAGGGCTATGGCTGTCTCCCCCCAATCTGTCTATTTCATGCATTCCCGAGGGGTCCCCACCCCGATGTTAGGGTCTGTGGATAACCAGCCCGACTGGTTGGTTGGTTTTTTCCTCTTCCAGGAGCGGACCGCTTCCTTGCCAGCACTAACACGGGCTCGGATCCAGGGCTGTCCGCGCTAAGGGAAAGAGGTCGAATTGGTTCTACAACTGGTTCAGCTAAGCGGGCTGGAGGCCTAGTGGAGGCTTGTTTTTGTTTCTAAGATGGTCTGACCTGTTTGGCGGGGAGAGCCAGGCTGTCTTAGATCACCTCAAACTGGGTCTGTGCTGCAGCTCTGACTGGCTTATCTGAACCACTTTTGAAACCAGTTGGAAAATTTCTCCAGTAGAAACGGGTCCCTCAGAGATGTGGCAGCAAATCTAAATCCCTGGTGTCTTGGGTGTGCTGCTACTTCCAGAGAGGATGGGTCACCCTGGTGGAAGAGAGACTGGACTCTGACTCAGTCTGGATGGGTACATTCGGGGGACCAGGGATGATCTGGTGTAGCAGAGGAACCTATGCAGTTACTGTGAATTCACACCACTGTAAATGAAAGCAGAAGCTGGCTTACGTCCGAATGTGTATGTACAATATTGTGACTCCTTTTTTTTTTTTTTTTAATTACGAGAAGGAAAAGGGTTTGTGCTAAGGATGCTCCTCTCCCTTTGGCCAGTATACATGGAGGAAGTGAACTGGGCTGGGGCGGAGAGTGGACAAAACTACCCCAGTTATTCAGGGAAACTGGAAAATGTGAAAATGTTCCATGCTTCTGTTGCCTAGTGTGTGGAATAGATTATTTATTTCTTCTAGCATGCAAACTCCTACTAATTGTTTGCAATGCAAACCGCAAGGCGTTTGGTACTAATTGTTTGCAGTGCAAATAGCAGAGAGGGGCCCCAACTGAGATCTGGGCACAACCACCTAGTGAGAGACAGCCCTTGCCCCGAAAAGCTTACAGGAGAGAATGACTGGTTCAAAAGGCAGACTAGCTCTGGAGGACTTGCAATCGTGGAACAGTTGGCTGGCTTGCTGGATCAGTGAGATTTAGATTAGGCTGCTAAGGGCTGTGTAATGAGACTCCTTGGTTTTATCCTGCCCTGATGTTCCTCTCAATATATAGCCTGTCTCAGGCTTTCCTGACTGTTGCTCCAGGATAGTAAGCTAGTAGGCGGTGAAATAAGACTGTCCTGCAGATGGGCTTTCTTGTTTATGGCCAAGAACGCCCAAGTCTTCCGCAGCCAAAAACGGGCACCGCGTAGTCGTTAAATTGGGAGGCAGCGGTTCCTACTGGTTAGAGCACTGCACTGAGACTCGGGAGGGCTGGGTTCTGTTCTTGCCACTGGCTTGCTGTGTGCTCTTCCCATCTGTAAAGTGGAGCACCATGCTGAGCGGCTTTATGGAGTGCTCTGAGCTCTGCTGACGAGAGCAAGGGATCAACCCTTGGCTTCTCTTACTGTCCTCTGCAAAGGGGCCATTGACCATGCAGCACTGGAAGGGGGTGGGGAGCTGCCTTGTCCAGTGACCTCTGGCCAGATGTAAGATGCTGATGCTCCAGATGCCGCAGGTGAAGGGTGGTGCCCTGACATGCGAATGGGTAATGCCCGTGTTCCTATGCACTCAAACATGTGACCTATGGTAGTCGTGTTGCTTAATGCTCCGATTTAGGCACCCAACTTCCACTGAAATCACTAAATACCTTTGGGGATCTGGGCCTTCGATGCTGCGGTGATGGGCATGGTATAAGAACCTATGTAGAACAGAGCCAGTCTGGATCAGACCAAGGGTCCAGTCTTCACCAGCAGCCCGCAGTAGGCGGTTTTGGGCTAACCTTCCCCAGGAGAAGTTTCCTGCTGAAGCCTTGGAGTGGGAGGATTTATACGCCATCCTAAACTCTCTCTCGCATCTTGTGGGGAATGAGTTCCACAGGCAGACAGTGTGGGGGAAAAAAAACCATTTCCTCTACCGGTTCTGGATTTGCCCCCTTTTTGGTTTTATCGAGTGTCCTAATAATCTTGATTGCATTGAATCTGGGGCCTTCTCCACTGCAGGGAGGTGGGGTACATGAAATCAAGTGGCGTCTCTGCGTGTTGTTTTTTGGTGAGCTCTCTCCAAATGCTACATCGTAAACACTCTTCTCTTCCCCCCCCTCTTTTTTTTTTTTTTTTTTTTTTTTTTATACAACTCTAGGAAACGCAAATGGGATGAAGACGACTTCGAAGAGGACATGGGGGAGGAGGAGGAAGAGGAAGAAGAGGAGGAAGATTATGAAGAGGATGAAGAAATGGGGGAGGATGAAGGGCTGGGCTCAGCAGAAGCGGTGAGATCTGGTCCGGGATCTCTGCTGCTTCGCAAGCCGCAGGCCCCCCAGCAGTACCGAGGCGAGCCACAGAGGCTGCCAGGGGGGCAGGAGCGGCTCTCGTCTGGATTGAGCCATCAGGGGCACTTGCAGCTACAGCAGCAGGCTCCAGACCACGGAGACTGGACTTACGAGGAGCAGTTCAAGCAAGTAGGTACCCATAAAGGCATATGTCCCTTTAAATGGCTTGCTGGCATTGAGTTTATAAGCTGGTTACGTTTAATACTGCATCTCCAGTACTTAATCCCTTGGGGACCTTGAGCCAGGTCAAGGAGTTCTTCCCCATTGATGCATGGGGAAATCGCCGCCTCCTCATTGCCAGAATTAAGATGTCCTTTAAGATGTCAAGAGGTGTGTTGCATTCCTGGCTAAGCCTGGGGATGCTGGTGTATTGAGAGCTGCTCGTGCCAAGAGACTGAAACATCCTTGGACACGTTTGGAAGGGCTGGAGTGGCTTGGAAGGGATTTTGAAGGGTAGCAGGCGGGTCTGAGGCAGTGTGTGAATGAAGTCTCCAGGATAGAGACCGGAGAGCCCAAACCTCTGTTAGTTTTGTGCTTCAGGGGCGTAGCTGGATTTGATCATTTGGAAATGTTGCTGCTCCTTGCGGGAAGAGGCGCTCTTTTGACTGGTTCCTTGTAGTTCACATGCTGCCAACCTCCGGTTAAGATCTTGGCCCTGAGCCACCGGGAATAGTTTGGTACCACTTCAGAGGAAGGTGGCCAAGTCAAAGAACCAGGGAACTCTGATACCTTGGTCAGTCATTCACCCCAGTGCTAATGCAGGTGTTTTGCGCCGGTGTGAATGACAGCACTTGTGTGCCGTCTACATGGAGTACCTGGGTGCACGTGTCTTCAAACCAAACATTTTTACTTGTGTCAATAATGCTTCGGCTTTAATAATCTGATTTTTTTAAACTCTGCTCTTTGTGCATCTGTCTGCCTGGCTGGCTGGCCGGGGGTGTGTGTGTAGGGGAATATTCTGGTCGGGGTCTCATGCGCTAGCACAGCTCTGCAATGTGAGGCTTGCAAATGCTGTAGGGAATCTGTGGAGGCGTCTACACGGCCCTCCAAACTCGCCGTTGGGATTCCCGTGTGTTGACCTAAGGTTTTTTTCGA
Source organism: Chelydra serpentina (assembly GCA_037349315.1). Taxonomy (NCBI): domain Eukaryota; kingdom Metazoa; phylum Chordata; order Testudines; family Chelydridae; genus Chelydra; species Chelydra serpentina. Next base: position 4,807,360 of record JBAIAC010000107.1, on the reverse strand, counting down.
AAAGCTAGCCATGTGGTGCGCCCCATCCCCGGAACTGTTGGTTTCTGAGCAGATCTGACCACCTGGCATCCTTTTTGCTAGGGTGACCAGACAGCAAATGTGAAAAATCAGGACGGGGTGGGGGGTAATAGGAGCCTATATAAGAAAAAGACCCCAAAATCGGGACATCTGGTCACCCTACCTTTTGCAGAGATCTGTGAAGGCAGGAGCACTGGCTATTTGAATGGTGGTCATTTCGGCCCTGATTAAGTTTGCGATTTAAACATAGGCCTGACTCTAAGGGCAGGCCCATCCAAGTCACATGTACCTGATTGGGGATCATAAATTAGCTTTCTCCCGGGTTTCACTCTTTAACACCCCCCCCCCCCCCCCGCCCCCTTCCCTTCCCTTCTGGGTCCCCTGCCTCCTTGTTTGCCAAGCCTCGCTCTCTCCTCTCATTCATTTCCCCCCCTTGGTGATTGGCCAGGGCTGGGTATTGAATCCGTAAGCCTTTGCTAATAGAAGGAAATGTGCTTACCGCCGGGCTCCCCAGGCACACAGAGGCTCCTTTGATGTATGTGTTTAAGGACCATCTGAGTTTAGGGCTGGGGGGGAGGGGATGCTACACAGACAGTGGCAGCAGATGGAATCCAGATGGAGTGGGGTGGGGGGAGCAAAAGGAGGTTTATGTGCTGCTTTTGGGGTGATTTTTTTTTTATTGGCCGTGCCCTTTTATTCTGGGGTCCCTGGCCAACCGAGGGAAGAGAAACCGCTCCAGTGGAACAGCTGGCAAGGGTACCCAGCGTTTGAGATCGCTCCAGGGTGCTGCGCGTGGGTCAGTCAGAGCAATACTTGCAGAGAAAGTGTTTGCTAGAAGGATCAGAAGCCCTGGTGTGTCTATTTCCGTAATGGTACAATGCCGCTTTCCGACTTAGAAAAATAACAGGGCTGCTGATTGGTCCTGTGTGTCTGTTTTAGTTTTTAGCTATTGTGTAGCATTTTCATCCTCCCGTAGCTTAACATTTTGGGGGCAACTAACCCTTTTTTCCACCAGGATATGATCCATTTTAAATAGTTAGAGCCTAGAAAAAAAACTCCTTGAGAATGGTTTAAATTGAATCTTCCATTCTTTCCACTTCCTCTGACCTAGATGGTCTCTTGCTATTTTGTCCCAGTAGCATCTAGAGGCCCCAGCTGAGGTCTGGGTCCCCCCGTGCTAGGCGCTGTACATGCACGTAAGACCTTTTTTTGGCCCCAATGAGTCTGCAGATTAAAAAGAGAAGATGATCAGAGTGGGGAGGGGAAGCTCATGAGACGCAGAGAGAGGGAAGTGACTTGCCTTAAGGGTCACACACGAGGTCAGGGACAGTGCTGGGATTTAAAAACCCTCTGTTCTCGGAGTCCCTCTAGCGCTCTATCCGCTAGCCCACACTGCCTCCTTGCAGCGTTACTGGTTGCAGTCGGTCTACACACTCACTTTCCAAAACTCTGCTGATCCTTTCATATCGCTAACGTACATGTGGTTTTTTGTTTTGTTTTTCAATATATTAATTCTTCTTGTGTTGTCTTCTTGAGCTCTTATTTACACCTTCCTCCGGCTGATATGTATCTTCTTAATGTGGCTTCTTTTGTACTTCCTGTAAATAGAGAGTGCGGGGGATGGAATCTTTTTATCTGTGGAAAAAGCTTTTAAATACAGCGGCTGTGATCTTCCTGTTTTGTCACCCGGTTACTGCCAAAACCCTGCTCTCGGTGGGTGTTTGGGACAGCAAGATCACAAAGTCTGGTGCGCCTCTCACAGCTTTAAGGAAAGGATTCAGTTTTGGAAGGGAATGTTAAACTGAAAGTGACCAGCATGGCAGCTTGATACCTGGGGTGTGTGTTAACAGGTTGAAAGTTTGTGGTTCTTAATTTAACACTCTGCTGGGCTGGAAAATCTGTGCGACGCTGTTTAGGCCGACGGCGCTTGCCAACACTTGTGGCTTTTTTTTAACCCACGTTTTGTGATATTTGGCGTCTTTCTCTTTGAGACGCAGCTCCTGGAGTCATGTGATTAAAGCGAGACTCTGTTTTCATTTTACAGTAAAGCACATTTCTGGCCTTTGCGGTTGCAGATAAAAGCTGGAAGACGTGACTCTGAAAGACTCACAAATAGAAGACAAATACAAAACTTTTTTTTTTTTTTTTTTTTTTTAATTTTCCCTCGGGCTGTGGTGGTGCCTTTTTTTTGGTTGGTTTTTTCTTTTGGGGGTGCGGGGAGCCCACTCAGGGGCAATGCCACCACTGTTGGCGCAACGTCCAGCGCTACCAGTGGTGGCAGGCGTGGGAACACTAGTGTAGACAGGCTGCTGGCCGCTTTAGCACCGTGTTCGTAACCCTGCTTGGAGCAAGTCCAGGTAGCACCATGACTTTTAATTTGGAATGTTCCCTGGCATTTTAATCTGCTCCCCTGGGCGCAACTCCAGTGGTGGGCCTTAAGGGGCATGAGCTGGCACAGATGCCACCTCATTGTGCATGAGAACAGGGCTGCCGGCCATGTACGGGCACTGGTCTGGGCAGCAGTGGCAAAACCAGATCCAGGGCACGCAGGTTAGGATTTTTCAAGAGACCAGTGCCTAATTCCCTTGGGCTCATTGGACCATCCCAGCCAGAAGCTCTCTGCTGCAGCCCTGCTTTCCTGTCTGGGCTGGGCGCGGCGAGCTTGGTCCTCCGAAGCCCTGTACCATTCCAGGAGCTCCCCGGCATCCCTGTTCTGACGCTTTTGGCCCTGGCGTGCCCGCGCCGTGGGCGGAGGAGAGCGCCACAGACCTGCCTGGTTTGGGGAAAGCCCTTTTTCCCCGCAGCTGAGCATGTCAGAAAGCAAACTTGTCGGCCTCTGGACCCCCGCCAGAGGTTTCTCAGCGAAGCCTTTGGCCGGGAGCTCCGCTTGGCCTCCCTCCAGCGCAGGCTTTTGACTGGGCTCCAGCCCCAGCTGATGGGGAGCAGCCCTGCTCGCTGGGAAGGAGCAGGAGGAATGTAAACAATGATTGTCAGCAGGATGTGTGCTAGGGTTTCTGCCGTGCTACTGGAGGTGCCGTCCCCGGAGGAGTTATTGACAGCGAGTGCTTTATGACTTCCTTCGCCCCTGCTCTCGCGCCAGCTTGAGTTTGTTTATTTTCCCCCTTGAGATTTAAGATCCCTTTTTTAAAAAAAAACCCTGGAACTTAAATCCTTTTCTGAAGATTCCTTCATGGCCGGGAGACCTACCAGCATTGCAGAGGCTAATGAATCGCCGCAGCACCTGGGTGTGGACCGGGTCCCCACTGCGCTAGGTGTTGTACAGACACAGAACGAAAAGCTGGTCCCTGCCCCATAGAGCACGAAGCCTCAGACTCCTGAGAGGTTGCTGTTCCTCCCCCAAGAGGATGGGAGGTTCACGCTCTGATACCTGCTTTTCGTAGGCGGCGCTCCCGAGCTCGGCGGTGGGGTAGCCGGTGCGGCAGCATTTCCTAAAACCGGCTTAGCCGTGACGTGCCCTGAGCCATTGCCAGAGCTGGGGACGCAGCCCCAGCCTCCTGGCTTGAGGTCGCTGTGAGAGCATCCCTCCCTGTTCCGCTCTTAAGCCCTGCATGCTTCTGTGCGCAGTCCAAATACCAGGAATAATCTGGGCTGCTTAGACTTACTTCAGACGGGTGCCAGTAACTCTAGCCAAGGACAAAGGCAAATTCTTGTCTTTCCCCTTGTGCAGTTACTTGATTCTCTTAGTGCCTGTCTGATTCCCCCCTCCCCCCCCCCCCCCCACACACACACACATACCCCACCTTGTTTTCCTATGTGCGGTGTGGGGGAGGCAGAGGATCGTACACCTTGGCCGGTGTCCTGGATAGTACTTAAGCATTGGCTCAAGAAGGCATTTGGCAGCATCTCATGGCACCGTCTGCCCGGTAACCCTGAGTGGGTAGCATTTGAGTGACACAGGCTATTCCTCCTGCTTGGTAGGGAGCCGGCTTGGATGCTGTTGACTCCCGAGGGATGCGTATGGGTGAAGTGGGCGGGGTTCCCCCCTGACATAGTAGCAGAGAGAACTGGAGCATGGGTTGCATGGGGCCACAGCCAAACGACTGGCGAGGGCGAGCCGTGGTCGCTGGAAGCCCAGGACGGTTCTAACGTCAGATGTCTGGTGCTGTGTTCGTACGCAGCCCGAGGCTTGCCTGAGCTCCGGCGGGACCTGCTGCGTTTCTCCATCCCTTGGACAGAGCGCAGCAAGGCTGCCTCTGAAATAAGTCCGAATGGGGTTGGGGGTTATAAAAATGGGAGCTGACTTCCATAGAGTAGCTAATTTCCTCCTATAAAGTCCACTTTGATGTGTCTGACCCTTGCAAGCTTCCTCCCCTTCCAGCTCCGAGCATGAGGATTCTGATCGCTATGCGAAGGTCCCCGGGAAGCTAGCAACTACAGTGCAGTAAAGACCCTAGACTGGAGCCTAAGAAACCCGGGTTCAATTCCTAGCTCTGCCAGGGTGGCCTGGAGCAAGTCTCTTCACTTCTCTGGGTCTCTGTTCCCTAGCTGTGAAACGGAGATAATCCCCCTTACCCTTTGCCTTGCCCATTTCGAGTGGGAGTTCTTTGGGCAGTGCTGTCTACGTACAAATAACGAATGTTACTCCCACAGTACTCTGGGAGTACTCTGCTCGATGCAAGGCGTAGAGCATTACAGAAAGCAGCAGGTACCTCTGCTCTAATTCTGCAGATGCTTCTCCATTTAAGCAACTCTTGGGTGTGGCCTGTAACTTTCCTCTCCCCTGTTTTTCTGATGGTTTGCACAGTCTCGTTCTAGGTAGAGCCCCATGAAATCACTTTTATGTTTCATAATTTCCTGGGAATTTTGTTTCATGGGGGGCGTCGATTTCTGCCCCTGCAAAGGTGGGAGGCTTGGTGGGTGAGGGGGGTCGAGTCCGTCCCTGGGGGCGTATTGTGAGTGTGGGGCACGTTCGCTCTGCCCCACAGTGGCAGCTGCTGTCCTGCAGGCTGGGCCTGGCTCCCAGCCCTGGGCATTGAGACCAAGTGCCCAGGGTCGCCGAACCATTCAGGTTTGGCCCAGCTGCCCCTTTGTCATGATATCCAAGGGGCGGCCAGACCAGATGCGAGCGGGCGGCGCTGCGAACTCGTGTGCCAGGTTGCAACGCCACTTGCTCAGGTCTGGCCTGGCCGTCCCCGTCGTGATGGAGGCGTGGCTGGTCTGAACGCAAATGGCGCTTGCCACCCTGTGTGCCAGGTCACCATGCCTGGAGCAGGCAGCCCAGCCCGGCCCCGCGGGATAGGCGCCGCAGTGGCAGGGTGAGATTATTTTGTTTCATACGTTTTTTTGTCTTTCATTTTATTCGGTGTTCTTGCGCATTTGCAAAAAAATGCCGGGGTTCTAATTACTCTTGTAAAACTCCAAGACTCATCCTGATGGCCGGACGTAAACGCTATCCGGAGGGGTGATGGACAAGCCTTGGGGTGGGTTGTCTGCTTGTCGTCTTTATAGTCTTGCTCCCATGCAGTGTCTCACCTTTTGGGAAAATCCAGCAGGGGACAGATGCTGGTTTGGGGTTCCTTTGCATTTGCAAATGAGCTACTCTCGGGTTACTAGTGGGAGTAACTCTGCTTGCTGTTACACCAGCCAGCCCCGGGCACACAATCGCATTTAGCATCACGTCAACCTTGACTAAGCAATTGCCTCCCCCAACCTCCTTCCTTAAGAAAGTGTGTGTGGGGGAGGGGTGCTGCACCCCCCAGGAGAGAAACCTGAGACACTGCTTCCCCACCCAAAAAAAGTCACTGCACCAAATGTGAGCAATAGAGATCATGTGTAAGGTCAGAGTCTGACCAGTATCTTGTGGGGGAGATTTTTCAAAGGCACAAGAGGGAAGTTGAGTGCCCAACTCCCATTGACTGTCCATGGGAGTTGGGCATTCAACTTCCCTCTTGTGCCTTTGAAAAATCTCCCCCTCTGTCTACCTGCAGCCTTGTTTCATGCATCGTTACTTTGTTGTTTTCCTTCCCCCGCCATCCTCAACGTCATTTGTATGAACTGCTCCACTCCAGGGGCCAGACTTTCGGAGGCGGTCTTTGCAGGTTGGCTGATGACTCTTTTGAACATGTGGCCCCCGCTAGTGGGTGCTGAACTCTTCTGAAAATCGGCTCCATCAGGGCTGGCCTACAGGTGGAGGGCTGGCCTGGGGGTTATGGCATTTGGCCTGTGACTTGGGAGACCTGGGTTCTGACACTGACTCCCTGTGTGACCTTGAGCAAGTCACCTCATCTCTCTGGTCTTAAATCCCTGTCTGTAGAAGGGGGATAACTTACCCCTCCTTTGCGTCTCTGTGCTGAAGAGGGAGCTGAGTCCCATAGGAAAGGGGATGCATTTCTGTTAGTGAGGGGAACTCCTACAATTTAACACCTGATACTGCAGGAGTGCCCAGGGGCCTCAGCCAAGTCCCGGGCCTCGGTGTGCTGGGTGCTGTACAAGCCTGAAACTTCCCTCCCAGCTGGTCAGTCTGTCTGTAACCTTGGGGGTTTTAGAGGCGCAGGGCGAGGCAGACAAAGCTGCCTGTAAACTAGTGTGTTCCTAGCATGCTGTGGCTGCATGCCCCATCTGACAAGCTCCAAGGGCTAGGGGCGGGGGGGGCGATGTTTAGGGAGACAATAATTTATCTGAGCTTCAAATAGCTGCTCAGAGACCACAGGGCTGCATGTGGCTTAAATACAGTATGTGGCCTGGCCGAGTTCTAGTGAAACATGAGTCTGAATGAGCTCCCCGGCCCCCGAGTTTAACCCTTCCACCCCTGTAAGGTCTCGCCACTGACGCCCTCTGCCCTGCAAAGGGATCTGAGACTAGTGAAGTATTCCCTGACCCTGTGACTTTCCTCGCTGGAGCTGCGGGCCTTGGTGACTGGGCTGGTTAGCAGAAGGCTCAGGATGAGACAGATAATCCGCTGGGCTCAGATCAGTCTCTGGTGGTATCGAGAACAGAACGCGCCACCCCTTGCCCGAGGCCGACACGAGGTTTTTATTGACCTCAGGAATACTGCAAGGGAAGGGAGATCTGGGGTTCCTTAAATGGGTTGATGGGGGGGGGGGGGGGCGGGAGTGAAGGAGGAGAAAAAGGCTCCCCACCCCCAGGAACCTGGTCCTGGATCTGAGGGCGTGAGCAAGAATGATTGAGTTAGGAAGCTTGTGAGAGCCAGCGAGCGACTGAACCAGCTGAGGTCAGATCAGAGGTCGACCTCCTGGCCGCTGACATGCCGGACAGCCTCCGCGGGGAGCAGGACAAAGGAGGCATGGACAAAGGGACAGGCGCGAGGCTGTTGTCCTGGCTTGTCAGGAAAAGGTGTAGGGGCACGTCACAAAAAGAGAAGGTTGGGGCGGGGAGCAGGAGTGGATAGAGAACAAGCTGCGGCAGACCTGCTGGGTTCCCGGAGCGTCCTCCCCGTTCTGTGCAGTGCAGGGCCGGGGCTCTGGCGGTGACCTCCAATAAAATCTGGGGAAGAGGAAATTTAGCACTAGAAATAGAGGAATTGTAGCCCTGCGGGCAGCCTTCTCCACGGGTGGAACCGGTGGGTGGAACCATGTTGCATCGGTGCTGGCCTGCTGGTGTCCCTGTAGAGGGTGGACCCGCTCTGAGGTCACGGGCCTGTCCCAGGCTCTCCGCGGACTAGGGCTTTGAGAGCATGGGTAACGTTTTCCAGTAGTGCCCAAGTCCTGTTCTCAGGAGTGACGTAGGAGCCCCAGGCCTGGGCTGCACCTAGAACTCAGGTGGCCCTAGGTATGTTGCTCAGCGGTGTAAAAACTTCACCCCCCCTGAGAGATGTAGTTAAGACCTCCGAAGCCCCTGTGTAGCCAGCGCTCGGTCGACAGAGGGATTTTTTTTTCTGTTGGCCTGGCTACTGCCTCTCGGAGAGGTGGACTAACTACATCGATTGTGGGGGAGGGACCCCTTTCCATTGCTGTAGCATTTGTCCCCACTCTAGCATCTCTAGTGTCAGCTGCGCCCCGTGTCCCGTTGAAAGTCAATGGGGACTTTTGGTGTGGACGTTGCTTTTGAAAATGGGACCTCGGTGCTTTTGGAAAATGTTACCCCGCCTGTCTCTCCACCCCCAGGCACAGAGGCAGGAGGTGTGGGTTCCATTCCCTGCTGTGCTGCAGACTCCCTCTGGGTGACCTTGGGCTAAGCACTTACTGGCTCGGTGCCTCGGTTTTCCCATCTGTAAAATGGGGATAATAGCATCGACCTGCCCCACCGGGTGAATTCACTAATGCTTAAGAGATGCTCAAACACTCGTAGCCAACGCCTTGTGGAATCCTAGTGTAGCAAAGACAAGGTGCTGTTCGAGCTCCATGCAGCTGACTGAGTTGAATCCCAGCTTTCTACAGCTCCTGTCGAGCAGGTGAATAAAGGTAAAAGTGCAACTTGCGCTAAGATTTTTGCCAGGTGTTGACTATCTGGGTGTAAAAGCACCACCTTTTCCCCTGGTGTAGACAGGACCACAGCAGTGAAGTGGCTTGCCCAAAAGTCACCATAGTGGTAGATCTGGGAATAGACTCATCGCCCCCAGTCCAACACCTTATCCACTGGACCATGCTACCTCTCTTCTCACCGCCCCCCCCCACCCCAGCTTAATGATTGATTTGGCAGTGGGCGTTCTCATGCCAAAAGAAACAAAGCTTCATTTTTCTTTTCTCCTTGGAAAGATAAGTCCGCAGAGATTTCAAATGGAGGGGGGGGGGAGGAGGAGAGCTCCCAGCGGGACTTTCAGCCAAGTTGTCAAACTAGTTCTTGGGCCCAGCTGCGGGACGTTGGCGTTGCACGGCAAACAGGCTGAAGGGCACCCTGAAAACTGGCGTGTTGTCCTTGCTGCGCTGGTTAATTGCAAAGCATATTGGAAATGCCAACACCCACTCGCCTCCCCCAAAACTATGTCAAAATATTAAAGCAAACACTCCCTTCATTCGACTCCTGCCGGCATCACAGTTAGTTGCACAATCACAACTGCCTAGCACCTTTTTGCTTAGCTTACATTTTTAAATTTTTTTTAACCCTTTGTGGAAAGCTCTGTGTTTAACTGTTGCCTCTGGCACACACGCTAAGGTCACTATAAAGTTACACCACTATAACTATACGCGGATAATTAATGCCGTACGATGCCCCTACTGTGGAGGCGGTTACACCAGGGTAAAGATGCTCTTCCTATATTGGAAGATGAATAAGCTTTGTTAATATAAACCACCTTCATATCGGTGTAACTGTTTGCACACTAAGGCTTGTACTGGTATAACTGTACCCCCCCTTGCCCCCCGAGATAGTGATACTGGTGTAACTTTCAAGCGTAGACCAGGGTAAGACAACATGCCTTGGGTCTAATTTTCCTCTTTCACTGTGATGCCAGTGATCCCAGCGTGTAAGGGGTGTAAGCAAAAGACTTCAAATGGAGTTGCTTTTGATTTACACCACAGGGCGGTATCTCCTTCTCAGATCTAGTAAAACATTTTCTGCTTTCCCCTAGTCGCTATCTTGTGTTAATGATCAGCTGCTTGCAACCACTTTTAAGGTTAATTTTGGGAGTGTATTAAACTCCGCTCCACTTCTTAACATCTTCCTAGCTAACGGACGCTGTTCAAAGGACAGTGAAGAACTGCCTGCCTGTTTTCTTGTCTGTGATGTTCTGGGCCTGAGTGAATTTTTATAGCCGAGTGACGAAATCCTAAGAATTAGGCAGGGTTAGTAACGAAAACCCTGAAACGACCTAGACTCTCTTGCTGTCAGGGCCGGCTCCAGGCACCAGCCGACCAAGCATGTGCTTGGGGCGGCACCTCCTAAAGGGCGGCCAATCTTGGGGTGGCGCTTGGGATTGTTTGGTTTTTTTACTTCGGCGGAGCGGCGTTGGGAGGAGGGGTTGGTTTTTTTGTTTTTGTTTTGGCGGGACGGTGCTCGGGGGTGGGTTGTTTCAGCAGGGCAGGGCAGCGCTCGGGGTGTTTTTGTTTTTGTTTTGGCGGGGCAGCGTTCGGGGGGGTTGTTTCAGTGGGGCAGCGCTTGGCGGGGGGGAGAGGGTTTCGGAAGGGTGGCGCTAGGTTTTTTGGGGTTTTTTTTGCTCGGGGCGGCAAAATAGTTAGAGCCGGCCCTGCTTGCTGTACAAGTATATTGCTCCTGAAATAATGTAAGGATCAAAAGCTGGTTAAGTTTACACGTGGCGCAGGCAGGATCATCCAGGAGAGGGGACAATTGCCAAAAAAAAGGACCTGATCCTGCAGACAGTCCTGTAGGTGTCTTTACTCCCGTGGCTGGCTTATTGAAGTCAGTGAGTCACTTTTGTTCATGGCTTTATGCACCAAATTAATTTGCTGGATTTAGGGGCCCTTCTGTGCTGGGAACAGGACACATAGTAAGAGTCCTTGCCTCCAAGAGTTTGCAGTCCCTCTGGACAAGATAGCCCCAGGGCGAAAGGGGAAACTGAGTCACAAAGCAGGGCAGTGACTTGCCCCAGGTCACGGGCAAAGCTGGGAGTAGAACCTTAGTCTCCTGCCTCCCAGTCCAGTGCTCTGTCCGCCGGACAACACTGGCTCTCGTCGTGATAGCGAAACTATTCCTTTAAAAATCATGTTGCTGCCTGAAACCCTTCTTAGCCTCCCAGTATTACATGTCACCCCGAAGGTGACGCTAACCGAAAAGATGGGTTAGAGGAAGGAGGTCTTTCATTTTTACTTTGTACATTTCATAGCGCTCTGCACAGAGCTGGGCAAAAATGAACTGGGAGGCAGAAATAGGAAAACTTCAGCCTCTGTCTGTCTAATCTAGTCTTCTTTTTATTTATATATTGATTGTTAAGTTCAAACCCTTCCAGCCAGCTCTAGTGCATGTGGTCAGTTTCACGCTTTTCCTTCCATCTCCTGCTCAGTTCAGCCAAGCACTCACATGGGCTTTGATCCCACTGGAAGTCAATGCCCGTCCTCGGAGCTGAAACCCTTTGCAGAATCCGGCCACGGTCAGTTTCCTCTGCTCCTGCGTGGGAGAGAAACATTTAGGAAAAAATGGTTATTGAACCACAGCAATTAGCCTGGGAATTCAGAGGGGGTGTGTGTGTGTGTGTGTGTGTGTGTGTGTGCCACCTATCTAAAGCTACTTGTAACTCCTGTTTTTGGAACTGACTAAAGTATTGAGGTGCCCTGACTTCCCCAAGGGGGAGTTAGGCGCCAAATCAAGGGGAGTTAGGCGCCAAAGTATATTTTAGGATCGACACCTAAATGTCTATTAATCCCGACCCCCTTAAGATGGCTGAAAACCTCCCTCACAGAAATGGTGACCTGTGCATAGTAGTTTTTCCTACCTGCGCCGGCCCTCCCCTCCCCCCTCTCAAGAATAAACCTCTCGGGCATCCTGATATCATATCAACAGAGCCTGTTCTGTGTAAATGCTGACTCGGCGGGGAGGGGGAGTCCGAAGGTTGAATGCAGGCAGCTCTTTTGGTTTTATGTTTGTTCACCTCCCGTCCCAACAGCGAAACTCTTCGGGCAGGTTTGATTCCCCTCCGGAGTCTGCGCCATGCGGCGTTGGGGAGAGAGCTCTGATCGGCGGCGGCTCCTTAAGCTAGCAGGGGGCGAAACAAAAGTCACAAGGAGATGCAGTGCTAGACAGATTCACCCTGAGAAACAAGGTGTACGGTTTCAACGGGCAGGGGAATTCGCCATTAGAGCAACTGAGCTAGGTTGAAGTGTTGAAATCAAGCCCGGATCCCTCTCTCAAAGATACGCCGCGGCCCATGCAGGGGTTTATGGCCCGGCTGCAGAAGTTACTGGCTGAGGTTCTGTGGCTTTGCCGGTCGGTGCGGGGGTCAGAATAGACAATTTGAAAGGGTCTCTTAGGGCCGTAAAATCTAGGACACCCGTGACCCTGGCAGCTCCCGTCTCTGCAGTACGCTTACAGCAAAATAAAAGCGGACACCTGGCTGCAATATTTTTTTAAGGGTTAGACCCTCTCCACCACTTTACATCTGAGGAGCTGGAGGCGCTCTGCAAACCCAAATTATTTAAGCTTCACAAATTTAAGCGGTAAAGAGAGCGGCAAATAACGCTCATCCCAGCTTTATAGCTGGTGAGGGTGAGGCATAGAGAGGGGAAGTGACTTGCCCAAGCTCCCCTAGGGAGTCCCTATGGGAGAATCAGGAATAGAACTCTGGGCTGTGGACTCCGCTGTAACCACTCGACCATGGCTGCTGGCAGGAGGCGGGAGGTTAGGATTGATTCACCGATCAGCTATGAACTGAACCTGGGCACACACGGGGAGCAAAACATTGTATGCAGATCTCTAAAGAAGATACTGGTGGGGTGGGAGGGCAGTGTATGGGACTGAATTAGTGGGATGGGGGTCAGGCCAGGAACCCCCGTTTTCTCCTACCCCTTCCTTGCAAGCTGCTGTCCCTGAGGCCTAGAGAGAATCCCACACGGCATGGGAGTCTTTCTCCTCCAGATCGGGTGGAACCCGCTCCCAGCCCTAAGAGTGAGCGATGGGCTCCAGGTTCTGCACCTTGACATAGGACGTTCACAGCTCAGCTTCCCCTTCTTTGCAAAACACGGTGTCCCACAGCACTGCAAAGTGCTGTGTAATGCTACCGCCACCGCCGGCCCCAAAAGGTTCTTATTAAATAAGCCCGCTCTGTATTTAGTCAGCATCTTAACTGTCTAAGGCAACACCTGCTTTTGAGCACCCACGCACCCCGCCCCCACAACTTGCAGGCTACTCGACATATTAAAAAAAAATCCCATCTGGTGCCTTTGTGCTACTGGTGCATTGTGGAGAATCCCACCTCTGACCTTTCTGTTCCGGATTAATTTTCTTACCGCAATTTACTAATATCAGGAGTATTGAACTTAAGTGAGTTTGCAACATGCAGCCTCAGAGTTTCCTGTTGCTGCCCCTTTTGGAGTTTCCTGTGTACTAATGCGAAAGCCAGCTGCTTTCTGGTTTGCTCACGCTGTCCCGGAATTCAGTAGGCGGGAGCACGGATTTGATTAATCATTACAATGGGAGGTGCATGCCACAGCCTCCGATCATATGGAATTCCCCACCCCCTCACTTGCCCTCCAAGGAATAGAACAAGAAGTGCCCTGGGCTATTGGGTACATTCCATGGGGCATGTTCTCCTGTCCAGGGATCTGTTGTGCGGATACCAGGTAGCCTAGTGGTCGGAGCATGGTTCTGCCTTTTGGAACATTGGGGTCTCGGTTCTGTTGTCACACAGCTACCCTTCCCTGTGCATTAGGTTTCCCCATCTGTACATCAGCCAGGCTAAAGTGTAGCGACTGGTGTAGGGGGAGGTGAGGCATAGTGTTCATGGAGTGCTTTGAGATCCCCCTCTTGAAATGTTTAATATTAGACTTGTGGGACTCCAGGAATCTGGAAGGGGAGAAAGGAGACCGTAGCTCGCAGCTGCGCTGAGGAGCCAGGGGGTTGCAAATCTCATGGTGGAAATGTGGCCTCTCGCTCTGACCTTGCTCTTGCTTAGGGCGTTGCAAAATTCATGCTACGTTTTGCATACCCCAGGTTCATTCTAAATACCCGCCTGGCCGTCCCCGATTTGAAAAGAGCAGCTAAGGGTCTAGTGCCCAGCTAGGGACGCCTGAAAGCAGCCTGATTGCCAGAGGAGTGGGATGCTGGTGCTTTTTGAAAATCAGGCCACTTTAGATGTCCCGAGTTGAGCATTCAGAAATCACTATTTTGTTGTGAAATCTCAACTTTACCTTTTCCTCTCCAGAACTTTTCCCCTCCTAAAAATATTGGTGTGGGGTTTTTTTTTAAGCAGCCCAAGGTTACAGAAGAGAGGGAACTTTGCAACCTCTCATGTGACCTGTATGGTGGGGGGTGGAGGGTGGCAACCAATTTCTCTACCACTCTTCCCCCTATCTCCAGCGTATAGACTAGTCTAGACTCTGCACTTAGATTGGGCGGCTATTAACTCTTAGGAAAAACAAGCCCTCTGTAGGAGACACAGCTTTTGATTTTCTTGTAAATGATGGGGTAATAGACAGTCCCGGAAAGTGCGGGCTCTGCAAACACAGGGACTTTATAGATCTGGAAAATGACTCTGTTTTACCTTCATCTTGTGTCAGGGGGATGGCTTTTTGGGAACGGGTAGCTAGTGGTTTTTAGGATTGTCTAAAACAAACACACACAAACCCTGCCTGGAATCAAAAATGACACTCTCCCTCCCCCGCCCCCCAGCTCACTCGCTTTCTGGTTCTTCAGACCTTGTGCCCAGATCCAGGAGTCTCTTGCCCTTAGGGGCAGGTGCTGTAAATAGTTTCATGCTGTTCACATGACAGCCAGCAATTAAAGCTGAAAAGGGGGAAATGCGTGAGGGTCTGGGGAGGTGGAGGAAGTGGCGGATTCCTCCTCCAAAGGCGCCCTTTGAATAGAGTCAGTTTTCTCTTTTGATTGCTCCTCAGGATATGGCTTTGGGTTGGATGTTACTTTTGTCAGGGAGAGAGACTTCACTAATGGTTTATGCTGTGGAAAAATTACTGGGGGGAGGGGGAGGATGGTGGAGGAGATATGGGGAGCTTTTTTTAAAAATGTAAGTAAAAACTCTCTTTTGGCCGTTAGTCTCCTAACAGTACGGATCTGCAGAGTGTGGCAGATTTTTATCGCCGGGCTTGAGGTATTTGGTGTGTTTTTGTTTCTAAAGCCCCAGATCCTAGAGTCTCGTGAGTGCGTGAGAATCGCAGCTTCGATATATATATTTTTTTAAATGAAAGTTAAATTTCTGTCCCTCGAGCAAAAAGGTTTTTTTTTTTAAAAAAGCGACCCCTTAAAGCTCAAAATGCCAAAGGCAAATCAAGAGAACCCAAATGTAGGAGAGATTTTTTTAAAAGAATGATTGAAGCAACAAAAAAAAAGAAGTCATGAATGGCTTAAATCAAGGTCTTTGAAGTCAAGAGCCTGTCTGTCTGTCTGTCTGTCTGTCTGTCTGTCTGTCTGTCTGTGTCTCCAGGGTTGTGACACATCTCCCCAGACTTCCTGTGTGAACATGGGCAAGTTACTCCATGTCTCTGGGCCAAGTCCTCAAAGATATTTAGGAGGAGCCCACTCCCATTTTAAGCAACCAGTGCCTACAAGGTTTTGAGGATCTGAACTGGGGCGAAGAGCACTTCTCAATCCCTCCGGGGGCTGATGAGGATATATACATTCAAGATTTTGAGGCACTTAAATATTATGGAAGTGGGAACTGTTCTTCTCATCCCAAAGCATCTTTGCAGATATGGGGAGCAGGACAGCGTTGCCATTCGTTCCCGTCCGTGGCTTATTCCTCTATTAAACCCAGCCTGGTCATGTCCCGCCATCTCATCGCTGGTCGGCCTGTAAGTTGGACTGACCTTGGTTGCGTTTGCATAATGTTCTTTGGTATCCTCTCATCTGTTTGTCTTCTACAGTGTTCCCACCATTGTAATCTCTTCGATTACAGCTAATCCCATATCCTGATTTCACATCCTACTCTCCTTCTCACTTCTTCATTTGTCTTAAAACCATTCCACTCCCATCTCTACTGCCTCCTCATGGCTGTTTCATTTCATGCAGCTGCTTCCATCTACTGCGGAGTATTTGCTAAATTTTCACTTTGGTCCTAAACAGAACGATTTAATCATCCCATAATTCCATCAACTGTTGTGGAGCTAAACACATCTTATTTTAACCCCGTCCTGGCTGGAACCATCAGGACTGATCCAGCCTTCTAGGTACATGAGATTTTTTTACTTGTTCCACAACTTCTCTGCTACTGTGTGTCAGCGCTTTATTTGTTGTCCCTGGGCCACTTTGTAATCTTGGCATTTATTGTCCGTCTCAGTAGACTACACGAATTTTTCCAAGGTAGAGAAGGGTATTGGTTGTGTCTGCCGGTTGTACAGTGTCATCTGCATAAACTGAAGAGCTTAACTCTAGATCACCCAATGTCGTGCCCTCCGACGCATCTACCATTTTAAACGTCCAGTTTAAGAGCGTGGGGTAAAGTGATGGGGATTCCTTTTCCCCCTTGTCTTACACCAAACTTTGACTTGAACCAGGTGCTTAATTTCCCAGTAGGGACTGTAGAATCATAGAATCTCAGGGTTGGAAGGGACCTTAGGAGGTCATCTAGTCCCACCCCCTGCTCAGAGCAGGACCAATCCCCAATTTTTGCCCCAGATCCCTAAATGGCCCCCTCAAGGATTGAACTCACAACCCTGGGTTTAGCAGGCCAATGCTGAAACCACTGAGCTATCCCTCCCCCATATTGAAGTCCCTATATTCAAACAAACAAACACAAAAGCCTAAGCAGATGTGTTCCCTGTCACTTAAAATATGTCCACACTGAATTGCAAGCCTGGGTCTGTGGGATCCGTGTTCGTGATTTCGGTGTTTCCAAGCCCGTTGTGGTAAAACCTGGTTTACGGTTGCTGGATCCAGGCCTCACAACCGTGCTAATGCATCTGTACTGCATTACACAGACCTTCTGACTCGCGTCTGTGGCTTGAGCTGCGTCCACACTGCAAAATGACAGGGCTCGGAGCCGAGTCACAGCGGGACCCGGGCTCAGACCCATCCCCTTGGGCGGGTGCTAGGACCCGGGTCCTGAGTGCTTGCTGTCCCGAGTCGGACAGATTTGTGTGTGGACAGTAGGAGGGCATGGACTCAAATCTGAATCTAGGCCTGGGTTACAATGTAGTGTAGACATAACCTCGCCCAGATCTCCTGATACCCAGTTCTGTGATCCACTAGATCCTTCCTGTTTTCCTATCTGTGTCTCTCCCATTTAAGCATCAAGACTCCCCTAATTCTGGGTGACTTTCTGCAGAACTATTTCATTTCTCATGACAGAGACAAGGTAGGTGAGGTAAGCGCGTCTATTGGATCGAATTCTGTTGGCAGAAGATACAAGCTTTTGAGCTTCACAGAACTCTCCTTCGGGTCTTATTGCATTTCTCATTTCATTTCTCTGCTCGGGTCAGCAGTTCCAGCCCCTGATTGTAACACCTTGTTGTTCTAGAATGCAGCCTTTCTTTGTCCAGGCCCGTGCGTCTTACCGTCTCTTGTTTGCGTGGCTCTTATTTGATGGCTTATCTATCATGCCCAGACTTCAATAACCACTTCCTAATGTTCTGCAGAGCTCTCCCGCCCGGGGGTGGAGGGGAAAAGAGCATTTCTTTGTCTAATCAGGGCTGGAAGCGCAGACTCTCGGGGCCAACCTGCCTCCCCTGGCCAGAGAGCACTGGTAATGTTTTTTGGCAGTACTTAATGCAATGAATTCAGGGAATGCCCATCTTACGGAGAGAGCTGATCCCAAAACCGAGATTTTTTTTTTTTTTTTCCCTTTGGAAGATTTCTGTTTTTGGCCAGAAAATAGAAAAGTGTGGGCTGAAAACCAAACGTAAAACGGTTTTGGGGTTTTTTTGGGCCATTATTTTTCAGCCATTCTGTCTCTGATTGGGAAAATATCTAAGTTCTCTGCTGGATACAGACACCTTACGCACCAAAAATTCGTTTTCCTTAAAGACTCAACTGATTTTCCGACACCAATCTAAGTCAGAAATTCCCCCTCAAGCCCTCACTGGGGATTTCTGAGGTGGGTTTAGCATTACTGTGGGGTTAGAGGCAGCAGGGCTGTCTTTACACCTGTGCATGTCTTCACTGCTGTAGCTCTTTCGATGGTAACCCACTATGGCAGACCAGCCCCTAACGTAGCAATTTATTACATGGGGGTCCGAGAGGTTATGTAGGTGGGGAGTGGGTGCAGGCGTGTTGGTACTTCAGGCGGTCTCGGTCCTGGGGGGAAATGGATAGCGTGTCTCTCGTAATGACTGCAGATGGGTCAGTTTCCTTTCTTTAAAATATTGATTAGTGCTTCACTCCATTAGCGGGCTGAGCAGAGAAATGAGGTTGGCTGTGGAGCAGAATGAGAGGAAAGGGAAGTCCCAGCTAAGGTCTGGGAACTGAAGCGACTGCGGGATGTAAAAGAAACCTAGAGCAGATAGTGTGGTGTTGTTTTTTGCCTCCCTTTTCTCTTTCCTTTTCCCGATGTACAAGAACTTTTGCTGGCTTGGCTGAAATACGACAGAGGCAGCTCAGGGCGGGCGTGGGGAAGCGGTCTCCCTCTTTTCCCCCCCCCCCATGTGAGTTTTGCTCTTGCAGCTGTCACACAGGGATCAAACTGATAAAACCCCCCGCGAACTGCGTCATCTTTGGGGGCCCTTTTTGGAGCCAGATCTTTCTGCTGCTGGCTGGAGAGCGATTGCATGCTCTCGCCAGACCCCGCGGGCAGATAAGAGGGCGAGGAGGAGAACTATACTGGCAATTCGAAAGGTTGCAGAAAAAGTCTGGGAGGGGCATGGGGGGGCGCTTGCTTAGCTTGCACTTCCATAGCACCCAGCAGCGTGTTAGGCATGTTAGAAATGAAACACGCTTTAATGAGATCAAGGAGTCCAGTGATTGGTCTGATTCTCAGGCCAGGGAGATCTGGGTCTAAGTCCGCCCCAGACTTCCTGTGTGATGTTGGGCTGTGTCTTACGCGTTGCTGGGCCTCAGTTTCCCCATCTGTAAAGTGGGGATGACACCAGGGGGTTAGGAGGATAAATTCAGTACAGCCTGTGAGGTGGTTGGGTGCGGGGGGATAAGCAGCCTAGATAACTAGACAGGTTATGTACTGCCAGCCCTAAGCAGTCCAGATAGGACCCTAGAATCAGGAGACTGGGGTTAAACCCCAACATTTTAAAATAGGGGGAAGGGTTTCTTTGTAACTTGCTTTCTGGGGTTTGAGCCTCCAGGCGGCACCTTACCAAGCTCATCTCCGGGACCAGGAGAGCTAGAAATGTGCATTTCGATGTAAACACCCTGAGTTTCGCCCAGAGTCACAGGACTCTCGGGAGCTGGGGCGGAAGCAAAAGGCCAAGTAGGACGAGACTCGCAATAAAATCACGAGCGCCGGCCGCTCTTACTAGTGTTACCTTGATACCCCTCAAGCCCAGCCGCGCTCCTGAAGGCGTCCCAGATGCCCCAAACCTAATGCTAACCAAGTTCTCCCAGCAGCGGGACAGGCCTCTGTCCTCCTCGGATCAACAGGGTGTGTTGAGAGCCGCGCGCAGGCAGCTGTTATTCTAAAGCGCTTGGGGTTGCCCGTAGCAGAGCAGTTTGCCCCGATCCTATGCTGAAGTTTGTGGGGCCTGAATTTATTCTTAGGGCTTCTGTTGCCCCTCCCCCACTGTTCTTTTCTTACCACCTCTGATCAGCCCGTCCCAACACGGATCCCCTCAGAGAAACCCTTATTGGGCCCTGTGGCCTCTCTACCTCCTTCCTCCGAATGCCTGGTTCATTAAAGGACGCTTCTTGCAGGGACTCCAGTCTTGTAATCGGCTATTAGCCATAATAAGCGAGTGGTTCTGGGGTTATAATCCTGCAGAGATCCGCAAGGCGAGGACCAGCGGCTCCCCTTTTAATTAGAGGAGTTTATCCTGGCAGGTTCTTCGGTGCAGGGAGCCTGGTGGTATTTTAGCCGTGCTCAGTTTTCCTTGCCTAATAATGGCCGGTTCCATTTATTCCAAAGAGAACGTCAAGGCTGAAACCTGCTACAGTCAACAGAGAAAGGAGGGTCCCGGCGGCTACGCCACAGAACAGAGCCCCAGGTTCAGTTCCCGGCTCCGCCACGGATTCCTTGTGTGGCCGTGGCCAAGTGTCTGTGCCTCAGTTTCCCCCCTCTAGAGGTCCCAACGGAGTTCCGAGCCAGGTTGTGCTAGTCAAAGGATTATTACCGCCCGTTTTGTAAGGCCACCCTGGGAGCTTGTGGCAGAGCTGGGAACCAATCCCTTGAGTCTCCGTGTGGTTCCCTAACGCGATCCCCCTTCCTCTCGATGATACCATGTCAAAGATGAGCCCTTAGCAAGTAAACTATGTTTCCTGACTGCCCCCACCACTCCGCCTGGGATCTGAGAGCCAAGCTGGGTTATTTCTGGTTCACGCCCCATTTCCCACCCCTGCGTCCTCCCCGCCCAATCGTAAACATCCTGCCCCCCCCGCCACAGCACCAGGGCAGGAAGCACGTGCCTAACTTGAAATGCACGCGTCATCCCCTTGCCCGCAGTGCCTGAGTCACGGGCCGAATCGTGGCCCGTGAAACCTGAAGCATCGAATCGTTTGCACGCTGCGTGGGCTGTAACGGAATCGGGCTGGTGGCGGATCCCACACAGCTGCGCTCATGGGAATAGAGGCTGCTTTAAAAATCAACAACCACCACCAGCCCATGTCTTTATCAGTAAGCAAAGGAGAGCGGATCCCCGGGGGAAGCAGAGCGGTTGAGTAAGGAGGCGCTGTTGCTGCCTCATCACTTTTCTGACCAGAACTGCGCTGGCCGTGCAGACGGCCGTCGGGCAGCGCCGGAGATGGTGCAATTTCCTTGCTGCCGGGCTGTGTGGAGAGTGGGAAGCAGATAGGGGAAGGGGGTGGTTTTGTTGTTATGGCAGTAACCCCTCATGCATACGCTCCTGAGAATGCACCTGCTGCCTGCCCCAGGCCCACGTTCCTCCTGCAGCCAGCCATCAGCTGTCCATGAGTCCTGTAAACGCTGTGTAAGAGCTGGGGATTATTATTGATAAAGCACCTGTCAGGGAGAGAGAGAGCCATGTAGGTAAGGGGCTGGGCTGGGCTGGGCTAGGGCTGAGAAGATCAGGGTTCAATTCCTGGCTCTGCCTGTGACCCTTTAAATAAGTCACTGAATCTCTCTGTGCCCTGTCTTACAAAGTGGACCTAATCATCTTTCCCTTTGTCAGGTCTGTTCAGACTGTCTGAGGCAGGGACTCCCCTAGCATGAGGGGGGTTCTGATCGTGGCTGGGGCTTTTAGGTGCGACTGTGATGTAGGTTGTGACATCTGGAGCATGAGCCCTGGAGCTGCATAATGTCCTTTCGAGGCCTTTTCTGAACCGTGGGCTGGATCAGAACTGGGAGTAGCTCCTGCGGTTCTCTGATGCAGAGAAGTGTACAGATGAGAGACAAGAACTCCCTGGCTCAGTTTCCTTTCCTGACCACGGGCAAGTGACGTTACCTTCTGCCTCAGTTTCCCCTTCCATCAAACAGGGACGGCGATTCCTTTTGTCCCAGGGCGTTCCGAGGATCGATATAGTGTTTGTAAAGAGTGATAGAAGTGCTGTGCCTTGTTAAGGCTGCCTTGGTTTCAGGATGGAAGTGAGGGGCGGGCGGAGGGGGCTGGGGAAGCTCCGGGAAGAATGACTGCAGGGGTGTGTTATCTGGAGATCCGAAACAAGCGCTTAGCGCCTCATTCCGGTAGCCCGCTGCCTGCGTCTTGACAAAGATCCGCCTGCTGCCAGAGTTGGTGAACGAGCCGGAGAAATGCCACCCGGCAGCTGGCAGACCGGCTCCCATCCCCAACCTCCCCCCTCTTCGCTCTCCAATACTAGAAAGCGGCTAGGTTTCACCGGGCGTCGGAAAAGATTTGTGGTGATTGTTCACAGCAGCGACGGCCCACAGCTGGACGCTTGTCAAAACCATCTGTGGCTTCTGGACCCCGTCCAGATATTGAACTCTGCGGCTGGGAGGGCACTGGGAGCTCTCGGGGGGCCGAGTGTAACGAAACAGGATTTCTTGGCAGTGGCGCTTTTGAAAAAAAAAAATGTGCCGGGCGGCCCATCCGAAAGGACGCGTCTCAGGTCGGATGTACGTGCGGTGCCTTGCATTTCAGGAACAGGGCTTGCCTGCCAGGCTCGCGAGTGCACAAATCCCTGGCGGTGTCAGTCTGCGAGTGAGCCCCGGTGGAAACCCCGGGGTGACTCATCCGCTTTGGCTCAGAGTGATCGCTTTTCAAAGACGATCATTTACATATGGTGGAATTTGGCACCGTGATCCCCCAGCAAAGGCTTAAGCTGCCTCTTGCTTCTGCACCTCTGTGCGCCGCTCAGAACAGGTGCTTCCAGGAACCCCCATTGGCCTGCGCCCCTCCTCCCCCCTCCCCCCCCCCCCCCCCGTGACGTTTCCATAGGAAAGGGATGCTCACCCATGGCTAGTGAAGCTTTCAGGGGTGTGTAATCCCCTGCAGAACCACAACAAAGCTAGAGGTAGTGCTAGACACAGGATCTGGATGATGTTGTTATAGGCAACCATCAAAAGCGATAGCCAGACCTGGGGAAGAGGAACCCTTGAAATTAGTGGACTCCGTACCCAGTCTCGTGGCTGAAGTAGAGCACTGGGAGCCAGGACTCCTGGAGTCTATTGCTGACTCGTTGAGTGACTTTTGGGCAAATAGTGTAATCGCTCCATGCCTCAGTTTCCCCCCCGTAAGTGAGGGATACTTACCTCCCAGGGCTGTCGTTGAGGGGCGGGGAGCTTGGGTCAATAACTAGCTGCAGCCACTGCTAACATTGGCAAAAATAAGCCACACCCATGCCAGGGACCTGCCGAGACGGAATGTCCGAGCAAGCAGCATAATCGGACACCTAGGTGGTGCTCTGGTAGCCAGTCTTTCTCAATAGGTACTGACTCCACTGAATTAATATTTATATAAGGGAGGGTGGAGAGTGGAGAGGAGGGAGCTCATGTCGAGGCCACGTCCGCACACAGTGCGAGTATCTGGAGAGAACTGTTTTGTTGATGTACTTGGAAACCAAATCGCTTTGCAGCTAGCAGGGGATTGGGGTTTACTTTAAACAAATTATTGAACGTCGTCACAGCGCCTCATCTGTTCCGAGCGCTGTGGGGACGCTAATCTTCACCTCACTCCTTTGAGGTAAGTATTCACCCTTATTTGACAGATGGAGAAAACGAGGCATACAGGTGGAGTGACTTGCCCAAGGCCAAACAGTAAATCCAGTGGCGGAGCTGAGATTAGAACCCAGGCCCTCTTGCTTCATATCTCCAGATTGCATTGCCTTTCAGAGCTGCGTTTCTCCTGGTGATCTGTGGGAGGATGTGACACTCAGACTGTCAAACCTAGTCTCTGGATCACAGCCTATAATGAGAAATAAATCGTTACTTGTAGGGCTGACCCTGAGAAAACCTCCCATCCAGCAGGTTTGTCTGAAATATACATTCAAAATGCAGTCGCAGCAACATTCGCTTCCTCCTAGCCCAAAATGGTGGCCCTAGAGCTGCTGGAGGCCGCGGGCCTGAGCTAAATTCACGCTCCCTGCTAACTACGGTGTTGGCATTATCTGACAGACGTTAAGCCACATGGAGGGTGTTCAGATGTTAAATCCTCTTCCCCCTCCCCGGCCCCCCACCTCCCGGTCTGAAAGGACGCGGCAGGAGAAATGGACTGCGTCCTAAGCAGCCGGTTGGATGAAGAGCAGCAGTTAAAAGCTCACAGCTGGGATTTTCAATGGAGAGGTGCCCAAATCCTGTCGCATTTCAATGACCATGTAGCAGAGTATCCCAGGCCCTCCGCCAGCAACACCTGAGCTAGTGCCACGTGCGGTTCCGGGGCCCGGCATGCTTTGCTCAGGCGCCTCCTCCTCGGAAGTGCAGGAAGTTGGTTACGCTGAGGGCCGTATCCAAAGCCCCTTAAAGTGCGGGAGGAATCCCCCGTTGACTTTGGTGGGCTTTGGCTCCGGCCCTGCCTTGTGAAGATTAGAAACGGCAGTTCAAGGAAGCGTGATTTTAAAATAAAGTTCGATGGCTAGGAATGCTGGCGCAAGCCCTGGGATTGCTCTTGCAGGTGCGATTCCAGGTGGGGTTGGGGGGCGAGCTAGAAAGCCTTCGCATGGTTTCAGGTCCTCTGGGCCAGATCCTCAAAAACCTGTGGACTTTCCCGCTGGTTTCTGTCTTCCTGGCCAGGCCCCTTGAAACAGGATGCGAGGGAAAGGAGGAGCAGGCTGGCTTCGTGGCTCGTGCCCTAGCCGCAAACTTGGCAGAGCTGGGTTTAATTCCCTGCTCTGCACACGCTCCTTGTGTGACCTTGGGCAAGGTGCTTAGCCGCTTGGTGTCTCAGTTTCCCACCTGTAAAACAGGGGTGACAGCCCTTCCCTCCTCCCCCACAGCGGGCTTGTGACCGGCTCATGGTGCAGTACCAAGGGCTGGCTAAGACAGGGTGGGTTTGGTTTCTGGCTAAGGGTTGTCGGGCCCCCAGCAGCACTTGCGATGGAGCTGCCCTGTTTGACACCAGCGGAGGATGTGGTCCAAAGCTGGGTCTCCGGGGTCAGCTGGCACGCCCAGGTAACTTGCTGCCTCTCCCTCTGCTGAGCAGAGCCCCTGGCCCTCTCTGTTAAGCCAGGCGGGTGGCTTTGGATGGGGGGCGGGGGGGGGCGGTTTGTTCACTGATGATGGGTGTGGGTGGGGCTAGTTTATAAAGGCACCTAGACAGCAGGAGTTTCAACAGCAATGGGGCAGGGGGATGCCTCAAAGGGGCCTGGTTTGTAGCTAGCACCAATTCCTCCTGATGGAGTCTGGCTCTGGAAGAGGTCTCCCAAGGAGTGACCCAGGTCTCCTGGGTTCTAGGCTGGTGCTCTGACCACCGAACCATCCTTTCCTTCCGTTCATTTTTGTAATACACATTTTATAATTGTGCCCGGTGATCATTTCCTTTCGAACCACCCCCAATCCCACCCCAAGCTGCTTTGAAGAACCTTGGCCAGAGACCATAACTGCTTGTGAATGGGGCAATATGGTAAGCGGAGAAGGGAGAGGGGTTAACTTCTCAGATGTCTCTGGCTTTCATCTGGGGCTGGAAGCAGGGAAGGGAAAAGCTGGAGGAATCAAAAAGGGAAGGAAAATTACCTTCGTAGCTTTTTTCTCCCTGCCTCCCAGTGGTTCAATCGGACAGACAAAACCGGGACAAATTGCTCTAAGGGGCCCGATGCTTCAAACGCCATTCACCCCAGAGGGAGCCTTGGCAAGATTGGGCCCTGATGGAATTTGCCCCGCTAATGCCAGCGGGGCTGGAGGGTGCTCAGGAGCTCACAGGATCAGCCCCTTACATCTATTCTGCCACGCCGCGCCCCCCAGCCCCATCATACTTTTTTTTTCTTCTTCCCCTCTCCTATAGTGCAGGGGAGGACAGCTAACAAACAGAGGACAATTGGGGGTCACGGAGGTTAAACGGTAACTAATTCACCCATTGAATTGCCTTCTGTGCTCCAGTGACACCCTCATTGTTAGCCGCTGACACTGTTCTGCATCATCCCTGTGGCCCAGAGAAGGCTGCAGCGGCCCTCCGGAGAGCGATGTGCATCCAGGTGAACATGCAGCCCGGGGTGGCACCCGGACAGCTGGGAACGCTGCCCTCAATGTTCCATGCCTCTTGGTTCGGAAGGAGAACTGCTCCGCCCGCTCTGCAAGTGTTGCACCCATCAGAAATCTGCTCCTCTGAGCACAGAGACTGGGCCCTAACCATTTATTTCCTGCTGTCTGTTTGCCTTTAACCCCTAGGTGAGATTCTCTGTTCCCAGGAGCCAGTTCCAGAAATACGCTTGCCACTTTGCAGGTTTGCCGACTGGTTTGGACGGCCGCTGGCTTTCTAAAGGGCCGAAAATGCTTTGTTCTAGCCGCCCGCGAGGATCCAAACCGAACGCGCATTCCCATCTTTGTATCTTGCGATGGCCTCCGTCGGTTCTGCAAGGACGTAGAGAGACTGTCCCGCTCCGAGGGGCAAGGGCTAGCAGTTACAGCACAAGGCTGGGAGCCAGGACTCCTGGGTTCTTTCCCCAGCACTTGCACGGACTTGCTGTGTAACCGCATCCAAGTCGTTGTCCCTCTGTGACTCGGTTTCCCCAAGCGAAGATTATTATTGGTATTCTGGCAGCACCAACCAAAATCAGGGTCCCGTGGAGCGAGGTGCTGCACATGCACACGATCACTGACAAGAAGGCCTCCTTTTGCACTAGAGATACGCCAGCCCAGCACTCGGGGATCCTTGGGCAGAAGCGCAAAGTCTTATTTGTGTCTGCACCGGGGAAGGAGTTCCGAGCGGCTAACTCTGGGATTAGACGTTGCCTGTGTTTAATGGGCTTCTTGCTTCACTCTGACCCTTGCCCTGCTGCTGCTCAGGCGTTGGTCGGGATGCGACTTGTCTCTGGAATGCTGCGTCAAGGGGAATTAGACCACATTCCAAAGACCGGGGCACAGGCTTGGACGGATCTGGTTGGGCGGTCCAGGCCCTTGACGGACATCTCTGCCGCTCTCGAGGGTGAGCAGCCTTTGGCTTCTCCTCCGCTTCATGTTCTCCCTGGGCCTGGGGAAGAAGGTGAGGCTGTGGCGCTCTGCTGTGGCTGCCTGGTTAAGAGCCTTCTCCCTTATAAGGCTGGGTTGTCGAGGAGGCCTTTTGACTGCCCTGCGGTGATTTTTAACTTTTCCCCCTTTGCAAAAGGGTGACCCTCCAGCTCCCCTGCTGGAGTAACATCAGGGGGGAGTGAGTCTTTTCTGCCCAGCTCCACCCTCTGCACCAGTGCAAAGTGCTGCCATCCTGACTCGGTTGCTTTCTTTGCGCTGACGGAGTACCGCAGCTGGGAACGGCACTCCATGGACGTAGGATTCACGATCTCATTTAAAGGTCTGTTTTGCTGCAATGGAATCAAACCCAATCCCATCCTTTTCTTGGACTGGAAGCTCTTTGGGGCAGGGACCCATCTGCTCTGTGTCTGTACAGCCTAGCGCAGCCGGGTCCTGGGGCCGCTGGGCGCTACCACAACACAAATCAGTAATGGGCGAGTTGAGTTCTTTAGTGACTGGGCTTGATGATCTCGTCTCCATTAGCGTTTTTCTTCCGCGGTTCACACTGGCACTGTCTAAGCTGCTCCCATGACAGCCAGGGGGGATCCGCGGCTGTAGACTTAGCATCTGACTCCTGTGTCACCCAGAGCTAGGTGGACACTGCAGAGTTTCTGGAACAGCGAACCACAAACCCACATTCATCGCCAGTTCAGCTGTACCCAGTGAAGGGCATCTATAGTCACTGCATCACCAGCACCGCTTTCTGTCGTGTCTGGGTGTCAGGCCCAGCCCTCCTTGGCTTTGTAAGATCTGGCAAGAACAAAGGCTCAGACAACACAGTTGGGGTAATTGCTACTTAGCAGTGGCCAGACATGGTATGGATGTTCCTAGCTAGACTGTGTCTAGGATCTTATCCTAGTGGGAAACGGGGTTGGGGGAGGTGGTTGGGTGAGCGTCGTTCCTTCAATAAAAAGAAAAGGGTAGAAATAACCAAGCCGTGCTCATCCGTTTCTGCCACAAAAATGGGTCAAAAGCAAATTGCTCTCAGCTGAAAGTTTCCAGAGGTTCCCATTGTTGTTTTACTCGGATTTCCATTTGTAGGAGGGGCCTCACCTGCTGTCACTTGCTCTGACGACTTTGCACCATTTTGCTGCTTCAAATGAACAGCATGCAGGCGTCAGAGGCTCAAATTCTAGTCTCATTCCATACAGGTCCCAATATGCTGGGTGAAGTATATATGCATATATAGTATATATCCCTGCCCTGAAGAGCTTATATGCTAAATAGCCAAGATGGATGAATTATTATCCCCATTTTATAGATGGGGGAGAGGGGAAACTGAGGTAGAGCGGGATCAAGTGACTTGCCCAGGATCACATAAAGACTCTGTAGCACAGCTGGGGATTGAACCCATTGCTCTGAGTCCCAGGTGCTGTAACCTCAAACCTTTCCTATCCTTTTTAGTAAGAGGGGACATGAAATAATATCAAATGACTAGGGTGGAAAAAGTAGATCAGGAACTTTTGTTCTCACAGTCTCATGACATAAGAACAAAGAGGGCATTCCATGAAACTGAAAGGTGGTGATTTCAAAACTGGTGAAAGGAAATGCCTTTTCACACTGCATAATTAGACAGCGGAACTCACTGCCACATGAAGTCATTGAGGCCAAGGCTTTAACGAGATTCCAAAAGAGATTGGACATCTCTCCAGAGGGCAAGAATATCAGTGTGATCATAATCAATTAGAAGGGCTATTTAAATCTTGGGCTTGAGCCGATCTCAAGCTATTAGAGACCTAATGTGGAGGGCAGATTATCCTAGTTCTGCCTCCTGCAGGGTTCCTGGCACCTTCTTCCAAAGTATCTGGTTTTGGCCATTGTCGGAGATTACCGACTAGCTGGGCCTGGGGTGCGATCCAGTCTGGTAATGTCTGTGCTCCTCCCAGGGGAGTCACTGGAGCGTGGCCCATGGTGCAGTCAGTCCAAACTGATCCCTCGCAGGCGGGGCACGCGGTGCCAGAAGATGGCAAACCTGCAGCGGGGATGGGAATGGTTGGCACAGCAGCCCTTCATCTTCGTCCTGCAGAGACGCTCTGACTAGCGAGCTGTTCGGTGTCTCCGTGTGTGCTTTGGAAACCAATTCCCTCCCGGATACGTCTGCACCTCGCTCACGGGAGTCCGGAGGCCTTCCACCGAATATTATTTCCCAGGCCTTCTCTTCCCCTTTTTCTTTTCTCAACAATGAATGCCGCTTTCCTCTTCTCTCTCTGTTGCATCACACAGCTTCCTGGGGTTTCGTTTCTAGCTTGCTTCCTCTCGCCTGGGCCTGCCTGCTCGTCTCTTTTTTTAAAAATTCTGTTCCTGGCTATTTCATCCTGATGCTTGCCAGCCTCCTTCGCCCCAGCGGCCCGGCTCAGGCGATAAGAGTCTGCTGACCAGCCCGGAAGGGTTCTGTCTTACACGCCCCTCTAATAATGGAGCAACAAAAGAAGACAGGTCCTCTTTACCCACGGGTGAGACTCCCTTAGTGGTCTCAGAACCCTCCCAGGCAAATGTCACTGCTTGCTAGCAAGTTCCATAAGGAGCCTCCAACAGGGCCCGGGACTGGCGTGTGGCTTGATTTAGTCTGTGACCCGGTTGGGGGTTTTTTGCGCTCCTTGCTTTCAGAGGAGAATTTATACACATGGCCTACAAGGTGGGGGAAACGGGGAGGCGATTCCGTGGACCAACGCCCAGTTAACGGGTCTCTTGCGGCAGCTTGTGGGAGGAATTTTCCTCTGTCGATGACCCAGGAGGGAAAAGTCTGGGCAAATCTCCTTCGCTCACCCCATCCACAGGGCTAGATGAGTGGCAAAGGCAGATCGTAAGAGGATAAACTACTGACCAGTGCAGTCTCTGTCCCCGTCTCTGGAGTTGGGTGAAGCACAATAGAAACTTGACATTTCTGCATAGCTGTTAGATCAAAGGGCTGATTTTTGCAGTGAGGCCCATCGGATTCAACATGGAGGTTACCTTGTCCCGTTTCAGAATACATGATGGAGCTAGATGTGGAGCTTTGCAACTGTGTGACCCCATCTCCCGTAGGTTGCTTATCTTATCCAACCTATGGCATCTATAGGGGCCGTATTGCTGGCCTACCTAGGCTCCAGCAAAGCCCCTACTTTGAGAATGAAGTTAGAGCTGGTTGATAAATGAAATGCTGTTTTCACCCAAAAAGTCTGGAAGTCGTCTTCCTTTCTATGTGTTCAATGGGACTTTATAAAAACATTTCCTGACAAACCAGCCTTTTGGTAAATGCAAATCAGTAATTTATCCAGGCAGCATTTTTTTGCAGAAAGCGTTAGATGTTGTGTGGGTTTATTTTTGGGGTGAGGGAGAAGGCAGTTTTTTGACTTGCTCTAATATGTCCCCGAGGAGTGTGCTCACGCACTGGAGACCCAATCCATGTGTGCGCTCCTTGTTAACTAACTTCTTTGCATGTGCACTGAACAGTAGCTCTCCTCCCCACGCCCAGGGCAGCCCTGGGCAAAGAGGGAGTCGCGTCCCCTGTGGAAAAGCTTCTTGTAATTTTTAGAAACATCCATGCTCACCGCTGACCCCTCTGGCTATTTTTAAAGCACATGATGCCAAGCTCATTTTTGAAAAGACCCTGATTTTTCTACTGTAGAAGTTTGACCTTTTTAGGCCCCCGTCCTCCAAAGATCAAAGCGGGAGCTGAACTGTGGTGATTTCAGTGGGGCTCCGTGTTGCCAAGGCTCACGATTTTTATTGCATGATTTTTGTGTGTGTTTTAAAGTCACAGCTCCAGGCATCATGTGATTACATGGGAATCTCTGCTCGCTTTCTTAAAAACAAATTTCTAGCCCTTGTGGTTGTGGAGAGAGACTTGGAAACATGCCCCCTAGAGTGGTGGTTTTTAAATCACGTGACTTTTAGGGTCGGTCTGACGATTTTGGAATACTTGTGGTTGGCAAAACTGGGGACTGCACGCCGATTATAAAGTCAAGCCCGCGCATAAGTCATTGCAGGCTCAAGCCCTGCAGAGTCTCTTTGCAAGGGGAGGCCTTATATAAAGAATCAGCGGCCAAGGCTTGGATGAAAAGATTTGTCTGGCTCCTGTGTAAAGTCCTGAAGTTGCAGGGTGTCTTCCTCAGGAGCCTTATTAAAAGGCAGCCTCATGTGGTCGCGTTCCCCTCGGTTTTAATTCCAGGTTTTGCTTATTATTGTTGGAGCAGTTTCATTTGAAACTAGGCTTCATCTGCAAATAACATCAGAGGTGGAGGCAGCTCCCTGGGATCCTTTCTCTCTCCCCCACACCGTCTGCGTTAATTTTTGTGTTTAATGAGCATTTTATTTATTCTTTCCTTTGCAGCGCCTACTAACAAATCCCACCGGGAGCCTTGGCCAGGAGGCTGGGGAGGGGGTGGGGAAGCCGGGAATGCAGTGGGAGCTCTGGTGCGTGTCCACATGGAGGGGCACTTTCTCCGGCATTCCTGACATTGTTCAGACCGGTTGCAGAATTCTGGCAAGCCCATTTAAAGTCAACTGGCTGGGATTTTGGCGTAATCTGACTTGAAACATTAATCCACTTGTCAGCTAATGGCAGAAGAATGCGCACTAAATGCCTGGGCTGGAAATCTACCAGGGGGGACGGGCTGTTTTCCTAGAGGGCTAGTATCGTTCTGCTCACCTCCTGCGATTAGTTCCTCCTTTTTTTTTTTTTTTTTTAAACATTTTCCCTCTGTTAGCGTGTTCTTCCATGCATGCAACCTCAGCTGTAGAGCCACATGCAGCTTTTAATGAGCATCAAGCCAGGGTGGAGGTATTTGGAGACTTTGGGGAGGGAGGATGGGAGAGTTGTTTAGCGTAAAGCCTGATCCCATGGACTCTGGCAGAGAGCGCAAGGCTGTTGCTTTGCAGGGCAGGTGGGAGCAGAAATTGTGTGTGTGAGTGAGTAAAATTCAGTGTAAAGATTCCTCTCCTCCCCCACCGGGTTGTCAGCAGGGTTGGAACCCGGGACCTTCAGTACCGTTACACCAGGGGTTCTCAAACGGGGAGTCAGGACCCCTCAGGGGGTCACAAGGTTATTACATGGGGGGTCACGAGCTGTCAGCCTCCACCCCAAACTCCGGTTTGCCTCCAGCATTTATCATAGTGTTTAAATATATAAAAAAGTGTTTTTAATTGATATGGGGGGGTCGCACTCAGAGGCTTGCTGTGTGAAAGGGGTCACCAGTACAAAAGTTGGAGAACCACTGCGTTACACCAGCCTCCCCGAGTGATTCAGGTAGCAGTAGTAGGCTGTTATCCTCTAGTGGCTGTGACGCGTTTTGCCCGTGTTCCATAAGCACTAGGCGCATGCTCGGCGTTGAGCGGGACTCTCAAGCCCCAGTGCACTGGCTGCCCTAGAGTCTAGCTTGAAGAAGGGGGCGGAGCGCGGACAGAAAACAGGCGTGTCTGGGGAGCAAGCACCATCCTCCCCATGCCACAGAGTGGTTTAGCTGCAGGCTTCCCTCTACCCCGTTAGGCCTCATTCCTGCGCTGAAGCAAGAGCGTCATCTCATTAATGCAGGATCAGAGGCCCCTGTGCTCCCTCTCTGCTGCTTTACCCTTCGGAGCTTATCCATGCGGCCCTCCACACCTGTGCCGGGCAGGGTCAAACCCCGTGGCTTTGGGGCAGGGGATCTCATCTGTGTCTGTCTCAGAATAACCAGTTCCCGTGACGTGCCATGTGCAACCCTGGACTGTTTTTCTCCAGGAAACCACATCTGATTGTGCAGCAATGAGCTGGCCTAACCTCCCCTGATGATATTTGTTTGCTATTTGCATAGACCAGACTTCTGTAGAGGACAGACGTCTGCATAGGCAAGCCTGCGTGTTGGGACACCAATTGCCTGGTGGTGCAGTTTTCCCCTCACCAGTCAGACGGAAGGAGAAGCTGAGAAGCGTGTGTTGTCCCAGATGTGGTGGGTTTTTTTGGTAACAGAGACAGTACGCGCAGACAATATTGGCTGGCCCCATGCGTAGGGGCAAACGCCTCTTGCAAGCTGAAGCAGCGAAAGAGAAATGCTGGGAAAGGGAACAGATCTGGAAAGTGCTGGGTAACAGTAGCTTGCCGAGAAGCCCCGTGCTCCAGTAACAGGCAGGGTGGCAGTTGAAAGCAAAGCTTTCAAAAGGATGCTGATGGTAGGGAGCGCCTAGAGGCCTCCCTTGTGCATGGCGCTGTCCAAACACAGTCCCTGCTGCAAAGGGTGGGACAGGAAGTGATTTGCTCCTGGTCAGGCAGCAGGTCAGTGGCAGCGCCAGGCGTGGAGTTAGGAGATCAGGGTTCTATGCCTCGATCAGGGTTCGGGGAATCATGTTGCCTGGGGAGGAATGCTTGCGTTAGCCTTAGGCTGAGCTGCGTTCCTTGTGTGAGCCAGCAGACCGGATGTCCTCGGATGTCTACGGGGCGTGGGCCACGTCACTGAGTGTGGGGAAGTCCTCGAAGGTGCTCCACGAAACACGGGCACCGTATCTTAATGGCGAGCGTCTTGCCAAGACCTACCCACCCCTTCCTGTTCATGATACTGTAACACAGAGGTTCTCAAACTTTTGTACTGGTGACCCCTTTCACACAGCAAGCCTCTGAGTGCGCCCCCCCCCCCCATAAATTAAAAACACTTTTTAATATATTTAAACACCATGATAGATGCTGGAGGCAAAGCGGAGTTTGGGGTGGAGGCGGACTGCTCGTGACCCCCCCCATGTAATAACCTTGTGACCCCCTGAGGGGTCCCGACCCCCAGTTTGAAAACCCCTGGTGTAACATCTCCATGGCAGCCGTTGACACGAGAGAGAGTCACATTTGAAAAGAGTTGATGGTGGGGGATGGCCTTCACCCCCCTGCCCTTATTGAGAGCTTAACCGGCACCAGACTCAGACCTTGTCTACACCTAGAACTCAGGTCGTCCTAGTTACGGTGCTCAGGTGTTTGACCAGTTCGCACCCCCGAGAGGTGCTGTTAAGCTGACCTAAGCCCCAGGATAGACCCTGGTAGGTTGGCAGAAGAATTCTTCCATCATCGAGGCTCAAGGGGGTGGATTAACTACAGGGACAACCAAACCCCTTCCCGCGGTGTCGCAGGTGTGTATACTGTGGCACCACAGCAGCCTGTCCGTAGTGTAGACAAGTCCTGAGACTCAGGACACCTGGGTTCTAGTCCCAGCACTGACTCTGTGTGAATTTAGGCAAGTCTCTTCCTTTCTTTTCCTCCTCCCACCCTTTTGTCTGTCTTATCTTTTGAGACTGTAAGCTCCTTGAGGCTGGGACTGTACAGCCCCATCTTAGCAGGGACCACTAGGTCATTCAAATATGAACAATATTTCTAAATCCTAGTAGCATTGTTAATTATAAAACCTAAATACAACAACCTGTCCGTATAACCCTTGGCAGTGCTGCATTGCTGGGTAGCTCAGTGTCTAAATCGAACCTTTATTATACTTGCAGTTCCTTGCAATCTTTAATTGAATTTCCCTAATGGGTCGTTGGTTTTTTAATGGTATAAACATGTATAAAAGCTGCTTGCCCTAGAGAGCAATGTATGAAAATTGGCAGAAACCAAAGTTCTACACCCATGCACCTGTTAATTTCAGTCCCGTGGCGTAAGCAGTAGCTGTATTCAAACTAAACACTTGCTGACTGGTTTGTCAGTTTCACATATTGCTTAAAACAAAAATGAATTTCAGTTCCTCATTTAAAAAAAAAAAGATCTGATATCTCGGCTTTTTACGATCAGTACTTTTCAGTTTCATTGTTCATAACGGGACAAAAAAAGAGATGCATTAGGATTTCACACTTATTTTTATCTGTGCTATGTTATCGCTCTCTCATTTAATTTAGCAGAGAAAATGATATAGAGAAATAGATCGGCAATAAGGCGTTCTATGCAGAACAAGGACGTCCTCGATGCAAAGAAATCCCATGGAAGGTTTTTGGAATTCACTCGTGTTAACGTCTTGGCGTTTCCATCTCTCTGTATTTAAAATGCAGCTCCTTCTCAGTAATGATGGGTACATTGGTGATGTGATGCACACAATTTTTTTAAGGCATTTTGGTGGAAAAAATGCAAAAACCTGTCAACAAGTGGGCACCCAAACTTTTGTGTCATGTCGTCCTCCCCTCCCCCCCCCGTGCCCCCCCGGGTGCATCTTCACATGAAAGCTCTCTAGGCTCCTGCATCGTCTTTACCTCAACCTGCTAGCTCATGTGAAAGCTACAAACTGCCTTGTCTCCATTAGGCCTTTACCTTGTGTTTGCTGATGTGAGTTAAGAATGCACCTCGCTAGGGTCTTAGTCCCTGACCACTGGACCGAGAAGTAAACTCAGTTGCAAGCGAGGCTGAACCCAAGACTTCCTTAAAGGGCCCCTTACCCTGTGACACCCAGCATAGTGCAAAAGGCAGCTCCTGGCACAGGAGGCTTTGACATTTACAGAGCCGCTTGTCCTCTCCCTCAGTCAAGTGGATCCTGTGGGTTCCCACCCCCTTTCCTCTTGGAAAAAAGAGTCCAGTGCTTCTTGTCTCAAGAAGCTGGTCTCTACTCCTGTCATAGAATCATAGAATATCAGGGTTGGAAGGGACCTTAGGAGGTCATTGAGTCCAACCCCCTGCTCAAAGCAGGACCAATCCCCAATTTTTGCCCCAGATCCCTAAATGGCCCCCTCAAGGATTGAACTCACAACCCTGGGTTTAGCAGGCCAATGCTCAAACCACTGAGCTATCCCTCCCCCTGGAGGGAGGCTGGCCGGCCATCCCAACAACGCACGTCTAAAAGCAGGCACCTTCTAGGAGTTGCTCCATCCAGAGGCAGCCGGTGCAGATTCCATGGACGATGCAAAGGCACAGTGTCTGTACACAGCGTCTCCCTGGAGCAAAAGAGGTCAGGAGACACGCTGGGATTCTTCTAGCAGTTTAAGGTAGGCCAGTATCCAGACACAGAGGACGCACTCGCTCATCAGAGTACTTATCATGGTCTCGGATCACTCTCCTGCTTTACATCCAAGAGCACCTTCTGTTCTGGAGGAGCAGTGGGTTGGCCTCAGCGCTAAGTATCCAATCAGCATCGGTCGACCTCGGCAGAGTTGTCCAAATCTAGCCTGCCAGGCTGGACGTAACTGATTCCCACATGTCCCATGCTGCACTGATTTGCCCTAAAGGTTTCTGTTACCCTTCAGCAGGTGTGTGACTGAAAGGCCCTGTTGAAAGATAGACTCAAGTTGGAGAGAGTTACACGCACGCCATCCTCCCGCAGCTTTAAGGGCAGCTGTTTATTCCTCGTATGGGGCTCGAGTTGAGCAGCTCAGAAAGCAGCAAGACTGTCCCGAAAGGTTCGTGCCGATCGGGTGCCGCAGGTTTGCGATGCTTCCGCAGCAATAACGTCTCTAGTTTCAGAGTTACGGTGTTTAGCCCGGTTTGTGTGGATTAAACCTTCTGGGCAGGAGATTTTGGCTTCTAAGCCTAAACTTACTGCCCTTCCATTTAAGGGGCAGAGGTTATACGCATGGATTGGCTGCGGCTTTGACCCTCCCAGTGAATTAAAAAAAAGAGATCTCCACCTCTTTCCTTTCACTCAAGAACAGAGTTGTATGTAGCTAGTCCCTTCAGAAAGCTCCCTTAGAAGTCCACTATTCCGGCCCCTCTTGCCAGGAGGCAAAATACTAGCAGATGTGCCCTGCTGGGGTCCAAGAAGAGGTCTCTTCCACTGTGGAGCAGTATTTGAGATAACGGTAGGAAGTGTAAGCTCAGGGGGTGAGCCCCTAACGTTCTGCTTGTGTGGAATTAAATCTGTTCCCCCAGAATAGTCCTTTTTATGTATACAAAGGAGGTGGGGGGGAATAAATCTAGCAGTCTGGAATCATGGACAGCCTACAGTTTCAAAAGTAACCAGAGATTATATTTTTTGGACAATGAAGGTATTTCCAATTGGGCGTCCCCAGAATCACTTTTGAAAATGTAGGCCTGAATACTGTGGGTTTGTGTATTTTTTAAATTGGGGAACGGAGCTGCTGGCTCCACGGACTTTGGCTTGGTGACGTCTTGGCTCACTTAGTGCCTGCTTCCACTTAGTGTTCAGCCCCCCCAGCAGCTGCTGCTGTTCTCAACAGGGGTGGGGTAGGTGATTCTCCACCGCTTTCAGAGCCTTTTTGGAAATCTGCTTCCCTGGTTGTGCAAACGCTGATGTCAGCAGTTCTGATGAGGCTTTTAGCAATGATGTATTGCAAGATTTCGTTGTTTTGATTCCGGTAACGAGAGGGGAGAGAAGCATCGAAAGCCGCTTTACTCCTATTGATTCCAAGGGGTGTTAGGCACTTAACCGGCTTAGGTGCCTGGTGGGGTTTACAAAAGCACCTATTTGCATCTTTAGGCACCTAAATACCTTTGAAAATCTGGCCTAGAGTGTCTGTCCCCTGGGGTCTGGACTGACACCTCTAACTTCTCTCACAGGCCACAGCTGACTCCCGTGTGTTGGCCTAGAGGAGAGAGGCCTCGTAGCCAATTACCTTCTCACAATAGTCTTGTGCCCCCTGCCCTGCCCCTTCTCTGAGGCCCCGCCCCCGCTCACTCCATCCCCCCCTCCCTCTGTCACTCGTTCCCGCCCACCCTCACTCATTTTCACGGGCTGGAGCAGGGCGTCCGGGTGCGGGAGGGGTCTCCAGGCTGGGGGATGGAGCCGAGGGGTTTGGAGTGTAGGAGGGGGCTCTAGGCTGAGGCAGGGGGCTGGGGTGTGAGAGAGGATATGGGCTCTGGGGTGGGGACAGAAAGGAGGGGTTCAGAGTATGGGAGGGGGCTCCAGGCAGGGGGCTAGGGTGCAGGGTGTGTGTGGGGTGTGGCCTCTGAGAGGGAGTTTGGGTGCAGGGGGGCTCAGGGTTGGGGCAGGGGGTTGGGGTGCGAGCCAATGGGAGCTGCGGAGCCAGTGCTCGGGGTAGGGGCAGCGTGTGGAGCCCCCTGGCTGCGCCTCCACCTAGGAGCCGAGGGACTTGTCGCTGCATGGAGCCAGGTAGGGAGCCTGCCAGCCCTGCGCCAACCGAATTTTTAACAGCCGCCTGGGTCCCTATTCGACCAGGTGTTCCAGTAAAAAACCAGATACCTGGTAACCCCGCTCGTGAACCTTTTGCTTCAGCTATTTGGTATTCGCTCCGGCTGTGCCATTGGGTGGCTAGACCACATGGTGTTCGCTCTGCTCCTGGACTGGGTGTGTCCGAAAGAGTTTCAAACAGGAGACTGTCTCTGTGGCTGAAGAACACTCTCTGCTAAAATCAGAAATAAATAAATAGAAATAATGCGACTTCCTGGATTTGCAGTTGTTTGCATGAATTCACAGTGCGTCTCTGCATGTTCTTGAATAAGGGGGTGTGAGAGAGGGCCACATTTTATAGAATGGGCACATTTTATAACGGGCAAGTAAACCATGGACAGATGTTTTAACAAATGGTTAATCAATTGTTAGGGTCCCCCAGGTCAATAGATTGCTTATAACCATCTATACCATCTACTCCTCCTTCTTATAGCATCTGTTCTCTCTCTGTTGGCTCTCCTACCTCGCTCATCACTGCAGTATCCCTAGTCCTAGTATTAACCCTTTCTAGGCCATACTTGAAGTGTGGCCTGCACAACCCATCAAGTAGGGTGACCAGATGTCCCCATTTTATAGGGACAGTCCCGATTTTGGGGTCTTTTTCTTCTGTAGGCTCCTATTACCCCCTGTCCCAATTTTTCACACTTGCTGTCTGGTCACCCTACCATCAAGTCAGTTCCTTTTTTTCACACAAATATTTGCCGTTCTGCTCCGATGGAGACCCGTGACCCAGAGAGACTAAGGGAGTTGCCCGAGGTCACCCAGGGAGTTAGTAGCAGGTCTCCCAAGTGCCAGGCTGGTACCATGCTATCCCACCCCTTCCCTCCGGGCTGGACACGGTGCGTTGTCCGCCTGTGTTCCTGCTGCATGTTACCTGCCTCAAAGCAACCCTAAGTGGAGGGAAAAACAATGCAACCATTCATTGATCTGCCCCTCCCTCCCCCCCTCCCGACACACACACACACACACACACACACACACACACACACACACACACACACACACACACACACACACACACACACACACACACACACACACACTGAGCGGTTTGATCATGGTGTTATCTGACAGGCCAGTTATCTGACCCCGGCCACTGTATCAGCCACAAACTGGCAGGAAGACGCACAAGGAGCCGGGCCCTCTAGAGAGAGCGCCCTGGAGGGAGTCGCTGTGAAAGAGGCCTGGAGGCAGAGGAAGGTAGCCAGTGGCCCAGGGAACCAGCACTGAGTCTGAGGAAGCAGCCCCTTAGCGTCTCAGTACGGGATCCCTGGACCAGAGTCCAGGCTGGGGTCCCCAACTGACCCCCAAGGAAGGATGTAAACCCCTGCCCCCCCCATGCAAGGAGGGACAAGGACTGTCGAGTCCAGCGTGGGGCTGAAGGCCGGGGGTAAGCTCACTAGACGGCTGCTCCACTGGACTCTCCATTACCCTGGAAGGGGTGGGGAGTGTAAGCGGCCTGGCTGGAGGGCTGAGCGGTGAGAAAGGGCAAAGGACCATCGAGCGGGGCGCCAGAGCGGAAGAGGCTGCTGCACCATGCCTGGCCACGAGGGAGTGCGCTGGCCGGTGAGTGACCCCTCTGCCGTTGGGCGTGTGGAACTGTTGGGCCCTAGACGCCAGCACAGCATGAAGAGTGTTGTTGTGGCTAATGCCCAGGACACGGAGTCAGGATGCCTGGGTTCTTTCTAGGACTATCACTGACTCGCAGTTCCTGGGAGCCCAGCCTTAGATCCTTGGGGCTGGATGTTTCAGAGGAGCTGAGGCCCTGCAGCTCCCGTCGCCTTCAGGTGGAGGGGTGGGTGCTCGGCCCTTGTGAAAATCAGGCCCTGGGGGTCTAAACATGGGCATCTGAAACCGAGACACTAATTTAGAGGCCGCTATTGAATATTTGGGCCTTACCCTCTGAATCTGTTTTCCATCCATAAAGTGCAGATAGATATTATCTCAAAGGGTTGTGACGCTTAATTCAGTAATGTCCAAAAAGATGCTATAGAAATGCAAACTATTTATTTTCATTGGTTTTACCAGATACCTTCAGCTATTCAAACAGCCTGGCTATGTACTGTAACTATTGACACATATATGGACTGGAACTGAAATCTGTAGCTGAGAACTGTTGTTCTGTGGACTGGAAAACGATTATAATTATTTAATATCTGACTCTTATGAGAGACCAGCACTGGGTTACAATATCCAGATTACGGGGAGGGGACTTTGTTGCACATCTAAGTTTACTTTTTCATCCCAAGAGATGTAAAATTTCCCCACCAACTGAAAAAACTTCCCTTCTGTTTGATTGTTATGTAGAAGAGAGAAATCGCAGAGCCTGATTGGCTAATATTGTACTAGTGGCTTTAGATAAGATACCTGAACGTGCATTTTCAGCCAGTCAGACTGCACATGCAAATGAGCACCTCCTGATTGGCTGCAGTAGCTATTTTATGATGCACCTTCCAGGTGGTAAGTAGCCCGTGATTCTTTTTCCGGCTGATCCTTTTTCC
Organism: Chelydra serpentina; assembly: GCA_037349315.1. NCBI lineage: Eukaryota > Metazoa > Chordata > Testudines > Chelydridae > Chelydra > Chelydra serpentina. Next base: position 4,767,578 of record JBAIAC010000107.1, on the reverse strand, counting down.
AGCTGATCGTTTGCCAGGCTTTTGAAGTCCCTGGCTGTGATGAAGAGCAAGTGTCTATTTCTGATTAAGACAATCAGAATTGGTCAGATTGTAGCTTCAGCTCTATGAGCAGCCCCCTGTGGGTTGTTTTATACTGACCTTACTGCCCCAACATGTGCATTTCCTGTTCCCCCAAAGAAAACACAAGGAACTTTTTGCTTAATGCATCTTCTCCCCTCCCCCATTATGCTACTTTTCCTTCCCTCACTCATTTGTATTTAAACAGCAGGCTCAGCCTAAAAAGATCCTGCCTCTTAATTCCCATTCTCAAAACCTCTCCTTTGTGTGCAGCAAGGGCGAGCATGTGTTCATGCAGGCGATACCGGCTCTTGGTGGGAAGCTGGTTAGTGGTTTTCCAGACGTTGTCCACAACTCCATGACAATTTCATGCTTGATTTTGCAATCGGAGGTAGAGTGGGTCTGTGGTCAGTCAACCTCTTCTTAGATGGAGGTCTGAGATTTTGTACGTGCGCCCTGGGGAGCGGGGGGTGGGCGGTAGGTTCTGGTCTGAGGCAGGCACGCAGCCCCTTTGGGGTGGCGTTGGGGATGCCTGCCGTTGGGCTGCAGCATTCAGCCAGACTGGCCTCGGAGACCGAGAGGAGCAAAGCTGCTACAGTGAAGTCTAGCGGACAAGGCACTGGGCGTCCGGAGACATGGGTTCTGGTGTCGGTTCGGCCACTGACCTTGGCGCTGACTCCCCCTCCCCCCACTTCATCCGCCTTGTTTCCTTTGAGGAATGTCTCTTGTGAAGTGTCTGTAGAGCACCTAGCACAGGGGGGCCCTGATCCCCAGTCGGGGTCTGGAGGTGCTACTGCCATAGAAATAACTGGGGCGGGGAAGCCATTCCCCAGTTAGGTGATGAAATCTGATGACAGGTGAATCCTGTTATAAGGAAGGAGTCTTATAGGATCACACTTCACGTGCATGTACTCTTACATAGGGGTCTAATTCCGGTTCCTATCTCCTTTGGAAGCTGGATTCCAAGGTCCACCATGCTGCTCCAAATGGATCCATTGTCGGCGCTCGGCACCTGCTGGCCTCATGCAGTTAGCATCTGGCGGGTCTATTTTCCACTCCCCGGTGACATGTTTTACGGGAGAGAAGGGACTGAATTAACTTGCCGTGGTGCGGAAGTGGCCACATGTTCACAACGGGGGCAGAGGGGGTGGGGGTGAATTCCCCGAGGAGCTTTCTTTACAAGAAAGCAATATGGTGTTAGTAACCATTCCAGTAGTGGGGCCATGGAGGGGAACTGGTGGGGGGGAAGACGAGCCTTTAGGAACTGAAGCATTGAAATCAGACCCGCTGGGCTGCTGTGATAATGGCATGAGTCGAAGCAGGAGTGACTGAGTGGGTGTGAAGGGAGAGTTATGGTGCTGAGTTATCAGTCTCAAACAGCGCCGGGAAGCCCCTTCACACCATCCTGTGCCTCCTAAAAACTCCAGGCCTGGTTCTCATGTACATTCACATTGTGCTCTGCAATGTGAAGCGGGTGTAACTCTGGACCAGTATCACTATGTCAGGTAGGGGATAGATTTGTCTAATTTTGTCTTTTAATCAATATAGTTATCCTGGAACAAGCTCCCAGTGTGGACACACTTCACCTGGCATCAAAGTGCCTTATATACTAGCATAGCTTATTCCTCTCCCTGTGTAGGAAGAGCTATACTGGGAAAAGCACCTTTTCTAACGGCTTCAGTGCCACGAAGTGGTACCCCTTCAACTATGGTGGTATTGTTAACAAAGCATCTGAGCACCTCACCCTCTTTCATGTATTTATCCTCATAAAGCACCTCTCTGAGGCAGGGCAGTGCTGTTCTTCCCATTGTACAAATGGGGAACCGAGGCAGAGAGAGGCTAAGTGACTTGCCCAAGGTCATGGAGGAAGTCGGTGGCAGAGCTGGGATTTGAACCCAGCATTCCCAAATTGCAGGCTGGTGCCACCACCCCCGGATCATCCTGGCTCTTGGTTACTGGCTTTTAGGCCTTTGCGTCTGGGCGGTACATGGGCAAGGGAACAAACCTGGGTGAATCTGGGGAGCACTGTGCCGCCGGGGGGCCCTGAGTGCAGGGAGCTGGTGCCAGCTGGAAATGTACAGACCGGGTGGGCACAGCACCAAGCCTGTGAGCCTGAGCCTCTCTGTTAATCTGCCTAATTGATAGAAGCCCTTTCCTAATTTATTCCCCCGCCTGCAAGCCCTGAGATCCCCTGGCCCCATCATGATCCCTTTTCACACTTCTATAGCTGTATCCGGTCCCCTAGTGTGCGACAGCTGGGGAAGGCCAGGGGTAAAGAGGGCTGTTAAAGAAATACCCCCGCCTTCATTCAGCTCTGCTGTTCCCAGGAGGGGCTTCTGGTGCCCCCCTGGAGCTGCTACAGCTGGTTTACAGCATCTCGGTCAAGAACTAAATTACAGGACATCCCCCCCTCCACTGTCTCTCTCTGGCTCAGGGCCCGATCCCCAGGCGACTCAGCACGGGGAGTGGAGGGCGCTCCGCATTTGACAAGACCGGTGTCTCAGGAAGGGGAAGGGGCTCTGGGAATCGGCAGGGGCTGCTGGGAAAGACCCCGAAGTTTCCTGGACTCTTCATTGGCCGGGCCCAAGATTCCTCAGCTGGGTCAGGAATTACCTGCGCTGCTGGCCCCCCCCCTCCCCCGGGGCCATGTGTATTGCATTCCTGCTGCCACCAATAACCACGCCCCGTCCACGGTCCCCCTCACATGCCAGATGCCAAATTCGGAGCCTCCTTTCCCCAGCCAGAGAAACCCAAGCTCTGTTCCCCGAATCTGTCCCCCCGGTACAGGAATCCTGGGCTCCCCCCAGCATATAATTGCTGGACCCCAGTCTCCTTTGCAGCTACTCTGGGGTTGCTGCCCTCCCCTGCCTCCCATCTCCTTGCTGCCCTTCCCTCCCCAGCCCTGGGCCAGCACGGCTTGAGGTGGGGGAGCGGGGAGGGCGGTGACTTGAAAGCAGTCTGGGCTCTCAACTGGTGTTGGTGATAAAGGCAGCTTCTGACCTTTGCCTGCATCCATGGCACAGAGGCCGGCTGAGCCTTTAACGACTTCCCAGGGAGCTGCGGGTTTTATGGTGCGGTCCCACTGATTTCTTCGATAGGTCACCCTGCTACGGAGGCTTGACTTCGCAGAGAGAAATGCCAAGCGTCAGAAACCGTCATGTTGCCCTCTGCACTGTTCCCTTACTTGTAAAGCCCACTTAGCGGGCAGCCTTCCCTGCCAGCCAGGGGCAAATGACTCTGGGGGAGGCGGGAGTTTGTCATTCAAAGGATCAGCGCCCTGGTTTCAAGTCCCTGCTCTGCCACAGACTCCCCGTGGGACCTTGGGCAAGTCACTTAGCCTTCCTGTGCCTTGGTTTGCCCATCTGTGCAATGGCAATAATAGCCACACAGAGTCAGACCAATGGTCCATCTAGCCCAGTATCCTGTCTGCCAACAGTGGCCAGTGCCAGACGCTTCAGAGGGAATGAACAGAACAGGGCAATTATTGAGCAATCCACCCTCTGTCGTCCAGTCCCAGCTTCCACCAGTCAGAGGTTTAGGGACACCCAGAGCATGGGGCAGCGTCCCTGGCCATCTTGGCTAATAGCTGTTGCTGGACCTATCCTCCAGGAACTTACCAAATTCTTTTTTGAAGCCAGTTCTACGTTTGGCCTTCACAACATCCCCTGGCAATGAGTTCCACAGGTTGTCTGTGCATTGTGTGAAGAGGTACTTCCTTATGTTTGTTTCAAACCTGCTGCCTCGTCATTTCATTATTCAGTTCCCTATTCTCTTTCTCCAAACCCTTCATGATTTTACAGAAGCTCTGTCCTATCCCCCCTCAGTCATCCCTTTTCTAAGCAGAACAGTCCCTGTTCCATACCCCTAATCCAGATCCTTGGGAGACCTCACTATTTACCTCTTCCCTTTGTGAAAACTGGACATTTATTCCTACCCTTTGTTTCCTGTTGTTTAGTTACTGATCCATGAGAGCACCTCCTTATCTCCGGACAGCCTACTTTGCTTAAGAGCCGCTGGTGTGAGTCCTTGTCAAAGGCTTTCTGAAAGTCCAAGTACACTATATTCACGGCATCACCCTTGTCCACGGGCTTGTTGACACCCTCGAGAAATACACCGGACCCTCGCTAGAACACGGGGTTTGGGATCCATGCGTGGTGCCGTGATAAAACGGGGGCGGGGGAGGGTTACCATGGATTCCAATTAAAGTGATTTAATTTGGGATCCATGCACGATACCACGCTATAACCGGATTCGCGCTGTGTAGACGCGCGTTCTAGCGAGGGTCTCCTGTACTACTTCAACACAATTTTGCTGTTAGTTTTTGTGTCTTTTGCTAGTTGCTCTTCCAATGCTTTTTTTGGGGCCTGGCTAATAATTAGACTTGACTTGCCAGAGTTTATGCTCCTTGCTGTTTTCCGCAGTGGGATCCTTTCCATTTTTAAAGGATCCCTTTTTGCCTCTAGCCGCCTTTTTTACTGTGCCGTTTAGCCATGGTGGCATTTTTTTGATCCTCTTACTGATTTTGTTTATTTGGGGCATACATTTAGTTTGAGCCTGTATTATGGTGTTTCTAAATAGTTTCCATGCAGTTTGCAGGCATTTCACCCACGTGACTTGTCCTTTTCATTTCCATTTAGCTAGCCTCCTCATTTTTGTGTAGTTCTCCTTTGGAAGTTAAATGCTGCTGTGGTGGGTTTTTTTGGTATTTCCTCCCCTACAAGGATGTTACATTTAATTCCATTGTGATCACTGTTTCTGGGCAGTTCAGCTGTGTTCACCTCATGGACCGGATCCTATGCTCCACCTAAGACTAAATCGAGAATTGCCTCCTCCTTTGTGGGTTCCAGGACTAGCTGCTCCAAGAATCCGTCATCAATTGAGTCTAAAAATTTTACCTCTGCATCCCATCTTGAGGTGGCGTGTACCCAGTCAATATGGGAGTAGTTGAAATCCCCCATTATTAGTGGGTATTCTGTTTTTGTAGCCTCTCTAACCTCCTTGAGCATGTCACAGTCACCATCCTAGAGGCCTTAGTGTGATGGACACACACGTAGTAAGAGAGAGTCCTTGCCCCGAAGTGCGTCCAGTCTAAACAGACAAAGAGTGGGAGGGGAAACTGAGGAACAGATCGGGGCAGGGACATGGCCAAGCACACACAGCAGGTCAGGGGCAGAGTCAAGAACAGAAGCAAGGTCTTGTGTTTCCCAGGCTCGTGCTGTGTGCACTAGGCCACACAGCCTCCCACGGCTCTGGCTCTCTCTGGATTATTGAGCTAACGGGGGCCATAATGGTACCTACGCTAGAAAACCCTGTGCCCGTCCCCCCTCCCTCCTCTTGTCAGTCAGGGCAGGGAAGAGGCGGCTCCTTTGCAGACCTGCTTTCGCAGCCCGGTGGGTTAAGACCCTTTGCCCTGACAACCCACATAGCTTCTTAAGCAGCTCCCGCCGCCTCTCCAAAGAGGAATCATCCCAGGCAGCCAAGCCGGAGCTCGAGGCCCGGCATATCGGTTACACGGCTAACGTGCTAATCCGCCAAGGCGCAGTCTGCGGCCCCGCAGTGCGTGCCCTGCTGAGCTACCTGCTAATATTTATAGGCCCCGCAGCAGCCCCCGAGGCCTCGGCTCCGCTGGCAGTTGTTCAAAACGGTTTCATTGAGAAAAGCGAGAGGCGCTCGGCCGCGGCGTGGGATTCGGCAAAGCCCGGGCTGCTTAGGGGCTGCATCGCCCGGCACTGTGCTCCCAGCCGCTGGGGTGACCGGGGTGTATGTGTCCCCGCTGCAGGGGGCCGGGGAGCTGCAGCACCTGAATCTGCATCCTGAATGGGAAGAGGGGGAGATGTATCTTGGGGGAGGGGAAACAGCACAGGAATTCTGGGTTCTTCACCCCCCCCCCCCCCCCCAAAGTTTGTTGGACCCCGGTGGCTCCTGGTGGGGCTGCTGCTCTTCCCAGCTCCTCCCGTCCATGCCAGACCTGGACCTGATCCTGCCAGCCCCTGGTCTGATCCTGCAAGGAGTTAGTGTCTCCTGGCTGGCGCTGAGTGCCTTCCACGAGGAAGCAGAGCACCTCCCTGGGGACGCTCAGGACCGTGGCAGATCAGGGTCCTGTGTTTCTGCGGTTGTGTTCAAAGCTGCATCCCCCGTGCCCATGAACATGCCCTACTGAGCTACCCTGACCCAATCTGCTGCCCTCATGCCCTGCCCACGCCCCAGACCTTCTGCTGTGCAACCGGCTTAGAGCCATTAAACGTGACTAATGGTCTCTCGTCCGTTGCAGCTCTAGATTCTCAGTATTATTTAAGGTGTGTCTGTAGTGTCGGGGGCCATGTGGCACCTGACACAGGGAGCTCAGACACAGTCCCCACCCTGAAGAGCTAAAGTGACAGAGTGCTGGAGGTGAAAAGAGGGAGAGACTGAGAGAGGGATTAACAGAATAAGGCTATTAACGGTGCAGCATGCTGGTTCCTAGCTAGCGGCAGTAGTAAGCTGTTACCTAAGCTGGTCGCAGTTTTTTCCATTGGAACTCTGCCGGGATTTCAACTATAAATAAACTTTTGTATGAAACGTGTGTCTGACACACACTCTCTCTCTCTCTCTCTCTCTCTCTCTCTCAACACCCCAAAGCCTCAAGCCGGACTTTCGGAGCAGTTCTGCTGCTGTTCTCTGGGTGTTGCGTTTCTGTTCTGCGTAGGTTCTTAAACCGCGCTCATCGCCGCTGTATCCGAGCACCTTCCAGTCCTGCGTTAAGCGGCGTGACTCACGTCTGTCACAAGTGGCTCGTTTTCTCCGCCGCGCCCTCGGGAGAGAAGCGCGTGCAGTGGTGAATCTTGTTTTGGTAGGGTCGGCTTTTTTTGCTGTGTGTTCGGTGTAGCACCGCTGGCTAGCAGCCTGGTTGCTAGGCAACTCAGCAAGCTCGCCTGGACCCAATGAGCTCCCTCCAAACGGGTGCGTTTCCTGACAGGGCTGGGGAGCCAGCGGTTTGCTTCGTCACAGGCTGCTCTCACTTCCGCTTCCTGCTCCAGTCCTTGCTCCCAACCCAGTTCCTGCTGCACCCCCAACCTCTCTGCTCCGTCTTGCTTTCTGACTCCCGGCTCCATCCCGAACTATGATTCCAGCCCTTCACCTTAGGCTTGGCTTCTGACTCCAGTTCCGAGCTTAGTCTCGGCCCCTTGACCCTAACTCCAGCTTCACCCTTGGACCGGTGCCTGATTCCTGGATCTACGCTGGTCACTCCCCAAAATGCCACCACAGTCACCAGGCGAGGTCCCGCTCCACCCACTAGCTCGGCCACCCATGCCCTGGAGCTTACGTTTGGTGGAGAAGGCAGGTCAAAGAAATTCACCTGGCACTTGGATCGGAAGGTGGGGGGGGAGGGGTGGTCCTTAGTTCCTTGGGGCGTTCGCTCCATTGTCTCCTGCACAGACAAACTCTGCCCGTGTTGTAGAGCGTTTAGTTCCTCTGACGGACATGTGGCAATAAGGATTATTCATCGGATCCGCGTCCGCTGCGCAAAAACTCGGACCGGCGTCGGGATCCAGCTTCCAAAACACGGTTAAGGGCTTAACGGCAAGGCCTGCTCTCATAAATCACATCTGGAATGTGCTCTGCTGTCAAACAATGGGTGTGGTCGCTGGTGCGAGTATAAATCGAAGCCCACAGAGAGGCTGCATTAGAAGCCTCCCATAGATCTTCCTGTCACAGCTTATAAAAACATCCCCCAGTTGTGTATTGCTAAGACTCCTTGCAGCATGTAATGCCCTGTACCTTGCTTCATTAATCTTGTCCGGTTTACAATAGCATTAGCGCCTTGTATTGTATAAGGCTTGGATGTGGGGGTGGGAAGAGGGCGTCTTGCATCAAAGGATCCCTTTGCAGAAAGGAGGCGAAGGGGGCTTCTGTCCCTGCGGTCTCGTCGAGAGCGAAATTCGCCATCGCGGGAGGTGTTGGCTTTAAGATGCTTTGTAAATAAGATCGGTCGCTTCTCCAGACCGGATCCGATTTATAAAGGGGGGGAGGGGCCTGCAGACGCTAAAAGCCCCGGTGATCCCACTGGGACCCTCTTTGACAAAATCCGGGGCACCACAATGGAGTGCTGCAGGCAAAGCCACATTCCTGTACCGTGAAGGGGCTGATGAAAACCTGCGCCAGCCGCAACAGTCCAAGTTAATGCTGAACTCCGGCCTTCGGGGCGAGGTGACGTCTTTAATGCCAGGCAAGCGAGGCCGTTCATGTGACGCATGAGAGGAAGGATGGTCCATGGCTAGGGGACTAGCATGGGAGTCCTGGATTCAACCTACAGGTTACCAGTGGGATTCAAACCTGGAACCTGCAGCAGTAAAAGAGGGCAGGTCTCCCACTTGAGCTAAAGGAGTAACTCCACTAACTGGTGGCGGCAGGAGACTAGTATCCGCTAGCGGAGGATGCAAGGCGCATTCAGTTAGCGTGAGTTACAATCACTGTTGGTATTTGTATTGTGGGTAAACCAGGACCCCCCGGTGTTAGGTGCTATATGCACACAGAACAAAGAGATGAGCCCTGCCCCTTATACACAAAGTGAGTGAGGTAATGGCGTTTATTGGACCAACTTCTGTCCAATAAAAGAGTCCCTCACCCAGCTTGTCTCTCTAATATCCTGGGACCAACAGGGCTACAGCTACACTGCATTATGCACGAATAGGAACAAGTGTCCAAGGGGCCTCTTTATTGCCTGTCTAGGTAGTTGAAGCTCTTTGGGGCGGACCCAGAGCCCAGCTCCTCAATGGGAATTCGGGCCCTAAATCTCTTCGAGACTCTCTGGGCCCAGGTCATTGTGTCTTGCACGCTGCGCTCAGAAGGCCAGCGGCGCTTTACAAATAACGGGAAAGGATCCGGGTTCTTGCTCGGGGAGATCCGGGGCTGTGGTTTTACGGGGACGTTTTCAATCTCCGAAGCGTTCAGAGTGGGTCGGACGGAGGCGGCGGCTCGGTTTAATTTAATGTAGCAGACTTTTGAGGTCGTGTTAGACACGGACAGAGGGGCAAAGGTCCCACCAGCTGTTCTCGTGCTGCGCGGGGAGAGAGGGAGGTGATTATTAATAGTTGAGGCCGACACCCACGCACTCTGCAGCTAATGAGCTTTACATGCACCAAAGATTTGCTGCGTTCCCTCTACCAGCTCGCAGGCTTCCCTTCCTGCAAACAACTGCTCAGAAACGCTTGCATAAACCATGAAGGAAACAGCTTTGAAAGGGGATGAATCTCTGTGCGGTGGCAGGGCACCCCCTCCCTTGACGGCTTTACAGCAGTCGGCTGCGGCGTATTGTTAAAGAAAAGGAGATTCTAGTGCCCAGCTTAACAGAGGATCATCCATAATAACTAGCCTGGCTGAGTCCCTGAATGCACCCTTATCCGTGGGACCTCATCAGTGCAGCTTTGCCATGCAAAGGTCTGGAGGCTTGCTGCTGTTCTAACTGCTGCCACTGTTAGATGTACTGTGGTAGCACCCGGCTGCCCCAGTCGGGGATCAGGGCTCCATTGTGCAGGGAGCTGTACATGCATCTAACATAAGATGCTCCCTGCCCCAAAGACCTTACAGTCTGGATATGTTGATTTCTGTCCCCTGTCTTGGTCATTGGGATCTTCACAGACTGATTAGAGAGACAAGGCGGGAGAGGGAATCTCTTTTATAGGACCAACGCCTGTTGTGGGGGAGAGACGAGCTTTCGAGCTCCACAGAGCTCCTCTGCAGGTGTCGGCTCGCAAACGTGTCTCTCTCACCCACAGAAGTCGGTCCAATAAAAGAGAGGCCCTCCCCTCTGACCAACGGTGCTGCATACGGTTAAAGGTGTTTGTCTGCCCAGGGCTTGCTTTGCTGACTGCACAACCCGGAACCCTTTCCAGTTAACCTACCGTCTTTCCGTCCCTCTAAAGCCGCAACGCAGCTGCGAGGCATGACGCGCTTGCTGCCTATTCTTGGGGAGGGAACGTTACTGCGCTTCACCTAAGCCATGCAAAGTGTGTGCCCGGAGAGCATGTTAATGACAGAGAGCAGGGGTCATGCCACGCTGCTTCAGCTGTTCACGTAGATCCACTCTGCCAGCAAGCAGCAAAATGTCAATCGCTGCCAGGGCGACTGCGACCGGCGATGTCCCACAAAGCCGGGCGGCAGAACGGCTTTCCCCTCCTTCCAAAGAAGGACTTGATTGCGTATGGGACTGAGGGCTGCGGCCCCGATCCTGCTCCCATTCTTGAAGCTGAGCCCGTCCTTACGGTTGGGGATTTCAAATCCTTCCGGTAGTCAGGCGCCCGACTCCTGAATTGGATTCCCTTGTCATTTGGGCACCTAACTCCATGATGCTCCGGCCAAAGAGCCTTGCAGAACTGAAGGGCAAATGAGGGCTACCGCCCCAAGCAGACCCCAAGGTGTATCAGTGCGCCCCACGTTCAGCCTGGCTTAGACGTCCCGTTCGTTAGGCCAGGGCCTGTTCTGCCGCTCATACATCTCCAGCCCCTAACACACAGCTGGGGATATCCCCTCCCCCCCCCCCCCCCCCCCCCCGGCCCTTGTATGAGGTTTCTGTGAGTGTCTTGGAGCGGTAACCTGTTGCCAGAATGGACCAATCTGATGGCATTATCCCGGGAGCTATCTATGGTCCCCGTGACGATAGCATTGGAGCCCCTCCCAATCTGGAAGGGCTTTATTCTCCCAGCCCTCCTGTGAAGTGGGGCATTATGGGAACTCTTTTACAGATTGTGAGCTGAGGCACAGAGAGGCTAAGTGACTTGACCGCGGTCGCATAGCGAGTTTGGTGGGTCTTGCCCACATGTTCAGGGTCTAACTGATCACTGTATTTGAGGTCGGGAAGGAATTTTCCCCCAGGTCAGATTGGCTGAGACCCTGGGGTGGGTTTCACCTTCCTCTGCAGCATGGGGCACGGGTCACTTGCAGGTTTAAACTACTGTAAATGGTGGATTCTCTGTAACTTGAAGTCTTTAAACCGTGATTTGAGGATGTCAGTCACTCAGCCAGAGGTTGGGGTCTATTCCAGGAGTGGGTGGGTGAGGTTCTGTGACCTGCAATGTGCAGGAGGTCAGACCAGATGATCACAGTGGTCCCTTCTAACCTTACAGTCTGCGACTCTTCCAAGCCATAACAGAACAGCTTAACCACTGGGCCACGTGGTGGAGATGCATGTAAAGAAGCCTGTGCTCACCTGCTGTTATCTCCTCTTCCCCCTTCTAATCACCACTGCAAACCACAGCCATGTGACTGGTTTTAAACCAGCGAGTATCGCGCGCTGCGGTGCGGCTGTGCCTAGAAAGGGAGCAGCGTTTATAACCCTAGTCGCGTAGCTGGGAAACCTAGAAGCTAAAGGAAACCGGGTGGGTGAGACAGCGACCTGGCTGCGTTTCAGGGCTCTGCGTCTCGCAGCTTCCCCCGTTTCGCCGCTGCCTCTGCTCACCAGCTGACCCAGCAGTGGAGCTGAAGTGTCTCTCAGAATAAACGATCTGCCGTGTTTCCTACCTCCTAGGCCAAGCACCATCCAGCGCGTTTAACTTCCTCTGACGCGGGGCGGGCTGGGCACTGCAGAGCCAGGTTCTCTGGGCCCCTCCCTGCGGGGGGATGCTCGGATGGGCAGGTGCTTGTCATGTTCTCCCACCCCGGGTGCCTTGCGAGTGATCTCTTCTCTTCCTTCTCTGTGCGCAGTTGTACGAGCTGGATGGCGATCCCAAGAGGAAAGAATTCCTGGATGACCTCTTCAGCTTTATGCAGAAGCGAGGTGAGCCCTGCTGTATTGTCCTGGCATGCTTGCTCTAATGCGCGTGTGTGTGTCCCCCTCGCCACCCCAGGTGAGATTCAGAGCTCCATGAGCCCCAAGTTTCATTTGTATTGCCTCAAGGTGAGGACTGTCGCCAGCCTAATGTTTAACATGAACCTCTCTGCACATGGGGATCAATCCTGCTGCGTTGAAATGGGTGGCACCTTTGTCCCGCTGACTTCAGTGGAGCAGGATTGGGCCCCTCGTTCCAGTGGCTTTGCTTTCTTGGCTTTTCATCCTTTGGGTCCCGTTTTATCAAAGCCCCACATCCGCCCGTGCATCACAGTTTGATATTCCCCCATCACTGCTTCTGGGCAAGCGCCTCTCCCTTCTTAAGTGGGGTTTTTGTTTCCTTATTTCCCGCCCCGTTGTAACCGAGATCCTTGCCTGCTGTGCACGGATGCAGCATCCTTGATCTGGTCACTGAGCAGTAATTTGCTTCCATTGTCTTTTCTGCCCATCTATCCCGCTGTGCATCTCTTAATATTTTTGAGTGGATGTAATGCTGCATCAGAAATTTTGCTACCAGGATTGAAAAGCGGCTGCTAGAATCCCTTTTCCTCCCGTGCAGCTTCGCTCCATGGGTTGAATCCACAATTTCAAGCCAGTCCTTCAGAGCATTGATGCCTTTGGCTTGCGAGCAGGGAGCTGGTGCATTCACACCGAGCAATAACAATGAACAGAGTCAACACAGCAAAGCGACTCGGTGGCAAACGCCGTGGAGCAGACGAAAAATCCAGGACGATATTTTCAAAAGCAATTAGAGATTTTTTTTCGTGCCTCCTTTTTCAGAAGGGCCAAACTGGCCACTCTCTGAAAATCAGGCCCATTGAAGGTGTCTCAAGTCAGGCACCCCAAATTGCTAGTCCCTTTTGTGATATCTAGGCCTGGGACATTAAAGGGGCACTGTCAAGTTAGGAATATATATATATTTAATTCCTTTCTTTGATACAAAAATACCGTGGATGATTAAATCTGACAGCGTTTGAGCCATTCTAGCTTATTTTTGCTGTTTATGCTGGTTGGTTTGTTCACTTCCTGCATTTCTTAGTGTGGACCGTGGAAATAGACAAACCAGTTTCACTTTGCTTATCAGTTTTGAGTGGCTTTCTTGTTCTGGCTCATTTTGCGGGAGCCCGGCCCTGCGGTGTTTGGGTTGTTTAAAACTGCTTCCACTGGCCTTTCATTGTGTAAAAAAAAAAAAAAAAAAAAAAATCGTGGGAACATTTCTACAGACCTTAAAACTTCACAGCAGCAGAATCCCAGCAGTTTTAGTTTTTGCCAAAACCTAAATTTGGTCCAAATTTGGCTATGCTTCAGCAGAGTAGATCTCTACACAGGGGTGAAATGCATGCCCATTTGCATCACTGAAGACTCACGTAAACTGTCAGGACCAAATCCTCAGCCAGTATAAATTAGCTTAGTTCTGCTGACCTGATCAATATATACCAGCTGAGGATCGGACCCATAGAAATCAATGGGATTGCTTCTATACTACACCAAATACATGAGCATAAAACCCCTTGAGCGCCATCTATGCTGCAGAACAATCTTTGGGGGCTGAAATTGGTCCTAGCATAACTTCCCCACACATCCAAGCCAGAACACAGAGCAGAGGGTTAGAGTACAGCCTTGTGGGAAGCAAATCTAGTTTTCCTCAGGGCATCAAGCCAGTATTTCTGGTTTTGGGGTAGTGAGGGCCTTCCAAGACGTTTGTGTAAATACGAAACGGCTATTGGTGCAGGAAAGAGGATCAGCAGGGAGCATATGGGGAAGAGCGGGGGGATTAAGGAGAGGTTTCACTGTGAAAGACAGGGCACCGGCCCATCCTGTATGGGATGGGAAAGCGGAGCAGGAAATCTTGCGGCACATAAGGAGAGGCTTGTGCAAACCAGCTCTGAGACACATTATGAGAACGTCGCCACCGGGGCGTGTGACTCCGTGCTGAGGGGCTGGTGACCTGCACTGAAGTAGCTCGTGTCAGTATGCGCCGCTGGCCTCTACTGGCTGGAATTGGAACTGCTTGTGTGTGTGTCTTAGGCCCCTGAGCCACTCACAGGTTACAGAGAGTCTCCTTTCGCTCAGCCTGTGCCGCTGGAGCAGGAGGATCTGAATTCTACCCTGGGTGTCACTGTGACGTGCTGCCTGGTTGGAGCATGGAGTGTAAGGATAGCCAGGAACTCACTGGGTTTGGGATAATATCTTGCGGGGATAAGATTGGGCAAGTGGGAGTGGAAAACAATAGACCAGGTCCTGGGGGCCCGAAGTAGAACTAAAGCTTGTAAGGTTTTGGAGTCAGGGGCTGTCCTCTTGTTCTGTGTTTGTACAGCAGACTGGAGCTTGTAGGCGCTAGGGTAATGCAAGGGTGGGGTGGGGGGATGTTGATCCCAGCTGGTTTCAAATCTTCCCCCCCAGGGGGATGGTTGCAGGATGGAGGCCTATTGAGTGGGAGAAGCCAGTCCCCATCTCCCAAGCAGCCAGGTCAGGGAGGAGATTTCCAGCCAGCCGATTCAGAGATGCAAAACCAACTGGACTGCAGCTGTGTTTACAATGGCCGAGGGGGTGGCTGTTTGCCTCTGTGGAGGGCTCAGGTTCCCAAGGAAAGCAGATGGTGCAGGCTGCTTGCGTGGGGCCTTTTGTCAAGCATGCAGCATCTAGGAAACGGGGAGGGGGAAAGAATTGGCCAGGCGCTTTCCCGAGTTTACTTATTCCATCCTCTGGGTCCTCTCCCAGCCCCTGGCGCTCACACAAACAATGCGGCCGGCAAGGTGTGGGCTCTCCTCGACTGGGGGAGGGAAGGGAGGAGCCCCAGCGAACGCGGGGCTGAAATCAACATGCTTTCCAAGGCAGGAAAGGTCACCCTCTGGAGCCGAGTGGCTGGAATCCGCGGAGGATATTGTTACTGTGCGCAGGAACCTTGGAAAGCTGTTCTCGGAAGCTGATTTCCCAAGGAGAACGAGGATGCAGCCTTGAGCATCCAGGTCCGAGGGAAAGTTTTTGGGGAGTGTAGAAGGCCTCTAAACAACGGGGCTTGTCCATCTGACCACGAGTCAGTTAGGAGGACAGGGTCTGATTTCCTCCTTTAGCAATTAATACTTGATGCAACGCTCTTCATCAGTGACTGTCAAAGTGCCTGAAAGAGCATCGCTGTTGCCGTTTTCAGAGAGGCCGTGGGGAAACTGAGGCACAGTGTGGCTGTGACTTTCCAGAGGGTCACCCACAGGCCTCAGCCGAGCCGGGAACAGAACTCAGCAGTCCTGACTCCCAGCCCCCAGGCCCTCACCCCTCAACCGCGCTGCCTGCCAAAACCGCCGTGAGGAGGATGCCGAAAGCAGATGGTGCAGGTGTGTCGGCAGAATATAGGGGAGAACAATGCGAGGTGGTGACAGCCGATGGGCAGGCTGAGTTTACCTGGCAGTGGGAATCCTGGAGGGTAGATGGCTGGTCTGAGCATGAGCATGGAGGTTGCAGAGCAAATTCACGCCTCTTGGAATTACCTAGGCTGCAGCTGAGGATGACAAAGGTGCAGGCTAAACACGAGACCTTTGTGTTTGACCCGCTTGGATCTGCTCCCACGTGGCCTTGCCCTCCGCAGAAATCGCACCCAGGTCCCCGGGAAATACGTTCAGCCTTATTGGAGGGGAAAAAGCCACTGGAGTTTCTATTGGGCTGGCACATCGATTATAAACTCCCAGGCGAAACCTCCGTGCAGGTGCCTGCAAACTCAACGCAGCCTTGCTTGTGCACGGTCAGCAAATAACGATGATGCTTCACGCAACGCGCAGGCCAAGCATGGCCGGGGCTGATCAGTGGCAGACAGCAACCGGAAGCTGCTCCCAGCAAACAGGTTTAGACCTTCAACTCAAGTGGCGGGCGGGGGCCTCTTCTGGGTTATCCGCCCGGGGATCAGAGTGAGGGCTGGGGAGCTCGGGACTGCGGTGAGAAGATGAGGCAGACGTTTCAGGCCAAGCACCTTTTCCATGTCGGTCTGTGACTGCTTGGGTGAGTGCTCTCTGCTCTGGCGTGGTCCTGGTGGCGGGCGTGAGCAGCGAATGGACAGGGCCGGAATCGACTACAGGCCCTTGCCTAGGGCCCGGGCTCCCAGAGGCACGTGATGAGGTCCAAAATCTCAGCCTTCGAGGCGCCCAGCAGATCATCTAGTCCAGGGGTCTCAAACACGCGGCCCACGGGCCACATGCGGCCCTCAGAGTTATTTTCTGCGGCCCGCCATAGGCGCCAACTCCACTGGCAGCCAAGCTCCAAACATTACTGAGTGTTTATATTTTATTAAAACCCCTCTTTGCATTACAGTTTTTAAAAAGTTAATACATTGACTTTTAATAGCATACTCTATTATCTTCATTTTTGACTATACTTTTGTATCATTCTATGAAAAGGTTTCAGTGATGCGGCCCTCGGGCCAATTTACTATTTCTCATGTGGCCCTCGTGGTGATTTGAATTTGAGATCCCTGATCTAGTCTGACCTCTTGTGTAGCAGAGACCGTCCGCACCCGCCCACAGACCCAGCAAGGGGAATCAGGGCAGAATATGACAGCCCCCAGGAGACTAGGCTGTGAGGTGCCACAGGCAGAGGATAGGATGCGCATGGTGCCCGAGGCCCCTGTAATGACAGGAAAGCGATTAAGTGAGATGTACCCCGATAATCCCAGCAAGTGACCCGCACCCCCAGGCTGCAGAGGAAGGCAAAAAATCCTCAAGGTCATTGGCAGTTTGACCTGGGGGAAATTCCTTCCCAGCCCCACGTATGGGGATCAGTTAGACCCTGAGCCATGTGAGCACTAACCAGCCAGCCTCAACATTGCTAGCCATCTGAAGGGTTGAACACGGGACCTGAGTGTATCTGACACCGGGATGTCTGCCTGAGTCTGCAGACAGCCTGAACCAAGAGGTGTGAACTGTCTCGTTCAACTTCGCGCTAAGACCTGCTGCTTCATCCAAGTAGGCGCAGAGCTCTGGTGGGTGTGAGGGTGGGACCACGGGAGCGAGGGACTTGGCTTGCGGGCTGGCTGCTGTTCATGAGGGGTCAGAACAGCCTGGGTTCCTCTGAGACCCTCCGCCGGAACCAGCCGCACCCTGAACATCTAGGCTGCTATTTTTAGCCCCGCGTGCCCAAGTCCGTTCCCCCAGGCTCTGAGATTTGCTGCTGCGGGTCTGTTTTGGCCGGGTAGACATACCCCGGAAGCCCTCGGCTCCTGGTTAGGGGCCAGAATAAGTGACCGGATTTTTAAACAAAGCACGGTCTTTTGAAAATCTGACCCGTATGGTTAAAACATCCAGACTTAATTTCCAGCTCCGCCAGAGTCTCCCTGTGTGACCCTGAGCAAGTCACTTAATCTCCCTTCCCCATCTGTAAAATGAGGAGGACAAGCCTTGTCCTCTATATTGTCTGTCTAGATTGTAATCTCTTTGGGGCAGGGACTGCCCTGTGCTCTGCGCATGCACAGTGGTTGGCACAATGGGGCTCCGATCTCTCACGGCCTCAAGGCGCTACCATCCTATAAATAATCTCTGTTGCTGACAACGGCTGCCGCTGAACAAGGGACAAACCGTGATCGGCACCGTTTCAGTAGCTGTGGTTTAACAACACCCCCTCCGCCCCCCGGCCTGTTTCCCTTCTTCCGGGTAGCAGCCATAAATTAGCAGCATCGCCACGGGGTGGGGATTTTGTTTCCTGGTTTTAAAAAGGCAATAAATGAATAACGGAAGAGGCGGGAGAGGAGAAATCCTCATTGGCTTCCCCCCTGACTTCAGACTTTGCCACCTCCCTCCCTCCCCCACCCTTTGCACCCTTCCCCTCTACAATAAACCAGAGGTCAAGACACTCCCCCCTCCCCCTGGCTTGTCCGATTGAATCATCGGCATGATTCTTCAGGCAGCTATTGATGAATGGATGTATTCTAGCCCAGCTCCCTCCCTGAATATATGTGGTCTCTCTGGCTCTTTGTATAAACATCCTGTGTCCTCTCCCCCCCACCCCCCGGTCCCCCCCCCCCCCCCCCCCCCCGATCACACCCCTCCCCCCCACTCTCGGCCCCAGCTCTGCACTAAGATGGTAGGTTCAGAATGATACTGGCTGGAACTAGCTGTTTGCTAAGTGTAGCATTAAAGCTGGTCACGTGACTCATTGCAGACAATTGTTCTATGGTTGGGGAAATTTGTCCACAAACTGATAGAGAGAGAGGGGGGGGGGAAAGAGTGTGTGTGTGTGTGTGTGTGTGTTGTTTGGTTGTCATTGTGGTGGTGGGATTTTTTTCTTTGTCAAACGTCTGTTCACAGTTGTCCAGTGGATCGTGTTTTTCCACTTCCACCTGTGTTCGTCGCATTGGCTAGTTCAATCCAGGGCCCACCTGAGGTTCGATTAGACCGGGCTCGTCACCCTCTTCCTTCCCCCACTCCCCAAGGGGTGACGCGAGGGCAGCGGAGTTGGTTGGTTGTTTTTTTTCCATACACGCGTTGCTCTGTGTCGATGGTTGCGAAGGCTGGTCAAAGATAACATGCCTGCCACTTGGAGTGGAAGGTGAGGGGGTTTGGGATGGGCCGTTGTTCCCGCGGCAGTTTGTGCCTCGGTCCGGGACCAGCCACCACAGATGTTCCATCTCTAGCACAGCTGGCTCGGCTCCCGGCCCCTGATTGGACGACGTAAGACCAGCGCTTCTGGTGCCAGGATGCCCGTTGGCGTGCGAAGGCCCAGGCTGGATCCTACCCATCATGCCAAGCTGCGAGGAGCAGGACTTAGTGCATGGAGAGACAGCGGGCTGGGGTGGGGCGGGATCCTTCCCCCAGTGCCCGCGCACCACAAAGCGGCAGCCGCGCTCCCACCCAGCTGCAGCCTCGGGGTTACGGCGCCACCTCCTTGGGAGCGGGAGTCGCTGGTTGATCCAGGTTAGCCACATCCCAAGGGCGTGTTCCCAACCCCGATAATGTCATGGGCCGCTTTTCCCACTGACTTCACTGGGCATTGGATCAGGTCCCAATTCTCCTCCCCTCCCCTGCCATGAGCCGGGAGACAGCCAGGCCTCAGGGAGCTAGGTGAAGTAGCATAAAGGAGTTGGGGATCCCTTACATGGGGTCCTAGACTCCCCCACCCCACACGCCTTTCCTGAGGGCAGGGACCTCTGGCTGCACAGGGGCTGGGGCAGCTTCGACCCATAATGTTGGAACCATGTGGTCTATCCATCGCAGACGGTCTTGCATGCAGTGTTGGCACTCACCCCACCCCACCTCCCTTTTGTCTAGCCCTGTGGGGCGAGGGGGGGGAAGTCTATCTCAGAGGCCCACCCAGCCCTAGGGCAGCAGCTGCCATTGATACACTAGTGATGTGGGGTCTGCCGAGACCCCACTGTAAGGCCTGACTTGCGACCATGTGAGTCTGATCCGGATTGAGCTCACCGCACCTCCATGGTGTCAGAGGGCAGCATTGTTAGGGGGTGGGGCGAACAGTGGGGACTGCACCCTCTAGGGGAAGCCCCTCTACTGCTTATCTGATCTCTCATACCCTATGACTGAGACCGCCTTGCCCACCCCATGCTGCGTGGTGACAGCTCGGGGTACAGGTCCCGCTGGCCTGGATCTCCCAGGGCCGGCGTGGGGAAAAACTAGAGCTGACCTGACTTTTCTCAGCCCTCGGAAGTCTGGGCTGAAGTCCACTGGAAAGTTTCTCATTGGCTTTGGATCAGACGCTCTTTGCTCCGCATTGTAGGAAACCGGGGAGCCGAGGGGGTGTGCAGAAAACTTTTACTTTTCTTTTGGGGGGCGGTGGCGGTTGTTGTTTTTTCCCTGGATGGAAAAGTTTGTTTTCCAGTAACAAATGCAAATGTAAGACCCTTCCTGCCCCCTTTTCTCACCCTCCTCCTGCTTTCCAGTGACAAATGGGAGAGAAGTCAGCCTGGGTAGGGGGCGCATTGACAAAACAACACAAGTTTGGCTTTAAAAGCTTTAAAAAAAAAAAATTGTGAAAAACTGGAACATTCCAAACCGAACGAAAATTTTGGTGAAAAATCTTGTTCACGTTTTCTGGAGGGAGGGAGTTCCCCAGAGGCTTTTTTTTTTTTAAAAAAAGGCTGTTTTTCATTGAAAATTGTTTTTGAAAGAAAAACGACCAAATGTAAGATCCTTCTTAGACAGTCAGCTCTACGGGCATGCTGTGAGGATCACCAGGCATGTTGTTATTAATTATTTGTATTACTGTAGTACCTAGAAGCTGCAGTCCGAGACCAGGGTGCTGTACAAACACACAACAAAGCTCAAAGGATTTACCGTCTACGTATAGGAGAAGAAAGAAATGGATGAAGCTGGGGGGGCGGGGAGCACAAGAAAACAGTGAAATGATATCATCTATTCCCTATAATGGTTTTTATAATAGACACATCCTTAAAGTATCCTCAGACTGGCCCTAATCCCGGGATTTTTATCAGGAATGAAACTGACTCTCCTGCAGTTTTCGGCCTGTCTGGGCATTGGGGGCTGGGAAGGTGGGGGACCCTCTGCAGCCCTGTTCTGGAGAGAGAGACTCTTGGGGAAAGTTTGGGGCTCAAGGCCGGTTAGCCCCTAGTCTCCGTCTTGCACCGTGAACACAGATTTGAAGGCATTGGCCCATTCGCCACCTCCGGCCCGGCCGAGAGCGGTGTCTCAGCTGTGATCCCTTGTGGGTTTTTAAATCCAGCTCACCAGAGTAGACGGGACCTTCCGATCCATTGCACAACAGTTTGGTGTCTTGTGCTCTGAGACGGTGGCTTCTGTCTCTTCCGCTCTCTGACTAATTCCCTCGTCCTCGTGAAAGCCCCATTGTGGGCTTTGGTTGCTAGCGCCACCTGCTGGACACGACTGAGCCGGTGTCTGTAAGCTCTCCCTGCACTGGATGTGCGGAGTAGCTGCTGACGTCTTAGGGCGAGGAACCGGGGAGAGTGACGTGCATCTGACGCTAATGCAAAGACAGAGCAGTGGAAAACGGCCAAAGTATCCTATGCGGTGAGGGTTGGGTTTCTCTCTCCATCACATCCTTTTCCTATCCGCTGCCTAGTCGCTTCTGTGGTACCTCCCTGCTCCCTACCACTTTCCAGGAGCTGTCCCTGACCAGGGTAGGGCGGCAGATAAGTCCAAGAAAATTAGCCCTTTAAATAGGCAGTGGGGTCGTTATATGAGCCCAGTCCAATGTGCCAGGCTCCTTCAGATGTGTGCGTGACCGGCCCCTGCCCAGCGGAGCAGGGACAGGGCTGTGAATAAAAAAATGTTCAAATAGCACCATGCAAATCTGCAAACCCTCCCCCACCCACAACTGGATATCAGCCGGGCGTGCTGGACAGGGAGCTGGTTTTGTTCCTGTGCTAAGCACGGATGAAAGGGTCCGTGGAATTCAGGGGACCTTTCCACGCTGCTGCGAAAAGGATTTTCTTCCAAAGCGTGTCCCAGGCACACTCGGGATAAAGATGATCTGGTCCGAAGGTCACGGTATTTCCTTCCTCCTGTTAATCACACATTATAGTAGATCCCAGAGGCCCCAGCTGAGCTCATGGCCCCATTGTGCTAAGATTCTATACGTACATGTCATTAGGGACAGTCCCTGCCCTGAAAAGCTAGAAAGGCAAAGGGGGGAGGTAGGGAAACTGAGGCACAGAGCAGGGACGTGACTTGTCCGAGAGCTAAGGATGGAATCCAGGGTTTCTGAGTCCCAGTTGCCCCTTGCTCCTCCGGCCCAAGCGTACTGACCTTCCCCACTCCACAGGGACCCCCGTCAACCGAATCCCCATCATGGCCAAGCAAGTGCTGGACCTTTACATGCTCTACGTGCTGGTGACCGAGAAGGGGGGGCTGGTGGAAGTGATCAACAAGAAGCTGTGGCGGGAGATCACCAAAGGCCTCAACCTGCCCACCTCCATCACCAGCGCTGCCTTCACGCTACGCACTCAGTAAGTGTCGGGGGACCTGGGGTGGGGGAGGGCCGGAGGGGGCAGGCGGGAGACCACCCCGCCCTTCCATGCAGCTGGCCTAGTGCTCGATCCCAGCTTCCCACAGCGGTGGGAGATCCCAGTTCCTTAGTACAGCAAGGGCCGGAGGTGGCTGGGGGGAAGGGGAGGGGGAGGGAATGCCTACTGTTCGTTTAAGGGGTGGCACTCAGCCATGGCCCATCGTGGGGCTGAGCGTGTGGGATACTGGGCTCCCTCCCCATTTCCGGGATTGCTCTGCTTCCTGCCGGATCCGCGCCCGCGCTCTCTTCCCCGCCCCGGATGGAGAAAGGGGTGTCTGTAGCCAGAGGCTGATCTAGACATGCCCCTGTTCGGGATCCCTGGTTTGGCTGGTGCGGGACAGAGCATCCGTGTCTCTGAACCTCCTGCTCCAGATGGGGAGGAGTTGGGGCCCCAGAAATCCCTTTCGCTTGAAGGCGGGGAGGTGCCTCTGGGTCGACGCCGACAGGCGCCCATGTTAGCTGCTGGCCTGCGGGAGCCGCCGCCTCGGCGGGTGGGCTGTGAGGTTTCCGGGGGGGGGTGTCAGGTGCCGCCGGCTGAGTGGGACGTTTCCTCCGGCAGATACATGAAGTACCTGTACCCCTACGAGTGCGAGAAGCGAGGGCTGAGCAACCCCAACGAGCTGCAGGCCGCCATCGACAGCAACCGGCGAGAGGGCCGCCGGCAGGGCTTCGGGGGCTCCCTCTTCACCTACTCCCCCAGCGGCACCCCCAGCCTGCTCTCCTCCCCCAAGCTGCAAGTGCCTGGCCTAGGGCTGGCGGCGGCCACCAACGGCGGCCCCATCGGCCCCGGGCAAAAGATAAAGAAAGGTAATGGCTTGGCCGGCGCCCGGCTTGGCATGAGTGGGCCGGGCCATGGGGGGAGCGAGGGAGTAAAGGCCTCAGGGTTTGGCTCCGTTAGTTAGCGCTTTTCACCCTGTGGTTTCAGAACCCTCCGGAGAGGGGAGTTAATAATAGTCCTATGGCACTCGTGGACAAATGATGGCAGAGCAAGGGATAGAACCCAGGAGTCCTGAGTCCCAGTTCCCCCCGCTGCTCTCTTTCAAACACTGGGAAGAGAACCCAAGAGTCCTGGCTCCCAGACCTGTGCTCGGTCCACAATACTGCACCGGCTCCTTTACATAGTGCCGCTTTAATGTCAGAATCTCCGAGCAATTTATAACCTTAACGGAGCCATAAGGATTGCTCTGCTCACCCACCATAAAATAGGCCAGGATTATCCTTTGTCTACCACTGGGGAAACTGAGGCAGAGTGAGGGGACGTAACTTAACCCAGGTCATACAGGAAGGCAGCTGGGACCTAGGTGTCTTGATTCCCAGCCCCCTGGTCTAACCACTAGTCCTCAGCGCCATGCCCGTGTGAATCAATGCAGAACGCTTGTGAAAGGTGAGTACCGGACAAAGGAGCCGTCCCATACTGTAGCAGGCAGCTGGCTGGGAAGGCTGGGTGCACATAAAGCTCGTTTCTGATGCACGTGAAGAGTCTGGCCTGGCCCAGCCCTCGCGAGCTCACGGGACTCCCGCACCCTCTCCCTGTTGCAGAAGAGGACTCCCCCCTCCCAATCACCCTGCCCAGCCGACTCCCTGTGTCCCTGGCTGGCCACCCTGTGGTAGCGGCCCAGGCAGCGGCCGTGCAAGCGGCCGCCGCGCAAGCAGCGGTGGCCGCTCAGGCCGCGGCCCTGGAGCAGCTGAGGGAGAAGCTGGAGTCCGGGGAGCCTCCGGAGAAGAAGATGGCTCTGGTGACAGACGAGCAGCAGAGGCTGATGCAGCGGGCCATCCAGCAGAACCTCCTGGCCATGACGGCGCAGCTACCCATGAGCATCCGCATTAACAGCCAAGGGACCCGCTCCCCAGGTGGGTAGCGCTGGGGCTGGCTCGGGCGGGGGCGGGAGAGGAAAGGGAGGCAGTCGCGCTGCGGATCTTCCCCAGAGGTTAGGCTAGGGGCCTCCAACCCTATCCCAGTCCCCGCCCCCCCGGGTCGTCGGCAGTGGGGATTGAACCTGCGACCTCTGATTCTTAAATGCTGAGCCTCCTCTGCCTGAGCTAAAAGAGCTGTACCCAACTCCCTGTCCCATGCTTGGGCCACTCAGCCAGGCCTTTGCCCCTCTCCCAGCAAGGGAAGGGCTGTTTTACTCGCCAGAGTTTTAAAAACAGGCGCCTCTTTCGTGTCACGTCTGATCCGGTCCCTCTCTCCTCTCATCCTGCTCCCTGTACCAAAAGCATTTCCTGGCCCTGTGCCGAACCCACGTTGAGCAAATCTGAAGACTCCCATCCCAAAGCTGCGGGTGTCCTGCGAAGCCGGGTTTGATTCCCCAGGGCGTGGCGGCCTCTGCTCCTGCTGATGATACCAGAGCCCTAAACCAGCCTTGTCCGTAGGATTCTTTTCGTTCTCCAAGTCTTTTTTTTTTTTTTGTGTCCCACCCGCTGCTTTCCGTGTATCCCTGCTGCCTGTCCAATAGGGCGACAGTAACATTTAAAGGCAGACCCAGATGCTAAGTCCCCCATCTGTAACTGGAGAGCGATTTTTTTTACCATCCCTATTAATAGCCGAGAGGAAAGGATTTGGGGATGGCGTCGGCAGGGTTCTGTGAGCCTGGCGGGTCCGGATGGTCTTGTTTCGACTGAGCAGTTGGTTTATAATCTGATTTATCCTGCTGCAGAAAACCGTCAGGACTCCGGCATGAGCTTGACCAACAACGGCACAAACAGCATCAGCATGTCGGTGGAGATCAACGGCATCGTCTACACAGGTGAGGGGAACGCGGCCGGGTCTCCGTCTCTGCCTCTCGCTCCCCCCCTTCCCAGCCCCCTGCTGGCCCAAAGCGGCTGACGCAGCAAAACACGGCGCCACTGGATCTCCCTGGGGATCGCGTTGACGTGTAACTGTGAGACAATGCCCCGGTAGCACCAAAGGGCCCCATCGTGCTCGGTGCTGTACAAACCCAGAGCGGGCTGTCTGATCAGAGCCCAGGCTCTGGTCTCAAGATTCCCATTCTGCCGTCCCTTCCCAACCTTTCCAGGGGTGGACTGGAGTGCTCCTCTCCCTTTGCAGGCCTTCGGTCCTGGCGTTCGGGAGGTAGTGACTTGCCTCTCCGCGTCTCGCTGCCCTTAGACAATGTGCTTCCAAGCTCTTTCCTCTGGGGACAAAGGCGCTTGCAAGTTATTTTCACGAATCAGCACTACTCTGGTAGTGCCTGGAGGCCAAGAGCTGTGCTGGGCATGGCACAGACACCCAGCGAGAGCTAGTCGCTGCCCCGAAGAGCTTACACGGTTGCGAAGGGAAACAGAGGCACGGTAACTAGCGAGGAATAGAACTGTGGGCTCCTAGGCCAGGGCCTTAAGCACTAGATCACCCCTCTCCAATGACGCTTATTCCTTAGCTGCTGCTTGCAGAGTTTCTTGCCCCTTCCCCTGAAGCCGCTGGCCATTGACCAAGGCGGATGCTGGGCCGGATGGATCACGGCTTTGATCCGGGCTGACGGTTCCTATGCATCAGGGCACCGCTCTCCCAGCAGGGGCGGGGAGGAAGGAAGGAGCGTTCTCCCCACTTCGCAACTTGGTTCCCGCTGGAGTTAGGAGCAGCCCCCCCCAAGCCTCTGCCTCTTGTTTCTCCCCCAGGTGTGTTGTTCGCACAGACCCCCGGCCCCTCGTCCTCCTTGCTCCCTTCCTCCGCCTACAGCAAAGGAAACAGCGGCAGCCGGAGCAGCAGCAGCAGCGGTGTAGGGGGCAGCAGCGGCGTCTCCCAGGGTGCCCCGGCTGGTTTGTCGGCCCCTCCAACCTCTACCTCTAATAACTCTTCTTCGCCTTAACACCCCCACCCCTGTTCCCCCCACCCCCAACGGCAGCGCCTCATCTCACCAAAAGACAAAAACAAAATAATAAACCCACACATGGAGCTTCTATCGCAGCTGATGCCAAAAAACAAGCTTGCATCTGGCTTTCCCGGGGGGTGGGGGGAGGAAGCCCCATCTCCCCCTCCTCCCGAGAGGACTGGAGAAAGTTTTGCAAGGAGAAAAGCTTTAATCCAGGGGGTTTCATTAAAAGCAGCCTGGACTCTGAGCCAGCCGTTACCCGTTAGCTTTGGAGGTGATGCATCATCCCCCCCCCCCAGAACTCTTTACCTCACAGACACCCCACTTTGCACTGTGCGTTTGTTTGTTTTTTAATGATGTTTGAAGTTGTGTTCTTTTGGATACCTCCAGACAGACACACAGTCGCACCGACGCCTACGGGCTTGTGTTTTTAATGAAACCTCCCCACCTTTCTTTTCTTTTCCTTTTTTTAAAACCGAAAACAAAATTTGCAAAAGCGGGAGGAATTTTAGTCCTTTCAATCTTTTTTTTTTTTTAATGTTAAGAACTACACTCAAACTATATGGCATTTTACGGGGTGGTTATTTGGAATTTTTTTTTTTTTTTTTGTAAATAGCTTCTATTTTATTCTCTAAAAGAAAAAAAAATCAAACCTTAACTCACAAAAAATTATATATATTAGTGTTCGTTCAGGGAAACAGGACTTGGAAAACGTGTAACCTCTTTTTTTCTTGTCGTCGTCTGATGTTGATCTTTGGTCGAGTTCGCTCCCCGCTACTTTCGTTCGAATGCTGGTGACACCCGAGGTTCGGGAGAGAGCCAGGGTGACCCCAACGAATGAGCTCAGGTGTTTGTATGCAGGGTGGAATGGGGGGGGCGGGGGTAGTAAGCAAGCTCCATTTGGAGATTCTTAGGGTTGAAGTTGTGTAGTTGATCTGCAGTTATTAGGAGACAGTTTGGTAGAGCCTCCTGACTGGGAAAAGTCTGCCTTTCTAGGATCCGTTTCCTTCAGGGATAGAGGTAAAGGGTTAGGTGCCCCCTCTTCAGGTCTCCGCTCCGCTCCACAGCTAGCTGTTGGACCTTGGTCCTCTAGGGGCTTGATCTCACCTTGTTCCAGGAAAGCACTTACGCGCCTGCTGGACGTCAGGCATCGCCGTAGCCCCAGTGAAGCCAAAAGGATTACTCACAGCAAGTGTTTTGGATCAGGGCCAGAGCACGCAGCCAAGGGCAGCCGGCGTACGGCGGAGCTGTCTGCACCGCCAACCTGCTTCATTCGGGTCCTGCTTCAGCAAAGCGTGTGTTCGAGGCCCGCTGGCATTAAGGGGACCTCCAGTTTAGGGGTGAGTGCTGTGTAGATGGGGCTGAGCGCCTCAGGGGCGGCGGGGGGAAGGCAGTGCGTGCGGATGTGTCATTGCTTGACGCCCGTAGCCCGCGGCAACGATACACTTGCCCTGGCTGGCAGGAGTTCTCTGGGCGACAGCAAAGGGTGAGATTCCGGCTTGTAGGCAAAAAACCAGAGAGGTTTTGCATGGCGAGACTGAATGGTGAAGCTACCCGAATTCTACTTCCCATCTCCAGTCCAGAGCACCCTCCGCCTTCCCAGATAGTCAGAGCATAGAGGAGAGTCCTCAGCCAGAGGCCCCGGGACTTCCATTAGAGCAGCCTCCTCAGCTTCGTGATCATCCATCTGGCTGCGTCCTGTGCACGCCCCTGTCTGGCCGAGAGCCAACGCTTCCTTTCCCATTGGCTTGTCGAAGTGGGAGGAGGATCCGTGGCAGCACATGGGTGCTGGTTGGACCTCAGGGCATTGCAATGTGTGGTGCTGGGAATCGGTTTGTTCAGAACCGGGCTCTAAGAAATAGCTTTTGAGAAAGCTCATCCCAAGCGGCTGCTGAACTCTGGGCAGGGGCGATGCAGCCGCTTGTCTGCGGGGAGGGCGTTTGCCAGCTTTCTCCTGGGCAAGACCTGCCAGACTCCTGCCAGGGCAGCACAAGGGGCTGGTATCGCCGAGCTGGGTTCACTGCTCACGCATCCCTGTTCCGTTGCCGTCTGCCATTCCAAGGGCGGTGAAGGATCCCGTGTGCCGGAGAGGGCAAGGGGAGCCGCACTCGGTGTTGTGAACGAGGGCTTCCTCCTGACCTCGGAGCTCATCCGTCTGGTAGGGTGCCGCCTGCGTGGACACCGTTAGTGGGAGAGAGAGCAGCACTCTGGCCTCTGTAGCTTTTGGCGTGGGCATATGGGAAAAGCCGAAGCGTGGCTGTAACTTATTCACATCACGGAGGTGCCTGGATCCAACGCCCTGAATGGCGCGAGGACGGGTTTAAGCCAGGTCCTGGTTCTGGATCCCCCAGCAGTCAAGCCCAGCTGCAGTTGGGTTTTTTCCTCCCTCTCCCTTTGCCTCTTTTATTCCCTCTGATCTGGACCTACATGTGAGGGAATTGGGTTCCCAACTCCCATTGACTTGCACCTCATCCCGTCTGGCTTCTTTGAAAATCCCAGGCTTCAATTGACTCTGTGGTACAACCTTGAGGGGGGGGTGGGGGGGGGGGCAGAGGGTCCTGCTTGCAGCTGCCCGCAGTTACCTGCAACTTGGCATCATCACAAGGGACCGACTGGCCTGTTACACTTGGTCTGTTTTGTATTTTTCTCGTGTGTTTGTTTAATATCTCGGTGGAGGAAATTAACGTCAATGGCTCCTCTGCTTCCCCTCCCAGGGAGCCCTGTTCCCAGGGGCTCACAGTACAATTCTCTCCCTGTAATTAGGTCCAGGGAGCATCATTTAATGAGCTCTGTGCTGTGTGCCGTGCTCCTGACGCAAGTGTGGGGGCGGGGAGAAGGAGAAACTCCATTTTAGAGACAATCTAGGGCTTGCTGCAGAATTCATCTGTCCGTCAAGGGGCTGAGGAGCCTAAAACATCCGCAGCCGGGGAATCTCCTGCAAGGGGCCGAGTGCCCTTAACTCCCACCGAAGCAGCTGCGTGTGGAGCGCGCTCAGCACGTCTCAGGATCGGGCCTTAAGCGTGTGTCCTGCTGTCGCCATGTGTTTCCTCTGCCCTGTCCTGTGACTGATCGTAAAGGCACCAGAGTATCCTTACCTGCATAATAGTCCCTGCCCGTAAAGGGCCTGATTCTGATTCTCGGCTGCTGTCATTTACACCAGCGCGGAGGGTGGGCGTGAAGCGAAAGTGCTTTTGCACTGGTGTGAACATCTGTGCAAAGCAATGGAATGGAGACCCAGAGCCTCCCAGCTTGGCCTCTCTTGCAAACAGCGCGGGGGAGGGTGGCCACCCTGGATTTATTTTATTTTTTTTAAACAGTGTCTTTTCTTGCTGATTTTTGTGCTTTTCCATTCGATAAACCGGCTCCCAACCGCCCCGGCCTGTTTTTCTAGTCCTGAGCCGCTCTGACTGCCTCCAGCTCCTTGACCCCACATTCTGCCGGCAGCCACCAGCCCGATCGCTCACTGCTCAGCTGGAAACCAGCACAGAGAATCTGATCTAAAGGCAATACTACAATGTAGAATCCAGATGGTACACGTGCCCCCCCCCTCGCCCTCCCTGCTTCTTTCGCCAGTTTCTAGATACTTGTCACTCATCGTCTGCTCAGGGCTGAAACAGCAAACTGGTTCTTCGTAGGTTTCTTTTTCTTTTTTTTGGACAGGTGAAGAAAATAACCAGTAAAATCAGGTGTACTAGATAAAAGTCAATGAGGATCCTGCTTTCCATCTCTCTGCACCTTTCCCCCATTCCATTTTCCGTCTGGGTCGGCTGTAGCACGCGGGGGAGGGTGGGGGGACCTGTTTCCTGATGTCTCCTAAGGTGTCGCTGGCAAAAGGCAGAAGTAAGGGCTAGATATTTTCAGAAGGGCTCAGTGCTCTTTTGCGGCACTGGGATACGGGGGGCAGGTTTTCAAAGGATTCCAGCACGTTGGGTCGTGAGCGTTTGGTGAAAACCGATCCGGGGTGTCACAATGGAAGCCGAGCGCTCGTGCTGTTCCAGCCCCCGTTGCGGGTGTTGAGCATTTGAAAATATGGCCCCACACCCCAAGATTTTTACACCTCAGGCCTTTGGTGCTGACGGTGCTGCAAGGCGGGTGAGGGGGGCGGCACTGCCATGAAGCATATTGCTGCAGCGATATTTTTAGAAT
Source organism: Chelydra serpentina (assembly GCA_037349315.1). Lineage (NCBI taxonomy): Eukaryota > Metazoa > Chordata > Testudines > Chelydridae > Chelydra > Chelydra serpentina. Next base: position 4,737,788 of record JBAIAC010000107.1, on the reverse strand, counting down.
GTGCACTGGGAATGTTTGGGGTTGGGTTTTTTTGATCTCCGTAGTGAATGTTAAAGAGACACCGTGGGCTCTCCGCATTTCTGTTTGCTGCAGCTAACCTGGTGCTCCCTGAAGGAGATTAGAGACAGGACAAAATCCCCCTGGGTTATTTTTAGTTTGTTTTCCTTTGTGCATCGGACAGCACTTTGTGTGTGGTCGTCGTCCCCCACCTTACAGGGCCTGAGCCAAAGCCCACTTCAGTTTCCACTGACCTTGGTCAAGCCCCTAGCTACTCAGTGTCCCTTCCTCAGACTGGATCTTAAGGTGATTGTAAAAGCAGGGAAATTGGCGGAGGGACTGCAGAGCCGGTGCCTCCAGTTCGTTGAAATTGACACGATCTCAAGCTGATGGTGTCCCTTCATAAACGGTCCCTTAAAGTTCCCCTGAGTGGCTGCCTGAAAGCAATGGTCGCTGAACCCAGCCATTCGTGCCAGCAGACCCACCTCCCATCTAGCTGGGATCTAGCCAGGAATTCCCTCCCATGGAAACAGCAGGATGGTCATGACCCTTAGGTTTTGGCGTATACGGTGATTCTTCCTCTGGGGGTGGGGCTGGGAATGTTGAAGGAGTAACACGTTCCCTGGGCCAGGTCGGTTTGTACCAATATCATTATGGCAGTTAGGAGTGAGACTTTTATCCATTATAGTTATACCGGGTACAGCTCCTAGTGTGGCTACGGTTAAGCCAGTATAAAGGTGACTTATGCCAGTCGAGTTATTTCCCTTCTACAAGAGCATCTTTATACCTGTGTAACTGCATCCACACTAGCGGGGTTATGCTGCTTTAACTGTACCATCTACCTGAGGAGGTAGGACCCACGGAGCTGCTTAAATGTGATATAGAAAGAGGCTGGACTTAATCCTGTTATATGTTAAACGCCATCTCCCTAGCTCTCTGGTTCAAGCATTAATCAGCTTTGTCACGCAGAGAGAGAATGCGCCATCGGAAGTGGAGTGGAGGTTTGGCCTCGGTCCCGGCCTTAGACGTGAGAGTGGGTTCCTCTCTTTTCCCTGGGGAAATGTGACCACGCCTGTGCATGTATCAGCTTTGCAGGGTACATACCCGTGATGCACAGAGCCCTGGTATAAGTGGGTGCAGCCTCTGTTGATTTCAGTGGACTGGGCATTTGCTTATGCCCCGGCTGACGTTGGTCTCCGGTGCGTGCTGCAGAAGAAAAGCGGCTGCTCCGGGGTGATGGGAAAGCATCTTTGTGAGTGTCACGAGCTGTGTTCCGCTAAGTGGGGCGCTGACACGGCTGAGCCAGCCGGAGGGGAACGCTGGCGGTTCCCCGTTCCCAACTAAGCAGGCCTGGATCTGCTCCATTACACCCCTGCATGCCCAGCTATGGGGCCTCATGGCTCAGCTGTGCACCAGTTTTGCAATCCTGTGCACCGATGGTGCATCCTCACTCCCTGTTGGTCGCACACATGCCAGTAACCCCCCAGTAAACAGCAGAGCCTGGCTTGGCTACTCCTTTATTTCCCTGGCTGCTGAGATCCTGGAGGAGGTTGTGCCTTTCTGGGAGGTGCCCGGGCTCCTCAGGTGGCTGACGGCATCTTGGCCTCCCGGAGAATCTGGCTAGAAACGCGCTCGCTGTTTAGACTTGTCGCTCAAGTGCCCCTTTGACCTTAGAGGCCAGGGGACGGGGATCCTCATCAGGCCGCTCCCCTCTGTTCCGGCCAGCCCGGCCGTCGCATCTTTTCTTTTTAACCAGGCAGCTGTTTTGTATTTAAAAACACTCTTCCCGATCGCTCTATTTCCCCCACCCCCGGCGCCATGGGGCAAGGGATCAGCCGGAGCGACGTGTCTCCACCAGGGACGTGGCTTTGAGGAGTTAAAACGAAAGGCCTGTTTTTTTCAGCAGAGCCGAGCCCCGTCCACCTCCTGCTGGAGACAAAGGGAACTGCAGGTGGTCTGCGCCGCTGGAAATCAGGGACCCTCAACTCCCATGGGGGCTGGAGCCTCTGACACACCTCGTGGGATGGAGCCTAAAGAGCCTGCTCTAAAATCCGCTGAAGTCAATGGCACAGCTCCCACTGACTCCAGGGGGCTTTGGACGGAGCCGGGGGCCACTTGTGAATATATATCTGTACTTGAACCGGCTGTTTCTGAGTGCTCCCCGCCTCCCCTCTTGTCCTGGGCAGACGCACAGAAAGTTACGGTCCTTTGCCCCGTTGCCATTTTCCTTCCCTGCCCGCTAGCCCCAAACGGCTTCTGGTTCCTTTTGCTGCGTCCTTGCTTCGGAAGCCTCCCGGAGCTGCTCCCCCCAAAGATCCATTTTCATGGCGCCTGGGCAGCTTTGAAAGGTGAACCCCAAAGCTAAAGTGAACAGTGACACTCAGCCCAGAGAGAGACGCTGGCTGCTCCCCGCTAGCCGGCACAGTAACACGGGGCTTCATCCCCCCTGTGAAAACCTTCCAGCCCTTCCCGGGTCTCACCTCGATCTGCCCCGAGTCACCAGAGCCCTTTGATGTGCTTGGCTGAATCAGGGGCGGTGTGTGTTTGCTGCCGTCCGATGTCACAGAGCGATGGGTCCTGGGCGGCCTTGAGCAAACCAAGAGCCACCCCTGCAGCCTGACGAACGGGACCGATTTCTAGACTCCGTTCAGTTCCCCTTTCAGCGGGGCAGTTCGCTCCTTCCATGGAATGGACCTTGCACGCTGGGACTCGCAACCCCGCTAACCCGCAACCTACGTTCAGTATGCAACTCAGGCAAGATCAAAGATCCCGAAACCCTCTCTCGGTAGCTAGATAAAACGAAGGGTTTTTCCCTCTCCTACCTCCTCAATGCCAAAACCTGTAGCTAGAGAAGTCTCATGGGCACAGACCGTACATCTGACTGCGTTGCCGAGGAGATCTGTGGCTGTTCTCAGGGTGCAGGGCCAGTGAGGTGGCATCTCTGTTCTTTAGATGCCCTAGCCAGTCGTGCCCCTGACACTTTGCTCTGAGCCTGGCCTGGAAACGTATCCTCTCTCAGAACGAATGCGTGGCTCGCCTTGTATAAGGAGCCTTAGAAAGCGGGTGGGTTGGGGGTGGAAGAAATTCTATATCAAATTCTATATCTCGTGTGTGTTTTGAGTGTGTGTATAAAGCAAAACCCACCAACCTTCGGGGTAAAACGTGTCTCTTATGCAATCTGGGCTCTCGGAGCAAGAGCAGGATTGTAACTCAGGGGAAAAAGACCCGCTGTCTGGATCTGATTGTACTGGGTATGGGGGGAGGGAGAAGGGGCAGGGCAGGATTTGCTTGCTGTGTCATTTATTTTAAGTTCCAGTTGTTTGGGGGGCGGGGGGGTGTGTGATTTCTTAGCCCTGATTTTTCATCCAGGAGAAACTTGCCTTAAAGTTGCCCGGCGCGGCGGGTGGGTGACCTGGGTTTCTCCCCAGTGCTGACTCTGTAGGAGAGGCTGCACCGTGCACCGTGGCTGCCAGGAACCCTGGACCCGAGCACTACTGAGATACTTGACTTCAGAAGGGGCGGCGTGCCTCTCTGTGGGCCTGCTGCCTCGGGGCTGCGTGGGTGTGTGCCCGAGGGAGATCCTGACGGGGACCCTCAAGTGCCACACCGGGGACAGCTAGTGTGCGGAAAGGGCTCGCCTCCCACCCCACTGCTCTGCCACGGCTTCTACCGGCAGCTAACCCAGCAGCTCCGGAGCAGGCCACACATCTGGGGAGATGGGTGAAGGGGCTGGAGGTGCCTACAGCACAGACGAGCCACAGGGCACCTCGGCATGCCAAATGCTGGACAGCCCAAGAGTCATTCTCCACCCCCATCCCCTTAACGCTGGCCCCCAAATCCCCACTAGCCCGGAGTTCTGCTGAGCCCACCTGCTCACTTCTCAAGGTCTGGCTAGGATGGTGCCATGGAGCGCTTGCCACTAGGACTAGAAAGTGCTGTTTGAGGGCCTGCCTGACTACCTTCAAAGAGAAATCCTGCGGGGTGGCCCCCAGAGAACTCTTTGTCACTGGTTTTTGTGCCGGGGAGCGGGGGTGTTTAGATTTTTAGTAGGTTTTGCATTTGTACAGTCCCTGTTTTATTCCTCTCCTCACCCCCCGCCTCCCCACTAATTTTTTGGTTGGGTTTTTTGATTTTTTCGGGGGGAGGGGGAGAGCATATTACATTCAGCTTTTTTTTCCTTTTTGCATATCGATTTTTTAAAAAATTCAGTTTCTCTGGGGTTTGAAAGGCAAAAGGAATGAACACAGCTGCAGATGCAATTATACAGCATGCATATCTTAACTCAGGTAAAAAAAAACACAAAAAAAAAAAGAATAAAAACCACATTCTACCTCTGATAACGGCGGGCCTCAGGCTGCCTGTCCTGGGAATCCCGCGGTGAAATATTTCAGTTTTGCAGACATTCAGGTATTAAAACTTTGTGATTATTAAATAAAATAAAATAAAAACACTGAAAGTTTACATTTTATAATAACATTATTATACAGATTGTATTTAAACTTCAGAATATTTAAGACAATTGTAACCCTGTAAAGTTGATGAAATATTAAAAACAAAAACAAAAATCTGACTTTTAAAATCAGCATCTGATTTCTTTATTGCGGTGCCTGGTCTTTATCCACAGGGTCCCTCAGCATTTGGAGAAACCTCTTGTAAAAAGAAGCAGGGTTGCCCCTGGGTTATTAGGTGTATTACGGTAGCGCCTAGAAGCCCAACCTCATTGTGCTGGGTCCTGTACATTATTAGGTATATTACGGATGCCATGTACAATGCACTTGATAGGGTACAAAGACAGAACAAAGTGCTGATTCCTGCCTCCAAGAACTTCCAATTTCAGCATAAGGCCAGAGACAACAGCTGGATACAGACAGTGAGTACAAGGAAACCGTGCCGGGCAGCGTTGCCTAGCAGTTGGATCCCTTTCCAACCGATACACTGGAGCAAAAAGAGAAGTCGTGGGCTTGATTCAGAAATATGGTTCTGCAGGAGGGCTGCCTAGCTGGTCATAGGATGGGCCTTTCTGCTCGTAATGTCTATTAACTCTTGCGATGTTTGGGGACGGGGAGAGTCTCTTAAACCCCCAGCTTCTCTATGAGACTTTCCACTTCCAATTACAACCCCCCCCGAAGGGCCTCGTCCTGCTGGCTGTGGAGAAGAGCATGGAAGGGAGGCTCAGAAAGCCTGCCCACGGTGTTAATTTTTTCTGCTCTTCTCATGGTTTTGCAGGTGGGGCTGGCGTGATTTTGGAACGCCTGGGGTTGACGACACTGAAAAGGAGACGGGTGGTCGGCAGACTGCGCTGGAGATCTGCAGGCGACTGCCCTGGGACAACCCCCTGGGCTCCCCCTTGGCCTGCCCCTGGGATGGTCACTGGGGCCCTGATCCGGGGAAACACTAATGCACGTAGTGCTTAAGACCTGATGGGACTTGGAACATGTGCTGCAAGTTACAATGGCGTCTCCCCTCCTCCCACCTCCCTCTCCTTGGAAAAGGGCTCCCAACTCCTCCAGTTGGGCTTTGCACCCACCAACCTGCTGCCTTCATGCTCAAAACCTCCAGCTTCCTCCCTGTGCCACCCTCCCTGGCTGACTCCTACAAAGCTGTGCTGGGAAGGAGCCCTCTGGAAGAGTGGATCCCTGCAGCTGCGGGGGTTGAGGGGGCCTGGCATGGCATTGGGTGGGATTCCCCTTTGGACTCTGCAGGCCAGTCCACTGCCAGGGAAGCAAGAGCTAGTCCTGCCCCTCCTTGGCCGTAGATCCATAAAGCTTTAGGTTGCTCTGCTGGGAGCATCCGTTAATATCCAGCAATTCCCACCCACGCTTGCACAAGGCTGGGTTGGGCCGAACCAAACTGGGCCAATCTGCTGGGCTCTGTCACTCAAGCCTCTCTCCTTCCCCCTTTATTTGGGCACAGTAACGTGATCCCTTCCCTGGGGCCAAGCCCCTGGCTTTTATAGCGGGAGTGGCATATGGGGGCGAGGAGCGCTCAGGGAGGGTGGGCTGCACTTAGCTGGGGATCTCAAAGCGCTTTGCGAACATCGATGGGGACTTCGGGGATTAGCACCTCATTTTACACAGGCAGAGAAGGGACAGAGGCCCACAGTAGGTCCTTAGTGGAATTTAACCCAGGAGTCCTGGCTCCCAGGCCCCTCCTCTAGCCCCTGGACTGCAGTGCCAGAGCTGGGAATAGAACCCAGGCGTCCGGGCTCACTGTTTATTGCTCTAATAGCTGATTGTGCTGCATCCCTCACAGAGGAAAAGCTACACCGAAGGGTTTCCCTGAAAGTTCCCTCCGGGCCATCTCTTCCCCCTGCCTTTCCCAGCCCCCTGCCCTGATCTCAATAGGGACCCGGTTCTGGGAGTTCCTACTAATCTCTCCAAGTTGGTGCCTGCCCCTTTTTCTCTGCAAGGCCTCAGCTGGTGCTGCAGGGGGGATTCCCTTAAGGATGGGCCCGGTAGAACCGAATAGGGAGGAAGCCAAGAGGGTTCTATAGAAATTGCCCTGAACCCCTAGAGAATTGAATGGCGAGTGAAATCCTGGCTGTAGGGGTTGGAACCGTGGGCTAGCAGGGAGCTGATTCTCATTCAAAAGGCCTGAGGGGTGGCGTGAGAGAGGACGATCTAGCTGGCAGAGAGTCATGATCCGGGTGACCTGGGGCCACTCCGGCCCATCTGTGCTCAGTGTAGAATCCTATCGGCAGCTGTCCAGAAGCAGGGGAGGATTCCAGCCACTAAGGAGCAGGAATGCAGCCCTCAGCCGCTTGCGGCCATCCCCACAGCTATAGGGACAGGGTAGGGCTGAGGGCCAGAGCCCACCTTGCAGCATCCACCGAGCTCCAGAGGCAGCTCGGTTTATTCCTGTGGCAAGAATTTAACCCACCCCTTGCGGTGCATTAGGCAGTGAGTGAGGGACCGTGCTGGGAATAGAACCCAGGAGTCCTGCACCCCCGATTTTATACCACTGCAGGAGGCACCTGACCCACCCCTGGGAGTTCAGTCTCCTGGCACTTTGCACCCAGTTCCACCCAGCCTGGGTCAGGGAGTAAACGAAGTGAAGGGGCTGAATGAATGACAGCACGGGAGAGAAAAGCATTTCATATTTTCCCCTCCCTGGCACTGGCCTACCCCCGTCCTCGAACGGGAGTTCAGCCAGGGCCGGGGGGGTTAGGCCCCAGGGATTCCCTGGGACAGAGTTTTAATTTTGAACTGGTTGTGATTCCCCCTTTGGAGCCAGTGGCAGTGCCAGCTCTCTCCTGGGCTGTTTTTGAGGCCCTGCATTCTTCTCAGAGGGGGCAGCATGGTGCAAGAGCTAAGGCACAAGATCGGGAGCCAGGGCTCCTGGGGGGGTCTATTCGCAGCTCTGCCACTACCTTTGCTGAGTGTCCTTGGGCAAGTCACTTCACTTCCCGCACGCTCTGTTTCCCCATCTAACGGAGATAGTGATACTGACCCATCTTTGTACAAGGCTCTCCGCTCTGCAGCTCGATAGCTCCCATTCCTTGGGAGCCCTCCTCTTCCTGAAGGATCCCTTAGCATGCAATATAGCCACCCAGCACCACTGAAATGCAGCCCCCCCACTCCCCGAATGAAACCTGCTCCCTGACAGCAAAGGACGGGGACGCTTGAACCAAAGACACCAGGACAAACCTTCCCCAATGCCCCGTGGGTTGTGCAATGTCCACGCTGGGCAGACAGGGCCTCGCGTTTAGAGTCTCAGCTGAAAGTCTGGCCTGCTCTAAAGGTCCCAGAGTTGCACATGACACTGATGAGCCCTCGGCAGGTTCCATTTGCCTTAGAGCCCCGGCCAAAATATCCCCCTCCTGCCACTACCGCTGTGCATTGTGCTGTGAGCCACATTGGCTCTTACCCTGCACCCCACAGGCGGCTGCGTTTCTGGAGGTGCTGGATCTATATGGCAGCAAACCCTCCACTGGGAGACCCATGCTGCCTTCAGAGGACTTGTAAGATCAGGGTTTGTAAAGAATTTAAAAGAGGAATATTATTACTTTGGGGAGGCCTTTGTCTGAACTGGCAAGAGAAACCCGATACGCGCGAGTGTTGAAACCATTAGGGGATGTTCACACTTTCCTGTCCCATCGTTTCCACAACCGGCCACTCTTCATTCCAGGTAAAGGTCACTTGCATCTTCATATGATTTAGCTACAGGGTCCGGCTGAGCGAGCGACCTTTGACCTGTGAAACAAGGCAATGGGCAGTAGCCAATAAATCCTGATGCCTGCAGGGGGAAAAAAGGGGGAGGAAGATTGATTGGCGGGTGGGGGGGAGGAGGTGGATGGAACGTTCGCCCCGATGCCGGCAAACTAGCGTAGGAATTCACAAGATAAACTCAGGGGTTCCCGGGCTCTCCCTTGGAGCAGCAGTGAGTTCGTTACGCCAGGGATCTGCAGGAATCCACCTCAGTGCAGTCCCGGCCCAGCCTTCTCCCGAAATGCACCCACACCCCTTGCATCCAGCCGTGGAAGTGGAGTTGATCAGCCCGGACTTGCTACAGTCTTTACTACGCCAGTGGTGGAAAAGCTTGGCCCAGGGACACCCACCAAGCAAGCAGAATTGTGCAAGTGCAGAGCAGCCCCTGCAGCATCAACCACTCCACTCCCTGAAGAATGACACCGCTAGGGCTGGGCTGTGCTCCCAGCTGAGACACACGCAGCACTGGGGTGCAATGCTCAGCAGGGGAGAGCCCCCACCCCAGGCTGCACAGCACCCCAGTGGAGCATTAGGCTTAGCACTGACATGGAAAAAGGAGCAACCTCCCCATAGCCTGCAGCACTGAAATCAAGCTAACTTCAAGAGAACGCCCCCTACTGGGGGACCCATCACAGCCTCTGGGTCTCCCATCCGCAGCTGGGACCGGCTGCAACCTGCTTAGCTTCTAGACGCACGTGGGCGGACACGGCCCCTGCGAAGGGAGGTGCCCGAGCCGCCCTTCCTGGTGGTTGGCCGGCGCCTCGTTGTCAAGCGGTGGCCGCTCTTAGGCCGGCGGCGCTGTCGTCGGTCTGGGCGGACCGGAGAAGATGGCGGCGCCCATGGAGGTGGCGCTGGTGACGGACGCCGCCGGGCCGCTGAGCAACTGCTCGGTGTGGGAGCTGCACTCGGGCTCCGCGCTCCCCGGCTACCGGGGCGGCAACAGCGGGGCGCGGAGCCTGGCGCTGCTGGGCGGGGAGCACCTGCTGGGGGCGCAGCTGGGCAAGGGCTACATCAACGTATGGGAGCTGCAGAGAAAGGTACCGAGACCCGCCCCCCCCCCGGAGTCCCCGGTCCCTGCCAGACCCCCCCCCCCCCGGATCCCTCTCAGACCCGCCCCCGGACCCTGTATCCCCCTCCCCTCCCCCCAGGATTCCCGCCCCAGAAAACCCCCGCCCCCGATCAGCCCCCTCTTCTCGAGTCCCCGCCTCAGCGCCCCCCCCCCCGGGGACCCCATCGCCTCGGAGCCTCTCCCTACCACTACCCCCAGCCAGGGACCCACCTCAGGGTCCTCCCCGGAGCTCCCCCGCAGCCCACCTCTGAGCTCCCCTCCCCCTGATTTCCTTCCTGGGAAGAACAACCCCCCCCCACCCCACCCCACCCCACCCCAGCACGTGAAGCTCCTGAGAAACCCCAGCAAGGTGCTCTGGAAGCCTTCGTGGGGCAGGAGCAACCCCAGAGACACCCCATCTCCATACTCCTTATCCAGCAAGTGGAAGCCCCCCCCTGCAGAGAGCTCTGCTTGAGCATGGGCAACCCCGGTCTCCCCCCCTCCCCCCCCCAATGCTTTGTTCATTGTTTCATCTCCTTGATCAGAATAGACCAACAGCCTGGACTGGAATTAAATCTGGATCCTAATTCCTCTTCCCAGCTCCTATCCTTCCCCCAGTGAATCTCTACCCACTCACTGAATACTAATGCCCCCTTGCATTCTTTGTACTCCTAGGACCAACTCCAGCAGAAGATCATCTGCCCTGGGCTGGTGACCTGCCTGACAGCTTCCCCTAATGGTCTCTACATCCTGGCAGGCATTGCTGAGAGCATCTATCTGTGGGAGGTAAGAAGTCTGAGAGCTGCATGGAAGCAGCTGCAAAGGTTGTTGAGTTAGAAATGACACCACATATCATAAGAACATAAGAAAGGCCGTACTGGGTCAGACCAAAGGTCCATCCGGCCCAGTATCCTGTCCACCGACAGTGGCCAATGCCAGGTGACCCGGAGTGAGTGGACCTAACAGGTAATGATCAAGTGATCTCTCTCCTGCCATCCATCACCCCCCTCTGACAAACAGAGGCTAAGGACACCATTTCTTACCCATTCTGGCTAATAGCCATTAATGGACTTAACCTCCATGAATTTATCCAGTTCTCTTTTAAACCCTGTTATAGTCCTAGCCTTCACAGCCTCCTCAGGCAAGGAGTTCCACAGGTTGACTGTGCGCTGTGTGAAGAACTTCCTTTTATTTGTTTTAAACCTGCTGCCCACTAATTTCATTGGGTGGCCCCTAGTTCTTTTATTATGAGGACAAGTAAATAACTTTTCCTTATTCACTTCCTCCACACCACTCATAATTTTATATACCTCTATCATATCCCCTCTTAGTCTCCTCTTTTCCAAGCTAAAAAGTCCTAGCCTCTTTAATCTCTCCTCATATGGGACCCGTTCCAGACCCCTAAAGAACCCCCAGGAAAAAGCCGACACCATTACAGTGAAGCAAGTTCGTTCAATAGGATATTGGAAAAATAAAGTATATTTGCTATAATGAGCACGACTGCGCAGTTTCCATATTTCATTTCCCATAGGGACAAGGACTGTCGGTCAAGTACAACACTGAGCAGCTTGGCGCTTAATAGAGGACTTCTTGGTGGTACTTTGGTTATGTAGATGATAGCTTCAGGGTGCTTCCTGTTCATGAAAAAACTTGTATTGGTCAAAATGAACACAGCCTGAGCTTGAATGGATTTCATCCAAAGCACTTTATTAATGAAACTCCACCGTGCTCCTGGGATCTGGGGGTATTACGCCCATTTGTGAGCTAAGACACTGAATTGAGGGCTTGCTCAAGGTAATACCGTGAATCAGTGATAGGGTCTTGAGTACATGCCAGGAGTCCTAGCTCCTGCACTAACCACTAGGCCGTGCTCTGCCTCCAAAGGCCAAGGTGTGCATTAGCTCAGGAAATGATGAATTGAAATATCTGGTGTCAAGGGTCTGATTCTTCAGATGGGCCCTAGGCCTTTGTTCTGTGCCTTCTGATTCATTCATGCCTTTTCCCTGGCTATTCACTACAAGAGTGCCGTGTGTTATGGGCACAGAACTGTCTGGTAAGCTGGGAGCCAGTTTGAAAGTTTCACTAAATGTTTTTGAGACTTAACTGGGTTAAAAAAAAAATGAATTTAAGCTCCAAGGAGGCACAAGGACTCAGCAATCCTTGAGGGGGAGAAACTGAGGCACACGTTTGTCGTATGGCACTGAGTTCCAGGGACAGCAGCCAATCCAAATGCAGAGATTTGCGTACGGTCAAGTTACTGAAAAGTCCCATCCCATTGGGCATCAGTAATTGCACGTTGTCTGTGCTCTCTGACTGGCTGAGGACTTTCTAGGCCAGTTACAAATAGTTTAGGAATTCCTCATTCTTCCTTGTGTGGGCTTTGGAAACCACCTTTGTGCAGTTACGAGAAAGTGCCACAAGGGGGCAGGGGCTACCTTTCTAGCAGGGCATTTGCTTTATTGCACATGGCTGTGTGAAGTTGTCAGGTACACTTTAGGGGTCCGTAGCCAGCTATGTGGGCAGATGCTTAGGGTTGGGGTGGAACTTATTCTTTGGGGAGCCTAACCCCGAAAGACAGTAATGGTAACTCTGAGATACACCCTTGCCCCCGTCAGCTACTATCTTATAATCTTGATCAGAAAACACCTCTTTCAGCTGCATTGGTATTTAGATCTCAGGAAAATGAGCTTGTGTGTTTTTAGAGGCGTGACCGTTCTTGGTGGGAACATCCCAGGGCCACGAATCTCCAACTTTATTGGCAATAAACCAGGGAGAAAAGCTAGTGGTGGTGGAGGTTGGGAGAATCAAATGTTAGTTTCTCTTTGTCATTTGATCTGCCAGGAAAGAGGTAACCACGTTGATATACCAATTGATATCATTAGGTTCCAGTGTCTAATCCAGCTGAGTTTAACGGGGGACAGTTCTCGCCTCTCTAAACGATTGTTTCAAGCTGTCTGCAGACACAAGCAGGCATCACTGTGTCGGTTACGCTCGGGCGCGTTTCGAAGGGGCTCTTCGCAGCCCTGGGGGCGAACGGGTCTTTTAAAATGACCGGTTAGTTTGGGGGTGCCGGAGGGCAGCCTCCAGAAGTGAAGTATCCACTTATCGAGCTGCCATGGTCCGGTTCAACTCCGCAGATGAACTAAGCAAGGTCAGCCGCACACGCTGTTTCTCTTCCGTTTACCTGTTGCATCCTGCCCGTGTGCTCCGTGGGGCAGGGACTGTCCTCTTTGCTGCTTGGCTGTACAGTACCTAGCTCAATGGGGTCTTGATTGGGGTTCTTAGGCGCTGCTCCAAGGCCAGTAAGGAATGAAGCTGGACACCGGGCTGGGAATCTAGGGGCTTTCACGGGTTCATTTTCTTTCGCTTTCCAGGTCTCCAGCGGGAACCTCCTCGCCATGCTGAACCGACACTACCAAGACCTCACGTGCCTCTGCTTTACCGACGACAGCAGTCACTTTCTCTCGGGGGGCAAGGACTGCCTGGTCCTGGTGTGGAACCTTTACAGGTAGCGTCACATTGCTGGGGGGCCGGGTCTCCATCCACCGGTGCTGGGGAGCAGTGGCAATGTGGGCATCCCCACCGCAGCCCTTGCTCCCTCGTGTGGCAGCTGCGCTGTCCCTACTGCGTTAACCCCCCCCACCCCCCCCGCCCTTGCTCTGTTCTTCCCCATGGCAGCACGCTGCAGGTGGAGCACGCCCAGATCCCCGAGCCCCGCCATGTGTGGTCTCGACACAGCCTGCCCGTAACAGACCTGTGCTGCGGCTTCGGAGGCCCCTTGGCGCGAGCGGCCACCGCCTCCCTCGACCAGACGGTGAAGGTAAGGGCTGGATCGGGCAACTCTGGAGTCCCGGCCGTGGTTTCCGTGCTGCTGGCCAAATGAATGGGTGCCCTGGAGGGCATGTGCGGCTCCCGAAGGGTTAAGCTCTAGCCTCTCTCCGGCTGAGGCTGCGGCCGCCGTTTACAGTCCGTTCAGGTCCTTGGCGCTCTCTCCGGTGACTCAGCCCTGCCCGTCCTAATGGGGTTTCTCCTCCGAACATCAGCAGCGATTCTGTCACCTCAAACTGACGTCACCATGTGCTTGGCAGCTTCCCTGCTTTCCGGGGAAGTGCCTAGTGAGAGCCCTCTGAGTTCTAGCCAGCTGGCAATCCCTCCAGCCGTGCGGGCTGCAGTACGGGGCCAGTCCCCCTGAGCCTGGCAAACTCCAGCATGGGACGTTAAAATATTCCGGTGGGTCCCTAGGAGGGGAAATTGCCACGGGATACAACCCCCGTTTTACAGGCAGGGAGGCAGAGCGAGGTTAAGGGACTCGCCCAGCCATGCAGGGAGGCCACGATGCAGCTGGGACGCCCGGCCCTGTGGTCTGACCACTAGGTGATGCTCCCCTGTTTGGAAGGTGATCTCCGGGGAGAATGAAAAGCATCCGGGAAGGTGGGATGGCTCTAGAGCATGGATAAAAGAAGGGAGCCTGGACCAATCAGGTGGCTTAATTGGAAGTGGATGAAGGGAGGGGGACGGGGAATGCAGGAGGCTGGGCAACCAGCCTGTGTTGAGCAGTGTTGTTTTCACATCTGTATCCTTGAGGCAGTGGCGTCTAGTGAGGGCTGGTCAGGACTCTTTGCTTTGTGACCTTGGGAAAACTGAGGCACAGACCCACCAGCCCATCTGTAGCATGGTACAATGCTGCCCTTCTGTCCCAGGCAGGTTACTGAATGCTGGCAAAGTGCTGTGAGACCCCCTGCTGGAAGGTGCTAAGGAAGGACGACATGGTCTAATGCTGTTCCTAAACGATTCATTAACCCTTTTGTCCCCCTGGCATCTCCCCCCAGCTCTGGGAAATCTCCTCTGGAGAGCTCCTGCTCTCTGTCCTCTTCGATGTGGGCATCATGGCGGTGACCCTTGACCTCTCAGAGTATCACATGTTCTGTGGCGGCATGAACGGCTCCATCTTTCAGGTCGACCTCTGCGCCTGGGTGAGTGATCTGGGAGAAGTCACCTGGGCACCTGCTGCCCTAGCTCCGCCTCCCCATGGCTACCCTGGGCGGGTGTCCTGCCGTCCACTGGCCCCCTCCCTGCTGCAGCAGAGAGCACGTCCCTTCGCCTCCGCTTCCTGGTCTCGGACTCTGCCAGCCCTGCGAGGGGGTGAACTCTGATTCAAGGGACAATGGAATTGTCTCCCCTGCTCGGCCACCTATCCGCACTGGTACCATGCGGTAACCCCGGGGGATGCTGCACCGTGTTGTGGCATTTGCCATCCCAACACGGGATTGCCAAGGCCCAAAATGAGCTTGGTGCTGCTTTGGGATCAGATCTGACTCACATCCAGCTCTGTCTGTCTGTCCTGCTCTCCCCTTGAGCAGAGCTTCAGGGAGGCACTTACAGATCCGCCGAGGAAAAGGGGCAAGGTTGATTCTCTTAATTCTCTCTCCTTCCTTGGCTCTTGCAGCCTGTTCAGAGGGACCGAGCCTTCCAGTCGGAGCGGGAGACCGGGAAGATCTTCAAGGGGCACAGGTGAGGCATGGCTCTTACAGCTGCTCTGTCTCTAACAGCCCCCCACTCCCAACGCCAGCTCCTCCCTAGCACTGGGTCACTCCAGTGATTATTTTTTTTAAGCAGCCGCCTCCTCTTCTCTCAATGGCTTTTCTGAGCCTGAGGCGACAGGAGCAGCAAGTGCCACGCACGGAGATGAATTCCAGAGGAGAAATAACCCCGGGAAGGGCAGTTGTACTGCAGCCATTCGCCGCCGCTGCTCAAGGACAGGGAGTTCTCGGGGCCTGCTCTTCAAACAGGGATTATCTTGGGAGCAGGCGAGTCTAGTGGTGGGGGGAGAGAGAGAGGACTGAGCGTCAGGGCACCTGGGTTCTGTGCCGCGTTCTGCAAGGGAGTGCAATTCAGTGGCTAGCACTGAGGACCTGGCGCGAGGTCCTCCTGGATTTTATTCCCAGCTCTGGGAGGCGTGTGGCCTGGTGTTTAGACAGCGTAGGGGAACAGGCATTCCAGACTCCTGGTCTGGGTGGGGAGTGTTGCTCAGTGGTTAGAGTGGGGGCCGGGGAGGAGTTCCCACAAGCAGAGAGGCACGGTACGTGTCGTGCCAGCTCCATGATTTTTGTTGTTAAACCAAGTCCCTGCCCAGTTGTGATCTAAAGAGCCAGGTGGGTTCCTGGGAAGCTGGCCTGTTGGGCCTGGCACAGCACTGACTAGGGGCTGGCACCACCACTGAGCCCCTAGATGGGGGAGAAGAGGAGGTGGAGCAGCTGGAGAAGAGGAGGTGGAGCACGGAGGGTCTGGGCGGGGCATGTCAGGGAATGAGGGTGGAGCCTCAGCAACCCCGGGGTCTGCAGTGAATGATGGGCATGCATTGGGGTGTATGGCGGAGGGGCTCCTGTCAGTGCTGCTCCCCTCCTGAGTCAGTAGCTGATTGGTGACCTCGCTTCTTTTCATGCCTGTGCCACAGCCAGGCCTTTGAGTCCCAAGGAGCCCGCCCACGCATGCCCTGCAGTGACCCAGGGGAGCCTGCCCACCCACGCATGCCCTGCAGTGACCCAGGGGAGCCTGCCCACCCACGCATGCCCTGCAGTGACCCAGGGGAGCCTGCATGCCCTGCAGTGACCCTGGGGAACCCGCCCACCCACCCATGCCCTGCAGTGACCCAGGGGAACCCGTATGCCCTGCAGTGACCCTGGGGACCCCGCCCACCCATGCCCTGCAGTGACCCTGGGGACCCCCCATGCCCTGCAGTGACCCTAGAGAGCCCGCCCACGCATGCCCTGCAGTGACCCTGGGGAGCCCGCCCGCCTGCCCACCCGTGCCCTGCAGTGGCCCAGGGGAGGAAAGCAGGATGCTGGTCTCTCTGGCCCGTCAGTGCCGTTCCTTGCATTAGCCAGAGTGCGGAACTAGGAGGCACCTTGACGTGCTTCCAACCCCAGGAAAGAGGAGCTTGGATCCGATGGTGCAGCCATTGGACTGCAAGGCCAGCCCGCCTGCGGGGAGTGGAGGTGGCCAGCCAGTGGGGTGTCTGGTGGCCACTTCAACCCTGCTCCTCTCTCCTAACCTCCACACCAGTCCCCACGTCCCCACTGTGTCTCCGTAACCCACCAGCCACAGCCATGAATCATAGAATCATAGAATATCAGGGTTGGAAGGGACCTCAGGAGGTCATCTAGTCCAACCCCCTGCTCAAAGCAGGACCAATCCTCAATTTTTGCCCCTGATCCCCAAATGGCCCCCTCAAGGATTGAACTCTCAACCCTGGGTTTAGCAGGCCAATGCTCAAACCACTGAGCTATCCCTCCCCCCATAAAAAATGTAACAACCGAGCCCGAAGCCTCGACTAACGTGGTCAAGCCCTCGTGGTCGCTCACCGCTGTCTCTCTGTCCACAGGAACCAGGTGACCTGTCTGTCCGTCTCCACGGACGGCAGCCTGCTGCTCTCTGGCTCGCACGACGAAACCGTCCGGCTCTGGGACATCCAGAGCAAGCAGTGCCTGCGGACGGTGAATCACAAAGGTGACCGGGACCCTGCGCTCCCCTCCCTCCCCGCCATGCGACCCTGCAGAGCGTAGCAAAGCGAGCCAGGAGCAAACGGCTTGTGACAGTCTGAGCTGTACAGACCTTAGCCTACTGCTGTGGGGTTAGGGCCGGCTTCACCCCCTCGCTCCCCCCCCCCGGCGAGTTTACAGCTGGAGAGAGGCACCCACGGCTGCTCTGCAGGAATCAGGTCGGGGAGGGAAGGGGTAATGTTTGTCCAAGCTCTACCCATAAAATAAGCTCCGCCCACTCACAGCAGCTTTCTCAGCTGTTGAGAGCCTGCAGATCCGTGGGGTCCTTGAGCCGGGCTGCGACTCTGGGGTGCGAATACACCCGGGGGCTCCGTGGTGAGACCCTACTGGAGTAGCAGGGGGGTTGCTGCAGGGCAAGGCTTTGGCAGAGCTTGGGTGAGGATTGGGCCGGGTTCTTACCGTCCATCCGCTCCAGAGTCCCCCAAGTGCATGGGAGGATGCTAATGCCAAGTGTGTTTGTACCGGGACGAGGCTAGAGAAGAAGGCAGCTCCCCTCCCAAGTCCTTGCTCCCCATTGCCATAGCCCGTTACTGCTCGTTTCTGTGCTCTCGGGAACACACTCGCGTGGGGAGACAGCGGGGTGAGGGGACGGGCAGTAGAGTGAGCCGGGCCCAACAAATTCACTTCACTTAGCAGCCTCAGCGTGGCATGATGCATTGGAGCCTCTGCCAGCTCCCTCCCCCGAGGGCACTGAGACTGATGGGGTGACCCGGCTGGCCCCTGCTATTCCTAGCCCTACCCCCAGTTGTTCCCCTTTGTAGCGTTCCCACGCACCCACCCAGGCGAAGAGGCTTGAGCCTGGATAACGGGGAGCCCCGGCTGAAGAGCGTTGAATGCAGGGAGTGCTGCTGCCCAACTGGGGCACTCTCCTCGTCTATCTGCCCAGCTTGACGTGCCGCGGAAAGGCCAGGATTCACCCCTCCGCTTCCCGGGGCTGTTGTGACTTTCCACGGGTCCCTCCCTCCCTCCCCCTCCCTGATCACTGACATCTCTCAGCCCAGAGGGCGTCAAGCCCCAGATCCATCCCATAAACCGGTGCTCTGACCCTGCAGCCCGCCGGCGAGGGGTAGAGACAAGCACAGGCCTGGCTGACGTTCTGGTGACCTGTGGGCTAGAGCTGCCGGGAGAATGATGCTCTCCATGCAGAGGAGTACAAGAGACATCCCCCAGAGGAGGCTGGAAATAGATCCGAGGAGTCAGAGGGTGGCATGAGGCTGCCGCTCCCAGCTAGGGATGACCAAGGACGTTACGGCAGTATCTTGCATGGGGGAGGGGAGGCGGGCAAAGGGACCTTTCCGGCAAGGTTTGCTCGTCCGTGGCAGGCTGGGAGGGGAGCCTGTCAGCGCGGGTGGATGGATGGACTTGGAGGAGTTGGTGCTAGCTGGTGTTGAGTGAGCTGTGACTCCAGGTGGGGCTAGCCAGCAGGGCTACCCTGTCCCTGCCGTAGCATTCGCTAAGCACGCGAGCTGGTGGGGGAGCAGCATCGAATCTGGAGAAACATCCCTGAGCGACCACGTTCCTGACAGGCCCGGGAGGTGGACTTTGGGCTCCACCCAGGGGGAGAGCGGACGAGTTGGCAATGGAGAAAGCAGGCACCGTGACGGAGTGGGGAGTGTGGCAGACTGGTAGCCAGGTCTCCTGGGTTCTATTCCCATGGTGCAACCTTGGACGAGTCACTTCCCTGCCCAGTGCCTCAGTTTCCCCATCTGTAAAATGGTGCGAATGGTGCTGTGAAGCATTTTGAGATCTGAGGAGGGGGGCGGCCGTGGGGCTAAACCACTGAGTGGGGACTCGGGAGACTCTGACCTGGGTTAGGGCCTCCGGGTGTTAGCACATTGGAGGTGGTGTTCTGGTAAGTCATCTCGTTTATTGTTACTCAACCGAGTCCTTGTGGCTGCATTGGCAGGAAGCTGCTCACCGGCCAATGGCTGATCTGTCCGTTACTAAGCACTTCTGGGAAGGATTCTCCTGCTCCTTCCATGGCGAGGGGGACTGGCGGGTACCAGGCTCTGCGGCACTCTGGCGCAGGGAACAGGGACTGGGCACAGTGCCAGAGCTGTGGGATAATTTATGGTGGCTCTGGGGACTTGTGGTCTCTCTGCGCTCCTTGCTAATTGCCTTCCTGTGAAGATGCCTGACCTGTTGGGGACCCCGGGGCTAATCTCTCTAATGGATGCTTTCAAAGTTTGTCGTCTTGGGGCGGGGGGAAGCAACATTTCAAAAAAGTATCATCATGGCAGAGGGTGGCTTTGGAGAGCAGCCCTTGGCACAGGGAGGCTGCTTCTGAGCCGGAGAGGCAGGGGCTTTAATTCTCTTGCTGTGTCTGCTGGTTTTGCTGTCTCCCCTGGTTACCCAGTCCCCCGGCGTGGGGTACCTAGGGCTAGTCCTGGCCATGTCCCCCTGTGAGCAGGACCAGAGTCCATGGCGCGTTCTGATCAGCCTGGGTTTGGTGATGGTGCTGGGGAGCGACCCCCCCTGCGCGACAGTACTACCCCATGTGGATGTTCAGCCCTCCTCCCTCGGGGAGAGACCCCCAGTAGCGTTCAGTCCAGGGCCCACTTCAAAACTGGCAAGACCCTTCCTGGGCCATGTCTCGATCTGCTCCCCTCCTTGTTCCCTCTGCCTCTTCCTCGTCCGCCACTTGGTCTGCGCAAGAGCCTTCTCCTCTGCATTTCTCTCCATCCACAGCTGCCTTGGTTCATTCCTTTGGCTTACCACACTCAGCTGGGAACGTCTCTCTCCTCCTCTTAGCCGTCTACTCCCTGAATTCCCCCCCCGCCCCGCCCCGGCTATCAAGCTGCGTGGAGTGGTGATGTGGGGGGAGGTACAGAGCTTGTTCTTTATTAGCCACCGCTGTGGTGTTCTGGCCCTGCACACTCTTCCCCCCCCCCCCCCCGGTAGATGAGCGGAGTTTGGGTACTGCAGCTGCTACTCCCCAGCATATGGGAGCCCTCCGGGCTGAGGAGGCAGAATTTGGAAGTGTGTTTGCCTGGGTGATCATAGAATCATAGAATCATAGAATATCAGGGTTGGAAGGGACCTTAGGAAGTCATCTAGTCCAACCCCCTGCTCAAAGCAGGACCAATCCCCAATTTTTGCCCCAGGTCCCCAAATGGCCCCCTCAAGGATTGAACTCACAACCCTGGGTTTAGCAGGCCAATGCTCAAACGACTGAGCTATCCCTCCCCCCCTGATGGATGGGGTGTGTGTGTGTTGGGCGGGGGGTTGTCTGCCATTGGCAGTGGGGGTGTTGGGGCAGGGGGACTGATGGAAACCAGTCGCCCGTGCGGGTAAAAGCAGTAATTAAAGCGCTCATTAACTCCGCCAAATGAGTGGGTGACAGGTCGTGCCTGGGAGCCAGCTGTGTGGGGCACAGCCCGGTGATGGATGGCTCGCTCTGCAGAGGACAGCCGGCCCGCTGCGCTCTGCTGCACACTGCTCCAGAGCCCATGTGGGGAGAGGGGCTGGGGTGTTCTTTCCAGGGGGAGCCAAGACCTGGCACTTTGGGGAGGGGGGGGGGGGACATTTACCCCTCCCCCATGATCCCCCAGTTATTGGCAGAAAGGCCGGAGTGCGAACAGGCGCTGTCCTTTGTCTACATTGTACATCCCAGCAAAGTACTGACGCTAGCCAGTGTTTTACTTCTTCCAACTGCTCAGATCCAAACTTTTCCAGGGGCCTAGCGAGGCCCTGACTCCTGCAAGGTTGGTTGGTTTTTAAATAGCAACCGCCAGGGGCCCTGAAAGACCCACTCGGGCCCCCCCAGGAAGGGGACCCTAGATCGGGCCCTGCTTGCAGGAAGGCTTGGGGTGGGTGGAAGGAAAATGCGCCCTGAGCCTTCGCTCCTGCAGCAGCACGTGGATTGGGAGGGGGTGGGCGCTGGTCACTTCCGGGGGGGACCCCGATTTCTGGGGGAAGAGGCTGATGGGGCCGAGCTCTCTGCAGCAGCCGAGGGAAGTAAAGCAGGGCTCTGCTACGGGGCGGGATGGGACTTTCCTCCGCGTCCTGGGGGATTTTGGAAGCTAATCGAGTTCATGTGTGAAACTGCGGTGGCTGTTCAGGGTTCCTGTGCGGGGTTGGGGGGGGGGGGTGGAAGGTGT
The DNA here is from genome assembly GCA_037349315.1 of Chelydra serpentina. NCBI lineage: Eukaryota > Metazoa > Chordata > Testudines > Chelydridae > Chelydra > Chelydra serpentina. Next base: position 4,716,877 of record JBAIAC010000107.1, on the reverse strand, counting down.
GTGAGGGGTGGGGCAGGATCGCCAGCTGGCTCCCTGCACGCACCCCTTGCTGGCTCCCTGCACGCACCCCTTGCTGGCTCCCTGCACGCACCCCTTGCTGGCTCCCTGCACGCACCCCTTGCTGGCTCCCTGCACGCACCCCTTGCTGGCTCCCTGCACGCACCCCTTGCTGGCTCCAACCTTCCCCTTCTCTCCCCCTCCAGTGTCCGCATTGCAGCTTCTGTAACCCCACAACCTCCAGCTGCTGAGCGCCTCTCCCGGGCACATGTTCTAGACTAGTTCCAGGCAGAGGCGGCCCCCTGCTTGCTTCGCCCGTTTTGTGGGTCACTAAGGTCGCTCCCCAGGTGTGATCAGCTTCTTGTTGAGGGTTGTTTCTATGGCTTGGAACCCAGGAGTCCTGACTCTGGCCCCCTGGCTCCTCTAAGCACAAGGCTACGCTCCCTGACAGAGCCAGGAAGAGAACCCAGGAGTCCTGGCTGCCACACCGCCCTTCCTTTCGTTTCCTGGGCTGCCCAGGCGACCCCTGAGTGTCTGCGCAGTGTAAACTTGACCGGCTCTTCCTTTTTCCTCCTCCCCCAGGCCCGGTGACAAACGCCTTCATCGTGCTGGCCCCCGCCAACATGTTTAACCCCGACAGCAAGCCCGGTGTGCCGCTGCCCAAATTCAGCAAACACCTGCACGGGACCGAGAGCAGCGAGGATCAAGGAGCCGAAGGGGTGACGCTGCACCTCGGCCTCCACCAGCAGGTAGGAGCAGACCCAGTGTCTGGCCTGGGAGGGAGGAATGGGTGGGGGGGGGGGGGATGGATATTGATCCTTCCAGCCAGAGCAGAAGCAGGTGGCTGGTCCCTGCCGATCTGATGCTGCTAGGTGGCAGCTTGTTCTGGCACAGCAAAGGAGGCGGGCGGAGAGACCTGATGGGCACCTGGTTTACAGAATACCATACTCCCGTGTAGTGGATGGGAACGGCCTGAAACCCCCGCGTCACGGCCAGCACCCCTGGGACTGGCCGTTCGCTAAATCAGGCTGATCTAGAGGTTCGAGCCGGGGGACTGGGAGTCAGGACACCAGGGTTCCATTCCTGGCTCTGGGAGGGGAGTGAGTTTCTAGTGGTTAGAGCAGTGGCAGGGGGGACAGGACTATTGGGTTCTCTCCTCAGAGGTGTAGGGATGTCTCTGCTGAGGACCCTGCTCTGGCAGCCTGTCCCAGGAACAAGCCCCCGAGCTCTCATCAACCTGCCCTGCGAGATCCCCCCCCTTTCTCATGCAGCATGAAGGAGCCCAGCTGCTCTGCTCTGCCCCGCCCCTCCTCCTATGCAGACCTTGGCTGAAGGTTCTTTACTGTCCCCAGGTGTCCTAACAATTAACTGATTGTGGCTGAGAAGCTGGAGATCCTGCAGTGGAGGGGAATTAAAGAACCGTTATCTTGCTCTCCACCCGCAGAAAGGGCTTAATTAGCACCGTGCCCTCCGCCCCTGGACTAATTGCTGGCGAAGGGGAGAGGGGCGTTAGACGGTGCGAATGGGATCCAGGAACTAGCCGGGGCCGTGCTGTCCTGCGGAGGGCTAGGGAACCTGACTTCTGGCATCTCCCTGGCCTGTGAGCAGGGGTGTAGCCAGGCTCCAGAGCACAATCTGGAAGGAGTTGGGAGCCACAGGCCCCCAGGGAACAGAATGGGGGGACCAGGAAACGGACTCCGCACCTGGGAAGGAGCGAAGGGCCCTTCAAGTACAAGGAGGAAAAGTCCCTGCTGCCCAGAGTGAGATCTAGAGGGGTAGTAACGCTGCTGCTTGTGGGACCCTCCCTGGGGACGTCTGCGTGTCCCCGGGGCCCCCTGCACGGCGGGTGCTGCTGCCTGGGACTCCCCTCCTGCTCTCTGTGGATGATGGTGCGTGGCAGGGAGCTGGGGCTAGCGTGGGGCCTCACCCCCGCCACACTCCTCTAAAAGGGAGTCTGCAGGACCATCCTGCTTCTCGTCTCGGGGCTGTACCGAGGGGACTGGACCAGGGCAGGGGCAGTGGGTGGGGAGAAGGGAGGTGCCGCTGTGCTAGGTCCACGTGGGCATTGTTCAGCCGACGGCAGCCCGGGCATATCGCCGGCTCGGAAAGGGGAATCGCGGCTGCAGCCCGTGTGCGCGAGGTCCCAGATGAGCCCAGCGGGCTCAGCCAGGTGCCAGCGGCGCTGGGACATTCTCTGGGCACTGCAGTGTCCCGCGGGGGGGTTTGGGGGACGGTAAGACAATGGGATCATGGTGAGAGGACCCGGATCCGCCTCACCGGCCCCTCCAACGTGTTTCCTTGCAGGGGGCTGGGGAGAGCTACTTGGAAAAGGCGGAACGGTTGTACTCGCAGATGTGCTCGACGAGGGAAAAGGTGAGTCCCACGCACACCCCTGGGGGGCCCAGCAGGGCTTGGCGGGGGTTGGCAGTGGAGGGTGGTATGAAATGGGGGGAACCTCCTTCCAGCTAGGCCAGGCACACAGGAAGCGGGGTGCTCCCTAAGGCTTCCAGAAAGCTCTGTTAAACATGCTCCCCAAAACTTGAACGCTTCCAGCCCAGGCTTCGGGGGGGGCTCAAGCTGAGTGTAAGTGGCTGGAGAGGCTTCAGGGGACGTGGGATGAGGGGGGTAGAAAATAAGAGGTTTGAGGGGTTACTGTCATCTTGGGGAGACCCTGGTTACTTTGTCTTGCTAGTTCCTCCCCCCTCAGGCCTGGGGAGTTGAGACCCCTCCTCCAACCTCTCTGCCACCCTCTCCCTGCAGAACCTGATGGGCGACCAGGAGCAGTTGAAGATCCAAGTGACGGAGCTAGAGGATGAGGTCAGCACGCTCCGGAAGATCAATAAGAACCTCTTTGACTTCTCTGCCCGCATCATCACTAAGTCAGCCAAATGAGTGCTCGCCCCGAGCCTCCGCCCAGCCCTGCAGAGCTCTGAGCGGGGAGGCGGCTAGCCCCCCCCCCGGGTGTCGGTGCCCACGGCCGCGCGACCTCCCGTGGAAATCCGCAGCACACGACGAGCAAACAGGCATCCGCACGGCCCTGCCGGCTTCCACACGCAGACTCCGACACAAGCAGACGAGCACACGTAGGCAGGACGCTGCATGTGCCGTCAGACACATACATGCAGTCACACGTGTCCGTTTTCACACACCGCCGTCTGCACGTGGTATCTCAGCATTGTTCTGGACTGAGGGCACCGAGCGTGGGGGAAGACCAAACCGGGACTTGGACTGGCGCGAATGGAGATACGAAAGGGAACTGTTACCAGGTTGGGGGGGTGAGGTGGCAGATACAGGGGACACCACCCGTCTCTTCCCCTGCCTCCCCCTTTTTCCACCCCTGCCATGGTGCACGGACAGAGCAGCGGGTGCTTCTTTTGTCTCCTAACACACTGGAGTGGGGGAGGCGATTTTGCGTCCGTCTCTCCCCCTCCCCGAGTGGAGATGCTGCTGCTTGTCCCAGCATCCCCTGCACTAAACCAGCTGGCTGAGGGGCAGGATTGGAATTTCCCATCAGTGCCAAATCTGGGACTGACCATCACCGACGGCTGTTGGAAGCCCCAGTCCTCTCTCTCCCCGCCCCCTCCTGTTCGGCCGGCTCGTTTAGTGGGCAGGAGGGGTGGAAGTAGCTTGTAGTCTCCCCCTTTCTGTGCAAGCGGGGGGGTTTTATGGGGGCGGGTGACAGCCCTGCTCCGAGGTTGGTGGTATATTTCAGGGCATGAGATTAACCCTTTGTGGGAGGTGCATGGGGTGCCACGTGGATTACAGCTACAGTTGCCGGCGTCAGAGCCGCTGAGTGAAACTAGGCCCCAGCCTGGGCGGTTGCTATTTTTGATCACCAGTCTGGATCCAGTTCCTTTTGTTCTCAGAGAACTTTCTTGGGAATTTGCCTTTGGACTCGGTCTCCTTTCGTATCATGGGTTGCGGTGTTTGGATTGATTTGGGGGTGGTTGTTTTTTTGGCTTTTTACATAAAAATTGTTTTTATAGTGATATGTGGTTGGGTTCTTTACATCTTTCTGTAGTGCTGTCTAGCCAGGGATCTCAAAGCACCCTGGGAATTGGTTAAGCCTCATACCAAGCCACTCCCACTGCGATATGTGTGTAGTAGTATCCCTGTTTCACAGATGGGGGAACTGAGGCATGGAAGCAGGGAAGTAACTTGCCCAAGGTCACTCAAGAAGTTTTGTCTCTTTGATTCCTTGGCCCCTGCTTTAACCAGCTATTGGACCACGCTCCCTCCCAGAGCTTGGTCTTAGAACCCAGAAGCCCGGACTCCAGTCCCCTGCACTACCCACTAGACCACACTCCCTTAATGACAGGGCTATGGCTTGTCACATTTGCAGCCAGTCCTCTGACCCGCTCAGGGGCTCAGCTCCCCTCTGACCAGCTCCACAAGAGGGAGTGAGGCAACCCAGCTTCACTGGGGACTAATTAACTCCCTAAGAAAGTGGGAGGCAGCTAATTAGGCAGGGGAGCCCCTGGGCATGGTACAAGGCAGTGGCTCCCAGTGTGGGGAGAGAAACAGACCCCAGAGCAGCGAAGGGGAGAGCTCCAGCAGAGCCAGCTTCTCAGGAGGAAGCGGATGAGGGGGACTCACCAGCAAAGGGCACCGAGGAAGAACACTCGTAGGTGGGGGTGTTTCCAGACCGAAGGGCAAGTCGCAGAGACACTTGGCTTCTGTGAAAGACTTCAGCAGGCCCCAGCCGAAGCCCTAGCTTAGAGGAATTAGAAGCTGTCCTGAGGAGGAGTCCTTGCAGATCAGCCTCGGTGCGGGACCTTGACCCAGGAGGAGAGACCCTTCCCCAGCTAGTGCTGAGAAACGGGGGCTGTTGGACTAAGGTTGACTCAGCCCCTGCCCCTGCCCCCTCCACTAGAGAGGCTGGGATGGAGGCCTCTGTGATGTTCCACCTGGGGGTAGCATGAGGTAGGGGCACTGCTCAAGATACATACGCCTTATCGGAGCCCACTAGGGGAAACTGAGGCAGGGGCGTTCACCCATGCGGCACCGAGGCGCTCTGGAGTGAGGGCCTCCACCACTCTCCCCTTTCACTAATGAAATGGCAGCTTGTCTCCAGCGAACCTCTAACCGAACCGCCCCGCCCCTCCCGTTCCTGCAACTTTTCTCATCCCTGCCGACTCCAAGCAGGACGCAGCACCTCCAAGGTAAGTGACTAGGAGCCAATGAAATACTAGGACCGGATCCATTTTTCAGAGTGAGTCCAGGCTCTTAGCTCAGGGTTGTTGCCCCGTAACCTGCCTCCTGCCATCCCCCCCCCCCACCCTCCACTACATGTGGGGGGCTTTCAAGCTGGGCTGCCTGGCCTGGCCGGATGGGGTTAAGAGCCCAGGAGCTGGGAACCCACCTCCTGGGCCGTGCAGAGGAGGCTAAACCACTCCAGTGCTGATCTCCCTTCCCGCGACTCCCCCCAGCCCTGAAGGAGAGAGACATTCTCCCACCGCTCCTGGGGAATGAAATCTGTGCTGGGTGAGGGCACCAAGGTCTCCATCTCTCCGTTTCTACAGCTCCCACTGGAGCACAGATCGGGGCAATCTCCGCTGCGCCTTTCCTCTCGCCAGGGCTGCTTCAGGGGTGCCCTTGTGCTGAGCCCCCAGAGGCCGTAGAGAATCGAAAAGCCCCGTTTCAGGCCTGCTCCCTGCCTTGCCTTCTGCTGCCCGCGTGATGGGGGCCTGGCACCTGCCTGAACAGCTCACCGGGGCAGGGGCCGATAAGACCCGGTAACCATGGCCCCACGGCATGCTTCGCTCTCAACAGCTCCCCCTCCGCCACTTGGCACCGGGGCCTCCTGGCTCCTCTCCCTTCGCTCCTGCTGGCCCGGGCGGCTTGGCTAAGCCGCTTGAGAGGGGGGGAGGGCTCCTTGCCTTGCCGCAGAGGCTCTGCACCGCGGGGAGGGGGCTGGTTCCTGCGGGTTGGGCCCAGCCATGCCGTGCGGGGCGTGCCCAGCACCCTCTGTGATTTGTCAGGCGCCACCGCCACGGTGAGGGGCACCAGACTGACCTACAGCAGGGAAGGAAAGGGAGGATGTGGGGGGCGGGGAGGATGCTCCCCTCACCCCCCCCCTTTCACTGAACGGGAGGGGGGTGCAGAGGATGGGGGGAGGTGGCTGCCCTGCCCCCTTTCACTGGGGGGGGGGGGTGCAGATGTGCCCAAACCTCCTGGGGGCCCAGCGGAGCCTCGACCCATCCGCACACCCTGCAATGACGGGCCTGTGTCATAAACCAGAAGCAAGAGCATTTGATTTGGATTATGCAGTTTAATAACCCGCGTGTCCAGGCCAAGCGCCCGTCTCATGCCAGCTCCCTGAGATGATGCTTTTAGTTTAATAAGGGACATTTCTCTTCTCTTTTCCCACCCCAGCTGGTTTTCTCCTTCAGACGTTTTGGATCAATGTTAACAGGCTGCGTCAGAGCAGCATCCCTTCTCTGAGTCTCCTGAGTCCCCAGCTGTTGCCTTAACCACTAGACCAGCTGTCCTTTCTAGAGCGTCATCTTTCTCCTAGGCACCCTTCTCTCTAGTCCCCTTCACCCTGGGCTCTCCGAGCTCTACGGGCGTCATTTAAACCCTCCAAGGCCCTAGGCATGAGGGCAGTGCTGTCCCCATTGTATAGTTGGGGAAAACTGAGGTGCAAAGGAGCAACAAAGTGACTTGCCAAACCTCGCACGCTATTGGGCGCCGCGCTGAGACTAGAACGCCGGAGTCCAGGCTCCCCGGGTCTGGTCTCTGCCCTGCTCCTCTCTGTGCAATGGGAAAACAACCCCCCACCCCCCGCCCCACTGTAGCCACCTCCTCTGATTTCAGGTGGCTGAACGTCTAGTGCCCCCAGGATCTGTTCATGCAGTGGTGCAAGTTTGAGACGAGAACTGGGGCAGCAGCTGTTTATCACAGGTTCCCACCTGGCTACCTGCCCAGGTGGGTAGGGTGACCGGTGACCACACGTCCCATTTTGGCTAGGACCTGTCCCAGCTGTCCTGACTTTTTGGATAAAAGTGAGCATTTGTCCCATTTGCGCTTGCGAAGAAGTGGGTTGCGGTGCAGGGGGTGAGCAGAGATGCCAGCCCCATGCATGGGGGAGGTTGGGCTGGAGGAGTGGGGAAGGGTTGTGGCGGGGGGCAGGCAGGGTTCCAGCGATCAGGGAAGAGCACTGAGTCTCGGCTGTATGCATCAGAGACTTCAACTGACAGACAGCAACTGGCACTAATGCTGGGTCAAAGCCGATGAAGAGGAAACCCCGCTGCATTATTCTGTCCGGTCCCGTATAATTCAGCTCGTTGATCAGCCGCTGACCCAAGAGGAAGTTAAATTGTATGTAGCTAAGAGCAGCACAATCTACTTTTGTTTTGCAGCTCTCCTGTAAAAAGCCAGAGCGGCACCATTCAGCCATGGGGGGGGCCAAGGGGAAATCCATTTCTTTCTGGATCAATTTTGTGGCCACAGGAAAGCAGTGGGTTAGGGGAGGATGTTGTCTTGCTAGAAGGCTCTAAGACAAGGGGCTTAATGCAGCCTGGAATACCAGTGCAATGCCTGAAGATAGCAGAGTTATTTCTAGTACCGCTGCATCTGTTAAGGTCGGGCCCCATTGTGTTAGGCGCTGCACATGCACAGTAAGCGAGAGCCCCTGGTCCTAAGGGTTTGCCATTTAAATAGATCAGACAAAGGCTGGGAAGGGAAAGGGACTTGCCCAAGGTCACCTAGCATTTCAGTAGCAGAGCCCAGGTCTCCTGAGTCCCAGTCCACTGGGCCCCGTGGCTTCTTGAGCAACACCTGCTTATGGCCAGGCTCCAGTTGTCCACCTGCAACTCAGAAGGCCGAGCACGGGCCATGGAGCTGTCTTCTCCTGCAGGTCCTCTCTCTGTTCCTGGAGGGATCTCCCGTCTCTTCCTACTCCCCTTCACCCCAGGTGCAGGGCACAGCTGCTGTTCTCTGGCGCCTCGGTCACCCAGCACGGCCCGTTTGTCCCTGCTCCTCAGGGGCTGAATTCATAGACGCTCAGGCCAGAAGGGACCCCTGTGATCATCCAGTCTGACCTCCTGCGTAACACAGGCCAGAGAACTGGTTTGACCCTGTTTCCAATGACCCGGGCGGTGGTGTCCTGGGCGGCACGCTGTGCTGGAGATTGTGTGGGGTTGCTCCTAATCCCGGTGACTTGAAACCTTTCGCAGTCAGCATCTGTCTGGAGCTGGAAGAAACGGTCAGGATCTCGGCGGAGCCTGAGCGAGACCCGATCTGATAAGGAGCCTGGTTTTTAGGGGTAAGTTCCCAATCTCTGCTCAGGGGCCATTGCTGCTAGTGTAAAGAAGCAGACCCTTCTGTGCCCCCCGCTGACTTACACTCACCTTCTGCCTTCATATAGCGCATGCAGTGTCTGTGTACAGCCAGGCCAGATCGACTCCATAGGGGAGGGAGTGTGGCCTGGTGGTTAAAGATGGGGATGGTGCACCAGGATGCCTGGGTTCCATTCCCAGCTCTGGGAAGGGAGTGGGGCGGCTGGTGCACCAGGACGCCTGGGTTCCATTTCTAGCTCTGGGAGTGGAGTGTGGCCTAGTGGTTAGACACAGGGATGGTGCACCAGGACACCTGGGTTCCATTCCCAGATCTGGGAGGGGAGTGTGGCAAGGTGGCTGGAGCAGAAATCTGGAAGTCCGAATTCCTGGCTCTGCTGCTGACCCATTGAGTCACCTTGGACAAGTAGCTTCCTTTCTCTGAGCCTCAGTTTCCCCCATCAAGCAAGCAGGGCTAAGCAGGGTGAGTTGGTGTTTTATGACTGACTAATGCCGGTAAAAACAAGCCCTTCAGCTGCTCATCCGGAAGGCCCTAAAGCCGCGCACAGCATTCTGCTCTATTGCTCTGGGGTGGTTACGTAAGGGCCCGGGAGCTGCACGCCTGTTGGGCAGAGAGAGAGTCAGTCCGTTAACAGGGCTGTAAGGTCCTCGCTTTGGGGGTGGCCTGGGGGGAGGAAATGTTAACACCCACCGGTTAATTCACAGAACAGGGAGACAGACCCGCAAACACGGCCACTGCTAGTGCTATGTAATTGCTTTCCGGCATTTCCAGTGGCTGCCCGTAACTAGCTATAGCCAACCTCCCTCCCCACCCATCAAAAAAAGGCTGGCACGAGAACAGGCATTGACTCTCTCCCGTGTACCAAAAGGCCTGTGTCAGAACATCGCTGGATCTGGATGATTTAAAGGGCCAGGCGGGGGCTAACTCTCCCGGCCAGCTGAAGCCAAAACGCCTGTTTCCGGAGAACTTGGCCGGAATACGCTGTGTCCTCCGCTGTGATGGCAGGTGCAGAATCCCAGCCGCCTTAATTGTGTCCTCATCTGGCACCTACCGTACGAGCCGCTTCAGCAGAGCAGGGCTTCCCGGTGGCAACACATTGATACTGGTATCGTACTGGCTCTGTGGTCGCTCCCCTCATTCCCCGGCCCCCACAGCTGTCTCCAAGAATTACAGCGGAGCCGCAGGAAGCAAGGTGACAGTAAAAGATGCTCTGGACGGTGAAATGGACAAGGGCAGAGCAAAGAGGAAGGGTCATTTCCAGCTGCCTGTCTTTGCCAAGAAACCAACCAACCCTCCCACAGGCTTACAGAGAAATCAATTGTTTTTAATGAAGTGGGAGGGGAAATCAGGGAAATATTTTTAACCAACAAAAAAATTAAAAGGGATGGAATGTTTTGTGTTAGGACCCTCCTTGGACTCAGTAAGGATAAAAAAATGTAGAGTCTAAGTTGGAAGATGGAGAGAGACAGAGAACAAAAGCATGCACACAGCATCTCTGCTGGATGGAATCAGAACGGCTCAACTGTGTGTCATAAGCCCTATACTGCTAACAGCAAATGGGGATTCTCGCTTAGGTAAAGTGGGAGAGGCTTGTGCTTTTGGCGCAGGAGAGCTCTGGCATCGAGCTTTGCTCTGCCCCTGAGCGTCTGCAGAAGAGGTGGCACCCATCGGCTTGATTTTGTCCAAGGATTTGAGCCCTCACAGCTCCCACTACAGTCCAGAGGAGCCGTGGGGCCCCAGAGCCAGCTCATAGCTATTAAAGGTCTCGTGTGAAGGGAAGTGATGGTATCGTGCACTCAGCGATCGCTGTGTTAGCCATGGCTGGGAGCTGGACCTGTGGGAGTGCAGCCATTGCAGGCTGCCCACACCTTAAATTCAGCCCACAGGCTCCAGCCAGGTCCCCGTGCCAAGCCGCTCCATCTTGCACGCAAAAAAAGAGGCGCCAAGAAGGGAGAACTGGCCACGCTGCCCCTGGGATTGTTAATCTCGTTATCAGTTGCTTTATGTCCATTTGCGGGGGAGGGACCATCTCCCGTCCGGTTGACTGGTCCAGTGTGATGCTGCATGGGCTGTTCTCGTTAGGCCTTCAGAAGGTTTCCTTCTCCTGCCCTCCCCTTTGAAGTGACACAGATCTCCCCCGCTCTCATGCCCGGGAGGAATTCATTAGCGTTCACTCATCACATTTGTCTGATGATCAATATTTTTCACCAGCTGGTACTTGGCTGGGGCTTCTTATTTTTTTTTTTTTTTTTTTTGGTTATTAATTTAATAGAGTTTTTTTCCTTTTCTGCTGGCAGCTGGTGTTTGTCTTCGGGGGCGAGGGGAACCTCACCAGAAAGGCAGATCGGTGAACCATGAAATCCATCCCTCCCTTGGCCACATGTCGCTCAGCTCCCTAGGACACACATGGCCACTGCCTGGCCTCGCCCTCTGATCATGGTGCAGCGATCAGCTGATTCCATTGTCTCCTGTCCATCCTCTCAGGATCTGGTGCTAGCTCTTAAGAGCTAAAGGCAGCGTCAGCAGCCTTCTGGCCTTGGTCGGAAGGAGCCGGGGATATATTAGAGGGGCAGATCCCAGTGAAGGAATGCTGAGCGGCCGGCAGGCTTGTCCGTGGTGCTTTAAGGTTAATAACAGGGCGGTCCTGGCTTGCAGCGAGAATTAGTGGCTTGTACCACAATGGGCAGGGGGGTGAACGCAGACTCAGCGGGCGCCAGAGAAGGCCGTGAGCCAGACTGAACCGGGTGGCCCTAGCCTCCTGCCCTTGCCCTGTTCTCCAGCTGAAGGACCCAGTGCCACAGCCGTCGGGCTGGCTAAAGCCTTTCATTGCCTGGGTTATTTTAATTTTATTAGCCGTTTCCTAAATCCGGCTCAGGGTTAGTGTGCCGCTGTACACCCCGGCTGCCTCAGAATCCTCTTAGATTGCCTCCTGAAATAAGCAGCATCTGGCCTGGCCTTGCCCCGTGGGAGGGGACAGGGCTGGCTCCAGGCACCAGCTTTCCAAGCTGGTGCTTGGGGCGGCAGCGAGAATGGGGCGGCAGTCCAAGTCCCGCGGCGGCAATTCGGCGGCAGGTCCGCCGCTCTTCCCTTGCCGCCGCGGGACCCGGAGTGCCTGCGTCGGGGGCCTTGCAACGCCTGCCTGAGTTGGGGGCGGGGCCCCGCTATGTCTGCCTGCATCGGGGGCGGGGACGCGGCGACTGCTTGGGGCGGCAAAAGTGTGAGAGCTGCTCCTGGGAGGGGAGACCACAAGGTGCTGCGGAGAGGCGTGCGGGTGAAGTCCGGGCTCTGCTCTCCCCTCTGAGTGCTAACCCCTGTGTAGGGCTGAGGGTGTCGTCATTCGGCTGGGCTACAAAAGTGATCCCATAGCAGGTCTCTCAAGGACAGGGGGATTAGCTTGCGTGTCCTGAAGATCCCACCCCTGGCCTGGCAATCGCAGCAGGGGAAGGTATTCCCGTCCTGGCTTAAGCAGCTATGTAGTGGCTCTGTGCGCTGTTAAGCAGCTGCAGGGTTTCACCCCAGAAGTGGCTGCACTTCAGCAATGGCTGAACTGAGGACTGATAGTAACAGGCCAGTGTGGGATGATGCACCAGAAATGTAAGTTGCCGTCAGTGGTACAACACTGGGACGTAGCCTAGGGGGCAAACTGCACAAGTTTATCCCTCCCTTTTCTCCGCCATTAAATCCAGAGCTGCATAGTCACTGGGTCGTCCATCACTTGCGCAGCAGGGCTGTCCTGTGGCTAGGGCACCGAACGGGCATCCAGGACACTTGAGTTCTAGGCCTGGCTCTGCTGCGTGACCTTGGGCAAATCATTTCCCTGCTCTGTGCCTCAGTTTCCCCGCCCACCTTTGTCTGCGTGGTCTATGTAGCCTTGCGCTCTTCAGGGCAGGACCTCACTGAAATGGGGGTTAGGTGCCTACACACCGTCGGGCATCTGGGCCCACAACCCTGCTTTAGCTCCCTTGCAATGGGGCGGCAAAGCGCACTTTTGTGAAAGGGATCAAAATGCCAAGTTATCCACCCTTTCGGCCCGGCCTGGGAACAAGGAAATGCTGCTTTTTCCTGACTAGTTGTCGGCTGAAAGGGACCTCGTACCTCGCTCCAGCAAACTCCAGCAAAGAGTGCTAAGGATCGTTGGCATTTGCCCACCGCCTCTTGGCAAAGACAGGCTCCACCCTGGGTGTGTCGAGGGGGCATCTCCAGGAGGGCACTTGGGCAGGACGAGGGCAGGGGGCATTGTTCTGCCAGCCTCCCCTCGCCCCTGGATTCCCTTCTGCCTCCCCTCCCCTGGCACCTTCAACCCCCTTCCCCTGCCTTGCTGTGACTGCCCCCTCCCCAGCCACTGCAAACTGCTGCTTGTCTCCTGCTGCCTCTGCTGCCCCTGCTGCCGGAGACGCTCCATGGCAGCCCTGCCTGGACATCCCAGCAGCTCCTCCGCTCTCCCAGCCTTCCTCATGCCCCCTCTCCTCCTCCGGCACCCGGGGCTCCTTCCTCCCCAGCGCCCGCCGCCTCCTCTCCCCCACCCGAGCCCCCCAGCCCGGGCGAGGGGGGCCCCCCAAACTTTCCGATGGAGGCCCTGCGGGCGCTCTGGCTGTGCGTGGGGGTGGCGGGCAGCCTCCTGCCGGCGCCCTGCCCCGGGCACCCCCAGCCTTGCCACCTGCTCGCCAGGGCCGGGCACACTGTGCGCCTGGGCGCGCTGCTGCCCGCGGGGGGCGCGCAGAGCCGGGTGCGCAGCGCCCTGGCCGGGGCGAGCCGGGCCGGCGGCGGGTTCCCCTACAACCTGAGCCTGGAGATCGTGCCGGGGGCGCCCCGGGCGCGGGACCCGGCCTCGCTGGCGCGCTGGCTGTGCCAGGCGCTGGTGGTGCGCAGGGTGGCGGCCGTGCTGGCCTTCCCCGAGTCCCGGGAGGAGCTGCTGCAGCTGGGCTTCCTCTCCGCCGCCCTGGAGATCCCCTTCCTCAGCGTCGGGCAGCTGGAGCAGCGGGTGCCCTTCCGCGCCCAGGTAAGGGGGAGGCGCCGCGCCCCTGCCCCGCCCGGAGCCGCTTCGGCTGGGCAACAAGTGTGGAGCGGGGAGGGGAGGAGAGGGGGGGTGTTGCTGCTGGAGCCCCTTGGCCCCACAAGGGCTAGGCCAGCTGGGGGGGGGGGGCACCCCCTATAGCAATTCCCCTGCTGGCAGGAAGAGGATTTTGGGGGGTGAAGACGGGGGCGGGGGGGGCTACTCGCCCAATGAATCCAGCCCCTCCAACTCCCAGTGCAAGTTGGGGAAGCTGCAGTTTGGGGACCCTTTTCTCCTCCCCAGCATGAGCCCTGGTTGTCTGTAAGCCGGGGGGGGGGGGCAATTCTGGGTGCCCAGCAGCAGCACTGCAGCTGGGGGAGGGGGGAGGGTTTGTTGTTGGGACTATTTTTAAGAAGGGGGGGGGGGGGGGATCTGCTCTGTTAGGCAAAGGAGCAGAAGAGACTCCTGGCTGCAAATCTGCACTTGCAACTGGCAGCCTCTTCCCCTGGGCCTGCCACCCTGGAGCGGACGGCCTGGGTGTCTGGGTGGGCAGGGGAGAGCCCGGAGGGGTCCCTGGTTCTCAGGCGGCTCTGCTTTCTGCTCTCCTGGCTACCGCGCGCTTCCTGCCCGCCTGGAGTCTTGCCCCGGCTCCACCCTGTCTCTGGAATGACTCCGGGGGGCTGATCAATACTTTAGCCACCTAAAGGTCCCAGTGGTTTGGAGCTTGAATCATAGCTATTGATCAAGGGGAATCTGTATAGTTTGGGGTCACTTTATTCGCAAGCCAGGTGCCAGCCTCCTCCCCAGTTCATTGCCCACCGCCCCCATGCGCCTGCGGGGGAGCAGTCTTGATTGCAGTAGCTGGAGGGGGCAGGGAGCGGGGTTCTGGAGGAAAAGGCCCCCCGTACAAAGGAGAAGTTCACTTTAGGGCACGTGCATTCCTGACTCTGGTGGCTTTAGTGCTGGGGGTGAGTTTCTGTAACACGGAAGAGGCACCGTGTTCCAGGCTTCTTGCAACGAAGCAGGTTCCCTGCCGGGTCCCGTGAGGAAGGTGTTTAGATACCATGCTGATGTCTGAGGTATAAAATCTAAGGCCCCAATCAGCAGGCAGATCTCAGCAGGGCCGCAGAGATCTATACTGACCATCCAGGGGCCTTAACCACCAACCCCCAGGCGCTCTTTGTCAGATCATGCCCCCCGTCTAAATGTCCCCGGTATTGTGTGCTGGCTGCTGCTTCCCACCCCAGAGGTGGCTGCATCTCCACGGGCGCTGTATGTAAAGTCCTTTGGTGCTATACACAAATGGCTGGTCACACGATGGCAGGTTCGAAAGGGTTTTTTGGTGCATGCTGCTGTCGCATGGGCCCGGGCCGTCTCCGTATTCCCCTGGCCCCCATTAAATCAAGCAGGGGCATGGTCAGCCTCTCCTGCACTGGGGTAAAAGAACACGATGCAGCCAGTAGAGAAGCGACGTTGGTAAATATGGGGAGAAGCCCCTCTAAAGAGAGAAGTGGCGTCCTCCGGGGCGTAATAATATATGGAGATATGCCTATCTCCTAGAACTGGAAGGACCTTGCAAGGTCATCGAGTCCAGTCCCCTGCCTTCACTAGCAGGACCAAGTACTGTCCCCTGACAGATTTTTGCCCCAGATCCCTAAAGAATCTGAAGAGAGAGACAAGAGTCAGTTGTCACAAGGCTGCAGGACACAGGCAAACCCTGTGGTTCTCGCGGGTCCCCTGACTGCTACGGAATGTCAGCACCTAGTGGGGGGTCAAGGTTTTTCAAAGGCGGCTAGTGGTTTGGGGGGCCCACGTTGGGACACTGTAACAGGGCCTGATTTCCAGGCCACGCTGAGCGCCTGCCCTCTGAAAACAAAGTCCATTTACGGTGTCTCCCATTGGGCACCCAAAATAATAGCTTTTAAATGGGTGTCACTGCTGGCTGTGGCTTACACATCCACAAAGGGGCTGGAACAAGGGGCATGGGGAGGGGGGGAGGGGGGTGCTGCCGCACCCTCGACTCAAAGTGGTGGCCATTATATGCAGGGTTTACAGTTTGGTTCAATGGCTCTCGGTCCCCCCCATTATAAAAATTGTCCCAGCCCCCCTGCACATCCAAGGCCCCTGGAATCTTTGTGAACACCCACTGTGGGAACAGTGTCTGTGTGACCCTAAAGCAGGGATCTCAAACTCAAATCACCACGAGGGCCACATGAGAACTAGTAAATTGGCCCGAGGGCCTCATCACTGAAACCTTTTCATACAATGATACAAAAGTATAGTCAACAATGAAGAGTAATAGAGTATGCTATTAAAAGTCAATGTATTAACTTTTTTAAAACTGTAATGCAAAGAGGGGTTTTAATCAAATATAGACATTCAGTAATGTTTGGAGCTTGGCTGCCAGTGGAGTCGGCCCCTATGGCGGGCCGCAGGAAATAACTCCGCGGGCCGCATGTGGCCCGTGGGCCGCGTGTTTGAGACTCCTGCCCTAAGTGACAGAGCACGGACCGGCTCACTCTGGAGTGAAACCCCTTTCCTGCGAATTGCCCCATCAATAGAGCGCTGAGGGTGTCAGTCAGTTACCCGCAAACAGCAGAGTTTGTGCTCTCAGGAGGGATCTGTTTTAGAGTGGAGCCATAGCCAGACCTTATCCTGTGATAACACATCACAAGAAACAGACCAGCCTGTCCGCTCTCCCCATCTCAGCCCTCATCTTTGCCAGCCTCCCATGCCCAGTGCTCTCTCGCTTTTATCATGGTGAATTATTTCCATCACACACCAGGGCTTTGTAAAGCAGAGGAGGTGGGGGTGGGGGTGAGTGTGACTTTTATTGATGCTACAGGAATGACTCTGCCGGCTGCTTTAAGCATCGCTGCGTTATTGATGCCCTGTCATTCCCTTGATTCGGAAGCCTTTTCCTGCAGCCTCTGTGGGCTGATGGGACTGCAACGCAGAGGGAGGGTAAAAAGTGACCGAGGACCCAAGATGAAGCCAATTGATGCATGTCGATTTGGACAGGGATTAATTTTTCTTTGCATGGAATTGATGTTACTGTTTAAGCATACAGGACAGAGTCTTGTGGATTGATTGCTGGGCTGGGCCTCCATGGCTGTGGGATTGAGTCCTTCCTCTGCCACTGTCTCCCTGTCTGGCCTTGGACAAGTCACTTAGCCGCTCAGTGCCTCAGTTTCTCCATCTGTAAAGTAGGGATGATCTTTCTTTTTTCTTGGCGATGTAGATTCTATGCTCTTCTGGGCCTGTCTGAACAATTATGGAGGCTAGGTCCATCAATGACTATTAGCCAAGAGGGTCCGGGATGCAACCCCGTGCTCTGGGTGTCCCTAGCCTCTGATTGCCAGAAACTGGGAATGGGCGACAGAGGATGTATCACTTGATGATCGCCCTGTTCTGTTCGTTCCCTCTGAAGCATTGGCCGCTGTCGGCAGACAGCAGACTGGGCTAGATGGACCTTTGGTCTGACCCAGTCTGGCCATTCCTATGTTCTTAATGCCAGGCACAGCACAGCCCTGATCGTTAAATAGTTAATGCTCCTACAGTGAGAAGGGGGCATTTACAGCTCAGCTTCCACATGGTGTACAGAAAGGGTCACTTTACAGGGTGAAGCTCCCTGATCTGTGTAAGGGGCTGAAGTTAACATCTTGCCCAGTGCTCCCGGCTGAACTTACCCCGTTCAGGAAGTGATGAAATTAGAATTTTCTTTAAAACTTTTTATGAAGGGATCAGCAGTTTTAATTGGATGCAGGATCCTTCCCTTCCTGCCCTAAACTCTTATGCAGGGTTGCTATCTGCCGTTAAACAGCAGCCGAGTTCCACCCCAGAGGCAGCTGCATCTCAGCGTAGGATGGAACAATCCGTGGGCGCGTCTCAGAGGTCCTCCTTGCACAGCTCCCACTTTGATGACAGCACCCAAATATCCAGCAAAGCGTGCGACACCCCCCTCCAGCCCCCCTTAGTGTGACTGGGAGCAGAGCCAGAATCCCTCAGGCATTTTCTCCTCTTTCTGAAGCCTTCCCTTTGATCTCTTGGATTTCCCCCCCCTCCCCGCGTTGCAGTCCTCTGGTGCCCTCTCCTGGCCACTCGCCTCCTTGCCCATTTCCTCGGTGAATTGACTGGAGTTTTATTTTTGGCGAGAGGCCAGAGCAGCATCGTTTATGATCAGCCCAGGCAGGGTCCCTCCCAGGTGCAGGCAGGAGCTTGGGACAGGGGGGTCTCCGAGAGGAAGCGGACCCTGCGCTGTGGCGGGTTTTATTCCCTTGTGTCGTTTAGATTTAAATACATGCAGAGCCACTGGTCCAGCGTCCATCAGTATCACAGGCCATAGGGTAACGGGACAGAGCCCAGCAGAGACCAATGCCCTCCATGCCCCAGACTAGCCAGTCAACACACCAGACCCCTCCCCTGTTGTGAATTCACAGGAGCCCTTCCCTCCCCCTCCTCGTCCTGTGGCAAGGATCACTTCACCGCCACGAGCGGGTGGGAAAAGGGGTCCGGAGGCTGCATGAGTTCCCAGAAGCACCTGTTCCTATTACGTGCGGTGTTGCCCTCAAGGCCACAGGCACTAGGGGGCGCTGTGCTGCAGGAAGCAGTGTGGACGACTCAACAGGGTCAGCAGTCCCCTAGTGCGTCATGAGGGGGCGCTGGGTGTACCCTGGTCTGTTTTAGCATGGTGACCCCAGTTCCCTCGGTCATCAAACGCTGCCTCCCTAAAGTTCCTCTGTAACGTCATCTCAGTTCGGCCCTTCCTGGCCTAACCTTTCTGGGCAGCTGTTAAACAGCTGCTGCGTTCCACTCCCGAGGTGGCTGCACTTTTGTGGTGGGGGGGAAATGATCCCCGTGTCTCCCTTACCTAACGGCTGGGAAGCTCTGAGATCTTTGGGAGGAAAGTTCAGTAGAGGGGCAGAAGAGGAGAAATGCCCCTCACTGACACTGAGTTTCTGGTGTGCCCACATGAGCTGCCGCTGCGCCCCCTGATTACGGTACAGCCGTCTCCTATAGGTACGTACAGCGCCTAGCGCAGTGGGGGCCCCCAAGTTCAGCTGCCCCTGTAATAAGTAAATCTGACGCGTCGTCTCTGGGCTTGCAGAATCCCTTCCACCTGCACATGGACCGGAGGAGCCCCACGGAGACCCTGGTGGACGTGCTGGCCAGCGTCCTGCAGACCAACAACTGGCACGAGATCACCCTGGTGCTGTGCCACGCCTGGGACGTCTCTGGCTTCCTGGATTTCTGGACCAGCCACACCGACCTCTTCCTGAGGACCGTCCTGGACCTGAGCTACCTGGACGAGCCGGGCGCCGCCCGCTACCTCCGCCAACACTTGGAGGAACTCAAGGAGCCGGCCGGCCCTGTGCTGCTCTTTGGCTGTGACGCCCGCCTCTCCCGGCTGGTGTTCAGGGCGGCCTCGGCGGCCGGCCTGATGCTGCAGGACTTTCACTGGATGCTGGGGCACCCGTTGAACGTGGAGGAGCTGCAGACAGAGGGGCTGCCCCTGGGCCTCCTGGCTTACGGGGAGGTCAACAGCCCCACGTTGGAGCAGTTCACCCAGGACGCGGTGGAGTTGGTATCCCGGGCCATCGCCAGCGCCATGTACGTCCGGCCCGACCTCACCCTCATCCAGAGCATGGTGAACTGCAATGACAAGCACGTGGAAGGCTTGGAGTCCTCTGGGCACTACCTCTCCAGGTAAGCTTGGAGCCAGCCCCATCAGCGAGCACCGGAGTCTCTCTGTTTAATCTCCTGGGGCGGTCCAGGGTGCCGGACTGCGAGAACTGGGTTCTGTCTCAGGTCTTAATGCTGACCTACTGGGTGACCCCATGGCATGCCACTTCCCCTCCCTGTGCCTCAGTTTCTCATTTTGAGTGAAATTCTCTGGCCTGTGCTAGGCAGGAGCTCAACCCATTGTTGGTCATAATGGTCCCTTCAGGCCTTAAAAATGTAAGGTTGGTCAGGCTGGGTCATAATAGGGAGGCAGTGGAAAGAGCACTGGACTGAGACTCAGGAGACCTCCCTTCTATTCCCGACTCTGCCGCTGACCAGCTGGGTGACCGTGGGCAAGTCACTTCCCCTCTACATGCCTCAGTTTCCCCATCTGTATGATGGGGATCACAATACTGCCCTCCTTTGTCAAGTGCTTTGTGATCTTTGGGAAAGAAGCAGTCGGCGTTATGTTAATACCTTGCACTCCTCTGGCACTGCACTAATTAACTAACTAACCCTTGCTAGTCCTCTGTCAGGGGGAGGGGTGAAGGGAATTATTTATTGTTATACAGATGGGGAAACTGAGGCACCAAAGGTCACTTGCCCAAGGTCAATACAGTGGCAGAGCTAGGACATGAACCCAGGTCTCCTGACGCCAGCCTGTGCTCTGACCACTAGGTCATGCTGCCTCTCGGAAGATCAGCAGTCTGCTCAGGCACTAACCTTTTTCTGCAAGAGGCTGTGTCTGTGCAGAAGCTGTCTGGGAAAGAGACTATGTCTCTTTAAATCTCTGAGTAATGTCACCAGAAAGCTGTTGTTATAGAAATGTGAATCGTTCTAAGGCCCTGACAGCCCTGCAGAAGGCAGTGTGGGGGCAGCGTGGGCTGAATCCCTTCCTGACCCTCCTGGCAATCGGCCCAGGCCCTGGAGCATGGCATTTGATTCCCGTTAATTACAGCTACCAGCGTCACTAATGGTGCAGCTGCTTTAGAAATGCAGTGAAGTGCTGCCCCCTCCTCTGGGCCTCTCTGGCAACTTGGGCTCATTCTGGAGACGCTAAGAGTGTCTTAATGAGCCTGTTCCAAGGCCCGGGAGAGCGAGTGGGAGGGAAGGCGAGCGAGAGATGGAAGGAAAAGGAGAGACGAGGAGAATGGAGCTGATGTCAGAGGAAGGGGAAGGCTCAGTTGGGCAGAAGGTTGTTTTATGAGATGCTTTGGCAGCCTTGGACGGAAGATGGAATTCACCTCCCCTGCCCGCACATGCCCCTCCACTCCCCTGTGCCATGTGCGTTCTGACATGAACCCATGTTAGCACTGACACACATGGGCCCATGCCCACCCTGCCACACCCAGAGGCCCAGGCGCTCAGACATGCACGGCGACACACACATGGTCACATGTTCAGTCTGCCATGCAAAGATATGCACACACACCCCACCCTGCAGGGTTGCATGTCCAGTCTGACATGCAAAGATATGCACACACACACCACCCTGCAGGGTTGCATGTCCAGTCTGACACGCGATGGCCTGCATGTGCACATGCGGACCGGTCCACACATCAACACCGCTGACATGCACCCGGGAGGCCCCGAGTTTCCCCGCCCGTCCAGCCGGTCTGGTAATAATCGGCCTCTTTATCCAGGTCACAGACATTGCTGCTAAAGATTCCCGGCCCAACTCTGCCAGCGTCCTGCCCCTCTAAAACCCTCAGTTCAGCCAGACCCCGAGCGACTGCCCAGCACGGCGCAACCGCTGCTCTCAAAAAACCATCGACTGACGCAAACTCCTTGATTTAGTGAGTGGAACCAGGCTGGGGGAGGCCAGTCAGGTCCTTGGGGCTTGGAGCAGCCTCTTTGGGGTCCTGAAGAGCAGGGGGGTTCTCAACCTGGGGGTTGTGACCACCCTGCCCTTCCCCTGTTGTTCATTGTGGGCGGGGGGTGGGGGGCAGATCCTGGTCGGAGCCCAGCTAGATGGGGGAGATCGGGGCAGGAAAGGGCGAGAATCCCAGTATTTCCGCTGCTGTGTCCCCTCCAGCCCCTCGGGTCTCCGAACACTCGTCAATTCCACCTCCGGCCAGAAATCCGCCCCCCCACCCCCCGCCCCGATCCGCCTGACGGCCTGTGCAGTAGATCAGCTCCCCCATGCCACTGTCCCGGCCCAGGGCCCCTGGGGTGCTGGGCTCAGGAAACGCATGACGGTGGCCAGACCCTGTCTCCGGCTCCCTCCCGGCCCCATTGCCGTCCGGCGCCCAATGCTTCCTTTCTCCCCTCCGCCAGGTTCCTGGCCAACACCTCGTTCCACGGGCGGACGGGGTGGGTGTCGGTGCGGAACACCTCGCTGGTGCACACCGAGCACCGCTACCGGATCTGGAGCCTGCTGCGCGACTCCCTGGGGGAGCCCAGCTGGGTGACGGTGGGCAGCTGGCAGGACGGCAGGCTGGAGGTGGAGGAGGGGTCCTGGCAGCACCGGCTGCCGCCCAAGCGCCCGGGCGGCGGGGGCGGCGGCGGCTCGCGCGCAAAGCTGCGGGTGGTGACGCTGGTGGAGCACCCGTTTGTCTTCACGCGGGAGGTGGACGAGGACGGGAGCTGCCCGGCTGGCCAGCTGTGCCTGGACCCCCGCACCAACGACTCGGCCCGGCTGGAGGCCCTCTTCGAGGCGCTCCACGCCGAGAACGGCTCGGTGCCCCGGGAGTACAAGAAGTGCTGCTACGGCTACTGCATCGACCTGCTGGAGAAGCTGGCCGAGGACCTGCCCTTCGACTTCGACCTCTACATCGTGGGGGACGGCAAGTACGGGGCCTGGAAGAACGGGCAGTGGACGGGGCTGGTGGGGGACCTGCTCGGCGGCACGGCCCACATGGCTGTCACCTCCTTCAGCATCAACTCGGCCAGGAGCCAGGTCATCGACTTCACCAGCCCCTTCTTCTCCACCAGCCTGGGCATCCTGGTGAGGACCAAGGACACGGCCTCGCCCATCGGCGCCTTCATGTGGCCCCTGCACTGGACCATGTGGGTGGGGATCTTCGTGGCCCTGCACCTGACGGCGCTCTTCCTGACCCTCTACGAGTGGAAGAGCCCCTACGGCATGACCCCGCACGGGCGCAACCGCAGGAAGATCTTCTCCTACTCCTCGGCCCTCAACCTCTGCTACGCCATCCTCTTCGGGCGCACCGTCTCCAGCAAGACGCCCAAGTGCTACACCGGCCGCTTCCTCATGAACCTCTGGGCCATCTTCTGCCTCCTGGTGCTCTCCAGCTACACGGCCAACCTGGCCGCCGTCATGGTGGGGGAGAAGACCTTCGAGGAGCTCTCGGGGATCCACGACCCCAAGGTGGGAGGGCCCCGTGGCGCTGCCTCGGAGGCGGGAGGGAGCCGAGGCGTCGGGGGAAGTTGCCGTTTTCCCTCCCCTCCCCATGCTGGTCTCTCCTGCGTCCCGGTTTCCTTTGGGTGGTGGCCGCTCCAGCTGCCCCTTAGCCCCTTAGCATCATGCTGGGGTCTTGGGGTCAGGCCCGACGCCAAGGGGAGAGCGCCCCCTACCAGTCCCTTCGCCGACTCCGGACCAAGAGCGTTGTTAGCGCTAGGCCTTTTCACTCTCGTCCACGTCGTTTCCAACCCGGCCTTGTTTCGGGCTGTCGCCTGGAGCTTTGCCTGTCGACCCGTTTCCCCAGCTGGCTCCCGGCTGCTGCTGGTTCTGGGAGCGACAGGGGCCGGGGGTGTAAAATCCAGTGGATGGTTCAGTAGGGGGCGCTCGTCCCTCAGAGCCATCTCTGAGCCATTGGCCCTGCAGTGCTGGTGCTGTCTTTTGAATGAGACTTAAATCCAAGGTCCTGGCTGCTTGCAACCTCAAAGACCCCAGGGACCTTTTCCTATGAGTTGGGGGGGCGGGTTTCACCCCGAGTCCAGGCCAGATTCCAGTTGGGGTAATTCTGCCTCCCTTAAAGTCCCTCTCCCCTGCCGTTCAAGCTAGATGCAGCATGCTTCCTCGCCACCTGTCCTGAACCGCTGCTGTTTGCAGAGAAATCCCTCCACCCCAGAGGTGGCTGCATTCCGGTGGTAGCAGTGGTGCCAATTAGGGGAGGAGCAAACCCTACCGGTCCCTCCCCCCCCCCCACCCAAATTTTTGCACTTGCTCATAGTTCCATACTAAATCAGTACGGCTGACGCCAGAGCCACCCGGAGCATCACTGTGGCGGCATGGTTACAACCCCGCTCAAATTTGGCCCGGCCGTCCAGACAGCGGGGCGGCTGGACCAAATGGCTCACGGCGTGTCTCTGCCTGTGTGGCAGAGTGCAGGGGCGGCCCCCGAGAAATCGACTCGCGCTGGCGCTGGCTCCTGCACTGTGTAGCTATGAACGGGGAGACTCCCCAGTGGGGGGGAGCGGGGTGGGTGGGACTGGCATGTGCCCCCTCCCAAGAAATATCTTAGGTGGTGCCGCTGGGTGGTGGGGAATGGAGCCCGGCATGTCCAGCCAGTGACGCTGGGTTAGAAGGGAAGGGCTGGTGGGCTCGGGGCTAGCACGTTTCCTGGCATGTGGGGTTCACTGCTTTGACCTCCGCCCCTCTCGATCCTTCCCCTGCTCGCCTGCCTTGCTGAGGGCATTTGCAACCCCCGCGCCTGGTCCTCTTTGCAGCTGCACCACCCCTCGCAGGGCTTCCGCTTCGGCACCGTGTGGGAGAGCAGCGCCGAGGAATACATCAAGAAGAGCTTCCCCGAAATGCACGAGTACATGAGGCGCCACAGCGTCCCCACCACCCCCGCCGGGGTCACCATGCTCAAGTAAGGGGGCAGCAGCAGAGGCCAGCTCAAGGCGTTGGGCGGGAGGGGGGGGGGGGCAGGCGGGCATGTGCCACCGGCTCATTTGCGATGAACTGGCCGGCGCTGTCAAGAAACCGCGTGCGTTTCTGGGCTACCGCTCCGCAGTGCGTCGCACCAGTCTCCATAGCGCCCCCTGCTGGGGGAGGCTGGGCTGGAGTAGGCGGAAGTGCCCCCCACAGCCAGTACCTCTGCCCCCTCCCCATAGCGCCCCCTGCTGGGGGAGGCTGGGCTGGAGTGGGCAGGAGCTCCCCCCACAGCTAGTACCTCTGCCCCGCTCCCCACAGCGCCCCCTGCTGGGGGAGGCTGGGCTGGAGTGGGCAGGAGCTCCCCCCACAGCCAGTACCTCTGCCCCGCTCCCCATAGCGCCCCCTGCTGGGGGAGGCTGGGCTAGAGTGGGCAGGCACTCCCCCCGCAGCTAGTACCTCTGCCCCGCTCCCCATAGCGCCCCCTATTGGGGGAGGCTGGGCAGGAGCTCCCCCCACAGCCAGTACCTTTGCCCCGCTCCCCATAGCGCCCCCTGCTGCGGGAGGCTGGGCTGGAGTGGGCAGGAGCTCCCCCCACAGCCAATACCTCTGCCCCGCTCCCCATAGCGCCCCCTGCTGGGGGAGGCTGGGCTGGAGTGGGCAGGAGCTCCCCCCACAGCCAGTACCTTTGCCCCGCTCCCCATAGCGCCCCCTGCTGGGGGAGGCTGGGCTGGAGTGGGCAGGAGCTCCCCCCACAGCCAATACCTCTGCCCTGCTCCCCATAGCGCCCCCTGCTGGGGGAGGCTGGGCTGGAGTGGGCAGGAGCTCCCCCCACAGCCAGTGCTCCTGCATTATCCTCTCTTGTGATTTCTGGCTATTTACCCCTTAACCCGCCAGCCACTTCGTGGGGACGGGGCGGGCGACTCCAGCCAATCAGCCTCTCCCCCTGTGCTCCCTTTGCCAGGACCGAGCCCCCCAAGCTCAACGCGTTCATCATGGACAAGTCCCTTCTGGAGTACGAGGTCACCATCGACTCGGACTGCAAGCTCCTCACCGTGGGGAAGCCGTTTGCTATTGAAGGTGAGCTGCTGCCTGGGGCCGGTTCCCCTTGGCCCCCCCTGCCCCTGGCCCCAGCTGCCGACTGCCCCGGTGCCCTGGGAGCAGGGGCATTGCTCACGCCTGGGCCGCAGGGGTAGGCGCCGAGTGGCTTCAGTGCAGTGTTGAGCTCTGCGTTCAAAGCGCTCGGTGTCAGTGATCTTGGCGAGAGGCTGCTCACGCCTGCAGCCGGTGGCTGCGTTGTGTGTGTGATTTCCCCAACCGCGGCCTGGGCTACCGTCTGCTAGACTCACTTTGCTTGTGCCGCCCCCCCACCACAGCCGCAGACAGCTCCTGAGCTTTGGTCACAACTGGAGCTGAACTGGGGCCCCCCGAGGGGAAAGGCTCCTTAGGCCAGTGGCCGGATCCACCACCCCGCCCAGAGCAGAACTCAAATGACCCTGACCCCCAAGGCAGAGGGGCTGTAGCTTCCAGCGCCTTCCAGCCAGCTGTGAGTGCGCCCCTGCGTAAGCAGCACAAAGCCATTGGCTCATTCAGCCAGTGTCTCTCCCCCTCCCCCCACCCCACTCACGCAGCCTGGGCTTGCACACCTGCGCCTCGATCCCTGGTGCGTTCACACTTATGTGCCAAAGGGACCCGCAGCGCTTCCGTGTCGCCCTTCACCAGGCTGTCCGAGGGGCGCTCAGCCCGAGCAAGGGTCTTCTGAGCTGGTGAAGCACAGAGGAACCCTGGTGTGTCGCAGCCCCCTCACCTGGGTCCAGCTGTGTGCCAGCTCCACAACAGCTGGTGTGCTGCTGGAGACCCCAATCTGGCCTGGTGTCCTAGGACGTTCAGCATCCTTCCTGACCCTGCCATGGGCAGTTAGCCTGTACCCTGGAGCATGAGGGTTCAGCCTACCATAATACTGGTTTGCTAAGCGTGAGCGACACCTCCAGGTACTGCTTGCCCTCCTCTCTCCCCCCGCACCCCTGATCCCTTCCACCTCCTCTGATCTCCTGCACAGCCGCCTCGTCCCAGTGCAGCAGGGACGCTGGCTGATCTCGCCTCATTAACCAGGCTGGTGCCGCGGAGCCGAGGGAAGTGAAATGAAGCCCCCACGCTCTCGCCTGCCGCGCTGTGACTAGCAAGGGAAATGGGGCAGCGAAGGCAGCCCCGCCAGCGGGGAATGAGCCGGCGGGCCCTGCCAGGCAAGGCAGGCTGCTGTGAGTCACATAGCGGGGAGCAGCCGCCCACCCACCCTGCAATAAACCACACTGGGCTGTGTAGCCGCAGGCACTCGGCAGACCGAGGGGAGCGGTGTGGCTTTAGAGCCCTGAGACAGGCTGACTGGGGGGTTACGATGCTGGGCTGATCCCGGGAGCCCCAGGTTCATAGCCCAGCTCTTACCTTGCCCAAGTTCTTCCAGCTTTCAATGGGGTGACAAGCCCCCGCCCCTCCAAGGCTCAATGTTGCAGTGACAGGGGCAGGAGCCCAGGGCCTTTATTCATTATTTGTATTGTAGCACCTTGCGGCCCTGCTGAGATCAGAGTCCTGCTGCGCTCGGTGCTGTACATTCATTGCCCTGAAGAGCAGCCACAAAGGCAACGTGACGTGCCCAAAGTCATGCCGTGGGCCTGGGAACAGAGCTGCTGGCTCCCAGTCCACCCCCGTGATGGTGCTTCTCTCTCTGTGTCTGTCTCTCTCCCCCCTCCCTGCTAGGCTATGGAATCGGGCTCCCCCAGAACTCCCCCCTGACCTCCAACCTCTCCGAGTTCATCAGCCGCTACAAGTCGGCCGGCTTCATGGACCTGCTGCATGACAAGTGGTACAAGATGGTGCCCTGCGGCAAGCGCGTCTTGGCCGTCACCGAGGTGAGGGCGGCCTGGTGGGCTCTGCGGGGAGGAGACATGGTGGGGCCCAGGCTAATCCTCTGCCCCCACCCCCCATTTCCCTTCCAGACGCTGCAGATGGGCATCTATCACTTCTCAGGGCTCTTTGTGCTGCTCTGCGTCGGGCTCTGCGGGTCCTTGCTCACCTCCCTGGGCGAGCACGTCTTCTACCGCCTCATCCTGCCCCACATCAAGAGGAAGAAGAAATTCAACTATTGGCTGCACACCAGCCAGGTGAGAGCAGCTGGAGCCCCAGCCCCACTTCCCTTGAACTGCCTGCCCCCCGCCAGGCTGGGTTTTGAAGCTGCCTTGGCAGCATCCCCGTGGTCCACACCAGCCCCTTGCTTCAGGGTCCCCCTTCCCTAGCAGTGTTGAGAACGGTCCCTGGTGCGTGGCTGGCCCAAGAGCAGTGGTGCTGGGGGTCTGAGTATTTATTGCTAGTAATTATGTGTATTATTGTAGGACCTACAAACCCCCGTCATGGCCCAGAACCCCCCCGTGTGCAGCTTTCTTTTCTCCAGCCTCGCCTGGGTAGGACACAGCCCTGCCCCTTCTAACGGGGGGCCCAGCCACAGCCCCTGCAGGGAATCTTCTGGCATTGGTATTGCCCTAAAGATTCCCCTCCTCTGCCCTCTTCCGTAGTGCAAAGCCAGTCTATGCCACTGCCTACACCCAGCAGCTGTTCGGACTCATACCCACCCCCAGCTCTGGCTTAATTAGACTCTAATTCTCCCTTCCGCAGGAGCCCCAGAAAGCCACCCTACGAGGCATTAAATCCAAGTTAAAGCAACACTGAAAAGGCAGAGCCCTGTCCTGACATCCCCCCACCCTTCCCTCCTGGGTCTGATTCTCATCCTCCTTTGCACTTCACAGAAAATCCACCGGGCACTCAACGTGGGCTTCGAGGAGCAGAAAAACCAAAAGCTGGGACTAGAGAACAGGTACTGAGGGGGCAAAGCCCCGTTCCACCTCCGCTGCCAGGCTGCGAGCTTAGAGCAGAGGGCTCTCGCCCCCAAGTGGCGGTGCAAACAGGTGTCTAAGGGTCCAACACACCCTGCCTTCCCCTGGGCGCTAGGGTAGCTGGATGGGGGAAAGGTACCCCGCCCTGGAACTTGAGTGAGAGTGTCCAGCTTGGAGAGATGAGGATCGAATGCACAGTCTCAGTCACCCCACCCTTCTAGGGGGAGGATCCTGCTTTGATCAGCTGTCGCAATCCTCCCTCTCAGGAAGGGCACAGCCAATGGAGGGGGAGCCGTCTAGCCAACTGGGATGGTAGACTCAGAGGGCTCCACTCACCCTCTACCTGTTTCACTCTGAAGGTGCAACGTTCAGAAGAGTGAAAAGGCGCCAGCCCCCAATGCCAGCCAGCCGAGCTGGAACAACCTCAGGAAGGCCCCCGGGAAAGAGGACAAGCGGGTGCATTTCAACATGGAGCAGCTGCCCTCTGAGCCGGCGCAGGAGGTGCCCGTGTGGCACTGCACGAATGGCAGGGTGCCCCAGCCAGAGGAGTGGGACGCCAGCGAGAAGGAGCTCAGGGAGCTGGAGGAACGGATCCAGGCAATCAGGGAGCAGCTGAGAGCTGCCCTGGTGCGGAAGAGCGAGCTGGTGGTGGCCTTGGGGCCCACCAAGAACATCCGCATGGCGCCTGTTAAGCCCATTGCCGAGAAGAACGAGGACAGGTAATGGGACACGGGCCGTTCAGCTTCCTTTTGAACTCTCTGGAAAACCAGCTGCTGCTTCCTTTCACATCTTAAACCAGAGCCTGGAGAGCGAGTGCAGAGGCTCCTGGCTTGGGAAGTGGTGGAGCTGCCTAGGAAGTGGGCTGTTACAGATCACAGCAACTGGGAAACACTCCCCAGGTGGTTCAGGACCCAACTCAGTCACCACTTTAATTTAAAACAATTCCTTTGTATCGCAGCTGGGACCCAATTCCCCCCCTGCTGCTGTCCTTTGTTAACGGCAAGCTTAGAGAGTCCCATATGATCAGGTTTCAGTGTAGTAGCCGTGTTAGTCTGTGTCAGCAAAAAGAAAATAAGAAAGAAATACTTGTGGCACCTTAGAGACTAACATTTATTTCAGCATAAGCTTTCATGGACTACAGCAGAACCCTCCGTCAGGCTCCAGCCAGGTATGGAAAGGAGAGTCTCACTTAAAAACGTTTTCAGGTACGTATCCCTTACTGCAGGTGCGAGGACAGAACAGGCTTTTCTCAAGGAGGAAGTTCTAGGTTTAGTTCTTTTCCCCACTGCCTCGGAAGGAAGAATCCTTCCCTATTTAAAACAGCTGTGTGGGGAAACTAGATAGAATCCAATGAGGATTTAAGAACTGGTGTCTCAGGCTAGGAATGTTTGTGCTCAGTTTAGGATCCCTTCTCTCCCCACGGTGGGTGTGGGGTGTGGAATAGAGACCTACTCAAACTTTCCCCTACAAACAGCCGAGGGTGACAGTTGTCCAGAAAATGCTGTGCCATGCAAACTCTAGTAGTGTTTCCTTTTGCTAGTAGCAGCTGTAACAGTGATTGTAAATAAAATGTACAAAGTTCAAGATTTTAACTAGAATAAAAAGCAAAGCAGATTTTTCCTCCCATCCACCCCCTTCAGATCCTGCAGGTGGTGAGAGAGAGAGAGAGAGAGAGAGAGAGAGAGAGACCGCATGCAAAAATGCAGATTGACTCAGGAATCTGCTCACTAGCTCCTCCAGCCCCAAAACTTGTGGAAAGAACCTCTGTCCATCTCCCTCACCAGCACGAGTTTCTCTCCCCATCTTTCCTTCACTCTGACCTGTTTTTTAGATGCAACTGTCATCCTGGGATTAGGATTTTATTTAGTGAATTAAGATTAGAGTGAACCAGGATCCTCTCCCAAGGCACAAAATTGCAGAATTTAAGTTGACAGAGCTACAGGGAATTTAATCACAGAACTGTATTGTTGAGTAAAGTTGGGGGTGGGGGAAATCTCCTTTCATCTTCATCCCAGCAGCAAAATGGTTTTATGCAGAGGGTCACTTCTCTTCCGTCACTGCAGGACTCCCTCGCCAGCACTGAGCAAGCATGAAAGATGGTTCTGGTTAACACAATCCCTTCATTTCAGGCAGCGGGAAAGTCCCAGCTTGTCTCATCTCTGATGTGATGGAAGAGCAGAGATGTAGGTGTGAGAATGCAGACGTCTGTACACATAAGAGGGTGACTGACCATGAGCCCTGCAGCATTAGAGTCCAAATGGTGCTGTCCAGCTCTTTGAAATCTGATCAAATTTGGGGGGGGGAGGGTTGGCCTGGAAGACCCTGGGGCAATTCCCTGCTCCACCACAAATTCCTTGGGCAAATCACTTAATCAGTGTCTCAGCTCCCCATCTAACACAGAAAGACTAATAGTGCCCTACCTCCAGGGTGGGAAGGTGCTCAGATCCTATGACAGCAGTAAGTTTCTTAGCTCCTAGGGGTAAGTGTACATGATACTGCCCAGACTGAAGACCGGAGCCTCATAGGTCCAGCCTGCCCAGGACCCCGGCACGACCGTTAGCAAAGCAGCACCACTGAAGCTGTTAGAGATAATATTTATTATATATACAAACACATTTTGTACATTAATTAAATAGAATGAACTCTACCCTTCATTCAGCAAATGATTTGGTTCATTTCCCCCCCTAAAATCCTACAGCTGTTTCTGCTGCCTTGTGCTCTGTGACCTTTACAACCTGCTCCCAAGGAGCCCAGCTGCCTAGAAGCAGCAGATAATTGAGGGGGGAGACATTGGCTGGACCTGGTCTCACACCTGGGAAGGCTGGGTGTAGTGAGAGGGGTCCACCAACATACCAGGCCCTGGCCCGCGCTCTCCCGCTCCAGCAGCAGCATGTACTCCCTAAAGGGCTTCTGGGGAGGAAAGGCAGAGAGACAGAAAGCTGAGATTCTGCCAGAAACCCCACTGACATGGCAAATCCTTCGATCACGCCCCAGTTCCCCACCCAACAGCGCCTCCTCCGTGTGGCAAGCAGTGGAAATACCTGAGGGCCTCATTCCTGATGGGAAGGAAACACCGGCTGCACTTACCCACCCGGACGAGGGCTGCTTAGCTCACGCAGACAAGGATGGAGCCCAAGGACAATTCCACAGCTTGGTCTCCCTCTCCCTTGAGACATGCCTCCCACCTCCCCTCTAATCAAGGGGGGCTAAGCCCCACCCTCTCCCTGGGCACTTCCCTTTTCCACCACATACGCTACCTTTTCCTTAGTTTATCTCCTCTCTCAGAGCCTTCCTGGGGGAACCGGACATCACCCACCACAAACCCTTCTCCAAAGGGAGCAGCTCCCAAGATGGGCATACCAGTGCAGGCAGAGTGAACTAGAAAACTCTGCTGCCCGTAACAGGAGGGTTTCTAAGGCAGCCTCTCTAACTTGGGTACCAGATGTCACCCACTACAACTAGTTAGTAAAAAGGTATAGAGCCAGATAGCCCTTGGGCAAACTAGTCTACCAGGGTGAGACTAATCTCACAGCTAGCTTTGCCTCTTCCTCTCAGTGGGACAGTGCTCCAGACTTCCTTTTTGCTGGGGGGGGAGGGGGGAGCGTGGAAAGAATCTAAATTTCTTCTTGGCTTCTGTGTTCGGGTCCTTTCCTTTTCTACTGAATCATCGCAATGGTTTTCTACCTGCAGTCTCCCCTTCTGGCCCTGTGCCAAGGGGATTTCTCGACTCATGGAAGGGCCTAATCTTAGGATGGGAAGGTGTCCCACGCATGGGACAAGGCACTGAAAAAATGAGCTAAGCCACCAAAGAGTGGAGCTGTGTGGTGACAGGGCTACACACATGCGTCCCGGAAGGCTCTTCCATGAATTATGAAGCTATAATTCAGTTTTTAACTAATGTTTTCAGGCCACACCCCCTGGCACTAGCTCCCATCTAGCTTACCCACAGTCTATGTGCTATGCATTTAAGGTGCTGGATTCAGAGAGCCCCTGCCGAGAGGCCATGTGGCAGAAAGGAGAGCTGCTCTCCTTTCAGGGGTGCAGCAGGAATGGAAAAGGGAGGATAGCTATGGGGATCCAGCCCAGAATCAGCCTGGGATGGTTTCAAGCACACCCCTGCCACCAACCTGCAGGGGAAGCGGTATGAACCTATCAGCTCAGACAGTGCTGACTGGCTCTCAGAGATCTGTTAGCACAGGAAAACAGCCTCCTGTTTCACCTCTCCCAGGACAAGCTGGCAAGAGGTCGGGGGAGAGGGAAGATGCTTAACTACAGCTAATTGAAACCCTATTTTCCAGCTTCTCCACTGCGATGAAATCTGGTAAAAGGGCATAGGGCTTAAGATGCACTTTCCCTAGCTGATGCCCTCTGCGGATCTCCAAAGGAGACCTTAACACCCCCCCACACACACATTGTTAAACTGCAGTTCTAAAAGACAGGAACGCCAGGAAACTGCCACCTGTATCTTCTCCCCCCATTAATACAGACTTGTGTCTCACCCTTTAAAACCTCTGCATCTTTCTAAAAATAGATAGAGCAATATATAGAATTTGTCTTTGCAACAGCCAACTTTACTCCTTTGCTAAGTAGCCAAAAAACCCCTATGTAGTCAAGGGCCACATGGCTGGTGAGGAACAAGAGCCGAGAACAGGGAGACTCCGCTGCGGACAAAATCAGCTAGACACTCCCAAACTGTCAGAGTGAAGATGTCAAGCAGCATCCACCGAAGCTCCCATGATGAAAGGAAAATGACTCTTAGCGCCAGCAAGTGGTTTCTAAAACCCCTGGAGGTTCATTTCCATTTCAGTGGATGAGCTTTCTCGCCTGCCTTTCCAGGCATACACCACACTAGATGCAACTCATCACACTAAGATTTTTTTTTTTTTTTTTGGTTAAAACAAAATAATTGTTTAGTACCATTTGGGGCACACTTGCAAAGGCAAGTAGGGCTAATGACTCAGTCCCCAGCAGCTGACCCAGCCGGTACAACGGGAAGACCTTCCTTGTGAGAGCAACACAAGAGAGGTGGGAGATGCAGAAGTGGGGACAACAGAAGTGTGACGCGGACTAGCCCAAGTGACCACTCCTGCAGCCCTGGTGTCTGCCAATGGCTTAAGAAAGACGGGGGGCCCAGCAGCTTGCATGCGGTGAAGAACCTCTCTGTGCGGGTCTAGCTGGGCATGAATGGCTCCCGGCTAGTCTGTCCCTTTTACACACATACACATTTACTGTCCAGGGGAGAAATGTACTGCATCGTTACTGCGCTCCAGCTGCTCTGCCTCCACTACAAGGAATTATGGGTGAGGCATAGGGAGAAACAAGAAATCCAGATTCCTTCTGGGCTGCCAGAGATCAAGCTCAGGACAGGCTCCTAGACTCTGGCTCAGAGTGAGCTTCGGAGCAGTCTGCACTGTCCACTGCCGTTGGGCAGGGGGCGCTCTCCCCGTGGTCCCCAAAAGCACTATCCAAATGCTTGACCGGATCAGTATCTTGCGTGAGGGGCTGTGCCAGGTTACTGTTTGCAACGCGGTCCTTTCCGCTAGGTTCTGCTTGGCTGAATGACTCCCCTGCAGCCTCAGTCTGCTCGGGACGGGAAGGACTGGGGACAGACGCACCGTCCTCCTGTGCTGGGGCAAGGGGGGCAGCTGGTGTCTCGTCTGCAGTAACCACTGTTGTTGAAGAGACCTCAATAGTAATGGAGCCCATCGCAGTCTCCACGTGGTCGCTACTGACTCGAATTCGGGCTACTAAGCTTGAAGCCGCAGCGACGGCGGCATCCTGTGGGCTCCCATTGGCCATGGCTTCGTGCCCCACGTTTGGCTCCAAGAGGGTAGTGCTCAGGTCAGACAGAAACGAGGCTTCTGTAATGATGGCGGCAGTTTCAGCCACCCAGTTCAGATCCCTCCCTACAGAAGAGGCTGTAGCAGCCGCAATGGCAGCAGCACTGGGATCCTCGTTGGGAGCCAGAGAACTGGGGCTGCTGCTTTCGGCGGCGGGACCAGCTGCCGGATGGGGCCGCCCGCCGCCCATGTCGGTGGGGGCAGCCGTAGTGTTGTTGTTGAGGTTGTCCTGCAGCGTTGTTTGGGTCCCTTGACCCACCTGCTGGTTCTGCAGCAGCATCTCTTGGATTCTGATCTGCTGGAGGATGGCCGGCAGCTCATAATGATGGAAGAAATAGATCATGGAGTGCTAGGGAACGCAAAGGGAAAGGGGTTACTTGCTGGCCAAGATCTGCCAAGGAGGTTTTTGCTCAAGCCCTGTAGGAAGCCTGTGGATTGGTTCCCTTAACTGTTGTAACCACAAGAGCAGGGGTTTGGCTAGCCTGCTCTGACTCATACTGGAACCAGAAACGTTCAGGATTTTCCACCTTCCACTGTGGTCCCTAGAAGCCTCTCCAGCAGCTTAGTGGGGCCATAAAAGCCCTGCAACCAACCAGGGGACCACAGAAGCCAAGCCTCTTAAGGAGGGATGGGGAGGAAGAAGGCAGCCAGGAATAGCTGAAGTTTCTATGGACAGCTGACTGCAGGCTTACAGCCGGTGGGAGATGGCAGGTCGTCAGCCAGAGACACTCAAGTCCTCTAGCCACAGAACAGGGACATCAGGCAGCAGCAGTGCCAGCTTCCTCAACACCATTCAACCACCACCACAGGCATCACCTGCGTGGGGAGTTCTTCATATGCCCATTCAGTCCCTGGCTCCCGCGTCCCAACCCTCACAAAGATCACCATTTAGGAAGGTGCCTTATGTTATCTGGACATCCAGGGGGGAATCTGACAGAGACCCCTTATCCCCCAAACTCACTTGCCATTAACTCTCAGTCATTTTATGGGTCCAACTTTAAGTCACTAATGGCCACAGCTGGATTTGAGCCCATGACCTAGAAGTCCAAGGCGCTGTATCTTAAGAGACTTGGCAGTTTCATCCACCCTCTAGTCTCATGTTCCCAGGAAGTGCACAGATCTCTTGGTTAAGTAAAGATTTCTGTTCAAACCCAGCTTTGTAACAGCTTTTAGAGAGTCTACATTGTGGCCGTCAGTGACTTGGGGGTAATTTACTCTAGTCTATGTCCGTCCATGCATAGCCATACAAGTAGCCCGATCAGTTTCTGACCTGATATTTTAAGCTGTGCTTTTCTATCCAGCTCCCTCATAAGGTTAATGAAGTGACCCCGGGTAGAATTAGCACTAAGACATAGATCTGTCTCATATAATCCACTCTCCTACCTAATGAGCAGCAAAAGAAGACCACTGCTTACCTGGATGAAAAGCCAGGAGGTGACCAGAGCCAGGCTGCTGTACTGCCCATTAAATCGATAGTGGTATGCATAGAAGGCAAAGTGGTACAAGTAGAAGAACCTGGAAAGAGAAGCGACAATAAGGAACAGGACGTAACCGCAGAGAGAACCCACCCACCCCCGCCTGGAGAGGGGATTTCCCACTCAGCAGCTGTGAGACCCCGATGAATGGGTACTTTTGACTCTCAGCAGACATCAGTGTTCATCTAAATACACAGCAGGACCGACAAGTGGGCAAACGTTTGAATCAGTTTTAAAAGGGGGACTTGCGAATAGTTACACAGGAAAGAGCTAACTTGCCTCCTGAATGTGGGGAAAGCAATTGGGCTTCAGACGCAGGAACACTGGGGGCCAAGAAGAAGGGAAAACAGCGGCAATCCGAAATGGAAGCCAACCCAGCACTGCTGGATGAAAATGTTAAAGACACCTGGCATCACAGAATAAAGCAGCATGCAATATAGGGCTGAAGCACATGGCTAGCTGATGGAAGCGCACATGCTAGAAGGAGAATGGGCAACTCTCTTACCTGAGCCAATGCCTCTTACTAGTATTGGTGTGGCAACAGATGGCATCATACTGGTCCGCCAGCCACACAATGAGGATGATGTAAAATGCAGTGGTGGTGTCATTGAAGAACTCGGACATAATGGCCTCCATGCCTGCCAGACAAAAAAACAGTGACACGTCAACTAGCTATGGGGCCTGGGCAATGAGTAATCCCAGCGAGCCATTCTCCAGAACCAGGGGTGCACCCAGAGTAAACGCTATCTAGTGACTGGTGCTATGGTGCATTTGCTGGATTGCAAAGCAAATGCAACCAGGCACAATGGTGCTGGTTTCGAACAGCAGATGGGGTAAAGCACAAAGATTTCCTTGCTGACTAGAATCTTCACCTACAGCGTTAGCCACAGCACAGGATTGATTGTTTTTAAATGACGTTTTGTGGGTGTAGGGCATAGGTCAGGAAAGCGAGAGATGGTGAAGTGGATCAGAGCCATACATAATGGACACACACGATGTAGATTACCTCCACCCACAATGCACAGCTCTGAGAATCACTAATCCTGACCAGCCCTAACCAGAGCGTGGGGATATTTCTACTGGAGACTAGGACAAAAACACAGTCACACCAAGTTCCATGACATTACATCTCTGCAGGGAGTGAGAACATTAACCCCCCACAGTGACACAAGGTACAAGAGGGGGATTGTGTTCAATGCACCCCAAAGCAACTTGCTACACCAAGTTCGTTTCAGACCTGCTCAGGGTTCTTCCTTTACGTAAGGAGAAAATCCACGTTCTTACCTACTAGAGCCAAAATGACAGTGAGTAAGGGAGCAGCAGGGAATGCAATGGTCATGTTCATTTCCAGCATCTGTAAGAGGTCCACTGCAAGAAGGAAAGCAAACCATGAAGGGCTCTTGGCAGCTCATGGAGCAGAGTAACGCGCCACAAACCATCTTTAGAGCTAGATGCAGGAGTGCATGCAGGAGACTGTACGGCCGCAAACTGCTTACAGCTCACAGTATACATAGGCCCACACTGGAGCAGGCCACTGGTCTGACAAATCCTGCCCTGGTAATGACCTATACCCACTGCTTCAGCGGAAGATTAAATCCCCCAGAAGGCACCAGGGCTGCCCTTTGGGACAGTGGTTTTTTGACCCCTGAGGCATTTGGCCATGCCCTGAAACGTGGGATTTGCATTCAGCTAGCCTCAGGTAAGAGGGGAAGTGGTCACAAAGGGCAACTTAAAGAGAGCATATTTGTCTGGAGATTTAAGGCTAAATTCAGATCCGATGTAAGCAGGAACAAAAAGTCTAGAAGTCAACGGAGCTACGTTTACACTAGGATAGAATCACTAAGCAGCGTACTCCAGGTGGCAAAAGTCATGCCATGTCAGCTTCTGCTACAAGTAACCTTTGGAAAATGTTACTGTGTTTTCCCAGCTCCAAGATGATGGATGGGATAAAGAATCGACTGTCTCAAGGAGGCTCAACTCCACGAAAGACACTGAGCTCTTTTCTTGCCCTCCAAAGGTAGTGGGTGTTCACCAGGGCATGGTATTATCCCAAGAGAAACAGCTTGTAGGAGAGAGATTTAGAAGCACTTACCAATGAAGACAAAGATCTGATGATGAGAGTAACGCAACAGCATTGAGACTGACAGAGTCTGAAACGGCAAAACAGATCAGGATTAGAACTGGACTGTCCTGGGAAGCTTGTTTTCTCATAGAGGGTCGTAATATAATAAAGAGTTCGTGCTGATGCGCCATCATGGGATGTAGGATGCACTGAGACAGGTATTAGACACGTGATATCTTTGAGTCTACGTACCAAGTTTTTAAAATGTTAGCTGTATCTCTATGAGCCAGCAATTGTATTCTGGCTCCATGGAGGAGGGTTGCCAAACCATCTCCAGGAACGATCATAAGGGCCATTACAGCAAATCCTGGGACAGGTACCCAACTCCAAAGAGGAACCACCTCCTGGGGATTTTTGCATCTACTGGTTCAGACCGGGTTCCAGAGGCCCAGGAGACAAAGAAAGGCTTTTGGTATAAAGGCTCGGCTGAACTGACTCAGAATCCCTCAGTTTGATCCAATAACTGACACAAGACTGTAACCAAGAGGGCACAACCCTGCTGGAAGGATCCGAAGGACTGGGAAACATGCCAGGGTCTGGAAATACCTAGTAAACCTAGCATGCGGGTAGCATGTTTATTGTTTTATCCTATGTTTGGGTCACTGGCATTCACTGTCCTAGCCCTTGAGAGAGTGAAGAACTACAGGGGCTGAGCTAAGGTCTTATTTGCTGGGATATGCACACTGAAGGGCAGAAGGAATTGAAGGCTAAATCCTCGGTCTGGAGGAAGAGAGTTCCCGTACTTTGCCCACAGAGAGGTGATGGCTAGAGGTTTGAGATGCAAAGGGGCACCCTTGAGCAGACCACAGAGAGGTCAGAGGTGCACAGTTAACATGTGCTTGTGAGGTTCTTTGGCCTGGGCTGTGCAGGAGGTCAGATTAGATGATAATAAAAGACCCTTCTGACCTTCAAATCTATGTTAACTACGAATTTGCTGGCTTGGGGGGATTTTTCTTAGCACTGTAACAAAGCCCAAGACTGTACTGCACATTTCATTCTTTGTTTTAAGTAGTGCTTCTTTGGCACGTTACAAACAGTAATTAAACCACATGCTGTCCCTGTGAAAGACAGGCAAGTAGTTTAGCTGCAGTAGGAGCCTAGCTCTGGCAGGTTAAGTGATGCCCCAAAAAATCAAAGCAAAAATCTGTATATGTTGAGAACAGAACCCAAAGTTCCAGCTCTGTCCCAGTCCTGTGCACCTCCAGCTAGGCCACACTGTCTCTCTGAGAAAGATCACACAGGACTGATTTATCTTCATGGGAGAGATATTTAAACACCTCCTCTCACCAGCCATTAGATTGTTTTACATGGTCTTGCATCAAAGGAAGAAGGAACACTGCCCTAACTCTATGCATAGTGGTTTGGCATCTATGATATTTCAGCCTCCTTTGCTTATTGGTTTCATCTGGGTCAATACTGCATTTGCAAAAGACTAAAGTGTATTTAGTAAAAGTAGCAGTGGCCTCTTGCGTTAATACAGATTTAGGACATGTACGAAAGTTACCAAAATTAAGTCAAATAGCACCTGGCAAGCCCTAGTCCAGAAATCCAGGCAACAAACAGCTTTACTTACAAATATGACCATGATGACAAAGGCTGCTAGGTACGACGTCCTAGCCATCCACATGCTGACAAAGCGATAGTGCTCTCCGGACACCACGTTGCGGAGGAAACCTGGAAGAAACAGAGGAGCCCGGTCTGACCAAACAATAAATGATGGGCTGAGCTTCCTGTACTGGTGTATCCTTCATTCTTATTCAGCATAAAGCAGGAGAAAATCTTCCTCGGGGCTATTATCCTCTCTCCTCACACTTAGTTCATTTTACTTGCCTGGTGATAATCTCCCCATGGAGCCAGGGAACCGTTCTCAGTACTAGGGCAGTGTCAACAGCCAGGCACACCATTCATGCACCCACAGACTGAATGCGCCTCCTCCAAACATTCCACCGCTAAACTATTTCCTGGTGCCTTTACCTTTGTTCTCTTCGTTTTCAGCTAAAGCTTTCACACTGGACATTAGAATGTCATCATAACCCAGGAACTCGTCCAGCAGCAGGCGACTAAATCGGTCTCCAAAGCACTGGTCCCTGGTGGGATCTGCATGAAAGGCAAAGAAGATTCACTCTGTTCAATCAGAGGTCAAGCCCCGGAGCAGGAAACCCTGCATGTTACTATTTACATCAAGACCCATCCGACGCTCTGCAGTGCTATGTGAGCAAGCAGAATTTGATTCCCAGGATGAGACTCTCCCTCCGTAGGCCAGCGGATGTGATGCACTTGCCCCGGATAAGCATGGCGCTCACTTTTCTGAGCCTTTTAGCAGGACAGTAGGTATAGTACCGTAGAAACTTTGGCTTTTGCATTGGGATCAGAACAGCCAATATGGACAGAAGTTCTCCACATGGCAGAAACAATCAGGAAGTGTAAGGACAGTGAGATGGATGGCTACCGTTATTTGCAACAAGATTCAGAATTGAAGCAAAAGGATCTTAAAATGTTGACTCAAAGTGACTCGGCATCCCCGTGCAATTCCAGGGACTGCTGGAAAAGTTTCAGCATTTCACACAAGTGGTGGCTGCAGTGATTAGGTCAATATAGTGACATGAAAGTGCTACATAAATTCAAAT
This sequence comes from Chelydra serpentina, assembly GCA_037349315.1. Lineage (NCBI taxonomy): Eukaryota > Metazoa > Chordata > Testudines > Chelydridae > Chelydra > Chelydra serpentina. The sequence continues at coordinate 4,677,140 of JBAIAC010000107.1, read as the reverse complement.
GAGTTTTATATACACATGTAATTGCTCATAATGCAGCGGGGATCCATATAGATGAAAGGTGGAATATAAATGCAAGCCATTTTTAGTAAGGCAGGTAGGATGCTTATGTTGGAATTTGACAAATCAGACCAAATAAAAACAACACCTACCTTAATGTAGGCCCATGTGTTACCTGCCATATAATCACTGTTTACGATAGCAGAACCACACCACTGCTTGCACTACTTATGTCTAATCAATCTAATCGGATTGCTGCGCATATTTTGGCATCTGATTAATTAGCATTTTTGGCACTAGAAGGTGTAAGACTACACTTGTTCCTTGGAAACTTTTTAATTAAGAGAATATCAGTGGAAGATAACGCTGCCACAGGATAATGGTCCCTGTGGCTATGCAGGATGCAGAGATGATTAGCGATAAACACCAGTGCTAAGGAGACATGCTCAACATTGTCTCTGATAGGCATAACCGCTCCTGACAATAGGCATCAATGTTGTGCATCACAAGTGTTAAGTAGCACGGTCTCTGAGGGCTGTAGGTAGGGTGACCAGACAGCAATTGTGAAAAATCGGGATGGGGCGGCGGGGGGGGGGGGGGGGGGGGGGGTAATAGGCACCTATATAAGACAAAGCCCCAAATATCGGGACTGTCCCTATAAAATCGGGACATCTGGTCACCCTAGCTGCAGGCTATTTTGTTTCTAGCCTCTAAAGTTTAAAGCAAATGAGGAAAAGCAACAAAATAATACAAACTGGGCAGAGTTTAGATTTGGTTTCTTGAGATTCCTTCCTGGGAGGGACAACTGCTCTAGGAAATAATGCTAGGACTCAGATATTGAAACTGATTGCTTAGATTCAAACTCTGTAATGGATGCCTTGGCATCGCACTGGAAAGACTGTCCTTCTCTGAACGAGGGCCCCCTCCACCGTTATAAAAGGTTTCTGTGCGACTGAAGCAAAGGTAGGTATGTGGGGGGATGGCTAAAATTGGGATGTTGGCAAACAGCATGTAGGCATTTTAGAAGAATCTTGTCAACTAATGCATGAGCCCTGGTCATGCCCCTTACATACCTAGTGTCACCACCATGACTGGGATGCTGAGACGCTGACGAGTGCTCTGAGACAGGCGTAAAAACCCGTACTCCAAAGAATACTCCACAATGTACTCTTCCTGGGGCCACACTGCAAGAGAGGAAGGGAAAGGAGACTCAACAGCAGGGTTTGCAAACTACCGTGGATACATCCCTCTTTACCCCGTCCCCTCCTGAAAAGCAGGTTTGCCAAGAAACAAGCACAAGCGGCCTTTTGTCATTTTTAAGCTTTGGTTGCACTTTTTACATCACTTTTCCCCCCAATAGTAATCCAACCCCATTAACATGGATAGGAATGAACCCTTTGATGCATTTCCCAATGGCGTTCACCCCAGGAGGTACACTGGGTTAATATCAGCTGCTGGCTTTGGAGGACATCCCCTCGACCACTTCAGCAGGCGCATCACTAAGGAACTGTCCACTCACTCTGGATTCAGGGCATTGAAAGGTGCCATGTTTATAGCCAGGGCTCCTGGCGTCCTACCTACAAGGCCTAGGGTTTTTAAAAGGAGCCCATCCACTGCCTTGAAAATTCCAGCCAAAATAACTATAAGCAGGATCAGCAATAGTGCAAGGCTTCCCCACGTTATTCTACCAGCAGGCTGCAACTCCAACCTGGAGGGAGACGTCTTCATGCCTAGTGGTCTCTACACAAACTGCCCCATCAGTCGGGCTAGTATTCTTCTTTTGAAAGTGACCATCTCCCCATCAACTCATTTCACACAGGCCATCAAATGGTAAAAGCATCAGGTCACTACTGCTCAGATCATGAGACTCTCCCAATCCCTTAATATTGGGGCCAATTTAATGAAACCTTTAATAATCAGGCTTCAGCAACAGACGGTAAAGCAGATGGAAGAACTCCAGCTCACTGTCTCTGAAGAGCACAGATTTGAACCCTCCTCTGAAGCAAAGCACAATAAACCAGGAAGGCACAGCAAAGGGAATCAGGAGACTAAACACCACATATAATAATGGACTTGAGAGGATGTTATAGGCCCTAATGAGAACATGTTCTGTCTTTCTCTTTCCCCACTCTGGCCCCCGGACACGGGACATTTGTTGGACCTGTGCTGAACCATGCTTCTGCCCCTCCTTCCATTCCCCACCCAAGAGTGATCCCTGCTCTGCCACTGACTTGGCTTTGTGACCTTCACTTCTGGGCCTCTGTTACCCTATCTGTGAAGGCAGGATAATACCACCCATCTCGCAGAGAGGCTGTGAGGCTGGATCTGTTTATCTCTGTCAAGGGCTTTAAGAGCAATGAATTGAAGATACTACAGAAAGGTAAAGTATTATTAAAGTCACAATATACTCTAGGGCCTTCAGCTTCCAAAGCAACCAGCTTATAACTTCAGCTACAGACAAGGAGCAGACAAACTCTTAAAAAAACCAAAGATCCTGTTTTTATTCACATTCTCTCATTTTAAAAAAAAAAGACAGATAAGCATTACTCACTCAAGAGTCACTAGTGCCTTAAGGAAAAGCTTTGAAAGATATCCCATTTAGAAACAAGTCTGCTTAGAGAATTGCCCTCCACAGATAAGACAGCAAGGTTTTCAAGAACTGATCGGTAAGAGTTGTGAAGGTTTCCTATCAAGAGTGAGGCTGGGCCCAGGGGAGGCCTGGGACCTGGAACAGAACTGATTGCTGCTAGAGGACAAATTGGTATTTATTGTGAGAAGCTGAACAATTTACAATGGCAGACATCTGCTGCGATTTGCAGGTTGGCTTCAGAACGCCTGTGTTCCAGGGCCTGCAGGAATGGAAGCCACTTGTCCCCCTCCCCCTCCTCTCAATCTTACTCTGTCCTCAAGTGACCTCTTTATGCAGGCCCCCTTCAGCTCTTGAAGATTTCCTAGCAGACTGCTAACATAAACCCGTGATTACAATGGGCCTAACAGGGCTTCAGGCCAGGAAATATGGATTTGTTTGGCCCTGCTAAGTGCTGCCCAGGTTTAAGTTTTTTGCGCTAGGTGCTACAGCCTTGTTATTTGAACAGAGTGTGTGTCTCAAAAACAGGTCACTTGGCTGTTTCAAGCATTCAGAGGCAGCTAATCTGAGTGGGATGTGGCTGTATCCTGCGTTCTACAGCTCAATGACTCAGCCCCAAAGACCAGATAACAAAAATACATCAATTCATACAAGATGATTTTTGGCAAAAATTAAATCTCTTTACGAAGAACTTTCCTTTCAAGGCCAGTTAAATCAACGAATACAAAGAAATGTACACAGCTCTGGATCAGTTTGGCCAAACCACCACAACGTAAGGGTCTTTTTCGGTGGGAATCTTCCACTCCTCGCCCCCATTACTTGGACATTAGCCAACAATTAGTCCCAGGCAGAAAGCATATCATATAAGCACTGAAACCTGAAATCATGCTTGTGTGGGTTGCAGAACAGGAGAACTGAACTCACTGTGATAAAAACCAAGTTAAAATTGCTTTCCTTTCGCACTCAGTCCTTGAGGTGTCTGAACACAGGGAATTAGGAAATCCACACGGTTGTAATCAGGGTTTGACACTTCACACTGCAGCATGTGTAAAGAATGATGGACAGAGACATCTGTTCGCACGTGTGTGTTCTCCAAGGAATCTATGGCGGAGATTTATGCAACTTCCATTTTCTACACATTTTGGGAATGCTGTAAGAATATTCTCCTACCCCCTTCACTCTGGCTACAATAAATGGTAAATAGACACCCCACACGGGACAAAACTACTCTGCTTTCTTGGAAGGACAAGGCATACATATAGCTGCCACATTTGCTTGTCCCAAAGGTTAATTTAGCACATCATATTGTGTCAACTCATGCAAACTTGAATCAACTCAACAGCATGTGCCAACTCAGCGCTTTAAGATCAACACTATGTGCCTCCGTTAAATTATAAATGCATATTTTGGAGGCAAAAAAGCTTAAATGCTTTGTTCAAAACGGTCTTCTTCAAAGTACATTTTCCTGTTTTGAAGCGTCCCTAGGTCTCGCAGCTGCAGTCGGGCCTGCTGGTTCTAACCACAGTCAACTAACTTCTCTAGAGTTAGAACTTCTCAGGAGAAGGAACTGCTGCTGCTTCCAGAAGGGCCAAAACCAGAGGCAGGAGCAATGAGGAGATTTTTGTTTAAAAAGAAGCCTTTTGACATCACTTTATTATGATTGTTATGACTGCCTGCTTAAATGGGAGTTTGAAGTAGACACTGTCCGCTGTGACAGTCCCAAGACCAGAAAAGTCCCGTTAAGGAGCAGCCAATCAATGTAAAGAGAATTTTCCCCGAACAGTATCATAGCATTCCTTCCTTCCTCAAGAAGGCAGACCAAAAGAGAGTCGGGCTTCCCGTGATGAAAATATTTTAAAGGAGCACAGATTAAAAGTCATATATAAGAAACGTCACTCCCTTTCCTGAGTTAATAGCAACACATTATGTAAGAGAAATTTCAACATAGATTTGCAGCTTCCCACTTGTTTACTTGTTACATTTCACCCAGTACGTGATGAAAGCAGACTGATCAGTTTTACTTTTCGGTGTTCACTGGTAGCACAATTGCTACCAGTTTGCAAACACGGACAAAGGGTTTAAATTCCGTCACAAGAATTGCTTTCATTTAGATCATGAAAGCATCTATATCAATTTATTTTAATGCATCTTATACAAAGATTAAAAGTTGGGAACTAAACCATGTCCCTTTAATTGGGGAAGGTGAGAAGATGAGGGGAATGAGTCCTATTTACATTCCCACAAACCTTTTTGACAAAATGCACTTGGTTATTACAATGTAAAGATGTGGACAGCACCACCTATTAACTTCTCTCTCTTCTCCTCTTGTCAGATCATTTCCACTGAGGACTCAGCAAAAGCAGAAGAGCCTATTCAGTGTACACTACATATAATATGGGGGAGTTTTGCACAGGCCTTAATGATGGTATTGCCAAAAAAACCTCTGTGATAGATACAATATATTATTTCATTCCCAAGTCCTAAGCAGTGTCATGACCCCCAAATCACCAACTGAAGTTCAGGACTAAATCAATCCTGGATCAGCACCAAATAAAATACTGCAAGATCAAGGGAACAGTGAGCTCAATCCTCCATAGCTAAAAATAACGGACTGCTGGAAAGCAAAGAATCCCAGTTTTCCAGTGAAATAAAACATCCGTTTCAGCAAACAAGATACGCTAACTATTAAGTCATTCCAGTTATCATGATCCTACTTCAACCCATATGTGATTTTAACAGCTATCTAGTATAGCCAGAAACCAAAGCATTATACCATGCATATGCCTTGAATCGCAGTTTAAGGGATAAAAACCCACGGTCTCTTTCTAAAAGTTGTATGATATTAGCTGTTAAAAATCACATTACAATTGAAGTAGGGAAGATAAAAGCAAGATGGTATTCTGAATTATGTGATTCTAGCGTCTCCATATCTCGCAATATGCCAGGGTTAAGATCAGTGGATGAGTACAAATGCTTTCAGGACCATTAGCTATTCCCAGACCTGGTCCTGGACAAAGGATCAGAAAATCCCTGCTAGTACTATTAAGAATATGTATTATAAATTGGATTTACTGATTTCCCCCCTGCCCCGCTTCCCGCCCCCCCAGGGAATTTCTTGCATCTCCCCTAGAGGATAAAAAGATAACAGTTGCTCAGGTGAATTATGGGGGGGAAAAAGGTGAAGGGGAGGTTGGGTTCATCTTCTTTTGGCCCATCTGGCATTGGCCACTGTCAGAGACATGATACCAGACCAAACAGTCTGCTCTAGTAGAACCATTCTTGTGATGCTTTATCAGTGTGGCCTGCCACAGTTTGAGGATCAGCATAACAATCCATGCATTACTGGCAACAAGAGACCTCAGCAGACTCCACAGCACAAGCCTGCTCCCTCCCTAGCCCTCCAGCCAAAGAGCAAAGTTCTGCAGAACCAAAGCCAGTATTGGTCAATTTCACCTCATTCGAAGGCAAGAGGGACACCTGGAAAACACTGAAGGTTGTTATGCAAGAGGAGTGAAAGGGGGGATATACAGGTGAAAGGGGAGGAGGGAACATGGATACCAGTGTAAGTTATCTTTACCTGCTCTGGCTAGCATCTCAAACTCGGACACAGTCTCACTCAGAGGCTGCATACCTTTAGTGGTCGCCTCGCTAAACGAGAACTCCTGGCTTTCGTTCTGGGTCACCTGGGTCAGTGCCTCGGTGCTGCTTGCCCGGGGTGGCTTGAGGAACACCTTGGGCTCGATGTCCAGCTCAAACTGTTGAAAAACCATTGGCATGAAAGTCGCATTAGTGCTCATTGCAATTCCGGGCTTCCAAGCCCATCCCCACCCAGTTAACAAATCAAACCCTGAAACATGAGGAGGAAAGACAGACACGAAACCCAACCGTCGCAAGCGTTCAGTCACGTCAAACCAGCTTTGGACTGACAAGAAACGGCGGGTTCTTGTGGGACTACGCCAGTCTGGTGCGTTCAGGGTAATTACCCTCTTACACGTGACAGAGTCCCAGTAGACTTCAAGGGCAGAACGAGCTGCATAATGTCAACAGCCTGCTGTATCTCAGACAAAAACTGCCAAGACGTTGATAGGGCGGCACAAAATCATTGCTTATCACATTTCTGAACCTGAGGCGGCTGCACCAGTAAACCAGAGCAGCAGACTAGGAGATCCCAAAGTGAAGGGCCCCACAGATTAAGGATTTTAAAAGCCAGGAGGGGAAGGGGAGTGAAGTTAGAGACTGTATTTAGTTACTAGCATTCATGTACGTGAGCCAGCTACGTGGAGGTGATAGCCAAATGCTAAATTGGAGAAATGCCATGAACTGCACAGGTACATTGAATTTATCGATATATCTATGGCTGCATCACCATAATCTACCACCCCAAGTTTTATTCGAACACTCCAAATCCCTTTGGAGCTTCAAACAGCTTCCAGATTTTTATCTGAACCCACCAGAGGGAATATTTCTCTCTCCTTCCTTTATGGGTTGATTTCCCCCACAAAGCTAGCCCTAGCCTGGAAAGGCCAAGATTCAGTCCTGGGTGAATAGCAGCTTTTCTGTGCCTAAAAACATCACAGCTTTTCCATCTGCTGTGTTGTAGCCCAGCAGACTAAAAACCAGAGCTTTCTACCACTGGAAAGGCGACGTGCAAGCTGGTGAGCTGCTCCATCAGCTGGGGAAGGGGAAGTCAGCTCCAGTTCTCTTCACAGGGCTCTCTTTATTAACAAAGATTCGGAGCAAGTTGCCACCACCCAAACCTGTCTCACTGCCCTACAGCTGTTTAGCTCTAGTCTTCGTCCAGGCCTTTCACAAGCCTTCCCGTTGAGGCTTCCCCACAACCAGCTCTGGAAGCTGCCAGACAGCTGCAGAGAGCCCTTTCCCTGATCATCTCCTCTCTGGTCCCCTGCCTGAGTATGCAAGTTCCCCATGGACACATGACTAGGAACGGGCATGTGCCCTACATAGCGCTCCCTGGTTTAAGGGCCCAAAGACCCATTGCCAAATTACAAGATTTCCCATGGGACTCAGCACTCCTCTCTAGCTCTGAAAGGGACCAAGGTTTCTGACTTTAAAGCAAAGGCATTTTTAGGTACAGAATGGCTATTTTGGAGGTGGTATTTTCATAGAATCATAGATCATCAGAGTTGGAAGGGACCTTAGGAGGTCATCTAGTCCAACCCCCTGCTCAAAGCAGGACCAATCCCCAATTTTTGCTCCAGATCCCTAAATGGCCCCCTCAAGGATTGAACTCACAACCCTGGGTTTAGCAGGCCAATGCTCAAACCACTGAGCTATCCCTCCCCCCTTTTCCATTTGTTTGTTTTAAATTTCTTTTCCCTTCTGCCATCTAACATCACCAGGCTTTACAGGCAAGGAGATCCAAGAAATAGTCCCAATACAGTGATTAAAAAAACAAAACAAAACTCTAAAACATTCCTAAAAATAGTTTCTCTGTAATATGTGACACAGGGGGAATACATGATGACATGGTATAAAGGCTTTATTGGTATGAGTTTGGGAAGTCCACATTACCCTCACACACACACAAAGTGCTGGAAGAGGACGGCACTTACTGCAAACAGATGAGCACATCACTCCACGGTGAGAGGGGATCCAAGGAGAAGCAGAAAGTGTTATTGCCACTGCTCAGGAAAATTTGGAACACCGGTGCATCTGAGTCAAGCTATGCAATAGCACACAGCTCCAGGAAAGCCTAACAGCAACAGATGTGCTGTTTGGGAAAGGGCTGGCGCAGGGCATTTTCTGTGACGGGCCTTCAGCACTAGAAATCACATCTCCCACTGGGTCAATGGAGATGGAGTTTACCGGCCTACAGTGTATGTCGCAAGGCCACTCTAGAAACACAAGTTGCTGCTTGAGGTGACATTTGGAGAGGTCAGAGGTTCTTTATAAAATGAAGGTTATGATGGGGGCATGACAAGGGTGGGGCATAGGAATATTTCACGGGCACCAAGCCAATCTGTAAAGTTGTTTCCATGCTCCCTGCAAGAGGACATCCCAGGGAGCACCTTTACCTTGACAGAGCTGTTTTCAAACATCTCCACGGTCATTTCCTCCTCTTCCTCCTCCTCCTCCTCGGGCATGGGCTCAATCGCCATTCCCGGGAATTTCTCCGCCTCGCAGAACTGCAGGAAGATGGGGGCTCGGCTGGAGTTGCGTTGTATTTCCACCCGCAGTATGCCATCGCGTGGCCACTTGTCCCGCACGTGCTCCAGGCAGTTAATGGGTGAGCGGGAGAAGGCGATGTGAATGTAAGCCAGGATGAACAGCACAAAGAGAGCCTGAAACAGGCAACAAGGGAGAGGTCATGAGTACAGGTTGGTTCTTTTAAAATCTGCTACTTTTACAAGCTTGCAAGCTTTATAGAGGTTTCTTGCTAACCAGTAAGATACTTGGATGTGTTTGGGCCAACAGACACAGAAATAGCCAAGATCTTTAAAGCTTCCCAGCCTTAGCATCAAAATATTAACAGCTAAACTTCCTGGAACCAGTTCCTCTCCTCAGCTGGACAAGGCAGAACCAGGGAGTATATTGCCATGAACCTGCATCAGCCTTTCTCGTCACACACCTTGTAAAGCTGAGGCCTGTCTGCTGTAGGTGGACATTCAAGAGGCTTCATTACACATTTCACAGGAGTAGACGTGGGCCCTGGTGTCCTTGACTAAAGCTTCCTCATTCACACACTTGTACAATGTGTGTATGCTGGGTGGCTGCCACCCCAGAAGCAGCTGAATTTCAGTAGCCTTGTATGTATATTGTGAAGGTTTGTTAACACGCTACAGGGATCTAAAACATTACAAAACCAGGGCCAGATTCTGACCCAAAACAGTAGCATTTCACATTCACTTTGCACTGGTGTAAATGCTTGCACAAGGGGGCAGGGCAGTAGAGAATCAGTCACCCAGTCTTTTCTGACTAGAAGGCACAGTATCAGTTCTACTAGCAATAATGGTTACCAGATAGTGGGTTGAAATAGCCATCTAATATGGCAGCAGAGGCCGGTTTCAGAGAAAGAAACTGTCCTGGATACCTCTGGGAAGCACAAAATTTAACTTCCTGGTTTTCCTGAAAAGTAACTGATCTTCCAAAAAATGGACACCGCCCATTTACCTTTGGCTCTCCTCACCCCACTCCCTTGTGCTATTTTCAAATGCTTGCTTGTTGGCAAACAAGCCATCCCTTACTAGACCTCCCCCTCTGACCCAGAAACTGGCTTCCAGTGGAGAGAATATACTGTATGAATCCACTGGGCCAGAATGTTCCAGGAAGTGTAACTCTAGTAGTTAAGTCTCGTGTATTTATTCCCAAGCCTCTAGAATTGAGTTTAATATTGACAAGGTCCTTGCTCAGGTTGGTGCCAACATACAACCTTTGCTCGGCAGATAAAACAAGTCATGAGACAGTCCCTGGAAATGTTTTAAAGGGACAGAGTCAGATAGTTTTAGGTCTTATTTCAAAGACTTTCATTAAACTTTTCTGTTCGTTCTTGTGATTTTTTTTTTTTTAAGTTTCCAAGAACAGAGTTTGAATTTAAAATAATTTCCTTTCTACTTGTAGAAAACACTGCAGAATTGTGCTAGTGAAAGGTAACTAGACAGTGAAATTTACCAGCCCGTTTTCATGCCCCATGCTGAATGGAGCTCAAAAAAACCCAACCAGTGAAAAGTAAGCTAGATTTTTTTAAAAGACACTTTTAACCTTAATAAACTAAGGCTTTGACAAGAGCACATGACATTTTTTAAATTACAATTTTTAATCCAATAAAGATCCATTAACAGCAAAGTCCCAGAATTTATCAGGGTGAACATACTGGGTTAATGGTACATGTTTCACTAAGAAACCATCTTTGATGAGTGCTAAACACTGCACATTTTCATTACTCCACACAATGTAATGAAAGGAATGGGGATGGTATCCAAGGATCAATCAAATCCTGTAAGAACATGACTGCAAACCAAGTACAGCTATCAGACTACGCAAACCTTCCCAGATACAACTAGCTCTCTCTGATTTCTGGCTTGGTAGAACTCCCCTACTGTATCTTACATATGCAGGACGATCTTAAGGTTTATACTCAGGCGCCCTGGGATAGACTCTCTTTGGTGCTTGGCTGCTGTTTAAAAGTGGTGTTATTCCTTAGCTTGCTGTTCAGCTGTGTGCTTTTATTGTAAAGGAGCTAAAGACGCCTCAACAATAGAAGTATCTAGATTATTTGATGTATAGATCAGACAGTACCCAGTACTGACAAGATAAAAAGTATTAAAAAATGAGTCAGACCTGCCCCAAAATCATATGTTAAAATAATATATGTTGGGTTCTTATTTGCCTTCTGGGCTTTGAGCCTGTAAGGTGCAAATCAGTATACATTTCCAAGTGTTTCTCTGCAACCGTGAGATCTAATTTCTGATCCAGCCTTAAAATGATGTCTATAAATGCATCTACACCCAGCCCCACGGCTGTTCCTTGTTTCTTCCCATGACGCAGAATTGCAGTTTAATATTGGGATCACCTTCTCCAGGGAGGGCATGAAGCAAACAATGCTGAGTCTATTCCCTGGGTACTTCCTCTGTGGATTTAACACACAGTTGAAAGTAAAAAATAAAAAAAGGATCCAACCCCTTTAGATTGTATTTTGGTGCCATCAAGACCTTCAAGGGGGAGCTGGTACCAAATTAAAGCAGGCAACACAAAACAACTACTACACTGAAAAAACACGCTCCAGTTGGGGACATTCCTTGGACATGAAAGGTGCGTGTGTCGTACTCATTACAGGAAAACTACCATCTTAAAGAGGGTTTCATTTTAATCTGGCTCCCCACAGCTCCAGCTGCTGCAGTTCCTACCATCCCCCCACACTCCCCGCAACCTGACATCACCAGAGGTGAAGGAAACAGGATTTGAGAAGGACAGCTAAGATCTGAGGGAAGGATTAGTGACCAGATGGAGAAGTCAGCCATTTCAAACCAACAAGGGCTGAGGAAGAAGCCTGCAGCTAGAAACATCATCCAATGGTCATTTTTTATTTTTGTTTGTTCCCTTTTTAAGGTCCCTATAGCTCCAAAACACAGGCCAACTGAGGAGAGACTGACAGATTCACTTTGATTATGCTTCTACAGCTGATACAAAGACAGGGAGAGGAGGGTCCAGAAGAGGCACTAAACATACACCCCCGCCCCCACTTTCCAGGAAAGTTCTCCCACTATTCTAACTGCAGCTCAAAGCATTGGGAGGAAACGAGGAGTGGTCTTGAGGCTAGGTACTGATACCTACATACAAGGTACCTCAACCCTTATTTTATAGGCTATAAGCCAACAGCCCAGAGTTATGACTCTTTCATTGTGGTTTGCAGAGTTGTAGCCATGCTGGTCCCAGGATACGAGACAGACCAGGCGGGTGAGATAATATCTTTTACAGGAACAACTTCCATTGATGAAAGAGACAAGCTTTCAAGCTCCAGAGACCTAAGGAAGAGCTCTGTGGAATTCAAAAGCACGTCTCTTTCACCAACATCAGTTGATACAATAGAAGATGTTAAACTTACCCACCCTGTCTCTCTGAGTTCGGAAGAAATCTCACCCATGGACAGCTAGTTATTGGATCATGGAACATTATACCTAGGAATGTTTCCTTTTCTTTGCAATTTAAGTGCAATGATTGTATGGTGAAGTTTTCACATATGTATGTTTAACTGAATTATGAAATATTTCAGATCTTTGTACAATTGCCTGGAGGTTGCTGAACCTGAATATTGTTTCTTGCCCTTGTTTTTAAATAAAATAAAAGAAAACCCTTACAGTTGGCATTAGGTAGGAAAGTATGTTTCATAAGCAATTTTTTTGACTGTTGGCCAGATAAAACAAGTATATCTGTATCTGAGCGCTGGTTTATATAAAACTTGAAATTGTAAACTGTTAATTTTAAAAATAACCAGAAACTTGTGAAAACTTCCAATGTGTTAGCAGACTCTACCCATTTGCACCAAGGCACAAATCCTGCTCCTATGGACTTCAATGGGACCAGGATTTGGCCCAAAATGTTGGCTGCATATTCCTTATGTCCTATAACATCAGTGATAGCATTAGCAAACGTGTGTCTCAGGATCTCATTTCAGCCTTTGCCAACAGCAATGGTGTCATGAGGACTGGGTGTTGGGGTTTTCAGGTAGAGGTGATTTAGCCACATACAAGACCTACATGAAAAGGAATGATTGCCCCAGACCTCAGCTCCTCTAGCTTAACCAGATTCTTCCTGAACTTCATTCACCTAGGCCACTAGCTACTGGGGGAATTCACTGCATGGATAATGAAAGACAGTCTCTCTAATCCTACATGGCCACTGTTGAAGGACACCAAAATTAAGGGGAAAGGGAGAGGCCACTTTAGTCTTGTCTATACAAAGATTTTACAACCCCCTCCAAACCTTCTAGAGAGTCATGTTTAAAACAAGTGGATGTCTTGAGAAGTTAGAGCATGGTTGCAGATCTCAGTGTAGACAGGGCCTTAATGATCTTTCTTTAAAGGCGGATGAACCTGGTGGCTTCATTTATACAAGACCTGCTAAGTGAGATGACAAATGGTACAGCTTTAGCTTTAGACAGTATTTCCAGATCATTTGCCGTTTTCTTTCCATTGAATTCTCTCTCATTTTAGAAAGCCAATATTCTGTCTTTAGTAAGCGGAGATCTCTGCTGGCAAAGTTCACTTTAAAAAAAGCATTCCTTTGATTTGTTACAAGGTTAACTGACCAAACAGGAAAGGCAACTTGAGCTCAGGTAGGAAACGTTAGCCTGCATCTCTTGACTTTTTCTATGTCTGTGCTGCGGGAACCATACCAGCATAGCCACAAAGCCATAACTCTGCTGGCATAACTCCATCGGTGTAGGCTGTATCTACACTATGTCAGGGGGTTTTCAGTTAAGTGTAGAAACACCACCTCCCTGAGTGACAGGAGATAGGAAAACAGAAGCATCTTCCACTGACCTAGCTGTGTCTATACTGAGAGTTAAGTCACCCTAGTATGTCGTGCAGGGGTGTGGATTTTACACGAGTAATTATGCCAACCTAAATTTTAAGTGCAGACCAGGCCCCGGTCTCTGTTCAATCAGGTAGGTACTAGCATCAGATTGGAAAGAGACATTACTAAATCAAGAATAAGACTGAACTCTCCAGAGCAGGGGTTGTCTCCACCCCGCACAATGGGGACCCAATCTCAACTGGGGCCTTTGGGCACAAAGATAACTGGAATGAGAGGAAAAAAACATCAAAGAAAGCACATACAACTTCACCCAGCCACAAGACCTGCTCAAACCTTTCAGTCTGAGCCCAGAGCTCAGACACCAACATTGGTGTGAAGCACAATGTGTGTCCTGCTGGAAAGGATAGAACAAAATATACAAGCTACATTTCTATAAAACACTACAGACCAAATGCCCCAAACACAGGCGAACTCTTACCAAATTCAGCAGTCAGACATCAGACTGAAAGACCTAAGCCATGCTGGAAAGCCAAAAAAGGCCTACCTCAATCATTTTGACAGAGGAGAAACTGAAACAGATAATTTTCTCTTCACCATACAAAATACTTCCTCAAACTATTAGGAATAACAAATACTTCCCATTAAAGCACAAGAAAGCCTGCATAACTTTGAGGCATAAAGGCACAAATAGCCTCAAGACAGGCAACCTCTCACCAAATCAGAAAGGGAGAGCAATAGCAATAAACCCTGTTACCACCATGTCACCAGCCCTCTGTTCAGAACCTCAACGTTCTGCATGAGCTTTGACATCATAATGTGGCAATAAAGTGATTAAAAATTAATCAAAGCAGCATTATTTGGGCCGACATGCAAGTGAGCGCACTGAGCAATCTCCCTTGATATTCTGCAACTTTCAGTAATCAGTTTTTCAACTTAACAGAAAACATGGCTCCCACACTCCATGATTCCCAGGCAGAATCTTTCACCGCCAAACACCTTCGACAGCTGGCATGAGAAGGGATCTCAGCTCTTGATTTCTGATACAGTATCCCTAGTTAGATCTAAAATGATCCATGGTCCCAATGTGAATGCCATTCACTTTGAATACCCCATTATGCAGCACAGACACAAATTTCTCCAGTCTAAAATTCCTGTTATTCCCAGCATGTTCACTGTAGATTAGTAATACTAAACTACCATTTCTCAATAGGGTACTTTTCAGTGATCTACATTATATTGAAAACTAGAGGGTTTCAGTTTTCGTTCAAGGGGACTAATGTCAGTATTAATTAACAAGAAACAACTAGGAGTCCGATAGCACCTTAAAGACGAACAGATTTATTTGGGCATAAGCTTTCGTGGGTAAAAAAAACCCCACTTTTTCAGGTGCATCTGAAGAAGTGGGTTTTTTACCCATGAAAGCTTATGCCCAAATAAATCTGTTCGTCTTTAAGGTGCCACCAGACCCCTCGTTGTTTTTGTGGATACAGACTAACACGGCTACCCCCTGATACTTAGAAGAAGACAGCGATATCACTACAGACTAATGGGTTTTTACTACCTTAGTTTGGGGAACAATCCAAGCTGATGTTAACAAATACATTCAATAGCTTGCAGTGCAGCTCTCCACCAAGAATGGAGAGCATCTAGAATACGGCACCATGGCTGAGTTTTAGGGTTGTTTGCTCTCCAACTTCCTTAAGGTGCTTGATCATTGTGTAACACAACTAGTTCTAGCTACTCATTATCCTTGACCTCCTCAGCAGGCGTAAACAGACTGGCAAAACTAGGCAGCTACGCCACAGATTTGAGTAAGAAGCTGTACAAAGACATCTTCAGCTACAAGGGACCAAGAGATAAGGCTGAAGTTAATGCATACCAAAGTTCACCTAGACACTGGTTCTGCAACTCATTACATGCATGTAAACCTTGACAATCGAAGGAGCCCCACTTAAGGCAATATGGCTCTGTACAGCTACAGGAATTCACCCCTACAGAATAAATGGCAGGATCATGTCTTAGATCTAGTGCTAAACAGTCTGGGTATAGAGAGAGACAGCCAGCATCCCCACTACTTAAAGAACATCTGCTTGAAATCTGGTCAATTAGTTAAAGCACTTTTATGTATGTCACTTGCCCCAGAGTCCCCATTTTGTATCTGACAATTTAAAGACTTCTTTTTAAACTCACTCCTAAGGTAAAAGTAGGCTGTTCTGCACATGTATGCATGGCTAATTCAGCTACCCAGAGCTCTGCAACAGACACTATTGGCTTGGCTACCACTCATTCAATGCAATAGTCTAGTCACAAGTCCCATCTCATTTCAAGTTTTTAAGCATGCCTTCAGTTAGTTATACAAAAGGAAAAGGTTAAAAAGCCCAGACATTTCCAAGAACAATTAAAGATGAGTGACAATGTATTATTAGCACATTAAGGCCATTCTGTCAAGATGAAATAGGACCGTATTATGAAATATGAAGCAATGCCTAATGATTTGTTTCCTTCTTTTTAAGTGACTAATGCTATTATCATGTAAGTACACAAACTAATTTTTTGTGAAATTTTTTACATTTAGCACTGATGAAAAACATGAGCGTAGACAGTAACAGCACATCCCTACCCAGATCACACTAACGTGCCTCATTTCCGATCTGCAACTAGAGGACTGAGAGGAGGTCAGCCTCCGTGGCCTTTTTAAACTGTGGCCTCTCTGCAGAGACAGCCCACAAGGGAGACCAATCAATACCAGCTGTGGTTGTGGAAGGGTACCAAAAAGCACAGACAAGAGGACAAAGTAGTTTGTAGTTTTCACACTCAGCAGGCTGAGGTAAGCAGTGTTTTCTAACACATGATAAACTCTCCTCCCTTCACCTTTTTCCTAATGTGAACAAGACCTCTTTCTAGCCACAACTGTCTTTCCAGAAACCAGGTTGAAAACACCAAATCATTTCACATTGGCCACACAACCATCAGATGGTGGTACGTTAGTCTACAAATCTAGGATGGACTAGAACCAGTGACCTAGATATGAAAGATTTACCAAGCACAGAGGATATCCAGCGCACATTGCTAAGAGTTCTTCACACATGGTTGACAGACCAAAGGCCGCTCAAAAAATCTGTTTCCTGTACCATGGAGCTCAATGAGATGCACTATCCAATTTTGAGGTAGTGGATGTTATACTGAGAGGGGGAATCATTTGTATACATCCAGGAAGATTCCTTCCAGATTTAACTTTGACAAAATGACAGATAGTGTTTCCCATCCCTCTGGGCTTCAATAAACCACTTTCTTAGAATAAGTCAGAAGTTTAAATCTAGGAACTGTTAACAAGAGGACACAACAGAATCTCAGCAGCGCAAGGGAATACTCCCAAACCGATATAAGGTTTTAGAATCTATTCACTCAAGCTTTTGCCCAGAGAGAGAAATATGGAGGCATTTTGGGGAGAGAGACTATTTAGTCTGATATCTGTTGAGTTATTCCTTTTCCTCGTACACGAGGTTAGAATGTGACAGATAAGCCAGTAGCTCTCCTGGGAAATGTTGGCAGCCACTGTGTCGAGTCATTAAAAACTAAAACAAAGCACAGAAGCACAGACTAAGAGACAATGCTGCATCAGCAGGGAAGCAGACTGAATCTACAGGACATCTCCATTTCTAACTGCCACGATTCTATGAACGTAAGAGTACAGGAAAATGCCCTAACAAGCCTTTCAATTTATTAACGGGACCCTAAAGGGTACATCTATACTGCAGCTCGAAGCGAGCCCTAGCCCAGGTAGACAGACTCTCACTAACTCTACTCTAGCTAACATGCTAAAAATAGTAGTGTGGAGACTGCAGCACAGGGACTAACCACCTGACTACAGACCCAGAGGGTTGGGCGGGTTTGTATTTGGGTGGCTAGCCCATGCCATGGCCTACGATGCAACAGCCACAGCACTGTGCCTAGCTCGAGCAGAGCTAACACATCTGTCTACCAAGACTTGGAAGCATGCGCCCAGCTGCAGTGTATAATAACGATCCCAATGGTTCCTATCTTCCTAATGAATAGAAAAATACACCAGGCTAGTGGGAAAGTCTCTGGCTAGTATAGGTGGAGTTAGGTGACTGATCCTAGGGTAGCAGCAGATCTTTCCTGGGGGGTAAGAATTGTTCAGAAGCAACTAACACTAACTCTTGATTGAACTGCACTCAGGGGTGAAGAGTGGATGGAGAAAGTCCCTTCACTTGATACATATGTAGCCCTGCCCCTCACCTTGAGAAGGACGAAGAACTCGAAGATGCGGCGGAACGAAGGTGGGAAGAGGCGGGCATAGGTTACAGCCATCTTGAAGAAAAGGGCATGGAAGAGGCGATCACGCACATTAATCAGGGGGTTCTGGTTGAGGTTGGGGTTCCGTACCCCCCGGTTGTTTCCACCGGCAGCCCCACCACCCCCATTGTTGTTCATTGGGTGATGGTGATTGTTCGCATTGGGCTGGTTCTCCGACATCCTGATCCTCTGGGGGTGAGGGAGCTAGGCGGTTAGTGTGCACTCCTTCCAAGGCGAGAACCTGAAGGCCTGCCTCCTCTGCAGGAGCTTCGATGTGAGAGGCTACTTTCTTTCCCGAGGAAGAAGGCGCTCGGGAAGAGCGCTTTGGTGGGGCTCTGTCCCCCTGAGCTTAGCCCTTTTTGTGGGGTGGGAGAAGAGGGAAGGAAAAAGGCTGCTGTGCTCCTCAGGGGGCGTTTCTATCTTGCTTAAGTCTAACGCAGTCTCCCTTGGGGTGGGTGGATCAGGGCCCCTTTGCAGTGGGGGAATCAGACACCCGGCAGAGGGATATAGGGGCTATATGGCAGAGGGAAATCGCTGCTCTGTTTCTGCAAGGGGGGGGGGGGGGGACTCGAGGACTATCCCCAGGAGGCTCACACGGCAGCACAGTCCCGGGGGGGGGGTCACCCGGGAAGGTGATTGGGGGTGACCCCTTGGGGACGGGGGGGGGGGGTCACTAGGCCCCCCTTGGGCGCTGTTCCCCTGCAGGACGCAGGGGCAGTCGGTCCCCTCGGGGGTGGGGTGCTGGCCCTAGGGGCGGCCCAGCCCGCTATGGGGGGCCGCGGGGAGGGACTCAGACCTCGAGGGGGGCGCTCAGGCCGGGCGGGAGCCCTTCTCGCGGCAGGCTCGGGGGCGCGTCCGCCCGGGACGCTCCGTGACCCCCGGGCGGGGGGCACTGGGGCAGCGCTAGCAGCCGCGGCGGGGCCGTGGCAGGCCCGGGGGGGGACGCGGCTCCTGGGCCGGCCCCGCGGCCATGGGGGCCCCGCTCCGCCCTGCCTCCCGCGCCGTGCCCAGGGGCCTCCTCACGCGCCCGGCCACGCTCCGCGTCTCACTGCCCCGGGGCCAGAGGCGCCGCCGCCGCCATCTTCTTCCTCCTCCTACCCCGGCCCGGACTCTACTACGCGACAACGAGCGCGCGAAAACCAAGAGCGGCTGCTTAATAGGGAACGCTGGGACGGTGGCGGGCGAGAGAGGCCGGGCCTTTCCAACCTCATTTGTATATTCAAATAAGGAGAGCCGCTCTGGTTCCCAGCATGCACCGCGAAATGAGAATGGTACAAAAATTTAAAGGCTTAACCAGGATAAACATAAAAAAGCGCCACCCAACGTGTTAGATTCTATTGGTCGTCTTCTCTAATTATTAACGCATCCCTCTGTAGCAACAATATTGTTCACCCTAATATATAAATTATAATATATCTGGAGGTTTAAATAGCAATGTGGCTCCACTTATATTTGTGCTCGCTTCGGCAGCACATATACTAAAATTGGAACGATACAGAGAAGATTAGCATGGCCCCTGCGCAAGGATGACACGCAAATTCGTGAAGCGTTCCATATTTTTGGTGAAGGCCGGGGTGCGCAAGTTGCACAATGGGAATCATCCAGCCACCACACCGTTATAAGGCCATACTGGGGCAGACCAATGGGCCATCTAGCCCGGTATCCCGCCTCTGAGAGGTCAGCACCAGATGCTGCAGAGGGAAATGAGCGGAACAGGGCAATTATCAAGCGAGCCACCCCATGGCACATGGCTTGTGTCCCTGACCATCCTGGCTAACAGCTATTGCTGGACCTAGCCTTTTTGAACCCATTTCTGCTTTGGGCCTTCACAACGTCCCCTGGCAAGGAGTTCCACAGGTTGACGGTTCGTTTTGTGTGGGGGTTTTTCTTAGGTGCCTTGTAGAAGGCGCATGGACTGAATTAGAACAAGGTGTTGGCTTGGCAAACAGAATGGACGCGCCACGCTCCCAGCTGGCCTTACCGACACTAGGGAATGTGACCAAACACATTCCCCAGCGGCTGCTCGCGCTGGCTCAGTGGCAGCGGCAGGAAGCCCAAATTTAGCCAAGACGCTGCCAGCTGCCAGCATATTGACTGCCTGCTCATACGCTTAACTGTCCCAGTAGCTAAAACGACTGGCGCTTGGGCCATGGTCTGGTGCCCACTGACAGCACAGCAACATGGCCCTAGACCCAACACAGGAAACGTGGCACTGTTGGCAAACACACTGGGAGGAGGCTGTTGTATGGAAACAGGCTCCCGGGGAGGAAGCAATGTTCTACTGCGAGCTGAGCAGCCACCAACAAGGAGCACAGACGCCCACCGGGCAACACACCAGCTCCTAGCTGCCCTTTAGCTGTGGTGGTTGGTGTCTGGCACTTTAAGTCCCAGCAACGCCTGTATGTTTTCATTCAGCTTTTAGAACCCATCCAGGGCTCTGGTGCCCAGCCCACAAGTTAAAATCACTCCGGCTGGCTAGCTACTGCTTCCGGCCCCTTGCACATCACAATGGATTAACGTCGCAATCCCCCCAGTGAGATGGGGCTCTGCCATGATCCCCATTCCTGGTGGCCTCAGAGGCGTTTAAAGAACCCAGCATCACTCCCCCCCTCTGCGGCTGACTAACGCCCCCCCTCCAGAATCCACATCTGTTTAACTTCCCCCCAGGTCTATGTCTGGTCAAACTACTGCCCCCCCCCCGCCCATATGTCTGGTTAAACTCTCTGATCCTGGGAGATTTATCTTAGATCGCAGCTGTCTTCAGCGCTCTGGCTAGATGCAAATCACAAAGCGCCAGGTTACAGCCAAGCGTGCCCCAGAGGCAGGCTGCCCCCTTTCAGCAGCTAAATGTGGCAGGGGGTGCTGTGCATGAACCACTCAATTCTGCTTGAGGTTTCCAGGGAGGCCGCCCCATCCCTAAATCAGCCACTGCAGCTCCTCGGGCTGGGTGCGGTCTGTGGGATGATTAACTCCAGCTGTCTGAGAGGCCTGGGAAAGGGAAGCTGGACAGGGGCCAGTACCCCCCAGCCAGCAGTGAAACAGGAGGTGCCCTGCTGAGAGGGGAGGGGCAGCAGGAAAAACCACCTCTGTTGACACCTCAAAGCTCTTGCTCCCCTTTAATTAGACTCTGCTTGCAAATAAATCATGGACGTGTGGGCCCTTCCCACGCCTGGCCAGGTGGCTCTCTCTGCTTCACCACAGCTGATTCTCACAGTGGCCTCATCCCACCCAGGTGCACTAGATCGTGGTTCTCAAGCCCTCTTCCGGCCCTTTGACATGTGACAAAGAAATCAGTGGCTTGCTTGGCTTGGCAATGGCAGCTGTGGAAAGACACCTTGCAACTACTGAGCTCTTCTGAGCTCCAGTGAGGGCCAGCGGGCTTCTCTGCGGCAACTCAGCATCCTACCTGGTCCTGATGGAGAGCTGTGCCCAAGATGCTGTCTGCGAGAAGTCCCGCCTTGCTGCTCTCTTCAGTCACAAGCACTGTTCCCTCTAAGCCGTGCGCGTGCACACAGCTCCTAAACCCCGTGCACACGGCGAAATACCGCACAGGTACGGCCGGAGGAATAAGGGCCGACTTGCGACTGTATTCAAACACGGGCCCCCTGGCTGAGCGGGCGGAATGACTCCATGACACACTGTTGTGCTTATAAGAAGCACACGGGATTTTTTTTTTCAGGGGAAAAGGCAACTACACCGCATTTATTGAAGATACAACAATTAGCATATGCGTTCAATCACACACACACACACTCTCTCTCTCTCTGATGTTACGCAATGCTCCGGGGCCGTCTCGGCAGGACGAACCCACAGTTTCATGGCAAGGCTCCCTGTTTATATGGTGATTTTTTTTTATTGGGACAGATGAGTTTTGCACCATTATGCTCTAATTAATTGTTGTTTGACGAGTGCTTGGGTTTTTTTAATTGTTTTTTTATTTATTTTTTATTACAGCTATTTTGTTCCTATTGCTAGGTGCCTGTTTTATTTTTAGCGTTGCCAATTTGCCCTTTTCTGACATGTTAATAGGGGCGTGTTGCTGCCTCCTGGAGCCCTTATGTCTGTTTCTGGGTTTTTTTCTTGTACATCTGGTTTAGCGATGGCCTTCACACTTATTTTTTTACACATACATTCCTCATTTACACACACACACACAACTGAATGAATTTACACAGAACATTTTAAACAGGACCATCAGGTTGCAATGCACAAGAAAACAATCATGGCATTCTTTTACTTATTTTAAAATGCTAAACCCACAACAAAGTGGTGACCGTAAAACGGCCGCTACTGCCTTGAAATCAGCCCAGACACCGATTCCGGCTGATGCATCTTTACCAAATGGCCCTTTCGGCCACTCCTTTTTGCTATTTAAAAAGGGTGGCTGGCAGAATATAATTAAATCATACACCAGTACATTTAATACATGCTACATTATTATTTTAATATTTTTAATGATAAATGATACAAAAGGCAAGCATCCAATTTCACTGCTACAACACAAGCACTGTATGAGGACACATGTCCCTGCCAGCGACTCCCTGTTGGCATCAAGCACTTACGCTGACGACAACCTCCCGGGGCATTCTGGGAGGGCCAGGCATGTGGCCCTACTGCAGCCGTGGGCTGCCATATTGAAAGCAGGGACGGGTTGAAGCCGGGGCATGTGGCTGCACGTCGCCCTGCCCTGGGGCGTGGTAGGAAGCCCGCGCCAGAGCGCTTTGTTGATCCAGGCTGTTTGTGTTGCTACTGGTGCCTTTGAGCTCCAGTCAAGCCTGGGGGGTGTTCAGCTAAGGTGGAGCCCCGCAGGAGGGGGAGCAGAGCCCATGGAGGGCAGGAAGAAAGCCCCGGTGAAGGTCTGTTCATCCAGGTGCCTGCAGATGCAGGGATCCCGCCCCCAAAGCAGTGCTGGAGGCCTCGAGGGACCGTGCCAGACGGCTGCACCGTCACACCTGCGCCAGGCCTTGACCATTAGCCGATGCACCGGGACACTGCTCCAGCTCCCCACCCCCCAAAAGCCAGATTGGTGTTCTGGGGCGTCCCCGGGCCCCTCACACCCTGCCCCAAAGAGCCCCTCTGCACTGAGCCCATCGGCCGTGTGGGAACGTGCCCCCCCTCCCGCCCCCCCCCCGGCAAGAGAGACACTGGTTGCAGCCCCAAAGTCGACAGCCAACCTTTCAACGGCCCTGCCCCCGTCTGTCGCCAGCATCGTCCTGGCTGCTCCTCAACACCAAAGTCCTCTGAGCATTGTATTGTCCAGAGGCTCAGACGCGGAGCTGGGCCCCGGTCAAAGCAAATACCTCCTTGACCTTTGCAAAACCCATATCCTCACCGTGGCTGCGGCAGCTGGTTTGCTGCACCCAGTGCTGAGCCCAGCGAGCAGTATGTCCTGGCGCCCAGCAGTTCCCACCCATCTGTGTTACCCACCTGCGGGCCATAGGCGCACACACACACTGCAAACTCTCCAGGGAGGGGAATGTCTCCCTGCTAGCCATACGTCCAGCGCCGAGCACAACGGGGCCCTGGCCCCTAGAAACGACTGTGAATCTAATACCAGTATGAGGCAGCTACACAGGGGGTGAGGGAGCATAGGAAGGCATCATTAGTGTGGGGGCAGGGAGACTGGCAGAATAAGGGATAGGGAGTGGGAGGTTTGGGGTCATGGGGAAAGGGATGGAAGCTGTGCAAAATGAGAGGCAGTGTGGTCTAGTGGTTAAAGCATTGGGTTGGGAGACTTGGGTTCTATTTTGAGTCTCTCCCAGTTCTGCCGCTGGTAAGTCACAGCCCCCGCTTGGTGCCTCAGTTTCCTCGGCTGTAAAACAGGGAGAATGTGACTAGGGTGACCAGACAGCAATTATGAAAAATCAGGACAGGGGGTGGGGAGTAATAGGCACCTATATAACACAAAGCCCCAAATATCGGGACTGTCCCTATAAAATCGGGACATCTGGTCACCCTAAATGTGCCTGACCTCCCTCTGTTAAGCACTCAGTGCTACTGCTGAGAAGCGCCAGCTAATAGTAATCCCTAGATCGTCACTAGAAAGGTTGGCACGCGCCGTGCTGGCTGCTTGGGTGGGCTAAGCGAAGGGGCACCAGGTGCGGCCCAGGTGGCAATCCGGGAAAGGGAAGGGGGTGCTCAGGAGGGCGCAGGGATGCAGGGTATGTTGGGGGGGGGGGTTACAGACAGGGGAACGAGAGCAGGGAGCCAGAAATAGATGCCTCGTGAATGAGTCATTCTAGTAAAACCCTTGGCACTGGCCCATGTGAGCAATTCCACCTTAAGAGGTGCCCGCCTGGGCCCCGCCCCACCCCCTGCAGCAGGCAGGCTGGGCCAGGACCGGGACGGGTGGACGAGCTGGCTGGGTCCTCGGGCTCCGTTCAGTGCTTGGTTACTGTGCGAGTCGGCGCAGAGCAGGGGGCAGGCTGGGCTGGCACCCAGCAGCTGGGGCAGGACGCTCAATGGTGACAGGGCCACAGGCGCTCCAGGGCCCAGACCGATTCCGGGGGGGGGCAGGCGGATGGATCTGGGAACCTCATGCTGGGAACCTCCGACCTGCCTCCATGCACTGCCAGCCTCGTCCTCCTCCTCCATCTTTCCTCCTTTGGCCTAAACTCCTTCCCCCTCCTCCACCAGTACCACCAACCGCCCCCTGTGAGATCCACGGCTGCCAAAGCAAGTCCTGCCTTCCTCCAGGGAAGGAGAACGAAGCCACACTGCAAATGGGCTTGGGCCAGCAGAAGAGGGCAAGAGCTCAGCAGAAGTTACCACGCATCGTGTGGACGGACCTGGTGTTCCACCTCCCACCCCGCCAGCCGCCGCTGGAAGGTACGGTCAGGTATATCCCCCATCCCATCCCCGGCAAGCCTGAATGAGTCCAAAGGACCTTACAGGTAAACCAGGTGTGTGTGTGGGAGTATGTGTGTGTGTTGCGGATACTGAAATGCAGCCTCCTCTGGGGTGGGACACTGTCGCTGTTGAACAGCTGCACAGCTATTGCATAGCACAGGGAAGCGAAGACGAGCCTTGCATCCACCTCAAGGCGTGGGGTGCAGGCGGGCCGGGGCAGCTGCTGAAGACACCAGGCTCTGCTCCCAGCTGGGGGTGATGGCGGGGCACGGACCCAGCCGAGGTTAACAGGGAGCAGGCAGCGCTTTCCCTCGGCCGCAGCATTCCCACGGCTGAGAGGAGGGGTTTTAAAAAGAATCCACCCACATTGCTTCCCTTGCGGGGGGCCGGCCGCAGGCATGACCGAGAGCCTGGGGTCTGGGCAGAGACGGGCAATGCTCAGGGTTCCTCTTCAATTCCAGACCGCCCCCTGGTGAAGGCACGAGACGCCTGGAGATCGGCAGGGCCCCCGGGACAGGGGGCAGACTCCTCTGGCTGGGGTCACAGGACGGGCAGGCGGAAGGAGAGAAAGACGCTAGCTCCTCAGGCCGCGGCCCCCATCCTCGAACACGGGAGAGGAGGAACAGGGTCTTCTCCAACCAGCTGCAGCCCTTCAGAGGCCCGGTCTGCTCCACAGGCGCCCAGAGGTGGGGCCAGCAGGGAGAAGCCCAAGCTCAGGAAGATCTTGGTCGACCTTCGCCCCGTGCTGGAGAACGTCATGGAGCCCTGGGACTCTCGGGAGGGGCGTTCGGAGACGGGGAGCGTCCGTAGCGCCGGGCGCTCCCCCCAGGAGCGGGGACAGCCCAGCAGGGGAGGTGGAGCCGGCGCCGTAGAAGATCAGACTCGCCCGGTCACCTCTCTGCCTCCCATAGCGGCCCAGCCCAGAGGCAGCGGCCAGGCTGCCGTGGTGCGTGAGCCGCGCCTGGGCCAGGGGCAGGCTCCGAGAGGCGGCGCGCTCGCCCGCCGGGCTGCTCCGAGGCGGGAGCCCACGGTGCCGGTGTCCTTCCCGAAGATCAGCCTCCAGCCTCCAGCCGAGCAGCTGCCACCCCCCGAGCGAAGCAGCTCAGTAGAGCCAGTGAGTGCCCCCCGGCCTGCCCTGTGGTCCCCATCCCCAGAAGCCCAGGCCCAGCCAAACAAAGCCCTGCAGCAAATTGTACCCAGCCCGGGCCTGTGATTTTCCACAAGGAAGGGATGAACGAAGGGGCCTTAGACGGAGCAGTGGGGGGTGCCCATAACCGCCCCCTTCCCTTCCCACCGGTGTGCCCCGTGCACACGGGATCTGTCTGCTTAGGGGTGCTGGAACGTGGCCACCATGGGGCCCGAGGTTGCAGTGAGTCCGTGCAGGGGCGGGGTGGGGGGGCAGCGCCCACAGGGGCGGCGCTAACAATTTTGCCGCCCCAAGCAGGGGCGGCGGCCCCGCCCCCGACGCAGGCAGACGTAGCGGGGCCCCGCTACGTCTGCCTGCGTCTGTCCCAGTCCGCGGCGGCAAGGGGAGAGCAGCGGATGTGCCGCCCCATTGCTGCCGGGGCGGGCGAGAATGGGGCGGCAGTCCGAGTCCTGCGGCGGCAATTCGGCGGCAGGAAGAGCGGACCTGCCGCCGCGGGACTCGGACTGCCGCCCCATTCTTGATGCCGCCCCAAGCACCAGCTTGGAAAGCTGGTGCCTGGAGCCGGCCCTGGGCGCCCATCTTACAGACCCAGGGCGGTCTCGCTCCTCCCTCTTTCTCCCCCAGGCTGGAGCGGGCAGCCCCCTGAGGCCGGAGCGCTCCCCCGACATCCAGCTCCCCGTGCGCCTGCTCCTGCGGCACCTCCAGGAGACCACGACCAGCAAGGACCACCAGCTGATCGCTCAAGCGCTGCAGTCCCTGCGCAAGGAGCTGCAGGGGGGAGCGCCTGCCTCGCCCAGCGAGTAAGTGACACCCCCCCCCCCGGAGCCCGCCCAGGCGGCTTGGAGACCCCTCGGCAGCTTCGCCCCCTTGAGCTAGGTCCCTCCCCACGCTGGGATTGCCCAGCAAGCCTTAAGTGGTGGTCTTCTGCATGGGCACTTGGGAGGGGCTCCCTTACCCTTGGCACCAAACTGCTCCCGTGGGGAGATAACACACAGCTGGGGAGTGGGGGGGTAGGCTAGGACCAGGCTCCCATCCCCGCACCCAGGGGCTGAGCCCAGCAAGCGTGAGCCCCCATCTCCTTGCAGAGGGGAGAGGTGGCGTTTGCTCCGGGAGCCGGCGCTGAACAGGAAGGATGATGCCAGGAGGAGGAACAGGAAAACCGGGGGGCTGCATCCTGCAGCTGCAGAGAGGAGACTGGTGAAGCTCACCTGGAGGACAGCCAGGTGAGCCACTGGGGCACCCTCGGGGGATGTCTTCCTTCTCAGCCCTGCTGGCTCACGCGGGTCCTCCAAGCCACCCTCCTTCCAGCCCCATATCCCTCTGCAGGGATCTACAAGAGCTCCCCACCTCTGTGTGCCCCTCTTCCTTCCCCTGCAGGCCAAGACTCCGAATCCCTTAACCGGGGCTGGGAGCTGGAGAAGGAACAGAAGGGTAGGGGGAGCCTGCCTTCTGCAGGTCCCAGCGTAAGGCAAGGCAGAGGGATACCACCCTGGGTGGCAGGTCCCAACACCCTCCAACTTTCCCAAATACCACAAGGGCATGATGCACCCGGAGCACAATGAACCCAGGCCTCCGATGGGCCAGCCCAGGGCAGTGGCTGTACCGCCACCGTGGCAGCGAGATCATTGTCCTTTTCCAGCCGACGTAACGGTGTCCTAGGAACCGGACAATCCAGCCTGGGGTTTTAGCAGCGCAGGCGGGGCTGCGAGACAGGGAGGGGGCGGTGGGGTTTGGCAAAGGGCCCCTGCCGGAGAATGAGATGGGGCAGAGCCAGCAACCACAGGACATGGGAGGTGTTTTGTGCCAGGGACACTTGCTCACTAGGACCTGAACTAAGGCCTCCAGCTCCCTCCGTTTCCTCGTTCCTGGCATCTCCTCCCCGTCACCCCTCCCGTTCTCTTCCAGCCCCACTGCCGGCAACACCAGGGAGGCAGCCTGCCCCCAAACCCACCGCTGACAGCCCCACGGCGAGAGCCGCTTCAGCCATGCAAACCGGCCCCATCCCATGGCGGAGTAGCACTGCCTTGCTGGCGGAGAACACAGCGAGCCCAAAGGGAGCAGAGCCAGAGAAGGTGTGTGGGGGGGGGAAATGAAGGGAAATAAAGAGGCTGCCGGAGGTTGCTGGATCAGCTGGCCCCAAGACGGACACTTCTCACCCAGCCTCCGGGCCAGCTCCTGAGCCTCTGGACACGGTGAAAGAGCCAGAGGCTCCTAGACCCACATGGCCAGGAAAACCCCCAGCTCTACCAAGGCCTGACCTTCCTCCACTCTGCCGCCAGGACTGACAGCTGGATTTCTAACTCCACCTGATTGGCCCTGGCCTTCTTACTCCACCCTGGCCACCTCTGGGATAGCTCAGCCAGGAGTTAACCCCCTGCTTGCCGGTGATCTGTAGCGGTTGGGTGGTGGTCCGCTCCTGTGCGCCCCAGCCTCCAATGAGGCCAAAGCGGGATGTGTGCGTGACTGGGACTGAAATGCAAAGGCCACCTCTCCGAACCAGAGAAAAAGTAGTCCTTTGGTTCCATGGGACGTAATTAACCTGTGGAACTCACTGCAGGTATAGAGAAGAGAATCCAATGGTTAGAGGTGGGGGAGCAGTCAGGACTCCTGGGTTCTGTCCCAGCGACCACAGGCAAATCGCTTCTACTGGTGCCACAATGTGCCCTTTGGTACAATAAAGGATTTTAAACACAGGGCCTGAGGGGTTAATTATTTGCAGGGTATTGAAAGATGATGCCCTACTAGGGCAACAGGTGGGTTAGGAACACTTAGCAGGCGGCTAGCACCTGGGAGACTTGGCTGCAAGTCCCAGCTCTCCCGGTGACCTTGGACAAGTGGCTGAGGGCCGGATTTGTAACCCTGGCCCTCAGTTCCCATCTGGGCCGGGGGGTTCACAGCTCTGCCCTGCCTTGCAAGGGGGGGTAATGAGGATAAATACACTCAAGATTGGCAGCTGTTCAGAGACTGTGGAAACGGGGCTGGCCAAGTGCCCTAGATCCACAGAACAGGGGAGGAAAGAGAGAAACGAAGGACGAGCTGGAGAACAAACCCCGAGGCCCAGATAGAATCGGTCCACCCACAGGCTGGGGGTTATTGTGTGCGTATATTTAATTCGCTTAGTATTTCGCGCAAATCTCCACAGATTGCTCTATAAATACCGGAAAACAGACCAGCGACATGAGAGAGCCGAGCCCCAGGGCCCTCAGGGCAGAGTGGACCTGGCATGGGGGCAGGGTCATCCCTCTTTGGGGCCTGGGGCCAGCGTTGTGTGGAGAGGCGTGGGCTCAGGTGTTTGTAGCAGTCGGCTGAGGCGCAGCGATGCCCTAGCCCGGCCTAACGCCCAGGCACAAACGCCACAGTACGTGGTCAGCGGCCACTGCCCGCTTCTTGGACCCTTGGGAGAAGAGGCCGGCCATTGCCATGGCAACATGGCCACTGGCATGGGCCATTTTAAAAGGGGATAATACAATACTCAGCTGGTGGGGAGAGTGGGCGGAGTCTGTGCTAGGACAGCGCCCGGGGAGCATGCTGCATCGTCTTTGGGGACGGGAGATCAGTGCATCGCTGGTGACGGCCCGGAGAGGAGGCGGGCATCAGCTGTTCTCTCCTCCAAAGGGGGAGCGGGGGAAGACTGGCTGGGCGAGGGCAGCTGCCCACCAGGGAAGGTGCCAGGAATCAGGGACCAACTCCCGAGCGGCGAGACCTTTGCCACCAGGAGCCAAGATCTGGCCCATGAACGGCCAGGAGGGGAGGTAGCCGGGGAACCTCGGGGCTCGCAGGGACATAGCGTCTAGGGGCCTCGGGCTGGGAGAGCGACGGTCTGAGGAAGGATTAACGCAAAGGGATGTTCCCTCGGGAGGCCCCCAATGGACGCAGCTTGCAAAGGGGCAGGGCAGAAAGGAGGGGCTCACGGCCCCGTTACTGATGGGCTCCCAGCCAAGGCCCCGTGGGAGGAAGGATGGTGGCTGCCGCGGGGGGAATGGAGTGGAAATGGAGCGCCCTCCCCTGGGAGAGAGGGGATCCCTGAGATCACACTGCTGGCAAGGGCCTTGCAGTCACTGGGGGCAGGGGGCAGCCCCGTGGCCTGTTCAAACAGCAGCATGTAGTGAAGGGGTGGGGGACCAAGGACCCCGTAGGGTCCAGCCAAGCCCCCCCCTCTTGTGCGCCCAAGCGGCTGGGTTTAATGGGGGTAGGTCTCTGAGAAAGACCCCACCCTGGAGCGAAGTGCATGGAGCTGGGCAGGGCAAGGGGTGAAATCCACCCCCACCCCCTGGCGCCCCCAGCGCTGGGGCAGGGCCCAGTACAAACACCAAGCGAGAGCTGCGCCCGAGCAGGAGAGCCCCATGGGCCCAGCCTGGGATTCAAACTCAGGGCAGAGGTGGGCGTTGGAGCCCTGGGTGTGTGGGAGCCAGATCCCACCTCCTTGTTGCCACTTAAGGCATAAGGAGGCCCCGCCCACCCCTTTCTTCCTGGGTGGGTGGGTTGGGGTGACTCACGGGAAAGCTCCCTGCACCCTAGGGGGCTGCTCCCGGAGGGTGCCGTGGAGTCAGGCACTACTCCCTCTGCGCTGTTGATTCAGGTTTAGGGGGCTCTGCATCACTCCCCTGGGGGGACAGCCATGGACGTGGGGCAAGACGCATCAGACGGTTTAGGGGTAGGGGGGGCTTTCCCTCCACCCCTCCCTGCTCCAAGCAGGAGGAGCCCTGGTGCTATGAGGGAAGTGCCCCCCCCTGCATATTTTGGCTGCACTCCCGGGCGGGGGAGGATCTCAGACGGCACTCTCCTGGTAGCTGTCGTCCTCCAGGAAGTGGGTGATCCTCTTCCAGGGGGCAGGGGGCTCGGGCTCAGACCGGGGCACTGAGTCCGGCAGGGGCTCGTCGTCGCTTTGGTCCTTGGCGAAATGGACAAACACCTGGCGGGGAAGGGACAAAAGCAAGAGTCAGGCGGGGGCGACAGGCAGGCTGGCCTAGTGGTCACAGCCTGGGACTCGTGAATGGAGTAGTGTCTGGTTCACCCTGGACCTCCACTCGCCAGGCTGACCCGAATGCTGATGAAGGACTGTGAGAATTCGGAGAGAAAAGTAACAGCAGGCCGGGTGGGGGATGGGAATAGCTGCAGGTGCACATCGAAGGTTTGCTGTGGTGCATTTGGGGGATGAAGAAGACACCCTGGTATCCTTCCCCGAGGAGATGAACGCACAGTGAGTTTGCTACATGACAGAGGGGACTCAAGCAGGATCAGCTGAAAATGCTGGAGAGAAACTTGGGTGAGACACGCTTCTTTAGCCGGGAAGAGAACCAGCTAGTTAAGCAGAGGGCTCTGGAAAGCGGGGTAGGATTTTGTGTTCTCTGTAACCCTTCGTTTCCAATATTCTGACCCGCTCTCACTGGAATCTCTGCTCTTTGCTCATGCACTTAGCCTGGTTTTCGCTGTAAATGCATGGGCAGGCGGAGCATTTGCAGAGCTGCGTCCTAGGCCGTAGCTAGTGAGCTGGCATGTGCCGGCTGTGGGAATTCCCAGAGGGTTCAGTGGGCGAGGGGCTGGACCCAGCGGGGAACGCTGCGAGGGCTCGGCTGTGCCTATCGCTAAGCCGTACAGAGGGAGCGAGGCCGGCGGGAGCCTGGGGGGGCACGGCTGGCGTTACCAGTGCTTGGTGGTTTCAGGGTGCTGACTCACGGCAGGCACAGACAGGACGCCTCATGTTAAGGGCAGGTGTGGGGGAGGTGCCTCACAACACTGAGAACCCCTGGGGAGCATCCTAGTTGTTGGGAGGACGCTCTCCCTGGTGGCATCCCAGCTGGCCCCTACGGGCCCCTTACCCTCAAGGCATGGGAACCGTCCATTTATTTGATCCTGGTCCCCAGGGGGGTGCTGCAATCCCCAAGGCTGGAGGAGAGGGGCAGAGCTCACCTGGTCCAGCGTGGTTTGGGACACGGAGTAGTCCTCGATGCGGTAGGTGCCCCTGTGAGCGGACAAGACGCTGAAGATCTTGGCCAGGGAGCAGCGCCGCGAGGGAAGCTGGTACTGCAGCATGCAGTGGTGTCTCTCTTTGAGGACGATGCCGGGGAAGGAGTCCTGGATGAACGTCTCCACGGGCCGCAGGTCCGGGCGGGGGCCCGACACCCGCAGGGTGACCGTGTAGCCGTCGCCGAACCTACGGCAAACAGGCGGGCGGGTTTGTTCGCAGCCACGCCGGGCACACGCTGACCGCTGCTCAGAGCAAGGGGGACCGACGGCTCCGGAGAGCGGCTGCAGGGGTTAACACGGCGGGGGGCTCGCTGAGCTCCAGCCACCGGGGGAGTTACCCCAGCCAGGGAGGGGAGCAGGAGCTTTGGGAGAGGAGGAGCTGCACCGCCCCCCTGATGGAGTCCTCTGGTTCAGCCCTGCCCCACAGGCGTGCCCCTCAACCCTGACCCACGGCCCATTCGTTCCCTGGCCACTCCACTCGGAATGCCACCAGGGTGGGGACAATCAGTGCCTTGGTGGTGTCTTGCCATCAGGACCACTAGGGGACTGGACCGAGACCACCAGACTCCTTTCAGGGACTGCCAGATGGCGGTAACTAGCGCACGCTAATGCCCTGGGCTGGATTCGAACTGGCGCCCTAGAGGTGAGATACCCCGCCAATGCCCAAGGTGCTGGGACTGCCCGCTCCCTGGGGAGGATTCATTAGGGGGAGCAGGGGGTGGATTCAGCTCCTTCCTTCCCTGCCTCGGCCTGTCTACCGATGGAAAGCGACACCGGCACGAACATTCCCTCTCCACCCCGCCAAGGTCTCTGCACCGCTCCCGGCACAGCTCGGTCCCTAGCAGGCAACCCGCTCCGCGCTGGGTTTCCTGGAGAGCTTGGGTAAGTTAGGTGCAGGAGATGGGCTCCCTGCCCGTTACTGGCCGGGCTTCTTAGAACCCCTCCCCAGCCCTGGCCTCTGGGGGGGCTGGAGAACGGCAGGATGCCGCCGAGTTACCTGTTCTTCAGGTGCTGCACGCTACCCAGGCAGCGGAACCGGCCGTTCACCATGATGGCCATGCGGGTGCACAGGGCTTCGCACTCCTCCATGCTGCCCGGAAGGGAAGGTGATGGCGTGAGCACCCCTGACTCTGCACCCCCCCCACCCACTTCTCCCCTGCCCAACAGCCCCCTGTGGTCACTTCCGCTGGGCCCTTCCCTGGGCGGGGGCGGGGGGCAGGCAGCATGGGCTAGTGGAGAACGTACTCCCCAAACGGCTGCCGGACCAAGCCCTCAGCTGGGGCAAGTCCTAGCTCCGCTGATTCCCAGACGGCTACTGCTAGCTCATGCTGCCTGCGGGGAGCCGCTGTTTACCCCTGCCAGGGCGTGGGAGAGCAGCAGCGCCCCCCGTTGCAAACCCCTGGTGCCTCAGCCACAGATCAGGGGCAGTGCTGGCTTCCCTGCTCCTCCCCCATGCCCCAGCCCTGCCCCCAACCCTGCACCTGGCACAGAGGGCTTGACAGCCACTCACCTGCTTGGGGATGGGGTGGGCAAGTCACTGACCCCCAAGGGGGTCGAGGCTTTGTGCAGAGGGGAGGGATGGACAAGCAGCTCGGCCCTTTCCCTTACCTGTGGGAGGTGAGCACCACGGATCTGCCCTCTTTGATCACGCTGAGGATACAGTTCCACAGGAACCGCCTGGCTCGCGGGTCCATCCCCGTGGTCGGCTCGTCCTGCAACGAGCCCCGAAAGCAGCTTCGGGTCAGCCCTGGCCCTGTCGGGGCGGGAGGCACAGCGGGTTTGGCACGGAGGCCCCCGTGCACCGCCGCACCCAGGGGCAGGGGCGGGTGTCAATACCCGGGGCGCCCAGGGCCGGAGCGGTGTGGCCGAGGACTGGAGCCGGGAGTGCAGAGGGGGCCCTGAGCGATACCCCGGAGGGCTCCGCTGCTCCATCCCCAGCCTGGGCCCAGGATCAGAGCCCGACGGGGGAGGTGAGTTACATCCAGGCTGCGTCCCCAAACCTCGCAAATCAACAGGGCTGGGGTTTGCCTAGGCAGACAACCGTGCAAATTAGCTGCCTTCCCCCGCTCATCCGACAGTGGCTGGAGGGGGCTGACTCAGAGGGCAGGGGGGTGCCGGTCAGGCAGCACTGACCAGGAAGACGACCGGCGGGGCACCGAGGAGGGCGATGGCCGTGGAGAGCTTGCGTTTGTTCCCCCCGCTGTACCCCCCGGCGGGTCTGTCCGCGTACTGCGCCAGGCCCAGCTTGGAGACCCCCCACTGAGCCACCTGCCGGGAGAGAAGCACAGAGGCTGAGGAGCCAGGAGGCGTCTCTCCTGCCTTGGGGGGGGGGGAGAGGGCGGGGGAGCTGTTACCCTGGGCGTCTCCTCCTCGGGGACACCACGCAGGCGGCAGTAGAACTCCAGGTGCTCCCGTCCCGTCAGCAGGTCGTTGATGGCGTCGAACTGGGGGCAGTAGCCCATGTTCTGATGGACCGACTGCAAGTCGCTGAGCACGCTGCGAGGGCGGAGAAACCGAGCCGCTGGAGGGGGCGTCCCGCGGCGGAGCCCAGGGGAAACCGAGCCACAGGGAGGGGAGGGGGCATCCCGCGGCGGAGCCCAGGGGAAACTGAGCCACAGGGAGGGGAGGGGGCGTCCCGCGGCGGAGCCCAGGGGAAACTGAGCCGCAGGGAGGGGAGGGGGCGTCCCGCAGCAGGGCCCAGGGGAAACCGAGCTGCAGGGAGGGGGGCGTCCCACAGCGGAGCCCAGGGGAAACCAATCCGCAGGGAGGGGGCGTCCCGCGGCGGAGCCCAGGGGAAACCGATCCACAGGGAGGGGAGGGGGCGTCCCGCAGCGGAGCCCAGGGGAAACCGAGCCGCAGGGAGGGGAGGGGGCGTCCCGCAGCAGGGCCCAGGGGAAACCAAGCTGCAGGGAGGGGGGCGTCCCACAGCGGAGCCCAGGGGAAACCAATCCGCAGGGAGGGGGCGTCCCGCGGCGGAGCCCAGGGGAAACCGATCCGCAGGGAGGGGGGCGTCCCGCGGCGGAGCCCGTGCTCCGCAGAGGGGCTGGAAGAATGGAGCATCCCCAGGGCTGCCAGAGCCTAGCAGAGCAGCCTGAGGGCAGGAGGAAGCGGCGTGCATGTATCTGCGACTCGGTTCTCATGCTAGTGCAACGCACGCACGCACGCCCTGTAGCTCCACCACACACTGAGACCCCCTCTCCCGTCTGCACAGCTCTGAGTACCCCCCGCCTCCCCACAGAGCTCCCCTCTCTATTGCCCACCCATCCCCCAGCCAGGCGCTCCCCTGTCCCATCCCCCCCATTTCTCCCTGTAACACTCACCTGTCCCGTTCACTAGGGCCCGCTCCTGCCCCCCCCATGAACTCATCTGCACTTACCCGTCATCCCCGCCTTCACCCCCCAGCAGTGCTCACCTGCCCCCCACCACACCTTGCCTGCCCCTCTCCACTCACCTGTGCCCTTTCAGACAGGCATCTCCTAGCGTCACCTCAGTGTCCCCCGTCAGCATTTTGAAGGTGGACGTCTTCCCAGCGCCGTTCACCCCCAGGAGACCGAAACACTGCGCCGGGATCGAACACAGGATTAAAGGCAAACTGACCCCTGAGCCACCCACCCCGCCTGGCTCCCCTCGTCCAAGAGGCACGGAAGTGCCCGAGATGGGCCTCCCCGATGGCTCCAGGGAGAACAGCACTTGGACTGGGGCTCAGGGCCAGGATTTGGGGGACCCGTCACCTCTTCCTCCCTAGGACACACTCACTGGGCCGTCTGTTCCTGTGCCCGGTGTGACGTGGGCACGAGCCAGCCGCCTCCCCCCACCGACCTGCTTCTCGCTCCACGGACCAGGGCTCCCTGCACTTTAATCCCAACCGCTGCCAGGTGCACCAGCTGCCTTACCTCCCCCGGGGGGATTCCCACACACAGGCGGTCCACAGCCGGCTTCTTCCTCGCCCGGTACACCTGGGAGAGAGGGCAGGGAAAGAGCCTGAGAGCAGCATCCCAGGCCTGAGGCCTGGAGCATGTGGGGAGAGGGCGGAGTCACGTGGAGAGGGCGGAGTCACGTGCTTGTGCGGGAGTCTCCGCCCCACCCCGTGCAAATGCAGGCCAAGCACCTGCTGCAGCGAGCTGGCGGATCCCGCGGTGAACATCGCATGAAACCCCACCGCCTCCTGGTGCTCTGAATCGTTAGCTCCAGGGCTGCCGGGCTGGTGGACAGGGGAAGAGTTCTAATTTTTGGCAGGAAGGGTTCATCGCCCTTGGAAAGGCCCAGAGAGAGCTGGGGAGATCGCAGGTGAGGGTGGATTGAAAATTTGGTCACCAAACCTGGTTTTTGCCAAGACGCTGGGTTTGTGAGGAACCGAACGTATTCGCAGGAAGTGTCTGCGTTCACGGGGAAACTCAGACGGTTGTCAGAGAAAACGAACGCCCCAAAACTGAAATATTCTCATTTGGCTATCACCGCCGCAGAGCCTCGTGGGATGTGTAGTTTGATTGCCTCATCTCTCTGCTCTCCTCTATGGGTTGGGGGCCCCCTGCTGGACTGCATCTCCTATGATGCACCATGGCCAGGGACTCCCCAGATGCACTGCCTGCCCTTTCCAATAGAGGGGGATTGTGGTGGCTCATGGGAGATGTAGTCCAATCAGGGGGGCCTGGCCCATAGCAGAGAATGAGACCCTGTGGCAGCATTTCCAAACTGAGATTTGTCGATATTTGAACAGTTGCCAAAAAAAAAAAATTTTCCACAGATTTTTTTTTTTTTCATTTTCATTAAATTTTTCCATAAAACAGAAGAAAGTGGCACAAGAAAGAGCCACGTCCTCCTCTGGGGGTGACGATGGGAGGCGGATGATGATGCCCCCCCCCCCCCCCAGTTGAGAAACAGGCTGCCCCGGGAGTGGAGTCACTGCCCAGTTCCACCCGCCCCCTCCGCACCTTGGTCAGGTCATGCAGCACCAGGATGTCTCCCCGCCGTGCTCCGCTTGTGATCTTCTCCCGCTCCCTGGCCACGTCCTCGTCCTCCTCGCCCAGAGGGGGAAGTTTAACAGCAAAGGGCCTGAAAGGAAGGAGGGGGAACGGTTCAAACCAGGATGCAAATGGAGGGTGACGTCCCACTGGGGAAAGCGGCGTGGAATGGCTCGCTGGGCCACACAGTTGCCATGACACTCAGACCTAGCACAGGCTCTAGAGAGCTTGGCAATCCCACGAATGGTTCTGGAATCCAGGGGAGTTCTTGACCTGGGGGCTGCGATCAGGTGTCGGGGGTCCCAGGTTGCCAAATGGGAGGGGTCCCAGCTAGACCCCAGCAGGATGAGACAGGGTCTTTTCATGCTAAGAGTTGAGAACTGCTGGTCTAGTCTGGTCCTAGCTGTGGAGACAGGCCCATGTGAACGGGCTCAGATATTACAGTGACCATGTAAGCACATGGGTGAGAGTCAAGGGGGACTAGGCTCCTAAATCACTTAGGGTACATCCACACAGCAGCCGGGGTGCGGGGGAGGGTGGGGTAAAATCATGCAGGTTTGGCTCAGAGGCCTGGACGGACAGACAGATGTGGCAAGCAGAGGTGGCATCTCAGCCCTCCTCGGGCCCTGTCACTGAGATGTTAACTCAGCCAGCCCAGCCCCCTGCCCCAGTGACTGGTGGGGAGCTGGGAGAAGGGGGGTGTAGTGTCAAACAAAGCCGGCCCCCCCGCCGGCCCCTCACCGGAGCTTGACGAAGAACCTGTACTGCAGCAGGATGGTGAAGAGGAAGAAGACGACGCCCTGGAGAGCCATGGCGAACATGTTCTTCCCGGCCAGGTCCCAGCACAGCGGAGACACGAAACGCTTGTCTCCTGAGGGGTGGGGGGAGGAGAATAGGGCTTTAAAAGAAAAAAGGAGTGGCGCAGGGGAGGCATGGGACAGGGCAGTGTCAATGCACGGCAGAGGGTCAGATATCACGGTGATGGCCATGGCCTAAGAACCTAGGCAGAGACAGACAGATGCTCCTGAGGAGAGCGGCGCAGGGATCACAGGCGTGACCCGTTCACGCTGAGTCCAGCCCGTCCAAGCGGGGCAGGGGTGGGGTGGGGGAACGTGTAGCCCCGACGCTCTGGGCTCAGCCGACTCACCGAACCGCTCGAAAGCGTCGGCCATGGCCTGGTTCTTCACCATGTCGATGAGGCCCCGGCCCAGGCAGAAGTGCGGGAAGACGAGGAAAACCTTCTTCAGGATGCGATTGACGTGGTTCAGCTTCTGCCCGGGAGGGAAACAAAAGGCTCCAGCTCAAGGGACGGCCCCAGCTCTGCGACACCAGCACGGGGGGCTCCCACCATCCCCCTGGGGGTCCCCTTCCCCCAGGAG
The DNA here is from genome assembly GCA_037349315.1 of Chelydra serpentina. Classification (NCBI taxonomy): domain Eukaryota; kingdom Metazoa; phylum Chordata; order Testudines; family Chelydridae; genus Chelydra; species Chelydra serpentina. The sequence continues at coordinate 4,638,941 of JBAIAC010000107.1, read as the reverse complement.
CTGAACTCACTCCACTGGGCTAAGGTTGGGGGCCTGGGCGGTTGCTAGTTAATCTTGGGTTGGAACATCCCCCCCCCCTCCCGCCCGCCACGCAGCCTGTCCCCAGGGAAGCCCCCAGGGCGCAGGGCTCACCTGGTCGGTGAAGAGCTCCAGCACAAAGGTGGCCACGCTGCCGTTGATGCCGATGAAGAGGTTGACGCAGGTCAGCACCACGTAGGCCGTGCTGGGGATGCTGAAGAGGAAGGAGGCCGGGTACATCAGCGGCGTGATGGACCAGCTGGGGTGGAGGAGGAACAGAGCTGAAGCAAACCCAAAAGACACCCGGCCCCGAGGAGCCACGCCCATGCCGCAAACCAGGACTGGGAGACAAGCTGCCGATGTCCCACAAAACCCCACCACCTCCCTGCTCGGTCCTGCAGGGCAGGGCTGCCCCCGAGAGAGACCTATCAGGCAAACGCCCTGAGGTCGATCCAGTGTCGGGAGTGGCTATTTCGGTCCCGGGAATGCAGGCCCAGGCTGCAGGCCCCTGAGGCTTGGAATAAACATGGAAGCTTGCCTGGACCGCACCTCTGGGCCGGGCCAGCTAGCTCCCTTCCCCTTCTGGGCTAGCCTTTGGTCCCTCTCCCCAGGATATGACAGAATCCCCCTTGTTCCCAACAGACAAAGCGAGCTCCCTGGCTGTGCAGGGAATTTGCTCCCAGTGTAGTCAGGGCCGGACGGGGGCCGTGCCCGGCCCGGCACAGGGCCCTCACCCATAGAGGAACAGCAGCAGCACCAGGGAGGGCAGGTTGGCCGAGGACACGTAGGACTTCTGCTGGAAGCAGAGGAAGATGAGGACGACCAGCCCTGCTGGGACTAGGTAGTTACACTGTGAGGAGAAGCAGAGGAGGCAGCGGGTGTGATCCAGTCGACCCTGGTTGGGTGGTGGGTTCTAATGGGGACAGGCCTGAAGCCACCCTCCCAACTCCCTCTCCTCCAGACAGGGAGAGAGTCCCCACAATCTCTGACCATGCAGTGGCCATTGGCTCATGGGCTCAGGCTTCCCTGCGCGACCCACTGTGTGCGGCGCGCTGTCCTCAGCTCGTGGAAACCCGGCCACCCCAGGAGGCGGATGAGCCTGCTACGGCCTTGGCCAACAGAACCCTCCCTTTTAGCTCAGGCAGCAGGGGCTCAGGCGTTTCAATCCCAGGGGCCCAGGTTCAATCCCCGCTGCTGACAACCTACCCAGGCGTGCAGCCGTGTTGGGGCTGACACCTGCCTCCCTCCAGGAGGGTCCCGCCCACAGGTGAGAACCCGCCTGTGAGCCAGCCTGACCCTGTGCTGGAGAGCTAGATCTCCCACCAAATCCATGGGATCCCTCCTCTCCTGTGTAAACCTGCCACTCCCACGATCTCCAGCCCCCCGGCCCGCCCCGCACCATGTCCCAGGCGAAGTTGCCCAGCCAGTAGACGGTGGGCTTCATGCCGCTGACGAACTGCAGGTGCTTGGCCTTGCTGACCCGCTCCTCGATGAGGAAGAGGACGAAGCTGGCGGGGATGAAGGACATGGCGAACATCACGCAGATGGAGACCAGCACGTCCACCGAGGTGGCCATCCTGCCGCGGGGAGGGGAGAGGGAGATGAGCCAGCCACCCAGCAAGAGCTCCACCCACTCCCCACCCACCCCGAGGCTCCCCTGTACTCACAGCGCGGCCTCCGAGAGCTGCTCCTTGGTGAGGTTCAGGGGGTGGTTGATGGCCGTGATGCCGTAACGCCAGGGCTCCGCGCCCGGGGGCAGGCTGGCTCGCAGCAGCCCGTTGTTCACCACGTTGACGAAGGACACCATGGCGTGCCAGCCCTTGTTGTTGAACCAGACCTGTGGCCCCACGGCACCATAACGGCAACACTCAGCACTGAGCTTGTCCCCCCTCCACTCGCCCGCCGCCACCGTGGCACAGCTGGGAATTGAACCCAGGAGTCCTGAGGCCCGGTGCCCCATGTCTCTGGCCGCCAGACCACACTCCCTCCCAGGGCCAGGAATAGAACCCAGGAGTCCTGATACCCAGTTCCCACCCCTGCTCTCTGGGCCTTCTCAGACTGGCGTCTGGGGATTGGAATATGCTGCCCATGAGGGTGATGGGCCCCTGAGCTCCCCCCGCCAAGAAGTCAGGACAATCCCCTCCCCCCCACCCGGGGTTCCCTCCCCAAACTGACCTTAACGTTACTGCGGGTGTCCAGCCCTTCGATGAAGCTGCTCAGGTTTCCCAGCAGCCTGTCTATGGGGCTCCCCTGGGGGCCGGAAAGGGAGATCAGGACTGGACGCAGATCGATGAGCTGTTCACATGAGCCTCCCCGCCCCATGACACCCCCATCCTGTCCTGCCCCATGCCATCCATCCCCAGCCCTGCCCCAAACCTACCACCCCCACCAAGAGACCCATGTGGTGGATGCCACCCTCCAACCAGGGTAGCTCTCAGACTCATGGCAAAGCCCCGAGGCAGGAAACTGACTCTTCCCCCTCCCCTGCCCTGCCACGCCCCGCCCTGCCCCACCCATTGGGCTGTACCTTGGTGATGTTCAGCATGGCCCGGATCTCCCGCACGGCACCGTCCACCTCCTCTGCCGAGGGCAGGGCCTGAGAGCTACGGGCGCCCAGCGAGATGCCGCCGTACCTGGGAGGGTGGGCGCAGGGCGGGAGGGAGGATCAGGAACCCAGGCGTGCCCCCTCGTGCTCCTCCCCGCCCCGGGAAGCACCTTGGGACCAGGGCAGCGAGACACCCCCAGGCGGTGATGGTGGGAGATCAGGAGCATTGGCACATGACAGGGAGACCATCTGGTGCCCAGACACTATGGTGATGGGCACGCTATATGCAGGGGCAAATAGACAGAGATGCTGGGGAGCTGGGGGTGTCATCCCCCTTCCACGGCAGTAGATCCCTGAGCGTCAATCAGAGCCACTAAACCACAACCCCCTCCCAGAGTTGGGCACAGAACCCAGGAGTCCTGGCTCCTGTTCCCAGCCCCATCCTGCTCTAACCACTCACCCACAGCCCCCTCCCAGAACTGGGAACAGACCCCAGGAGTCCTGGCTCCCAGTCCCATGCCCTTAACACAGACTAACACACACACGCGCATGCGCACACACACACGCACACGCACACACGCACACACGCACGCACGCGCACACGCACACGCACGCGCACACACACACGCACACGCACACGCACACGCACACACCCCTCCTCTCACCTCTGCTCGTTGACCCATTTCTTGGTTCTCAACCTGCAGGAACAAAAGGGAAACGCCCGGGGAGCCGCCGTTAGTGCAGCTCGGTGGGTCTGTCCCTGCATTACAACCGCCAAATGCCCTAGAGAGCAAGGTCTCGATTCGCCCACAGATCAGGGACAGCTGGAGGTGGGCCAGGGCAAGCGATGCCCCCGCCCGGCCCTGACAGGGCGCCCCAGCCTTGGGGAGGGGCAGTTCCGGCTCTGGTGGCCCAGTCAGCCCCTGGCCTCTGCACTGACAGGGCTCAGTCCCAGCAGCCTCAGCTGGGATTTGGAGGGGGCAGGAAGGGAGAACTGTTGCTCTGCACCAGGAGGTGCATCGGGGCTGTGTATGGGGGTGGTGTGTCATTACACCTTCTCCCAACCCCGCCCCGGTCGGAGGCAGAGACGGGAGACCTCCCCAGACCGGACCAGACCCCAGGATCCCCCAGGCGCTCACCCCTGGCGGATGATCTTGGGGTAGGTTTTCACCAGGTAATCGGAGATGTTCCTGCCCGTGAGGTTCTGGAGGACGTCGCCGGTGCCCCTTTGCACCTGGCGGGAGGACAGACGGCGACAGACAGACACGAGGCGGGACTGGAATCATCATCGTCCCAGGCAGGGCTTAGCCGTGCTGAGCCAAGGGCTGGTCCCAACCCCGATTGAGTCCACTAGGAGCCACCCCCCTCTAGCCACCCAGCCGCTACTGGCCGTGACTCTCGGGGGATTAGAAGTGGGTGAGACCCGGGCAGCCACAGCTGCCAGTCTCCACACTGGGCACTCCCCGGCCCAGCCTAATGCAGCTCCTGGCTGCTCTGCGCAGGTGGTTTTCTGCCCTCTGGGTCAAGCCTCCCTCTCCCCCCCCCCCCCCGACAACCCCAGGGGAGGAGGGAGTGGCCGGCTACCTGTGGAGGAGGAAGTCCCCCCGCTGCTTCGGGGCAGTCGGGCAGCATCTTCCGTGCCCCCCGGGAGCTGCACTCACAGGCCGGGGAGGGGGTGGCTGGCGTCCAGTTCGTGCTCTGGAAGATCTCGGCCAGGGACCGGGGCACTTCGGGGGTCCGGAAGCCTCGCTCGTGGGACGCCGGTGGGCAAGGCGCTCTCCTGAACACCCCGGGCGGGGAGAAGGCTGCTGGTTAGCGCCCAGCCGATTGCTCTCTGCACTGCCAAGTGGGAGCGAGCTCCAAGCCTGCCCCAGCTCCAGGTGAGAGCGGGGTATTATAGGGCAGTGGGGGGGAGGGGGGGCGCAGACCCCGGCAGGCGGGGGGAGGGGCACAGGCCTGGACAGGCTCAGTGCGTTAACCCCTTGGACGCCACCCTGGAACCCAGGACAAACACAGCCCAGGCAGCAGCAGCTGCAGAGGGGAAGTGTCCGGTGCCAAACCACAGGGTCCCTTCCCAGCGGCAGTAACTGCCCCGCCAAGCCCATAGGCGCTGCCTGAGGGAGGGGCACAGGCTGGGGGTACTCACCCCTCCGGGGCATCCCTCATGCACTTGGTACCGAAGCCCGGCTCGGCCAGCAGGGCTCCCAGGAGCTGCGCAGAGTCGGGGTCCCCCGGGGAGTCATCACTGAAACAGATGGAGCGGAGGGGCCATTGCCATGAATCCTCCCAGCCAGCGTTGCCCCGGCACAGCCCAGGTGACAGTCTCTGGCCCCGCCCCCACTACAGCCGGGATGTGACGCACCTGAAAAAGGTGAACTGCTCCCCGTACATCCAGGGCTCCAGGTGCAGCGGGGGGTACTTCCCGAAGGGCGGCACGATCAGGCTGAAAAGGAGGGCGATGCACACAAAGACAGCCGGCAGGACGATCTGTGAGCAGGGGCTGGCGTCAGAGCTGGGCAGGGGGGACGGTCCGGGCTGGGCTTCTCCGGCCAGGGCAGAGCCCCAGGGTCAGAGCTGGGCAGGGGGATCCAGCCAGGGCCTCTCGGGCCAGGGCAGAGCCCCAGGGTCAGAGTTGGGCAGGGGGGATCCAGCAGCCAGGGTGCTAGGACCCCCTAGGTCAAGTCAAGGATCCCAGCGCCGGAGAATCCGGACTCTCCGGGGGGCTGGCTCAGAGCTCCGGGACGAAGGCCTGACCCACGGGTAGGAGGAGAACGTTCGCACAGGAATACTGCCCCCCCCCATGTTCCATTCACCCCCCACATGCCTTCCCCCGATGCACCACTGCCCTGCACCCTCCGCTGTCAGAGGGGCCTCCCCTCCCACGCTCCTGTCAGAGCAGCCCCGCCCCCACACTTCCCCGGCAGTGCCCAGGCTAAGGAGGAGAAGCCCGCGGTACTTGTGCGAAGAAGCCCCTGGTGCTGCGCCGGGCGTAGAGGAGTCTCTTGGTGAAAAGGGCCCGGAGCTGCTGGCGGGTCAGGGCCCAGCCCAGCACCGGCTGGGAGCCTCTGCCATCCAGGCTGTGCAGGAAATCAGTCTCCTTTGGCTCCTCGGCTGCAAGAGAGCCAGAGAGACCCCCCATCAGCCCTGTGCCTGCAGGGCAGCCCCCCGCCACACCACCGTCCTGCTCCATGGGCAGCCTGGGGCTCCAGCCCCTTTGTGTCTCCAGGGACCCGTGTCTGGGGTGGGTGGAGGGCAGCTGGGTGAATTCTGGGCAGAGCCCTAGGAGCGGGGTCACGAGCGGGGGAAAGGCGGGGGGCAATGCATGGGGAAAGGGGGGCAGGAGGGCATGCCTTGCTCTCAGCGCGGGGGTGCCGGGCTCGCTACATGCGTTTCCATAGGGGAACGTGTCCCTCGTCTGGCTCAGAAAAGATGCCTCGGGACCCACAGCCGAACCCCATCCAGGCTTCCGCCCCTCCCATGGGGAGAATGACAGCTCTGGACCCCCTCCCTCCCTGCCGCTCGGCTTCCTACCTTTCTTGGATCCTTTGACTCAATGCAAAGAAAGAGAAAGAGGATAGGTTTCACGTAGCTGTGCAGGGAACTTCCCCGTGGCACCAGAGCTGGGAGCAGGGGAACTGACTAGAGGGGAGCTGGATTCCCCAGGGCAGAGGTGCAAAGCGGGCTCTGCCCATGCTGCGAACCATCGCCGGGGCGGGAGCTTGCAACGCCCGCCCAGTCCCTCGCAGGCCCCCACGCCAGCCGGCTGACAGACACCGGCTGCACCGGCTCCTGGGACGGGGCCTTTCGCTCCCGTCCGGCTGGACCCACAACAATTTCACAATCCTCCCCCCCGACGCCCAATTCCATCCCACAATGCCCTGGAAGTTACCCATAAGCCCCTGGCTCCCATTAGCACAGAGCACAGCGAGGCAGGTGCTTGAGAAACACCCAGAAGGCACCGGTGCCAGCGACGGCAGAGAACCAGCCATTTCCTACCATTCGCGTCCCTGTGGCGGTGTCCCGGCGCAGGCGAGAGGCAGCCCCACAGGATGGAGGTGAGAGAGATGCCAGCGGGCAGATGGGAGGCTGGTCAGTGACAGAGCTCAGTGCCAACCCCCCCCTCCCCCCCGCCCCCAGCAGGAACCGGAGCCTGGCTGTGCCCCCTTACCTGGCTCGGTGTCTGCTGCCTCCACGTCCCCATTCTCGCTCACCGTCCGGAGGGTGTAGGAGGAGGCTGGGGCCGCCATTCTCACTCGCTGAGGGGCTCCCCCAGAGCCTGCCAGACGCAGGGCCAGAGCATCACACCATGGGCATCACACCACGGGCAGTGGAGAAAAAAGCATGTGGCACCCAGGGCCGCGCAGAGGTTTTGCGGGGCCTGGGGCAAAGTCTGAAACTGAAGCCCACCCCCCATCCTTCCAAAAACCTACGGCTGAGGGGAGGCCTGGAGGTGAGGGTTGGAGAGTGAGGCCCCCATTCACCCCATAGCCATGGCTCCCGTCCCATGGGGGTGGGTCCAGCTCCCCACTCCCGGTGTTGCCACCTGGCACGCAGACTGGCAGCACCACTCAGGTTTGCCCTACAGCCTCTCTGTCGTATGGAGGGGCCGTGGGCCAAATTTCAGGTTTGGAGGCCCTCACGAATGGGTCCCCCGGTCAAACTGCCCCTTTGGAGCTGGGTCTAGAACTCCCATCCTTTAGCTCTAAAATGGCCTGATTCTACCCCCTGAGCTAAAGGAAAACTCCCTTAGCTGGCAGCAGTAGCAGGTCTCTTATCCCCTCTGCAGTCCAGGCACAAGAAAACATGATCATTCCTTCCACTTGCCTGACCATTAACTTAAGCCCCCAGGTGCTCACAGCTTTTCCAAGAGGGTGTTTACCTGTGGTGTCAGCATCCACTCCTGTGTCCTCAGCCACCTTCAGAAAGATCTACAGAGGGTAAACAGGAACGGAAAGGTGTTTTACAGGGGGCGGAAAAAGGACAATGGACCCTCAGCAAACCAACACCCAGAGCTCACGGGACTGGCTGAGGGTCCCACAGGCTCTGCTGCCACCAAACAGGCCACGGCGGCATTTCCCTAACCAACTCCCCTCCGTCCTCGCTGGAAAATCCATCCAGATCCAGCTGATTTCCTAGCTGGCTTTTCCTGCAGCCCTCTGTGACATTTCACTCCATATTGTTTTATGGAAATATTATAATGATATGAAGATGACATAACTGAGATGCACTTTATGCAAGATGGGTCTTGTAAGATATCATCGGAAAGGTCAGAATTTACTGAATGTGATCACCCAATCTGTAAGCCTGTATCATTTCTGTGTCTGAAGTTGGCGCCCACTGCTAACACTTCAGGTACAACCATGGAAAAGCCAGACGAGGACAATGGACTGGGAAAAGGCTTGGCCTTCCTGCAGAACGTACTGCCACTGACTAATGGACGCTGTGACACTAGAGTCAGGTGGTCTTGTCACTTGATACTAAACATTACCTGGGACTTCTTGTAACTTTCCACTGGAAGGGAAGGGGGGGTCAAGCTTGGGAACCAAAGGATTCCCGCCTTATGGAAATCTTATTTAAAGGTGGGGAGGAAGGCAAACGGGACTCCTCCTCCTCTCCATGGCCTGTCTGGCCAAGAAGAAAGACTGCTAAAGCCACCTGAAGGGAAGGCAAGGGGGGAGTCCAGACTGAGACAGGGGGTCCAGTCTGAAGAGGAATATAACTGGAATGCTGAACCACAGAAGCTTTGCAACCTGCCTAAAATAACATTTAGGGTGAGGATTTACATTTCGTAACCTGTTTCTTAAGTATATTGAGTGTAGCGTGCGTACTTTGCTTTATTTGGTCAGTACTCTGCTTTGTTCGGTCTGTTATCTCTTACATTCACTTAAAATTCACCTTTTGTAGTTAATAAACGTATTTTTTGTTTGTACTATAACCCAGTGTATGTAATTTCTAACTGGGAGGGGCAAGAAATGGTGCACATCTCCCTCCGCATTGAGGGAGGGGGCGAATTTCATAAAAGCTTTGGGTTTGTACCCTTTAAAGGGAGTGCGCACCAGGGTGTTGGGGCTAGCCGTTAAGGCTGAATCTTTCCAGAGCGGCTCTGTCTCTCTGTGCAGATGGGTGTGGCCCTGCCTGTGTGCTTGACTGGAAGAGGCTTGTGAGCCTAGCCCGGCAAGGCCTGGTAAAGGGAACCCAGGCTGGCAGAATAGGCTGACTCAGTGGCACTCTAGCACATCAGGTGACACCCCAAACCCGTCACACCCTCCACTCTACGTCCCTCTCCCCGGCCCACTCACTCTGCCCTCAACCAGGTGAGCTGTGGAGGGCAGGTTGTCTTTCTCGGAAGCATCAGGCATAGGCCACTGGAGGAGACAAGGTGTCAGATGTGATGGCCTAACGGTGCAGCGGGTACAGCAGGAGGAGAGAGACTATTTTGATGGGCCTCCTGTCTGATCTGGTGAGACGAGGGGTGGGATAACAGCCTGGACCCATGTATGGTCTGCCCCCGTAGGACATGGGAGTAGGATGCTGGGATGCGGCTAGGTGCCCAGTCGGTGGCAGGGGATGGGGATGCTGGGAGGGGGCTGAAGTACCTCCTCCAAGGTGGTGTCCGAGATCCCGTAGCTGGAGACCCCCAGCTCGCCCAGGCGGCCATCCAGCTCCCGGAAGAGCTCCCCGAAGGCCCCGTCCTTGGCGCCGCCATACGGCAAGACGTACAGCACCTCGTGGCCAATATCCTCCACCAGCCGGGAGCCAGGGACCAGCTTCTGGATCAGGGCCGAGAGCTGCGGCACGTCTGCAGAAACAAAGGGGGCAGGGATGGCCGGGGGGAGCCAAGGCCTGGAACAAGGCACAAGACCCACGCAACATGGACGCCCCACGGGAACTGTCAGTGCTAAGCTGGCCTTGTGTCCCCCTAATGTCCCAGCCCCTTTGCAGGTGCTGATCCAGCCGGGCAAGGATTAAGTGGGTTCTGCTGATGCTGTGAGGCGAGTGGCTCAGCTTCCCCACCAGGAGATAAGGGAAGTGGGAGGGGCTCTCTGGGGATGGAGGATCTAGGGTGTGGGCTGAGCTGGGCAGATGGAGGATCCCAGCCTAGGGAGAAGGCTTGAGCTGCACTTTATCTTATTGTTCACAAAGCCCAGCCCCTAGGAGCTTGGACTCCCCCCGCCCCATGCATGGTTGGGTCCGAGAGCAGGGTGGGGAAGTCAAGGATTGTAGGATGCAGGAGAGCTGTAGTGTGAGGTGACCCTCAAAAGCCAGCCCTTGGGTTGTGGGGGGGAGGGACGGCCCTGGAAGGACAGGTCACTGGAGAAGGATTTCCCAGGAAGAGGAAATGTCGCCTTGGAGACTGGAGGAGCAGCGGGGGAGGCAGCGAGGCCCTGAATAAGCCCCTACATGCAGGCCGAGACCCTGCCCGGGGAACTCAACCACTCAGGGGTCAGCCCCAGGCTGGGAACCGGGGAGAAGCTCAGACTCGCCATGTCCCAGGGTGACCACAAGGGGGGCGCTATGTGCCTGTGCAATGGGTCCGCTCAGCTGGGGCACAGTGTGTGTGTGTGTGTGGGGGGCAGTGTGTGTGCGTGTGTGTGTGTGTGTGTGGGGGGGGGGATCTTAACTCTTTCCCAACCGGCTCCCAGTGCCAGCCCCTTCCCCACCCCCGGGAGCCGCTCACCCACGGTGCTGGACTCGCTGCACTGCTCGCTGCCCAGGCCGGTGTCGCAGCTGCGCTCTGAACCACTGTCGTCCTGCGGGGAAGGGGAGGGTAAGAGACCCGGCCCTGGGCTGGCCCCAAACTCTGAGGCTTGGGGTCCCCCGCTAATGACCGATGCCACGTCAGGAGCTCAGGGTACCGGCTCCCCGTGGTGAGCCCGTCCCCCTACCCTCAAATTTCAGGGAACTCTGGAGCTGGATTGCCTAGGATCCCAGTGACCCCCTCAACCACTGAGCTCCAAGGGCTCCCCTTGCCCTCTGACCTTTCACCCTGTGGGGCGCTCTACAGCTGTGCCCACCCAGCCCGGCTGCACCAGGCAGGGCAGCCCCCCACCCCGGGCATCACCTTTCTGCTGGCGATGGTGACGCTGCTGGCGCTGGGCCCCGGGGCTGCCCGCTCCCGGGCCTCCCGCTTCACCAGGGTCAGGTAATAGCCAGTGCCCAGCTTGGTCTTGAGGAAGAGTGGGGAGCCGCAGCAGCAGAGCCGGCCCTGGGAGATGATGGCCACGCGGTCGCCCAGCAGGTCCGCCTCGTCCATGTAGTGGGTGGAGAGGATGACCGTGCGGCCTGGGGGGGGGGCGGCAGAGAAGAGGGGGGTCGGGGGGGGCCAGCCTGGGGGCAGAGCAGGGAAGGAGGTGGGGGAAGCCAGGGGGCGGCAGGGCCTTGATAGCGCCTCATACCCAAGGGCTCCTCCTGCAGGGCAGAGCCAGAACAACGCCACAGCATTGCTGACCATAATGGGGGGCAGGATCTGAGCCAGAGACTCCCCTACGTGGCTGCAGGTCACCTCAGGGCGACTGACCCCTTGAACGGCTCCATTCCCCGGCATGCACCCACCCTCTCCTGCCCCCATGGGGTAGGACCCCCTGGGGCCCAGCTCTGTCCGAACTGTTGGGCCCCCCACTCCACCGCAATGCTTGACCTCTCTCCCCCAGCCCCACCCTGCCCCCCTCTGCTCCCAGTAGACATCTTGATTGACTCCCTCACTGCCATGTGGGGCTCAGATCCCCGCCTCAGTTCCCCGGCAACCCCAGGAAGGAGCCCAGTGCTGAGGGCTCATCCCCACACGGCCTAGTGGGGCTTGGCTGGGTCCATCAGCCAGAGGCCCTGGCCCATTTCTGAGGCCACCCGCTCCCCCCACCCCCACCCCGCCCCACTCAGACCTTTGCGATACTTCAGCAGCAGCTCCCAGATGCCCCGCCGGGAGTAGGGGTCAACCCCAGCGGTGGGCTCGTCCAGAATGACCACCTGGGAGCCTCCCACGAAGGCGATGGCCACGGAGAGCTTCCGCTGCATCCCACCTGCCCCGGAGGAGGAACAGGGGCGAGCGTTATGGGGCATCAGGGCAGCCCCCGGCCACACAGCCCCGGGCGGGGGGGTGGCTCCAGAGAACGAGTCATCCCGGGTCACGCGCACGAGACCCGTTTACCGAAGGTCGCGGCGGATTCTCCATCACAGGCGCTTTGAAAATCAGGGCAGGATGTTTTTCTGAAAGAACTGCTCTAGGGATTATTTGGGGGCCTGTGTTACGCAGGAGGGATCACAACGGTCCCGTGAACGCCTCCCCCGTGACCGCACCACTATAAACACAGCCACCCCATCGGGTTAATCAAGCGAGGTCTGAGGGCGAGACCGTGTCTGTTCTGTGTTCATACAGCGCCTAGCGCAACGGGCCACAACTGGGACTCCTAGGAACTACTGCGATCGAAGCAATAAAGGATCATGGGAGAGAGCAGGGGGCTGTGTCCGGAGCCCGCAGACCCATCCTTCTGGGCCCTGAAGCCTGCAGATTGGGAGTGGGCCCCTTATGTTACCCACTTGTAACCCGACGGGGGCTTCCTTTTCCCTTTAAAAGGTGGCTCTCCCTGCGACACGTCAGGATCAGGTCCCAACCTTCCTGCCCGAGCCCAGCCTGCCCCCTGTATCCCGCCTGCTCGCTAGGCCCAGGGCACTCACCCGACAGGTTCCTGGTCTGCTCCTGGTGCTTGTGGGGCAGCCCCACGTCCTGGATGATCTGCTTCACCTCCTCCTTCACCTGCTCCCCTGACAGCCCCTTCAGGCGCCCGTAAAACCAGATGTGCTCCTCCACCGTCAGGCTGGGGGGGCGGCAGGGAGAGGGTGACTCCCAGCAGGGCAAGGAAAAGTATCCCACTTCTGCCCCTGCAGACACCTGCTCTAACCACTAGAGAACGCTCCTCTCAGAGCTGGGAACAGAACCGAGGAGTCCCGACTTACAGCCCCCCTCCCGCTGGACTCTAACCACTAGGCCCCTCTCCCCGCCCAGAACTGGGAACGGCACCCAGTGGGCAAGTGTCCCCGCAGTTCATCCCCGAGCTGAGGCTGCTGCCGTGGGGCTGGTGGCTTCTCCAGCGCCACTGGGTCCAATTGCGCTCTGCTCTGGCGAGGAGCGGGGTCCGGCCACAGGCCCTCCAGCGGGGAGGCAGCGGGGAGGCTGGGTGCTCCAACCATCAGGGCCCAAGGGAACTCTCCCCCTGCTCCATCCGCCCTCCCCCGCTTGGGGACCACCCTCCACGCACACGCTTGGCTCTCCCCAGCCCCCACTTACATGTCAAAGAGGACGTTGTGCTGGGGACACATCCCCATGGTTTTCCGGATGCTGTCCATCTCGGAGCGGATGTCCCGGCCCAGGATGTAGGCCGTCCCGGAGCTGGGGGGCAACAGACCGCTCAGGATGGACCTGGGAGTGGGGGAGCAGGACACGGGGTTAAAACCAAAGCAAGTAGAGTCAGAGGAATGTTTCCAGCGGCCACCTACAATGCCCAAGGGAGCTCAGGGCAGGGGGGCATTGGGGCACTGCCCTGCTGGGCACGCAGACCACACGGCCCCAGCTCCCAACACCATGCGGACACCGGCTCATCGAGCAGCTACGCACCCCCTTACCCAGCGAGGAGAGCCAGGGACCCCACCATGGGGAGGGAGGCTATTTCTTTGCTCTGCTAGCCAGGGCTGAAATTCACTAGCCACCCTGGCAGACAGCTCAGCTCACAGACCCAGCTGAGCTGTCTGCCAAGGCCCTGGCCCAGAATCGCCTCTCCTGGCAGGTGTCAGGACATTGGGTTACTCCCACCAGCACTGGAGACGCATCGGGCGCTGGCGTGGGCATACAGGCCACCCCGACTGTCTGAGACGTGCGCCCGGCTCCCCTTTGATTCAAACACCACGAGAAACGCGCCCACCAGGCGCGTGCGGTGCCCACAGAACCCCCCGGGATGCCCCGCTCCCGCCTTCCCGGCGTGCCCCTCGAGCTCACATCGTGGTGGTCTTGCCGGCCCCGTTGTGGCCCAGGAAGGAGGTGATCTGGCCCTCATAGAAGCTGAGGCTCAGCCCGTTGACGGCCACTTTGCTGCTACTGCGGTAAATCTTCACCAGGTTGCGGATGGAGACCCCTGGGCGCAGCTGCGCGGGCGGCTCCTCCACCAGCACTGAAAAGCCAGGAGGCAGGGTCAGCTGGCGGGCACAGTGCCAAGGAAGCAAGAACTCGGGGAAGGGGGGGGGGGAGTTTGGGGGTCCAGGCTCAGGTTAGGGCTGGGGCCCGCTGTGCTGCCAGCAATCCAGCCAGCGTCCCCGCAGCCCTGTGCATGGCGGTTATTACCCTGCGGCAATCAGCGAGCCCCAAAATGATGGGGACCGAGACTGAGAGGTGGCAGGGATCCTGTCACTGCACAGAGTCGGGGCACCTTGGGGGACCCTGAGGCTCCCCCCCGCTCCCCCGGCCAGGGTTTGGGGGCAGTTAGCAGACTCAGCATAGGGTTACGGATGGGGCAGGGGCGGGGACCTGGGCTGGGGACAGGGCTGGTTGGTGGCCCAGGGCTAGAGTTTGGTACCAGCAAAATCAACCTAGGGTTAGGGATGGGGTGGAGCCAGTCGGTGACTCTGGGCTGCCACCTATCCACTGCCTCACTTCTTCCCCCATTTCCGACCCCGTCAGCTAGTGGCTGGAGCCGCTTCGTTAGTCCAGCAGCAGAACCCAGGAGTCCTGACTCCGGCTCCCCCCTCTAACCAGCCTGCAGAACAGGGAATGGACTCTAGGAAGAGTCCTGATGTCCGGCCCACTGCTCTGACCGCTGGTCCCCACTCCCTTCCCAGAGCCAGGGGCAGAGCATGGCACTGCTGTCTCCAACTCTGTTGCTCCAGCCACTAGACCACACTGCCTCTGCAGCTGATCGGGACACAGGGGCGGGGAACCCTTTACCTTCCGCAGAGCTCAAGGAGTTGGTGGGGAAGGGGTGGCAGCCGTCGGAGGACGACTCTCCGAACCAGTAGCTCTTCAAGAAGGGAAAATTCCAGGGCTTGGGAATCCCGTACTGACCTGAACGCAAACAGACGAGGAAACCGATCAGAGAGCACGGCGGGGAGGGCGTGGAAACCAACTCCACCTGATCGGGGGTCTGGTGCAGACCAGCTGTGGGGAAGGGGCTCTGACTTTAATCCCAGGCCTTTCTTTTCTCATTGCCCCAGGGACCGTGGGCCTAGGGCCTCTCTTTTCTCATTGCCCCAGGGACCGTGGGCCTAGGGCCTTTCTTTTCTCATTGCCCCAGGGACCGTGGGCCTAGGGCCTTTTCCACACTGGAGTTTGCCCCGATTCCAGCCACGCAAACGCTTAAGATGGGCAGCGTCAGCCTCCACGCAGCAGCTGGCATGAGCTCGCCCCGGGTTCCACAGCATGGGTGCAAACCGCGCCTCCGCACATCTGCACCAGCAGGTGCAGCGACAGGCCGGGATCCCCAGCGCAGACGGAGGCCTGAGACCCCGGTGATGGCGAAAGGAGCTGCCAGATGGGGGTTTCGGATTCCCCCAGGGAGATGGGCTCGGGGTGACCAATGTAAGCCGTGCTCGCTCCACGTAGTGCTCTGTCCCCAGCCCCAGGGGCAGGGAGCTCCCATAAGCCTTCTACAATCTTCGCTAAGAGAACAGGCTGTTTGGTAGCTCAGACTATTAGATCCAGCGCGGTCCCTGTTTTAATCCCTGCTGCCAACAAACCACCCAGGCTTGGGGCAGTACAGTGGGCTTAACCCTCACCTCTCAGAGAGGGAGACTCTCAGTGTTTTACTTCTACTTTGGAGGGCGGATGGACCTGGGCTGCATAGGGTCTAGACTTGAACTGTGCTCCAGGATTTCAGCTATCAGTTGAGGAAAAAAAACCTTAGGTCTCTAGTCCTGACAAGTATGAAAGAATGTAGGTTCAGAGGACCCAGAGCCGTCCACCTGAGTCTGCAGACAGCAAGGAGCTCTGAAAAATACAAGCTGCTCTTATTCATTTCAATTGGAATGTTAACTCTGAAACCTAATGATGGTGTGTTAAGGCTAAGCGATTTCACTGATGATCTACCTGTGTGAGAACGGAGTAGTGTGAACTTATTATGAATATCTGCACAATTCACTGAGAGTGGCAGCTCATAAACGGGCAGAGCTTGTGTTGCGGGCAGAGCGTGGGGGAGCATCACCCCAGTCCGAGCCCCAGATCCATTCCCAGCCCCCCCCTTCCCCCCCGCTGACCTGGGAAGACAGCCTCGATGTACCACGTGGCCAGGCCGTACAGACCCGCGTCCAGGAGCAGCAGCGCCAGGGAGGTGGCGAAGTTGTAAGGGTCGTCCTGCACGGGGCTGGCGTTCAAGTTGTACCACTGGATCCCCACGCCCTGCTCCTCGTACAGGGAGAAGTACTCACAGCCGAACCCAAACGCCACTGGGGACAGGAGGCTCTGGCGGGGGGGAAAAGGCAGGTGACGCGAGAGCCAGGTAACCCCCCGACCCAGTCCCCAGCGCATCTCCCCGGGCACCAGCCACCAACCTCCCCATGGCCGTGGGGCTGCCGATTCAGTGGCCAGCCTCTGAAATGCTAAGGGGTAGAGTTTCCGAGTCCAGCCTTCCTCCGGGGGTAGGCGGTGTAAACAGCCGTGGGGACGGGGCAGTTCTGAGCACGTCACCGGGACCCCCCCCCCGTACCCCTTTTGATCGGCACCCACATAAGGACACCCAGGACTGGAGCTGGACTGGAAAACACCCAGGGCGTGTGACCTCCAGGCAGGGCTGGGGGCGTCCTTACCGCGCAGAGGCGCAGCGGAAAGGTGACATGGTCGCGCCAGGCCACGCACAGCACGTAGGGCAGGTAGAAGGAGAAGTAGATGATGCCGCCGCAGGCCGAGGCCAGGTTGGCGCGGGAGAAGAAGGTGCTGATGAGGAAGCACTGGGCGATGGTAGCCACGGCGAAGGCGGCCAGGAAGAGGAAGACCACGGCGGGGTCGCTGTAGGGCAGGATGTCTCCCAGCTGCGTGGGGTGGGGCGGAGGGGGAGGGGAACAGGTTAGAGCCATGGCTGGCAGAGGCACCGCGATCTCGATCTCTCGTCGCCCGTCGGTGACAGGTTCCCCCCACTACACTCAGCTCTGCTGCGGCCCGTCAATACTAATCTACAGCCCCTCACTGCCACCCCAGCCCTGGGCTCCCCATGGACGGCTCAGACCATGTTCCCAATCCCGACCCACAGGCCCCTCACTGCCACCCCAGCCCTGGGCTCCCCATGGCCGGATCAGACCATGTTCCCAATCCCGACCCACAGGCCCCTCACTGCCACCCCAGCCCTGGGCTCCCCCATGGCCGGATCAGACCATGTTCCCAATCCCGACCCACAGGCCCCTCACTGCCACCCCAGCCCTGGGCTCCCCCATGGCCGGATCAGACCATGTTCCCAATCCCGACCCACAGGCCCCTCACTGCCACCCCAGCCCTGGGCTCCCCCATGGCCGGATCAGACCATGTTCCCAATCCCGACCCACAGGCCCCTCACTGCCACCCCAGCCCTGGGCTCCCCCATGGCCGGATCAGACCATGTTCCCAATCCCGACCCACAGGCCCCTCACTGCTACCCCAGCCCTGGGCTCCCCCATGGCCGGATCAGACCATGTTCCCCAATCCCGACCCACAGGCCCCTCACTGCTACCACAGCCCTGGGCTCCCCGCCCCCAGCGCTGCCCCCCTCCCACCGGCGCTCCGCAAACACCTTGAGGATGAGGACGAGGAAGGAGGAGCTGATGAGGAAGGGGATGAAGCTGCTGATGAACCAGCTGAGCCAGAGGATGCCGCTGCTGAGCCCCATAATCTTCATGGTCTCCTTCAGCCGGGCTTCCTTCTCGTGCACCACCCCTTTGATGATCATGGCCACCGAGTAGATCCAGGCCAGCGTCATGAAGAGCGGCAGCGAGCGATTCAGGACCCGCAGGAAACTGGGGGAGGGCGTGGGGGGGGGGGGAGCAGACGTTTTAACCTTTGAACACCGCACCCCACTGGCACTATGTGAAATGAGTCGGGGGGATCTGAGCGCAGTTCCCGGGAGCCCAGGAACATGGGAGATGGTGCCCCACCACGCTCCGTGAGCCGGACACCACGCCGCTGCGTCCCTGAGAGCCACGGCAAAGGGCAGGAAAACCTCAGCAAGGGACTGCAGAGGGTGGGGAATGAATCCTCTCAACTCCTAGAAAGGGAGCCGAGATCAGCATTGGCCAGCAGGGGGCGCTGCAGGGAACGGGATGGAGGAATGTGGGGGGGAATACACAAGGATATAGACCGTTCCCAGCCCAGTCAGCAGGGGGCACTGCAGGGAATGTGATGGTGGAATGGGGGGAATACACAGGGATATAGACCGCTCCTATCCCAATCAGCAGGGGGCGCTGCAGGGAATGGGATGGAGGCAGGGCCAGCTCCAGGCACCAGCCTACCAAGCACGTGCTTGGGGCGGCACCTTGGGGGGGGCAGGGCGGCGCTCACGTGTGTATTTTGGTTTTTTTTTAAACATACTGTGGCGGGGTGGCGCTCGGCGGAGGTTACGGCGCTCTGGGCTGCAGGCGGGAGAGTGGGGCTGGGGGCAGGCTGGCTGCCCTGCCCCGCAGCGCTCCGGCCGGCCGGGAGAGCGGGCGGGCTGGCCACCCTGCCCCACAGCGCTCCGGCAGGGAGAGGCGCTGGGGGCGGGGGGTGATGCTGGGGAGGGGGGGGGGGTTTGTTTCAGTGTGGGGGGGGGGCGGTGCTTGGGGTTTTGTGTTTTTTTTTGGTTGGGGCGGCAAAAAAGTTAGAGCCGGCCCTGGATGGAGGAATGGGGTGGGGAATACACAGGGATCTACACCGTTCCTATCCCAATCAGCAGGGGGCGCTGCAGGGAATGGGATGGAGGAGCGG
This sequence comes from Chelydra serpentina, assembly GCA_037349315.1. Classification (NCBI taxonomy): domain Eukaryota; kingdom Metazoa; phylum Chordata; order Testudines; family Chelydridae; genus Chelydra; species Chelydra serpentina. Next base: position 4,620,474 of record JBAIAC010000107.1, on the reverse strand, counting down.
TGGGGGAATACACAGGGATATAGACTGATTCCTACCCCAGTCACTAGGGGCGCTGCAGGAAACAGGGCAGGGCATGGGGGGTAGATACACAGGAAAACAGACCCATTCCTGCCCCACCCAGCGGGGGCCCTGCAGAGTTCGTGAATAGAAGGGGGGGCCCGATTTTATGTTGCTCCTGCTCTAGCCTGCGGGGGGGGGGACAGCCCGGATCCCGCCCAGGGAGCACGCGGCCACTCACACGTCATCCACGTAGCAGGGGTAGGGCATCTGCTGCAGGTAGACGCCGGTGCGGCTGGCGGTGCCGCTCAGGACCCGCGTGACGGCCCGCTCCACCAGGTCCTGCACGTAGACGAAGCCCCCCCAGACGTAGCGCAGGTCGCTGAAGGGGTCGGCGGCTGGGCCCGGGTCCCAGAACCTGAGCGAGGGGAGAGAGCGTGAGCGGGGCAAAGCAGCCCCCCCCGCCCCGCGGACATGGACCACGCAGAGAGGGGATTTTGGGGGGGGGGGGGACAGCATTTCTATAGTGCCCCCCCGGCGCCCGCACCTGTCCTTGATCTTGTTGCTGCGGGTGACGTCGTCGATGTCCATGCGGATCTTGTAGCGGACGTGGGGGGGCAGCTCCCCGGGGGTGGCGTTGTCGGGGGGCAGGAAGACCACGCCGGCCCAGAACTGGCGCCCCTCCAGCAGCTGCAGGGCCCGCGACACCAGCTGCTCTTCGGAGGCCACCGCCTCCACCTTGTCCAGGGAGACGCACTGCGGGAGAGAGCAGGGCCCTGAGCGGGGGGGGCCAGAGGTGGGTAGCCAGGGAGACGGGGCGGGGGGGGGGGGCGGGATTCGCTCACGCCGCACCTCGATGAACTGCGACAGGGTGCCCACAACCTGGTCCACCTCCGCGTAGGCCTGGCGCCAGGTGTAGGCCTGGCCCCCCGGCACCCCCGCCAGGAACGCGCCCACGGCCGACAGGTCCCACGAGGTGCGGTTCAGGCGCTGCTCCACCAGGCGGGAGGTGGCAGGTTCCCGCAGCAGGCTCTGCCGGGGCAAAGGGACGCGGACAGAGCTGCCTCGGGGGGTGGTACTGTCCCCTCAGCCAGCACACGGACCTGCCACCCCATTCCCTTCACTGCACCCCCTCCCCAGCCCCCCACCCCATTCCCTTCACTGCACCCCCTTCCCCAGCCCCCCACCCCATTCCCTTCACTGCACCCCCTTCCCCAGCCCCCCCAGCCCATTCCCTTTACTGCACCTCCTCCCCAGCCCCCCACCCCATTCCCTTCACTGCACCCCCTTCCCCAGCCCCCCACCCCATTCCCTTCACTGCACCCCCTTCCCCAGCCCCCCCAGCCCATTCCCTTTACTGCACCTCCTCCCCAGCCCCCCACCCCATTCCCTTCACTGCACCCCCTTCCCCAGCCCCCCCACCCCATTCCCTTCACTGCACCCCCTTCCCCAGCCCTCCCACCCCATTCCCTTTACTGCACCCCCTCCCCAGCCCCCCCAGCCCATTCCCTTCACTGCACCCCCTCCCCAGCCCCCCCACCCCATTCCCTTTACTGCACCCCCTCCCCAGCCCCCCCAGCCCATTCCCTTCACTGCACCCCCTTCCCCAGCCCCCCCACCCCATTCCCTTCACTGCACCTCCTTCCCCAGCCCCCCCACCCCATTCCCTTCACTGCACCCCCTCCCCAGCCCCCCACCCCATTCCCTTTACTGCACCCCCTCCCCAGCCCCCCCAGCCCATTCCCTTCACTGCACCCCCTTCCCCAGCCCCCCCAGCCCATTCCCTTCACTGCACCTCCTTCCCCAGCCCCCCCACCCCATTCCCTTCACTGCACCCCCTTCCCAGCCCCCTACCCCATTCCCTTCACTGCACCCCCTTCCCCAGCCCCCCCAACCCATTCCCTTCACTGCACCCCCTTCCCCAGCCCCCCCACCCCATTCCCTTCACTGCACCCCCTCCCCAGCACCCCACCCCATTCCCTTCACTGCACCCGCTCCCCTAGCCCCCCACTCCATTCCCTTCAATGCACCTCCCTCCCCTAGCCCCCCACCCCATTCCCTTCACTGCACCTCCCTCCCCTAGCCCCCCACTCCATTCCCTTCAATGCACCCCCTCCCCTAGCCCCCCACCCCATTCCCTTCACTGCACCCCCCTCCCCTAGCCCCCCACCCCATTCCCTTCACTGCACCCCCTCCCCTAGCCCCCCACCCCATTCCCTTCACTGCACCCCCTCCCCCAGCTCCCCACCCCATTCACTGCACCCCCTCCCCCAGCCCCGCACCCCATTCCTTTTGCCCTTCCACACCCCTCCCTCTAGGCCCCCACACCCATTACCCCCTGTCCCACCACACCCTCCCCCTATCCCCACTCCTCTGGCTCCCCCGTTGCCCGGTCCCCGGCTGGCACACACCTGAAGGACCTGCATCTCCAAGCTGCTGTTGAGAAAGGCGTAGACCCGAGGCCCCAGCTCCTGCCAGGTGCCCCGCACCTCCCGCAGCACGGCCAGCTCCTGGAACGTCCGGTTCACCTGGGCCAAAAGGAGCGAGGGGGTCGGAGAAGCGGGCGGCTGGCCCGGCTGGGGGTCAATGCCCCACTCCCTCCCCCACCCCCAGCCTGCCCCCTCCCCACCCCCTCACCTCGGCCATGATCCGCCGTGTGCTGGGGCTGGATGGGGCGTAGAGGATTTTGCCGATGAAGAGAGGTTTGATCCCCCGCCACAGGATCCGGGACAGCGGGTTCGACTCCAGGCTCTGGATCAGCTCCTTGCAGTAGGGGCCTGTGTTTGTGTGTGTGTGTGTGTGTGGGGGGAAGGATGGAGAGAAATGGTCATGCTGACACCCCCCCCCCCCCCCCGCCCCAATAAACTTATATACTGGGAGGAGAGGGAGCTCCTCTAGAGAGCTGCCCCTCCCACCCACAATAAATCTGCTGGCTGGGCGTGGAATCTCCCTCTCCCCTCCAGACCTGGCCCACCCCCCACTGTGGCTGGCTAAGGCCCCTTCCCCTCTAACCTCCCTGGGCTGCAGCTTCCCCTGGGGCAGAGGATACGTCCCTCAGTCAAGCCCAGCTCTTCTCCGCACCCCCGAACTCCAGCCCTGCCAGGAAACCTCCCCCCCAGGGCTGCCGGAGCTCAGCCTAATCCCCCCTAGGAGCAGGAGTCTCTGTTACCAGCCACTGGCTGCCCACACAGTAGGGGTGAGAGGCTGGGTTGCTCCCTTAGCTCAGGCACTAAAGCCTCGCGCTCACGGCTCAACACGGCCCGGGTTCAAATCCCGTCGTCGCCCCAAGCTGGGCCAATTCCACCCGCTTGGGATCCTGCTGCTGCATCTCCCGCCAGCTCCTCTGCCCTGCAAGGGAGAGGCGGCTCCCCACTCACTCACTGGTAGCGTTGTCCAGCAGGACGGCTCCCTGCTCTGAGCCGTTGCGGTTCAGAAAGGCCTTGATGTCGTTGTCCTCGTACCAGTTGAGGGACGGGATCTTGAGGCCGCCCCCTTCCGGGTGCCCGCAGGCGATACGGGTCACGGCCTCGAAGGCGCCCTGCAGGGAGGAGCCGGCGTCCCGCCCGGACAGCGCCTGCAGCTCCCGCCAAAATTCTGCAAAGCTGGTCACGGCGCCCACCTGGAGTAATTTGCCACGGGTGGGGTTTGGTTTTTTTTAAGGGTTCCCCCTTCCTTTCCCCACCTCTCTTTTCCAGAAGGGGAGGGGGAAGGAGGATTGTGAGGAAAAAAATGAGAGGAAAGGGGGAAAACCCACCACAATATTCAAGTTTCGTTTCGTTCTGTTCGCAAAACAAAAATCTCTGCCTAACTGTTTGAACAAAGCGACAGACACGAAGAGGTGGGAAAGGGCCGAGAGGTTTTCCCAGCAGTTCCACCAGGCTTGGAGACTTCTGGGATCTGTGTGCCAGGGGAGACTCCTTGCCTGGCTGGCAGGGGGCCCAGCAGTGGGAACGTGGAAGCCCGGCCAGTGCACTGAGCTGCACATCCCTGGGGCAGTAAGACGTTAGGGAAGCATCTCCCTCTTTCCACCCTAGCGGGCACACCTAGCAGTGATCAGCGGATGACGGGCTCCTATGCTTTGAACCCTGCCCGTGGAGAGACCTGCCATTGGTCACAAGTGTGGCCGTGGGGCACCAAGGGAGGAGTCTGCCTATACAAACGCTGACCGGGGAGTTGTCCCCCAAACCTCGGGCCCTGGGTCTCCGCAGGGCTGTAGGGCGGAGGAGGTGCTGGGGGCGGTGCAGACCTGGGGCCAGCAGGGATTCCGTTACCTCCTTCGCTAGCGTCTCGGCGCCCTGGAGGAAAGTGACCAGGGTCTCCACGGCGCGGGCCATGTCGGCCGATTCGGAGCTCAGCCGCTCCTGAGGGAGGGGGAGAATGCCGAAGCGTCAGACCCCCTAAGGGGCTCCTGGCAGCTCAGCTAGACAGCTCACTGGGGCTGCAGGGGGCTATGGGCCTGGGTGGCCCCATCTCAAACACAATCCTCCCCACTCCCAGCCTAAGCCAGGGGCAGATCTGGCTCCGTAATGGGGAGAGGATGAGCCAGCCAGGCGGCACGGGGATGGAGCCCCCATCACACCCCCTGATCTCCAACCCAGGGCGTGAACGTCAGCGCCGAGAGCCAGCCCCCTTCTTCCACAGCCGCCTGGCACCCAGCTCCGGACGCACCCAGAGTGCCTAGCCCCGCTCAAGTCACCGATAAAGTTCCCATTGGCTCCCAGGGGCAGGCATGTAACGGACGGGGGGGGGGGGGGGTCCCTTCTCCAGATAGTTTGGAAACACAGCCGGCAGGAGCCCCAGCCCCATGGCTCCAGCAGCCCCCCCGGTGCCTTACTGCCAAGACTTGGGAGAAATCCGCTTGCGAGAGGAAGCTGCGCTCCATGGCCTGGAGGGTGGGCGCTGGCAGAGCACAGAGCCGCGCCTGCAGGCGCGCCGCGGAGCTCGCCTCCACTGCCACGAGGAACTCCGCCAGCACGGAGGCGTTGCAGACGACGTCCTTCAGCGGCACGCCGGTGGCGGCAAGGGTGAGCTGCAGGGGGAGACGAGAGCCCCAGTAGCCAGACAAGCAGCGGACAGCCCTCCTAGTCAGACGCCCCCAGCATGGCCTGCAGCCATCCTCAGCTTCAGTCCGGCCATGCAGCCGGCAGACACCGCATGCTCCAGCGTGCCACGTCCTGTCCCGACCTGAGCAGCCTGCGGGCCACTGCGACAGGCCATCCCCTAGCTCCAGCCTCCAGCCCCCTCGGCACAGCGGGAGCTCTGAAAGCAACAGCAGCTCAGCGCACACGGCCGTTTGGGCAGAGGCTGGGGAAGGCAGGCCGAGCTCGTGGTCAACACACCGGCCTGGGAGAGCTGGGTTGGTTTTCCAGCACTGCCACAGATTCCCTGGGTGACCTTGGGCTTGTCACCTACCCTCCCTGATCCGCTTCTGTAAAATGGGGACAACAATCCCTCCTTTGTCTGTTTACACTGTGAGCACCCCAGTGCCAGTCGGGTGTCACGATACGACTTTTTGCTTAATAGACTTGTTTTACTTCCACTATAAGCCAATTCAGTGCTTTGATTACAACAGAGGGTTTGTTAGCCCCAGTTAAGGTAGTACGCAGCAGGGGTACTGTCTCTTTAAGGGAGCAGCACACTGATTCACTTCTGGGAGCGTGCGGCGAGAGGGCTGGACACTGCGGGGCAGGCGGCTGGGGGACAACTCGGCACTGGATGGGTGTTGGCGTCGCACCGCAAGGAGGAAGGCTGGCGAAGGCCCGGGTGAGGTTACTGGGCTGTACAGCGGCTGCTGGCGCCAGAGCCCGGGTTACAGGGCAGACGGTGCCACAATCCCTTGCTGGTCTGGGTCGAACCCCAAAGCATCACGGAGCTCTGGGGACTTCTGTGGGACTTCTGTCCCCAAGTGCATGTACAGCACCTGGCACAAGGGCCCTGATCTCGGTTGGGATACTTAGGTCCCACTGTAAACACAAATAACAACTGGGCTCCCCCACCCCTAAGAACTCACTGCTGGGGCTTACTTTTTGGGGGGCCCAAAGGTGGGGCCGGGGTACTGCACAATGTATCTGACACCCCCGCCCCCCAGCACCAGCCTCCTCTCTCTCCCTCCTCACTCCTGGGGCAAAAACCTTCTGCTCTGCATCCTCCCGCACCCAGAACAACCTCCCGGCGTGTCCCTGTGTCATGCTCCTCTCCCTGCTTCCTCCTCTCAATCCCTCCCCCCCACCCTACAAAGCGCTGGCAGCCGGGACCCCCGTGCCAGCTGCCGCTGGCTGGTGCCCAAGCGGGCACGTGGGCAATGGAGGATCTGGCCCTGAAATACACCCACAAACAGGAGGGTGGGGTCCTTAGCCCCCTGCCCCTACCACGGACCCCGGGGATCAGCCCTACTCACGATGCGCAGGTCCAACCGAGCTCCCAGCAGCTCCTCCGCCAGGGCAGGCGGGAGGGAGGCGTTGGTCCGGAGGAAGTGGGAAAAGGTCTCGCCCTCTTTCAGGTAGTCCTTGACCGGCCTGGCTGGGGGACGCACAGAGAGAAGGGGGTGGGGTGGGGTGAGGGGGAACGAGAAAGCAGCAGCAACAAGGTTGGGAAATTCACTGGGAAAGAACCAGAGTAGTTCAGCTACCCGCAGTGCCAAGAACCAGGAGCTATGCCCGCAGAGGTCCTAGCAACGTACGCCACTAAGTGCAGCCCCAGTGTGGACGCAATCGAGTGTAGCTGCTCACGCCCACATGCCAATCGCCTGAGTCACCTTTGCAGTGAAGACGTACCTAACCAAAGTTATTTACTTGTTCTCATAACATAAGAACTAGGGGCCACCCAATGAAATTAGTGGGCAGCAGGTTTAAAACTAATAAAAGGAAGTTCTTCTTCACACAGCGCACAGTCAACCTGTGGAACTCCTTGCCTGAGGAGGCTGTGAAGGCTAGGACTATAACAGGGTTTAAAAGAGAACTGGATAAATTCATGGAGATGAAGTCCATTAATGGCTATTAGCCAGGATGGGTAAGGAATGGTGTCCTTAGCCTCTGTTTGTCAGAGGAGGAGGATGGATGGCAGGAGAGAGATCACTTGATCATTACCTGTTAGGTCCACTCACTCCGGGGCACCTGGCATTGGCCACTGTCGGTGGACAGGACACTGGGCTGGATGAACCTTTGGTCTGACCCAGTACGGCCATTCTTATGTTCTTATACCTACAGGGCCTGATCCCGCAGGGTGCTGTGAGAGGACCCCTGTTGCTGTAAACCCAAAACGGGAGGGACGACTATTCAGACCTTGGGGGGTCCTGGGTGGGGGGGCGGAAATGTCCTAATTCAGGAGCCCAACCGCTGATTCACTTGAAGTTTTGCTGCACCGTCTCCCATCGGGCCTGGGTCGAAGTTAAAATGCCTGGGTGTCACAGCAGGCTATCGGCTCAACCCCTCCTGGCACTCATGGCTGGAGTCCTTACCCATCCATGGAGCTCCGCTCCCCCAGAGCCGGCGCAGGGCAGGCAGGAGCTGGCCAAAGCTGCTCAGGGTCTGCTTGCTGTGGGCATGGAGCAGCACCTTCCGGGCATCAGCAAACAGGCGGGAGATGCTGCAGGGACAGAGAGACAAGGCGCTGAGACCAAGTCATCACTTAGCACCTGCTCCCCTCGGAGAACTGACTGCTCCCTTCACACCTCTGGGAAGAGCTAGGAATCTGCCTGGGACAGGGGAGGCAGCCTGTGACTGGGGCTGGGAGTTAGCTCCCCTGCCCAAACGCAGTCTGGAGACCCCTGGTCATGCTCCCTTTTGAGCCAACTGTGTGGTCAAAAAAGACTACATGCCCCAGCATGCCCGCTCCAGGCAAAAGACTACTCTCCTCCAGGACCACTGCATGCTGGGAGTTATACTCACCTCTGGCTGCACCTCCAACTGCTTGAAATAAGAAGCAGCATTGCACACTGGGTATTATGGGCCACGCTTCCATGTGCTTGAAACCATATGGAGCATTGCATGCTGGGAGCCGTAGTTTCCACAGCATACACCTGCGCTTGGATCAAGGAGGAGCACTACGTTGCTGCAATCTCTCCGGGCGTTCAGGGAAGGGCAGCTAGAATTGTCTACAATGAGTGGGCGGTATCCCTCGGACTGGCTGGGGGGTGAGCAGGAGGGAGAGGGGATGTCTCCGCTGAGCAAAGCGTGGGTGGCCCCAGGTTCCCAACCCAACCATCGTGGGTGCGATCGGGGGGCCAGCTCCCATCGCATGGGGGTGGATCAAGGCCATGCCGCGTGTAGCAACAGATCGCCTGGCAACAAACCAAGGCAGCCGCCCGTACTCCTGCTGGCGCAACGTCAGAAGCCAGAGAGGGGAGCAGGAGAGACGGCGACTCACATGGACTGGTTGAAGTTCCCCACCACGCCGGGCGTCTCGCCGGCCGTCGGGTACTGGAAGCAGGGATTGTTCACGTTACAGATCATGCCCTGAATCCACGACAGCGTCCCAGCCGAGGGCAAGGCCTTGTTGGGGAAATGACCTGCAGCGGGAGGGAGAGAGCCCAGAAGGAGCTAGAAGGCTGCAGAGGAAGGGCAGATGCAACTTGAACATCAGCCGTGGTTCTACATAAGGGACCCTGGTGTCTCCTCTCCCCACCCCTCTGGGGCAGACGTTAGCATCCATGAAAGCAAAAAGCCAGCAGCACTGGACACTGCTAAGGCCACAGATGCATACATCTCCTCTGTGCTACTCTGCAAACCCAACCCCTCGCCCCAGCCACAGAAGCCCCCTCTCAGTGTAGGTCCTCATCAGAGCAGGCCCTGCCCATCGTGCTAACCTCTGTGAGATGCCCACCGCGGGGCAGACCACCCAATCCCTGGGACAGAGTGAATTTCATCCTCTGGTGCACAGAGAAGCCCTTCCCCTAACCCTGGTGCTGGGCCATAGCCAGGCAGTCGGGGACCAGGGAAGGGCATTACGAGAACTGGTTTGAAACCGGTTTGGGTTCCCTCGGTTCCAACCTCGTTGGGCCAGCGGGTTTAGCTGGGTCTCCACCTCAGAGGGCAGGGGGCGGCACTTACATTGATGCTGCTCGAAAGGGGGGTGCGACTGCCGCACCGAGATCAAGATGAAGAAGAGGAAGAGGGGCCACAGGATCTCAATGGCGAGTTGGATCTGGAGAGAGACAGAGATGGGCCCGGAGTGGTTGGATGATTCACATGGAACCCACAGAGGCAGCAACGGGAGCAGAGGGGACCAGCCTGGTCAGCCCACTCCGCAGGGAGTCACATGGATGTGGAGTGAACAACCTGGGGATCGTCCTGAGCACAAGGGGGGACGGGTTCCCATCTCTCTCAAGGATCTCGCCCGGATGGACGGCTTTTTAGGAGACCTTTGCTGTTAACACCTCCACAGTCTGGATGGTGAGCCCTCCCTCCACCCGATCTCTCAGATCCACCCAGGCACCAGCGCCCCATGCCAAACTGCCGGTCTGCAGCCCTGGGGCTCAGCCACCCTGCTGACGTGGGTAACTCCAGGAGCTGCTGTGAGATTAGAAGGCAGCTTCCCCCTCCTCTAGATCCAGGGAAGTTTAGGAGATGGGGGGTGGGGGTGCAGACAGAAGGGCAATGAGAGGAGGGAGGCTGATGGCAGGAGGAGAAGAGGGATCCCCTTGGAAATGAAGGGGAGGCTCTCAGCTGTTTTCCATCTAAGCTCACTCGGGCCCCATAAACCGTGGCTCATTCTCATCAGTCTCCACCCGGGGCTGCCCTTGAGCGGTCAAGCTTCCCCCTTTCCGCTGCAGCTTGTGCCCAGGGGGATTTAGGGCTCTGGTCCCTGGCTGCAAATTCCTTCCGAGCCGACTCACCTTCTGCCTGCGCCGATAGGTGAAGTTCTTCCACAGCAGCAGCCCCAGCTGGGTCCCAAACCCCATGGTGCAGATGGAGGCAGGGCTGCCCCCACCATGCTAACACCGCCGGCTCGCTTGTCAATGCTGGGGAACAAAAATCAGCGGAGAATCGACTTCAGTGCAAGTCCCCCTGCTACGTAAGGTGCTTCTGGGCCAACAAGAGTCATTGAGGTGTTTATAGCAACACCTGCCCCACCCTCTCCCTGCAGGAGAAGCTTTGGGGAACAGTAAGAACTCTGGACAGTGGCAGCCTCTCCCAGCTGGGGGCGCTGTAGGGTATGGGGCGGGAGTGCTGATAGAGGAGGGAGCTCCTGGGTAACCCAGTCCCAGGCTCTCCCAGCAGGGGACGCTGTAGGGCAGGGGGCGGGAGCACTGGCAGTGGAGGGAACTCCTGGGTAACCCTATCCCAGGCTCTCCCAGCAGGGGGCACTGTAGGGCATGGGGCGGGAGCGCTGGCAGAGGCGGGAACTCCTGGGTAACCCAGTCCCAGGCTCTCCCAGAAGGGGGCGCTGTAGGGCATGGGGCGGGAGCACTGGCAGAGGCGGGAACTCCTGGGTAACCCAGTCCCAGGCTCTCCCAGCAGGGGGTGCTGTAGGGCATGGGGCGGGAGCGCTGGCAGAGGCGGGAACTGCTGGGTAAACCAGTCCCAGGCTCTCCCAGCAGGGGGCGCTGTAGGGCATGGGGCGGGAGCGCTGGCAGAGGCGGGAACTGCTGGGTAACCCAGTCCCAGGCTCTCCCAGCAGGGGGCGCTGTAGGGCATGGGGCGGGAGCGCTGGCAGAGGCGGGAACTGCTGGGTAACCCAGTCCCAGGCTCTCCCAGCAGGGGGCGCTGGCACCAGGGAGAACAGGCGCCCGTTTCAGTCCCAGCAGGGGGCGCTGCGGAGAATGGAGCTGGCGGCGGGGATTGCTCTGGGGCACCTGGGGTCTAACCTGCAACCTGCATCCTGATGGAGGCGATTCCATCATCCCGCTCTCTCCCTGCTGCCATTGCCCAGCTCTGCCTACCCACGGCCGGATGTCTGGCCCCCGCTGTCCCACCCCGGCCCCCCGGGCACACGGAACTTGTAGGGGAGCTTTGGAGAACAAAGAAGGTGTCTTTTACAGAAGGAAGGAAGTTGCCGTGGCAACGGCTCAGAGACTCCAAGTCACCATTAAGTAACAAAGGGGCCTGGAATCTAATTGGTAACATGACCCTCTGGCGTGGGAACCCTGCCCATGGGCCCTGGCACGCCGCCCGCCCGCCAGGCTCCCACCCTCCCAGGAGCGGCTCTGTGCAGACAGCGCCCGCACAACTCCCTTGCAACTGCTTCAGGGGCCTTCCAGGCGGGCCACCAGATCCCCCCCCAGTCTCACTCTCTCACACACACACACACACACACACACACACACACACACACACACACACACACACACACCCCCCCCCACAAGGCAGAAAAGAATCAGCCGGTTTGAATGACTTCGAAGCAAACGAAGCATCAGCTCAGCAGCAGGACCAGGGGGTCCAAGGTTTCAGGGCTATCAGGCGCCCTGGGCTCCCCAGTGACACGGCCCCACCCACCCGGACCCAACACAGAGCAGGAATTGTAACAGAGGGAGGATCTATCTCCGCAGGGAGCCCAAAGCGGAGGCATCCCTGCCGGCCAATCCCAAGGCTTTGCAGGGATCAAGCCTCCCACACTCCATATGCACCCGGCTGGCCCTGACAGCCTGGGGATTTGCCGCTTGGCCCAGGCAGGACTGGAGCAGGGCTCGAAGCTGAAAAGAGCTGGGAGGAAATGGTCCCAGCTGATCTGCTCCCCATCAGGGTTACATTCGTGCCTGTTTCACAATACGGCCGGCAGCCCCGATCAAGCCCCACTGCGCTAGGCACTGCACAGACAGGACTCCAGAGACGGGCCCTGCCCCAGAGAGCTCACTGTCCAGAGGCACCAGGCGCTGAAGCAGACCAACAGGACAGGGGAGGGAAGATAACAGGGAGCCCAGCGTGGTTTTACACAATGAGCAGCAGGCTCTGCGGGTCTCCATCCCCGGCGGGGCTGACGCAGCTGGTGAAGGCAGAGATTCTTGAAGAGAGTTTGGAATCGGCAAACGCCACCGTCCACAGGCAAGGTGGTTCAGTGCCTGGACCCAAGCAAGCTACTGCGTGACCTTCAGACTGGCCCAGGCTGACTCAAGGACAAAGGGCGGCCAGCCAGGAAGAGATGCCCCAACACCAAGCGAGCACAGATCACAGCTGGGTCGTGCCAACCAGGCCAAGTGCACGGCCCTGGGGTCACAGAGCCGGGTCTCTAGAACCTGCCCTGGTCTTAGCAACAAGGATGAGCAGTCAGAGCATTTCCCAGGCACCCTGCCCCCCACCCCAGCTGACACTAGCCCTGCAACTTTTCAAGGCAACACAGTAACTCGACAGGAAGCCAGAGAGCACACACAGAGCTAGTCCTCCCCCGGGAACATCGGCAAATCCCGTCCCACAGCTCAAGGATCCAGTCCAGAGCCGATCTCAGCTGGGAAGCCTTAAAACAGGATCACCCCTCTGCTAAACCAGCTGAACATACCCAGTCCTGAGGCAACTGTCCAGGAACCATGCCAATCATGCCTAGAGGAGGTGGTGGAATCTCCTTCCTTAGAGGTTTTGAAGGTCAGGCTTGACAAAGCCCTGGCTGGGATGATTTAGTTGGGGTTGGTCCTGCTTTGAGCAGGGGGTTGGACTAGATACCTCCTGAGGTCCCTTCCAACCCTGAGATTCTATGATTCTATCACAGGGATAGACCCTACCCTGACAGCATGTAGCTGGAAGTCCCAGGGCTAGTGAAGGCAAATCTTGGGGGGCGCGGCACCCTGGCAATCGGCACAAACCCAGGCGGATTTCATCTCTGCTGACGCTGCTTAGCTTCTTTGCCCTTTCTTTGCCGCGAGTTCGGACAGAGGAGACTCTGTGTAGGCACAAAACAGCTTCCAAATCCTGCCCCCCCACCCACATGCAGCCCCCTCATCTCAACCCTGACCCAGAGGAACCGGAGCTAGTGGCTAAGAGGGACATTCAAGTTCCTCGGACTGTCCCCTGCTCCGTCTCTCCTGAACACCCAGCAAGGTGAGTGCTTTCGAAACTCTGGCCCAGCAAGAAACAACTGCGGATGCACCTGCCTGCAATGCGACCTCTCCGACGCACCAGGCTCCCAGCCGGTGCAGACAGACTTAGTCCCCTGAGCTGATTTTCTCGGCGATTATTCCAGCCGAGTCAGCAGAAAAGTTTATTCGGTTAGCCACTCAGCCCAGTTCTGTTCCACCTGCCCCCTGCGCTTTGGGGGGAATAAAATGCGCCGATGACATTCCACAGAAGGGTCTATTAAAAACCCCGATTGCACATTTCATCACACTGAAATCAATGAAAAGATGCCCATTGAAGTCAATGGCATTGGGAGCAAGCCCTTCGTCATATTGCCATGATTATTATTTATATTATTGTAGGACCTGGACCAGGATCCCCTTGGGCTAGGCGCTGTACAATAAACAGAACAAACACACAGCCCTGCCCATTATCTATAGCATCTTGCGTCCCTAAAGCTCTCTCTCAGACTATGCTCCGTAATGCTATCGCCAAGCACCTCGCAAAGTAAACCAAGGCTCTTTGTGCCCAGTGATAATTTTGTCCACCATTAAAATGCAGTCACTGCTGGGGTGGAAGTCAGCACACCACAACAACAGTTAAGATCAGGAAGTAAAGTGCAGCATGCCATTAAAACTGCAAGGGGGATTTCTTAGAGGGCCGGGGGCAGGCAGAATTTGTAGCTGAATTTGACCAGGACACACACACACATCCACCCAGAGCCATAAAAGAAAACCAACTCCTTTCTGAAGATCTGAAGGATCCCCATCTGGTCCCTGTGATTGGATCTGGTTCATTTCACACAGGGCCAGTCAATTTCAACACCACAAGGGTTTTGTAACCAAAGCAGCTGCAAACTCACCTCTCTCCTCCCCCACCGGGAAAATGTCGACACGTCCATCGACTCCAATCGCTACATGGGCAAAGTTGGAGCTTGGTCAGTGACTGCTGGTTTCACAGTCAAGTTTTCTCCCCCACCTCTCGGTTCTGAGCAGCTCCCCATTCCCAGCTCAGATTCCGCTTCAGGGATGGGGTCAGACTGGCGCTCAGCCAATGCTCCCCATGCTGAGCAAGAGGGCAGGCAACTCCTAGTGCCCTGCTGCTGGGGCTTAATCTGCTGCTCCCCCTTGGCCCCGGGGATAAGCAAGTCCACGGCAAGGCAGGATTATGATGTTGCCAGGAAATCCTTCTAATCACATTGCAGGGCCAGACATCAACTGCACTCAGGAAGGGGCCAGGCTGAAGGATTTCCCTGCCTGGGGCACAGGGCATTCCAATGGGGCTTTGCACTCCCACCTTCCCCCAGCCCCCATTTTACAGATGGGGAAACTGATTGGACCAAAGAGCACAGTAAGGCAAGAGCAAGCGGACAATGGAGGCCAGGAGACTGGACTCCCATTCCACTGCCCTGTCTACTACATGCAGCACAGAGGTGAGCCCTCAGGTGATGGTGGGGCTTGGAGGGAAAGAACTCTCTGACATACACACGGCCCCCCACCCCCACCCTTGCACTAGGTATCTGGCAGCTCGTGGCCTGATCAATCCACCAGGGCCTTGATGTTACTTAGGGCCCTTGTGAATCACAATGGTCAGACCAGTGCCCAGTGTCACTCAGTGCTGAAAAGCCCAGCAAATACAGCTGCTCTGAGGGACCCGTACTGAGCGCGTGCAGGCCAGGTCTGCATCACTCATGCTGTAGCAAGGAAGGAAATGATGAGGTGTGGGTTTGCTTGATTTCAACACCTGATATTTCCAAGGCTCAACACTAGCAGAATTTTGAGAGAGAAAAAGCCACTTCAAACATCACACGGCAGTAAAACGTACAAGGCCATTTTAAACCCAACCCATTACTTTATTAGTCTTTATAGTCCAATAATGCCCAGCAATCCCAGCCGAGATCAGGGCCCCACGGTACCAGGTGCTGCACACACAGTAAGAGGCAATCCCCTCCCTCCCCCAAGGAGCTCACGGTCTAAACAGACGAGACGGACAAAGGATGCAAGGGGAATGTGATTTGCCCAAGGTCACTCGGAAGATCGGCGGCAGAGCTGGGAACACAGCCCAGGTCTCCAGTTTCTAGCATTGCCAACCCCAAATGTTCAACCACCACGAGACAGGCCCAAATAACTCTCAGAATTGGTTTAAAAGTCATGATATAGCTGTAGATATAAATATAAACATTGGGCTCTTTTTGTTTATAGCCTTCTGTTTTCTGAGCCTGTAAACTGTACTTGGGTCACATTTTCAAGCTTTTCTCCGCAACCATGAGGAGTAGAAACTTACTTTAAAAAAAAGAAAAAGTTGAGATTTTCACCTAATCCCAGGATTCCACGTCTGGGACTTTTGTGATAACGGGTGTTTTATTTAGAGTTGGCAACACTGCACTTCCCAGTCAAGTTGACATAAGCCCTTGATATATTGATGGTTTGCTCCTTGGCCATTAGCCTGATGCTCATGTGCAAATGCTTTATATCAACCTACCCTGCAAAATACCTACCCTGACACCTGCTTGCCAAAAACAAATGAAAAATCAAGTCACTTGTCAGGTAGGAGCTTATCAAAATGGTAGCCATGGGAAAAAGCTGAAGTGTAATGAAACAGCCACCCAGGACTGTGAGAGCATTTGAACCAACCAAAATGTAAAAGCAGTAGTAACAGTAACTGTTAGGATGGGCTGTCTCTGATGCACAAATCCCTCCACCCCAACCACCAAGGAGACCGTAACCACACTGAAATCAACCTGCAACTATTTATATTTAGACAGGAGGACAAACTCTCTTTCACAATCAATCTCACAAAGAAAAGCCCAGGAGTACAGGATGCTTCCTGATGATAAAACCCATTTGTATGAAAATCCTGCGCGAAGAAACAACCTAGCCAAGAAAGCTCTGATCAGGTCTGTACACGCTGCCCCCCGGAAGTGCTGATTACACGGCAAAGCATTGGAGCTTCACTGGTGCAGCTACCCTGATGTAATCAGAACCCCTCAGGGCTCTGTCACGCCATTGACCCCAGGGCAAACCCACACCCATTCCCATTCACTCACATTTGAACCCATTTTGCACTGGTGTAAACAACTGCACAAAGTGCAGGCAATGGAGATCCAGGCCCCCAGCATGTTGGGAGCAGCTTTCCGGGGAATAGTAACAAACTAGCATTCCCCACTCCCTGGGTTCTCCAGTGTCTTTTCATTAGGTTTCTCTGGCACACTGGTACCAGCATGATCTTCATCCTCACCCCTCCTCCAGCTTTACACTGATAAACTAGTGCCAGATGAAAGCCAGCCATCCACTGCATACTCTGGAAGTGACTCCAGGGATTTTATTACTCCACTGGGATGCAGTGAGCTGATTCCCTGAGGGCTCCTGAGAACTGGCTTCAAGTCCACCACAGCTGCATATCAAGTTCAGCTGAGCCCCAGAGGATGGGGGATTGCCAACCCCCGCCTTCAAACATTCCGGGATGCCCTTGGCTAGCGTTCAAGCCCTAGCACTGCAGAGGCTAGGGAGGAAGGAAGCAATCGCAACCCAAATGAGAGAGGGGAACCAGGGGGAGCACTTTGGAGAGGGGGGGTTGCAGGCTCTCTGCTGCCTTCTGTGGTGGGGTCAGGGCAGGGACCAGGAGAAGCCTGCTGCTTCCTCGGTGACCTCTGTTGACCTGAGATTGGTCCTGCCGCACTGGGACCCCCAGGACCCCACCTGTCTCTAGGACCCCCCCCCAGCCCCACTGCTCCCCCCGTACCTGCTCAGGGCATAGCCAGCGCGGCCCCTTTAAGGGAAACCCCCAGCCTCTCTCTCTCCTCGCGCCGGCCGGCTGCTGGGGTAGTCTCAGCGTTCCGCAAGCCCCGCCTCCGGGCCGCCGGCGTTCGGCTTTGGAACGTCGGGTACCGCCCACACCCCAGCCCTATGGCTACAAAGCCGCCGCGTGCAGCCCCAAGGGAGGGGTTAGTGCCGGTCGGATGACGTCACCGATTTTCTTAAAGGGCCCGTTGCTGCTCAGAGGGACGATGGAGCGAAGAAGCCAGAAGTGGGTGCAGACAGGTCAGGCTGAATTTGACCTGCCCCTTCCCACCCAATGGGCAGGTCAAATCCAGACCTGGGCTCTGGCCTTTTGCAGAGGCACCTTCCCCAAGCAAAGCCCCAGGGTAGTCCATTAGGGGTGCTAAGCAAGAATGTTGTGGCCTCCCCCACACACCTACTACTCATTAATAGGGGGAGCCCAATCTTCTATTACTCTAAAGATTAATTTACATGCGAACGAAGGTCACACTGTTCTGACGTGGTAGCATTTCACACCAGCTCTGGACAGGGGCTGTGCAAAATGCAGGGCAGAATCTAATGACGTGAGCTGTAGCCCATGAAATGTTATGCTCAAATAAATGTGTTAGTCTGCAAAGGTGCCACAAGTACTCCTCCTTTTTACATGCACTTCAGTTAATCTTGGACAGCAAAACTAAGCAGCCTAGCACCACTTCCTGTAGAAAAGGAGCAGTTGATTACTTTTATTACAGGGACAATAGGTAATAGGACAGCGGTGCAAGGGCTAAGATGGCATGGCTGGCTGGTTTTCCCATATGTAATGCCAAGCAAACACATAGCCACGCCTGTTAGACAAACTCTCCACCTGAATCAGCTCACCAAACCCCAACCCATGAGCTACAGAACCGCCTCAAAATGTGGAACCCAACTGTTTAAGAGGGGCATCATTACCTTCCAGAAGGAATTTTAAAAACCCAATTCCTGCATGCCCCCGTTGTTACTTTATTGCCAGACTTGCAAGATTTAAGGTTTCTTGAAGCTGCAGCTCTTAGAGGCAGGCAGGTACACGTGAGAGTATCACCTTTCCTTTTTAGGAGAGTTTCTAATCTCATGGCTGTAGATTTAAACCTTTAAAAAAAAAAAAAAAAGTTAACTCCCTTCAAAGTCAAACCACAAAAGCAGATTAAAAAAACCCCCAAACTTCAGTAAAAACCTGATGTGGAGGCCAGACTCCTAGATTGAGCACTTGGAAGTTGGCACTACTAAGTTTACTGATCACTGTTTGTGCATTTTGGCTTGGACAGTGAGTCTTCACTGCTTTGATTCACAGGGCTGAAAAATTGGCTTCCGGGTTAGGTGAAGAGTATTTTATTTCTAGACATCTTCTGCACTAAGAGGCAACAGCACCACCTACTGAGACAACAGCAGGGAAAGCACTGAATGGGAGAGAGGTCTGACGCAGCCCAGCCTAGCAAAATCCCCACCTAGATGGTATTGAGTTACCTAATTCCCACGAGTTCAGGTATAATTGAGCTGCAGGTGTTGGGTTTAGTTATCTTCCAGCATCAGGTTTAGCTGACCATGAGAAATGGAATGTAAACTGAACAATGGGGAACTCTCTCTTCATAATACAGGAGTTCCCTTACAGATACCATCCAAGAAGGCATCTCACTCCACTTTGGAGTGTCAGAATAGAACAGATCAGTAGTCTCCAATAGGAGAAAAAACTTAAAATATTTGTCTTAGGGAAGCTATTGAGAGGCAGCCAGTGACCCAGATGAATGTCTTATTTCAATACTTGGGGAGGGAAAAATACGCTGCCTTTGGAATCCAAGATCCTCTCAGTGTATCACCAGTGACAGTGCCAAGCGAGAAACAAGTAATTCTGTACTTCTGCAATGGAGCCAGACCCATTTGTTATATACTTTATAAAATATCACAACAGCGCAAGTCTTATCTGAAAGCCTTTATTGCCTATATTCAAATATTACAGTTTCACATTTTATTCAAAAAAGTTCTAAGCTACCTGTACAAGGACAGTAGCACCTGCGGAGGACTGTGCAGTATTTAGGTTCTCCATGCACAGAAGGGAGTCTCTGCTCTCTCAGACACAGCTGTGGCCGAGATCCCATCCAGTTGTAATTTACCAGCAGTGCAGTGTTGTTCCCCACCCAGCTGCTATAGAACACAGTATGGCTGAGGAATGCCCAAGTTGACACATTGATCAGGAGGCCACATACAAATGCAACTTTATTAAAAAACAAAAAACAAGTTTCCTGATGGTTTAAATTAAGGGGGAGCCAAACATACAAAAGCATCCAACATTTGTAAGGATCCACTGTCCTAGCAACAGGGCAATGCCTACACAACCAAGCATCCCGCAGTTGGCTGTGCAGATGCAGCAGTCTGCCTGAGCACTATCAACTACAGGATCAGGTAATAAGGTTCTTCCTTCCCTCTTCCCTTCCGAGGAGAGAGGCAAAGGGAAGAGGAGAGAGAAGAGCCACAAAATAAGAGTATGTTAGATATTAAGTTAAACACTTGGTCCCTAGGATGTCGCCAAGGTACGTTCCTGTCCTTGCCTCACTTTAAAAGTATATACACATTAAAAAAAAGAGCACGAGCCTTTTAGAGCTTCACTTTTGGCATCATAAAAAGGCACAAAGAATTCCTTGGCCCTTTGAGCAAGATCTCGAGAAGCAGGAAGAGCTGGCAAAGGCTTCACCAGAGCCAACGTGGGAGAATCCACCTCGAATTCCCTTTGAGATGTCGGGACCTCGCTAGCATAACCAGGAGTCGTTTGGGAAGGCCTGGGGTGTTTGATGCCATCGACACCTATGGCACTAGACCTGCAATAGCGTCACAGGGATCACGTCAGAGCATGAAGAATAAGCAGCATTCTTGCAACACAGAGGACTGCAATGCCAGAAGGTTGCATCCTGTTTGCGAGCAAGTTCCCCACTCTACTCTCCCCCCCCCCCCCCCCCCCAAGAAACACACGCAGCCCCAGTGTTTTGCTGGTACGTGTGTCCCTGGAGGACTAGAAGTGGACTCCATCAGCATTTAAAGGCCTGCCTTGTTCGCATTCTGCAAGTTGCAAGCCACAGGCTGTGCCCCAAAGGCAAGAGATGCCCCAGGATTTTAAGAAGCCACCAACTCTCTCCTCTAGGATCAGGGGATTTGTGTCTTTGCTCAGAAAAAAAAAAAAAAAAAAGGAGATGTTTAAAACAAAGTTACAAAAAGAGGCGATAGATAGTGGAGTGTTGCCAGCAGAGATCTGTACCCGAGCTGGCCTGGGGAGGCGGCCTTGCGGCCAGGCAGGGCCCAAGGCTCAGTAGCCCTCCTCTTCTCGGTAGTAATGGTACTCGGGCGGGTCCGTGCTCTGGTCGTGCACGGCGTTGGCCACGTCACCGGCGTCGCCCTGGGGACAGTACTTGGGGTCGTAGATCTGTCGGCCCAGCCCGAAGACCTGGCCGCTCTGATTGGCTCCCTGGTTGGAGCCCATCTGGAGGGACATGGAGGTGTTGTCGCACTTATCGGTGCCCGTTTTGGTGTCGTAGATGTGTCTCCTCGTGCCAGGAGCCGTCATGCCCACCTGAGAGACCAGATTAGTTGTGGGAACAGTGGCAGCTGGAAACCCCCATTGGGGATCGGGCCCCCACTGCACGAAGCCCCTACCCAAACAGCTGATCTACCTAGACCGCATGGCAATGGGGGGGTGGGAGGGAGTGTACAGCTTCTGTTTTACAGGTGGGGAAACAGACTCTGAGATTAAGGAACTTGGGCAAGGTCACACAGGGAGTCTGTGGCAAGCCCAGGAATCCAAATCCACATCCCGGTCCAGTGCCCTAGGCACAAGACCAGCTCTCTAGCAGAGTCAGAGGAGACACAGATTACATCAAGTAGGCGCCTCCGGGACTTTCCTGGATTTAACCCAGCTGCCCATCTACCCTCTTTAATGCCACCCTTAAACCCAGATGTTCTGTGCTGAAGAGACTCCAGTCACTCAACCGGCCCCTTTTACCTCCCCACAGATGGTTCACCAGGTCCACGACTGCCTGCTTACCTGGCTAGCACACTTGTTGGTGCCCATCTGAAGGCTGATGGTGGAATGGTCCATGGGGGCCAGGATCTGGTTTTTGGGATCATAGAGATGTCTCCTGGTGCCGTAGGCCGTCATGCCAGACTGGCTGGCACACTTGTTTGTGCCCATCTGTGGGCAGAGTTACACGGAGAACTAAACTTACAGCCCAACCAAGTATGAAGCAGGCTTCCCCCCTCCCCAAATAAGACAGCATGACCTGGCTAAGTCTCCTCTCCCTGCTCCCATACTACGCACAATGACTCATGGCTCAAAGGCAGCCTCCTGACCTTCCTTATTCAGAGGGGTAAGTACGAGGATGCCCCAGGGCCTCCAATAGCATGCTTTCCAGTGTTCTTGTGTTATGGATTTCATGTCTACAGAGCCATAACTGTCCCCGGATAGAACTTCCCATCCCCAATTCCCTGCGAGGGGAACCCCCCAGGTCCAAACCTCTGTTGGTGGGGAGGAGGGAGTCGGTAGTACAGCCATTCAGATCAGAGTACCTGTTAGATACACACCCCAGCCCCCCAGGGGAGGAGAAGGGACATGCCAACAAGGCCAGGACAGCAGTGACAATCCAGGCAGTGAAGGAGATGAAGGGCACAGGGCAGTTCTACTTTGTGCTGGATGTTTCATATCCAGCCTGTAACAGGAGAACGTCCAGGCTATTAAGTCTTTTGCCCATCAGCCATGTGCAGTGGCCGTGAATTCAGGTGTTAAAGGGTTAACAGAACTTCAGGAGACATGCCTTCCCACCCTGTGGGCCTGCCTAGCCCTCCCCTGCCCTAATGGGAGGGGCACAGCAGCCAGCTCACCTGAAGCCCGATGACACATTGGCCGGCCTTCATTTTCGCATCGTCGAAGTTCCTCTGTTGTTTCTCTGAGTATTTCACCCCGATGTCCACGTTGCTTTGTATCCCCTTGGTCTTTGCCTGCAGCAGAGAGAAGCGGGGTGGGGTGGGGGGGGGTGTATTAGAACCGCCGAGTTCTGTCCCTGCACAGAAGAGGGCACTACAACCTAATGTTGCATGAACATCAGTCAACATACAGAGTCAAACCTAGGAACTGCCAGGCTGGATCGGGCCCCTGGTCCATCTAGCCCAGTATCCCTGCTCAGGTAGCAGCCTGCATGGGATGCCTCAGAGGAAGGCGCAAGAAATTCTGCAGTTAAGGGATAACCTGCCCCCCTCCCCCACACACACCACCACCCATGAAGATCTCATCCTAACCCACAACAGCTAGGGATTGACTTAAGCCCTAATGCATGAGGTTTTATCTCCCATACGGAGATGGCTATTTGTTCATTTCCCCCACAGCACCTTTGACAGGGTGCAAGTTCTACAAGCTATAGACACGAAGTGTAGATCCTTTATCCACCATGGAAATGCAGCTGTTTATGGGGTGGAACGTGGCAGATTTGCAAGTAGTGCAGAGACAGAGCGCAAGGACTCCAGCATCCGAGGTCTTCTGCGACATGAGGCACGGGTCACTTGCTGGTGTGAACTAGAGTAAATGGGGGACTCTCTAACCGGAGGTCTTTAAATCAACAGTTGAGGACTTTAGTAGTTCAGCCTATTAGGGGAATTGGTGGGATTCTGCGGCCTGCAACGTGCAGGAGGTCAGATGAGATGCGGTCCCGTCTGGCCTTTACGTCTAGGAGTTCGATGGTGACCTCTGCAGGCCAGACACTGTGACTTCCAGTGCACATGGGCTAGATGCTGCGTGAATGAGCCTTCAGGGGCTTGTGTAGTAATTTAAGGAGACAAAATGTAGTTACCCAAAGGAGAACTTGGCCAGGGACCTGGGACCAACACCGTCATCCTTTTCAGAGGAGCCATGAGACCACATCCATTGTGTGTTTATCCTAAGGGAGCCGCTGACCTACTTTCTACTCGCTTTATCCATGCCGGGTATAAAATCCAGTCACCACAAGGCAACGCCTCTCGCTAGGCGGCCCACCCCAGAAGGGCCCCATGCAAAGAAACAAGCACACACCTCAGAGACCTGGTGCCTCATGGCTTGGGCCAAGAGCAACAGCGCCAGCCCCAAGGGGAACCAAGCCGCTCCAGCCCTCCCACAAGCCAGCCTGCTTTGGGTAACGGAGGCTTCCCAAGCTCGTTAACAGAGCTGCTTCCTTTCCCACCGAGCTCGCTGGAAGGCTCCCGGCTGCAGCTGGCTCCGTGTGCTGGGGCAAGATCAGTTCTTCCCATGCCCCAGAGAAAAGAGCCCCGTGGGGAAGTTTGAGCCTCGCTTTGGCTTTCAAGCCGGGGCATTTTGGAGGAGGGAAGAGCTGCAGCTCCACTGTCAGGAGGCCTCAGTGTAGCCACTTCCTTTGGCACCCCAGGGCTCTGGTGACCCTTCCCCCTGCAGCCACCCTCACCACAAACTCCTGGGAGCTGGGTGGGCTAGGAGAAAGAATGACCAGGGCAACGACAAATCAGCCTCCCAGCGGTACTCACCATGCCTGCGAGAGCCAGCAGGCACACTTGCACCTGGGTCATGTTCCCGGTCTCGAAGAAGTCGTTGGCTTCAAAGAGGTCGACGGGGTTCATGCCGTACTGAACCATGGCCTTGATGAAGTTGGAGAGGTTCTCCAGCTGGCGGGGAAGAGAGCCGGATAAAGACACACGGGCCACAGCCAAAAGGGGGCCAGGGAAGGAAAACCGCGAGGCAGCGTTTGAGAAGCAGCTCCCGGGTGGTGAACGCATGGCTAGCAATCAGCCAGGCCACCCTCGCTGTAAAGGGAGCAGCCCAGCACGTACCTGATGCCAGGTCTGAGCCGAGCGGTTGATCTTCCTCACCGAGCCTGGCTGCAGCTTGTTCATGAGCCTGGAGGGAGAAAGAGCCGTAAGAGCGGACGCCAGCCACCCGGCATGGAAGCACATTTCCAGCCACAGTGGAGCTGCACAAGCATCTCTTAGGAGGTTTTTGTTCGGCTGCTTTTAAACAAGCACCCGTCAGAGATAAGGACGTCCACAAAGCTAAGCAGTTAGCAGAAGAAATGATCATCCCGAGACTCTCATCCAGAGCATCTCATCTGCTCACAAAGCATGTCACAAGGGGGAGGGGGGGGGGCAGGATCATTCCCCACCCTGTGAAATGGAAGCAGAGAAAAATCAACTTGCCCCAGGTCACCCAGCAGGTCACTGGTAGAGCCAGGAACGGAACCCAGGTCTCCTCAATCTCTAGCCACTAGGGGACACTGCCTCAGGCTTGAGCTGCACAAAACTTAGCCTGGTGTAGCCACGTCAGTCAGATGTGTGAAAAAAGCCACCCCAACAATGGTGATGGTGACAAACCCCCGCATAGACGGCAGAGGCATGGGGATACTCCTACCCCAGCAGGACGCCCCCTCTTGGCGTAGGCTGCATCTACAGTAGCAAGCTCTACCAGTACAGCGGTGCCGACATGGGCAGTGTCTCCAATACAGAGCCAGAGTCGATGCAATATTAAAAACCCAAGTCTCCAAGATCCAGGCTAGCCACACTATTTGTTATGGGAGTAGCCAGGAGTCCCTGGCATGGACCATTGTTCTAGGTGCCGTACGCACGCAGAACACAAGACTACATTAACTCAATGTTAAGATTTAAACTTGCACTTAAGGAAGCGCGGATGTTATTATCCCCAGAGCTGCTCCTGGCCGTGCTGTCCTTGCGTAGGAAAGCAGCGACGTGAACACCATCAGCATTATAATGTGGCAAGGGAGGTTGGAATGGTAAAATGCAAGTTCCCCCTGGACTAGCCCACACGGCCCTGGGAAGGGAATTTCCACCTGGGTTTCCCCTAGCAGGATCATCATCATGTTCCTAACATATCAGTCCCCCGGAGAGAAGTCAGCCCTAGCTTCACCTACACATACAGCAGGAGCATTGCAGCCACCGAGAGATGCCTGGCCCTGTATTTCCTGGCATGTGTGGTTAGAGACTAACGCAATGTCCTTGTGATGCATTTTCTCCCTCTATTTTGAACTGCAGCCACTTTCAGCAACAAGACTATTACCAGGATCTCAGATTCCACCCACCCCCAATCACAGAACCAAGACAGCCATTCGAGGCCGTCAGCAATAAATGGATAATAAGCCATTCTCCCCTCGGACACCCTGTCTGCTAACCAACAAAGGCTGCTTCAGGAGAAGTCCTGAAACAGTCCCTCTTGCTCCAGGCCCTGGAAATGGCCAGGCTCGGCTGCGTTTCTTTGCAGAGGCAGATCTGAACCCTGGAACATTCCCATCTTTCAGAAGCTTTCCTGGAATCGGACTCTGGTCTCCTGCTGTTTGCAGCTGCCCAGACTATTATGAATATCTATGACCTGCTTTCGGAGATCCTTGGAGAGGTGCTAGAAGAAGGCAAAGCATTCACTATTCATGACACTGGGTCTCCAGCACTTACTGAAATGGAGCATGTGCTTAGGGTTCCTCCAGATGTGACCCTGCTCCTCCCCAGTCTTCCCCCCCACCCCCCCGATACCCAGGCTAGGGGCTCCAACGCTCCTCAAGTCAATTCCCTTTTAAATTCCCTCCTGCTAAGTGACATCTCACAGCCAGGAGCAGGTCCCTCTGCCATTGCATTCACCAGCCAATCAGAGCACAAGCGCTTACCTGGCCCTAGTCCAGCCAATGCTCCTGCATCCTAGGCCGAGAGTGGGAGTCTAGCTCCAAGCTCAGGACTCTGCCTGCGAGCTCTTTGCAAGTCACTGAGCCAGGGCTAAACTGGTGCTGTAAGTGCTGGTATCATTTGCTATGGGGCAAGAGGGGCGGTTAGCTCCTCACCCAGACTTTTCACAGCTCTACATGCCCCATTATCTCTTCCACTCCCCTCCCGCTCGGACTTTGCAGGCTGTAATTCGCTGCAGCAGGTCCTAGACACTGACACGACTTTGCACCGCCCCAACATTTTTCTGAAGCGACACCGCTGGCTTTAAGCCTCCAAGCCGGTCTGCAGCTCCGGCTGTGGCCACTTGATGCAGGATGGGTGCAACTAGCCAGCAAGATGGAAGGAAGGGGAGCTCTTCCCCGGATGGCAAGGAGAGGTCAGCGCTCACAGCCTGCTGCTCCATCAGCTCCCCCCACGCCCAATGCAGACCCAGGAATCCCCCAGAGCCCTCCCACCAGCCCCCTCCCAGACTCACTCGCAGAGGGTCACTCCGTCCTTCAGCCCCAACTGGAAATCGGGGCCAATCTCCTTCCCGGTGATGCTCTCGATCCATATCCTCAGCTCAGCCTCCTTCTGGGGATCGTACTTCTGGGCAAGCTGGGAGGAGAGCGGAGAATGGAAGAGTGAGGCAAGCTCCTTGCTGGGTCCCTGGGCTAGGCAGCCCTCCACCCAGTTCCTGGTGAGCTCAGCCACGTTCCCGCTCTCGCTTGCAGAATCGATACCTTGGCACTGCCCAGTGTGAGCACCAATGGGAAGCTGGCCCACAGACGTTCCTCAGCCTGGCACCAGCACCCCCACACCACGCTGGCTGGCACTGGGTTTCCTTGGACCCCCACAGCCCCTTTGCAGCAGCCTAGCTAGTGTAGAGGGGCCCAGCCTCACTCTACCCCAGTGTGCTCACAGCAGGTCCCCCTGTAAGACACAGGCCAACGGCTGTGCAGGGAGGAGATCCTCATCCGTGCAGGTCACGGCCACGTTAGCCTGGCCGCTGGAAAGACGTGTCAGGACCCAGCTCCCCAGCAGGAGCCTTAATGGCGGCAAGAGAAAACAAAACCCCAAATCACTGCCAGGCATTTTGCCATTAGACCCCTAGGAGCCCAGAGTGCTGAAGCCAAGCAGGCTGGAGACCAGAGGGCCCAGCATCAGGAAGGGGCTGTCTGGATGGCACCAAGATACTCGGTCAGCTACCACTTCCTGACGCACAGGAAAGCCAGCCGGTGCAGGAGCTCAGCAACGGAGAGACGAGCAGTCTCGGCTGCAGCGTACAAGCCCTGGCCGCCCCTCAGCAGCCGGCCGGGGCAGATCCAGCAGACACCCAGCCGCATTTACATGCGTGGGGAGTTTAACAACTTCCTCGGTTGCTGGGTTGACACATGAGGAAGAGGCTGGCTTTTACTCTAAGCTGGTCTAAAAGCCCCATCCGCACGGGAGCGAACCCAACAAAGATGGCTCTGGGCTGATTCCCATTGGACGTTTCTGAAAGCTTGGGTCAGGCGTGACGGCATCACACCACGCTCTTCCCCACCTAGCTACCAGACGGAGCCTCTGCCAACGAGCCCACTCGACATCACCTGTCGCTTCTCAGGAGAGCGGGGGGGGGGGGGGGGGGGGGGAACGTTCTACTCCTCCTGCCCAAATCCCAGGCTGGCCAATTGCAGTCTGTCTCCCAAAATCCCCCGCTGCATTTATTGGCCCCCGTCACAGAGACACGCCGGACGCCCGCAGTGCCCTGCCTTGGAAGGTGGCAGACAAAGCAGGCTATAGAAAGCCCAGAGTGATTACAAGA
This sequence comes from Chelydra serpentina, assembly GCA_037349315.1. Taxonomy (NCBI): domain Eukaryota; kingdom Metazoa; phylum Chordata; order Testudines; family Chelydridae; genus Chelydra; species Chelydra serpentina. The sequence goes on along the minus strand of JBAIAC010000107.1, from coordinate 4,593,217 downwards.
TAGACGTTAGTGAGAAGTAGGAGGTGTTGAGGTTAACACACCGGGCTGCTGGCATGATTGCGCTGGCGCACACAGGATGTCAATCTAGAGAAACCCACCGCTCAGTCTAGATGCTTCTTCATCTCCTAAAAGGGGCCGATGAAGCAATTGCACTTCAGCCTTTTCCTTGGTGCAGCAGAAGGTCTGGAAAAGTTTTGTTTTTGTGGGGGAAAAAAAGCCGACTAGTTTTCCAGCTGGTTTTATTTTAACAGTAGAAATTCAGGTCCTGTCTTCAGGAGACTGAATGGCTGGAGAACTGGCACAGAGATGGAATAGGAACACCACAGCTGGGGCGGGCAGGCAGTTTTTGAATTCCCGTTAATCTGTAAGGCTCATTCAGCTCAAGCGACTGCCCCCGCTGGGGAGAAGGGCGCTCTTGGTTAAAGACTTGAGCCCCCTGAGCCCAGGCCCAGGAAAGCGCCGCAGTCCACAGCAGCCTTACAGCAAGACCAGATTTAACTCGTACGGTAAGAGCTCCAGCAACACGACAGGTTTTTAACAGGGAACTTCTCAGGCCCTTTTGCAGCAGCAAGGAGTGTGCCCAGGTGCTACCTGCCCTCTTTCGCAGGTGGCCTTTAATGCTGTGGATTAAGTTCATCCCCACATCAGCATGCAAGAGGCCGGCTGTATCTACCTGCCATGGACACAGAGCTAAGAGTCTCCTACAGTCTCAATCCTCATTTGGTTCCACCCGATCACATATAAAAAGCCACTGTCAGTAAAACCTGAGCCAAAAATCCAGGGTGTCATTTGCTATGGGGCAATGGGGGAAGCTGTCCCTCCCCCTGCAATAGCTTGCTTTGCCCCACATTTTGTATAGGTCTGGATCTTTCAATCCTCCCTGGCTTTGCAGGTTATAATATAATCACAGATCTTGCTCCGCCCACCCCAGAATTTCTCCTGAAGTGCTGTCGCTGCAATAGATGACCCTGGGTCTTGGTGCACTGGTATGGCAGTCAACAGGAAACTGGGCAAGATTCTGCCCTTTTCACCCAGGTCCCAGCATCCCCCCCCTCCCCACCACTAAGGTGCACAGGCCCAGGAAGAAAGTCACTCAGGGCAAGTCACAGGACAGGGAGCAGCAGGACTGATTTGTGCCTCCAGTCAGCTTTGTTCAGGGATCCACACTCAGACCTGACTCGGAGAGGGGACTCCTGGGGCCTATAGCCAGCACTGGGACGGGAGTGGTGTTTAGCAGGTACAGCCTCCCCTGCCCCATCTCTAACACCTGCCTCCCAGGGGAGGGGAAGCCCTCGGGATCCTTCACGGGGAGTGCTGGAGCTGGACAGAACAAGGGCTCATAGAGGCCTCAGCGCTGCAGCCCAAACCACTGCCCTTGGGGTCAGGACCAGACTTCCTCTCCCTGCAGCCCAGGAATGCGGCCCAGCAGATTCCTTGGTCACCGCGAACATGCCAAGAATGCAAAGTGCCTTGTTTAAATCAAGGCCGGCTGTCCAGGCTGCAGCTTTAAAGACAACGTGAAGGAGACAGCAGGTCCCTGCTGCCAGAGGAGAGTTGTCAGAATGTCAGACACCCTCTCCCAGCTGCTACTAAGCAGCCTCTGTTAAGAAGAGCCCCTGTCATAAGAACGGCCATACTGGGTCACACCAAAGGTCCATCCGGCCCAGTCAGAGGCAGGTGATGCAGGAGCTGCTGGAGCAGTGTTTAAGCCTGCATACATATCAGGCAGGAAGGCGGCCGTGAAGAAGGCTGCCCGTTAGCAGAGGGCTAAGTATAACAACCCTCCACTTAGTGGAGTCATTAAACCTAGAACCTTTGGCACTAGAAACGTGGGCCTCTACCTCTGCAGCGAAGGGTGCAGCTCTATTAGATGGCAGCACTAGTAGGCTCTTATCTTTTTAGGTGAACCAGCCACTAGTGGGTACATGACATTTAACTACTGGGTCACATTAGATACTTACGCCAGTCAGTTCCCTGAGACTACAGGGTCAAATCCCAACAAGATCAAGTCAGCCCTTCCAAGGTACAAGACTAGCACTATGCAGTTTAGTACGCGGGGGTCTCCCAGCCATGCAGTGTCTCCCCTCTGCCTGGGGGAAGGTCCCCTGGGACTTGACAGTCTCCTTGGAGAAAGTTCCCCTTCTCTGGCTTTGTGGGTTGCTTGTAGTCCTCCACCCCAGAGCCGACTGCTTGGGAGCGGTGCTCTGAATGCATACAGCGTAAACACCGCTTTTCATCCCAGCTCAAAACAACTAGACTTCCAGGTTTAACAAACCCCAGTAGCCTGCAAAGGTAGAGATAGGAGGGGTGAGAGCGGCGGCTGCTGGCCGGGAGCCCAGCTCTGAAGGCAGCAGCGCAGAAGTAAGGGGGGCACGGTATGGTATGGCCACCCTTACTTCCGTGCTGCTGCTGGCGAGATGCTGCCTTCAGAGTTGGGTGCCCGGCCAACAGCTGCCGATCTCTGGCCACCCAGCTCTGAAGGCAGCGCAGAAGTAAGGGTGGAAATACCACGACCCCCTTGCAGCTCCCTTTTGGGTCAGGAACCCCATTTGAGAAACACTCATCTCCCCTGTGACATCTGCACAGTACAGAGGAAAAGCACACAAGAGACCAGATTTCACAGTCCTGAGGGGTTTTTCCATGGCCATGAATTTGGTAGGGCCCTACTCACAGCCTTTGGCATGTGGTTTCCAGCAGAGGCAGCCACACAGCCTAGCTCATCCACACTCCCATCTGGGCCTCTCTACCCTCTACTGAGGACTTGGCATGAGACAGCTCAACCCACCTCAGGAACAGGGGCTTCCCCACCCACAAGGGGGCCAGCTCCGTGATGGAGACACAGGGGCCAGGAGAGGAAGGCCAGATTAACCAGAGAGAATCACACCCACAACATGGCCCAGTTCCAAGAGAGCTTGGTTCTGTCCACATTGAGGGCCATAAGCCTCATGATGAGAGCAAAGCTCTTCTGGGAGTCTGGTTCCAGATGGCTGAAGAGCCCCCTCTGGCAGCCCAAGCATACAGCGGGAGATAGGAGGATCTCGCTACCAATTTCAGCTCTGACAACTCCTGCTGAGCCCCTTGGGCAAGTCACTTCACCCCTGCCTCAGTTTCCCTGCCTATAAAGTGGGGGGAAATAACGCACTCCACCAGACAGTACTTTGGATAGAAGGGTACAAACGTGTTGGATCAACTGCAGACTCACAGCTCACCAAAGGCAGGGAGCAGCAGCCATGCGGCAAAGGGATAGTTTAGGTTCTGGAGAAGCCCAGGGAAGATCCGAACCCCCCATTGGATTCAGGGCATTGCACTAGTGTGAGGTCACCGGCTACCCGGCCCATGAGCGACGGCCGCTGGCCCAACGCGCAGCTCTGGTTTCACAACACTTTCTTCATTCCCTTTTGCAACCGGGGAAGGGAACTGGGGTGCGAGGGGGAAGGGGAGACCTGTTGACAGCAGCAATGCAAGGGGAGGGCCCTTGCTCAATGAATACAAGCGGCACTGGAGATCCTAGCCCCAGCGGCAGGAGAGAATCTAGCACTAATCCACACCCCTGCACCCTTCCTTCTCCCCACCCTGGCTCTTGCGGCAGCTGGGCAGTGGATCAAACTGATCCACACCCAAAGCCACTCGAGATCCAGGGCCTGGCACTGGCCTCTGGATGGGCGCTCATCTGGTGGAGGAGCCTGAACAAATTTGCTGGGTTTCACAGGGACCCAGGGCAAACCAGAACACAGGACTACATACAGGACCAGGCTGGGATCCTTCTCACCCAGCACCAGCTGCTTCAGACAGAGGGGCAGCCTTCAAGTGGAAGGAAGTTACTTGGGGGAAGTTACTTCCTAACCCTCAGTTAGTGGCTGGTCTGTGCCCTGAAGCATGAAGGTTGAAATAAACCAGAGCAAGGTAGCCTCTGCAGCATGACTGCATACGCACACAGGGCAAATGAACATCTAATCCTTGCTTCAGGTTCCAGGACTGCGCTGCTCTGGGTTTCATCTGCCATCCCAGCCCCATGGGTAGCACCAGCTGCTGTTTAGCCACTACAGACCTATGGGAGCAGACCCCATTCCCTTGTGCTGTTGCTGCCCCCCTCCCCCAGTATTTATCACACTCCAAGCGCCCTGGGGCAAGGACGGTTTGCACAACAGGGCCCTGCTTCAGTAGGAGCTTTAAAGACAGCCTCCATGGTACTTCAGAAAGATCAGTGGGGGAAGGGAGGCTATTAGGAGCATCCACAATTCCAGGAGCTGACAGACAGACAGAGAAACAGGCAAGATCTTGATCACCCAACCCCCTAAGGGCAGAATCCACAGCGAGTACCATTGCCGATTTGGGTAGGAAAGGCGAGAGAGTTAATTCATATTCATTCATATTGGCCTTAACAACCCAGCCCAGCAAGAGAAAGCTTCCCCTGGAGAGGGACAAACAGGACATGTTCCCTCTCACGCCAACATTATCGCCTCCCCAAGCAGTTTCCAGGGAACCCTTCCGATTCCTGGGGGAGGGAGTATGCAGCATTCTGCAGTTAATGCTGCAAAGTCTGAATTCTACCCCCTAGACTCTGCTGTGAATCTGGTTAGGTGACGGATTGATTTGTCCCAGGGACTGAGGGAGCTAATTTGGGTGGGGGGGCGGGGGGGGGGGGAAGAGAAGCGGAGGAGACAGACAAGCTGGCCCCAAAAGCAAATTCCACAGATTCCATTCTCCAAGGACTTCTACCCTTGGAAAAGTTGTACTGATTTAACGAGATCAAAATCCAGGGTGCAAATCCCTAATGTCAAACTACTGTGTGTGCCAACGCCCTCGAGGGTGTAGCTGACTGAACTGAGCAAAGATTGAACAGGTTCAAGTGCATCTACATTTAGGGGTTGGCCCCACGGACTTTCATCTAGTTAAACCAGTGCATCTTTTCAGCTTCGGCAAGGCCTAGGCACTGCTGCAGTGTCTGGGGAGGGAAAAATTGCATGTTTAAGTTGAACCCCAGTCCTTTCTCCCTGACCCCCCCCCCCCCCAAAGGAATAGGTGACTTTGCACAGAACGGCTGTTCTGCAGCATCAGGCATGCAGGCTGGCTTCACTTTTCTGTTCAACAGGGTTACTGCTGCCAGTAGAAACCGGGGAAGGTGGGTATGTCAAACACACCTTTTCCACTGGGTTCTGGGATTCCCCTTCCCTCCCTTTATAGCATCGTCCCCTTAAGCAATCTAGAGCAGAAACGGCTTGTCCCTTGGGCTGTGCTGACTAGACGAAGGGTTGAGTTAAAAATCGGGTTTAAGCTGGCACGCGTTCATGATCACTCTTCCGGGTTAGGATGGAGCCTTCTGGTGGGTTCTCTTGCAGATCTTGGCACTACACAGCAACTGCAGATTTGTACTGCTTTTATGGGGGTTATAAAACAGGTCAAACGGTTGATAAGAATTACGGGCTAGCTCAATGCTAGCCTGTCCCATTGGCTATTTAAAAAAAAAAAAACAACAACAACAACACACCCCCCCCCCACACACACACACACACACTCACTCCGCGTTTGGAGAGGACATGCATGATGTGCCCACATTTGTAAGATACTTAGTGTTCGGCCATGGTATTGCCTCCGTCTTGTGCAATAACATTTCCAGATTGGACCATACGGTTTAGCTAGAGGTGTTGACGATCAGAGACAGTGGAAGGCTGCAGAGAGAAGAGGCACCTAACACAATGCAGCTCTGACTTGGGGCCTCCGGCACGACTATTACAGATCCCTACGTGGGAACCTGCTCCCAGAGAGCCCTTGGCCATGTCACAAGAGCAAATTGAGCAAGCTGGTCCCAGATGATGGGTGCAGAGGAACATGCCACATCTCAGTCTGCTCCCGCTGCAGCGGCAAAGGGAAAGATTCCAATCCCTTTCAGCCTGTACCCTCTCCCCCACCCCGGAGCAGAGAGGGTATCACAAGTGACAGAATCAATCTGAACTAGATCCAGAGATACCAAAGGTTCACACCCTTGCAGAAGGCAGCTCTGCACTGGAGTGAAATCAGACTCTCAACAGCGTCACCAATGGGGAGCGCTTGTTTGGTGGGTTAGCCACAGCACCCTCTAACCCCCACAAGAACCGGTCTGGATGACACAGCTACAGAAATGCCACCGGCAGCCTGTCTATACATGCCCCAGTGGGAAACTTCCCTGACGTCACTGTGAACAAGCAAGGCCCCTTAGGGCTAGACTAGAAGGCGTCAGTTGCAGCCCCATCAGTCACTCACTGCAAAGGGTCGCTGCTGCATGTTGCAATAGGCTAGCAATTCCCCCCTCCGTCACAGGCCAGTTCAGAAGTTGCATAAACAGCTTGTATTTTATTACAGTAGCACCCCAGAACCTCAATCAAGGACCCCAGGTAGTAGGCACTGTGCAGATAGGAATGTAGGCAAGATGCCAACAGCCATTGATCTCCCAATGCTCCACAAACTTTAATTTCGATTATGAGAGTTGGCCCAATGTCATCCCCATTTCCCAGAAGAAAGAGAGAGGCATTGGTCACCAGACCAAGGCTATGCCTTGAGTCAGCATCACAGCAGTGAACAGAAGCCAGGAATCCCCACTGCCAGAGCCATGCTCTAACCACTAGTCCATATTCCCTTCCTTAGCAGTTTAACTTGGGGAAGGAGAGGGTCCTTTTCTCTGGCACAAAGTGATTTGTAGGGCAAGGCCTCTGGAAACACTTCTGGAAGTTGCAGATAGCACAGGAGCAAAGACGAGCCCTAGACACTTAGTTTATTACATTGTCATTTAGGTCAGTTGGGTTTCTCAGGGATTATAGCAACACATTGACAAATGGGAGGCCAAACAGCCATAGAAATAGCAAGCTAGGTCGAGTCAGGGGTAAGAAAATCTGTTGGAACAAACAGAGTAAGGTGTAATAATTTAAAAAAAAAAAAAAAAAGCCTTCCCTGGAACACACCTAGTATTTTTTAATTTAATTACACTCCGAACACAAGCGATCCCATCTGTAAATTATAGAGGACGAGTCCACAGCCCCATGATTGTTTTCTGCACAGGCCTGCACGCCCTTGCCCAATAGCCTCCCTTCTCAGAGGGTTGAGTCTGTGCTCTATTTCTCCTAACAGAAGGCAGGATTTAACCACCTTCACCCAAAATCTGGCCTTAATCTACATTCCCTAGGGCCATCAGCATCACAGCCAGCTACAGAACCAGCTGAGACCACTCTCCGGTCAGAGGAAGGGTCAGTTCTACATTTCTGGGCCAGATTTTGTGGCAAGAGAGAGGGCGCTTGGGGTTTTTTTGTGATAAAGGGAAGAGACAGTTTTCATTTCAGGATTTCTCCGCTCACTTTGGAGGCCAAACTCTGCAGAGACAGAGAAGCAGAGCGAGAAACTGACTAGAAACAAAAGTGGAAGTGACCAGTTTTAACTTGGTCCAAGAGTCGCAAAATGCAAGCCAGACAGAATGGGGCCGGAGTTCAGAAGCAGGAGTGGAGTTTAAAGCTAGAATTACAATGTGCTTAACAAGCAGGGCTAAGCTATTCAGCCAAGTAACATGGCTCCTGGGTCAGGATCAGATGAAGAGGAGGAAATGGATGCTCTCTGATTTGTTGTGGCAAACAGAGGAATGCAAGGCAATGCCCCCAGCCTGCCCAGATCAGCCTGAGAGGACACACCCAGGTGCTTCCGCCCACATTCCCACCACCATCCCTTTGTGGAGATGGGCATCCCCCCAGAACCTCAGGGATACGTTTGACTTCCCCTTGGCCACACCCCCTCAAAGCCACTTTATAGACCCTGGTTAGCAGCGCTTAATTGGTAGCGAGAGAGCTAGTGGGACTCAAGTAATCTTTTTTGCTTTCATAACTGATGCAGCAAGCCCAGAGGTGCCAGGGCTAAGCCCCGGCACAAATTAAGCCCTACCCGTTGGACAAGGCCACGCAAAGTTTTGAGGGGTGCCGAGAGTGCATGGAACTGCCCCAGGGCAGAATCTGTCCCTGGCACCAAACACACTTGGAAGGGCCCCGGGAGCCGGGGCAGCCCAGGAGAAAGTGCTGCCAGAGGGAGCTTGGAACAGGCTCCTGGGACCAGTGGCAGGGAGATCTCCTGCTCCCCTCTAACTTTGGGGGCAGGGAGGGGCCTTCTCTGTCCCCAGAGCCCAGAAGGAGAGCTCCCAGCCAGGGCTGAGGAAGGGAGGGCGGAAGAGGAGATAGGAGGCAGATTTCCCCAGTGCCAACAGCTGGGGCCGAGACTGGCCAGGGCGCTGGCTGCGCGCGAAGAGGACACAGCTGGGAGAGTTTGGAACGGGCCAGTCCAGCCCTCGCCGGCTCCCCAGAGCGCACCGGGCAGCACCGCAGAGCGCACCGGGCAGCTCCCCGGGGCGCACTGGGGCCCCGCTCCCAGGCCCATCACAGCCCCCCTACAAACTTCCCTGGCGAGCCGCCAGCCTCACCCTGCTCTTGACCTCCGCGGACAAGCCGTAGGACGGGCCCTTGTTGAACTGGGTGCTGCTCATGCTGCGCTCCGCGGGCTGCTCGGGGCCAGGTCTGGGGGCCGCGGCGCTCACAGGAGACTCCCTCGCTCCGCTCCGGAGGTTTTGGGCGAGCCGGGCACCGCCTCCCGCCGCTGATTGGAGGGGAGTTAAAATAGCCTTATAAGGGCAGGAAAGCTCCGAATTCCTGCAGGATGGGGAGTTTCCTGCGTGTGTCCCCCCAGTGACCCCCGGGGTCAGAGCCGGGGGCTGCGCCCCCCTCCCAGCGCCGGCTCCAACCCAGGAGACTGTCAGCCGGAGAGCTCGGAGAAGGAGAGATGCAGCCCCGGGCTCTCTGGCGGGGGCAGATCCCAGGGAGGGGATTTCCCACCAGGTTTGGGGGGTTGATCCACCCCCATCACAGTCACACTCACTCACACACACACCCTGCTTCACATACCAGACACCCAGCCCTGACACACAACCCCACCTTACACACAGACACACACCCCTCCACCCGCCCCCCAGCCCTGACACACACCCCTCCACCCGCCCCCCAGCACTGACACACAACCCCACCTTACACACAGACACACACCCCTCCACCCGCCCCCCAGCACTGACACACAACCCCACCTTACACACAGACACATGCCCCCCCAGCACTGACACACAACCCCACCTTACACACAGACACACACCCCTCCACCCGCCCCCCAGCACTGACACACAACCCCACCTTACACACAGACACACACCCCTCCACCCGCCCCCCAGCCCTGACACACAACCCCACCTTACACACAGACACACACCCCTCCACCCGCCCCCCAGCACTGACACACAACCCCACCTTACACACAGACACACACCCCTCCACCCGCCCCCCAGCACTGACACACAACCCCACCTTACACACAGACACATGCCCCCCCAGCACTGACACACAACCCCACCTTACACACAGACACACACCCCTCCACCCGCCCCCCAGCACTGACACACAACCCCACCTTACACACAGACACATGCCCCCCCAGCACTGACACACAACCCACCCATCTCCCCAGACACACCAAATGTTACCCTCACCCTAGAAACAAACACCCCCCACCTACACACTCAGACCCATCCATCCTAAGGTACAGCCAACCCATGACACGCCCACCACACACACACACACACACACACACACACACACACACATGCGTTCACAATGCCTTATGTCCAGTGCTTAGTTTGTAATGAAAAAGGTGCCGGGGCTCGGGCGAGCCCAGAGGTGCCGGGACGATGAACTGCCAAGCTTAGAGGTGCCGGGGCTCTCAGCCCTGGCACAAATTAATCCCTGCTTATGTCAGAAGCTCTGGGCACCTGACCCAGACACCTGGGCACACCCGACCCCTTCAAACACAGGATGGTCCCTAGGACCCTGCCAGCCCTCCCGTGAACACACAACCCCCCTGCCCCCTCCCTCACACACACTATAGGGCTGGGCATGGACGCTGCTATTCACCCCCTTTCTCCCCCCACACAGGGGCTGTCCTGAATTCATCCAGGAGCCCAAGCTGAGGATGGGGTATGCCCCAGGATGCTGATTGCATTCCCAGCCCTCCCATGCATACCAGGACGGTGAGCTCATTCGGGTTAGAAGCGCATCAGGGCACGGCTGGGTGAGGCGTCCTGCTACCAGCAGGGCTGGGCAGGCTGGACAGAAAGTTGCTTCCAATGGCAGGAAAAGGTGCTTCTTCTACTGGAAGCTGGGGGGTGTCGGCTGCAGGATCCCATCCAACCCACCCTTATTATCCCGTCTCTGCTGAGCTCCTCCACTGTGCTGGACAAACCCCACCCCAGCACCCAGCAGCTCCCAGGGTCAATCAGGGCCCAAACACACATGACCCATTTATGTGCCACTTTCCCAGGGCGACGGAATGGAGATCCCCATTCCCAGGAGTAACTGGGTGTCACCAGGCGTGAATTGAGGAGTGTATCATAACGAGGGCACGGCATGGGAGGGATGTGCAACAGAACAATAGTGTGGGTGGGTGGCATTTCTCAACAGACCTGATCTTACCACTGAGATGCCATGGCCTTAATCTATCTAGCTAAACTATCCATCCCCATACACCCTCATCATCATCTAATCTATCTATCCCCATACACCCCCCTCTCTCCCCATAGAATCATAGATTCTATTCTCATAGATCTATCTATCTCTCTATCTCCATATGCACCCATCCATCCCCATACACATCTAATCCATCTAGCTAGCTCATCAATCGCACCGATCAGCATGGTGTCTGGATACCAGTAGGGAGGATGCTCGCTGGCTCTGGAGGGAACAGAAATCTGAAATTTCATACGAAAACTTTCGGGGGGTGGGGAGGAGAAAAGAATCAGTTTTTGCCCCCTTTCCCCCCAGATTTCTGCCTAGACCGCTCCACAATCTCCTGCCAACTCCGCAGGGACATAATACAACCCAGATTATCGGTGGGCAGACCAAGCTCCTCACAGCAGCTTGGTGAATCCAGGCAAACACAAAGGTTAGAGCAGCGGTTTCTCAATCCTGTTCTTTTTGCTGACACAGACTAACACCGCTGCTACTCTGAAACCTGTTTCTCAAATGCAACCACCGTGGCCACATGCGGCCACCAGGGGCTTCTCTTGGGGCCACGGCCTCCTGGGCTGTGATGGGGGGGAGGGCAAAGTAGAGCCCCCTCCCACTCTCTGTTGCTCCTGGATGCTGGGGCCAGCAGCAGCGGTTGGGCCCTGCCCCACTCTGGAGACACCTAGGGCACAATGCTGCAGGAGCAGGCAGCCAGTGAGATCCCCACCTTCCCAGGAGTGGTGGGGCTCAGGCTTTGGGCTTCAGCCCTGGGGGGGCGGGGGGGGGCAGCAGGCTCTGGCCATGGGGCTTCGGGCTCCAGCCCGGAGCTCTCGCTGCACAGTGCCAGGGCCCAGGCTCCGGCCACATGGCTTCAGGCGCCATCCCTGGACCCCATCCTCCGGCAACGGGGCTTCGGGCTCTGGCCACAGAAAACCAAATAAATATGCCCATAGACACGTCCAAATCATTGTAATTTATTGATTGCGAGCTAGTAAGTCTGTTGTACAAAGTGCTATTAACAAACAGACAAGTATCGCTTTTCACTGCAGTCTATCTATCTATCTATCCCCATACACCCCCTCTATCTATCTATCTATCTATCTATCCCCATACACCCCCTCTATCTATCTATCTAGCCCTGGCAAGCCTGGGGCACATCACTCCCTGCCCCCAAAGCATTTCTTTGTGAAAAGTGGTGGCCCATGTCACCAGCCTCTCTCCTCTTCCCCCGCCCCACATTGAGGAACTGGAGCAGCAAACAAGGCCGTTTCAGAAGGTGAAGCACCCAAGAGTCCTGAAAGAATTGGTCAAGGAGCTCTCCAGCCCACCAGTGTTAATCTGTAATCAATCTTGGAATACCGGGGCAATTCCAGAAGACTGGAAGGGTGCTAATGTTGTACCAATATTCAAAAAGGGCAAGCGAGATGACCCAGATAACCTTGGTTCTAAAATTCAATCACATTTATTATGGTGAATTTCTAAAAACGTAACCTGACATTGATTCAACGTTATTTGGTCTTTGAATGTTGTCAGGGGCCAAAGCAGCCGGGCCCAGCTCCTGCCGGGCTCCCTGACTAACCTGGCCGGTAGACAAGACACGAGCTCTCCCGCACTCAACTTGGGACTGAGAGTAGCCACATCCCCTGACCGGCACCCAGATCAGTGGCTGCTCAACGCGTACCATGCCTGTAGCTGTACTCTCTCTGCTCCGGCTCTGCTTCCAGTCCCTGCTCCAGCTTGGTTTCTGATCCTGCTCTGCTCCAGCCCCCATTCCACCCGAGTCTGATTTCTGGATTCAACCTCGGCTCCACCTCTAGTTTACCTTCTGATTCTGGCATTCGGCCTCTGTCCCTCCAGGACTGACCCTCGGCTCATTCCTGGACTCTGCCCACCCTGGACCCAGCTCTAATTGGCTGGCCAAACTCTCATTTCAACCACTAAGCCTGACTACCCATGGCCTGGTTGGCCTCAGATATGGAACTGGGAACTATGACTAAGGAACTAGGAAAAAGGAACCAAGTTCAGCCCAGTGCCTGAGTGGGAATATGTATTCTGTGCTCCCAGGGGAGGCAAAAGTCATTGCTAGAAAAACCCCAGACTTCTCCCCTCGGGAAATTCCAAGGGACATTGTGATTTACAGGCAGGGATACAAACAAAGCCACCCAGACAGACGCTTACTCCTCCTGGAGATACACAAACAGTCCCATGTGCCTCTCCCAGGAGAGGACATCCAGAGCTGATTAACCTCATGCTGTTCCACTCCCAGCATGCGTGACCCAGGCTGTCAGCCTCCCTGGAGCAGTAGTTTTGGACTGACCCAGCGATCTGATTAAAGGGGTGCTGGTGCCCTCAGCTGGAAATCTGGTCCGTTTCAAAGAGGGCTGGACGCCATCTCAGGTCCTATACCTGCCCTTCCCTTGCCAATTTCAGTTTTGCCACCAAGTTTTATTAATTTGTTAAAGAACCTTTCCAATGTTGCCAGCCCTCACCGTATTTGGTGTTGGATTTAAAAAAAAGCTCCAGCCGCTGGAGTCCTGTGAGTATATGACAATCTCGACTTTCTTCAAGAAAGAAAGAGGGAAAAAAGAGTACGTTTCTAGTCCTTCTGTTTATGGAGAAAAGCTTGAAAATGGGGCACATGGTTGGTGCTATAGAAATAACAATTAATTCAAATAATTAATTAGCGGAGCACAGCAGCCCAGGCTGCACATTTCACATCCGATACCAGACCCCACAAGTGCTTGGCTGCAGGGGTTTCATTGAGGTCTCTGGAGAGAACCATAGTCACTTGCAGATCACCAGTTACTCAAGATTTGCTGAGTCTCTCTCCCCCTAGGCACCCCAGTTCTGTCAGCAGCGTTCATACAACGGGCCACACTTGGTTCTCTGCTACAGGAGTTGAACAGGGACATAGAACAGAATCTGAGCCTGTGAGTCCGTTACTTTCAGTCCTGCTCTTCTTTCCAGTTTGGCCAATTATCATGTGTATTGCAGGAGCACCTGGGAGCCCCAATCACGGAGCATGACCCCATCGTGCTAGGTGGTGTACAGACACAGAACAAAAAGACGCTCCCTCCTGGACTGCTCTAGCTAGAGAGATTTGTTCTTCCCTAATTCCTGTTCTTTGAAAGGACCCAGCGGTCAGCGCTGAACAGTGGGAGGCAGAGAGCAGAACGAGATGCCGAGAGGAAGGCTGGCCTAGTGGTTACAGCGGGGATCAGAGCTCAGAGAACGTGGGTCCTGGCTGTGCCACTGATTTGCTGTGCGAGCCGGGGTAAGTCATGTCATATCGGTGCGGCAGCTTCCCCAGCTGTAAAATGGGGATAGCCCAGCTATTTAGGGACTTATATGGCCTCTGTCGCCTTGTTGAGGTAGGGAAGTGTGAGGGGCTGTCCCTAAGGACGGAGGAAGACTGTAGAGGGGGAGACAGCCAGGGAGAACCCTCCTATCCAGAGCAGCATCATACAAGGACCAGGTGTCCATCCCCAACATGCAGAGAGGGCTTGTTCTGAACAGTCCAACAGCGACCCCTCGTGACGGGATTTCAGAGATTGCCTGGCCTCCGACCACAACACCGGCACCAGTCAGAGCTCCCCCTGCTGTTCTCTGGGCTCCCAAACATAGGCCACATTTGGACGTATATAATCCACGGCCTTGTCTCAGCATCACCAGGCCCGGACACCCAGGGCACACTGAGGTCTGGTCTGGTCTACACTACAGACCCGTACTGGGGTAACTCCATCACTCAGGGCTGAAATCCACACCCCGAGTGCTGTAGTTATACCAGCCTAACCCAGGCATAGCTGCTGGAACTAGGGGTGCTGGAGGTACTGCCGCACCCCCTGGCTTGAAGCCGTTTCCATCATATACAGGCTCTACAGTTCGGTTCAGTGGCTCTCAGCACCCCCACTATACAGAGTGTTCCAGCCCCCCCCAGCAGACAGCACTGTGTCGGCAGGAGAGGCTCTCGGGAAGGTGGATTAATAAAGCTGACGAGAGAGCTCTCTCCCGTCAGCTTCGAGCGCCTTCCCTCAAGTGCCACCGCGATGCACCTGCGCCGATGCAGCGTTTTAAGTGTGGGCGTGCCCTAAATCTGAAATGATTCCGCTGAACGTTTGGACCAGACTGTCCTTGCAACGTCGCTTTTTGGTTGGCAGTCACAGAGCCTGGTATAAATGAGCGTCACCGCCCCCACCCTTTAAGTAAAGGGGCAGGTGACCATGTTACAAGGTAAAAATACGTCCCTCACTAAAATTTGCCCCCTTTGAGGGGTGGGGAAGGAGAGTTTGGCCAAGGAGTCTAATCATAGAGTTCTTGCGTAGTGTGGGGGAGAAATCCTTTCAGAGACCGTGGTGGTGGCTCCCATGTAAACACCTACAAAACCAAACGCGTGAGACAGGAATAGAAGAGAGAGAGGAAGCGAGAAAAAGGAGAGCGAGAAGAGGGTGGGAAAGGAGAAGCAGGGCGGTCTAGCAGATATGGCGCTGGAAGGGGAGCTACAGATTTCTAGCTTGGCTGCTGGGTGAAGTCACTTCCCTTCTCTGCACCGGTTTCCTCTCCCAGCCGTTTGGCCATTTAGACTGTTAGCCGTTTGGGTCCGGGACTGTCTCTTACTTTGTGTCCGTGCAGCGCCTGGCACCCGTCCGGTAGGGTGACCAGAGAGCAAGTGTGAAAAATCGGGACGGGGGGGAAATAGGCGCCTATATAAGACAAAGCCCCGAATATCAGGACGGTCTCTATAAAATTGGGGCATCTGGTCACCCTACCGTCGGGGCCTCTAGGTGCTACCATCATACAAATACCAAGAGTCAAGAAAGTTTTCCTTCCTGGTCAGAAATTGAAACTGAGAAGAGGCTAAAAAGTGTTAAACCCAAAGCCATCAATTCCGGAGAGAGTCACCAACTTCTCTTGCACTCAGAGGGGAACCCCATGGCCTGTACACATCAGGAAACGCACAGATTTGTCCACGGTTTCATTGCCCCTTCTTGCCAATGGGTGGCAGCAGAGTTCACCTAGAGCAGAGGTTCTCAAACTTTTTTGATCACGCCCCCCCCTTCTTTGTGTCTGCACTGCAGTAGTTTATGTAACACACACAGGAGCGGTGCCAGCTTTTTTGCCGCCCTAGGCGGCGGCGGGAGAGGCTGCCGCCGAAGTGCTACCGGGGTCCTCGGTGGCATTTCGGTGGCAGCCTCTCCCGCCGGCGGCCGCCGAGGGACCTGAAATGCCGCCCCCCCCAAATCCTGGCGCCCTAGGCGACCGCCTAGGGTCGCCTAATGGTAGTGCCGGCCCTGAACACACACACACACACACGCACACACACACACCCCGCCACACAAGTATATCAACATGCAACTCGCCTCACGCAATATTACGAACAGCCAGGCATCGATTCAAACAGCACCAACGAGCCATGGTAATAGGCGCAAAACCGTGACTGTGGTGGATGCACACAATGAAATTTGCACCCAGTGGATTCACGCACCGATGGCGAAGACTGTGCGCAATGCTAGGCAAGCGGCACAAAAATCCATCACACGGCCCAGAGCCACCCACAGTCAAATGCACAGCGCCACGCGAGGACCTGATACGTCCGGCGGAATCAGCTTTGCCAGTTATTCATTGCCGTGGGTAAAATGTGCGCAGTACGTTTCCCCTCCCCCCCAGCTTCTCATGCCCCCACCCCAAATACATTCTGTGCCCCCCAGTTTGAGAACCTCTGATCTATAGAGACCGGCCCAGCCTAGCCCTGCCACCGGCGGGTTAATAATACCGAGGGGCTGAAACTTGGCACTTCTGTCTCCCGCGAGACCACTGTTAACTGCAGCAGCTACCCAACCTAGCATCACTCCACAGGCAAACGCCTCAGCTTGCTCCATGCAGCTAGAGACTTTCCGCCATGCGGCCCAATCCTTCAGCCCCTACTCAGGCCACCGACTGCAGCGGGCAGCTTGCCGGATAACTGGAGGATCAAGCCCTTACATTGCACTGACCGGGACCAGTTCTCAGTTACGCGAGGGCAGGGGCTTAAAGCGGGTGGAATGGGCCCCTGAGAATACTCCTTGTGCTGGGGCCCCCCCTGCTCTGTGGCCTCTGTAGAACGGGACTAAGGGCTCTATACCACCTCTGCTCCCAGCAGATAGAGTGGATGTGTGCAGCCACAGAGCATTGCAAGGGGCCCATGGGGGGCATGGGAAGCAGAGCATAAGGACAGCAGCCCCGAGGCTGCTCTAGCATGCACCAGGGGTCAAGAAGAGCCTTGAACAACCCCAGAACTCAGGGAGTGCAGAGATGGCTTAAAGCCACCTTAACATCCTGCAGCCCAGCCCCAAGCACAGGAATGGAGGAACTGAGACTCAAACCCACATCCCAGCCATACCTCATCAGGGGCAGGGACAGAGCTAGCAACGTGAAACATGCATGCACGCTAGCTGACCCTTCCTCTCCCAGTAGTCACCCTATAGCCTCACTATCCCAGAGCACCTCCTTGTGGCAAGACCCAGTGTTGCAGCCCCTCTGCCCCTCCCTCCTCCTCTGGCGGTCTGTGCGGTGACCTGGCTCTCCAGCCGGCTCACACTGAGTCCCACGCCTTCCGGGGGAACAACCTCCAAACTCCAACTCTTCCAGGCTCAATCCTCCACAGACTCTTCATCCCTCTCAAACGAGCTGCCAAGGTCTTCTTCCCTGACCCTCAGGGCTTCTTCCCTGCAGTCTCCTCTCCCAGGCCTGCTTTAGGAGCAGCCTTGTCCCCAGCTGTCCTCACCCTTCAGGACTGTCCCAGGGCACAAGCTCCTTCCTGTAGGCCCCTCTGCGGTTCCTTTCCCAGAGAGCAGAAATCCCCAGCTACCGCTCTCCTGGGTCTTCGCTCTCTCTTGCCCTACAAGTTTGGTTCTCCCCACCGGCTCTAATCCTTAATTACCCGCCTCCCCTCCAGGGGCCACAGAATGGGTTAATTGGGCCCGGTCTTGCAAGGTGTGGCTTGCCCTCTCCCCGCATTGCAGTCAGGAAACTGTCATACCAGGTTGGCTCTGCTTTCTATCTCTGATCGGGGCAAGCACCAAGATGCTTTAGAGCAGGGGTCGGCAGCCTTTCAGAAGTGCTGTGCCGAGTCTTCATTTATTCACTCTAATTTAAGGTTTTGCGGGCCACTCATACATTTTAACGTTTTTAGAAGGTCTCTTTCTATAAGTCTTTAATATAGAACTGAACTATTGTTGTATGTAAAGTAAATAAAGTTTTTTAAATGTTGAAGAAGTTTCACTTAAAATTAAATTAAAATGCAGAGCCCCCCGGACCGGTGGCCAGGATCCGAGCAGTGTGAGTGCCACTGAAAATCAGCTCGCGTGCCGCCTTTGGCACCAGTGCCATAGGTTGCCTACCCCTGCTTTAGAGGAAGGCGCAAGAACCCGGCTGCTGCAGACTGACCTGCTGCTTGACCACAGTCAGAATTTCCTGATGCCATGAAGCATGAGGGTTTATATCCCGCTCTCGGTTATTTCTAACATTTACTATTGTAAGCCTGGATTTTCCGTACCACTGTCTCTAATCCCTCTTTTAATATCGCTAAACTCTTGGCTTTAATGGCACGGCGTGGCAATGAGTTCCACCGGCTAATTGTACCTGACGGCATGCGTGTGGTGGCCAGGCGGTACCTCTCAGGACCTGCTCACAAAGCTACGCCCTTGCTCAGCCACTCAGCAGGTGCAGCTAGACAAAGATTTTGCAAGATAATCGAATGTGTTGGGTGCCATAAAGCACATTGCTTCTAGGAAACCAGAGAGGGGGAGTGGTATTGTGGCTGAGGCCCTGGGCTGTGCTGCAGGGGATGATTACTGTTGATTTGTGTTACTGTAGCAACTAGGAGCCCTAGTCGTGGACCAGGACCCCCCTGTTCTAGGCGCTGTACAAGCACAGAACAAAAAGACAGTCCCTGCCCCGAGGTTTGATTCCCTCCCCTGCCACTGATGTCCTCTGTCACCTTGGGCAAGTCACTTAATCTCTCTGAACCTGAGTTCCCATCTGTAAAATGGGGGTGCGGGAGAAAAACACATTATACAAATAAAGTTTGTAAGGCGCTCTGGCACTAGGGGCCAGGTAAGTATAATAAATAGGGGGATGTTCAAAAGCACAAAGGGTGATTTGGTGCCTGACTCCCATTGAAAGTGAGCGGGAGTTGGGGCATAATTCTCCTCTGTGTCTTTGAAAATTTCCCCTATAATCTCTCCTGGCTTCAGGTCCTATCTGGAAAACGGGGCTAATGAACCCCCCAGGGAAAACTCATCTCAAAGAGCCAGCGAGAGAAATCCGGCCCCCCTACAAACGGCGATCACAAGCCTTTTTTTCCCTCCTCACTTAAAAAAACCCAAAGTCAAACCTCTAAAAACAAAACAAGAAAAGAGGAATCAAGCTGCTTTTGTCTCTCTTTCTGCACATTTGCCTTTTCCTGTGAAGTGTTTGCAGGTTAGCCCGACACGCCAATCAGGAAATAAGTCTGCATCACATGCTTCAGCCCTGACAGTTAAACAACGAGCTAATGTGGTTGAACTGTTAAGGGAGTCACGCCTGAGCTGGGCAGGCTGCAGCTACACAGGGCACCTACGCCAGGCTCGAGATCAAGACGTGGTGGATGGAAACAGAGAGAAAGAGACAGTGAACCCCAGCTGGGAGCTAAAAGACCGGGGATCGTCTGGGGTGGGACGCAAAAAAGAGCTCGCTCTACCTTTGGGAAAGATGTTTTCAAGGAAGAAACGCGAGTTGATGAAAACTCCCTCAATATCTAAGAAGACCAGGGCAGGAAGCCCCATACCGCAAACCCCATCTGTAAGTAACACTGCATCCTCTTTCCTCTGATCAATGCAAATGTGAAAGGCTAGCTGCAATGGGAGGGAGGGTGGCTCTGAAAATTACCAACCTTTAGGGCAGTGGTGGGAGGTGGGGTGGGGAAGATACCTGAGGCGATAGTTTATCTGGCTAGAAGTTGGCTTTGAAAAGGAGAGAAGATATGATTGAAGGAGCGGGAGGAGGGGGAATCAAATGGAAGGACGAAAGAAATTAAGCAGCCGCGATTGGGAGCGAAGCAAGGGAAATTATTATTATTAACGGGAGAGTCGGGTACGATTTAGCATTTGCGTCTATGGAAGGCAACTTTGCAGCATGAGATCAATGAGAGAATGAGATCAAAGCCGGAGAAGGAGGAAGACAGGAGCTCACCTTTATTTACATTATAGAGAACAGAAATCAGAGTTTGGGGGGAGGCCATCTGGGGTCGGCTTCCTCCTGCGAGCTAGGCCCAGCGCTGGAAGGAGGGAGCAAAGGGGGGACGGACAGGAGTGTGTGGATGTTTTTTAAGCAAGCTACCCGGGGTTCTAAAGCAGGCAAAAAGGGAAGCTCCCAGCTTCATCTTCTTGCTGCTTTGGAAATAACTGTGGTTGAGACATACACCCTGACCCACCTCAGCCCCTCCTTAGAAACAGACTCAATTTAAAATATAGATTCTCTGAAGAAGGAATGGGGTGGGTCCCAAAGCCATCGAAACCCATCCAGCAGCTTCTGAAAGGGCAGTGGCTCTGTTTGCTCCTCCTTCCCCATCCTTCTTTCCGGGCCAGTGCTTGGGGGTTTGTGGATGGGTCCAGCCCGTAGGCCCCTGGTGTGTGAGATCAGAGGATGCTGAGCAAACGCACGGCTGGGAAGAAGAGCTACAGCCCGTACTCTGTAGGGCTCAGGAGAATGGCGAAGAAACACGGCTCACGTGAGCATGCCCTGGACTCCTTCTACAGACCAAAGGTGTGGCTGAAGGTAGGTGGGAACCCAGGGTCAAATTCTGCCTTCTGCTTCTGTCCATGCAACTCCACCCAGGGGGCAACAGGGGAACAGGTGGAATCCAGCCCCATTATTTCAACTAGAACCCCTCCGGCCTCCTAGCCAAGCCTGTGCGGCATAACAAAGTTGCCACCAGAAGGGGGAACATACCACCCTGCAGTTGCCAAAACAACAGAGTTGAGAGCCCACGGAGCCAATAGCTTGTAACGTCAGAGGGGGCTGCATGGTGTTATCAGGTCTCACTCCTGGCTAGGGGTTCGCGGGGGTCTGGAGATTCCTCTCGGCTCAGTTTGCCCGTTGTTGATCCTTCTGGGATCTCGGAACTCACAGTCACCACCAACCTCCTGGGGGTTCGTTTCTCATTTTTTGTCTCTAATTGAGCCCCGTGCAAAGGCCGGTGCCAGGGTTTGAGAGCCACCGACCAGCCAGAGCAAAGGCAGCAGAAGCTTCCCCACAGCTCTGCCCTGGAGGGACGGGGAGAGGAGAAGGCAGCCCCCCAGGCTCATCCAGTTCCTGGGCTCGCGGCTGCCACTGCCACCACGAGGCCCACTCGCTGCCAGCGGGGGCGGGTTCTGTCCCGCTCGCTGAGAACTGGGCTGAGACCCACCAGACTCGTTTCACACACAGGCTGCCGAACAGCCAGCTGATAGGAACTACTGAAAGAGGCGTGGATCTGTATCACTGGCTGAGAGGTGGAAGATGCCACCGAGTCCCTGAGCCATGCACTCCCTTATGTGTGGCTCTAGAAGGTCCTCGATCAGACAGTGGACTCGTGGGGCTCTCCTTAGTAACTCCTGCTTTCCTTTTGTGCTGTGCTAAATAATGCGCCTTTGGCCAGAGCGAAGGCATTGGCCATTGTTGGCTGCTCGCTAGGCTGGCTGGCCCTTTCCTTTCTGTAATTGAAACTGTTTCTGTTATCGGCCACGGTTTCTGATGCAACTCTACCCACAAACCAGACATGGTTGGCAGGGAGTGGCTCATGGGTCTCCAGTCCACAGGGATGCCCTCCTATGGCTTCTATGTTTATTACAGCCTTCTCCTGTCACTGGCTTTGAACGACCAGGTGTCTTCCCAGTACAGACACGCTGACGGGGTATTTCACATGCAAAACCTGTAGAATAGGAAATGCCAGATAAAAGACGTAAGGGGAACGTATCAAGCCAAATTCTGCTGTTATTTACACGTACTGGACTCCCTGGAAGTCAATGGGACTGCATGGGAAGAACTCAAAGTTGTCTCTGGCCCATCACATGCTCTTCCTCCAGCACCTACACACAGTAGGACTGAGTCATCTTGAATTTGACCTGAAACCCGCCACGGGAAGCCAACCAATCTTCTTTGAGTTGGGAATGGAAAAGCTCCCGTGGGGATCAGGATGTTGAACCATTGTGCGGTGACACTGTGTCACGACAAGGCCACATTGCGTTACATCCCAGCATGGTGTCTCCATCACAGTGCGAGATCATGGCACATCACCTAAGGGGGACACCCTAGCCTGGAGGCAATGTCTGTCCTCTTGCACCCCCAGTTGTGCCCAGGTGTTGGAGAACATAGTCTGAACTCTTGGCGTCTCCGTTATCTCCTGGCTTTGGCCAGTTTGCACCAGCCATACTCTTTAACGGCATTTGTGCACGATTACGATCCAGTGTCACAAGCTCTGGATCCTAGGCCAGACCCAAAGCCAAGGTGGAGGAAAGTACTCCAAATCCATGAACAGAATAACCTGCTCTAAGTCGACGTTGGCACTGGGCATCCAGTGGAACCCGGTGTGACACACAATGACCTATTGTCAATCTACCTGGTAGAGGACAACCCAATATGGTGGCTAACACTGTAATTCCACATGGCAAAAGGGGCCACGGTACAGGGAGAGACACCAGAAGAGACAGTGGAGGAGAGATGACCAGTAACTGATATAAGCCAGGCACCCAGCAGAGACCAGCTCACAGTGAGCAGAGAGAAAAGTCTGTGGTTTCTGAGTTGATGACTGATGCTTGTGAGAGGTCCAGCATCGAGGGCTGTTTACGTGTTGAAAGCCTTGGGGTAAGGTCTTAGGCAATTGAGACTGTTACGGCCACATCATATTTTCACCCCTGTGGGACTTTGCTTCTTGAGTTCCTGTGGGTGTTTCCAGGGGCTGAGTTTATAAAGCTCCGTGCCTGGCCGTCGCTGTGTGGCGCAGAGCAGTGGATCAAGGACGCAAGTGGATCAGTACCTCAGGGTCTGGCCTAGTGGCACTCTATAAATCTAGAACTCTTTGGAACCTCATCCCGGTCTGGGCAGCACCTCCCGAAGGGAGATGCTGGGACAGACAGCGTGCCGCGAGCGTCCCTAAATTATAGCCAGTGTTTCTGCAATGCTTCCTACAGCACCTCCTGCTGGGAGGGCGGGATCAGGAGCAGCGTGGCTTTCACAACTTAAGCCAGTGATATGTATGGCTTGTGAGCGGAACGTGTCTCCTGTGGCTCTGTGCAGCAAGTGATACTAAAACACAGCGAGATGTAATTATTAACCAAGCTAAGCTATTAACCAATCGGGATGCTTTGATGATGTTATTACCCAATGAAGTAAACTTATTTGCTGTGAGAATAATAGATATAAATATTTCCCCCGCCAGACTGTCTAAATAGGAATAGTACTATAGACAATGAAACACTGAACTCACACTCCTGTGGCTCTTTCGGGTAATGCTGATAACTGATTTGGCTTCTGAACCCCTGGGGTCTGAGTAGCCCTGTGTTAGTGGGATCAAGGCTGTCTTGTTCCAAGAATTCTGCAATCATTTTCTTGTATCGAAATCATATTTCATCTTTGTTCAGTCATTCTGTGGATCTCGGGGGGGCGAGGGGTG